>OX493265.1:59062627-61494232 GCA_950370525.1 Bellardia bayeri
AACCAAATCCTCCTGCCGCTGCCCTAACTTCACCATGCCGATTAAGACGTATTAGGGCTTTTTTCTTAATAATAAAACTCGAACCAATAAAGAAACACGAACTTATGGCCAAACCAACACCAATATAAAAATCGGTCTGGGCATAAAGTTCTGATAATGAGGGAGTAGGCGAATCAATAGATGATGAAGTGTTACTACCGGCTGCTACTACAGAGGCTGATTGCCCCACTTTAGGGGCTTCACTTGTCATTTGCTTTAAGTTTAATTATTTAATTCCACTACACTGCCTGTTTAGTAAATTAGAAGAAACACATTAATTACAACAAAAACGCTTTGTAAAAAAAACATGACTCACTAACAGTTTTATTGTTTGCTTAATAATCTTGCTAATTCGCAGTAGTATACAATAATTGAAAATGTTCTTAAATTTTAAATATTTTTGTTCTCTCTTTTTGAAAATACATATAGAAAAATATTTAGTTTTTGTTTGTGAAGAGCACTGCCCTTTATTATTGTTGGCCTTCGTTAAGAATAAATATTTTTATTGTTTTGCTTATTTGTTCACCCTTTCTTTTGACAGTGATTAGTGTTGCCAATATTTTTTCGGTACTAATCTCCAATTTTCGATTTTATACCCCAAAAATCCCAGTTAACAATTTGTTATATAAAGATTTTACATATCAACACTTATTGTGAAATTTTCACAGCAAATTGAATTATTTTTAATATTCTATTAGAAAAAAGCTTTTAATAATTCATATGCATTTTATTGCGAACTATTGTTTTTGTAATATTAAATAAAATGTATTCGACGCAAACATTAGTTATAAGTAAAGAAATCAAATTTAAAATTAATTCAGCTTGAGAATTACATCGGAATGATACATCAATATTAATAGGTTAAAAACTGCATTCTAATATATAATTTCAAAAAGTTAATAGCTGAAAAATTCCCCACTAACATTTATTATTCACCATCAAATCCCCATATCTCTTAATCAAAAATTGTATCACCATTTGCCAAAAATAATCATTGCCAGAGAGAATGATGCTTATTCCCCGATTTAAATACGAATTCATCAATTAATGATTTTTTATAATCAGCTCTATTCGTACAAGCGAGCGACGTTCAGAAAACTTGTTTGCTTTTCAGCAAGACTAAAGGCTTAATTATAATATGCATGCGCTAGCTTATTTCTATAAGATGATTGCCTGAATGTACAGCCAAATTTGAACAAATTCATTAATTTTTTATATGTGAGAACATATATCAAGTTAATGAATTCGACAATGCCAAACAATGCCAAAAATTACATTCTATTATGACATCTTGTTCCACGTATATTATAATATTATGACAATTGGATATCCCAACATCCTGCTTCTAAACCTATGTATGTCAACAATTCCAGACCATTTGTAATAAAATATATCATGACATATGGATGTCGTTTGAGCTTTCATAATCACATTTGACCATTTGTATAAAATGAAGACAAACAGTGAAATAAACTTTAAACCACGAAAATATACATTATTTTCAATTACAAGCGTACAAAATTCCAAACTTATGATCAAATTATCAATCGTAGCATGGTTAGATCATATATCGAATTTCGAAATTTTTATTTTAAAAACTTAAAGGTGGTTGTTATACTACGTTTCCACGGTACATGCTTCGATCTCTATTCATGCTTCACATCCCAATCATGAGCGAAACAACTTGCTTCACCATAAAAAATTTTAAGAGCGAATCAAGTAGATTCATATCTTCTCTAATTTTTATCGCAAGTTTATCTGCACTAGCTGTAAAAATTTAATATTATTGTAAACAAAGCAAATTATTTTCTTGTTGCTGGAAGTAAAGAAAGTAAATAAGTACGAATGTATGTTTTTTTTCAAATAAGCTAACTAATTTCCACTCACTTCTTTTGTCCATTAAAAAAAATTATTTTCCACAAATTGTAAATTCTGTTTTTTTTTATTCTGTTTGTTTATTAATCAAATCAAATCGAAATCAAGTCAATTAGTCATGTAAACAGCATGTTTCATATTCAGAAAGCGAAGCAGGTGATTCAAAGTGTCGTGGAAACATAGTATTAGAATTATATTTTTGGGCCCGATTTACATTATGATTATAACGACGTCGTTTTTTATTAATTCTCTTTTGAAGATGCTACGAAAATTTGTTTGCATTTACATTGCAGTGTTTTTTCGACGTCGTTTTTTTTACAAATTTTAATTTTTGTTGTAGTGAGGGTTGAATCTTCTTTAGTTTATTGTTCGTATTAAAAAATTTTCTTTACTTTTTAACAAATAATTTTAAATTATGGACACAATGTACGCACTAAAAAAATCACACATATAAATAAATAATTACAGAAATCCAAAAAAATATGTAACTATTTTTCTTATTTACAAAAATATTCACCTTATTTATTTATTTTTACATGTTGAATTTCTAAACGAACCTTTCAACTCAAAATACGAACAAGAATAAAACGGAACAACAGAAACGAGTGTAAAGAGAAATATAAAAAAAAACAACATGAAAACACGAATCGTGTCTTTTTTCCTACCCCGCTAGCCGACAAACCAAATGCAACGTCGTTAAAATCATAATGTAAATCGGGCATATAAATAGCAAAAATTAAAATCGCCAAATTAATAACACATTAAAACAAAAACCTAAATAATCGCAAAAAAAAAAACAAAGTCAACAGCTCTGCTACTTATATTTATTAAAAAAAAGGGTTTTAAGTGCATTTTATCAGTATACAATTGTTTGCCATTTGCTTAAATACAAAAATTCTATCAAGAATGTTTATTAATGGGGCTCATTTGTCCCGTGGAACATCAAAAACTGCTAAAGCATTAATAAGATATTACGCATCTGCTACGCCACAAACATACAAACAAAAACAACAAATTGTATTGTCAAAATCGAGAAGTTTTGTGTTGACTGTCAAAGGCTATCACTGCTGCAGTCAGAAAATTGCTTCATCAACTTTACCGGTTTGTTCGTCAAACTCTTCAACAAATATTAGTGTTGCTTTGAAACGAGGCTTTGCGAAAATGGATTTAAAAAGTTTCCAGGAACATCAAGTTGTACCCGATGTTATCGATACAGCTCCCACTGAAGTTTTGAATGTAACCTACGGTGATCTTCAAGTCAAAGAGGGTAATGTTTTAACACCCACTCAGGTGCAAAATAAGCCTCAATTAAGCTGGATTGCTGATGCAAATACTCTATACACCGTTTGCATGACCGATCCTGATGCTCCCAGTCGCAAGGAACCCACCTTCCGTGAATGGCACCATTGGCTAGTTGTGAATGTACCCGGCTCAAAGGTCAGTGATGGTGAAGTTTTGTCTGACTACATTGGTTCGGGACCACCACAGGGTACTGGTCTACATCGATACGTGTTTTTAGTTTACAAACAGCCATCTAAATTGTCATGCGATGAAAAACGTTTACCCGGCAACAGTGGTGATGGACGTGGTGGTTTCAAAATTGCTGCCTTTGCTAAGAAATATAATTTAGGCAATCCCATTGCCGGCAATTTTTACCAAGCTGAATGGGATGACTATGTACCAAAATTATATGCTAAATTGGAAGGCAAGTAAATTGATATGTGTAGAAAGTGAAACATCTCAGTATCAATATTTACTGGAAGTTACATAATGGAAAAATTCCTTAAAAATTTTAAGACATCAGAAACCAAACTTCATTTTCAAAAAAATGTTTAAAAAACTTGTAAAATTAAAAAATAAATAAAATATTGTCATACAATAAATCTGTTTAGTTTTTTTTTCTTTTTTGGTTTTCACGCTAAATGTTCAGGTATTTTTTTATTAGTATGTTTTTTGCTTGCCAAATGTAGAAACGTATGTACATATGCAAGTTATAACAAATATAGATTTTTTTTTACTTTTGTTCTATGATGGTTTGAATTTTTAATTCTTTTTTTTTTGAGAAGAAATTAAATAATCGTCAGATAATAAATATTGTACCTACATATGTATATTATTTTTAAATCTTTCAAACCTGAATAAACTATGTAATTTTATGAATGGTTTTAATATTTTGGTATGTTCCGGCACAAGTCTGATGAGGAATTTGGCTAGTCCTTGTATATATTTGAGTTAAAAAGAAAAATGTTAAAACAGTGGGAGCTGGAGTCTCTCCCAGGGCATGTCAAGAAGGACTTTCGAATATACGAGAAAAACATACGAAATTACGTGCACATTATTGTCGTACCGCTTATAAAAGAAACATAGAAATATTTACTGCGGTAAACAAGAGAAGTTCTGACACAACTAACGTCTAAATAGTTTCAATGTCTATTGCTATCGTATAGATCCCGACATTTCCAACTGCCTAGCCAACCCTGCTTTTCTTCGTTCAATAAAGTTATGGACTAACCCAGGAGAAGTAGCCCAATTCCTTGGATTGGACCTTAAATATCTTAGCTGTTACAAACAACAACTATATACATATGTTGGAAAGAATCAACTTACCATTTTATCTTTTCTGAATAATCCGTATATATTCTTTAAACTATTTTTTATTCAGTAACATAAAAGATAATCACCCCTATCGTGAATAATTCCACTTTTATTTTTTCAACATTCACCCCTATCGTAAATAAAAATTCCACATGAAATTTGTTCCCTTTTCACATTTTCCTATTAAAATTCAATGTTAAAAAAATAAATGGGAACAAATTTCATGTGGAATATACATATGTATGTATATTATTAGTTACGACATTCCCCTAAGTAAGGTTAATTTTGTTTGTTTTATAGCCCATGTTATCTTAGAGATAATAAATGGAGTCGTATAGTTATGTCTGGGCAACTGTAAGTAAGTATAATTTTATGTCCAACTCTAAAAATACTGTTTATTTCTTACCTCAAATTTGGTCATGTTTGCAATACTTAACGGCCATTACTTGAATGAGAGCTAAATATACATACATACATATGTACCTATTTATAGTAAAAAGTTGTTTATATACAGTTGCAGAAGCGGCATCATCTATCTTCATCAACGCATTCCCATGTTATAGATTGAAATCAATGTTCTCTCTTGTGTCGGAGTGGAAGTCAGAGTCGGATGTTCTATAACCATCCTGGTATGAACTAGTTAAGTAACTGGGCTCTGTACCAGCAGCTTCTAGATCGCTTTTATAGATGTTAAGCTGTATCTGACCCCAGGCGTATGACACCAAATTGTCAGACCTGGCTAATTGCGGTAGAGTGTCGGCACATAATATAATTAACACATGTCGTCGATTTCCTTCAGTTTTTCCAAACTTTCCGATCTTCCAATTATGAGTTGGAAGATCCGGATTGCAGTCCTTCAACAATTGCGGTATCGAATTAGCGTTAGTGGGTTTTGCCGGAATCCAAGCATCAGCTTCACCCTGACCTGGTACCAGCCAGTATCACGAACAAAAAGAACTGCAAGCGGTTTATTTGTAAGAAGGTATCGACAAGTTTTTCCTCGATCTCACTCCATTTGTTCCTAGGAATACATCCATTAACATTACCTCTGTCTACGACAGCCATTACAATTTTGTTTTCGGCAATATCAACAAAAGACTTAGCTCCGATGCTGTTGGTTGCTGGACCAAAACTGCTAGTTATCTTTGGGCGTTTGGGTAATGGCTTATCATCTGTCGGACGCATAATTTTACCAAGCGTTTGCGAAAAATATCTGCAAGAAACATGTTTGTCTCGGGCTCTGTTAGTTACCCTAGAGGTTTTTTCATCTGTTAAATGCATTCTTTTGCTAGGCGGTGTCGCTTTGATAAATCTCTGCAAGTGGCATGTTCGTCACGATCTCTAGAATTTGGATAATTTAAAAGACGTTTTTTAAAATCTGTTACTTTGTCTGCATTCGAATAATCAGCCGACGTTGCTACGGCCAATTGTTTACGATTTTCGTTGACACCTTGTCCATTAATTGAAGCTTGTTCTGTTTGTCGTTGACATTGTCTTTTAGTGTTTGTGTATTTAGAAGAGTTTAAACAATAGTTCACTTGTTTCCCACAAGTGTAGGGGTTTTAAGGTCTACAACGTCATAGCCCCCGTAATGTGGCAAGGGCTTGTGCCGATAGGCACGGGTCGCATTACACCTCGGTTTAGGGGATTCCCTCCTCCTTTATCCGGCCTTGGGACCGGCGTACCACACAAGGTGGTGGTAGGCGGAGTTAAAAATGAGTCTATATCGCGACCATCAGAGATCAAATAACGCAATGCAATAAAAAGTAATTGATGCATTTAATTTAATTTAAACTCTACAAAACTAATCAAAGTCATTTTAGTATATTTTGTTTTATCTTTTTTACGTAATCTTTTTAAGGCAACGCTTCCCAATTTGTTTTCCTACATATATATGTACACAAAATATCATATTGTGATTATACATACATATTTATTCTTTGAAAAGCAGAGTATTAACAGTATATTTGATTTTATCTCAATGTAATGTATAGAAACGTGTACTTGATAACTGGTAATTGGGATTAAAAATCACCAAATTATCAGTGAATAGCGGATAAAACCAAGAGTAGACATTTTACGAAGTATGTAACTATTTAATAATACACTTAAATAAATTTTCCGATATTGAGATATGATATAAAACATGTTTATCTTTAAAAATACCACAATCTTAACGTTGTTTTTTTTTTTCTTTATAAATATTTATAAAAGGTTTTGGTATTCCCCAAAATCAGATTTTTGACACAATCTGAAAACGACATATAAAAAATGTATTAGAAAATTGGAAGTTTTCTTTCAAGTTTAATTTTTCTTTCCGCTTTTATGTTTTTATTTGTATTGGAGATCGATTAATTTCTTAGATTATTCAAACGAAGAAAGAGTAAAAAATATTATTCCAATAATTCTTTAAAATATATTTAAAACCAGAAAATATCATATAAAAATTCAAAATTAATAAAATAAAATTAGAAAAAAGAATGTCCGACATTATGTTATCACACAGCAGCTTTTTGGCAAATTTTATCATGATTATAGGGTATTTAATGTATTCTTTAGCTTTCTCTTGCAATTCCGAGATGAGGCGATGGTTTTGTATCAAAATGCCTTTTAAATTGTGATCTATAATTTAAACATAACCTTCTGAGTATATTTTAAAAAGCGTTATAACATTAGCAAAATCAACCATATCTTATAACACAGATTTGTTTGTGATGCCGGTATTTTGAACGATATGCCGTATTAACACACAAACTAATCCAAGTGCCAACAATTTGACAACAAAAAATGATATAGTGAAAACCAAGCATAAGGAAGATCAAATTTAGCATATAATTTTTCCTTGTGGCAATGACATTGAAATAAGTAATAATCTGTTTAGCTTTTAGTGTTACTAATGGCTAAATTCAGTCTTTAGTTAGCTAATGGCAAAGGCTTAACTAATGATTCTTTATTCGCATTGCCATAAGAATACCAAGTAATAGTTAAACAATAGTTAGTATTTTAGTTTACCAATGGTTAACTAATGACCGAGAATTCGGCCATAAGTGTCTTAAACATGTTCGAATGAGTATACAATTGTGCAGAAATATGAAAAATATAAAAAAAAACTTACTAATTTTTTTTTTAAATTAAGTCCACAACTGATGATACCTGTCCACTGCCAAAAAACATTTTAACGGAAATATATCTCTTAAAAATATTAGTTCATACTAAAATGAAAAATAAAACTGCTATTTTAAATAATATACCTATTTATTAATAGTTAAAACAAAAATTGTAAATATGTAGTAAACAAATATTAATATAACTGGCCATTAAAATTATGTTCTTTACTAAGCCGTAATAACAGGAATGCGAAGTTGCAGCATCTGTAAATAAAAATAGAGCAATTAAGTAATCATATAAATAACTAAAAAAAAACAAATAACCTTATTAGTTTTATCAAATATAGCACGAGCTCTCTCTTGATTTAAGCGATAATTCACGAATTTATCAAACAAATAGCCATGTTTCATGGACTCCAGAAGTATTCGATCCTCGCCAATATCTAAAGTCAACTCGTGTGAAGAAATCTATGCATAATAAATAAATAGTAACTAGAAACATCTCAAAGATTATATTAAATTCAAATTACTTACACATTTTGGCAAATAAAATTCAGCTAGAACTTCTTCTACCGCTTCATTCTTAATGCAAGCTCTCAGCTTATAATCGGGCATGGTGGAAGCGGCCTGAGAAATTTCCTTCTTTATGCGTACAGAATCTGTAGATTGCTGTTGCTTAACCTGTTCGGTCTTTTGTTTCAAAACCTTCAATTCATTTACATCGATTTCTTGTACCAAAGGTTTTGGGCCTTTTGCGGCCGTCTCTTCTAGAGATTTTAGTTTTTCCAAATCTTCTTCGCTGGGATTTTTATAAGAATTCAATACAGTTTTAACATCATTATTGCGCACACGATGTGCTACTAGAGTGCCAATGAACTTTCGATTGTTCAAAATTATTGCCTTGTCCACTTTAATCTGAACATTGTATTTATCATTAAGTGCCTCAGCAATGAGGGCCAAAAAGAAATCACGAAAAAGTAAAGACTTTTCGATTTTGATAAAGAATTTTGGATTGATAGCAATGTCAACAGCATCAACGGGATTATTAGATTTATCTTTAGTCGTACGTGGTTCGGATATACTCATCGGTATACGAAATGAACTTGGCTCTTCCGAATTAAGAATAGCTGACAACTCAGTTTCGCTAATGTCTTCGGGTGAGGGAATTTCCTCAGTTTGGCAGACATTGATGAAATATTTCTCATTGGTGTTGACTTTAAAGCTTTTAATGCAAAATCCTGAAAAAGAAAATATTAAATGTTTTAATTAAATATTTTTATATTGGATATTTTTATTACAGTTTAAATAGTTTTAAAAATTTTTTATATACATACATATGTACTCGTATATTTATCTATCTGTATGTCCATTCATGGCGAAACATTTTAGATAGAAATAATCAAAAATATAAATTTAATCCAAGTGGAAATGTACCCTTTGGTGACAGCATGTATTATTCACTCATATTAGCAAATATACAGATATTTTTCAAGAAAAATTATTTGACCTAAATAACCCAAATAATTTAATGAAATTTATCTAACATACATGATTAATTCAAAATTAAATGTTAAAAAATGTACAGAACGAAAAAATTAATTACATATATCACATCCTTTTTCGTCACATACCCGATAATTCGGAAGTTATTTCCATTTTAGTTTGTATTCTTCAAACATTTTACGAAATTTAAAATAACTTTTTTCAAATGGTACAAAGAATGATAATTTTCCGGACATACAAAACTATTAAATACAAGAAAACAATGAAATAACTGGAAAATATGTTGGTTTTAGAGACTTAATTTAAACTTCGGAATTTTTGCCTTCTACCCGAGTTTGAAGCATTTTGAAAGCAATTTTGAAGAAAATTTCAATCGTGTAAATCTAGCTTTACTTTGTTATACATAAATCCAATTATCTTACTACACGCTGGCAAATGACAAATTTATTTCCTATACAGCTAAATTGGCGATAATCACCCATTAATGAAAATAAGTGAATCCTAGATGTTTTGATTTTCTTAAAAACTTAAAATTGAATAACAAATAGTGACACTTCTTTGTATTTGTTCTTTTCTGTTATAATGGACAATTGTTGATAAATTAATAATCAGTCCAATCATGTATAAAAATTCCGCGGGAGTTTTTTCCCGTTTCCCATTTTTTTCTATTCAAATTCAATATTAAAAAAAAATAAAAAGGGGAAAACACCTACGGATTTTTTATTCATGATTAGGCCGCATATCTTTCGGGATTAAAAACTACTGGAATCAGGAATTTATTTGAAAGTCTCGTGATTCGTAAAATATTTTCATTTATTGAGCTCTATCTGCCGGAAGTGCAGCAACAACTGTAATTAATCCCAGGCGTAAATTCAATCTAAAAATCTGCGTATGCATATAATGTTTTCTGAAGATATAGCACCAGAATCAATATCGACGGAATTTCTTTCATTATCCATAACTATGCCATATATGATACTTTGTAATTCGATTGGCTAATTAAAATATTTGTATGTTATGTCAAAACATTTTCATTCTGATCCAAGAAAATTAAGTTTGGGACAATAACAAAATCAAATCCGGTTGTTTTGTTTTTGAAAGTATAACATATTGCTGTATCCTTATGTTAAAGCAATTGAAAGATATTTTATAAGTGAACGTTACAGTTCGACCAAATATTCGATTTCAGACCAAAACATAATGATTCGAGTCCGACCGCAACCGGTTTTTGCAGGCCGAAACTGAACCGAAACTAATAATTTGCAATAAAAAATCGATTTCGCCTAATCCGAAACAAACCAAAACTTTTAAAACTGTACTATTCAGCCATGTCACAGAATTTAATTCCGTTTTGAATGGAACTTAAGCAAAGGTCTGAGTGCTGTTTTCAAATCAAGTGCTATCACAAATGTGTAATTACTCAAATGGGTTTACAAAATTCAGAAATATATAATCTTTATATATGTATCTTTACAAAAGTACATTTCCTCGAGGATGTTGTCAGCAGCATCAACTTGTATAAAAAACTGATGGTTGGGGTGAACATGTAAGTGATATGTCATCAGGAACTATTTAGGAAACAACGCAATTTAATAGATAATCCAAATTTGATAACTTGCAAATCCGGTTGAGGATACCTATGTAGATTGCTACAGATAAATTATATTCATACTGGGACTATATAACTACATATTCGTGTAAAATTACGAAACTTACGAGGTCTGATCAAAAAATAACCGCTATTTTAATTCTTTTCAAAAAGTATTTATTTATTCATCAATAACTATCTTGTCCTCTTCAGATATAATACACTTATGCCAGCGTTTTTTCCAATCCTCGAAACACTTCTGAAACGCGCTTTTTGGTATCGCCAACGCTCCTGTTTCGATTTTTCTTTTATCTCCTCAATCGTAGCAAAACGCTTTCCTTTCATCGCTGTCTTCAGTTTTGGGAAGAGGAAAAAGTCAGCGGGGGCCAAGTCCGGTGAATACGGTGTTTGAGGCATGAAAACGGTTTTTTTTTGTCAAAACTCACGCACAAGCATCGATGTGTGAGCTGGTGCGTTATCATGGTGCAGAATCCATTATTGTTTTTTTTTACAATTCTGCGTTTCTGACGAATTGCTGCGCGCAAACGGCGTATAACTTCAAGCCAGTATTTCTTATTGACCGTACGACCTTGTGGCAAGAATTCATGATGCACCACGCCATTGCAGTCGAAGAAAACAGTGAGCAAAACCTTTACATTCGACCGAACTTGACGTGATCTTTTCGGTCTTGGCTCTTCTGCACGTTTTCATTGGGATGATTGGGTTTTGATTTCAATGTCATAGCCATACACCTATGATTCGTCACCAGTTATGACCTTTTTGAGGAAATCTGGATCGTCGTTGACGATGTTCAACAGCTCCTGAGAGATGTCCATGCGACGTTGTTTTTGCTCAAAACTTAGCAATTTTGGAACAATCTTCGCTGCCGCAAGTTTCATGCCTAAAACATCCGTAAAAATTGCTTGGCATGAGCCGAACGATTCGACGAGTATCCAAAATCATTTTCTTCACTGCTTCAATGTTTTCATCTG
Organism: Bellardia bayeri; assembly: GCA_950370525.1. NCBI lineage: Eukaryota > Metazoa > Arthropoda > Insecta > Diptera > Calliphoridae > Bellardia > Bellardia bayeri. Next base: position 59,074,327 of record OX493265.1, read on the forward strand.
TTGTTGACGTGCTCGGGCGACCAGGAGCATCGTCATTGACATCTTCTCGGCCTTCCCTAAACCGGTTATATGTACCACAGTTAAACTTGTGTTCTGCTCATAGTAGACTCGCCAAACGCCACAGTCAACATTTCAAATGCCCTTGTGCATTTAATTTCAATTTTTACACAAAACTTAATACAGTTTCTTTGATCAATTTTTTCGAATAGTAAAAAATCGAAGAGCACACCAAAACACGACTAACCTTTTTATCTGTCAAAAACAAACTGACAATCCAAAATGGCTGATATTACCAACATACATATATAAAAGACATGTCTACCAACATAACAGAAAAAATGCGAAAATCGAACATGCGTAACTCACGAAATTTTAAAATAACGGTTATTTTTTGATCAGACCTCGTATAGTGTATTTTCATTTAACATTTAGTCTCACTAAAATGGGTGTGTGGATACGGTACAGTCATTCATATTGCTGATAGATTCTTAAAGAGAGGGTCAATACTTCTAGATGCGGACAATATTATGCTATGTGGCATCCCATTGCAAGCAGTGCATTGAAAATTTTTATTACGAATGAGCGATTTATGAACTGATATTGCATATACTATGTATGTACATTTGGAAAAATGAGAGCACAAAAGTATACATTGGTATTTTAACAATTTTGTTTCTTCTTTCCCTTCATATCGGTCCCTGAAGCTGCGACCAATCATCTCTAATTATTTGCTTAAATTTGTTGATTAAATGGTTTTACCATGTTGAGTTGTTGTTGCTGCAGAAGATTTTTGTTTCTGGGTTGGCAGCGCTTGGCCGAATAACGGTACGTAGAACTGGCTGTCGCGGGATTGCGTGAGTGTTCCATCGTGTTCCATTTCATAATTTATTTTTTTAACATCGGAATTTAATATATTCAATATAGGTATATACTAAATAAATAAATATATGTATATACTTTGAATTGATTTTATTTTAAAGAAATAAATATAATTAAAAACTACCGTAAGTAATTTAAAAAATACATTTGTTTACAAACTTATTACGTATAGTACATGGTGTAACTATACAAGGTGAGTGCAAATCGACAACAAATACAACACAAACCAGAAACAACCGGCATTTTGTTTGTGTAAAATAATGTACTACTGTCAAAAATACTTGAAAAAGTATTACTTTTGACATAAGTAAATTGTAAACAAAGTCAGTCAGCTGGGCTACTGCACTCACCTTGTATAGTTGCACCATAGTATAGTATGTATGCATGCAAGAATGATAGAAATAACGATTACGTCATGCACATGATTGACGTATATTGTGCTTTTTCAGGGGTTGCCAAGTGTAGAAATCCCTAAGATATTGAATTTTCATTTTGAGAGAGTTGACAATCATTTTTTTATACCCACCACCAAAAAGATGGGGGTTATATTGCGTTTGTCATTCCGTTTGTAACACACCGAAATAATGGTCGTAGAACCAAAAAGTCTATATATTCTGGTCCTTTTAAGATTCTAAGACGATTTAGCATTGTCTGTTCGTCTGTTAAATGCACGATAGAGCTTCGAAAATAAGACATAGAACAATGCAATTTTTACCAAACATTCTTTGATCCACCGATTTGTTTGGTATTTCAAATGGGCGAAATCGGTCCAGTAGGATCTGAGTTATAGATCAAAGTTTCAGACTACTTCGATATTTTTCATATATTTTTTTTGCTGTTTTCATGAAATTTTGCACACTTTCTTTTTATTATAGAAGGACAAATCCTGTTGAAAATGGTAGGAATCGGTCTACGATTTCTCTTAGCCCCCATACAAATGTCTTCCCGGAATATTGCTTTATGGTATATAAATGTCTATAAGCCATATCTAAACAAAATTCTGCAATAATAAGTTTCATGCAAAGTGAAATCTCAAACCAATGTTTTGTTTGCGTCGGTCCATTATTTTGACTTACATGAACATAAATCTCTTGTAAAAATGACCATGAAGCATAATTAAAATATATATCTAATTCGTCGTACCAAATTTCATGATGATCGGTCCATATTTGAACGTAGTCCCCATATAAAGTCCAGTTTCGAAAATCACTTAAATGCGCATAAATTCCTTATAAAAACTACTATCAAGTTTAAATCCAACACAAATAGACCATACATATATAATAATCGTCCATCTTAATATGATGATGGTCGGTTCATATTTGACCATAGCCCCCATATAAAGCCTACTTCCGAAAATCAATAAAATTCGCATAAATCTCTTATAAAAACTACTAAGAAGTCGAAATTCTACACAAGTAATCGTTATATACATTTAAATCGTCTTACTCGATTTTATAATAATCGGTCCATATCTGACCGTAGCCCCAATATAAAGTCCACTTCCGAAGATCACTGAATTTCGCATAAATCTCTTATCAAAATGACTATCAAGTTGAAATTTGACAAGCATAATCAAAATATACATTTAAATTGTCGTACCAAATTTCATGATGATCGATTCATATATGACCATAGCCCCCATATAAAGTCAAGTTCCGCAAATCACATAAATGGGCATAAACCCCTTATAAAACCACTATCAAGTTGGAATTCAACACAAATAGTCAATACATATATAAAAATCGCCTATCTCAGATTTATGATGATCGGTTTATATTTGACAGTAGCCTCCATATAAAGGCCACTACTAGAAATCACGAAAATGCGCATAAAGCTTTTATTATCATCAGCAGCAAGTTTAAATTCTATACAAGTAGTTAATACATATAACTATATAATTCGTCACTCTCAATATGATGATGATCGGTCCATATCTGACCGTAGCCCCAATATAAAGTCCACTTCCGAAGATCACTTAAATGCGCATTAATCTCTTAAAAATCTCCATAATAGGTGATTTGGTGGTGGGTATATAAGATTAGGCACAGCCGAATATAAACTCTTACTTGTTTTGTTTTCATAAATTGTACAGTGGGCAAATGCGAGCAAAATAACATTAAAAAATCAAGTGAGAAATTGTACTAAAAGAGAAAATGATTAATGTTTTTAAAAAAGTGTTAATATTTTTTTTAGCTGGCAAAAAATCTGTAACCTATTACAGTTTCCCAAAAGATGAAGCACAAAGGTAGCTTTAGGTGACGTGTTTATTATAAACTTTATTTTTTAAGGTACTATACATAGAAATATTATACCTGTCATTAAAGAAAACGTACTACTAAAAGAAAATGACGAAATTGAGCTAGAAAACTTGCAGTATGACGGCTTGGAAAATAAAAAAAATACAAATCCTGACATTGCTGTTAATCCTCTATAGGACATGACCTATTCATGTGTTAATCACCTAAGCGAAGGTTTCAATTATGCGATGCCATTTTCATAGAGTTGAATGGATATAAGTTGTTACTGACAACTGGATGTTTTCAAACACATATGGAAACGACGGAAAAGAAATCGAAGGAGGAGATGAAATAAAAAAATGTACTTAGAATAAGGTCATTTAATGCTAAAATTTCTATAAATATTAATAGAAGAAAAAGGAAATTTAATAAATTAATGTATAAAAAAAAAATTATAATTGAAAAATTTAATTTGTCCCACCGTTATTTTACAACTTTTTTAAAATTTGACAGCTTGAATTATTAGCCAATATAATTGCTTTTTGCGTGACGTCATTTGTGTGACCTGTGCAGAAGTTTAAAATTTTGTGTTTTGGATGGCGTAATCTTTCACTCCTATCGTGAATAAAAATTCCACATGAAATTTGTTCCCTTTTCACATTTTTCCTATTAAAATTCAATGTTAAAAAAATAAAAGGATACAAATTTCATATGGAATTTTTATTCACGATAGTGGTAATTATTTCTACCACCATTCTTGTACGCATGTATAAATATTATAAAATATATTTAAGTTTAATTATGTTTGTTAAACTTTTTAAAATAATTATTAATTAAACTTGTATGTGGAGATGGTGATCATTGGAGCAACCGCCTTAATAATAACTGTCATCATTTTCGTCTTAATTGGCATTATTTACTTCCACGTTGGGTCCCAGGCCCATTGAATAAATATCAACCTTTGTTGCTTTAATATTTTTATAAAATTCTGGAAATCTGGGCCAATCTTGTTGGCACATTTTCTATAAATGTAAAAAGAGTGTAATGAGTTTTTTTTTATTAGCTAAGCTACTGTACATACTTCATAAATAACTTGAAAACAAATATGTACCTTCAATTCCTGTATAGATTCCATGACCAAATAATGGAAACATTTGTCATTGAGTAACATACGGGCGTAATTTGACATAATTGGTTCTCCAGCTTGCACTTTTTTAATTATATCCAGCGAAATATGCCATCTACAAATCATAGCTTGATGAAGATACGCCATTGTTGATTTAATTTGAAATTGTCTCAATGCTGGTGCAATACAATTCAAATCCTGAGGATCTAAATTATTTTGAAAATTTCGATCTTCCAAGTGTTTTTTATATTTAAACAATTTGTAAATGTCACGCACATAATAATTTGTTTCATTTATATCCACCGTTTTCATGATGCTTTTGACTCCTATTCCCAGAAGCAACTGTTTACAACGACGAAATTCGAATTGATATGGTTTATAAAGAAAATTGATGCAAGTTTTAACTTCATTATCATTGGGATTTATTTTTGGTATTGAATATTCAATGTACTTATACTGGGGCCACCATTGCGACCAATATTCTTGAGGATTAGCTTTTAAATGGCCGGGTGGCGGCTTCTCCAGGCCAGATTTTATTGTGGGAATGTTACTCACATGTTGCTTCAAACTTTGCATATTAGCATCTGGCTGTTTTTTCATTTGTTCTGTTCTTGCTTTGTTGTTGTTAAATTTTGTCTGTTTATTGTTTCCATATTGTGCTATTTGCTTCGTTGATGGTTGTTGAATATTACCTTGATCAGGAAATATCTGTAAGGTGAGTAATGAAGGAATATTGTGATCTTGTGAGTTTCTTTTTGAGATTTGTGTTTGTTTTGGAAACGTATCAAGAGTAAGTAATGAAGGTATTTCGCGATTCTGTTGCGTGGGTATATTTCTGAAACTGTTTTGACCTCTGTGAGCATTGTCAAATGTATTATTGTGTTTTTTATCAAAAATTTGAAATCTTGATGTATTCGAAGCTGAAGTTTCTCTTAAACCGTCAAAATAATTCGTATCTCCTCTTAATTGCTCTTTAAAATTGTTATATTGCGAAGAAAAATTATCTAGTCTTTCATTTCTTGAATTTAATTCTCTATTAGGAGAACGTGACTGATAAAATTCTTCTCTACGATAATTTCTAGGTGGAGAATAAGAACGAGAACGCGATCGTTCACGAATTGTTTTTCTGAAATTTTCAGGTTGTGAAAAATATCTAGAGCGGTTTCCCTCATTAAAATCTCTACTTAGTGAATGTGATCTTGATGATTGAGAAAGATCTTCTCTATAATCATTTTTAGCTGTAGAATAAGCAGGAGAACGAGATTGTTCACGAATTATTTTTCTGAAATTATCATGTTCTAGAAGATAATTTTCACTTTCTCTTTCTTGCATGGAATTGAAACTTCTATTTGGTGAACGTGATCGTGAAGATTTATAACGTTCATCTCTAGCATCATTTTTAGGCGGAACATGCGGTTGTTTATAAGTTCTATCTTTCCTTAAATCAACTGTGTAATTATTTTGTTGCTCATGATATTCCTCAGCATTTCTCTGATTGAAAACTCTATTAGGTGAACGCGATCGTGAGAACCGTTCTTCTCTAAGATAATTCATAGAGGGGGAATAAGATCTTGAACGTCTTCCCGTAGTATCTCTTCCTCTTTCTGGTTTGAAATTCTCATGTTGCAAAAAATATTCTTCATTTGTTGTGTTGAAAGTTCTTTCAGGTGAACGTGATTTCGATGGTTGATAACGTTCATCTCGACGATCAGTCCGGGGTGGAGAATAAAGACTAGAACGAGATCCTGCACGATTTACAGCTCCTATTACGGCGTTTGTGGGATTATCCTGTTGTGAAAAATATTCATCTTTCTTGTCTTCGTATATTGAGCTTAAACCTCTATTAGGTGAACGCGATATTGATTGATGATTGCGTTCTTCACTATAATCATTTCCTTTGCGAGCATACAGTTTAGAACGAGCTCGTGAAAGATTACAGCGAGAATGTTCTTCATAGTTATCGTTATATCCACTACCTTTACGTTTTGTGTGGTCTCGTTCTTCGATGATTTCCTTGAATGCGACAGTTTTCGATGAAATTTCATCATTGTTATGTGCAATATTTTTGTTCCAATTGTTCTCGTTACGTAAGTCACACAAAATCCTATTGTTGACTTCGGCTTGCCAGATACCACTATCCAGCCACTTTCGACAGTTTTGTTCATATCTATTAACATCGAAGCAGTTATTCTTGGCCAATTCATAGGCCTCATGTCGTGCCAAACCTAATTGTAATAGAAATTTTCGACGTTTTTCCAGCGCATCCGATTGTGCATTTGCATAAGGGCTACCTTTAAATTTATATAAAGGATTTTTCAAAGTTTGACGATTTAATTAAAGACATGAAAATAGACAATGAAAATATATAATTTGTAAAAGAAATTAGAACAGTTTCATTTTACATTCTGATAGATTTTACAGCTTATAGTTTTAACTGAAAAAATTATGTATTGGTAAAAAGTAGTAAATTACAAATAGAATTTTTTATTATGTTGTATTGGAAGACAACCGAGCAAGCAGGGACACAAAATTTGTAGCATAACTTCAAGCTTTCTGCTATGTTATTCATTTTATAATTTGTTCAAAATATAGCAGAAACACTGATGTAGCTATTCCAGAATTATATGATCTTGAAGTCAATATGTAGGTCTTTTGAAAACGACCTATATAGTGATCCAATTGCACAATAACATTAACTAACAACATTAATCGTCCCATTGGTTTGTCATATGAAATGACTTATAAAATAACAGTTAATAGTTAAAATTTTAATTGCTGATGATTATCCTTTTACATAACTCCTGCACAAAGGACGTTCACACCATCCCTTTGTTGGAAGAGTCGGAACGTTAGTGGTATACTATACCACTGAATAAAAAGAATGCCCTCTCTGGCGAGAGAAAATATCAATCCTATCCTATATTGGATCTAGGTAGGTCTTCGATTAAATTTCTTATGTTTTTAATTACTGGACACTATATGATTAGACATATATCGGAACTCATGTAATAACTACTGTGAAAGTTATGTAGATGAGTAAGAATTGTTGCAACACCTTCTATTTAACTGCTCCGCGTAGACTAAGATAACAGGTCTCATTTTTGATCTGGACTGTCTCAGAGATTTGTCACTGATGAATTTAATCAAATTTGTTACTAGAACCATTGGATGTACAAAGTCGTCCGAATTCCACGCATACATTTCAAAGGGTACCACAGTACATTTAATATAAACTAAGATCTAATTGATTGATCTTCTTCCACAATTGTTGGAAGGATCTGCAAGTTCGAGGCTCTTGATGTGGCATATTACACGAACTGAGATTCGGATAGAGCAATATGTACAGGTCTCTTTTGTGATCTGGAATTTTTCAGAGATGTGTCCCTGATGAATTTGATCAAATTTGTTACTAGAACAACCGGATGTACAAAGTCGTCCGAATTTCACGTATACATTTCAAAGGGTACCACATTACATTTAATATAAACTAAGATCTAATTGATTGATCTTCTTCCACAATTGTTTTAAGGATCTGCAAGTTCGAGGCTCTTGATTTGGCATATTACACGAACTGAGAGTCGGATAGAGCAATAGGCAATGAGTTCCGATTACGATAAGTCATCCATATTTCACCAGTATCTGCTTAGGCCTCATTATACTTTACACATTCTATTATGTAGCTCTTTAACATCCATAAGACACTCCGCTTTGAGAATTGTATACAAAAACAATTCCGATTAACATATTACAAAAATCTGGGTTCCATGAAATTTGTAGCAGACATATGGATTTTCAGAATTCCCGTGATGCATAACATATCACAACCACATTGACACAGAACGCATATTTCAGGCTCAAGGGACCAAAATGTATGAAGAGTATACAATATAGTTATTCTTGCAAGAAATATTTTTTTGTCTAAATATCCCCACAAGTGCTAAAAATCTAAAGTTTTTGAATTATGATTGAGCACCCACCATTTCTGGTGCGCTGGTTCTAACACTTGGGGTTACGTTGTTTTTTAAAATATCGAGACAATCTTATTGTTTCATTAAAGATTCTATAAATGTAAGATTAACGACACCTGATGCCGCCATATAATCCCAGAACATTACTGAGCCGACGCCATGTTTTACCGTCTTGGTAAAGGTTTCATTCTTGGTTTAGTAGTTATGTAGTATATGCATAGAACTAAAGATTTAATATTGATTACCCAGTGTGATATAAAATCGTTATGATATACAAATTATTGACACAATTCAATAATCAATTGTATCAATAAAATAGTAGTTTCAGAAGAATAATATACTTGGGGTACTGAGAATCAGTTTTTTGAGACATATCGGGTCAAAAAGAGCTTTAAGAGTTCCAAATCATGCTTGACAAATGTACCCCCAGGGGAAGTATTTCCTATTGTAATTCCATCAGCTTGACGCTGTTTCAATACTGAGGAAGGATATGGCGACACCGGTGTCATGATCTTGCTTGGGTTGGAAACTGGAAAGAGTCTCATTGCTTTACACCCAATGAAACTTGAAGCTGACTAAAGCGTCTATCTAGTACTATGGGATCAGTTAAAAGCCCGGGGATTTATCCCTAATTTAACTATTGAGATGCAGGTCATCTAACTGATAATTGGTTGAGTTCCCTTCGGGGTTCACGTAGTGGCTGTGGTTGATACCCAAAGCGAGGAGAATGGCAGTTAGTTAAAAGACTGATGTTTGTTTGAGCAGCAAATTTCGGTCCACCAAATTGCGCTAGGTGCTGTTGCTGAACAACAACAGAGCAATTAAAAGTGGAGGTAACACTTAGCTCGGTACTCAGGAAATGAACGGGATTTGTGGCTTTCGTGGCAATTGTTGCATTCACGATACGCCTTTGAACGAGGTTAGATATGCGGCCTATGGCAACAGCAGTAAATTCTGATCTTCGTCCTCAGCAGTGGTCGGTCAATGCAGTGTTGCAATTGCTGATTTTCTAGTAGCTTTAAGCAAGGTGCTCTTTACATTGATCGTTGCAGCCATGTATCGAGAAATTGCTAAATGAAAATTGAATTGACGTGTGTCATTGTATGTTCTGGATATACAATGCAGTGGAGGCCGAGTTTACCCTACGTTTGAGTGTGCCGTGCGGTTTAGGCCTCAAAGTAAGGTAGCCATGTTAAACTTCAACACATCTGTTTGCCAAATGTTAACTACAATAAATATAAATAACAAATATATTTACATTAATTCCTCTGTAAGGTAAAAGTTAATAAGTTGCAGTTATCCACATTTATCAAAGTTGTTTTAATTATTAACTCTGTGTATTTTTGCACACCATAAACAATTTATTTTAATATTATATACTCACCACCATATTTTAGAAGGAACTAATATCTTTCTGATAGTGACTATTAGGGATGCCAAACGGGACTGGTTTTCAAATCCCGGGATCCCGAAATCGGGATTTTCGGGATTTTTGTTTCATAAATAATAGCAATTTATTTATAAAAGTTACTTATGTTAAATATAAATATGTTTAAAAACAACAATTTTAAATTGATTCAAATTAATAAATAAAAAACATAATAACATTATATTGAAATGTTAGATTGACAAAAATAATATTTCATTTCGCCTTTAATTTCTATACATATTAATTTAAAAGCAATATAATGTTATCGATCGATAAAGCTTCTTAAAAATCTTAAGGTAAAGAGAATCTGGATTTAATTTTGTTACCAATATATAAAGCTTCATATATTGGTAACATCGTTTTTATACAAATTCTTGTATTCTTAAACAATCCTTCCGCACCATCCGAAGCAAATAATTCTTATTATTTTTCTAATATTTTATTCCATATAATTACATTCATTATTTCATTCCTTTCACAATCATCGATTTTAATTCATTTCTAATAACAAACGTTTTTATTCTTTATCAAATTCACTCTTCAAAGTGTTGAGTAAATCATCCCTTATTTTTGGTTTCTTTTAAGGGGAGATTTCACCAGATTCCACTTTTTAATATCTCTTTGAGCATAAATAAAAGGGCAACATCAACAGAGATTCATATCACTGCGACAAATAGCTTTGTCTGTTACTTTAATCGGACTTAAAATTACAACTATTTGTTTAAGTAAAACAAATTCTGCATCTCTTGAACATGGATTATATCACCTTGATTTATTTCACCAATAAAGTAAAAATCATATAGGCATTTCCAAATTCCAAAAACCGTAGACACATCAAATAGTGCGTTCGAGTTTGGCAATCCAAAATAATTTTAATTCTTTCACCTTTATTTCTACGACAAACGTTTTAAAATTTAATTTTTTGTTGATGACTTTGTAAAGAAATACTGGGATTCGGTATTTATTCCGATTATAAGTCGACCTACATATAGTGCAACTCAGATAAAACCGTTACAACTTAAAAAGAAATAAAACTTAAATGTTTTTTTTTTCTTTTTCTTTTCTAAAATAGGTTTATATATTGTTGCCCTTATTCATAAAACTTACAACAGGTTTATAAGAGGTTTATAAAGTAAATTTCCATACAGAATATAAATTTATGAAATTAATAAATAAGTAGACGCAGCAAGAAAAACAAAAAAAATTTGTAATAATACAAGATTTGTAAATAATAATAACTAGCTGAACCCGGTGTGCTTCGCTACCCCCCTTTGAGGTAAAGCCTTTAATAAACGTTGTAAAACAGAAGGTGCAGAAGTCTGCATGATCGAAAAATATTATCATGTAATAAGTATTCCTGAGTCAAAGCTGCACGCTGTGAAAAGTTAAGATCGGTTAGCAGGTCCACTAATATATCGCAATCAAAGGGGCGTGCTCCTCCCACTTTTTATTTGGTACGTATTTATATTCATGCCAATACCATACATAGCAAATACTGCCGCTGTTGATCAAAAAATGCCCAAAATATGGCGATTTAATTTTGGGTTATATGGGCGGTGCCACGCGACTTTGTCCGCTCACAACTTTATATAGTCAAGAATTTATTATTTCGTAAGAATATCTTATTGTAAAAATTTAATGACGATCGGTCCAATAGTTAAGACTATATTACTATTTTTAATTTTCCTAAAAAGGAGCGTGGTCCCACCCACTTTTCTTCTGGTACTTCTAATTATGCCAATACCTTATGTGCCAAATATCATCGACGTAGGTCAAAATATGGCGAATTAAATTTTTGGGTTATATGGGCGGTGCCACGCGACTTTGTCCGCTCACAACTTTATGTAGTCAAGGATTTATTATTTCGTAAGAATATCCTATTGTGAAAATTTATTTTTTTTTTATACTTTTTTTTTTATTATTTATTGAATCTGCCTTATTTTCTTAGGCCTAACAATAAGTATTCAAATCTTAAAACTAAAATAAATCTAATTACTCTCTAACAGAGCATTAATTTCTTATTGGCTGTTAAGCTCTACGAAGCCTCGACTCCGTCTGGCTCTGAGCTAGAATTCTAGCCAGCGGATTCGGGTGGGTTTGTAGCTTTTTGATGTAGTTCTCGCGGACCCTTCTGAATTCATCCTTTACCAATGGTACTTCTAAATCTCTGTGGATGTTTTCATTTCTTATGTACCATGGTGCGCCCGTCATGGTCCTAAGAATTTTTGATTGGGCCCTCTGTATAAGTTCAATACTGGTATTACTAGCAGTTCCTCACAATTGGATTTCATATGTCCAAATTGGTTTTAAAATGGTTTTATACAGGGTGACTTTATAGTTCAGGCTTAGCTTAGATTGGTCACTGATTAACCAGTGAAGGCTAGATGCTTTTAACTTCATGTGAAGTCTCTTGGTTTCTATATGACGACGCCAAGTAAGTCTTCTATCTAAGTGAATACCAAGGTATGTAACATAATCGGACTGAGGTGTATTTACATTGTTAAGTGTGGCAGGTGGACATCATCCCCACCTCAATGTGAACGTAACATATTTGCTTTTTAACTCATTTACTCGTATTCTCCATTTGTTTAACCATGGTTCCACACATCTTAGATAGCTATCTAGTACACTTAATGCTATATATGGATTTTCATGCGAGCTAATAATTGCGGTAGAAATAGTTAATATATCGATCGTAGGCAAATCAGAGGTGTAAATCAAATAGAGGGTAGGTCCAAGAACAATTCCTTGTGGTACTCCTGCTCTAATCCTATATTCTCTTGTCACGTAATCGTTGTACTTAACTGTAAATAAGCGGTCCAATAGATAAGATTCCAATAGTTTATGGGTACATATGGTGGTAGCAAGCATTTTATTTTATATACCAGTCCTTTGTGCCATACTTTATCGAAGGCTTGAGCGACATCCAAAAATATTGCTGAACACTATTTCTTTAATTCAAAGGATTTCCTTATTTCTCCGGTTATACGATTAACTTGTTCAATTGTTCCGTGGCGTTCCCGGAAACCAAATTGATGAACTGGGATTATATTTTTCTCATGCACAACAACTTTGCCGAAGATCATCACATGATCAGATGCATAGTTTAGGAGTCTATAAAGGACATACATACAAAAATTCATTTTAATATACATATATAGATTAAATATTTACTTTATATGGGAGCTGACACGCCCATTTTTCCCATGACTATTCACATTAACAAATAATCAAATGATTGAAATCAGTAACATATGGGATACTGCAATGTTTCAAAATTCTTGATATCACAATAGTCAAGATATATGATGTTATTCAATTTATGTGGGAGGGGCCACGCCCACTTAAAATATATATAACCGAAAACCGAATTTGGACTATAGCCTTTCAAATGAAGCCAGTTTGGGCCAAATCGGTTGGATAGTTTTAGAGTCTATAGAGGACAAACATTGTATTTTATAGTATATATATATAGAAGAATACACACACATTCTAAACGTACGTTAATTTCGTTCTAACTCATAACACGTAAAAAAGAAATATGATAATTCTCGAATTCTATTTCTCAAAAAACGGTGAGTTAAATATATGATGTTTACAGATGGATAGTGGACAATGAAAATTGCTGATGACGCCCTTGACAGGGTAGAAAATGCATTCCAGTTTGCCAATTGTTCTAATACTTTACAATAGTATTCTTTGAAATTATTTGAAAATTCGAACTAAAGCTTTTCTCTTAATTAATTGGAACTTGTTTTTACGCGTAGAGTCTGGAAATATTATTCAATGAAATGGTGACAAATCGTCCCAGAAATATTAAGGAACTCTGTGTCGTCTTGAAGAAGAAAACATTTTTTTGATATTAAGCCTGCCATCACAAATTTTTGATTTATTAGGCTGCAAAGAATCCGTCCGCCAATCCGTGTATTAAAAGTGACCAAATATTCTCTATTGTCTATTATTTCATATTATTTAAGTTACATAAATAGTTTTACATTAGATATTTATTTATTTTTTCTCATCATTAACAGAACTTTTGAAACATATTTTTTTGAAATTTTTACAATCACTTAACACATAATTTTTAACACAAAGGAACTTTTCAAAGATTTACAGCAAAATTTTTATCTGACCATGAAGGTTATCTTTGTATTGATATTAAATAAATAAATAAGTAAAAAAAAAACAAATTAATTTTAAACCTATGTTTTAAATGATGCCAATAAGCATCTGGAAATAAATGGACCACCTAGTTTTAGGGGATTTACTTTGCGTTCTTTTTGGCCTTTTCTTTGTTATACATACATACATATGTGTATGTATATATGAGTTTGTCATTCCATGTGTAGCACTGAGAAATACTCATTTGATACCCAACAATGTATATATTTCCTTGATCCTTATGGAATTCTAAGTCGATTGAGCAATGTCCGTCTGTCTGTGTACAACTCTCTTACGTTTAAAAGATATAACCAAAATCTGCAAAGTTTACAAAAAAAAACGTTTATAAGAGTTATGGACAAAAATGTGTAACAACCTCCATCAAAATATCATATTATTTAACAGTTTTTTTTTGCTATTTTGTTTAAATATATTGCAGATAATACCATGCAATTTTGTACACGTTATTTCTACAATGGAAGGACAAACTTGATGAAAATAGTAAGAATCGGTCCATGATTTGTCATAGCCCCTACACAAATATCTTACTGAAATATGACCCAATGATACATACATAAATGCATATAAAATTGGAATATCAATACAAAATTCAGCAAAAATAAGTTTCATATGATAATAAATCACAAAACGCACATTTGATTAAAACGACATGGACCTATTGCTGCCATAGAAAGTTCACATCCGAAAATCACTTGAATATGTATATCGGTACCTATCTAAAATTTTTCACAGATCATGTAAATATGTATATGCCAAAATCAAATTTTTATATTTTGTGAATTTAGGTCCATATTTGGTCATATTCTCCATATAAGGTCCACTTCCGAAGATTACTTAAATACTCGTATCTCTCCTAACTATACCAGTATTTTGTTGAAATTCGAAATGATAAATCCATATATATATAAAATTCTCTGTACTGTGTATTTTATAAAGATCGGTCTATAATTGATCATAGCTGTCATATAAGAACCAATTTCGAAAAACAAGTAAACCCACAAAAATGTCTAATAAATATCGATATCGAACCAACATTTTATACCGATCAGTAATTGTAATCCACAAATCATACTAATATCGGTCATATGGCAATTAAACTACTTCGGTGTATTATTATAACAACCATTAAACTTTACGTTATTGAGATGAAATTCTACCTAAATAAGCCTCAAATACATATATACCTTGTTACTGGATACTTTGATACTGGTTATAACATTACCCCATTACCCTTAACCTATTGATATGGAAAAATATTGAACCTATTTTGAGTTTTATAAATTACATATATGTAATATAGTTATGATAAATATACAAACTCTATAAATAATAACAAGAACTGGTAATTACATCAATTATAAATGGTTAAAATTCGATAAAATTTTAAAACATTTGAAATAAATCATATTGTGAGTAAACTTGTCAATCAAACAATATATAAAATACTAATAAAATTTGCTATAAAACTGAATAAGAAATATTGAATAATGATATTCTGGTCCTACCAAGAGCGTAGTTATTTATAATTCTCATTATATTTAGGTGGAGGGTGTTTAAGATTTGGCCCAGCCTAATATTACACTCTAACTTATTTTTTTTTGGCTTTTATTTACTAAGTTTTTCTTTATTGGTTGTATTTTCTTATATGTATGTATTTGTGTATATATTTAAATCGGTTATTTTCACATTGTCTTAACAGTGCGATGCCATTTATGAGTAACTTTTCTTTTTATCAAGAATAAATTTTTCATACACTTTAAAATAAGTGCAAGAAAGCCTTTGTTTTATTAAAAAATTAAACACAATAATCATTTATTGATAGACAATTATATTAATAAAAGTAAATATAAAAAAAATAATAAATTTAAATAGGTACACATTTTTAAAAAAAATTATATTTACCCATCAATTAAGTAAATAAATTCTGGTTGAGCAAATTTGATTTTTTAATGTAAATTGGCTTAAAACACACTTTGTTTTGTGTTTGAAACGAGTATGAATATTAATAGTTCAGTTCTGATATGAACTGGCCAAATATGCGAAAGGAAAATTTCTTAATTCAATTTTAAAAATCATATGATCTCATAACCATTATACAAAAGAATTCGTTACTAATTAATTTGTACTATTACATAATTCCTTATTTTTCGTATTGAATTCATTCCTTTGAGAATTTATACAGTGATTTCAGATTTGATTTAAAATAGAAACAAATATTAAAAAAAAAAATCATTCAATAGTTCGATGTTTAAAGATGATTTCATGTAAATGTTGATTTTTAAAAGTGGGGGCTATGGTCAAATATAGACCGATCATCATGAAATTTTAGACGACGACTAATAAATATGGTGCATTTCATGTCAAGTGACCCAATTTTAAAATCGATGTCTTCCGATTTGGATGAAATTTGCACCAAGGTTAGTACTATTGGATAGTAGACCAGACACAAATTTTTAGCTCTATCATTCAAGAACTGCCGGAGTTAGAGGGGGTCAAAGTTGGACATTTTGGTCATGCAGGGTTTTTTTTTAAATGAGTGTAACTTTTCACCTATTGGTCCTAGCAAAAATTGTCCAAAGGACTTTAGATAGCTATTTCTTCAATCATTCCAAAAATATTTTTTTTTAATTTTTAAAAAATTTTTTTTTTAATTTTTTTTTTAAATTTATTTTTTTTTTAATTTTTTTTTCAATTTCGGCCCTTTTTTTTTCTCAAAAGAAAGCTTATACAATTTACTTTAAGGCCCATATAGTCCCATAATGGGATGCGAGTGGGATATATATCAAAAAAATTATTTTTTAACTCAAGAATAGGATTTTTCAACATTTGGCGCATGTATAATTTTCATTTTCCCCCATTTTTTTTTACAAAATGGAGTTTTTTTTTTATTTTTCCTCAAAAGTAACTTTATACCATTTCCTTTAAGAGCTTTGTGGTCACTTAATGGGATGTAAGTGAGGTATCTATAAAAAAAATTGCAACTCAAAGAAGAAATTGTTTAAATTTTTACCATATGCACTATTTTCATTTTTTTTCCTATTTGTGTGTAAGTTTTATTAAAATTATAAAAATAAAAACTCCAATAATAGCCTAGAAATGCCCGTGAAATGGTGCTGTGTGAAACCAACCGCTATTAATTTCTACCTGCAATTTTCTAAGTCACACATCTTTTCATTGAGGCTTTTTTGTCAATTCTATAGGTAGATTAGAGCGCACGTAATATTGAATGCAATTTTTATTATCAAAGCAACAGGTACCCCTGAGACCCTTTTTGAATCAAGTGGAAAACTACGTAGGTAGAAGTTAACAGGTACTTTATTATAATGCTACCTGATTTGTACTTTGTTATTTTGCCATTATACATAGGCCCTAATAAAGGATTTTAGACTCTTTCATAAAAACGTACTACCTAAATGATCTTAAAAAAGTATTTATTTTCATTCTAAGGACATTCGGAAATTAGTTTTTTACAAACAGTGTTAAAGTTTGGACGTGCGTTATTTACTAATTACTTACATAATTAATCCTTACAATGGCTTCCTCTTCCAAAAAGGAAATGATTACTTCTTTTTGTTGTAATCCCTTAAACAAAAAGAAGCACAGATATGCGATATATTTCCGACAACTTATTGAAAAAATTCCCAACGCTTTCAAAACGTTTGCTAATTTGTGGATCGTGCAGGAAAATGATGGGAAAGTTGGACACATTACCGATTATTCCAGATGAGAACAAAATCAATTTTGAAAATGATGGCAGTTCTGCAGGAGATGATGGTTGTTCTAACTTCTCAGACAAACTTATAAGACCTAATAATGAGTGCCAAAATCGACATCATAAGGATGCAGTAGAAGTTTTTGAACAAATAAAAAAGAAATACAAATCGTCACAGAGTACATCTGAAAGAATTCAACTTCTTACTCTTGTCCCATCGTCATGGAGTTGTTCAAAAATAATGACCGAGTTTGGAACGTCTCAACGAAAAGCAAGAATTGTTAAAAACTTGGTTGCTGAGCATGGGATTCACACACTTCCAAACGAGAAGAAGGGAAAACCTTTAGCGTGCGAAACTGAAGCTCTAGTAACTCAATTTTATCAGCGAGATGATATGAGTCGAATGATGCCAGGAATGAAAGACTGGGTGTCTGTTCGAATCGATGGCCAGAAAGTCCAAATGCAGAAGAGGATAGTTCTCTGTAACCTAAACGAGTTATATGCAACATTTCAATCTGAACACAATGACGTCAAAATTGGATTTACAAAATTTACCCAACTGAGGCCAAAGCATTGCGTTTTGGCAGGAAGCAGCGGAACACACACAGTATGCGTTTGCATTTATCATGAAAATGTTAAACTAATGTTGAAGGAAGTCAACTTAAAGTATTTGACAGATGATTCCTCAGAAGATTTGCACGATTACCGTGATTGCCTTAAATTAACTATGTGTCCTTATGTAACAACTTGTTGCCACTTGGGCGAATGTTCAAATTGCCCGAATACCACATTCATTAGGGAGAATTTAATGAACTCTTTTGATCGAGCATGTATTGATGAGATAAAATTTGAATCTTGGCTTCAGACTGAAAGATGTACCTTAAAAACAGTAATTTTAAATGTGGATGATTTTGTGGAAGAAATATGCAAAGGTTTGCTACATTTGAGATCCCATGACTTTTTAGTCAAACAGCAATGGTCATTTGTGAATGATTTGAAAACAAATTTGAAGTCTGGTGAATTCGTGATTTCATATGATTTCGCAGAAAACTATAAATATATTATTCAGGATGCCATACAAGGATTCCACTTCAATAATGACCAAGCAACTATATTCACAGTTGTTATTTACTACATAGAAGATGAAAAACTGGAACACAAAAGTATGGCAATCATATCCGATGATTTAAAACATGATACCGCTACAGTTTATGAATACCAGAAGATAATTCTAAATTATCTAAAATCTAAATTTATAGTGGAGAAGGTATACTATGTTTCGGATGGAGCTCGTCAACATTTTAAAAACAAAAATAGCTTCGCAAATCTTATAGCTCACGAAAAAGATTTTGGAGTTCCAGCTGAATGGCATTTTCATCCAACTGCACATGGCAAAGGAGCATGTGATGGCATTGGAGCAAATATCAAAAGAAATGCAGCGAGGTATAGCCTCCAAGAAAGGATTGGCAAAAAAATCTAAAAATAAAAGCAATAAATAAGAAGGAAGAAAGATTGGTAATTTCAAAATTTATATACTAATTTTATTAAATTATTTATTATTATTATTATTGTAATTTAGTATTATAAGTAATAAATAGGAAATAAAATGAAAATAGTGCATATGGTAAAAATTTCTTCTTTGAGTTGCAATTTTTTTATAGATACCCCACTTACATCCCATTAAGTGACCACAAAGCTCTTAAAGGAAATGGTATAAAGTTACTTTTGAGGAAAAATAAAAAAAAAAACTCCATTTTGTAAAAAAAAATGGGGGAAAATGAAAATTATACATGCGCCAAATGTTGAAAAATCCTATTCTTGAGTTAAAAAATAATTTTTTTGATATATATCCCACTCGCATCCCATTATGGGACTATATGGGCCTTAAAGTAAATTGTATAAGCTTTCTTTTGAGAAAAAAAAAGGGCCGAAATTGAAAAAAAAATTAAAAAAAAAATAAATTTAAAAAAAAAATTAAAAAAAAAATTTTTTAAAAATTAAAAAAAAATATTTTTGGAATGATTGAAGAAATAGCTATCTAAAGTCCTTTGGACAATTTTTGCTAGGACCAATAGGTGAAAAGTTACACTCATTTAAAAAAAAACCCTGCATGACCAAAATGTCCAACTTTGACCCCCTCTAACTCCGGCAGTTCTTGAATGATAGAGCTAAAAATTTGTGTCTGGTCTACTATCCAATAGTACTAACCTTGGTGCAAATTTCATCCAAATCGGAAGACATCGATTTTAAAATTGGGTCACTTGACATGAAATGCACCATATATATTTTAATAAGAGATTTATGCACATTTAAGTAAGTGTTTTTCGAAAGTGGACTTTATATGGGGCTATGCCAAAATATCGACTGATACAAACAAAATATCGTTTTGAGATTTCACTTTGCATGAAATTTATTTTTGTAGTATTTTGTATGGATACTATTTTTCTATAGAATTTTATATACCATTAAGCCATATTCCGGGAAGACATTTGTATGGGGGATATTAAAAATCGTGAACCGTTTCTTAAGCTAGATTTACACGATTGAAATTTTCTTCAAAATTGCTCTTTAAAATGTAAACAGTAAAACTTCTTCAAAATTTATTTAATAACTATTATATATCGACATTACAATAATTGGCGCCCTAAAGCCACCGATATATATTGAGGTCACGTTTGCTGATAATTAACTACACTAACAATAATTTATAACATATTTTGGTATAATCAAAATTGTAAACTTTTTATCAGCCCTATCACGGTAATAAATGACGTGCAAAATCTACAATTGTTAATTGTTTTGTTAGCATATACATACATACGATACAAAGAGTTTACAAAAATTCTCAAACCCCTAAAGAATGATGACTTAATTTATTTTATAAATTCATAAGTAACACCTGTAAATTTTTTTTGAATATAAATTTGGTTGGAGGAGAATTAATCCCTCAAATTGCCAGATTATCTAACGATCGATTAAGCTGGAACGCTTAAATCTTGTATTAAAAAAAATTATAGCATGTGACTAATGCACAACTTCGAAAAACCGTAACGCGCGAAGGCAGCGAAAAAAATGATGCGCGAGTTCTTTCTCCACCCAGAGCTGAATTACGACTCCACACGTGTAAATTGATTCGAAGCAAAAGGCGGTGAAATGGAAAGAGTTTGTAAATATCAACACAACAAAAATAAGTTTAAAAACATATTAACCACACTGTAAAAATAACTAACTCAATATGATAAAGTTACTCATTCTATAACTGTAGATTCTCTTAAAATTTCTACACTTAATAATTAAAAGAAAATGTAAACAAAAAACATATGGTTCTGCAAATAATAACTCAAGTAAAAGCAAAGTTTTTTAAAGAAATTATTTTAAATTAAAAATGGATCCGTTATGTTTTTTTACTCATCGTCTTCTGATACTGACGATATTGAAAACATTAATGACATAAGGTAACAAATAAGAAACACCTCCGACCCCTTAACATTGACAAACAATGAGTAAGTATAAATAAGTACATATATATATGTACATAGTACATACATATGTATTATTATTAATGTATGTGTTTTTCTAGATTCAAAAGACGTTTTAGGCTCACAAAGGAAGCACGGGTAAAATTTATTTTAGATATTTTTGACCTAAAAGTAATAAAATTATTAATATTATGATATTTTTTAAAAGTATCAAATTTTTTCTTACATTTTCTTTTTTTTCGGTTTGCTAAAAATCGTTATTTCGAATGCTTCTTTGCTTACGAGTAAAAACTCGCAAGGTTGCGTTCGAATGATCATTCGTTATCGAATTCCATTAGAAATTTCAATACATTTTAGTCGCTATCGAATGAGGGAATCTAAAATGTTAAAAAATTGGAATGTTCGAATGAAAATTTATTCGCATACGAATGCTAGAATTGGCGTTATATGAGAGATATCACCTATAGGGACCGATCATCCAAAAATTTAGTGTCATGATTTCTGTGAATATAAATATTATATGTGTTAAACTTTCTCGATATAAATACATACTATTATATGGGAGTTTCGACTAATTATGGACCGATCACAATAAAATTGCATCGTATTGCTTGTATACATATGAAATATATTTGTGTTGAATATTATTTGGATACCAACATTTTTGAGAGAGTTATTTTCTTTAAAGTGATTTTCGGAAGTGGGAGCTACTACTAATAATGGACCGATCTGTACAAAATTTGTAGATGTGATTTGGCTTCATTTACCACTTATTTGTGGTCAAATTTGTTGGGATACTTGCATAATTCAAATATTTATGATCGGTAAACCCCAATTTCAGGAGGACATTTTATATGGGGGCCAGGTGAAATAATGAACCGAATTCCACCAGTTTCAATCCCATCCGTCCTTGGACCGAAAAAATATCACGTACCAAATTTTGTCGAAATGTACTTTGCGCACAAGCTTTACATGGACAGCCAGCCAGCCAGATGGACGGACATCGTTAAATCTATTCAGAAAGTGATTCTGAGTCGATCGGTATACTTTAAATTGGGTGTTGGACCAATATTTCTGGACGTTGCAAACATCAGCACAAATCCAATATACCCTCCCCACTATGGTGGTGTAGGACAAATTTATAAAAAAGCTTAACAGTGTAAAATGATTTATTTTATAGTTTATTTACTAGTATTTCATACCAAAAATTATAAATGTCATTCGACTGTTTTTTAATTCTTAAGATTATGTTAGATACCATCATACAATCAATTAAATCTAATCAATATTTTAGCATTGCAGGTATGTTTATTAGTTCAAGCGCAAATGTATTTATGTTTAAAAGAAAACATTTCAATTCAATGCCAGTACGTACTGCAAAATTGTACACTTTTGGCGCTTTTTTCCTATTTCTGCTTAAGAGCCAACAATTAAGATTATTTAACCATGACTTAACAACTTTATAACGAAAAATTAACTCATACATTTATAGCGGTTTAATCAAAAATTTACTGAATTGAGCGTAGTAATCATTTGTTTATCTGTACTCATGCCGAAATGATAACAATAGCACAAAGTTGGTATTTTTTATTTCTTTAAAATTTCTCTTTTGAAATCAATTAAAATGTTAAGAGAGCAGTGTTTTCTATTGGTAGTTGATACTCTACAATAGAGGATCTCGTATTCTTTTTTGAACAATATATATTTTATATTTTATATCAGCGTAGTTGTATTGAGTTATACTCGATTTGAAAATGAAATTTTGAAATACGAATATGAAAATATTTGTCTACAACATAAAATTGTTATTAAACTAAAGTATACCCATAAAAGAATTTTCTGTCAAGGCTAGGTCGTCTATCTGACATTACCTTGGTCTGGGTGCCTGCGCATAGGAACCACTACGACAATGAACGGGCAGACGAACTAGCCAGAACGGGATATGCCTTAGATATTTTCGATGTGGTATCAGTAGCAATTCCACTGGGGACTATCAAAGGTATCATCTTCATACATTTTTTTTACAAAGGCTGAGATGAGATGGCGTAATTTAGACACATGTAGGGTAGCCGATTTGATGTGGCCATCTTTTAACGAGAAACGTACTATGCAACTGATAACCCGGAATAGGACGGATATATATACGGAAATCGCCTGGGACTCCCTTCTAACGACCATTGTCGTAGTTGTAAGGATAGGAAAAAAGAGAAAACGGTTTTCCACCTTCTCTGCAAATGCCCAGCCCTGAGTGTCACGAGACATAAATTCATGGGAAACTATACATTGAACAACCTTAACTTAATGACCTACTGAGATATCTCACAGCTACAGGTTGGGTCTAGCAAGACACGACTTTTTTTTGCACACATCTTAGCTACAGTATGTTGTATACGACATTAAATCTGACGAGTGGTGTGGTCTTTTAAAACGGGGTCCCTTCGACTCTACTTAAGTGTTCGCACGTAGTGAACTACCACGTAAACCAACCAACCATACCCATAAATACGTACATCGCCGTAACATATAACATATAATATGGAAGAAAATATCAAACGACTAATACATTTCATTACGACCTGAAATACCTAAAAATGAACTACTACGAGATGTAGTTTTTAAGGAGATTATACATAGAATCTACAAAATGGTACCGCTTGAATCTTCTAACTTGTCGAGTGCTTCAAGAATAAACGCTGGAAGATAATGTCGGGCAATACAAATAATTTAACTTCTATCAAAAAGAGTCGACTTAGCTCTCATTAAAGACAAAAATGTTTTTCACAATTTGCACCACGGATAAAATAATAATTAATAGGATAAGTGATTTAAGGAGTACAAAAAGCTAATCGCACGGTAAAGCGTATCTTTAGTAACGAAGGTTGTAGCCAGGAGCTTAAAAAAGTGAGGGAAAATTAGAGTAATGAGCACAAAATAAAAAGAAAATGAGTTCGGCTGACCAGTAAATTGGCTAACTAAAGAAAAATTCAACAAATCACGAAGTGTTATTAATCAATTACTATTGTCTAAACAATATTGAGTGAAGTTAGCACTACGAAAAGTTGACTAATAAAACTATAATATAACTATTCAACTAAAACGCAGAGAAACGCTCACTCGCTATAAGGTCCTACAACCAAACCACCATCAGGAGGATCATGCGTAATGTTGATCAAGGGGTAAACGATAGCGACATCATGACAATGCAAAATAAAATAGAACTGTTGAAAGTAAATCTCATGAAGGAAACTAAGATCAAATTCTGACACCTATAATGAAGGTCGGAGCTTTGCCGGAGCAATGTACAGGATATTGTTTTATTGTCAAATCCGGTTGCAAATTAAAATCACTCAGGTATGTGATGGAAATCGAAAACGAAAACGAGTGAGTTTTAGAAGTTAATTTTTTCGTAATATTTCTGTATTAAAACAGTTTTATCCCACAAAATATAAAGATAATTTGCTATTAAAGAGAATCTTAAAACAAAAACTTTAAAAATTTGTAGAAATACTTTAAAATGGACTTCAAAAACTCACTTGTTTTCGTTTTCGATTTCCATCACATACGATATTGCACCTTTTTCGGCAATATTCACTCACAAGATTATACATTATGAAAATGAAGAAACATTTAAGTGGAAGCAGGATCTATTCACTAAACCACGAAGTTAACAAAGTCTACCAGCCTTTATTACCGGCCAATTATACCAAATACCAAGATCTCGCTTGATACAAAAAATCTGGAAAAAATATGAAAAACGCATTTTTAAAAAGCTTGCACACGATTTTCCAAATATCGTATTCACTAATCAGAAAAATGTTTCTGAAGAAATTAATCAGTTCGAAACTCTGGTTAGAAACACATGCTTGTCATACATTTCCATACTTTATATACACTACTTCAAAGATTAAAATAACTTAACGTTTGCACTTTGCTCTAAAATCATACGCAGTTGAAAGGATTGTATGTGATTGGGAATTTAAGCTACCGATTTAGTTATACATAACTTTAACTAGAAAAGACCGTAGAATAGAATATCATTATGATATTGATTAATGTTGTTTGCTTTTAAAAACAAAGTTATGTAAAATCAAATATTTGAGTAGTTTCCTTGTTACAATTATAGGGCATTCAAAGATCTGTATGATTGAAAAATGCTTCAATTTAAATGTATTTCATAATATTGTTTATTTTTTTTTTGTAATAAGAATATAAGAGAGATATACTTAGATATATATAGAGAGAGATCAATTCTCATTTTCTTTGAAAAGAGAACACAAATTTTTTGGATAATTAAGAACAACGTTATTTGTTTATTTATTATTTTGTGTTAAAATTTTAAAACAATTTAATACAAAATGTTAAAACATTGTCGACACAAAATTCAGTTAGTGCGCGGAGCTCAAGCGCGTCGGTTAACAGCAAAACATACGTTGGTAGTTCAAAACGAGAAATCGTTAAATGTGTACAAAGTAATAAAATAGTGGTGAAATAACAAATTTGAAAAAAATAATTTTTTTTGGAATATAAATAGAGGTAATTAAAGCAAATTAGTCGGGTTTTAAAAGAAAAACAATTGTAAAAGAATGTGCTTGAATGAAAACAATACCTACATATGTATGTATGTACATATGTAGAAACATATGAAAAGTGAAATTTTTATGTTATAAATATTAATAATAAATTAAGTGAATTGTTTAAATTCTGTTTGTAAGAATAATGACAGACAATTAAATAAAAAAACTAACTTCAAAACCTTGAAATTCAAATTTTTTTTTGTGTATGTAATTGCTGTAATTACTAAATAATTTTTTATTTTATTTTTAAATTCACATAAATATGGACATACATATATTCTTATGATAAAATAAATTGTTTCTACATGAGGATTTTTATTTATTTCCGTTTAATTATACTACATACACTTAAATAAATTAAAAAAACTAAAAAAGAGGTTCCTCTTTTTTTCATATGACGTCATCTGGGTGAATGATTTGACAACTTTTTGTTTCTTTTTTGGTGTCTTTGGTTTTAAGATAAAATAACATAAAAAATATTTATGTATATTATACATAGTAATAAATGGACTTTCTTTTACTAATTTTGTTATATATTTTATTAGATTTGATTAAAAAGTGAAATTTATCAGTATCAAACAAAATATCAACCTTTTGAACGTGTGAATGACCTGTAGAAAAAACATGTTTTTTCATATTTTTTTTTTTTCGTTTGAAAATGTAAAAGAAAATGAACATGCATGAAAATGTAGCAACAACCTGTTGATATAATAAGAATAAACCTTGACATATAGTGTACAATACAGGCTAATTATTTTTAACTGTTTGTTGTTTGTTTTTATAACCCAGCAAAACTTGTACATATTAAGTTCTGCATAATTGTTGTTGAAAAACTCTGATAGATTTTTGATTGCAAGTTTTAGTTCAAACTAAAAAGTCAGGACATCAACTTTATAATTGCAAAAAACTTTTTCGCATTTAAACGATTTGGAAACATAATCGATGAAAGTTGAACCAGTGTTTTGAAAAGATTTTAAGCATTGTTCACATAAAATTCGGCCTCATAATTGCTTTAATGTTTATGTAACTCAAAATCTAATACTTTTAAATTACAGTTTGATACTCATTTATTAAACGTCATTATTATATTGAAACTAATTTCAAGGAAGTCTTAACAGGAAGTTGGAAAATAGAATATGTATTTTAAATCCGCCAACAAACAATTATTCTTAATGTTAATTAAAAAAAATAAACTAAATTATACAATGACGCATTTAAGCATATGATAAAAACCCTCTAGATAATATTTATACATGTGTACATCTCTCTTCAAATGGCTAGTGTTAGAGTTTTCCTTTTATTGAAATACGTTAGCCAAAAGGTATTGCATTAAATCACGATCACGATTTTATTTACGGTTTCAAAAGAGTTTTACTTTGAGCTCACTTTAATGAACAAAATTCTAAGGAAATACCAGGAAGAATTTAGTAAATGTTCAATGACGTCTTGTATAAATTAAAATGCATTTGTTATTTATTAACGGAAAACTTTCTTTTGTTAATCAGTCATCCATGACATTTTGCTGGGTTTTCAAAAATTTGTTTCAAACTTTGAATTAAAAGTTTATTTTTATTTTCAAGTTTATGAAATAAAGTTAACGTTTATATAAAGGGTGTTTCAGTGGTAGATTTATTTCAAATTAATCTATGTACTCGTATATCAATTTGAGTTGAGTAAAATCTAGAGCTTCGAATTAATTAATTTGAATTAAAGTTTAAATCTAAGCTTAATTATCTAAAATCTTAATTTTGAATTTAAAAAAATATCAACAGTTCATCCTATAAAACAATTTCCAATATAACAAAAAACTTAGCAAAGTATTCAAAGGCTTTGAATTCATTTATTTTTAATTAATTGGAGAAAGTTCGGGAAATATGGAACCCTACTTTATATATAACTCCTATATGCACATTAAAAACTTTTGCTAGATTAGTATTTGATACATAATAATAAAGCTTATACCATCAAATCATCAAAAAATACTCAGTGAAAATAATAATCATATTTCTGATACGCTGCCCTAATGACAGCGTGACAAACATTTAAAACTTTAAATAAAGAACAAAATGTGGAGGTAAAGTCATAAAAAATTGACTAATCATTTTTTGGTGAAATATTTAACACGTTCTAAAAAGAAACTGAAATAAATTCTACAACTAGAATAAACCAAAAATACAACAACAATTATTACAAGTGTGGCATCTGCTAGCACATACATGCATAGAATTATAAAAACATTGTGAATATTATCATAAAAATTTATACCCTGATATTTCCAAATTTTCCTAATATGGTTTTCTAAGTGTTTCATTTTACAAAATTAGACAATAAACTCTATGAAATAAATCGAAACAAACAAGTATAAAAATTAGTAGTAGTGTTCCCAAATATAATTGGGTAAATTTTGACTTTTCCCAAATAATGTTCACCATTATAATGCTATAAATACAATATTGTGTACTAACACAACATTAAAATAATAATAATAAAAAAAAACTTTGTATATTGAAATTTCAAGGAACTTTGTTTGGAATATCTTCGATTAAAAATATTTTGACATTCAGTGCTCTTTTAAGAATAATCCAATATCTTCCTTTGACCAGAGTTTTTCATATATTTCTATCCAAAACTTTTTACCAATTCAACATATTTGATTTATTTTTGGCACATTAGTGACTAGGCTCTATCCTGTTTTAAATGTCGGGCGTACGGACTTTGTTAAACAAATTTTTGGTGGAAAGGATTTTGGTAAATTTCATTACCAAAGATTTCTTAGCAACAAAGAATATTTTGGGAAAATTTCATTGTCAAATTATCTACGACCAATATTTTGATGTGTTACAAACGGAATCACAAAATTAATATACGATATTTTTGGCGTTTAGAGATAGATATAATAAGCAGCTTCAACTGTTATACTCTTTCTAGATTCCGATTATCAAATCTGAATCAAATTAATTTTTGTAACCTACTATAGGGTACTTACTATTTGATTTTGACCCTCATATACATATGTACATACATATTTATATTGTTATTAATAACTGAGATTCGCATTATAAAAACAAAATAGAATTTTATGTCACTTAATAAAATAAGTGATAACAGTTTTCAGTTTATTTGTTAAGTAGTCATTAAACAAAATAAAAATCCTAACAACGAAAGTTTGATAAGATGTGAAGAAAAATATTACATAGAAATATTAAAATGAAATCAGCAAAATAATAATAATAAAATTAAATAAACACGGAAAACGCTAAACCAATTCATAAAACAAAACACAAGTTGTAAACAAAGAAAAGTGTTGGACACTGGGCCCAGTGCAATTGTAAGACAGAATATAAAGCCCATGTTTTAAAATGCTAATATGTATTTGGTTTAGAAAATAATATCAAAATATAGTTCATATTAATAATAATAATAACATTAATAATAGAAAAATGCGAACTAAACTAAGAATTTTATATAAGTGTATAAGTTAGTACAATCCAAAGTGACAAGCTTTCAGAATAATTTTCTAAAATCTGGCTTAGGCGTTAGTTTTTAAAGCCCGATTTGTATTATAAATAGGAAAAATTTGAACTTGCTTTATATTCGGGAGTTTCAGAAAGTTCTGGAAAGTACACATACATAAAAGCGCTTAGGAAATTATATGCAAAAAATTTATGTACATTTGTATCAATTTAAAAGTTTAATTAGTCACAATAATAAATTTTAGAACAAAGGTGCAAATGCACTTTCCTTTAATATACTTTATAAAATACACAACTATTTGAACTATTTTTTTAAATTTGAAGTTGTTTATTACCAACTCAAGATTTCCTTATCTTCTTTTAAAATGCTTCTACTTCGTAGTTATTTAATAAAGCAATAAATTTTTTTAGAATATTTAATACATATTTGTCTGTGATAAAAAATTACCCAATAATTAAAAGTTCAATAACTAATGGCATGTAACAACGACCTATGCCAATATTATAGAATTATTTATATTCTTTTCTGTGCAGGAAAATAATATATATAGTATATATTATATATAGTAATTTATTGTAATTTTTTATTTTGAATTGTTTCATTATTTACAAATTACACATAGTGTTGTTGAACTGTTCGGACGTGTTATTTTTAGTGCGGCTGAATTTTCGGTGAAAAAATCGTAATAGGTGAAAAAGTGTAATAGGTCGAAATAAAACAAAAAAGTTAAAAAATAATTCGTAATAGGTAAAAATACCTACGGTAAAAAAAAAAAATAAAAAACATTAAAAAATAAAAAACATTAAAAAAAAAATAATAATAAAAAACATTAAAAATCGCATAAAAACTGTATGAGTGTTCCTCTCAGATGTAATTCTGAGAAAGAGCTTAGCTCGACTAGAAAATCTTTATGGATCTCTGAGGAAGAATCCTTAAAAAAATCTGTGGAGAATCTTCTCACTACAAGAGCCGTAGAACGGCGCCGTTCCTGTTCGCCCAATATAGTGATTTCATCAGATGATAAAACATCAATATCTTCTACATCAAATAGTGCAGTCAAACGTAGAAAACAAGTAGGTATGGATAAATACGTCACAGTTCTTAAGCGACAGAGGAGCCCGACATCTGCTCAAATGTCATCAAATTCAAAAGCTCCCAAGACCGTGAGTATTGACAATCCAAATGATCAAAACAGGTTTGCTCTCCTCCAGACGGATGATCCAGAACTTCCTAAAAAGACGTTTAAGCCCCCACCAATTTATCTGAGAGAGCCCACTTCCAGTAAATTGGTACAAGGAATTGTTTCGGTAATAGGTGAAAATATGTTTAGCGTAACCTCAATTAAACGTGGAAATATCAGCGAAACCAAAATTCAAGTGAAAAAGGAAGATGACTTTCGAAAATTGTCGAACCAGTTGGAGAGGGAGAGTAGGGATTTCTATACCTACCAGCTGCAAAGCGCAAAAGGACTCCAAGTCGTTCTAAAGGGTATAGACCCAGATGTTGATCCTGCCGAGATAAAGACTAGTTTAATGGAAAATGGCTTCAAAATTAAGAGCATAACGAATATTAGAAACCGTGAAAAGATTCCTCAGCCTATGTTCAGGGTGGAATTGGAACCCGGAGATATAGTCTTAAAGAAAAACGAGTCCCATCCCATCTACAATCTGATTTACCTTCTGCATCGTAGAATCACCGTGGAAGAACCGCATAAGCGTCAGGAACCCGTCCAGTGTCTTAATTGTCAAGAATTTGGTCACACTAAAGCGTATTGTAAATTGCCGTCAGTTTGTGTTGCGTGTGGGGAACTACATACAACTGCTCAATGTGATAAGTCGAAAACCGACTCAAAAATCAAAAAATGCGGAGGTAATCATACCGCAAATTATAGAGGTTGTCCAGTTTACACTCATTTGAAAGGCATAAGGACCAACAAGACGTCAGTATTACCTGATCATCCTCAACAGCCTAATTTTGCATCGAGTAACAATTTTCCTCAATTGTTACGGCCCACTAGTCATGAAAACGCGCCTAGTTCTAGACAAGTTTCTTACGCTAACGTGGTTAAATCTAATATGCCAGGTTTGGAGCAGGAACCTAAATCTCAATATTACGAGCCTAATATTAACACTCTAGAGACTACTTTGCAGACACTTGTCCAAACTATGAACACTTTTACGACCACTATGACATCCATGATGCAGGAAATGCTGAAAATGCAATCCACTATCTTACAAGCAATTTTAAAGAAATGATTTGTTTAAAAATTTGTTTTTGGAACGCGAACGGCCTCCGCCAACATAAAAACGAACTGGAACACTTCCTGATGGATAAGCAGATTGATGTCATGATGATTGCTGAAACTCACTTGACGGCGACAGGGTACTTCAACATTAATGGCTACGTGTTGTATGATACTAAAGATCCCCGCGGAAGAGCATGTGGAGGTTCGGCAATTCTTATAAAATACAGAATAAAACATTATTTAATGAACAACATATGTAAGGATTACCTACAAGCAACAAACATTTGTATTGAATTCTGTCAATACAACTTTGTTTTATCATCAATTTATTCGCCGCCTCGATTTTCAATAAAAGAACATCAATACTACAGCTTCTTCAATTCCCTTGGAGCTAGATTTTTGGTTGCTGGTGACTTTAACGCCAAACACACATTTTGGGGTTCACGCCTAGTGACCCCGAAGGGTCGTGAACTCTTCAACACCATTGCCAAAATGGGCTTAGATGTACTCTCAAGCGGGCATCCCACCTACTGGCCGACGGAAGATTCCCGATATTATTGACTTCGGAGTAGTGAAAAATATCCCTGTAGAATCGATACAAGTGGAGCCTTCATTAGACTTGTCTTCAGATCACTCTCCTTCTATTATTTCAATGCGTTTCCTTCAAGGGTATGGCTCTCCATTTCGGGACATGTCTAAATCCAGAGTAAGTTGGATAAAGTATAAAAAGTATTTAAGTTCCCACTGCACGGAAAATGTAGTGTTGAGAACTACCGAGGATATTGATGGGTCGATTGGCAAGTTTACTGAGGACATACGAAGAGCTGTGCATCACGCTTCCACATATGACGTTGAATGCAGAAATAGGACAAACAGAACTTATTTCGCTGAACTCGAACATCTCCTGACAGAAAAAAGAAGAGTTAGAAGAGAGTGGCAAATTCACAGGTCTCCTCAACTGAAAGCTAGGCTACGGGAATGCAGAGATATACTAAGAAATTTCTTAGAAACCCAAAGAATGGCTTCACTTAAATCATACTTGGAGGGAATTGACAGTTCCCCACAATCTGACTATTCGTTATGGAAGGCGGCACGAGGTTTAAAAAGACCAGTTAGAGGAAAGCCTCCTTTGCGAAATCCGACTGGTGACTGGGCTAGAAACGATTCCGAGAAGGGGACTTTATTTGTTAACCATTTGAGAAATGTGTTTACTATAAACAACTCAAATAATGCAACTGATTTGCCACCACTCGTTATTAGACCTCCTGTACCTCTAAGACTTAGCTTTAATGATATTCAAAGCGCTATTGATACTCTGAACCTTAAAAAAGCTCCAGGTATGGATAAAATCAGCAACAAAATGCTTGTGGAGTTACCTCGTGTAGCTAGAAGAATTATTCTCTTTATCTTCAATGCTATTTTACGCCTAGAATACTATCCTGCAGATTGGAAGGTATCTATGATTACCATGATTCCTAAGCCAGGGAAGGACCTCACCAAAGTAGAGTCATATAGGCCAATTAGCCTACTGCCGACAATTTCAAAACTGTTTGAAAAATTGTTAATGGCTAAGTTGATTCCAATTCTGAACGACACTCAATGTATTCCAAATCATCAATTCGGGTTCAGAGCTAAACACAGTACCATCGAACAAACACACAGATTAGTAAATGTGATAAGACGGTCGTTTGAAGAGAAAAAATACTGTTCCGCGCTTTTCATTGATGTTTCCCAAGCGTTCGACAAAGTCTGGCATGAAGGTTTAATGCACAAAATAAAATTAGCTCTGCCTGCTAACACCCACAAACTTATGAAAAGTTATTTATATGGTCGCAAATTTACAATCAAAGAAGGCGATTTTTTAAGCCCCGCTCAGCCAATTGAAGCAGGAGTACCCCAGGGTAGCATACTGGGTCCTACTTTATATTTGATTTATGCATCCGATATGCCGTCAGACCCCAATATACATACTTCAACTTTTGCTGACGATACAGCCTTTATTAGCGTTCATAAGGACCATCAAATAGCATCACAGAATTTGCAGAATTATATTTATAAACTAGAGAATTGGCTTGAGCTTTGGAAAATCAGGGTTAACGAACAGAAATGTATTCATATAACTTTCACATTGCGAAAAGATACCTGCTCGTCCATCAGAATAAATAACCAAATTATTCCGCAACACAATGAAGTCAAATACCTCGGAATCCACCTCGATCGTCGTTTAACCTGGAAGTCTCATATTGACGCAAAACTTACACAGATGAGATTAAAAGCAGTGCAACTTAATTGGCTAATCGGCAGAAATTCTACATTAAAGTTGGATTGTAAACTTTTGTTGTACAATGCAATTCTAAAGCCAATATGGTGTTATGGAATTCAATTATGGGGTACTGCCTCAGCATCCAACATTGAAAAAATTCAAAGAGGTCAAAATAAAATTCTACGTATAATTACTGCAGCTCCATGGTACGTTAAAAATTCTCGAATTCACAAAGATCTAGGCATTCCTTTGGTGAAAGACGAATTTACAAAATAGGCCTCAAAATATGTCAGCAAACTTGAACACCATCCAAACCCACTTGCACGAGACATCCTTAACTTTAGTGGCCATGTTCGGTTGAGAAGGAGGGATACCCTTGCTTTAACTCAAACGCAAAACAGATGACTGGATCAGTGGATGTAAATTTTTTTGTAGTATCATAATATTTTGTCTAGCACTGGCTGGACTTATTATTTTCTTTTAGTATTAAGATTCGAAAACTTATTGTCATTTCAATATCTGAAGATTCAATAAATAAATATAATGTATTATAAAAAAAAAAAAAAAAAAAAAAAAATTTTTATTTTGTTTTTGGTTTCCTGAGTGCATATTGCATTTTACAACAAATGAAATGTTTATTTATCAATTTTATCATTTTATGAAAACAAATATAAACTGATAAACAGTGAATAGCAAAATAGTTAAAGCTGTCTTATTATTTTGTTTATTCAAACTTCGTGAATACATTGTTACTTGGTCGGATTTGAACATGATTTGTAAATTATAAAAAGGGCAAGCAGCATGAAAAAACCTAAGCATACAAAGTAAAAAGCTCGCTTATCATAATCATAAATACTCTTCACCTTTGTATGCTAAACAATCTAATTCATTTAAATCTTAATTCGGAATTTAAAAATATCAGCAGTTCATTCCATAATCTACTGATATCAAGCAGACATAATAAATACTTTCTTTATAGAAACATTTCCTATACAAAGCTATTTTATGGAATTTTCTATGTAAATCTATTGATTTTCAGTTAGCAGCAAGTTTTATAAATAAAAATTAAATTTTTATTGTATCATAGAGTTCACTTAAGGGTCATTAATGGTAGGTATAGTTAAGATCGTTATTAAACATTAAAATGGTAGAAAATTAGACAAATTTCAGAAGGTATTAACTTAGTTTTATTATATAAAATTTTTACTTAGTAAAATATTTTAATAATATATGTATTCCCCAAATGGTCATCATATTTAAATCATAGAAGTAATACAATGATCTTTTATCTTAGGTCCAAAGAAAATGTCTCGTCGCTCCAAAGCACATACTTCCTTTGATTAAAATTCCCACCTTAAAAGTGGAGTTACACTAGGCAAGAGTACATATTTTGCCTGTTCCCATTATTAGATATATATATATTTTTCGTCCGATACTGGCTGGGGATTTAATAAAAAATATTTATTAGATTTAAGATACGATCTACTTATTCTTAGTTCATAAAGACAGTGAAGATCAAATATATAAATATGTATGTATATGTAAATAAATTTAGAATATGCCTTGAAATAAAATGTAACAAAATTATTTTGGAATAACAATTATAATTAACTATAATATTCGATATTTATAAATACTGTAGTACTGCCGCGCTATTTAAACAAATTTCTAAGCACGATCTTAGCTCAAGAGCAGCTAGATTTGGTTTCTTTACATATTTGCATAAAATGTTACAATTTTAATGGAAAGTATGAATATAATTAATAATTTTTTTTAACAAATTCTTGAAATATACTAGACAAATTTAAATCTGAGGTATTTTTATAAATAAATGATTATTATAGCCTGATTATAATTTATTTGGTGAATTGCATGTTGTTTTAATACATTAATTTGTTAAATTACGACAACTTTTCTTACTTAAAACTATAATTTATAAGAAATCATTTAAGTGTAAAATTTAGTAGAATTCTTAATTCCTCTAAAGAAAATTTTTAAAATATCGCTACTATTAAGTGTCAAAAATAGAGATACATATATAATTTTTTCTTACATTTTATTTCACAACTTTTTCTCTACAGCATCAAATTTGTCCGAAACAAAAAAGGAGGTACGGCAAAAAACAGCACTATAAACTGATTTAAAAAGAAAATAACAGCTTATGAAATGAGATTTAAATCGTATTTTAGAATTAAAATCTCAATTTTAGGCCCTTACGAAAAAATAGAATTGCCCATGACTGCTTTGGAAAAATGCTAATATTTGATTCACATTCATAGGTAAACATACATACATATGTAAAGTATTGTTTTCAGTGGGCACAAGCACAAAAACCTAAGAAAGTTAATTAACAAACAAGAGATAAAGGTGTCATAAAATCATATTGTGCGTCTGCCTTCGCAGCCTCCAATTAAAAAGACCTTCAACTTAACATCAAGTTTTGTAATGAACCTGTTTTCATTATAAATCACATTAATATTATTTAATTTTGTTTCAAAATCACAAAGCAAATTAGTTTTTGTTAGAACATGTTTTAAGAATAATAAAATTATATACTAACAGCCTAATTCATAAAAACTTATCAAGGGTTTATAACAGGCTTATAAAGCAAATATCCATACAAAATTTGCTTTATGAGCCTGTTATAAAC
The DNA here is from genome assembly GCA_950370525.1 of Bellardia bayeri. Classification (NCBI taxonomy): domain Eukaryota; kingdom Metazoa; phylum Arthropoda; class Insecta; order Diptera; family Calliphoridae; genus Bellardia; species Bellardia bayeri. The sequence goes on from OX493265.1 coordinate 59,110,548, forward strand.
CTTTGACAAGTTTTATGAATAAGGGGGTAAAATTTTTATTTGAATTCTAACATTATGCAATAATTTAGAAATATTCTAAATAACATTCATTGTATGTGTTAATGAATATTTGTAGATTTGTTCAAACGTAAAAATATAATTGGCGGCATTTTACTTTAGGAGAGGTGATTTTTTCAGTTATAATTAATTTTTAATTTCAGTAAACTGTTAAAAAATAATGAATATAGAATTAAAAAATTATTAAAAATGTTAAATAAAGTTTTTTTGCTTTATTTTTTTTTTTAACAAGGTTATAAAGATTATAAAAAAAGTTTTATGTAAATAAACATGTCTAATCAAATTACAAATGTTTTAAAAATACAATAAAAAATTATTAAAAATGTTAAATAAAGTTTTTTTGCTTTATTTTTTTTAACAATGTTATAAAGATTACAAAAAAAGTTTTATGTAAATAAACATGTCTAATCAAATTACAAATGTTTTATAGATACATTTCAATATAGGTATAGATATTAAATTTAAACTTAGAAAAAAGCAAATTAAAGTGATATATTACTGTATAGGGAGTTTTCTTGAAATATAATTAACTTGATTTGCTTTTTCTTGCTATAAATATTTACAATTCGCCATGATCACTAATTTATAACTTCTTTCAACCTTTTGTGGGCGTCATTTATTTATGTAAGTATGTATGTATATTTTGTACTGCATATGTTAGTGTGCTTTTAATTCATAAAGTTTATTCACCTTTTAATATTTAACACAAATGTATTCACAATTTTTAATCTTGGTATTTAAATTAACTTGAGATTTTGATTTGTACAATTTCTTTAATAATATTGTTATAGGTTAAAGAAGATTTGTTCTTATCAAATTTTCGCTCACATAAGTTTAAAAGCGATAAGGTAAAAAAAATATTTTCCTATAAATAACACATCAAGATTATTTTTAAAAGAAAGGTAAATGTTAAGAATTATGCCAAGTCATATGAAATTGTTTGTATTCTGCACAAAATATGAATGCAGGCAAATATGTACTTGCAATATATAAGACAAGTAATTATTTATGTATATGACCACATTGTACGAATAAAAATAATGATACAAAATATAAGTAGAAAAAACAAGTAAGAGTTTTCTATACAGCTGTGTCCATCACCCATCACCTGTTGTATAAAAATGTTTGTCTGGTTTATAAGAGTTGGTTCCGTGCGTTTTTATTTTAATGGTCTTTAACAAATTCTACTTTAAATTTTGTTGTTGCATTTTTATATCTCAATTTTTTAAGACTTTTTTCTAACCAGTTTGGCTAAATTTAGATTTTTTTTTAAATAAATAGCATTTATTCAATCTAATCTCTAAAAATGTGATTATTCTTGTTTGACAACATTGACATAGTGTTAAGTAAGTCAAAAATATAATTTCTAACTAAATGTGCGACAACATACAGTATTGATAATTGTTTCGAATATTTAAAGTCTATAAATCATTATACTTAGATTAATTTGAACACATTCATCCATCCACATTACTACATTGTATTATCCTAATACAAAGTTCTCAAATATGTTCATGTAAACATTTGTAGCAGTTTAATAAACTCTTCAAATGAAAATAAATACATCCATAGTGTTAAGTTTGTTACTCAAATTTCGATATCAATGAACTGTTTGGTTTTGTTAATTAAAATAATAAACACACATAATTAGAAAAGAAACGTTGATATCTAACTCAAATCTATTGTAGCTGTCTAATAAATAAAAAATAATGTCTAACTATTTGTCTAAACAAATTACGTTAATATACTGCAAATAAAGCATGATATAAAAAGAGCATACAAATCAGCAATGTAAAGAGTGTTTTCATTTTCAAAGAAACATGAACATAATTTATAATTTTAACATTTTAAAATTTAATTCTAAAATAACTCTGAAGACACTGTACGTACGTATTACATTTTACATATCAAATAAAATGCTTCAATGAAATTCAATAATGTCCATTCATAGAATGATCAGTTAAATAACTACATAACTAAGTTTTATTGTATGTTTATTTATATTTGTATTTTTTTTGTCGAATCACTATACATATAAAATTAATTTAATGCCGCTGATATGTGTGTATATACATATGTATGCATATTTTTATAGGACAGAATTCAGTTGCTTTAGGTTAATATTTTTGTATTTTCATTTTATACAGTGTATGCAATTGAGCTTACAATTAAAGATAAGGAAATTTCCATACAAAATTTGTTTTATAAACCTCTGTGGTAAGTTTTATGAATAAGGGCACTAGTATATAACTGTCAACAAGTGGCTAGCTATAGTCATCTAAATAGTCATCAATTTTTTTAATTATCAAAATAATTTCTACACAATGTGCTTTTGTTTGTTAAAGTTTAGTGTACGTATAGCCAAAGAATATAAATCATATGATGAATATTCTTTATGATTTATATTCTTTGGTATAGCTTCTTTAATGGTTTCAAGCTTAATATTAACTGAAGATGCTGTGACTCTTGAAAGAGAAAAAATGTTTGACAAACTTTGAATATGTATGGTTTCCAACATACCAGTTTGACCTTTAAAAAATAACAAGTAAATTTTTTGTTGTGTTAATTCAGTATGTATGTATTTCTATTTAGAAACCAGAATCAAAAATAAATTTGTTTAGTGGATTTTTATTATAATACATAGTTTGTGAATAAAATGTAGCCAATAAAAAAGTAGACGAAGTGATTTTAGTGTCTTAAAAGACGACAAACATCGTTGAAATAAATAAAGTCATAGTATTAGTAAAAAGAACGAACTTTTTTAGAGAATTTATATTATTTTTAATTTATTTTGCATTTCCTACTTATTTTTTCACTAAGAAATCCTTTTAAACTCTAGATTTACAAAAAATAAAAGGATACAACAGTCATAATGTGCATTGATACTTTATATCAGTGATCGGCTCTCATAGCTAGCAGCAGTTGAACTAAATCTGTTATTTAAAAGAAAACAACATGAATTTCAATGAAGAAAGTACAAATTATAAAATAAGAAAAGCAAAATCACAATCAAAAACTGCTCAGACTACATTAGATGTTTGCATAACATAATATTTAAATAAAATTTGAAATGTTGCTTTGGTCCTAAGACAATTAAAAACAATTAAAAAATTATGAAATCTAAAAAAAATTCCCACAAAAATTTGCCGCTAATAAAAGCGGTAAAAAGTTTTGATTTAAACTAGACACATTTTGTTCCACATACAGTTGACATGCATGTATTCAGCAATGTATAATTTTCCACTGATATGTTCTTGTAATAGAATATACAGGTATGTGATGGAAATCAATTTCGTTCCAAAAGCGAACTGAAAACGAAAACAGGTGTGATGGCAACACTTAATATTTTTTTTGTTTTTTTTTTTAATTCAATTTTAATTCATGTTCCATTTGTTTCTTTTGAAATGTAAGCTAAAAAGAATGTGATAAAAAGCGAAAATTTACTGTTTAAACCATGGTGAAATTAATGGTGTTTTCTTTTCTGAAATAAAATATTACACCTCTATTATGTACATTTTTATAATGTTTACCCCACATTTTAAAGATGTCGCATGGTCAGAATAGAACATGATAAGATCGCTTGAAATAAGACAATGAATATCTCTCAAAAAGACCAAGGCACCTTCCCGACTAATAAACAAATGCTTCTTAAGCTATAAAAATTATATATATATAAACATACATTACATATATGTATAAGAAGTAAGAGATATTGTCCTATGAAATTTGACATACATCAACTTCAGAGTTAAATAATTTTGGTCCACATTTGAAAGATTGTAGAAAGATTTGGAGAATCCAAATGAAACCGACCTTATTCATACGAAAACATTCTTTGAACCTAGTTTCTTGCATATTCATGCCCTTATTCACAAAAAATTAAAGTAGACTTCAAATATACTTTATGAAAATTTTGTCTAAAAGCACACTTCAAACCTACTTTATTTTTTATGAATACGGCAGTCAGTCTTTAATCTTTTTCGTTGTATGTTTTCAACGCGATTCGAATTATTTCTTTTTAAAAGACGTTGATAAAATTAATGTAATTTTTTCTGTTTAAAAACAACTTTAATTTTTTAACAAACGTTGTTATTTTCACTTGAAACAATTTGAAAAGAAACAAAAACGGAAAATAAAACCGTTCGATTTTGATCACATCTTACAATAAACCGTTCGTTTTTAAATTTCGATTTCATTTGAAAACCGAACGATTTCCATCACATACCTGATAGAAAGTTAACCAAGTCGGTTGAAGCTTATAAATGGTTTTATACAAAACGCACAAAAATCTGTTCCTGTTTTCTGTTGCTGGTGAATATATAAGATTCGATATTTCTACCTCTTTTTAGAATATTTTATTCTAAGAATATCAGAAACATTGTATGCTATGTGTCAAGCAACTAAGGAAATTAGTTTTAATCGAAGTTTGCTAAATGAATAGAGTTTCCATGATTTAATTAAAGAACCAACAGTATTATATTGTGACAACCAAGAAAGGAGCTCAATACCTGGTGATGAAGAGAAGTAAACACATCGATATTAAATACCACTATATTAAAGATAAATACAATGCAAACGAAATACATACATTTGGAATATGTCCCAACAGAAAATAATGCAGCAAATATTTTGACTAAATGTTTAGCAAATCAAAATCATTCAAAATGTTGTAATTTTTTGAATTTAAAATGAATGTTATTTTGAAATTTTGTTTTTAATTTTTTTGTATAAATTATGTATTTAATTAATGATAGAGACATTTACATTGAGGGGGTAGTTATTGGAAATGTTTTCAATATACTTTATTTGAAATGTACTTTAGTTTCAATGTAAATCGAATTAGTTTTTGAGAAATATGTTTTATGTTGAACAAATAATTTTTAGTTTGTCAGAAATTTTACTTTAATAAAGATTCTTTATAATAAATATAATTTTATATTAAATAAAACTATTAATATTTTTATAACATAAAAATACGATAAAATTCACTAGACAAAAGTTTAAATACATCTTGCAAAACAAAGAACTCACTTTCATTTCTCAAAAACAAAGTACAATTATATTTTATGTTTTGGTGAAATTATGTTTTTACAAGCCAGAACTTGTTATTAGTAGTCTTTTTATTGTCAGCATTACAAGTTTTGTTGAAAATTATGGGCAAAGGTAAAGAAATTGAGTCCAGCATTAAACATTTAATAATAAAACGTTTCAACGAAGGAAAATCCTATCGGGAAATAAGAAAATTATTAAATGTGCCAAAGTATCCAAAATATAATTAGAAAATATAATGAAAATGGCTCCGTAGCAAATATTCCAAGAAGCGATCGTCCAAAAAAACTTACCAATCGCGATGTTAACCACATCGTAAAAGAAGTGAAAAAGAATCCAAGAATAAGAGCACCAAAACTTGCAGATGATATCGCTAATAACTATAACAAACATGTTCATCCAATAATAAGTGAAAAAAATAACAGAAAACTGAAGTTTGACATAAGTACTGAAACAAAGACGCTGAGTTTTGAAAGAGTTCTTTTTTACAGACGAGAGTAAATTTAATTTATTTCGAAGCGATGACCGTGCAAATGTCTGGCGCAAGCCAAACACTGCCCTTCAAACTCAAAATTTGGTTCCTACGGTAAAACACAGTGGTGGCAATGTAATGGTGTGGGGAGCGATTGGAGAAGCAGGGGTTGGAAGTTTGGTCAGAAATATCGCCTTCTGAAACAGAAAGCTTGGTACTTTTTATGCCACGCCGCTTGCAGTCAGTTATTGATAGCCATGGCGGCCCAAAAAAGTATTGAAATGTTTTCTTTTTTAATTTATCTAAAAAAAATTATAAACATTCCAACATTAAACTTTTGTCGAGTGAATTTTATCGTATTTTTAAGAATTGCCGTTATGTTCGTAATGAAGTCTTTATTTTTTGTTATTTTATTTTGTTATTTATAAAACTAAAACTGTATGTATACTGTTTTCCTGAAACGTTTACTTTTCTTTAAACAATAAATTTTTGAGGTGTATTTAAACGTTAGCCTTTGACTGTATTTTTTGAGATCTTTTTTGCGATTTTAAAATTCTTGCAACAAAAAATCTGGCATCACTTTGTAGACGTTTTGATCTTAAGAATCAAACTTCAAAATAAAAACAATGCAAACAGATTTTTCCACAAAGAAAATATTGGTTTCACTTACCTGGTTTAGGTTGTACAACTTTATAATCGCGTGGTGGAGCCGTAACGGTAGTAGAATTACTACCGCGACTACCCGAGCCGCCAAAATATTGATTAAGATTATCTTCCAAATCATTCTATAATAAAAACCATTCAAAAACATATTAGTCACAAAATGGCACAGCATGTAGAAGTCGCAAATGATATATGAATGTATAAATTACCTTAACAAATCTTAAATTTCTTTCCATAATGCTATTATCGGCATCTAGATAATTGCGTCGTGAACTCATTTTTGAATAACTTTTTCCACAAAAACTGCTTTTTATTAAGCTATTTAATAAAATTAATTCACTTAAGAAAATTTTCCGCACTACGAATACACAACACAATAAACGAATGTCAAAAAGAAGAATAAGAAACTACTAGAATTGAAAAAAGTAACACACGAAAAGAGAGAGAATTAAAGAGTTGCCTAATGCTTTTTCGTTTTTATGTATGTATGTAATAAAAATAAAATAATGAATTTCTGCTACAGCCTGTATGAATAATTTAAACTCAGCTGTTCATTTATTTTTTTTTATTTATTTAATATTGTATTTTTTTTAATATTATTCACCGTAGATTTTACACGTTGGTTGTTAAGCAAGACGAAGATCGGTGCGGGTGTTGCATTTGCTGAATAAATAAACAATATAAATTTAATTTTAAATTATAATTGTCCGTAGCCGAGACAACGTTTGACACAGCAGGTTTAGTCGATAAATAACAAATACAATGACCAACAATTCTCATCCTATGGATGAGTTTTGTGGTTCAAAATTCTGGGTAAGTAGATGAATTGCAATTTTATGCGTAAAATCTTTGATACGTTTAAATGAAATATTGTTTTATAATCAATTTGTTTGCGTACTTTAGGATTCGAGCGAAACATGGTATACAGTGGATCCAGATTTTACACCTTGCTTCGAACAGACCGTACTAGTTTGGGCACCATGTGCCTTCCTATGGCTATTTAGTATATTTGATTTTTACTATCTGAAGGCCAGTTTAGATAAGAATATATCATGGAATAAGCTAAATATAAGTAAATTAGTGTTGATCTTGTGTTTGCTGGTGCTGACAGCCGTCGATTTTATAATGGCTATGGTTTATAAAGCCAACGATAATACGGCGGATCTTATCTACCCCGTAGAAATATGGACACCAGTGATTAAATTTGCAACATTTGTAAGTACCTACATACATATGTAGTTATATGTACATATATTATTGTTATTAAGAATAATTTATAGGTATTTGAATGTGATAAATTTTTTTATAATACCTACGTGAAAGTAGAAATTTGAAAGTACATATATTTATTTTCTTTAAAATTTTTAGAAAAATATTGTGTGCACATACATACATGCATGTAAATTTAAATGTTGAATTTAACGTTTTGCTTATTGTTTACAAAAAACGCAAATCCAAATAGTACTGATAATAGTTAGAATACATTACGATTAGATTACATATGCAGACATACAATTATTTAGTTTTATCTGTTGTGTTCACACCTTGAGTAGGTGGATAAAATTGTATAGGAACAAAGTGTACATAAAGTTCTGTGAGTATTTATTAAATATCAACTCTTTTGGCACGGTATTATAAGAGAAATGATCAAGCATTGAATTTTTTTCACTGAGCCTCTTATTTATTCATTTTAATTTTTATTTATTTTAATTTTTAATACAGTCAAGAGAAACTATATACACCCCTGATTTATGGTTTTTGCCCAATTGATAACATGTATTAAACATTTTTTTTTAATAATATTTAAGAGCTCCTAAAACTATAATATTTTAAGCAAAAGAAATTTTCGAAAAGCATATACCTACCTAACGGTAAAATTATTAAACATAAATCAAAATTTATGTCAGAAAAAAGTCTCATACACCGTGGCATCTCTTTAAAAGATTTAAAAAAAGTTTAAAAATATGGCAGCACGTATTTTTTTTGTTAAAGCTATGTGTCCACGATCGTCAGATTTTACAACGTTGTCATATCTAGCAATATGCTAGCAATGTACTGACATTGAAAAATTTTTAGCAAAAGGTAAATTGTCAGTTTACACGACTGTAAGAAAACTAACAATTTCACTTGCACACAATGAATTTAACTGTCAACCGAAATTGTCAGTTCACACGGTTGTCAGATTGTTGTGTGGCATTGTCAAATTCGTTTTGCAGTTCTGTGTGTGTATTTAAAAATTTTAAATATTGCCATGGAACAAAAAAGAGCAATTGGAACCATTTTATCTGCTTATGTCCTAATGCACACTTTAATTTAATTCTTTAATTTTCTTCTACTTTTTTCAAAAATTTTATCAATGCTTGTTTGTTTATTTATGTATATACAGAGTTGCATTTAGAAATAATTTCTATTACAATGCTGCCATTGGCAGATGTATAAACTTTGCACATATGACAATGAAAAGTGTTTGACAATTGTCTTAAAACAATGAAAATGCCAAAATTGTGTGTTTACACGATTGTTAGATGTGTGACAATATTTTTGCCTTTCAATGTACTGAAAATGCTTTTTCTTACAACGTTGGAAGACAACAATTTTAAGTTTACACGGTTGTTAGACAATTTCTGCACATTTTTCTGACAACGTTGTAATATCTGACGATCGTGGACACATAGCTTATGGTACCAAGTTATCACGATACAAATCTGTCTCTTTCTACATTTTACAAATTCTTAATAATTAAATGTCAAGGTTTTTGATTTTTACAAAACCGTATGATTTTCTTATATTTTTTACTGTGTATTATTTAATTTTATTTATTGCCTTGAGATTTTTGAAGTAATATTTTATGAAGTGAATTTGATTGGCAGTTCAAAATTTCTATTTCCTTTTCCGATGAGTTATTTTGTTTTGAGTTGCGTTAGATACCAATTCAACAAAAACCGTTAATCATTGATAGATATGATTTTCTTGACCTAACTTCAATATTCTGAAATAATACCTTAAATATTGGCGAGAAGAAACTATTTCAGAAATGTTATTTTGCATGATATTTACAACAAATATATTTATTTCAATGCACTCCGAAGAAAATTAAATACATATGTATACAATGAATAAAAAAATAAAACTCACAAAATATAATTGTTAAATACACTCGAATTAAATTTAGTTTTTGCCACGAAACATATTCACCAAACACCAATCACATCAGAGGAAGGAAAAATTTATTAAAACGACACCCACTTAAATCCATTTTGTTAATTTTTTCTTGTTTTTGTCATTTAAATGTAATTTTTAAATGGAGTAAACAACTACTTGGCTTGGGCATCGGGACAAGCCATTTGATATAGAAATTGTATTAAAGTCCTGGTGGGCCGACCAGTCATACGATCTTTTAATAAATATGGAATTGTTCCGAAACGTGTTAACATTCCAACTCCACGTATATCCAAGTGAGCCCAGTCTACACATGGTACAAATTCCTGCAATATGATCAATTAATAAGTTAAAGTCAAATTAACGAGCAAACTGCACAATTTACATGTAATATAGCAGCTGCTAAACAGCTGGAAGCTGGACCGATGCCATTATTACTGATATCGAAACTTGTATTGTCTATAAAAAAAATAACAAGAATTAAATATTAAAGTTGATAACCTTAACCGACAATTTAAGCGTACTTGTAACAAGTTTTTTGTAATACGTCCATAATGGAAAACGCCACATACGATCGCCTGTAAGAGATCCAGCTTTTTGGAATTGTTTCCAAATATAATGAGAATTTGAAAAAATGCTCGTTGCAGCACCACCTAAACCTTTTACAACTCCTTTGCCCAAAGTAGCAATATCAACAACTAAACGTGGCTTATAAGTAGTTTGAGCGTAAAGTAAAGGATCAGCCATTAATACAACACCAGCCTTGTCAGTATCCTGTTAAAAATATGCTAAATTAAGAACAATTTTCAATAAAAAAAAACTTACTCTTATAGCCAAAGTTCTGCCATTGAGTAACGTAACAACATCACCCGGTTTACAAGCCATGCCGGAGGGCATATTTTCACATAGAGGAATAACGGCAGAAATGTTAATAGGTAATGAAAGAGCAGCGGCAGCACGTATAGCAGCTACGCATACAGCTGCTCCTGCCATAGCACCGCGATATTCATCCATATTTTTGCAGGGACGTAAACAAATACCGCCACTTACAAAATAATATATACATATATTTTACAAACCATATTTATTTGAAAAGCAAATATAAATGTTTACCTATTGAATGTCATGCCTTTGCCCAATAATAAAATAGGTTTATCCTCGGGAGCTGTGCCACAATAGCTTATTTCCAACAATACCGGAGGTTCGCATGATCCTTTGGCTATGGTAAGGAACGAATTTAAGTGTTGCTGTTCTATCCACTCCATTGTACGTATTTCAACAGTGACACCACAAGGACATAAAGCATCAACTGTGGCTTGGGCAAATGTTGTAGGTGTCATTTGGTTTGCAGGAGCATCACTAAGGCGACGTGCTAAATTCTGTGCTTCTGCTTTAAAAAGCCCACGAGTCCAGGCATCAACGTCTGGAGAATCATATAGTTCTAATTTTGGCATCAATGTACGATTTTTTTTCTGCTTATTATCATTATATCGCCATATTGCTAAGGCGCTGCCCTCGGCAGCTTGTTCGGGATATTCCATAGAGTCAATAAAAACTTCAGAGCAACCTTGCATTTGTAAAGTGCGGGCACCAACACCAGCAGCCACACGAGCATTTTCCTTTCGAAAAAAAAAACAATAAAGAGATGCGATTAGTTTTGACAACTTTTGACTAGAATGCAAAATTCGAAACAAAATATTTTCGAATTCTCATGTACTAAGCGTATTACACAATAATTGGTCAGGATGTACATCTGTAGCGATAAAGAAATGAAATATTCTTTAGAAATCGCATTTTTTATTGTTTTTGACTTAAATCTATGTATAAATATATATATATCTTACAATTTCTGTGTTAACATACCATTCCTTCATCAATCATTTCCAATTCATTAAAACCAGCGCCTTCACGGCCCAAACCAATTACAGCAACCGAACGATATTCCTGATCTATGTTATTGAATACTTTACCTCTGCCCAATAGGCCGGTGATATTGCATCTAATTGTAAAAATGCATTTATTGTAAAATGTTCATTTTATTACCCTACTGTTACTTACTCTTTGATCAATTCTGTTACTTTGCCTTGAACGCGGTCATCAAATTTTTCACCACTAGTAGTTAATTTGGGATCTTTATCGCCTTCCTTTTGGAACACACCAATGACAAGTCCTTTCTATAATTTAACCAGTCATTAACATTATAGGAATGTATTTAATTTTATTTTAAATGTGAACCATTTTATTACCGTCACTCGCTGATCTTCGGTTGAGGCATAGTGTCGTTTGCTGAAAATGTTTGTAATTTTTTTAAATTTTTCTAGGGACCTTTTTAACGAACTTGATAAACGCAGTGTCATTTTGTTATCGTTTGGTTTAGTTCAATTTACTTGTGTAAATTTTTGTATTGTATTTAAAAATATTATTTGCGTTGAAATTTTCTTTTATTTAAATTGAAATAAAATTTTGACTTCCTTATAGATTATTCAAAGCCTATTAAAATTAGAATATGTTGATATGTTTAGAGTAGGTGCAAGGCGTATCAATTATTGTTAAATACACTTCGGTTGTGTTTATACACACTACAAGAATTGTATGTAATTCGAAAATTATTGCTTTTATTTGGTTTGAACATTTAATTACAATATTTAAATCACAGATAACACATTTAAATGTAAGAATTGATAAAGCATCCAATTACAATGTGCCACTTTCAAGAAAATTCCATTAAGAACAAAAAAGTATTTATAAGTATGTATATTATTAGCCCATTTCAGCTCTTTCTTTACGACTTTAAATCAAATAAAATATCTGTTAATACATTTTTTTCTACTTGCAGATACTGATTCTAATCTTTATTCCACTGAATCGTAAATATGGTGTTCAAACGTCAGGCTGTCAATTTATATTCTGGTTCTTTCTAACCATTTTATCGATAGCACGTTGTCGCACGGAGGTAAGAGCTGAAAAAATTCGCTCTGAAGCCATTAAAGCTGATCCAGAAGCGGATTTTGCATGGGATGAATATAAATACACCAGCTTCATGATTTTCTTTGCCTTCAGCATTGGCATGCTGCTACTCAATTGTTTCGCGGATGCCAAACCACGTGTTACCAAATACGAACGTTCAGATAATGAAATACCCGAAATTTCGGCCAGTTTCTTGTCACGCATCACATATCAATGGTTTGATGGCATGGCCTGGCGGGGTTACCGCAATCCCTTGGAAGAGAAAGATCTATGGGATCTTAACCCACAGGATAGTTGTAAAGAAGTCATGCCCATATTTGCCTACTATTGGAATAAAAATGTGCGTAAATATTTCAAAGTGGAACCTAATCAACCTAAAGTCAAGTATAGCAAAGACAAGGTAACGTTTGAAAATCCTCATGGCCCTAAAACGGGTAAAAAGACGGGTACGGTTTCGATTGTGCCACCTATTGTTAAATCATTTGGCGGCGTCTTCTTGTTTGGCTCCATGATGAAACTATTCACCGATGTCCTGACATTTGCCCAGCCCCAAGTATTGCGTTTGATTATTGGTTTCGTTGAAGACTCTGCCAAGGAAGGTCAACCCGAATGGAAGGGTATTTTTTATGCAGTTTTACTTTTTATATTGGCTGCTGTACAAACAGTTATTTTGGGTCAATATTTCCATCGCATGTTCATTGTGGGTCTACGTATTCGTACTGCTTTGATTAATGCCATTTATCGTAAGGCCTTGGTCATTTCGAATGCCACCCGTAAAGAGTCAACTGTTGGCGAGATTGTCAATTTAATGGCTGTGGATGCTCAACGTTTTATGGATTTAACCACATATTTGAATATGTTGTGGTCGGCACCTTTACAAATCGGTTTGGCCTTGTTTTTCTTATGGCAATTGTTGGGTCCGTCCGTGCTGGCTGGTCTTGCTGTGATGATTATTTTAATTCCAGTCAATGGTGTTATAGCCAATCGCATTAAAACGTATCAGATCCGACAAATGAAGTATAAGGATGAACGTGTTAAGTTGATGAATGAAGTTTTAAGCGGTATCAAGGTAAGTTGTGCAGCTATAATAATACAATTTTTTATAACCACCACAAAAAAGGAGATATATTAAGTTTGTCATTGCGTTTGTAACACATCGCTATATTGATCATAGAACCAAAAATTATATATATTCTGGGTCCTTATAAGATTCTAAGACGATCTAGCCATGTCCGTCCGCCTGTCTTTCTGGTGAAGGCACAATAGAGCTTAAAAAAAAAGATTAGAACATGGTGGATTAGAACAATAAACTTTTTTTTTAGCGAAACTTCTTTATTTAATCAAAATGTTTGGTATTTGAAATGGGCAAAATCGGTCCAGTAGAATCAGAGTTATAGATCAAAGTTTCAAACTACCTCGACATTTTTCAGACACTTTTTGCTATTTTCTTTAAATACAAAGCAGATAATAACATGAAATTTTTCACAGTTTATTTTTGTTATAAAAGGACAAGTTATGTTGAAATGGTAAGAATCGGTCCATGGTTTCTTATAGCCCCCATACAAATGTCTAAATATGGCTTTATGTTACATAAATTCCTATAGAAAAGCAGTATCCATACAAAATTCAGCAAAAATAAGTTTCAGGCGATGAGATTTAATCCATATGTTTACATAGCCCATATAAAGTCCACTTCCGAAAATTACCTAAATGTGCACAAATCTCTTATAAAGATCAGTATCAAATTGAAATTCAGCGCAAATAAACCATATATACATTTTGGCTGTTTTCATAAACGCAGTATGCAATGCAACATTTCATTGCATAGAGTTCATAATAGCAAAAACGACGCAAACCGGGGTATTGGTGTACTTATATTTTATTTTAAATATTGTATATAAATTAAAAAAACACACTTACCTCAAGTTGATTTAACGACATTACATAAAAAAATAGTAAAATCGCGAATATATTGTAATTTATCACTTAATTTGTTACAGAAAATTTTAATGTAAGCGACACTGCAGTCACAAAAAATATAAACAAACTAAGAATGTTCACTTACCTTAAAATTGCTTTTGCTGTAAATTCGTAACGGAACTTTTTACAGTTATCAAATTTTTAGAGATGATGCAAATAATAGTAAATAATCGATTTTAATCAAAAAACGAAAATCGATAAAAGTGTCGCTTACACTATTTTGGCTGGAAGGGTTCGATATATATAACGACACAATTATAGTTCTTAAGATACATGTATAATTGGCCACAAAGGCTTTCTATGTATTCAAATAAAGAATTGAATTGAAAATTGTCTTTAATACAAAATATAAAATGCTAAGCTATAAGTATTAAAAAATACTGAATAAGGATATTCTAGTCCTATAACCAGTGTAGTTTTTGTATTTCTCATTATATTTAAGTGGATGGTACTTAAGATTAGGCACAGCCGAATATTGCACTCTAACTTGTTAATGAACGTACATATGTTTGTAGTTTAATAAACCTGCCGAATTGCGTTTGGTCTATATCTACATACATATGTATATATATAAAATAGGATCTATGTATGTATGTAACGTATGGACTCCAAAACGGCTGAGCCGATTTTAATGAAATTTTCACAGCATATTACTGTGACTCTTTAAGGAATAATAGGCTATATGAAGTTTTGATTGTACAGACGGGGCACCACATATAACTCAAAAATTTAAATCGCCATATTTTGGGCATTTTTTGACCTACGTCAATGATATGTGGTACATATGGTATTGGCATAATTAGGAATACGTACCAGAAGAAAAGGGCTCGATATGTAAGAAAAGAACACATTAAAACGTGTAACATAAAAAAACATTCCTTTGTTAAACTGCTGCGCAAAAGCAGAAAACGGAGAGTGAACGAGATTTTTTTTTTTGCATTACAACAAACACTCGTGGAATATTTTGTACATTAAAATTTGTACAGAAAAAAACGGTACAGCGACGAAAAAAAAGACCTGTTCGTGTGTGTGTGTCTATTTATTATAACAATAATTTTTTGTAAAGATCTGACCTGCGTTGAAAAGAAAGAGTGAGAAGCTGTTAAACAAAAAGTTGAAAGATGAGCGTGTCGAAAATAGTAAAAATAAACTCGTTGAAAGTCTAACAGTTGAAAAACGTTTTGCGCGAGAAAAATCTACCAAGTACAGGTCAAAAGTGCGAGTTAGTGAATCGGTTAAGTGAGGCAATGCAAAATGACGATATTGTCTTTGCTGACGAAATGCAAGAACTTAAAAACACTGAAACGGTATCTGGTCTAACGGTCGACGATGGTACAAAAGCGTTACAAACACAAATAAATTCGTTGGCAAATATGATGCAAAATTTAATGTCGGTAGTGCAAACACATGTGGTGAAAACGGATACAATAAATAGTACAGAAACGGAAAATATTAATGTTAGTTTTAATGACACTAAAAATAATTTGGTAAATTCTTACAACAACTCCGTAAATTAAAATGTACGTGATATTGCATCGTTACTACCTAATTTTAACCCTACGATAGAAACATCATTAAATTCAGTCCAGTTCATTAAACGAATAGAAATGTTAAAGGAGGCCTACAAATGGTCGGACAACACATTGTTATTTGTAGTGCAACAAAAATTAAACGGGTCGGCGAAATTGTGGGTTGATTCCCAAGAAATTTTTGTGCCGTGGCAACAATTTAAAGAATTCTTTTTACGGGACTTTCCTTGTCAAGACAATGTTGCAAGTGTTCATATTAAAATGTCTAATTCTCACAGAAAATACAATGAAACACCACAGGAATATTTTTATCGGATGACAGCTATGAACATCATTTCCGGTAATCGTAAGTGTTTTGCCACAAATATTTTGGAATTGGGTAAATGTACAATCTCAAAAATGGAGATAAAACTGAAAACGCATGAGCCAATTAACTTAAAGGCATACCGAATTCCGTTCGCTAAAAGAGTTATAGTTACTGACATAATTAATGATCTTTTAAAGTGTCAAATTATTAGACCTTCAAACTCACCTTATGCATCCCCTGTAGTACTGATTGAGAAGAAAAATGGTGAGAATCGATTATGTGTTGACTATAGACTCTTAAATAGCGTGACCATCAAAACTCCATATCCTATGCCTGTGTTAGACGAGCAATTTGCCCAATTGTCTGGAAATAAAATATTTACCACACTCGATCTCAAAATGGGTTATCACCAAATTGAACTTAAAGAAGATTCAAAGCAATATACTGCGTTTGTAACAACCGATGGCCACTACGAATATAATCGCATGCCATTTGGTCTCGTAAATGCGCCCGCTAGTTTTCAAATGTTAATGAATCAGATTGCAGCCGAAATGGAACGTGGCGAGATACTTGTGTACTTGGATGACGTTATTATTCCAAGCAAAACGATTGAGCAGGGACTCTGTTGAAAAAGTGTGTGAATATTCTAACTAAAGATGGGCTGACACTAAGGCTTGATAAATGCCGCTTTTTACAAAACGAAATATATTATCTGGGTCATATTGTTAATGGTAAAGGCATAAGGCCAGGCGAACAAAAGATAAGCGCGACGTTTTCTTGGACTTACCGGTTTCTTCAGGAAATTTGTGCCAGAATATTCGCTTATTACTAAACCGCTTACCAACCTTACCCATAAGTCTGAGAGAAATAATTTTGTATGGGGTAAAGAACAACGCAGTGCTTTCGAAAAATTGAAGTCTATGCTAATAAATGCTCCAATACTTTGTATGATGTATGATTATACAGCAGACCATGAATTACATACCGACGCAAGTCTTATTGGATTGGCCGGAATTCTACTTCAGTCAAAAGACGGTAAAAGTTTCCAACATGTATTCTATTTCAGCATGCACTGCACGAGAGAAGAACAACGTTACCATAGCTACGAGTTAGAGGTGTTAGCAGTGGTGGAGTCATTAAAACGTTTCCAAATTTACTTGCTTGGCAAACCATTTAAACTCGTTACTGACTGCTCTGCTGTTGCAAAGGTTCGCGATAAAAAGGAACTTAAATCAAGAATCGGCCGGTGGTGGTTGAAAATGCTTGAATTCGATTTCGTGACTGTGCATAGACAAGGAAGCAAGGTCGAACCATTAAATACTGTGGAACCAGCAGGACTTGTTTTTAGTGTTGAAGATGACATCGATGACTGGGCTTTTACAATGCAGTTGCAGGATAAAAGGTTAAACTTCATAATGGGCGTCTTAACAGGAAAGGTAGAATCGACAGAGACAAATCAATTGAAGCAAAATTATGAAATTTTAAATAATCGCTTGTACCGGAAAGTAGACGCTGAACGGAAATTTGTAGTACCCACCGCCGTTAGATGGAGAATCGTAAAATACTTCCATGATGATATGGAACATTTCACAACGGAAAAAACAATACAACGTATTCAAAAGTTGTTTTGGTTTCCGAAAATGAGAAAATATGTAAAGGAATACATTGCTTCTTGTGTAACATGCTGCTATAATAGAACGCAGAAGGGAAAACCTGAAGGATGATTACACTTTAATGCACCTGAACCGATTACCTTCTATTTGATTCATATCGACCATTTAGGACCGTTTGTGCGCTCTAAAAAGGGCGACACTCATATTCTAGCGATTTCGGATGAATATTCGAAGTTTCTGGTAGTTAAACCCATTAAAAATACAAAAACATCTCCCGTTTTAAATATTCTGAGCGAAATATCAGGCTATTTTGGATTGCCGAAGAAAATTGTCTCTGACAGAGGAACAGCATTTACCTCAAGAACATTTGAAAAATACTGTGAAGATCACAACATTCGCCATATAAAAACTGCAGTACGTACGCCTCGTGCAAATGGCCAAGTAGAGATGTCTAACTCAATTATTCTCAACTATTTACGAACAATAGCCGATGAACCACGAAATTGGGATGTGAACCTGAACGAATTTCAATGGATCGTTAATTCACAAACCAACGCCACAACTCGACTTACACCGAATGAGCTGGTATTCAATTTCAAGATTAATGATGTTGTACAAAATCATCTTGTAATTGCTGCTCAGAATGATCTAGACGAATCTTTAACTGCGAAAACTTCTGAGGAAAAATATGAAGAGGCGTTAAACAATATCAGTAAGATACGCGATAAATGGAAAGCTCGATTCGACCAAAAACACGTTACACCACGACAATATTCTGAGAATGACCTTGTTGTAGCTGCATTCGAGCCTGGAGCCACTGGTGATTCCAACAAACTGGCTCCCAAATACCGAGGACCGTAGGTCGTAACCCGAGTACTCGGTAATGATCGATACCTAATAGAAGACATACCAGGCTTACAAGTAACTTCCCGAAAATATACCTCTGTCTATTCCTCGGACAAACTTAAACCATGGTGTAAAATATATCCTGAGTTGGACGGTAATGATAGTGCTGATGATAGCAGCTCCGAACCTGAAATCGAGGGCGATTTGGAGTCAGGAATGGCCGAGCTGATATGGCAACCTCTCCAATTCAACAGTAACTGCCACTTTCTACAAGTCTGCACACAAGCTGCTCAATCGATGCCGCAGCCAACAGTTGTCAGATACGCCACGAGAAAGGTCTTGAAACGCGACGGATAGTTTTTAAACATAAACTGTGCTTTTGTTTTTTTTAATTTTATTCTTTTCTTTTATTTTTTTTATAATAAATAACCAAATGAATTCCTTGAAATAGACTTTTATTTGTTGTTTTAAAATTACATAAAACCACTCTGCTTTCTTGACACATTCATACAAAAAGCTTTTGTTTATTTTATTTATTTCTATTCATGTACATAATCACATACATATTCGGCCCAATAATGAATACAAATTCCGCGGGAGTTTCCTCCCTTTTCCCATTTTTCCTATTCAAATTCAATGTTAAAAAAATAAAAAGGGAAAAAACTCCCGCGGAATTTTTATTCATGATTGGGCCGAATATGTACTATGTGACATAGAGTTTACTTGTATAAAAATAAAATGGAAATAAACGACGACGAAAATGTTATTTCCGAAATAAAAAAATAAAATTGTACAAATTTAATCATGGTGCAACTATACAAGGTGAGTGCAAATCGACAACAAATACAACACAAAACAGAAACAACAGGCATTTTGTTTGTGTAAAATAATGTACTGCTGTCAAAAATACTTGAAAACGTATTACTTTTGACAGAAGTAAATTGTAAACAAAGTCAGTCAGCTGATCTACTGCACTCACCTTGTATAGTTGCACCATGAATTTAATGATGTTATTTATGTAGTAAACAAATCAATTTAATTTTTTGACATTTTCCGCTTTAAATATGCCGCGCTTTTTTGTCTACTTACAAAAAGTATAAGCGGATAACAGAACAGCTGATTGCCACCCGCGCCCGCTTTGGCCTTCCACTATTATAAACATCACTCTCAAATGGGTTTATAAGATTTAGCACAGCCGTTTTAACTGTTTTAAATAAAATTTAATTTCTTCTCTTAAAACTTAAAAAAATTATAATTTTACAATCTTGGCATTTTATAATCACCCCTATTGTGAATAAAAATTCCACATGAAATTTGTTCCCTTTTCACATTTTTCCTATTAAAATTCAATGTTAAAAAAATAAAAGGGAACAAATTTCATGTGGAATTTTTATTCACGATAGGGGTGAATATTAATTTCTAACCTAACTTTTGTTTTTAAGGTCCTAAAATTATACGCCTGGGAGCCCAGTTTTGAAAAGCAAGTTTTGGAAATTCGTGAGAAAGAAATTGCCACCTTAAAATCCACTGCCTATTTGAATGCCAGTACATCATTTTTATGGTCTTGTGCACCATTTTTGGTAAGTTTGTAAATTCCAATTCCCTTGTTTTGCATAATTTCTTTAACAGGTTCCAAAATCCAGGAATATCAGCCATAAAGTGGATTAAAATTAATAATGATTAATATAAAATTTTCAACATCAAGGTTTCCTTAGTTACCTTCGCCACTTATGTATTGTCCAGCGATGAAAATCATTTGACCGCCTCTAAAGTATTTGTAGGTCTTACCCTATTCGATGCCATTAAATTGCCCATGATAACAATACCAATGTTAATGGTGGATATAGCAGAGGTATTAATTGTTTCAGGAAATATGGATAAAATAACAAACAACATACTCATCTAAGCAAAGAAACGGCACAAATATCTTTCTTTAATTTCATCACTTCACTTTAAAGGATAGGAGTTGTTACGAGCGCAAACAATTCAACAACATCGTTATGGCATCTTTGGTCTATTTCAACTTTCTTTAGCATTCAACTTAAACAAAAAAAGAAAACATTTAAATCTATTTATATTCATTCATTACATTTGACAAATTTTATTACAGGTCTCATTGGTCACATTTGCCACTTATGTATTAATTGATGAAAATAATGTACTCGATGCAACTAAAACATTCGTATCATTATCATTATTTAATATTTTACGCTTTCCATTAACTATGTTACCCATGTTGATTTCAAATATGGTTCAAGTAAGTTTTTCCTTTCTCCTTAAACGCAAATTTATGCGTGTTTGTGTTTATGTTTTAGGAGTGTATGATTTTAAAAACAGTGTTAGTAGCCAGTACCTATGAAATTATTTAAAATTTTGTTTTGATGAAATTAATGGTTAAGTTGTTTTATGGAAAAAGACTGTGTCATTTTAGAAGCTTTCTATAACTACTGTTTTTAACTTTATATACTTGTGTATGTTTCAGTAACTGTTTGTTTAAATTGTAATGTGTCTTATAATATAATGTTATTCTTTTTAAATTATTCCTTATATCCTTTATCCCTTTTTAAACTCCCAATAGACGTTAAAATATGTAAACATTAAATAGTAATGTAACATTTAGCCCAATCTTCCAGTTCTTTTTTAAATTCTCTCAAATGTATATTTCCCGTTTTAACCTATTTTCAAAATTTGTATTACATGTACGACTTCTATGTACGCTAATTTGCTTTAAAAAAATCCGCCCTGTTTTTAAATCGCACAATTGTATACATTGAAACAGGTCTTTTAACTCGAAAATATGTCAATTCATTACACGTATTCGCAATTAACTACGTTATTTGTTTAACCTTAAAGTTTGAATTCCAAGTAGTAAAAGATAAGAGGGGTTTTATACCATGTGCACTTCCACTCGGAGACCCTGTGGTCCATTGTGATTCCCTTCCGTTGAAAAAAGAAAAAAAGAGTAGAAAGATAGAGAGATAGATTTGAAATGAAAGAAGAACCAAAACCGCCTGATAACGGGAGAAAGAAGGAAAGAAAGAAAAATCCCCTTACGGATTTGGAGTCGCCGTAGAAAGTCCCTTAAATAGCCACCCTATTCCCCTAATGAAACCCAGAATGTTACCCGGTTTGCAGCCAGCAACATTGCTGAGTTCGTCCAGGAATCTATTTCCTAGCCACAGGACAGTTGCACATGATGTGCTCTATGGTCTCTGGCTCCTCTGCGTCCCCACACACCCTACAGAAGTCCTGTGTGTTATTATCCCATTTGCCTCTGAAGGCCCCAATCGAACAATGATCGGTTATCACTCCTACCAGAATCGTGAGACTATACCTGTCCAATTCTATCAGCGTTTCGGTCGCGTTTGCATTTAGTTTTGGTCATAAGGCCCTGGACACTATGCAATCCGACCTACTGCCCCAGGATTGGTCTGCACAGTCACGGAATCTTTCATAAATCAGCCTGTAGAAGTGACATATAGGTGGTTTGACCCCTCTTTTTCTAGTATCTTGGTCCATACCAGAACCAAGTCTAGCCAGATCATCCGCCACCTCATTTCCCTGCACGTCACAGTGCCCTGGTACCCAACACAATCTCACTTAGTAGAGTACTAATATCTCTTCTAGAGCTCTCCTACAGTCCTGCACTAGGTTGGAGTGTGTCTGATTACGCTCCAGAGCCTTTAGTGCTGCCTGACTGTCCACGTATATGGTCTTTGTAGACCCCCTCTCGACGTGTGCCCCTATCAGCTCCGTGGCTTTCCATATCGCATAGATCTCCGACTGGTACACGCTGCACTCGTTGGGGAGTCTATAAGAGCGCTCCTTGTCGACCAAATAAACCCCGAACAGCAAGTAGTAACTTGCTTGCAAATGTTTCTGTCCAGTCCTGTCGTACGAGTTTATCCGCAAACTTGTTGTTCTGAACTTAGCAGCCCCTAGAACCCAGTACAACTCAAGTGTGCATAGACTGTCTAGCTTCGCAGAGCTTTTAAAAAAAGCCTTCAATGATGCTTGACTATCAACATCGCCCTTACATCCTTTGTAATGTAATCCATTATCAACATCATTACCTTCCTTTGTAATATAATCCATTATCAATTTCGAGTTTAAGTTCTTTAAAGCCTTCAATGTTGCTTGACTGTTAACATCATCCTTACATCCCTTATAATGTTATACATTATTAATTTCGAGGCCACCAAACAGATAACGACATCAAGAGTGTATGATGATATTCAAAGATGCCTGAGGTGTTTTTCTTAAAGCAACAATGATACCAAGTTTGACGAAATTTTGAGCCATATTGAGTATCTTTGAATAACTTTCCAAACCCTAAACCACGCAGATCTAACGACCGATGGAATTCCTGTAGTCATAGTTGGCATTGATTTCAGTTTTAAATCTGTTTTTTTTTTTATTAATTTTCAATATAATTTACAATAAAGATTGATAGCTATCCGTAGACAACTTCGACTCCTCTCAGTCTAGACATACTAAATTCGTGTTCCTTATACCTTCGGCTAAATAGTACTAATACTGTCCTCGTCGTTTTCACATCCAGATCCTTAACATCATCCAGATAATTAAACTAACGCTACCTACATAATTTCACTGATAGCTAATCAGAACTACTACGTCATTAGCATAAGCTACTATCTGTCGGTCTTTGTCCTAAAAAAACCTAATGACGATATTGACTGATATAGCCTCATTATAACTATAAAATCCTATTTCCTATATATTGCTATTTTCATTAGAGTGGCGACAATATATATCCGCAAATTATCTTTGGCCTTCAGATTCATTTTATAAAGATAGAGGGATATTATCGTATGACCGCCAATACGAGATGTTTAGATTCTATATGACGCTGCTTTTTCAATACAATAGAAAGGTCGGAGAAGCCTGTCAAGCCCGAACATAAATTATGTATCTACTTGCCAAGTTTTATGCCAGTCTTGAATTTGATGCCATATTGAAGACCACTTGTTCATCAAGGATATAGATATTTTTCAGTTCATAAGTCAATCTTAATCAGTCTAAACGTTTGAATCACTGAAATCAGAAAAACATTTTATTCAAAATTAGTTTCTACTCATTTGTTTTTAAAGATTTCCCACATAATCACAAACTGTTTTAAATACAAGAACAGTTTTCATAAATAAAACTTTTAGTTATAAAATCTAAAATATTCCTAAGCACCTTTCCAACATGCAACATATTCTCATTGAATTTTTAATCATAAAATTAAAATCCTTTATAACTTTCCCTTAAAAAATAGAATAGAAACATCCATTTATTCCCATCCAATCCCACGTACTAACTTTAGAGTTTTACTTTATTAACAAATAACTGAAGTAAAGCCTTAGCTTCTTGCTTTTATTAATTAAATGCCTGCCTGTGTTTATGTTATATGTTTAACTTTCATAATTAAGAACTAATAATAATAAACAATCTTCCTTGCAAAAATAAACTCCTGTATAGACTCAAGTTTCGGTGAATCGTATTAACAAATTCATGAACAGCGAAGAGTTAGATCCCAATAATGTACAACATGATCCCAAAAAACGTTAGTATAATATTATAAATTTCTTTAAAAATATCTTTAATAAAAATAATAATTTTGTATTTTTCTATAGCCAATCCCTTGTCCATTGTCAATGGCTCATTTTCTTGGGGCGATGGTGATGTAACATTGAAGAACATAAATATGGAAGTCAAGAAGAATACTTTATGCGCTATTGTGGGTACAGTAGGCTCGGGTAAATCATCTGTAATACAAGCTTACTTAGGAGAAATGGAAAAAATTTCGGGTTCTGTAAATACAGTAGGGTCTATTGCCTATGTGCCGCAACAGGCCTGGATACAAAATGCCACTTTAAGAGATAACATTCTCTTTGGCAAAGACTATGATCGTAAGCGTTACAATCGTATCATTGATGCATGTGCCCTAAAAGCTGATATTGATATGCTGTCGGCTGGTGATCAAACCGAAATTGGTGAGAAGGGTATCAACTTGTCGGGTGGTCAAAAACAACGTATTTCCTTGGCCAGAGCTGTGTACAGTGATGCTGATCTCTTCTTTTTGGATGATCCCCTTAGTGCTGTTGATGCGCATGTGGGCAAACATATTTTCGAGGAGGTGGTTGGTCCCAAGGGTCTATTGGCTAAGAAGACGAGAATTTTGGTTACCCATGGTATTACATTCTTGCCACAGACCGATAATATTTATGTCATGAAAATGGGTGAAATTAGTGAAGACGGCACCTACCAGGAATTGCTGAATAAAAAGGGTGATTTCTCCGATTTCCTTTTGCAACATATACAAGAGGGTAACGAAGAAGTTGAAGACTTGGATGTTATTAAAAAACAATTGGAGGGTACATTACAGTCGGACGAACTTAAAGGCAAATTTGAGAAAGTTATTAAATTCGCTAGATCTGAAAGTTTATCGGATTCTGTGTAAGTTTTAGTTGCTTAATGCTTTATTTATATTTACACAAAGAAATTATGTGATTATTTCTTTTATTTATATTAGTTCTGTGCGATCCTTTGAAAGTGGTAAGAGTAGTTTAAGACACCGCCGTATTGATAGACAAGACTCGCAGACATCTGTGATATCGGCCACATCGAAGACGAAATTGCAAATTGAAGAACAAGGCAAACTCATTGAAACTGAAAAATCGCGAACGGGTGGCGTAAGTAAATCATTTTACTTTTTAGTTCACTTTTTATTGCTTGGAAAAACTATCTTAAACTGTTCATTTGACATGTTTTCCTTTAATTTATAATATTAGGTTCAATTTGCTGTGTACAAACATTACATTAAAAGTGTTGGCATTTTCCTATCCATGGCTACTTTGATCTTGAACTTTGTATTCCAAGCATTCCAAATCGGTTCTAATCTGTGGTTAACCAAATGGTCAAACGATCAACAGGTTGCTAACGATACCGGTCTAAGAGATATGTACTTAGGTGTTTATGGTGCATTTGGTTTTGGACAAGGTAAGTTCATTTTGTTAGCCAGTTTTCTAAAAAAGCATATTCGTAAATCGTCTCATAAATGTTTTGGGTTTAAGGAACTTTTTTATATGTTTAGTTTAGTTTAATGTTTAATTTCAATGAAATTATTGGTTTTTGGATTTTTTATAGTAGTTAATTGTTTGTTAGGTTTTAGTTTATTTAATTAAGTTGTGAAATTCGCTTGTAATTATGTTATTTTTTAAGTTGTTTGTTTTTATTTGATTATGCTTTTTTTTGTGTTTTTAAGCTGTAGCTAAATTATTAACCTATTTTTCCCTGTTATACTATTGTGCTTTTTCTATCCCTTGTTCTAATCCTTCTAACATTTATAGCTTCATTACAAATTCAACTTAGTGGCTGTAGTAGTTTTTTTTTATATATTAGCTAATGGATTGGGTTGCTTTATTGTTTCAGAAAAATGCATTATTGTGTACTACACTATGCTTTCAGTTAAGCTATAAAATTATACACTATTGGCATATTAAACAGTTCAAATTTAAATTTAGTCTTTAAAATCTATTTCATGGCTTTCACTCAGTGGCCTACAACTCAAAACGTATTTAACTACTTTACGTTTCATTTTCTACCGCTATTCCCTTTTCGCCTTCAAATCTCTCTTTAATAGTTTCAGAAAACATAATAAAACATAACTTTAACACGCTATTTAGTTGCAACCAGCTTCTTTTCAACACTTGCCGTTGGATTGGGTTGTGTCTATTGCTCTAGGGATATGCACTTTGTTATGATACACTATGTCCTTCGTTGGCCCATGGAATTATTCGATACTACACCTTTGGGTAGAATCGTCAATCGTTTTTCCAAAGATATCGATACAGTTGACAATGTTCTGCCCTTAAATATACGTGTTGTTATAACACAAGCTTATGCGGTAATTTTTATTTATTTATTTTCAATTCACGTTTAAATTTATCTCAATCATTTTCATGAAAATTCCATTAAAAATTGTTAACGAAATTGTATCAGAAGATTAAGAAAAACAATATCATTGAGACTTCAATTTTAAGCTGATTATTTTCGAAACAAAACTCCAAAATCTATGACATCCGGTGACTTCTGTGGGTCGCTAGGTCAGTAAGTAGATTTTCCACTCGAAATTACATTCAATCCCATTTTAGAAAATGTATCAAATAAAACATGACCTTTCGGAGTAAACAGTCTTGATCCTCGTTATAGTCGCCAGCTGATAGGAAACGGGGGTTAGTGAAAAAATTATTGACTTTTCGTTATTTCAAAACTAGGGGGTTAATATATAGACGAAACCACTATATTTCGATAACAATCTAAATTTAAATATTAAGTAGTGTTTAATTCGAGTTCATAAATGCGATACCCATTTATATGAAATAAACTTCTAGACGTCAAATGTGTTTCTGAAATCAGCATCATATCAAATTGGCGATTTTTTTTTAGGAAATATTCAAGTTCAAACAGTTCATGACCTATTAAGTACAGCTTGCAATAGCATGGACAACATAGCAATATAACTAAAAGTTTTAGAACTGTATCTAAAGAACTACTTTACCGTTTGGATATTATCTGCTAGCCATATATTCGAATCCAACGAGTAATTGCGTAGTCAGCCACCTAACTCTATGTGCTTCGTGGTTTCTAACACCGTCTGTCCGGATTGTCATTATCTCGTCTACAATTCGTAGCGCTAATTGGATATTGGCCCATAATAATATCAATGATGATGCTAATACTACTCCCATCAAAATTCCTTGGATATTACTCCTAACATCTTGACACTGTGTACCGGATGGACACAAAATTCTTCTTGTTGTTGGGCTGTCAACTCAGCAGCAACAATCCTACTACAATAACAATACTCTGCAGTCACTACTGCTCATCCAGGATTGCTTAGACATATACTAAATTTTTACTAATACTACTCGGTAGTAGTGGACGGCTTTATTTGATATTGAATAGCAAACCGCAAAATCTTCTGATGCAATTTTTTTTTAACATTTCTTTTCATACAATCACTAAAATAAGAAAATAAAACTACAGTTAACTAGGGCCGAGAACAGTAAGGAACCTGTCAATAATTATAAAATATATGTTTAAAAGTACCCAAATCTACAATATACAGGTATCCCTCGATTTACGCGGTACGTTGGGACCGAATAAAGACCGCGTAATTCAAAAAAATCAATACAAAATTCTGTTTTGGGACCAGAAATATAATAAATCGCGCAAATTGAAACACTAGCTATATACAAAATTTTAATTTGGGACCGAAAATCCGTATTAAAAAAATACTTATTAGTATAATATAATTTGAATTAAATTTATTTTATTTTTTTTTTCAGTAGATATAACAAAATATT
Organism: Bellardia bayeri; assembly: GCA_950370525.1. Taxonomy (NCBI): domain Eukaryota; kingdom Metazoa; phylum Arthropoda; class Insecta; order Diptera; family Calliphoridae; genus Bellardia; species Bellardia bayeri. The sequence goes on from OX493265.1 coordinate 59,138,564, forward strand.
ATTTGAAAAAAAAAATTAAAAATTTTGTTCTAAATGTTCTAAATAATGGTGAAATGAGCGCAATTTGAGGGTTGCCACTATTTTTAAATCGCGTTATACTAAAAACGCGTAAAAAAGCGTGTTATACAGAAAAACGGTCACTATTATTAAATCGCGTTATATCGAAATCGCGCAAATAAAGTACCGCGTAAATCGAGGGATACCTGTATATCTATTATACACTGCAAAAATCTCTTAACAACTATTAAATAAATGTGTATTATGTAAATGTCTAAATTAAAAGAAGTAACTTCTTAATATTACCCACATTTTAGCATAATTATGTACTAATTTCGAAACCCACGAAACATTTTAAATTTCGAATATATTGTAAAAAAGCACTCTTATTAACACTTTAAAACTGTATTAAAACAGTCAAAACTTATAGCCTGCGCTTATATTCTTACTGCCGTATTCATAAAAAATGAAGTAGGTTTGAAGTGTGCTTTTAGACAAAATTTTCATACAAAATTTTCTTAAAGTACATTTGAAGTCTACTTTAATTTTTTATGAATTAGACCGTTATACTTTAATACTATTACATATAATTTTAACATTTTCTTACCCTTGAACTCCTTAATAGTTATATTACATTTTATATTTTCGTTATCTTTGGCCATCGGTTGTATAAAATGCGCCCAAATCTTACATGAGACATTATTAACCAGTATCATGCACTGGCCGATGGATATATTTGATACCACACCATTGGGTAGAATTGTTAATCGATTTTCGAAAGATATCGAAACAGTTGATACAACTTTGCCTTTAAATTGGCGTGTTGTCATTAGTCAAGTTTTTTCGGTAATTAAAAATTAAAATCAAACACATACAAACTATAATACATACACTGCTATCATCATTTTTTTTTTATTATTTTTAACCAAGCAAAAAATTAATTTTTTGGTTTTTACAACTAATCTCAAATTTATCTAAGCTATATTATGCTTTTAGTTATTAATATTTTGTAATTTTTACTAATATTTTTATCAAAAATTTCCTTTTCGAAATCATTTTATACTTTTATAATACATACATACATTTTAGTTTTTAATTAACACTTACTAATATTTACTGCGATTTCTACAGTTATGCGAATTATAATTGTGTATATGTAGTTGTAAATTTACCCTGTTCGAGAAAATAATGCATTAAAAACAACGATGTTAATAACAGACTTCAACAGGAATTATAGATTAACTAAATAAAAATAAATTAGAGTTTCTCCAATATTTAATTAGTGTTTAAAATAATGATTTGAAATGTAATAAAAACAGATTTTTGGATGGTGTCTAATCCAAATAGTACAGAAATTAAACTTAGAAAACACCAATGTTAGTTTAATATCTACGATTTGAGAATGCTTTTAATGTTTGTAGTTAGTCCGCAATACATCCTTTACGACGAGTTAAGATGAAATATCCAGGATCTTTTTCAGGCTAAAAACCTTTGTTTTAGAAACTAGTGAATCGGACTAATAAATCAATAATTTATAAAATGAGTTTAGTTAAGAAATCACTCTAAGTCTGCGAATATACGAATCCAATTGGATAGTGACCTAATTAAGAAAATATAAATTTGACATCTAAAAAACAATTCAGCACCAGTACGAAGGTGGCACATTTTAATTTTGGTGAAGAAGTGCAGATTCTAAATGTGAGTCACCCGTCAATTAGAAATAATTTTCAGTAGAAACAGGGCTTCAGACATGAACAATAAAACTTTCATGGTTGCCTAATAGAGTCCAACCGAGTATTCGTTTTCAAATTAGGCCTAATACCAATGTTCGGTATTCTTTCTGACTTTTATAAAAGAAAAAACATAGATTATGGGATTTTTACAAGTTTTAATTAATACTTAATAGAATATAAGAATTTATATATATATTTGTAAAATATTTTAGAATGCGGTAAAAATTGTTCCTTAAAAAAATTGTCAGTTCAAGATGAAAAAATTAGATTTATGGTGTGCGCAATTAAATGCAATTATCTTAACATGTTTTAAAATAATATACATAAATAATTTTTTTTTGGATTTTAAAAATTTTGAAAATTTCGGCTTGCTTCCGATCGTTTTTTATTTTACCGAACCGTAAGGTTTCGGCCGGACTCTATTACCTAATATACAAAATATATCGATCAGTGAATTGAGTTGACAAACATTTAAAGATAATGAAAATTTCACGGCCAAGGAACACAGTGTAATTTTTTAATATGATATTATCCTGGTATGTAATGCAATTAGTCATTAAATGATAGAAAAGGCCATCTCATACGCGACATCTTTGACAGAGGCCCGTATAAACACAATTCCTTATAGCAGCCGAAACTAAAATTCGACCGGTCGTCTCCAACATAAATATGTATGTCAAATATAATTCAACTGTTTAATCACTACTAAACGGGTAGAAGTAACAATATTCCTTGTCCTTGACCTCAATGCGGAACTACTGGTTACAAATTTTTGTAGCTTTATTTTTGAGAATGGCATATATTTTGATTTAGTGAAGAGCATTATAAGATTTCTTATTACCGTCACTTAATAAGTATTGAAAATATGTATGTATGTATGTACATATGTATATTTTGTTAAATTTCATCGTCTGATCTGATACGAATATGAAACTAGTTTGTGTGAAAGATGACTGTACTTTTTCTGTTCAATATTTTACAAGAGCTTAGACGGAATGTAACCGAACCTCAGTGAAGTTGACAGTTTTCAAAAACATATTACAGATGGCAACTGTCAGCTAGCTGTTAATTTCAGTTGCCGAACATGACAACCGAGAATTTGCGGTTGCTTTGATTTTATTTTACTTAGTAAATTTTAAATGTTAGTAATTTTGTTTTTAAATTATTTATATTTGACACATACATATAAATGTTTGTTTTCTACTATGTAGTAAATTCAAAAAAAGATTAAAAACCAAAGTAGCCCTACATAATAACAACTTGCATGCCAGTTGCGTTGCCTATTGGCAAGCCAACTCCAGTTTGGTTGCTATACATAATCGACCCATGAGCCTTTTTGGCCCAACCAAAAGTTCAGCTATGGTCAGATGCATCTTTTTCTGTCTAAATTGATTTTATTTACCAGGTTCAAGTGCTCAATGTTAGAATTCTTGGCCGACTGTTTATATTTATCAAAATGAACAAGGTTTATTGTAGAACGATCTTTATTACCCGATTATTATGAATTATTAACAATTTAAAAGATCAAATCGCACTCGTTTTACCAATTACTATTCCTTAGTTAAAAGAAAAGAAAATTGATGGAAACATCCAATATACCAACTATGTATATAGGACATAAACAGCCCAATCATGAACAAGAATTCCGCGGGAGTTTTCTACCTTTTCCCATTTTTCCTATTAAAATTCAATGTTAAAAAGGGAAAAAACTCCCGCGGATTTTTTATTTATGATTGGGCTGAAAGTGATGAATAGTTCTTAGTTACGTGCAAATGTTGTCGTCTCGAAACTCAACTGCAAGTTTTAGCACATACATACATATATTTCAATAAGTATAATTTCGAATAGTTCGATTCTATTGTTCTAAATCGAACCTAAATATTGTTTGTTTTGTTGTAGCATTGATCAGGAATAATCTATTAAATTCCGCATGGCTAGGTATTTCTATTTAGACGGTAATAGCTATGGCAGTATGATATTTATTTCTCGACTTGTTCATGATTCCACGGTTGGCAATTTATGAATAAAAAATAGTATTTATTGAAACATTACATGACGACAAGTAAGCTATCCTTTGAAAAATTAAAATTTAATATAAAAGCGGAGTTAAGTATTAAGTTCAAAATTGCATTGCTATACAAATTTATATTTTCAATTCTGACAAACCATTCGGATTTTATATAAAAGACCGCTAGTGTAATTGTGTTTAAAATTCAAAATAATTTTTGAAATTTATTTTCTTCTAATCGGCTTATGGTATAGTCGAAGTCGTTGAAAAAAATAGAATTATTCTTCAATTAGTTTCAACTAGCTTTCTTCGGTTTTACACCAATTAACATCGCTGTTCTTTTTATGCATTTATTTTTCAAATCTGTACTTTTTATTTCTTTACATTTCAAATTAAAATACATGTAGAGTTTTATGTAAATAAAACAAATTAAAACTGTTTTCGGCTTGTGAATGATTTCTAATATTTTTATTTAGTTCCTTTACTAAGGAGTTTAATTTTTTTAATTACAAAATTATTTTATTTGCATGTATGTAGTTATTAAAAATTTTTGTTTGGTTTTTTACTGATTTAGTTTAGTAGATAAGTTGGTTAATTAATAAGTTATTAAATGAAAATATGAACAAAATCGATTTCCAAATTCCTCCTTTCGTATTTAGTTATAGCACGTTATTTATCGGGCCTATTTTTGGCATTGGGTTGTTTACATAGTTCCATGGAGGTTTTTGCCAAACTCTTAGCAATGGTATTGAAATGGCCAATGGAACTATTCGATACAACACCACTGGGCCGCATTATAAGTCGATTCTCCAAAGATGTCGATACTTGTGATACAGTATTACCATCTGTTTTTCAACAGTTTTTATCAACATGCTTTGGGGTAAAATTTTTTTTATAACTTTAATTTTGCCTGTTAAGTTTTTTTTTGTTGGATAATTTATTTGCTAGTAGTGAGGAAAAATGACGTTTGTTAACAAAAAAAATAATGTAGACAAGTTTATTTTCCAAGAATTATTGCAAATTATAAAGTTTTTGAAAATAAAATAAAAAGTTTTTTTTTTGGCTTCGAGCTCGAAAAAACTTTTTATTTTATCAAAAGAAAGGTCGAAAAAATCAAAATTTAATTTAGTTTTTGAAAATATATATATATACGATATATATGAAACTGTAGTTTTTGCAGCTTTAAATTTAATTTTTTCATACAATACTCATGCATTTCGTTCATCTTTCTTACTAAATAAATTCATTAGAAATATTCATTTATTAGTTTTTAAGCTTTACCATTACTATACTTGATTTAGTATCATAATTTTCTCGTAGCAATTTGGTAACCTATGGTTTTCTTTGAATTCTCAACATACATTTAATAATATCCAATATGAAAAAAAATTTTTTATTTGTAACTCTTATAGCTTTATAATATATGTATTTTAACATACCGGAAAATCTATCAGAATTTCCGAATTGAAATTGCTTTTCACACTCATAAAATATACAGCCCAATCATGAATAAAAATTCCTTGGGAGTTTTTTTTCTCTTTTCGCATTTTTCCTATTCAAATTCAATGTTAAAAAAATAAAAAGAGAAAAAATTCCCGCGGATTTTTTATTCATGATTGGGCTGATAATATACTCACCGTTTAGACTTCTACATACATATGTATATTTCAAACAAAGTATTCTATTTTGTTTTATGCAGTAAAAGTACTTTCTCATGATTTTCACCCTGTTGACGCAATCAAGTGTACTTTTGCATTTATTTAGCTTACAGTCTCATTAACAATGAAAATTTATTTCAAGAAATATTAGATTTGGTAAGGTTATAAGGCTTGGATCCTGGATTATCACATCAGGACCTTCACATGTTCGTATTCGGTGCTTAACCAAACTGATGCACAAATGAACTAATCCATCCTCCTAATATCCTACTTAGATATATATGATATGATGTTTGCGCTGTATAGGTTTGGAAGTGGTACACCAATCAAATGATCGATCTCTACGATACTATTGAATAAAAACTAAAATGTTTTATTGCAGTTAAGAAGGCTTATATAATAAGAGTTTAATTTTGTAAAAAACAGTAAACAAAAACAGAATTAATTCACTTAATGTTAAAATACTGATGATTTTACGCGTCAAAAATAAGTAAACAGAACTCACTACATAAAAAAATTAAATTCATAATCTAAATTTGTGTCAACTTTTAATATTTTGTTTGCCTTCCTTTCGATTTTAGCACCTCATTTAGTCTTCTAGACATTGATTCCACCAGATTTTTCGTTATATCTGGAGAGATTTTGTCCCATTCATCAATTAGAGCCTTTTTTAAGTCGTCCTTGTTGGAAATCACCCTCTATCTGATTTTTCTATCAAGGTGCTCAAGGTGCACAGATGTTCGATGGGATTAAGGTCTGGGGACTGTGGTGGATGATCAAGAGTCTTAGGAGTTCGGTATATCAACCATTCCCTAACAATTTTCGATGTATGTTTGGGATCGTTGTCTTGTTGAAAAATCCAGTTTCTTGGCAATCCCAATTTGTCAACACTTGAAGTAACATTGCCCCTAAGAATATTTAAATAATCCATTTTATTCATTGTAGACTCAATGAAAACTAAGTTTCCGACTCCAGATGCCGCCATGCAGCCCCAAACCATAACCGAGCCTCCGCCGTGATTTACGGTGTTAGTACCACACTTTTCGAGAAAAGTTTCATTCTTTGCCCGCCAAATTTTTGGAGGCTTTTTCACTCCAAATATCTCAAATTTGCTCTCATCGGTATACAAAATATTTTTCCAGAAGTCTAGAGCCGCATTTTGGTACTTTTGTGCAAATGCCATTCGCTTCTGTTGATTTACTTTAGAAATGTAAGGTTTCTTTCGTGGCACTCTGCCATGCAGTCCATTATTGTGGAGTGCACTTCTTATTGTGCTGGCACTCACTGATTTGCCAGATGTCTCGGTTATGTTCTTTGATAATTGAACAGCACTTGACACTGGATTAACCTTCACTTCTCGTACTATGCTCGAACTTCCGTATCAGTAAGCCGTTTTGGTCGTCCAGGTCGGAGTAAATTCTCAACCGTATGATGCTTCACATATTTATCAATATTTTTTTTATGGTACAGTGACTCCTTCCGACGATTTCTCCAATTTCGCGCAAAGATTTTTGTTTTTTATGTAATTATACAACGATTTCTCGCGTTTCGTTGGTGGTCTGGTAACCCATTAATTGAAATTTGCTATATTTGCACTTTCTTTTAGCAACGACAATGTAAAACTGGAAGAACATATTTTTACTACATTCTCTTGCTTGAATAATAACGGTTTTTCAAAAACTGTTGTTTTTGTTCCTAAAATATTTGCAAAAGAATCGAAGCATGCCGCCACTGTTTACTTTTTTTGACGCGTAAAATCATCAGTATTTTAAAATTAAGGGAATTATTTTTGTTTTTGTTTTGTTTTTCTTTACTATTTTTATTCAAAAACGATTATTAAATTTAACAAACGTTTATTAGGAGAGATTTGCATATAAAAATTTGCTTAATAAACGTTTGTTAAATTTAATAATCGTTTTTAAATAAGGGCGTTACTATATATGCATAACAAATTGCATTAACATATTTTAATTTTAATTAATAACTGAACTGTAATAAAAGCTTTTAAACAAAAGAAACAACTGTTTACTTTTTTTTAGGCTCCAGTATATGGAGTTTGACAGTCACAAAGAAAATTAGCATGAGTATGCATGAGTTAATAAATTAAATCCAAAGATTAAAAACTGACAGTTTACTGACAGTCAGTTTACATAATTGTCTGAATTTGAATCTGTATATTTCTTTAGCAAACACTAAGACTTAGCATGAACTAAAAATATAAATATCTCAGATAATCAATCTCACTCAAAATATTTTAATATTTTATGCACACTTCTAACTATGTACATATGTATTTCAAAGTATTTTCTATTCTATACTTTTTTATTTCTATTTATTATTTATCAAACGTAGAACGCTTTTATTTTGCATCTAATTTGCTTAAAATTTAAACCAACGAACTATAAATAATGCCACTATATTCGTTTAGGTTGTTGGTATAGTAATATAAATGTTGATTTTCTTGAGAATTTTGCTTTCAAAAGCAAAAGTAAATCTTTAATTTAAACTCACATTTTTTAATTCATCACTTACAATTTTTAACAAAACTTATAATCTTTATATAATTTTAAGCAACTGTGAGTCAATTCCACCATAGTCGTATTATTAAGTTTATATGTATATTTAAATATTTTGGTAAAATGGTAACTTTAAAATCATTGAAAATACTTCAATTGGTTATTCCAAAATTGTTCACCTTCTTCGCATTGACCTAAAAACATTTAATAAAGAATATTTGGTTAAATATTCACAATTATTAATACATATGTATATTATTCATCTGGCGATTCACAACTATTGTATTTATAAATTGTTGTATGAATTCACAATAGCAGCCCAAAACTTGTTAAAAATTGTGTTATTCAATTATACAACGTTACAACAATAACGCACTAATTATAATGCGTATTAATCATTTTGTTACACTTTCTCTTTAGTTAACAAGAGTGAAGTATTTGCCTTATTTTACAAATTTAAAACATGCCAAAACACTGCTTACAAAATAGAAAAAAAAAACTCATCCCAATAATCCACTTTCCCATTCTTAAAAATAAATATACATAAATTAATTTATAAACTTCCCACCAGGTTTGGTAACCAGACATTGCCATTTTTTAAACAAAATATATATTAATTTATAAACCTCCCACCAGGTTTGATAACCAGCCATTATCCTCATTCCTATTTTCCTTATTTAATATTATGAATAATATTCAATAATAATCCTTAATTTTATTCCTTTTTTCTTTCCCTCAAATATCCCTATATATTTTATACATCATTTACTCCTCAACACAACAACAACAGGTGTTTTTGCCTATTTTGCCGTAGTCGTTATTTACTACGGTACTTTCGAGGCTGCCAAAAGGATCCACAATGATTTATTGTACATTATAATGCGTGGTTCGGTATGTCGTTTCTTCGATATCACACCTATCGGCCGTTTACTGAATCACTTCAGTGGTGATATGGAAATTGTGGATGATGAACTGCCTGCCACTCTGGATAGTTTTTTGACATTTATTTTTATGGTATTTAATTGTTTTTTTTTTGTATGATTTTTCCATTAATTTTTTCAACACTGGTTTGTATTTTCGTGTATTTTTTAAATAATCCTTTTTAATTTCTCATTTTATTTGAAATGATTAATGATCTTTTAATATTCACTTCATATTAATAGTGTAATTCTTCTATTTCTCTTACTCATAACTTCTTTCCACTTCTCTTTGTCTCTTTTTTGCATTTTCCTTCTTTAAACGTATTTTCTTACACAGGTCTTTGCAATTTCGGTGCCTCCTTATGTTTATGGATGGCCACACTTCATGCGTCATTGCAAATTTTCACAAAACTCTATTCACATTTAATGCATTGTTCATCAGAATTTTTTGACACCACACCGAAAGGTCGCATTTTAGATCGTTGCTCAAATGATATAAACACCATAGATTTAGTTATACCCATGAATATACGCATGTTTATATCGACTGCATTTCAGGTAATTAAAATACAAGTTTCGATTACTTTTGAGTTCAGTTCTGTTAATTAGTTTTTTATTTGATTTGAAGTCTTAAGTTTTAGGAACTGATTAATGGTTTATATATATTAATACATATTATAAAACCTTACAAGACATTAACACTTAGCCATGGTTTTAGTAAAAAAAAACCCACCGAATGGCCTATATATCCATATAAGGTCATCTGAGTTATTTGGGTTTACAACGTTGGTTCAACCAATATATTCATTTATGATCTTGAACTTTTGAAGCTATTGATTTTGTCATTTCGTTTGCAACACATCGAAATATCATTCGTATCCCAAAAAGAATATCCTTCTTAAACAATCTAGTTATTTTCGTCAGTTTTTTGAAATAACGATAGGTTGATGAAATATTCCCCAAATATTATCTGCTGATCAGATTCCGTTTAACCAAAAATGTATGCAAACAAAATGTCCGTTCGTCCGATGTTTAATTTGTAAATGTTTTTAAAATTAAAAGACCTAAGGGTCTATACGAAAAGGTAAAAATTTGTCATTAATATTTGCTGCTAATAGCTAACTTATGCTTCCAAAAACGATATAATTAAAATATATGAAAAACTTTGTTCAAACTTACCACCATATGGTATATTTTCTTGCCCATAACATTAAAATGCTTGAATCTGGTAAGCTAAATAAATCTAAACATTATTTTAAAGTAATAAAAAATATAAAATTAACCAAATCAAGTGAAACAGATAAATATTTTTATACAAAATGCACAAAAATCGGTGCTCGTATTATATTACACTTGATATCAATAATGATGTCATTCATTATTAGGGATATCATTCATTCTCAACGTGATAATATTGTGTCCTGTATATATAAACTGTCAAACTTAATTTATTGAGCATAATTTAAAATTAAATGTTTCTGCCGAAGTCTATGAAAATAACGTTAATTCTAAAATACCGTTACCGTTATATTATAAATAAATAATTCTAGATTATGAAAATAACCATTTTCCGTAACTGAGTTTATTGAATTCTAAAGAACTTAACACTTATAATTAAAAGTTTCGCTTATTAAATTATTATTCAAACTGAAACCTTTACAAAATAATCGAAAGTAACGTTACCGTTACCGTTTAACCATATTGAATCGGTAGCCAATCGTATAAAAAAGTAATTAATCATTTGGTTTAAAAAAATATCATAAACTTTGTAAATAAAATATTGTGAAATTGGTATTTGTTTATAGAAAATCTGAAATACACTTTATTTATTAATTTGTAACACAAGACTATGGGTCGAATTATTCATTCCGTTCCGCGATTGCGGAAAGAAATTTTTGCGTGGACGCATAATTTGAAATTATTCATTCCGTTGCTGCGGTATTTTTGCTTTTTGCGGTATCATCTCTACACAGACAGTATTGCGACATGCCGCAGGAATGAATAATTACATTTTACATATCGATCGATATTTCTTTCCGCTTAGTTTTCATTTCCGTGCAGAATCAATAATACCACCCTATATTTTTAAAAACCACACCAGTTATAACAAAGTCATTGTTTAAAATATTTTTAAACAAACTATAAATAAGTTAATGTTTTTATCTTTATATCCCAACTAGTCTTAAATTAATGTTCTTAATAACTATTTTAAAATTTTATTTATTTGTAAGTTTGCCATTCCGTGTGTAACACTGATAAATATTCATTTGATACCCAACAATGTATATATTTTCTTGATCCTTATGGAAATCCAAATCGATTGAGCTATGTACGTCTGTCTGTGTAAAACACTTTCACGTCCAAAATATGTAACCAAAATCAGCAAAGTTTACAAAAAATCCTTAATAATTCTCCTAAACAGCTTGGTATTGCAAATCATCAAAATATGTTCAGGCGAACCACAGTTATGGACCAAAATGTGTAACCTCCATCAAAATACAATATTATTTAACAGTTTTTTGCTATTTTGTTTAAATATATTGGAGATAATACTATGCAATTTTTTACACGTCATTTCTACAATGGAAAGACAAACTTGATGAAAATAGTAAAAATCGGTCCATGATTTGTCATAGCCCCCATACAAATTTCTTTCCGAAACGCAAAAATAAGTTTAATATGATAATAAATCACAAAACGAAAATTTAATTAGTACGGTCCATGTTTGACCATTGCTCCGATACAAAGTCCACTTCCGAAAATCACTTAAATACGTATATAAAATATACGTATCTGTTATAAATATCGGTACCAATCCAACATTTTTCACAGATCATGTAAATATAAGTCAAAATCAAACTGTTATAAGACTCAGATTATAACATTACGCTTTTTTATACTCTTTTCCTTAACCAGTTGAATATTGAAAAATTTTTTTGTAAGTAAACTTGTCAATCGAACAATATATAAAATACCAATAAAATTTGCGATAAAGGTTCTCAGCGTTAAATATTCGCCTTATTTACCAAATAATGTGAGCATCTCAAGTGTTTTATAATAGAACGCCCCTGGGCCGCATTCTACTTAGCTCGGTTAATAAATGATATTTATGTTGTGGATATAATATTGGCAAATAGTTTTAGAGCGTTTTGGTTACAAAAGAGTAGGGTACGTTTTCAAAATTCTACTTATTTAAAATATGTATGTCATGTTTGTGATACATACATATATATATATTCATGGCAATACGTTAAAACAACTTAAGTCGAAATTCATAGTTTAAAAAATTAACTAAAACTTAAGAGACGTGTTAAAATTATCCACTAAATTTAAAAATCTTTATAACTTTTGTTTCAAATAAACTAGAGCTTAAATATGACAGATCTACTTAATCCCCTTGCTTTGTAGTAAAATATATAATTTAATTTAAACGACTTGAGATGTTTTGCCTGTAATTTCTTAAGATAATTTGAAATATATTTATGTTATAGTGTAAAAAGGGGACATAAATTTGGCCACAATAGTTGAAATAGGTTTTTAAATCGATTTCTAAATATAACAACTTGTAAATCTTCTTGTGATCTATTTATGTGTGTTTGTCTTTTATAACTAATCTTATTTTAACGTTTTTCAATTTAAATCTTTTATCTTTAAAATGTTTTTAAAGTCCTTTTCAAAACTAACTTCTTCTACATATGATGTATGTCTTGTAAATTGAGTAATGGGATTTTATTTTCTAATAGTGTTAAGCTTTATTGGGACTACGCTGTGCTATGAAATAGGTGGTGTACTGTGTTCTCATAAAATGTTTACAATACTTTTTATTTGTATAATGCGCTTTCCACAATCATTTTTTGATACTACGCCTCAAGGTCGAGTTTTAGATCGTTTAGTAAATGACATTCATGTTTTGGACATGAAAATTCCACCTACTTTAAGAGTTTGTGTTTCACATACGATTAAGGTATGTTGTAACAATTAAAGTTAAATTTTATCGGTCTAATTCATAAATACATTATAACAGGGTAATAAGGCAATGACAGGCAAAATATGAAAAAATTTAATTCATAAATGCACAATAGCTTGTTAGCTGGTTATAAGTCTCTTGTATGTTTTGATATTTTTCTTGTATTCTCTACCCAACTTTAACCATTTAATAAAGTGACACAATAAATACAACAATAAATTTGGCTTAAATCGGTTTTAGTGACTTTTTTCAAATCACTTCCAAAATTGTATCACTCATAGAGTTTTAAATTCTGATTAAATAAAAAAAAAAAAAATTCGACGGCCACGCCTATTTTCGAGTGGGCGGGCTCCAAAGTTTATAATATATTTAGATATATCTTGACAACTACATTTCTTTATTAGACGATATATATATCAAATGAACTTTCTAACGATATATAACATGACCTATTTGTATGGATCACCTATAGGTCAATTTCGGAAAATGATTTTTTGATCATATATTTTTTTAAAAAATCTTAAAAATCCTAGGAAAAGGTCTATATGAGTAGATATATAAATAACAAAATTTTAAAGTGAAGAAGCTTCAATATAATATGACCATGTAAAGGGTGGTTAAATTTCAAGGGCCGATGTTGATTTTGAATAAAACACAAACTATTTAGGAAATTATTGTAATTTTATTTTATTATGATATATTGGTATTACTCAATTATGTATGGAACAAAATATCGGCCAAATGGGCGCCGCGACCACGGCGGCACACCTCCATCCGATGGTCCAAATTTTCGATGACCCTGAGGCATAATGGAGGTTCTATGCCGTTAATGTGCCGAATTATCTCATCCTTTAGCTCTTGAATTGTTGCTGGCTTATCGACGTACACCTTTTCTTTCAAATAACCCCAAAGAAAAAAGTCCAACGGTGTCAAATCACATGATCTTGGCGGCCAATTGACATCGCCATTACGTGAGATAACACGGCCATTGAATTTGTTGCGCAAAAGAGCCATTGTTTCGTTAGCTGTGTGGCAAGTGGCACCGTCCTGCTGAAACCACATATCGTCCACATCCATATCTTCCAATTCGGGCCATTAAAAGTTCGTTATCATCTCACGATAGCGAACACCATTCACAGTAACTGCCTGACCGGCCTCATTTTGGAAAAAATACGGCCCGATGATGCCGCCAGCCCATAAACCGCACCAAACAGTCACTCTTTGTGGGTGCATTGGTTTTGTCGACAATCACTCTTGGATTCTCATTCGCCCAAATGCGGCAATTCTGTTTATTGACGAATCCACTGAGGTGAAAATGTGCCTCATCACTGAAGATGATTTTCTTCGAAAATTGATCATCCACTGTTGCCATTTCTTGCCACCATTCTGCCCATTCACGACGTTTGGAATGGCCTCTTTAGTTCTTGAGCCAATTGCACCTTGTAAGCGTGTAAATGCAAGTCTTTATGCATAATGTTCATCAACGACGAGCGTGAGAGGTGCAATTGTTGGGCACGACGACGAGTTGGGGTGGACGGCTCTTCAGCCACACTATCGCGAACAGCAGCAATATTTTCTGCGGTACGAGCTGTACGAGCATGCACTGGTGTTCTCACATCTTCTACAGACCCGGTTTGCTCGAATTTTTCCACGATTTTTGCGATTGTACGCACATTTGGACGATCAAATTGACCAAAAAAATCACGAAGTGCACGATATGCATTTTGATTTGAACGCCCATTTTCATAATAAGTCTGGATAACTTTAACACGTTGTTGGATTGTGTATCTGTCCATGGTTCAAATTGAGTAAGTCTGAAATAGAAAACTGGTGTTCTGTATACCATAAAGGAGAAAACCTTACGCCCGGCCATAGGCCGGCAATACAGGAAATCTAAAACTGGTAAACTGTATACCATAGAGAAGAAAATCCTTTCCTGTATACACAATTTTGAAGAAATACGTTTTTTTTTAATTTTTCAGATCTTATAATTCTCTGATTGTAGTACCTACAGTCACATATGATACCTTAAATTAAAGCTTAATATCTTGGCTATTTGTATTATTAAACTAACATAACACTTATAAAGACTTTTTTTTAAATTTTTTTAGATATTAAAAAAAAAATTCAGGTCAAAAAATATTATTTTCCGATTTAACCCATAGCTGTTCCATATTTTATAATCGTGATATATATCGTTGGAAAGGTATTTTAGTGCCTTTAATTCGATGTATTACAAATTATAATAGACTAACCAGTTCCCGAGATAAAGGCTAATATATTATCAAAATAGGCGTGGCCGCCAAAAAAAAATTTATTTCTTTTATCTCCTCTAAAAGCCCTATTTGATGAATTTTTTTGAGCAAAGTCAGTCAAACCAACTTGTTCCATAAATTTAATTAACCGAATTCGTAAGTATATATACATGTACATATGTCCATACATACATATGTATGTATGTATGTATGTATATATACAAATGGTATCTTCATTGCAACTATTACATAGCAGAAATGCCGAAAGCTACTGCAATACGATCAAAAACAATTGCTACCACGTTCCTATTCATTATTATTATGTAAATATTACTTACATAAAAATAAACATAATTATAGAGATGCATAAACAATTACATTGAAGTGAGTAGTCGACTACCTGTTGTTGACGGCGACACAGAGTACTCTTTAAACTCTGTGCCAGCTTTGAATAATTGTATTTAAAAGCAAATTTTTTACTATTGAACTTACTTTTTATATAATAACAAGTAATAAAACATATGTTTTTTAACATTTCGATTAAATTATGTGCAAAAAATAAATATTAGTTTCAGTATTCTATTAGGGTACTTAAATAATCAATTGTAATTGTATTGAGAGTGAAAATAACATGTTATTGCCAACATACAACTACAAAACTATTAGAACCGACTTATTGTTAATTTACTCTTATTGTGTAGTTATGAATACAAATTTTTATCAGTAGCTTATAAAGCAAAAATAAACTTATAACTATTATCAGATTATAAGTAAAAATTTGAAATTTTTATGAATTAGACCGTATATATACATACATATTTTTTTGTTTAAATTAACCAGTGAACACAGCACATTATCTGCCATATTTATAAAAAATAAAGTAGGCTTGAAGTGTGCTTTAAGACAAAATTTTTATACAAAATTTTCTTAAAGTACACTTGAAGTATACGTTAATTTTTTATAAATACGGCAGTGTGTGTATTTGTCATGTGGAATTTCACTTTCTCCTTTTCAATTTTTCCCTCCGTTTTCAATAATAAATTTGTGTAGTTTTTTTTTGTATTTTTGTTTTACTATTAGGTATAAATTAAAATTTCAATTAATTTTTGCCGCCACAAAATTGTGGTTATAAAAAACAGCTGATGTCAGATGGTTTGTCACTTGAAAATAGAACTTGTTCTAAATACAAAAATGTCATATGTATTGCACACAGGGAAATAACACATGATATTGTTTGAAGGTGTTCAGACTATATGTACAAATTTGACATGCAAAAAAGTGACATTCCACATGACAAATACACATAATGTGAACACAGCTTTATAAACCATACTAATTATACCTAACACTGCATTTCCAAAAAAACTAACAAAACTAACCTTAAAGATTATAGTAAATTGGCAGCATATACATACATACTGTGGCCGACAAAAGTCTACATACGACCAGCATGTATGGGATTTTGTTGTTGAATTCAAACAGTAAAATGCCGTTATTTATTTTTTTACTTTTCTTGTGTTAAGGGTTTTCTTAAAATAGTATTCAGTTCAAGTTTGGGCGGATTAAATAAATCTTTAATAGAAATAATGACTTCTCGAAAAGAAATATCAATTGATGTCCGTAATTTTTGTTGTAAAGTGCAGAAATGAGGGAAAATCTTTTGGTGAAATATTAATAACTTTAAAAAGACTGGTACAGTTGAAAACAAACTACGTGGAGGTCACCAAAAGATACTTAGTCGTAGAGACGTTAGCTTCATTTTAAAAGAAGTGGGCAAAAATCCAAAAGTAAATGCCACAAAATTAGCCAAAAATGGTTACCATAGCAGATCTCCTAGCAAAAAACCTCTCATAAGCGAAAAAAATCGCAAACTATGCTTGCACACAAGCATAATCATAATCAGGCAGCGTGATGGTTTGGGGTGCTGTCGCTGCTTCTGGAGTAGGAAAGTTAGTGTTTATTTAGGGTAATATGGATCGCTATCTGTACAAATCCATTTTGGAACAAACTTTAAAACCCTCGGTTGATATTTTAAATCTTGGTCAGAGTTGGATTTTCCATCAAGATAACAATCCGAAGCACACGGCTCAGATTGTCTGCTCTACCATGCCCCACGACAGTTGTAAACACCACCTCAAAGCCCGGACTTAAATGTTATTGAGCACGTGTGGGAGATTCTACAACGAAAAATTCGCAAAATTCCTATTACTAGTACCCCAATGCTTAAAGAGAAGCTTCAAGAAGAATGGCTAAATATAACAACCGCATATTAATTTTAATAAAAAGTAAAAAGTTTTAATACCCAAACAAAGTTTTTTATGTTAATTTACA
Organism: Bellardia bayeri; assembly: GCA_950370525.1. Classification (NCBI taxonomy): domain Eukaryota; kingdom Metazoa; phylum Arthropoda; class Insecta; order Diptera; family Calliphoridae; genus Bellardia; species Bellardia bayeri. The sequence goes on from OX493265.1 coordinate 59,155,949, forward strand.
ACTCATATGTAGACTTTTGTCATTCAATTTTTTTTAGTTTTTTGTAAATAAAAGTTTAAGTTTATAATAAAATAAGATTTTTTGTGTTATATTATTAAAAATACATATGAAACAAAACTGTATTATTACTTTTCTTCATTGTGATTTCAAAATGCCCAAATTGCAAAAATATGGGTCGTACGTAGACTTTTGTCGGCTACTATACATATCATATGTACAAAATAAAGATTTTAAATTCAATAAAAATATTACTTCCGCGTTTGACGTTTAGATATATTATTGTAATATTTTATAACTAATACATAAATAGCAAAACAAACACATAACATTGAATATGTATGTACATATAAGCGAAATATTTGAGATTATTTTTAACCATTTTCCCAACCAAAAATAAACAAAAATAATGGAATATGCTAAAATAAAACATGTAGAGTATTCGTCACTAAATATATGTATAATAAATTAAAGTTAATAACAATGTATGTCTGTATATAAAAATTATATTCAAATAACCTGGCGCATGTAGGAATTAAGGAAGATATTGACATCTTTGGAAAAAATGTTGTAAATGTAGTGATTTTTCCACCCTTATTGTGTCTTGTGTTTCTACAACATTTCTATAACACTTGACAATTATTCAAATTACATTTACACTTTTAAGGTTTTCCAAAAAATTTTAACAGCAACCTTTTATTTTGTTTCTTAAAAACATAAAATTTTAAATTTACAGCTTTATTATCGTACGGTGTTAGTTTAGCGCCACATTTGGGTGCCTTACAGGCCGCCTCAATTTTACATTATGTTTTATTGACATGTGTTTTGAAATTGCCCATGCTATTTTTCGATACCACACCACAGGGCCGTGTATTGTCGCGTTTTTCGAAAGATATTGATGCACTGGATGTGGTTATACCACGATTATTAGGTGGTATTTGGTGTGCATTTGAGGTAATCAATTTTTAAAACTATAAAATACAAATTATTAAAAAAGAAAATACAAATATGTACCTATATTTGCAAACATGATTTTGATGCCAAATTTTTTAAAGTACTGTGGCAGGGGAAATTTAATATTGTTCTTAAAATATTAGAGTAGAAGAGTACAGGAAAACTGAATTTATTGTAGTTTAACTCCATACTCGTAGTTATTTACGTATAATTTTCATTATCGAATATTACGAGTATTAAATGTTTAATCTGACAACAATTCCTCAGATTTTTTCGATTTTTTAGTTTTTAGTTTGTTTGTTTTTGAAAACAGTTAAAAATTGAAAACATTAAATTTTGCCTTCATTGCTAAAGCTTTGTACAGACGGTTGTCAGATCTTACAACGTTGTCTGAAAAATGTCCACAAAATATCTAACAACCGTGTGAACTTAAAATTTTTGTCTTCCAACGTTGTAAGAAAAAGCATTGACAATTTACCTTTTGCTAACACATTGCTAGATCTGACAACATTGTATGATCTGACAACCGTCTATACATAACTTAATGAACATTTCGTTCAGAAGCCTCTTATCGAGTGCATTAAATGGATTCAAAGTTTGAAACCGAAATTTTAGACTTTGTTTCTTATTTGTAATTTCTGTATTTTTTTCTAGACTTCTCAAACAAATAGTGAACGTTATTCACTAGCTTTTTATTTTATTCGAATTCAAATGGTTTGTACTGCAAAGAAAATTTTTCAGTCTAGAATTATGGGACCTACTTAAAATCATTATCCCCTATTGTAAGCCACCAATAGTTTGTGCTCACTTAAAAGCATTATTTGCAGGCGCTGTTGTCATATCAAAAAGTGTTTTTCCATTGAGTATGTCCGCTGCATAAGTTACATAGATCCTCTTATTTTTAGCTACAGTTTCTTCAAAAGCAATAGCAATATAATCTTATAGTGCTTAGAAACTAGAAGCTGGGTTTTCCACATTCTGACTACTATATTCATGATTCATTGTAACAGTAATCAACAGTTCTGGCTAAGTGTCCCGACTGATTACAATGTGTGCACATGCGGCGGATGCTTTTATATTTTTTTCAAAAATACTTTCCCGGGAATTAACTTACTAATATTAAAAAATATTAAAGTTTCTAAAAGGCTTTTATTTGTCATACAATTGTTAAAATTAGTCCAAATAATCACATTTCAGTAGAGATCATTATTAATTGAAAGTTCATGATTGAAACTTTAATTGTTTAGAAAGTTAAATGTTTAATTGGTTCCTGATAGAATTGCTAGGTTAAAAAAAATCGATTTAATAGATCTAATTGCCAAAATCATTTAAACACTGTTTTTGCTTTATTCAAATTCAATAAAAAGAAAATATTTTTCCTATTAAAATTCAATGTTAAAAAAATAAAAGGGAACAAATTGCATGTGGAATTTTTATTCACGATAGGGGTGATTATGATTAAATATTCAATCACAATACAATTCTGATAAAACATTAAAGCTTTTTGATATGCTTAAATTTTGAATAATTATGTATTTTGCATGAATTTATAAATTATTTATACAAAATACAGTTTATTGAAATATATTCTACATGTAACTAATTTACATTTAAATGCTAGTTCGTTTCTCTTTTCTCAGCCACTGTATTTAAATCGAAAGCAAAGCCCAATCTTAAAAAATATTTAACTATTTACATTTAATATGTATTTTCTTTTTTAATTATTTGTATTACGTAAATTCCTAATTTCTTTTTGAACTGATTTTTATTTAGGTTTTGGTTTATGCATTTTTATCAAAAACTAACAAACTGTAGTTGTATTTTATGGTTTTATTCTTCTTTGTTTTACTTTTTTCTTTTACACATCTAAACATATGTACATAGATATTTGTAGCAATTTGGTATATGTATATCAAATTACATACATATGTACCATACATACATATGTATATGTATGTATATGTATTTTTTATTAATGAAAATATAACTGGCATTGGCGTATTGTTCGATGAAAAATTTTCTGTTTCCAGGCTTATTTTCATATGGCCTAACTTTAGCACCCTGGCTTGGTACTTTACAAGCTGCACGCGTTTTACATCACGAATTATTGTTAAATATTATTCGTCTGCCACAACAATTTTTCGATACTACACCTTTGGGCCGCATTCTATCAAGATTTTCAAAAGATCTTGAGTCAATAGATTCAACATTACCAGATTTATTTGATGGCGCTATTTGGTGTGTGTTTGAGGTAATTTTTTGTTTTTGTATAATGCTTTACTTAAGGGGCTGACAGTGTCCATATGTGAATTAGGACAAATGTTTTATTACGGGATAAAATTAGAATGATTTATGAAATTTGTATTTTATTTCTCCTAATCTTCTATACAAACATGTTCGGATTTTTGGAAATACACATTTTTTAATGATGTCTTTTTATACCCTACACCACCACAAGTGGAGAATAAGGTTATATGTACATATATAAGTTTGCCATTTCGTGTGTAACATTGAGAAATAGACCCAACAAAGTATATATTTATATATATATTTTATTGTTCCTAATGAAATTCTAAGTCGATTGAGCTACGAGGCACGCATTTCTAATTTTTCCATTGTAAAAAAATCTCGGATGCGTCTTTTTTGAACACCTGTTACTATATGAAGAAGTTGTCAGATCGAAAAGAAATTTAACATATGTTCATAGCAGTGATGGAAGTTTCAAAAAGATTTAACTTTTTTCTGTTTATACCGCGCTTTCTGTTCTAGCCTAAGAAGTTTCCGAACTGCCCTCGTATATATATGTATGTCCGTCTGTCTGTGTAAAATACTCTCACGTCCAAAATACACAATCAGAATTAATAAAGTTTATAAAAAAACGGCTCATAATTCTCCTAAGCAGTTTGGTATTGAAAATCAGCAAAATTGGTTCAATTGAACCAGAGTTATAAATCAAATTGTAAGACAACCTCCAAAAAATGGATATTTTAAACAAACTTAAATATATTGCAGATAAAGTCATGAAATTTCACACAATTTCTTCTTAGTTTTACATAAAAAGAAATCACAAAACAATACTTTGTTATCTTCGGTCCATGTTTGACGATAGCCTCCATACAAAATCCACTTCCGAAAATCACTTAAATACTTTTAAATGTGTTATAAAGATTCAAAATTTTTCACAGATCATGCAAATATATGCCAATATCAAACTGTTGGATTTTGTCAATTTAGGTCCATATTTAGTCATATCCTCCATATAAAGTCCTTTCCGAAAATTACTTAAATAGTCATGTCTCTCTTAAATGTACCGGTATATTGTTGAAATTCGATGTGATATATCCTCATGCATAAAATTCTTTGTACCGAATTTTTTGTAGATCGGTTCATAATTGGTCATATCTCCTATATTAGGACCACTTCCAAAAAACAAGTTAAGCCACAATAATGTCTAATAAATATCGATATCGAATCAACATTTTATACCGATCAGTAATCATACTAATATCATACTAATATCTGTCATACTGGATTGTTATGGACTGACCATAATTGGCAATATCTCCCAAACAAAGTAAACTTCCAAATATCATTACAGCAACCATTAAACTCTTGTAAACAACATTATTAAAATGAAATTCAACCTAAATAAGCCTCAAATACTTAGAAATCATGTTACTGATTACTGGATTTTGAAGCTATCAATCCATAATTGGTCCACTTCCACTATTACATCTATAACTTTATAACCTTACCATTTTTTATACTATTTTTCTTAACCTGCTGAATATGGAAAAATATTGATTAAACCAATTTTTAATTTTATAAATTGTTACATCTGTAAATTATTGTAAGAATTGGTAATTGCATCAGTTATAAATGTTTAAAATTAGATACAATTTTTAAACATTTGAAATAAATTATATTGTGCGTAAACTTTTCTATCAAACAATATATAAAATACTAATAATACTTGTATTTGCGATAAGACCAAAGAAGGATATTTTAGTCCTAACAATAGTGTAGTTTTTGTAATTCTCATTATATTTAGGTGAAGGATATTTAAAATTCGGCACAGCCGAATATAGCACTTCAACTTGTTTAAAAACTAAGTTGATACTCGAGAAATTCTTCGAAATATGTTCTAAATTACAAAACCCGTCCAAAACTTTTCTATATAAAACACAGTAAAAACGTTTTTTACAGAAAACCAATGGAAATGTTTTCACGTAAGGGGAAACGGTTTTTATAAAACAAAAACTTAATCGCAAACGTGTTCTACAGAAAACAACTACATATTTCTACAAAACTATTTCTACAGAATTACTAACATAAATTGGAATATATTTTTCTGTGTATAAAAAACATTTCGAGATTCAGAGTTTTGTTTGTATTAAAATTATTTTTAAAATTACAATCTTTTTGTGTGAAAACTACATTTGATGGAAGACGTGTGCAAATAAATATTCTAACAACGTTGTTCGAACCAGAACATGACATTGACAAGAGTTGTCCACACGAAACAAATTCATGCGCTGATAAGAAATGGTTCGCTGAGAGAATGAAGTGATGTCTTGGCTTTTAAATTGTACTTAATGACACATATTTATCTTTGTTATTTATTTAATACCTTGAAAAGTCTTGTTTCACACTCTTTAGTTTTAGCTGACCAGTTTTTCTTCAATTCTCCTTTGAACTTGCCATTTAATTTACACACGTCAATTCAATTTTCGTACTTTTTAATGCAAATCAACATGAAAGAAAGAAAAGAAATAAGAAAATTGACTAGTACCGTCAAGTGTGTACTCCTTTTATTCTCTTTTCCCTTCTCATCCGAAAATACTTGCCTTGACGAGTCAGAATTGAAGAGTGTGAAAGCGGACAAAGAATTGTACTTAATACTTAGTTTAGACAAAAACCAAAATAAACATAAATAGCATGATACTCAATTTTGCTTATGATGGAATTTTTCTGAATTTTTCCTGTAATTGCGTTCCAGAGATTGTAGACGCATAAGTTAAATTTGTCATTTGCTAATAAAATTTGTAGTTGATATAGTCACTAATGTAGTAAATTAGTTACCTTACTAATCACTTTCCCTCGTAGATTTTCTTTTTCATTGTTTAAAGCATGTGTAAATTACATTTATTACGTTTGCCTCTCCTTAAGCTTTTCAATTTTGGTTCCCCTTATCCAAGTGTATGCTTCCAAAATCAATGTTTTTATTATAGAACCATCTCTTGCAACAAGTACAATTTTTTAACTTATCCATTTCTTTTCTTTTCCTTACACACTTTACTTATAATTTTAACACCTTGTACTGTGTTTGCAGCTTTTTTCTCATATGGTGTTGCCTTAGTGCCCTGGCTTGGTGCCTTACGAGCTGCCCTCGTAATGCATTCCTCATTGTTGGCAAATATTATGCGTCTACCGTTGAGTTTTTTCGATACTACACCATTGGGTCGTATTTTATCACGTTTTTCAAAAGATCTTGAGTCACTAGACACGGTATTGCCACGTCTATTTGATGATGCTCTTTGGTGTGGTTTTGAGGTAAATTTGTTTGTTTGTTTTTTAAATTTTGGTTCAAATATATTGCACTTGCAATTTTGTGTTAGATAGATTTAATTTAGAATTACAAACATGAAACTAGTCAGCTTTACTGGACCACACTTTAAAACTTAAGTTCCTAAAAAAACTACATATACACAAATACACAAGCAAACTTTTAAAACGTTGTGTGAGAAAGCTGAACCCCCTTATTCATAAAAACTTACAACAGGTTTATAAAGCATATTTCCATACAAAATTTGCTTTATAAACCTGTTGTAAGTTTTATGAATAAGGGCAGAAGTGTTTAGGATTGATACTGCCTATTTCTCTACATGGCTGTTATCTCTACTTGTTTTGGAAAGGTCAAAATTTTTCTCAATTGAAATACATAAGTTCAGAGTCAAATACTAAGTATAAAGGAGGATTCACCCATTTGTTTCAATCAAAATAATTGTGCGGACAAAAGAAAGAGAAAATATTCGTATAAAAAAAAAACTTTGTCAAAAAATTTGTGAATAAACCTTGAAAACACATTTAAGACTTTACTATTTAACTCAATCAGCCAGGATGAACAAATATTTCTTTTTTTTCACAATTTACAAAAAATATAAACGAATTTCATTTCAGCATTACTGATAATGGAACAAATCTAGTTTACCGACGCAGCTCCAAATAAAAAAAAAATTATGTAGGGTGATAGAAAATTGAAAAATAAGAAGAAAAAATAAAAAATTGGCGCAAACGCTTAGTTTTCGAGTTATGGACGTTTTTAGTTTTAATACAAGGTGGCGCAAAAGTAATCTTCCTATCAGAAAATGCTATAAATTTTGCGCATCTTGATGAATTGGGATTGGAAAACATGTGGTTCCAACAGGACGGTGCAACGGCACACACTGCACGTGCCACAACCGATATGCTGAAGGATGCATTTCCCGGGCGCCTAATCTCCCGTTTTGGCGATTTGCACTGGCCAGCAAAATCGCTTGATTGGAAGTTTACTTTTGCGCCACCTTGTAGAAATATGTAATTTTTCCACTAACTAAAGCTTCTACATAGCCGGCCTTCGGCCGGGCGCAAGAATTTTCTTAAATTTTAATTTTGGTTTTTTTTTTATTGTGAATTGGGTGGCATATTTTTTTTATTTTTTTTCGTAGCCCTTTAAGCTGCACTTCAGCCAAATCACATATTTCTATAAAAATTAAAAACGTTCATAACTCAAAAACTAAGCGTTTGCCCCAATATTTTTATTTAATTTTTTCTTCTTGTTTTTCAATTTTCTATCCCCCTAGGTATTTTTTTTTTATTTGGAGCTGCGTCAGTAAATTAGATTTAAGCCCTGATAATTACATCAGGTTTCAAAGAAAACTTTTTAAAATATGTATCTTCTTTTATTTTCCATAATGTTGCCAAATTGCTACTTTTCTCTTTATTTATTTTTTTTTTCTTTCTTATAGAATTTGACACAAAATAATCAAATCTAACCTTTCATTCACTATTTTTATTATTATTTTTTTATATTATCTTTTCCTTTCTCAAATATGTATTATACTGAGAAAAATCATAAATAAATTAAGTTCAAATCAAGTAATGGTAAAAATTCACATTAATTTTATTATTTTTTTTCACTAATTTGTTTTCCTATATTTATTTTGAAATTAAATTGTACGTATATAATATTAATCTGTTATTCTTTTCTCTTTTTTAAATAACTATTTGCTTTAACTTAATGTAGGTTTTAGCCACCATTGTTGTAATTAGTATATCCACACCAATTTTCTTGGCTGTGATTATTCCCATTGCATTTTTGTACTACTTTGCCCAACGTTTCTATGTGGCAACATCGCGTCAACTGATGCGTTTGGAGTCGGTGTCTAGATCTCCAATTTATTCGCATTTCGGAGAAACAGTTACAGGTGTCTCAACTATAAGAGCTTATTCGGTGCAAGATAGGTAAGTTTTTAAAAACTATAAAGTAAAAAAAAAAAATTATTTAAATTTTATTTTACAATAGAACCAGTATTTATTTGGGATCATACAAAATCCACGATTGTTGTGCTTCAATTTGGAACGATGAGAATGATGTATTTCTTTTATACATCCACGATTGTTGTACCTCCTTTTGGTTCCTTTAACAATCTATGAATGTTTATCTTGAGATCGTTGCTTTAACAGCTCTTGATTGTTTGGTTTGAAATGGTTCCTTTAACAATTGTTTGTCTTGAGATTGTTGCTTAAACAGCTCTTGATTGTTTGGTTTGAAATGGTTCCTAGAACAATCGTTTGTCTTGATAGCATTGCTTCCAATACATTGAACTTGATATTGGTCTTGAGTTTGTTCATTTAGCAATCCACGATTGTTTGAGTTGCGTTCGTTTGATGCATAAAAGATGACTGATTGTTGATCTTGAGTTTGTTCATTTAACAATTCATGATTTTTGGTGCTAACTTCGTTGCTAAAGCATGTAATTGTTGAGCCAGAGTTAATTACATATTTCTTGATCAACTGAATTTAATTAAAAAAAAAACTACGATTCTTGGCCTTGAGTTAGTTGCTATAACAATTTCCAACATCAAAGTCCAATATTTCACAAATTTCTTTAACTCCTGCATTTATGAACTGGAGTTTATTTTTATAAATACGATTATTTTATTTAGGCCTTCTTTAGCTAAGTTTTATTTACAACCAATTCGTATTCGTTTCAGATTTATTGATGAATCCGACACCAAAGTGGATAAAAATCAGGTCTGCAAATATCCCTCACTCATTGCCAATCGTTGGTTGGCCATTCGCCTTGAAATGGTTGGTAATCTCATCATTCTATTTGCCTCATTGTTTGCCGTCTTGGGCGGTCAAACTGATCCCGGTTTGGTAGGTCTCTCCGTAAGTTATGCTCTGCAAGTAACACAAACATTGAATTGGTTGGTGCGCATGTCCTCTGATATTGAAACCAATATTGTGGCGGTAGAACGTATTAAGGAGTATGGTGAAACTAAACAGGAAGCTCCTTGGGAATTGGAAAATTCGAGAGTACCCAAAAATTGGCCGCTCGAAGGTGAAGTGGTATTTGAGAACTTCAAAGTGCGCTATCGTGAGGGTTTGGATTTGGTATTGCGCGGTATTAGCTTTAAGGTAGCAGGAGGAGAAAAAGTTGGTATTGTTGGACGTACTGGAGCGGGTAAATCTAGTTTGACCTTGTCCTTGTTTCGGTATGTTAAATAGAGATATTGTAATTAGTTCCTTCATTTGATCACAACATTTGTTTGTTTTTTTGTGTCTTGTGATTAGTATCATTGAAGCTGCTGGTGGTCGTATACTTATCGATGACATTGATATTGCCACTTTGGGCTTGCATATGTTGCGTTCCCGCTTAACTATCATTCCCCAAGATCCCGTGCTTTTCTCTGGTTCTTTGCGCATCAATTTGGATCCCTTCGAAGTTAAGAGTGATGCTGAAATTTGGAAAGCCTTGGAATTGTCTCATTTGAAGGCATTCGTTAAATCACTGCCAGCCGGTTTGAATCATGAGATTTCCGAAGGTGGTGACAATTTGTCGGTGGGCCAACGTCAGTTGGTCTGTTTGGCACGTGCCTTATTGCGTAAAACTAAAGTATTGGTATTGGATGAAGCAACAGCTGCTGTAGATTTAGAAACTGATGATTTAATTCAGGTAATTTTAATTGTGATTTTTATTAAACACAGTTTGTATTTTAACCACAACTTAATTTATTCAAAAAAATTAAATTATTTATTTGTTTTTTTTGTTTTTAGAAAACCATACGTTCCGAATTCAAGGAATGCACTGTCTTAACTATTGCCCATCGTTTGAATACGATTTTGGACTCCGACAAAGTCATTGTTTTGGATAAGGGTGAAATTTCTGAATTCGATTCACCTGAAAATCTATTAAACAACTCACAATCTGCCTTCTATAGTATGGCAAAGGATGCCAATTTGGTGTAATTTTTCTTTTTTATTTACTTCTTCTTTTCTTAATTTTTTATTATTAATTTTTTTTTTGTAATTTAATTTATTTACTTAAAAAATCTCTTGCTAACAGAAAAATCCCATTGAAAAACAACCCACAATACAAAGCATGCCAAAAGTTTAATTTTACAAAAAAAAAAAAAAAAAAAAAAACACTTAACGAAAAACAAACATTTTAAGCTAATTATTTAAAATATTTTATGTTGAAGTTAAAACAAAGAAAAATGTAGCGATTTGCCAGCTTAAGAATTGAGTAATTTTTGAGATTTTGCTGTATGAATTTATGTTTTTCTTTAGCTTAAATTTTATTGACTAATGTTTGCTAATGTCTTAAGCTATGTATACACGGTTGTCAGACCATACAATTTTGTCAGATCTAACAATGTGCTGACATTAAAAAATTGTTAGCTAAAGGTTAACTGTCAATGCTTTTTCTTACAACGTCGAAAGACAAACATTTTAAGTTCACGCAGTTGTTAGACATTTTCTGAACATTTTTCGGACAACGTTGTAAGATCTGACAACCGCCTGTACAAAGCTTTATGGTTTATTGTTGCTAAATTTAGTTTTAGATTAAAATTTATATACAGGAATGCATTTTTTGAAAATTTTTGTTTTGAACATTTTTAGTTTTTTATTAGTATAGGTTGTCAGATCTAGCAATGTACCGACATTGAAAAATTGTTAGCAAAAGGTAAATTGTCAACATTGTATGATCTGACAACCGTCTATACATAGCTCTAGTTAAAATAGAGTTTTTTTTTGTGATGTATATTGTAATAATTGTAACAACTGCCTTAAAAATATTCAGTACTTAACTTTTATAATTTTCTGTTTTTGTTTTTCAACAAACATTTTTTATATTTAATTAAATAAAAATACTCTGTTTTACTAAATCCTTTATACAATTTTTAGTTTCATAAAAGGTTTATATATGTACTTCCAAATTTTAATTAGTTTCATGATCATTTTATAATACAAAAATCTGTTTAGAAAATGTGATAAATTTAATTAATTTTGCATTTTTTGTTTAACTTTTTTTTATAAAGAATAAGATTTGTCAAATTTAAAAACAAAAAAAAAATCTAATTAAATTTTTATGTATTCTATTTTTCGTTTTAAAGTCGTAAACGTTTTACCGGAACTTCTGAAAGTACAGTATAATCTTTCATTCATTCAACAGAAATCAAGACAAATTAGTGTTAATTCAAAACTATAAAATTATTGTTTGTTTTTTACTTAACTATAGAAAAATTATTTTTAAAAAGTAATAGCAAAAGAAAGAAATGTTTGTAAATGCTACCTCAATATATAAATATGTTAAATATAAATTTAAACATGCTGGTATGTAGACTATGGAAAAAATTCACTTTAAACTATAAATTGAAAATTGGAAATGTAACCAAATCGAAAATAAATAATTTCATTAAATATATAAAATAAAAGCGCTAGATGCTTTTGTTTGTAGCAAACTATCAATAAATTTGATAGTAAGATTATATTCACAATATCCATAAAAGGCCAGTTGAAAAAAAAAACATAAGCTAATTTATAAATCTTTAGGAACTAACAGATGAAATCGAACTGGTTAGAGTTACTGCCTAATTTAAAATAAAAATGTTCGATCTCTACAATTACAAAAAGTTATTTTATATTGGTATAACAAACTGTTTGTTAAAGTGTGGCAGTTGCTTTTTAATTAATAATGCAATAAGATGCATTCATAGTTTAAATGAACGACACAAATAAACTTTACAGGGATTTCATTTAATAGAATTTTAAAAGTGTAAAATTCAATTATGCCACATTTTTAACTAAATTATACAATAGTTTGAAAACATTTACTAAAGATTTGGTTGCAATGAAAGAGTTTCCAGTATTTCAAAATATGTAATATGTAATTTTATAATGTGTATAAAATGGAGTTGTTTTTTAAAAGCGATTAAAAAATCTAGAAAGAAACATAAAAACTCAAGTATGTAGTAAATATAAAAAAAATAGTTTCAACTTAACTTTTACTTAAACTAAACTACAACTAAATTTAAAAGAAATTTACTTAAAACGAGATCTTAAATACATAAATAAATCATTTTTATAAACCAGAAATACTTAATTTTTTCTAGCTAAAAATATAATTCTACAAATGTCAATATGTATCTATTTTTTATAAAAGTTATTACTTAATTGAAACAACAAAAAAAAACAAAACTATACCTTTAAACCAATTTGTTTAAATCACCAACTGTGTAATAATAAACCTCCGTCTTTCATTAGTTTTTTTTTTATTTCTCTTTAAACTAATACAAGTGTTGAATATAAACATTAAAATATTTTTTAATATTAAAAAAAAAACAATGTTAAACAATTAAAACTAAAACTATATTTAATTACACACTGTGTTCATACAGCTCTAAATTTAGTGTAATTGTTTTATTTTTATAAATTTTATTTTTCTAATGTAATGTAAAATGCAATAAATCCGTATTTAAAAAATCACTTAAATTGGTTATTTTTAGTAGTTTTTTTTAAATATATTATTTAATTAAGCAGTTATTTAAGTCCGTATTTGCCGGACGATAAGACGCACCTTTTTACTCTGAAAATTTGACCTAAAATCAGGGTGCGTCTTATGGTCCGATGCGTCTTATCGTCCGGCAAATACGGTACTTATGAATTTTGATCATTCATTCAATCATTTTTTATCTAATATTGAAAGATTTACAAATAAAGATAATCACCCCTATTGTGAATAAAAATTCCACATGAAATTTGTTCCCTTTTATTTTTTTTTATCATTGAATTTTAATAGGGAAAATGTGAAAAGGGAACAAATTTCATGTGGAATTTTTATTCACGATAGGGGTGAATATGAAACGTATTGAACAAGATATTTTTAATTTTGTATAGGATGTAAGCCATCATTAGAATTAATTAATTCCATTTAGACTTGATTCACTAAATTCACATTCGTAATATGTATATGTGAGCGTCCATATAAAGTAAACACCTAATATTGTTTAAAAAATGTTTTATATACATACATATATACTACAAGTATAAATTTAAAACAAAATGTACACCAATGCGTTTTTTTTTTTTGAAGTTACGTCGTTGCTTAATTAGTACTAATTTACTTTTAGCTTTAGAATCGAAATACACAATAACCTTTAGGTTATCCTTGCAAGAAATATTTATTTGCCTAATTTTTTTTGTCCAGATATTCCCGCAGGTGCTCAATTGGATTAAGGTCTGAGGACTGCGGAGGATGATCTAAAGTTTTTGGACGATGATTAAACAACCACTCTTTCACAATTATGGAGGTATGTTTAGAATCATTGTCGTGTTGGAAAATCCAGTTCTAATTTCTCTACACTATTCAAATTGAAACAAATATTAGAGTATAAATTGAATAGTAACGGAGACAAGAAACTGCCCTGTAGAAGGTCATTGAAGACCCTAAGAGAGCTTTTGTTCAGACACAAATTTCTATCCGATAAGAAACAAATAATCCAATCAATAATATCAAGATGTACATATATTGGCGTCCAATAAAATCCGTTTCAATGTTATGAGATCGTTAGCAGCTGAAATGTCAGTGGTGGTAGCAATTATATTGAGTCTTTCTATGGGAATTCAAAAGTGCTATACTAAAGAGAATTTCATTAATACAAATTGTTGCCTAAAATTTCTTTCCATAAGCAAAATAGCGAAAAGGTAAAAGAAAATTTTTCTCAACAAAATTTGTAAGGCGATCCTTTACAATTATATTGATGGCCTTAAGAAAGACAGAAATTACTAAAAAATTGCAAATCCTTATCCCAAAGGCCTAATTATACCATTATAGTGAAAGCAATTAAGAGTATATAAAAGAGTGTCGGGAGAATAGGTTTTAATATCTCATATGTTAAACTATCACAACCATCCGCAGATTTTGATCGTCTGCTATCAAATATGCATCCTGAAGAACTCATCCCTTAGATCGCTGATACTAGAACAGGGACAGTATTAAATAAGGCAATCAGACAATTTTATCCACTCAACATTTAAATCCATGAATCTAGAAAAGTGATGTTTTCCAATAATATAAAATAATAATATTAACCAAATCTGGTTTCATTCAGTGCTCGTATTATATTGGTTATGGATACATAGATGGCATAGTCGACTATAATACATTCGTAAGACTCGAACTTCCTATAGTAGGAAGTGAAATAAAAATATTTCAATGTGTTATTATTGGACGTTCATGCGTTATTACAAGGTTAAAATACATATCTGATATGTTAATAGTTTAATTTTCACTAAATATTTCATAAATAATAAATGTAAAACATTGCCATTAAATATAAAACAAGTACGTTTTGATTAATTCTGTATTATACACAAATTTATTTTAATTTCTCTGTTTTACAAATGTATAAATAAACATTATTGTTTGGAGAAATTTTTTGTTAATTTTAAGGATATTAAAAAAATAAAAGCACTTAATATCTCATAAATTACAATCAAAATAAAGATGGAATCGTTAAAAAATAAAATTAAAAAGCATGAGAAGAAAATCTAATATCTAATGATAAAACATAAAGCTACAATAGCAAAGAAAGATTTTAATTAAGTTTAATTCATAAGTAATTGAGCCATCAAATTGTTATCGTCAGCTGTTGAGGAGGCGGCATGTAGACCAGGTCCACTTTCTAAAAATTCACGTAGTTCATTTTCCAAATCACCACCTGCTGAGGTGGAAACATCTTCGTCTATGTCCATGGCAAGCGAAGCAGATAAGTTGTTGCTGCCATCTTGTGGGGCGCTAGTAGGCGATGTGGTAGGAAGAGTTTGTGTAAAAGGTATGTTGGGCAAGGACACAGGTTGTTGTAAAAGTGGAGGCACCTGTAAACGTTGCTGGGGTTCTGGTGGTGGGGGTAAACCAACTGCAAAAATAAAAAGAATACATAATTACTATAAACAATTTCACTAGAATTTTATTTTTAAATTGTGCTTACCAAATGATAATCCCATGGCTTTTCTTAAGGCAAATGGATCTGTTACCGCCGAGGGTGGCAACTTCTTAACCACGTCTGTTAACTGTTGTGTAATCTGTTGCGCCAAATGTGTTTCCTCTTGCGAGGGTGTCTGCACGAAACCCAAGTGCTGCGGTAAAGGCTGAGACAAACGGTCGTGTTGTGTATTCCTTAGTTTATCAATCAAGTTCAAATTATTGCTCAAATGTTCTTGCAGTCTTCGTGTCAATTCAAAATTCTTCATTTCTTTTTCTATGTCATCCAAAAAGTCCACCTTAATACCCAAATCATTTAAGCTGCGCAGGCGATTGAAATCAATACGGGTATTTTTGTACTTTTCATACTCTTTTTCAATTTCAGCACGAGTTTCCACACTTGCCGAGCTGTCTACCACTGGACCGGCACTGTTGAAACATTTGAGAGCCTCCTGTTGTTCGTAGTTTTGTACTTGTAGATCGTAGAGGTCTTGCATGCCCTTGGAATGTTCACCATTTGTTAAGATATCGAGTAGGCCATTGGCTAACATGGTGGCATAAGAGGAATCTTTGGTAAATTGTAAAATACTTTCGGCATATTCCGTGCTGGTAGCATCACCATAAGTTTCCAATACCAACTGAGTTTCATCCTTATTCAGAGTTGAGAAACGTGAATCGAATGAAGGAGCAAAAGAGGCAAAGGGTCCATAGTTTAAGGGTTTTACCAGTTTGGCTTCATTGCGCTTGTCTTCACGATATCCCTGCACTTGTCCGGAGCCTGTCTTAAGTTTTCCCACTAAGTCGCCCAGAGACACAACCTTTTCGGGTCCTTCATTTTCATCTTTCGTGAGCACATTTAGCGAGGTAGAACCATCTTTATTTTGTCTCAAGAATCCCATTTTATGTGCTCTTTCCTTGGCCGATAAACGTTTTTTGGCTGCTTGAGCAGCGCCTTGCACTTGTGTTAAAATCTCTTCTGAAGTCAGATCATCAACATAGGGTTCAAAACGTGTCTTGGGTTGATTTACCAAACGAATAGCTTTACGTTTTCTCTCCTCTTCAATTTGGGCTGGTGTCAGGGGTTCCTCTGTACCTGTCGAGGCTCCCTCATCGGCCGAATCAGCCATGGCATGATGATCGTAGGCTGGGAAATCACCATGATTTTGTACTATTTCGAACCCCAATTCCTTTACCGTTAGTTCCCTCATATAACCCGACAACGGCTTAAGACTTCTCATCAAACTGTCGGGTGCTAAATGTTTCATGCCAACCTGTAGCAGACGCTTAGCGGCCTTATGATACACGGTGTCCACATGATTATAACGTATCGCATTGTCGCACATCAAACGAAAATCATCGGTGAATTCAGTTAAGGTACTGTAATCGTTATCATCAATTTTTTGTCGTATCGTTGAAAAATCCATGGGTTTGCTAATGATTTTTGAATAGCCAGGAGCAATATCGTCAGTCACGGGCCACGCAAAAAATTGGTGGGGATCACGTTTTTCCAAAATACGTAACAGATGTTCTAGTAATTTATTTAGTGGAGATTTTTGTTGTTTTAATTTCAATACACACGTGCGAGGTTCTCGTCCTGATTCACTCGATGAACTTGGAGTTTTGGGTGCTTCCAATTGCTTGGGTGTTAGGGCCGACAATGAACCAGTACCGCCTGGCGTAGAAGCGGCAGTGGATAAAGAGGGTGAAGGTATCATTAACTGAAATTTAAAATAGGAAATATATTTTGATTTTCAAAAAGATGTACAACATATGATTCTTACTTCCGATAATGGTTTCGTTGGACTAATACCATCAATACTAGCAGCTGGACTTCCTGGTACACTTAAATTACCTAAGCCAACACTGTCGACACCAATACCACCAGTTGAAGTCGGTCCCATTGAAGTACTTTGTATAGATGATGATGAGGGAGAAGCGATTATTGTGTCATCAGTTTTAATGGGTACAATCGGCTTAGAGACTGGCCTGCAAGAAGGCGAATTATCTGTAGTCATGTTTGCATAGAAAAGAATATTCTCCGGCAAAGGTTGTGAATTGTCATCATCCATAAAACTAAAACCATCTTGACTACTATCACCGTCGGCGGTCAGAGCAATATTCGAAGGCGGACCTGCCACCACAATCTTAGGACTACGTTGTATTTGAAATGAAGAACATCCTGGTAAGGATTGTGAATCTTGACTGGCGATTAAAGTCAAATCTTCAATTTGCTCTACCGAAGAGGCTTCTCGTCTAGGACTTTCACTTATATGACGTTCACCCTTGTCGCGTTTCTTCTCCTTGTGATGCTTGTGTTTCTTCTCGCGGTCTTTTTTCTTCTTCTTTTTCTTTGATTTCTTATGTTTTTCTCGATATTCTTCCATGTCTTCCAGCATCAAGGGGCTGCTGCACATAGCCTCAGCTGCAGTGGGAGGCCCGGCTACGGTAGATGTTAGAGAACAACCATCGGCTGAATATTCGGGCGTGCTGTTGGGCCCCACTTTTAATATCAACTTTAAGCCTCTTTGCAAATTGGACGGATCCGTATTGTGGCTGTATTCTTTAATTGGGAAGAGAACAATTTAGTGTCTGGAGAGTTGTTTTCGGCAATAATGGCTTTTACTCACCTTCATACTTCTCCCTTCTTTCCAATTTGTGTTTTTTATGTTTCTTTGAAGATCCCATAATTTATCTTCAATTGCGAAATATTTATTTTATAATTAATATAATATAAATTACTTATTTTCACAAAATTTATAAATTTTCACAAAGCAAGCACCGCAAATGACGCTACGAGCAGAGCTACCAGATTAGAGGAATAATCTATGTTTTTGGCGTTTTTAAGATTCAAAAATACTAAGTCCCAATTTACACGAAGCAATTCATTAAGCTAACTGATTGCCTTTTAGACGTAAGGGTGAGGGGAAGATAATATGAGTACACACTTGATTATATGTACTAGCAAACCATTTATTCGTATTTAGTTTATATGCTTGTGATTTCAATAAAAGTTACTAAATTGTATTTTAATAATTGTTCAAGCTTTATATTACTAAACTTACTTACTTACCTTAACCACCAAAAAATAGTTTTATTGCACCAGAAAAATAGAGAAAAAAAGGCTGAGGTTCCTTTTATACTTTGTACCAGAGCTGAATTACGACAGGCAATTTTTTTTGGGTGAGAAGGGAAAAGATAATAAAATCGGTACAAGCTTGACGGTACTAGTCAATTTTCTTATTTCCTTATGTTTTTTTTTCATACATGTTGATTTGCATTAAAAAGTACGAAAATTGAATTGATGTGTGCGAATGAAATGCCAAGTTCAAAAGAGAATTGAACAAAAACTGTCCAGCTAAAACTGAAGTTTTATTGAACCTAATCGGAATTTTGACGATTTTTCTTTAAATTGATCTGGCAGCCCTAGTTGTAATTGCGGTTTTCTCACACTGTTGTTTACAAAAGGTTAGAATAATAATAGTTTTAATACTATAAAATACAACCCTGTACGAATGTAGTGTTGCCAGTATTTTATTGATAAAATTTAAATTTGCAGTTCAAAATAACGCTAATATAATTTTTGAAAATTACAATATTAGAAAAAAAAGATGAATGCAATGAAAAAATTAACGGAAAATAACGAAAACATTATACTTGTATTACTATAATTTATTGACATCAGATAAACAATGTTTAAAGTCCATTGAAAAAAGCTGTTATTTTATCGAGGAAATGATGTGTCTTTAGGCCTTAATCCTTTTTCATACCTAGATAACAAAAATATTAAATATAAAACTTTACACACTTAAAATATTAAAAAATTACCTGTTTTTAAACATTTTTTACAGCTCTTAAAACTTATCAGTCCATGACATTCACAATAAGTCTTTTTTTTGTCCAATTGTTTCAGAGAGTTATTTACTCGATGCTGTATATCGTCCAAACAATGGCGCATAGTAAAAATATCTTGTGCTATAGATTGACCACCTTGTTTTATTAGTTTCTGTTCTTCCAATATGATCTGTAGCTCTTTTTGACGTTGCAAGGTCACGGCAAGTCTTTTGTGATTTTCATAGTTATCGCAATTTGATGTCTTCGTGGATTTATGGGCTTTTTTCTGTTGCTTATCATCACACAAAACTTTAATGCGAGGTATGCTCATAATCTTGCGTTTGATATTCTCAGTCGAATTAATTAGATTTTCGGTGGTTTTTAAAGAAACTCGTGGTTCTTCTCCAATGATCTTATCTTTGGATTTCTTTTTGATCGGTTTGGCTTTTAATTTATTTGGCGAAGACTGACGTTCTAAAAAAATGTAACAATTCTTTAATTTAAAAATGTTAAAAGCTCAAAATTATAAATTAAAAATGTTTAGAATAGGATAGATACATAATACTTTAAGGATTAAAATTTAATAAACGTAAACGTTTACAACTAGGAATTGATAAATATTTTAAAAACATTCCCATCATAAAAAATTATATTGTCTAAATATCTTGTGAGTTTAACCTCTTAATTTTTCATGTACATTGAATACAATCTTATTTATTTTATCAGCTAAATCATGCCGTTCTTGAGCTTGTTTTATTTTGGCTATATATCTTTCCTGTTCATAGAAATCTTCTGTATTGATTTGAGTCGCATTAAAAAAATTATTTTCTTGATATCCGAGTATATTTTTGACCATTTGGGTAAAATTTAAACGACTCATGTTATACATTTACTATACTAAAAATTTAGCTCTTTTTTTTATTATCAAAATATAAGAATTAAAAATTATTATTTTTTTTAGTTATAAATTTTGTTTGTTACTTTTTAAAATTTTAATTATTATGCCAAATATTTAAATAAAATTTTGATGTTTTTAAAACTTCGATTACTTCGGGAATGTGTAGAAAGGTCGGTATGTATGTAATTACCTTTTGAAAAAAGTGGTCACATGTAAATCCATTTTTTTAAATTAAACCAATTAATTAATTTTGATCTTAATTCATTAAAATCGTAATTAAAAAACTAAAAATAACTTTTAATTCATTTCATAACGATATCTATGTAGTTACAATTGGCTTTGACCCTAAAAATAGTCATATGTGTTTTTTTTTCCAAATTATCTTAATAACTTCTAATTTAGCCTTGAAAATAAAGTGGATAAATCGTTTCAGAACGTTTATAAAGAGTAAATTTTTAAAAGCTTTCGATTTTGAATTAAAAATCACATACAATGCTGAGAAATGTATGAAATATTTATTTGAGTTGATAAAACGATCTATATAATTCAATGTTTAAAGATGATTTCATGTAAATGTTGACCGCGGCTAAGTCTCAAATAATTCATACTCTATGCCCAATTTTGACATGCTCTCTCCAACATCCGGCTGATATGTTGGCCGAATAAATTCTTCAATATAAGCTTACAGTACGTCAACCGTTGCAGGCTTGTCCCTATGAGCCTTAACATAGTCTGAAGCCGCGAAATCACACGACATGGCGCCTAAACGTGAAATAAACTATTCACTGAACTCGCCTCTCAATTGGGCCATTGTTTCGCGGTATCGTCTTTTTAAAACCACATGTCAGACAAGTCCCGCTCTTTCATTTTGGGCAAAAAAAAAAAAAAAGTTTAATCATCCAACAATAGCGCTCGCCATTCAAAGTAACGTTTCTGCCTTCGTCGTCTTTGAAAATGTACGGTCCAATGATACCAAACGGCCTATAATCCAGACCAAACAGTGCACTGGCAGTTCTTGTAATGTTTCTAGCTGCTTTTCACACCAACTATGAAAAATTTGCTTGTTTACGTATCCATTCAACCAGAAATGAGCTTCTTCGCTGAACACAATTTTCGGATAAAAAAGTGCACGATGCACTTTCGTAACCGAACATGAATTTGGATAATAAAATTTTATAATCTGCTAGCGTTGTTCGTTTTTAAGTCGATTCATAGTGAAATTATATACCGAACTGAACATGTTTAACAGTAACATGTTATATGAAAACAATGGAGCTGCCAAAAAGAAAATTGCTAGAAAAACCCCCTTTACTTCTGATGATGATAATGATAACATTTTCCACTCCTATGGTATGGTATATACAAAACAATTCTCTTGCTGCACTCCTTAAATAAAAAACCCACCTTCCACCACTGCTCTAACCAGTAGAGTTTAAATTCGCCGCATTAATATTGAAATTAAAACCCGTTAATTCATGAGTTATTCTTACTATACATATATGTACATACATACATACATATTTAATCTTTATGAATTGAAGTGCAAAAGCAAAAGACAAGAGAATTAAAAAGTGAGAAAAAATCCACATGATTTAAATAAATATATTTAAATTTACAAGGAGTGTAAAATGATTATTTTTAAGTTATTTGTAATAGCTCTAGTCATAAAAATTGTAAGTGTAAATCTATAAAATTTAGAAAATTTTTTTAATAAAATTATTATCTTTTTAATAAAATATTAGTGTCACTCGGAATTTATGCAAATATTCCATCCGTTTAATCCAGCAACAGTGCCTCTGGTGCCAATATGCCCTCCCCCACAACAACAACAGCTCATGATACCAGCACCTAACATTCCACCGGAAAATAGTACAGCCGTGGAAAAACCTAATGATAATTTAAAATTTCTATTACCCTTCATGGATATGGATATTCAATACGATCGTAATATACACGTTATGCAAGACGAGCACAAACAACAAATCTATATTTTACATGGCCATGAACTGTATCAAATGTTTATTAGTCGTCAAGAGAAACGTTTAAGCTTGATGGGTCTGTTGGAAGGCAGTGTACGTCATGCAGAACCTATAGGAGCAAAGGTATGTTAAGAGGCATTGTTTGTTACATATATATATTAAGAAGATATTGTTGTATAATTTGGTTTCAGATTATCTATTGGCAAGGTAATCTTTTATTGGTTATAGCATTGGATGAACATTTAGAGGTGTATCAATTGGCAGAAGATGTTCTTACACAGCGTGCTGAAATTGTAAGAAATCCGGCCAGGGCACATGAGCCGGCTCCTATATTTGAAGCCATACAACAATTGACTTTAACAGGAAGATTTCAAAAGCTGTTTTTGTTTTCCCCGGCCGAGGAAAAGTTAATGATCGTGGCAGTCGTAAATTTTACGAAGCTGTATGGAAAATTTAGGTTAGTAGTAGTAGTAGTTATAAAAACCGGTTTTCGGGTTATTCGAAAAATTGCATTAAAAAAACCGGTTTAGCTGAAACAAGTTAGAGTGATATATTCGACTTGGCCGAATCTTAAATGCCTTCCACCTAAATGCGAATTACAAAAACTACACTGATGTTAGAGCTAGAAAATTCTTACTTACTTATTCAGTCCTAGCTCCATTACATGGGGGCCGTGACCGATTTTGGTCCGATCTTCTTAAAATTCGGTACAAAGAGTTTTATATTTTTATTTTATTTTCATCGCAGTTTCACCTTTTACAATAGAAATAACGTGTACAAAATTTCACGGTATTATCTGTAACATATAAAACAGTATTTTAGAAATGGGCGCTATATGGGAGATATGACTTATAGTAGACCTATCATCAAAAAATGTGGTGCCAAGACTTCTTCATATAAATATTATGTGTGTTAAACTTTATCTTAACTTTATCTAAACTTTATGGATGTTAAAGTGAATTACGGGGAGGGTCCTATATGGGAGTTACGACTAATTATAAATTGACCATTATAAACATAGTTGTTAGCATTTCTGTATATGTACTTATTTGTGTTGAATTTTATTGGGATACCAACCTTTTTAAGAGATTTATGGTCGTTAAAGTGATTTTTGGAAGTGGGCCTTATATGGGAGCTACGATTAATTACGGACCGATCATCATAAAATTGTATCGAATGATTTGTATATATAAAACATATTTGTGTTCAATATTATTTGCATACTGACAGTTTTAAGGAAGTTATGCTCTCTAAAGCAATTTTCGGAAGAGGGCCTTATATGAAAGCTATGATCAATTATTTGGAATTTGGCTTCATTTACTTCATTCTTTTTTGTTTAGATACTTGCATAATTCAAACATTTATGATCATTAAACCGCTATTTCGAGGGGACATTTGTATGGGGGCGAGCTAAATAATGGAATGATTTTTACCAATTTCAATTCCATCTGTCCTTGGGCCGAAAAAATTATAAATTTATTCAAAATTGCGACCTGTACTTTGCGCTCAAACTTTACATGGATAGCTAGCCAGACGGACGGACGTCGTTAAATCCACTCAGGAAGTGATTCTGAGTCGATCGGTATACTTTAAGGTGTTAGACCAATATTTATGGGCGTTACAAACATCAGCACAATTCCAATATGCCTTCCCTACTTTGGTGGCGTAAGGTATAAAAACTAGTGCATTTTCCGCTGTAAGGGTTTTATAACGTTAATCTGTAATCTAATATAAAATTATCAATCCCAGGAACATTTTCGAAACGTGTTCTGCTAGATATTAGCATTAGAACAATTTAGAAACCAATCGAGTAGTGGCTGAATGCTTTTCATGGGATCCTATTAAATTTTACTTTGTTAAAAAAATTATATTTTTCTAACTTTTTTTTAAGAATATTTGAATGGTTTCACACTTACTTTGATCTTGTCGAAGAGATAACAGTCCCCGCTATACATGTGGTTAATGTTGTTGGTGCGCAAACGAAATACTTGGTTACGGGACGGGCAATCAAACATCAAACCAGGGTAAGAAAAAAAAAACAAACATTTTAAGAAAATAAACATAGCTTTAACACAATTACCTCATAATTTTAAGACCATTTTAACCATTTACGAAATAACGCCGCCCACACTGCGGCTGCAGGTCAAGCAAACTTTAACTGTACAATCTCGAGTAGTCCATATATTTACTTATCGTCATCGTAATATGATCGTGGCGTGTTCAAGTAAACAACAAATATGTAGTTCATTCCGCCAAATGCCAGATGGCCATTTTAGCGAATATAGATATCGTACACCTAAGGAATATGCCTTTGATCTGTTGTCATCGTCGGCTAGATTTGTTGGTGCTACGCGACAAAATAAAGTAATGATTTTCACAAATCATCGTTTAGATTGTTATGGCAGTTTTATATCGGATCAAATGGATGTCACAAACTTATTGGGTCATCAAAATACAGATAAAGAGGATTATTTGCTGCTCGTTTATAAGAGACCCTTTAAAATGTTGATGCGTATAGTGGAATTGGAGATAAATGTCAAGGATATGGCTACTGTTAATCAAACTGAACCAGAAGGTAATAAATATGTAAAGAATAAACAAAAGAAATATGAAAAAAAGAAATTAATTACTTTGGACATATTTTTATTATAACATTTCATCATTCAATTTGTTTTAACAATTATCTATGTAATTTACAGAAATTATAGCTTCGACCAGCCACCAACATCTTTTCGAAACGACAGTTGGTCAGCTGCGCAGTATACTTTTGCAGCGTAAAATGGACATGGATGTATTGCGTAAAGTTTCGCAAATTACAACAACCAAAATAAAAGATCTTAAAGTGACAGAACCTGTAATATTGCAAGCAGGTAATGTGGGCATTATTAAAATCGTCGGAAGGTCTTTAAGAAGCCCACTGCAAATATTACAAAAAGTTGAAAGTCTTAGACAAACTTATCAGCCACAGCGTTCGAAGCGTTCCGATAATCTCAATATAACCCTGGAAATTACAAATCATGTTAAAGTGCAGAGAATAAAAGTTAAAAATTTAATATATCATGGAGATGTTATGAAAGGTATTTAAAACGAAATTAAATAATTCATTTTTATCTATGTATGTAGAACTGAATAACAACAATTTTATCTTAATAGGTTTCTCTTTAAATCGTTCCAATGACCAACAACAATTCTTAACCATTAAACCAAAAGTTACGGCTCACACTTTAAATGCCAGCGAACTGTTGCTACCACAGAATATACGCGCTACACGTCAACATAATATACCAGATTTATTTTTCAATTTCATGCCAATCGTCCGGGTTAAACATTTAAAAGTTTTCTCTATTAATGGCGTTCCCTGGAATGTTTTTTATAATTCATTGTTTTTGAAAAATCGCGATAAATTGATACAAGGACGTGTGGTAATGCAATCACAAGTTGATGTCAATCATGTGACGGTGACTATATTAAATGGTTTAGTTGTTTCCAATCTCTTCAATTTGAAACATCCTCAAGTTATACATTCCGATTTAGTGATATCACGTTTCTTCGTTCACGATTTGAAGGCGAAAACAGTGAATGGCTTGCATTTCGAAGAGGACATTGTGTTCAGTGGCAATGATACGTTTATTGAAAGTAAGTAAGAGTTCCTCTAACAAAACTGTAGTAATGTGTATATAAAGGTTATAGAAATCATTAAGAGCTAGAAATTTTTTTGTAGTATTAATATATATATGTATATCAGATATATGAAAATCAAAATATATGATCAATAAATGGCTGAGAGTCAGGTATACCTTGGGTATTAAGTTCTATTCTAGTATAACACGTTTCTAATCGTTTTCTAATGCAATTTTGTTTAACTTGATTTTACTAATATTTTCAAATAAAATTTGTATTTATTATTTCCCATCAGAAATATAATTAGTTCCACAACACAGTTAGTTCCATTCACATCTCGATTTGAAACTGGCACCTCTAAAACTGGTTCTAAAGAAAAGTTGCGAAGCTAGAGCACGTTATTTAGAAAGGTGCTGGAATCAGTTAGTTACTCAATGAAGAGTTTAAATTTGCCTGTGCCAAATCTTATATACCAACCACCAAATCACCTATTATGGGTCGAACGTCATAAAATATTGTACCGGAATTTTTATTTCTTTTAGGTTTATTTTGTTTGAATTTCATCTCAATAACGATATCTACAAGAGTTTTATATATATTCCAGTTATAATAAAGAATTTATATTTGGGTCCTTCTTTCAGAACTGCGATTTGTTAAGCGATTTTTTTTTTTTTTTTTTTTTTTTTTTTTTTTTTTTTAGCCTTATTTATTTATTGAATCTTCATATAATGAAATGACAATAAGTATTCAAATCTTAATACTAAAAAGAAAATAATAAGCCCAGCCAGTGCTAGACAAAAATTTTATGATACTAAACAAATTTCACATCAACTGATCCAGTCATCTATTTTGCGCTTGAGTTAAAGCAAGGGTATCCCTCCTTCTCAACCGATTATGGCCACGAAAGTTAAGGATGTCTCGTGCAAGTGGGTTTGGGTGGTGTTCAAGTTTGCTGACATACTTTGACGCGTGTTTTGTAAATTCAACTTTTACTGATGGCACGCATAGATCTTTGTGAATTCGAGAATTTTTAACATACCATGGAGCTGCAGTAATTATACGTAGAATTTTATTTTGACCCCTTTGAATTTTTTCAATGTTTGATGCTGAGGGAGTAATTGAATTCCATAGCACCAGATTGGCTTTAGAATTGCATTGTACAACAATAGTTTGCAGTCCAACTTTAGTGAAGAATTTCTGCCAATTAGCCAATTAAGTTGCACTGCTTTTAATCTCATCTGTGTAAGTTTCGCTTCAATATGAGACTTCCAAGTTAAACGGCGGTCGAGGTGAATGCCGAGGTATTTGACTTCATTATGTTGAGGAATAATTTGATTATTTATTTTGATGAACGAGCAAGTTTCTTTTCGCAATGTGAAAGTGATATGAATACATTTCTGTTCATTAACCCTGATTTTCCAAAGCTCTAGCCAATTCTCTAGTTTATAAACATAATTCTGCAAATTCTGTGGTGCTACTTGGTGGTCCTTATGAACGCTGATAAAGGCTGTATCGTCTGCGAAAGTTGACGTGTGGATTTTGGGGTCTGACGGCATGTCGGAGGCATAAATCAAATATAAAGTAGGACCCAGTATGCTACCCTGTGGCACACCTGTTTCAATTGGCTGAGCGGGGCTTAAAAAATTGCCTTCTTTGATTTTAAATTTGCGACCGTATAAATAGCTTTCCATAAGTTTATGGGTGTTAGCACGCAGAGTTAATTTTATTTTGTGCATTAAACCGTCATGCCAAACTTTGTCGAACGCTTGGGACACATCAATGAAAAGGGCGGAGCAGTATTTTTTGTCTTCAAACGATCCTCTTATCACATTTACCAATCTGTGTGTTTGTTCGATGGTGCTGTGTTTAGCTCTGAAGCCGAATTGATGATTAGGAATGCATTCAGTGTCGTTCAGAATTGGAATCAACTTAGTCATTAACAATTTTTCGAACAGTTTAGAAATTGTCGGCAGTAGGCTAATTGGCCTATATGACTCTACTTTGGTGTGATCCTTCCCTGACTTAGGAATCATAGTGATCATAGACACCTTCCAATCTGCAGGATAGTATTCTAGGCGTAAAATAGCGTTGAAGATAAAGAGGATAATTCTTCTAGCTACACGAGGTAACTCCACAAGCATTTTATTGCTGATTTTATCCATACCTGGAGCCTTTCTAAGGTTCAGAGTACCAATAGCGCTTTGGACATCACCAAAGTTGAGTCTTAGAGGTACAGGAGGTCTAATAACGAGTGGTGGCAAATCAGATACGTTATTTGAGTTGTTTTTAGTAAACACATTTCTTAAATGGTTAACAAATAATGTCCCTTTCTCGGAATCGTTTCTAGCCCAGTCACCAGTCGGATTTCGCAAAGGAGGTTTTCCTCTCACTGGTCTTTTTAAACCTCTTGCCGCCCTCCATAACGAGTAGTCAGATTGTGGGGTACTATCAAGACCCTCCAAGTAGGATCTAAGTGAAGCCGTTCTTTGGGTTTCTAAAAAATGTCTTAGTATATCTCTGCATACCCGTAGCCTAGCTTTCAGTTCAGGAGACCTGTGAAGTTGCCACTCTCTTCTCATTCTTCTTTTTTCTGATAGGAGATGTTCGAGTTCAGATAAATAAGTTCTGTTTGTCCTATTTCTACATTCAACGTGATAAGTGGAAGCGTGATGCACAGCTCGTCGAAGGTCCTCGGTAAAGTTGCCAATCGACTCATCGATATCGTCGATAGTTCTCAACAAAATATTTTCCGTGCAATGAGAACTTAAATACTTTTTGTATTTTATCCAGCTTACTCGGGTCTTAGTCATGTTTCTAAATGGAGAGCCACACACTTGAGGGAAATGCATTGAAATGATAGTAGGAGAGTGATCTGAGGACAAGTCTAATGAAGAATCCACTTGCATCCATTCTACAGGGATATTTTTCACTACTCCAAAGTCAATAACATTGGGAATCTTCCGTCGGTCCGTCGGCCAGTAGGTGGGATGTCCGCTTGAGAGTACATCTAAGCCCATTTGAGCAATGGTGTTGAAGAGTACGCGACCCTTTGGGGTTACCAGACGTGAACCCCAAAATGTGTGTTTGGCGTTAAAGTCGCCAGCAACTAAAAATCTAGCTCCAAGGGAATTAAAGAAGTTATGGTATTGGTGTTCTTTTATTGAGAATCGAGGTGGAGAATAAATCGATGATAAAACAAATTTGTATTGACAGAATTCAATGCAAATGTTTGTTGCTTGGAGGTAATCCTCACTTATGTTATTCATTAGATAATGTTTTATTCTGTTCTTTATAAGAATTGCCGAACCTCCACAAGCTCTTCCGCGGGGATCTTTAGTATCGTACAACACGTAGCCATTAATTTTGAAGTACCCTGTCGACGTCAAGTGAGTTTCAGCAATCATCATAACATCAATCTCTCTCAAAATCAGGAAGTATTCCAGTTCGTTTTTATGTTGGCGGAGGCCGTTCGCGTTCCAAAAACAAATTTTTAAATAAATCATTTCTTTAAAATGGCTTGCAAGATAGTGGATTGCATTTTCAGCATTTCCTGCATCATGGATGTCATGGTGGTCGTAAAAGTGTTCATAGTTTGGACAAGTGTCTGCAATGTTGTCTCTAGATTGTTGATATGTGGCTCAGAATATTGCGATATAGGTTCCTGCTCCAGACCTGGCATATTAGATTTGACCACGTTTGCGTAAGAAACTTGTCTAGAATTAGGAGCGTTTACGTGAGTAGTTGGTCGTACAATTTGAGGAAAATTTTTACTCGACGTGAAATTAGGTTGTTGAGGATGGTCAGGTAATACTGGCGACTTATTGGTCCTTATGCCCTTCAAATAAGTATAAACTGGACAACCTCTATAATTAGCGGTATGATTTCCTCCACAGTTACTGCATTTTTTTATTTTTAAGTCCGTTTTGGACTTATTACATTGAGCAGTTGCATGTAGTTCCCCACATGCAACACAAACAGACGGCAATTTACAATACGCTTTGGTGTGACCAAATTCTTGACAATTAAGACACTGGACGGGTCCAACACGCTTATGCGGTTCCTCCACGGTAATTCTACGATGCAGAAGATAAATAAGATTGTAAATTGGATGGGACTCGTTTTTCTTTAAGGCAACATCTCCAGGTTCCAATTCTACCCTGAACATGGGCTGAGGAATCTTTTCACGGTTTCTAATATTCACTACGCTCTTGATTTTGAACCCTTTGTCCATTAATCCGTTCTTTATCTCCGCAGGATCAACACATGGGTCTATACCCTTTAGAACGACTTGGAGTCCTTTTGCGCTTTTGAGCTGATAGGTATAGAAATCCCTGGTCTCCCTCTCCAACTGGTTGGACAATTTTCGAAAATCATCTTCCCTATTCACTTGGATCTTTGTCTCGCTGATTTTTCCATGTTTAATTGAGGTTACGCTAAACATGTTCTCACCTATTACAGCAACAATTCCTTGTACCAGTTTATTGGAAGTGGGCTCTCTCAGGTAAATTGGTGGGGGCTTAAACGTCTTTTTCGGTATTTCTGGGTCATCCGTCTGAAGTAGAGCAAATCTGTTTTGATCATTTGGCTTATCACTGCTGACGGTCTTAGGAACTTTAGAATTGGAAGACATTTGAGGAGATGTCGGGCTCCTCTGTCGCTTGAGAACGGTGATGTACTTATCCATACCTACTTGTTTTTTGGGTTTGACTGCACTATTTGATGAAGATGATGATTTCTCATCGGATGAGATAACTATATTGGGCGAACAGGAACGGCGCCGTATTTCGGCTTTTGTAGTGAGAAGAGACTCCACGGATTTTCTTAAGGATTCTTCCTCAGAGATCCATAAATTTTTTCTACTGTAGCTTAGCTCTTTCTCAGAATTACATCTGAGCGGGACACTCATGCAGTTGCTATGCGATTTTTAAATTACCGAAAAACCACTATAGATATTTTTCCACCTATTACGATATCTTTTTTTTATATATATATATTTTTTTTTTTTCACTTATTACAAGTTTTTTTTTTTATTTTTTTTCACCTATTACGAAAATTCAGCCGCACTAAAAATAACACGTCCGACCAGTTCAAGCAACACTATGTGAACGATTTACTTAAACACACTTATTGTGTTTTATTATTACGTACAAAAAAGCCCTGTTTAAAATGTCAAAATTGTCACCTCTGTATATTCTGTAGGTGTTCTCGAAAGAGAAGCTTGTATGGAAGCTATGACCAATTATGCACCAACTTTCACAAAAGTCAATAGTATAATTCTTACATACTTATAACTGATCTGTGTAAAATTTCATCCAAAATGGATTTTTATGTATGTTAATGAGTTTTGGGAGTAGTACTCATAAGAGAGCAATGAATTATTACGGGCCGATAATTTAAGTGCTTTTTCTAAGTGGACTTTATATGTGAACTACGGTCAAATATATATGTACCCATCGTCATAAAATTGGGTATGAAAATTTCTATATACGAATGAACAACTATTTGTGTCGAATTGAAATTTGCGGCTGATTCTTATAAGATATTCATATTCATATTATTATATGAACCGATCATCATACAAAAAATATGGACCGATCGTTTTGAGATTTCACTTTGCATGCAACTTATTTTTGCAGAATTTGGTATGAATATGTACCATAAAGCCATATTCCGGGGGACATTTGTATGGGGGCTATGAGAAATCGTGGGCCGATTCTTACGAGTAACAAGTAAGAAAGTATAGTCGGTCAAGCCCGACCATATAATACCCTACATCCAGTATATATATAAAACAGTTTTTCAAAAACGAGCGCTATATGGGAGGTATTAGCTATTATGGACCGATAATCCCAAAATTTAGTGTCATGATTTCTGTGAATATAAATATTATGTATGTTAAACTTTATCTTGATATAAATACTTTTAAAAGATTTATGGAGGTTAAAGTGAATTACGTAGAAGGTCTTATATGACAGTTTCGACTAATTATGGAACAACCATTATAAAATTAGGTGTCATCATTTCTGTATATGTATATGAAACTTATTTGTGTTGAATTTTATTTGTATACCAACATTTTTAAGAAATTTATGGTCGTTAAATTCATTTTCGGAAGTAGGCCTTGTATGGGAACTACGACTAATTATGGACCGATCATAATAAAATTGTACCGTACTATTCGTATATATATGAAATATATTTGTGTTCAATATTATTTGGATACCGAAAGTTTTAAAAAAGTTATGCTCTTTAAAGTAATTTTCGGAAGTTCGCCTTATATGGAGGCTACGACTAATTATGGACCGATCTTGACAAACTTTCTAGATGTGATTTAGCTTCATTTATTACTCATTTGTGGTATGGGGTCCAGGTGAAATAATGGACCGATTTCCACCAGTTTCAATCCCATCCGTCCTTGAGCCGAAAAAATTGCGACCTGTACTCTGCGCACAGCCAGACGGACAGACGGACATCGTTAAATCGACTCAGGAGTGATTCTGAGGGTATAAAAATAAATTGTGCAAAATTTCTAGATATTATATGAATTATATTTGAAGAAAATAGCAAAAAATATCTGAAAAATATCGAGGTAGTCTAAAACTTTGATCTATATATCGGATCCTACTGGACTGATTTCGCCCATTTGCAATACTAAACATTTCGGTGGATCAAAGAATGTTTGGTAAAAATGTCATTGTTCTTTCTATGTCTTTTTTTCGAAGCTCTATCGTGCCTTCAACAAACGGACAGATGGAAGGACATGGCTAGATGGACCCAGAATATGTTGATTTTTTTTTGGCTCTACGACCATTATTTAGATGTGTTACAAACGGAATGACAAACGTAATATACCCCATCATATTTTTGGTGGTGGGTATAATAAATGGAAAGTACTGTTCAATATTTTATGACGTTCGCCCCATAATAGGTGATTTTGTGCTGGGTATATACGATTCGGTAAAGCCGAATATAAACTCTTATGTCTAAATTTACAGTCTTTAATTAGCTAATGGCAAAGGCTTAACTAATGATTCTTTATACGCAATGCCTAGTTTGCCATAAGAGTACCAAGTAATAGTTAAACAATAGTTAGTATTTTAGTTTACCAATGGTTAACTAATGACGGAGAATTCGGCCATTACTTGTTTTAAGCTCAAACCGTATTCGAAGGCGGGTTTTTATAAATTAAATATTTTTTTTTATATTTGTTTTCGGTTTAAACAACTTTTCTAAAAAATTAGGTTTCTTCAATACTTATTAATTTGTAATCATTTCTTTAATGAAATTGTTAAAACAATGGTTAACAACATTTTGAGTCAAACTGTAAATTAAATTTTAATTTTTTTTTACTTTCTACAATCGATTATTTCAATTAAAGTAGTGGAATTTCGTACTCATTTCATTCCCATTTTCAGCTCCCGTTATAATGCATCATTTAAGCATTTCCGGAGACCTTATATTATCAGACAATACAAAAGTTGAACGTCTCGCAGTTAATCCCGACGAAATAGAATTCAAACAATTTTACACCAACAAAGTCATTATCAATGGAAGTTTAATTGTGAATAATCTAAAAAGAGAAAACGGCAGTAAAACTAAAATCGTATTGGGAGACGAAGAATTCGATGAGAAAGAAATTAAAGAAAGATATTTGTTAAGGGAAGAAAACCAGGTAAATAATTAAAAGATTTTAACACAGCTCAACAAATAACTGTAATCAATACTGTTCAAAGAATTTCAGTTTTCCCATAATATTCGATGAGTCCAAGGTAACAGCTCCGCATTTGGAGAGCAACTATTTGAATGACCACAACACAGAGCAACATATGTTGTTGAATAAAGTGAATAATAAAAATCCATTATTGATAGTATTCATGAATGCTCATGTCCAGGGCGATGTCATATGTCGAGATTATAAATCGAAAATAGCGGAAATTAATGAAAACATTATACGTCCAGGTGATAAGGTCAATTTAACGGGTACAAAATTGTTTAATGCTTCTTTAGAGGTTAATGAAATGCAAACCTTGTCTTTAAATAAAATGCCACTAAAAGATTTCGTTTTCAAAACTCTGCTAAAGTATAATGAAACCGTAAAATTTAAAGATCTAAAAATATTTACTAAGATTAAAGTAAATAATTCTACATTTGTTGAAAAAGAACTACAAGCTTCCTATCTGAATAATTTACCTTTGGAAGATTTACTCAACAATGATTATTACATGAAGCGTTTGTCTGTACCTCATTTGGTGGAAGCGTCTAATATAGTGTTTCATAAAATTAATGGCATACCCTTTGATACGTTTTTCAATAAACTTAATGTTAAAGATGAGCGTCTAGTGTTGCACAAGGATCTAATAGTGGAGGGTAATGTACAATTTGCAGAAGCTTTGGAGTTGGAACATATAAATGGCATACTTTGGAAAGAGTATGTTGACAGTTTGGTGCGCATCAATGAGAATGCTGCTATCGAAGGATACGTGAGTTTTTATGATGATTTAACCATAACCAAGGAATTTGAAACGTCAGATATAAACGGTTCTGATTTGGAAATGATCCTAAAAAATGTACTAATGAAATCCAAACCTCAATTGATAACTGGTTTATTTCAGTTCGATAATTTGAATACCTCGAACATGGATGTTTTGAAGATAAATGAGGTTAAAGTTTCGGACTTTATAGATTTAACGAAAAACCTTACGGAAATCGAAGGTGATATTATAGTGGAAAAATTAAATATTGGAGGGAATTTACAGGGCAATTTAAATAATTTAGAGAAGTTATTAAATTTAAAAGAGAAAGTGAGACAATTGACAGCAAAGCCTTGGAAGAATGTTTATGTTTTTAATAATGCCAGGTGGCCAGAAAATGTTAGGGATAATGCCCAACAGGAAGTATTGAAATATTTTTACAGGTCTGCTGTCAAATCCAATCAAGATCAGATTATAACAGGCAATGTCAAGATCTCTAAGCCATTAATAACAAAAATGCAAACCCGTTTACAATTTCCCCCAAATGTAAACATTGATATCATACATCAGGATGGTTTGCTTAAGAATTCCTCGCTAAGGCAGACCATTAAAGGGGAAAAAGTTTTCATAAAACCCTTATACATGGAAACTTTGCAAGCTGACCGTCAGTTGTATGGTAAATCGTTAAATAAAATTGATATTTTACGTTTCAATCAATCACTCTATCGTTTAACAAGTCAGCAAACTTTGCAGGGTCCTCTAAAATTTCTCAATTCGTTAACTATAGGACATTTACAAGTAAATGGTTTAATTAATAGTTTAAACACTTCCCTAATATATCAGTTAAAGCCCAATGCCAGTATGCCGGCTGTAAAACTTCATGAATTGTATATCGATAATGATCTGTATATAAAAAATATCAATGATATGAGTTTGGAATATTTTCTAGATAATCGCTTAAACCTTAAGGGACCAGCTTTGGAACACTTTGGTGTTTTAACCTTTGAACATTTAATTATCGAAAAAGAAGCTTTAATGCAAAGCATCAATGGTATACCTATAGATAATTTGGTTTTTAAACACAGTTCACATTTGCAAACCATTACGGGTCATAAGACAATAGAAAAGTCTTTGGAACTGGCTGGACCGGCTCATATAATGCGCATAAACGATAAAGATTTAATGGAGTTATATCGTAGTTCTTTAATGAAAGAAACCAATTATCAATTTGATAATTTGTTAATCGAACAGGTAACACTTGAAAAAGGTTTGCAGGTGGTCAGAAATTTAAAATCTAATTTCCAGCAAAGATCGTTTTCGGAAACCGAAGACATGCCGCCGTTTAATAAGAAACAACATTTTCTTAAATTCCTAAGGGAATTTCAAGGTAATATGTCCTCTTCAGCTAAAGATATCATATATTTGGAATATGATTTTAATACTTCGATAAAATGGGAAGATACTAAGAAATTTACCTCGCACAAATCTATATCATATGAATTATCACGTATATCCTGTTGTGAGAAACAATACTTAGAAATCTCTTTGCCACAAATAAATAAAATTTATTTACAAAACGTCACCAGTAATCGCTTAACTGCCATAACTAATAAAATTTCTGTAAAAGCTGAAAACTACTGCAAGTTCCAATACCGTAAAGTGAAATCAAAAGTCACCATTAGTGGCCACAAGTTACTGAAAGTGTTTGGCATGAAACGTTATATAGAAACCATTTATATACTAAACATGGACAACCCCTCTGATCACTTTGTTATATTGCATGCCTTGGATTTGCCCTCTTTAAAACGCAACGAGGTGAGAGTATTTAAAATTTCCACACAAAATAACAGCATCAGCGATTGGCAGGGTTTAACGCAGAATATAGGAGAACAATTGAAATTCCATAAATTTCCTAACTTACACATACTCCTCACCAATGGTTTAATAGATCATCATCCTGCTCTAACAATTTATCATTTCAACTTCACTACACAGCTCTTTAGGTTGCAACAAATTATCGACGGCGATTATGATATTATGGAAATGATTGAAATGCCTAATAGAGCCGCTACAAAACAGTTAATTGTGTCTTGCTGCAAGTGTCAACGTATATTTATTTACGAACTTAACTCTACTGAAAACCCGGCAAAATATGAAATTTTCCAAATCATATCTCTAAAATCATCTATCGATAAATTAATAATGTTCTCTTTGCACAACGAGTATTATATGTTGGTTGTCTCTCAAAGAGATTCGAATTTCTATAATATTTATAAATATTCTTATGTCCAGGGTTGGCGCCATTTGACCTTTGGCCATTTTCCAAATTTACACATTTCCATACCGATTACGGAATTGTGGAGTAGAGATAATAGTTTAGATTTAACGCAGAGTTCAGATGGTATACCATTAATTTTACTTTGTAATTTGGATGATTGTTATTTAGTTAAAGCTATTGTTTAAGTGTTGAATTAAATTAATGTAATTTTGTATGTACATATGTAAATATTAATTTGTAAATAAAATTTATTTGTATTGTATATTTTTGTAAAGGCAGACAATGTTGTCGGGTTTTTTATTTACACATCACTTGCTATATAACTAGGGGGGAAGGGAGTAAAAAATACGCCATTTAAAAAAAAACGCACCAAATTTAGAATTTCTTTTTTGTTTAAAATGTTTATGGAATTAATTTTACATTTTTTTAATTTCATAAATTCTATATAAAACTTTTAAAAAAGAGATCAACGATTAATAGTAAAAATAATAATAATAATAGAGTTAATAAAGATAAAATAAGCATTTAACCACTCAAAATTTAACTCACAATATGCTATTTGGAACTTAGGTACTAATTGGTAAAAATGGCTAATTTCAGTACATATTTGGTAATTTTTTAAAATTATTTTTGTTTTCTATTTTAAGTACTTTTATTCTTGTTGTTCGTCTACAGTTCAGTAGACCAAACCATCAGGCTATACAAGAATTTTTATTTCCATGTTTAAAAATCTAATTTTATTTTCAAACAAAGATTTTCACCCTATTCACCTTTAGCAATAACCTTCATGTGACGAATTTGATACATAGTATGTATTCATTTAGTATGTATTCATTTATTATACATTCGTATTAGTAAAAATAAAGAGTTCATCACATTTTCGGAAAAATTAAAAAACGCACCAAAACATTTACAAAAGCACCAAAAATGGTGCGAAACGCACCAAGTTGACAACGCTGATGGTTGGTTAATGTGCTTTTTTTTTTGTGAAAGTAGTTCCTATTACATATTCAAATTTGGCACGATCATTTATATACTATAAGCGTCAATATAAAGTAAACACCTAATATTGTTTAAATTTTTTTTATTATATATACTATGTACATGTACAAATTAAAAACAAAAAAATATATTGAATAATTCATAAGTAATTTAAGCAAAATATAACTCATTAACAAAAAGTTAGAGTTTATATTCGGCTGTGCCGAATCTTATATTCCCACCACCAATATATGTACTATATATGCATATATTATGGGACGATCGACATATTTTAAAGTTTTTTGAGTTTGTATTCCAGTTATTCTGGGAAATGAACTTTTTATTTGAGCTATGGTTAATTATGGACTTTCACAAAATCTAATAAGAAAAATTTTACTTACATACAATTGATCTGTGTAAAATTTTGGTTCGATATCGATATTCATAAATTAAGGATAATGTGTTTTTCGGAAGTGGTTCCTATAAGGGAGCTATGAACAATTAACGGATTATTTCTATCATATTTCAACCTGATAATGATGTTTATAAAAGATTTAGGTGCAACTAAAATATATAAGATAAGGGGCTATGGTCAAATATGAACCGATCGTCATAAAATCCGATATATATGGAAATGGACTTTAAGGAGCTAAGGTCAAATGTGGAGCCATCGTCATAAATATAGACATATGTAACCCGGCCTATGAAAAGGTTGCTTATGCCTAAAAAAGAAATTGAAGACACAGCTGTTAAAGATAAACAATGCATTTCGTCAGTTTCTTAGTAGTTTTTCTTTTGCATTATGAACAGTCATGCCCAAAAAGGCAACCAAAAAACATAAACCGAAGAAGTCTGTAGCTTCATCTTCAAATCAAGATCCAAAAAAGAAATAACTGAAGAAACCTGCGACTTCAACTGCAATAAAAAAATCAAGAAAACGTAAGGCCTCATCTCCAGAAGGAGATTCGAAAAAACGAGCAACTTCAAAGGTTTCAACAAGAATAGCGACGAAGAAAACTACTTAATACTGCTAAATAAATATTTTTTGTGCAAAAAAGCTTTATTTTTTGGTAAAGTCGTTTTTGCAGCGTTCAATCCTGTTTTTAAATTTTTCAATTCCATTTATTATCATGATTCTGGATTTTCAATAAAATTCTGTTTTTCTTTCATTTGTGCTCTTCTTTCTCTACATTTTTAGTACACTTCTAAGCAAGTTAGGACTTTCTAGTTTTCACCAAGTAAAATCAATCAAATTCCGGGAACATTTTTTTAATGCTATAAGAAATCATGAACCATTTGCCATAGGACATCTCCTTTTATAAGAAAAACAAAGCGTACAAAATTTCACGATATTATCTTCATTATATTCAAAGATAATAACAAAAAAATTAAAAATGTAGAGATTGTCTGAAACTTTGGTCTATTACTTACTGGCTTGATTTTACCCATTATGAATTCCAAACATTTCGGAGAAACAAAGAATGTTTGGGAATTTTTTTTTGTTATAAGTCTCTTTTTCGAAGGTCTAACGTATCTTTAACAGACGGTCAGACAGACGGACATGGCTAGATCGTCTTAGAACCTTATGAGGATCCGGAATATAAAGACTTTTTGGTTCTACGATCAATATTTCGATGTGTCGAAAAATAATTAAATTTTAACGGAAAAGTACCAGATTTTTCGCATCAAAACAAAGTAAACAGGTACGTACAAATGTATATTAAATGGATTGTAGTCCTTTTGCTTTTGTCACATCACTGCTGACAAACTTCTAGAAATTGAATGTAGGCCGTTTTGATATAGCAACCACTTTCTAAAAATTGTTTATGCTCTGTTTATGTTTATGGGTATTTAGCGAAGTTTCCAGGTATTTGTTTATGTTATCATCTCTCTCCTAAGACTACTATCTAAATAATAAGTTCGTGACTTATTTTACGCCTTCAAAGACTTGAGAGATAAACATTAGAGTGTTGAAAATGATATCAAATTATTTTTGTATAACATAAAGTATGTACATGAAAAATCTGATTCATTAATTGAAAGGCATAAGAAATAATGTTGAAAATTTAAACAAATACGAATGAAATAAAATATCAACAAACACTCTTTGGGAATTGTGCGTTATAAAATTTTACAGCTTTAACAAACAATCTTTTGATAGATTTATGGATATGGAAAAGAACTTATCAAAATAGCACTTATGACATGTTTCATTAATTTGCAAAAGTCTATGTTCCTCAGAACTATAAAATTTGATAAGCGCTAAGTTGAAATTGATAAGTGTAATTTGCAAAGTTCTTACAATTTTTATATTCTCTTTGCAATTTCTATTCCACTTAATTCTCTTGTGTAAAGTTAATATTGAAAAGTATAACTTGCAAAGACTTTGCAAATAATTGTGCTGTTTCGTTCTAAACTGTAAATCCTTATTTTCCAAAGCAAATTTTGATAAGTTTCTCAAAAATTTAAAGGTAAACGATCGCTTTACAAATTAATATTGTGAGTTTTTGTTCAACGATAATAAATACGTGGTTATAATAAGAAATTATACAGACCGAATTAATTTTACGGGACTAAAAAACTTTAATTTTAAAGGGTGTTTTTGTTTAAAACAAATCCAAGTTGATTTTATTTTAAATATACATAATTAAAGAAATATGGTATAGAAATATATGTGACCCGGCCTATGAAAGGGTGGCTTATGACTC
Source organism: Bellardia bayeri (assembly GCA_950370525.1). Lineage (NCBI taxonomy): Eukaryota > Metazoa > Arthropoda > Insecta > Diptera > Calliphoridae > Bellardia > Bellardia bayeri. Next base: position 59,196,198 of record OX493265.1, read on the forward strand.
CAAAAAAATTTTCTACTTTTTTTTTTTTGGTTTCGATAGTTTTTGAAGCGCTCTTTTACGTGGTGAAAACTAGAAAGTCCTAACTTGCTTAGAAGTGTACTAAAAATGTAGAGAAAGAAGAGCACAAATGAAAGAAAAACAGAATTTTATTGAAAATCCAGAATCAAGAGAATAAATGGAATTGAAAAATTTAAAAATAGGATTGAACGCTGCAAAAACGACTTTACCAAAAAAAAAAAGCTGTTTTGCACAAAAAATATTTATTTAGCAGTATTAAGTAGTTTTCTTCGTCGCTATCCTTGTTGAACCCTTTGAAGTTGCTCGTTTTTTCGAATCTCCTTCTAGAGATGAGGCCTTACGTTTTCTTGTTTTTTTTATTGCAGTTGAAGTCGCAGGTTTCTTCAGTTATTTCTTTTTTGGATCTTGATTTGAAGATGAAGCTACAGACTTCTTCGGTTTAGGTTTTGACGATGAAGCCTTTGGTTCTATCGATGCCACTTTGGTGGCTGGTGAAGCAACCTTAGATTTTGACGAAATGCATTGTTTATCTTTAACAACTGTATCTCGCAATTTCTTTTTTGAGTCATAAGCCACCTTTTCATGGGCCGGGTCACATATAGAGAAAATACACATTTTTATTATTTATTTTTTGAATCTTCCTTTACTTCATATTTGCTCTCAGTTGAGAGAGCCATAATGGACAAATAGGCCCTAAATTAGTAGGGTGCTAAGTCAGCTCTACGAAGCCTTGTTTCTGTTTGAGGGTTCGGATGGTTTTGCAACTTTGGATGGTTTTGTAACTTCAAGATATATCTCTCACGAATTTTTCTCAATTCATATTAAACCAATGGTAGTTATAAGTCTCTATGGATGTTTTCATTCTTTATATACCATGGTGCTCCCGTCATGGTCCTAAAAATTTTCGATTGGGCCTTCTGTATAAGATCAATATTGGTATTAGTTGCAGTTCTCCATAATTGAATTCAGACAGAAATTCAAAGATCATTATATGCTTTGTAGAACACTTTGCACACTCACTTTGTAGGAGAGCGCAAAGTCTTTACAAATAGTGCAAAGTGGGTTTTACAAAGAATATTGTGGAACAGAAACAAAAAATGCAATTTGATAAGTGAAAAGTAGGGCCCAGGATTAAGGAACATGCAATTTAATATAAATATTTTCCAGTATACGATATTTCTTTGATACTGCTTAATGAACTTATATAAAAGATATAGTTTTAGATGTTATTGTCTATTAAGAAAGATATTATATTTATGAACCGTTCTGTAATTAAATTATTTCGTGTACACACTTTATAAAAATAATTGCAATCAAATTTCATGTCAAGTTTGAATAAAGCATTAAACACATTCGAGACAGCAGGCTACACGAGTGCCAATGCCGCTGGGTACTTATGCCGCTCTGTAGCCAGCTACTTAATTATTTTGAAAACGACAGCTACATAGTCAGCAGCTGATCCCGAAATCTGACGTTTTAATAAAAAATAAATTTGTTTTTCGAATTTTTTAAATAACATAATGGCTGAAGAGAATTTTGTTGATTTTATAGAAGCTATTACTAAAATATGTACAACAAAAAAGTAAATAAAAATAAAATTAAAAATAATTAATCTTAAACAATAAAACACTTACAAAGTTTAATCAAACAAAACAATAAAAATATAAACAGCTGTTGTAGCGACGAAAAAATCAGCATGGACAACAACCTGCAGTCGTGTTGCCTGCTGTCGTCAATATACTCACACTCATATAAACATGTGTATTTATTTTTGAGATATTGTAGGCGGTAGCCTGCTGTCTCAAATGTGTTTAATGCTTAAATATTAAAATTAATAATATTTACAAAACTCTTGTTGACTTTTTTGAAAAACTCGTTTAGAGCATTAATTTTAATCTACAGCAAATATTTATAATTCTCAAATGTTTATTATACTTCAGCTAAATTCTGAATAGACGTGCGAGTGTTAGATAAAAATGGAACATTTTGGAAATTTTTTCAATATGAAATCTATAAAAATAACAAATATACTGACAATCGAATTGTATGGTATGTACATATCTATGTTTAATATAATCAAATTGTATGCATACATACATACATACATATGTAACTGTAGTTACAAATGTCAACAATTTTCATTTACATTTTAGGAATATTATCTATCGCATTATGAAAGACTTTTATTTTAATGTTGTCAAATTGTAATGCGATGGCTTTTAAAAATTAAGTAAAACAAATTTTTTTGCAGATACATACAAATACTAAATACATATGTAATTTTTATACCCTACATCATCCTAATGCAGAGAGTATCATGGAGATGTTTGTAACGCCCAACTTAAAGTACACTTTAAAAATTCATGTCACCTTGATCCCTCTTCTGAAAATCACTTAAACATGCATAAATCTTTTACAAGTGTTTATTTCTGAACTGAAGTCATTCTTGTGAATTTTATGTTTTTGCTCATATAGTGTAGAGTATTATGTGATTGGGCTTGATGACTATATGTATGTACTTTCTTACTTGTAGTCTGTTTGTATACAAAATTTTGTTTTTACCACACTTATCACCCAATTTTGTTGAAATTTATAATATTTAAATAGTGTAATTAAGTACATACCTACAATACAAATTGTTCACTTTAATGCCATAAAATTTATGAAAATATTAAATAAATTTATCTTAATACGAGTGCATAGTTTTAAGTTCATTATAATAAATTTTAACCCTTAATGGTGTTGAGTTTTCAGAATTTTTCAAAATTGTATGACTTTTTAAAGATTACTTTGAGTATGTTTAAATATGAACAAATTATACATAAAATATGTAAGTAATATTAAACAATTTTAAGATGTAGTCTACGTATAGCATAGTCGATAAAGACCGATTACTAATAAATCGAAAATACATTGTGCAATAGTTAGTTAAAACGCAAAGGGCACTAACTAACAAAAAATCCAAAATCGGTTTTTGGTGATTCTGATGCTTAGCATTGAAAAACACATCTACAAAAAAAAAATTGGACCTTATTTGACCAAAATTACCAATTTTATTAACGAAAAATAAACGGCCCTATCTACAAAAGCATTTATTTCACAAATGCAAAAAAAAACTAACTAATTGTTTGTATAGACAACATTGTAAGTTGACAAAAAAAAAATTGACAGATTTAACCGTCGAACAATTTATTTATTTATTTTTTTTAATGTTCTTATTAGTTAGTTAGTTAATTGTTCTTTATTTTTTTTTAATTCATTTCTTTTGTTACAAAGTTAAAAAAATAGTTTTAAAGGAAATAGAACATACGACTTTGACCAATGTCGTCAGTCGGACAGATATTGTGATTTAAATTATAACAATTGTGTTTTATGTTTAATTTAGATTAATAATTAAATTCATCAATAATCCATTGAGCTCAATCAGGTCACACCTGGCTTTAAAGATGTAGCTTACTGCCGTCGTATTATTATAGATTTCGAAATATGTTTGTTGCTCCTTGTTGTTAAGTTTTGAATAAAAACGATTTGTTTTGGTTGCCTGTAGTAAGTGGTTTTCTCTTTCTTTTCTTTTTAGCCCAGTTAGTATATCAAATCTTAAACGTTCCCAGTTCTCTCTTGAAACGCATTCGGAAATTTGTATTGTAGTTACATCACAAGCTAGTTTTTCTGTGTTTATACCAATACGATTTCATTTTCTATTGCGAGTTTGGTTAGTTTACTTGCTAAGCGGTTATCGTTATAATCAAATAAGGTCTTTATTATATAACTCAGATTTTCAATACCAGTTTCTAACATCAATTCGTACGTTGGGATAAATGCAGGTAGCTTAAGTATCTTTTTTAAGAAAAAGCGTTGAAGTTTGTCTGCCTCTTCAAACAACGAATATCCCCATACTTGGGCACCATATGACTGGATTGCACGACACACTGATTGGAAGAGATTCCATTTTGCTTTTAATCCGATTTCTTTTTTTGATAAAAATTCTTTCCAAGTGGCGTTTATATTGTTTTTAGCAGATTTATTCCTTTTTTCTATATGTTTGCTAAACGTCATTTTAGGTGATATTGTTACTCCGAGATAAGTATATTCGTTTGTCACTCTGATAGGCTCCCCCTTAAATAACCATTGTTCACGAGCAGAAATTTTGCCCCCATTTCTCAGTATCATCATTTCGAAATTGTTCAAATTTAGCTCAAGATTCCAAATTTCACAATATATTTCTAGCCTTTTAATCATAGATTGCATCGTGTTTATATCATCTGCCAAAATCACGATATCATCAGCATACATTAAAAGTCTGATATTTTCTGTGCCCACATTAACACCTCCTCCTATATAAACATGTAAATCATTGAGCTACACCGAAAAAAGCGTTGGAGATAATATACATCCTTGTTTTACACCGGACCCTGTTTCAAACTCATCAGACAATTCTTCTCCATTCCAAACTTTAAACTTTGTATGGCTGTATATACTTTCTATCATTTGAGAAAATTTTGTTGATACGCCAATGCATTGCAGTTTATATATAAGCGACTTTCTCGAGACTTTGTCAAAGGCTGCTCTAAAGTCCACAAAAAAGGCATATAATTTTTTCTTTCCATTAAATTTAAGATGGGCAATCGCTGCTAAATTGTACAGATTATCAAAAGTTGAGTACCCTTCCCGAAAACCAGCTTGAAATTCTGTGATTATATTATGGTTGTGTAGCCATTGGTTAAGCCTAGTATTCAAAATACTCATAAATGTTTTTGCTACAGTATTCATAAACGTTATTCCACGATAATTGTTTGTGTTCTCCCTTTCTGGTGGTCATACGCAAATAGAAGGCGACTCTACGCACTCTCTGAAAAAAAAAGATTACGAATAAAGAAGTAAACATGCCATAAGAATTTGTTAACTTGGTAAAAGCTGCTCGCAAAGTCCCTTTTTCTCTAAAAGTTCACCACTTGAATCACAATTACTTCCTTGATTATGAATCACTGATGGGATTTGTGGTACAATTATACCAAATTTGGTACAAACAAAACTTTATTGGTACGCTGGTACAGTTCATCCCTTTTTGGTACAATTTTTTAAGGTGTCGTTGAGAGCACAGCTGTTCTACTTTTTTCTTACTTAGAGAGAGAAATATCAAAAGTTTGTTGTGTTTTTGACATATCGACCAACGAAAGCAACAAACAAAATTTGAAAAATTGTTATACGTTTTTAAGTTTTCTTTCTGTTATTTTGTTTTTATTGAATAAAAAGTGTTATGAATTCTTACTATATGCTTTTTTATTTAATAGCGAAATTTAGGTACAATTTATGGCAATATGGTACAATTTTGGCATTGAGACGGTACAATTTAAGAATTGTAAGATCCCAGCAGTGTTATGAATCTGTCCCTAAGCGATATAAATCTATAAGACCAGGTATAATATGAAATGTATTTCTGTAAAATCTACTGAATTTTAAAAGTATATCTTATTTTTAATGACAAAAATCCGGGGACCCCACTGTCAATATGATACGTGCACTGGCAAACAGGCACTATTTATTTTAAACGAAATACCTCCGATATTGCACGAAGAAAGATTAAAAGTTTCTAAAAAGGAAGTGTCAACATCTGCAGGATTTAAAACCACTACTTCCAAAAGATTGACATTATTTCTATGATAGCATACCCTTTGAAAATTAATTAATACTTTTCTTTATTCCAATTCTTGCAACTCTTGATTAAAAATAAATTAAAAGCGTGTACATATGTATATTTAAATTTATTAAACAGCGTTTTCCTAATAAATAAAAAAATTCAATTAATCTACTTTGTATTAATGTGTAGATAGGGCCTTTGGTTTCATTAAATTATAGTACCAAAGGACTTAACTAACAACGCATTTTAAATATTTTAAAATTTTATTTTATTTTGCAAGAATTCAAATTCTCACACCTTTTTTTTTTATAATACTGATAAAAATCATACTGATCGAAACTATACCATTAGTTTAAAAGAGTTTTTTGCTTCTCTTGAAAAATTTTCAAAATGTTAGATTCAAATATTATGTTTAGAAGTATCAGCTTTTCACTATTTTACATTACATACATCAATAATACCGATTCCCAAAGGAAAGGTAAAATAAGCGGAAAGAAATATCGATCGATATCTAAAATGTAATTATTCATACCTGCGGTATACCGCAATAGTGTCTGTGTATAGATGATACCGCGAAAAGGAAAGTTACCGCAGCACCGGAATCAATAATTTAAAATTATGCTGCCGCACAAAAAAATTTCTTTCTGCATTCGCGGAACGCAATGAATAATTCGACCCATTATGTTTTTATTGTAACATATCGAAATATTTCTGGTAGATCTACTAAAGCGATGACCATGAAAACTGAAATCTGGCACAAATATTTTTTTCTAAAAGTGTAAAATCAAAACGTATGAGAAACTTTATGCGGACTTACTACATATATTTTTTTTTGCCGATAACATAACGTGAATCTAGCGTGGTGAAATTTACTACTGATATATAATAGTAATAGAAAATTTTTTAACATTCCCGGAAATTACTGTAAAGCAAGATATCGTAAAATAAGAAGTAGAACATTTTAACACCCTTATTCAAAAACGATTATTAAATACAACAAACGTTTATTAAGACAGATTTGCATATAAAAATTTGCTTAATAAACGTTTGTTAAATTTAAAAATCGTTTTTGAATAAGGTTACCCCCTTGAAGGCTACTAATTTAACGCTTTTTGTTCATTTTTATACCATCCGCCAAAAAGTTAAGTGTATATAAGGTTATCATTCCGTTTGTAACTCATCGAAATATTGGTCGTAAAATCAAAAAGTCTATATATTCTTGGTTCTTATTCTAAAACGATCTAGCCATGCCCGTCCGTCTGTCCGTCTGTGAAAGTCACGATAGAGCTTCAAAAAAAAGACACTGATATTTTTACCAAACATTCTTTGATTCATTGAAATGTTTTGTATTGAAAATGGGCAAAATCGTTTTAGTAGGATTCGAGTTATATATCAAATTTTCAGACTACCTCGGTATTTTTCAGATATTTCTTATAAAAATCGTTATATATGTACGTGTAAATATAATGCAGATAATATCATGAAATTTTGTACACTTCATTTTTATTATAGAAAGACAAGTCCTGGGGAAAATGATAAGAATCGGTCCACGACTTCTTGTAGTACCCATACAAATGTTTTTTTTTCCGAAATATGGCTTTATGGTACATAAATACCTATAGAAAAGCCGTATCCAAACAAAATTCTGCAATAATATATTTGATGCAAAGTGAAATCTCAAAACAATATTTTCTTTGCATCGCATATTTTTACATAATTAATTCTGAAATCACATAAATTATGCAATATATTTTGTTTTAAATTTGTACTTGTAATAATTAAACATTTTTTTAACCATATTAGGTGATTACTTTATATTGACGCTAACAGTATATGTAAAACCTATAAGTAGCTAATAGATTTCCAATGATAAATTAGGATTAATATATGAGCATATCGGTAAGGGGTTAATTGAAATTTTAAAGAACTGCATACAAGGAAATGAAAAAAAGTTGCAGTAGATAAAAAATTCTAATAATATATTTTGAAATATAAATAAAAAGTAAATAATATTTAAAGTAGCACCTCTAGGAAACAATTATAAATATGCATGTATGTGTGTATGTATATTCAGATTGAGACAGACGTCTAAAACAACTATATATGTATATATGTATGTACATACACTTATGTTTGTAAATATGGATACAATTAATCAGAAAGAATTTTATAATTGTTTTCATCTTATAATTTAGAAATACATTCTCTGCTTATATTATAAAGATAAAGATAACTCGATTATCTCAATTGTGTAGAAACAAAAAGAAAGAAAAAAAAAACACTGATAACAGATAACAACCATGACATTTGAAATTAATTTCGGGAAACTAATTTAAATGTTAGATTCCTATAAAGTCTATTACGTTTCATTTGTGAAACTCAGTCATATTTGAGTGACTACCCTTACAAGCTGTGCGTACCAAAGGCTAAACAAATTTTATCGATTCCTAAAAATTCGGTTAAGGAGAGTGTTTGCAGTCGGTGTTTGAAAAGTCATTGTGAAAGTTGTAGTTATAAAACAGCATCAAAATGTTTGCCAGACCATTGCAACGTCCAGGTGTCAAGGGAGCCGCAAAACACGATTATGAAGCACCACATCAATATACAATTTCGGATCATGGCTATGGCAAAGACTGTGTCAAGGTGCTACATGTTAAGAGGGATGGACCAGTGCACTCGATAAAGGAATTCGAAGTGGGTACACATTTGAAGTTGTACAGCAAAAAGGATTATTTCCAGGGTGAGTGTAATTATTATTAATTATTCGTTATGAACATGATTATTGAGATGACATTAATTTATTAAATAGAATAGAATTGTTCTATTTAATGAAAAGTTTTAGAAATACTATAGTACTGTCAAATTGTTTAAGTTTACAAACATAGAATAGGCATTAAAATAGTTTTAATTAATTAATAATTTTCTTAATATTTTAACATTTATGGTAGAAAACTTCGAAATTGTCTTTATTTTTCCTTCTATATTTTCTATTTAAAGGCGATAATTCCGATATTGTTGCTACCGATTCTCAAAAGAATACAGTTTACCTATTGGCCAAGAAGTTTGGCATAGAAAATCCCGAAAAGTTTGGTTTAATCTTGGCTTCACATTTCCTCAACCAATATTCTCATGTCGAAGAGGTTCATATTCACGTAGAGGAATATCCCTGGCAAAGAATCTGCCAAGATCAAATTGGCAATGTAACAGCTGGCTGTGGAGATTGCCCCAACTTTTCAACATTTAACAATAGACAAAAACACAATCACGCTTTCATTTTTACCCCCACTGAGGTGCGCTACTGTGATGTAGTTTTAAGAAGAACCGGTAAGTGAAACGTAAATATTAAAAAAAAATAAAATACAAAACCTAATTTATTTTTCCCCAGCAGAACCCAAACAAACCGTTATTAGCGGTATTAGAGGTCTTCGCGTTTTAAAGACCACACAATCCTCTTTTGTGAACTTTGTCAATGATGAGTTCCGTTCATTGCCCGATCAATATGATCGCATCTTTAGTACTATTGTCGATTGTTCGTGGGAATATTCACACACCAACAATGTGAAATTCTGTCAAGCTTGGAATACCGTTAAGAATATTATCGTTAAGAAATTCGCTGGTGATCCCAATGTAGGCACCTCCTCACCCTCCGTTCAAAATACTTTATATCTAACCGAAAAGGAAGTACTTGATGTTTTGCCAGAAGTCTCTGTCATTTCAATGACTATGCCCAACAAGCATTATTTCAATTTCGATACCAAACCATTCCAAAGTGTAGTGCCAGGTGATAATAATGAAGTCTTTATACCGGTGGATAAACCACATGGCACAATCTATGCTCAATTGGCACGTAAAGATTTAACCAGTCATTTGTAAAGAACAATGGATTTGGTTTTTCGTTTAGTTTATAGTAAAATTGTGTTGTAAAAATTCCATTTTGTTCTTAAATGAACACGTTTCAAATAAATTCGTTAATACAAAGGTCAACAATAAAATACGAGTAGTTTGTTAATTTACGTTAACGTGTATTATTTACTTTTCCCGTCATTTTTTTTAAAGCACTTAGCACATTTTTTGCTATTTGGTTTATTGAACTTTTTTGGGGGTGGATGCTTTATTTTAAAATATTTAGCATTTAAAAAAAAGTGTTAAAAAGTACATGTATGTGTCATATGCATGTATGTACATACATATATACATACATACAAGGATATGAATTTCCCATTAAATTTACTGTTTTGTATAAATGGCGACATAAAATGTAATAAATGTATTTAAATTTATTTGTAGCACTTTTGTTGGCAATCTATCCTAAAAATATAAAGTTTGCAACATAGGGCCCAAACGAAACAAAAACCTATAAAATTATTCATATCATGTTTTCATCAAAGACAATTTAGGCAGATTTATGTTAGATGAAAATAACAGAATAGATAAAGGTGTGGATAGAGAGCACAGAGATTATAATACTGTTCCAGTTCTTTGACAAGTGGGTCGGTCACTTTAGACATACGCATGTTAAGGGAGATAAAATGGGCAAAAATGGTAACTATGTATCTTCAAAGGAGATACAAAATAGGTGTCCGGTACTTTTTGGAAATTCAAAATTCTGTATGATCAACACCGAGAACCCTCTGTTACCCTTTGTATCTTCTAAATAAACAAACAGAGAAATAAAATTTAAAATGCATCCGGCTAACATTAATGAAGACCAGAAATATTTTCGGTACTTTTTTGAAATTCAAATTCTTAAGACCATAAATTGTATCCCTTCTGAGGACTTTTTTTGTCAAAACCGATTTTCTCAAAAAAAGGATCTAGAAATATTATTCTCTAATTCCAGGACTTACAAATAATTTCAATAACAATTTTCCAAAATTAGTTCTACTGACTGAACTGTTGCCGTACGTAGCCTATAGTACTCTTTGTAACTGCTAAATAAATAAACATAGAAATAAAAATTAATAAAGAGCAGAAATCTTTTTGGTATGCTTTTTTTTAAATTCGAATTCTTAGTGCCTAAAAAAGTATTTTTGTACTTTTTTGGTACTTTTTTATAAAATTAATTTTTTCAATTTTTTCAAAAAAATGCATAAACAATCCATTCTCACCCTCCGAAACAAATACAAAATTCTATTTCTTATTCAATATTTGATTCATAACAGACATTAATAGGTATTGTGGGGGGGGGGGGGGGGTGCTTTTACATATTTCAATTACTTTCATGATTTCATTCATTTAGCATTCAATGTTTTTACTTTATTTCTAATAACAAACATTTTTTTTTTTCAAAAAATTTAAAAGTTTTGAGTAAATCATCCGTGTTTCTTGGTTTCTTTTAAGGAAAGATTTACAAAAATTCATATCACTGCGACAAAGGGCTTCATCTGTTCATCTGTAACCGAATTTAAAATGACTACATTTTGTTTAAGTAAAACGTTTGTTGAGCTTCTAAATAAATTAAAGATTTTATTTATAGAAATTTCCAATTCCAAAAACCGTAGACACATCAAATAGTGAGTCCGAGTTTAGCAATCCAAAATTAATTTTAGTTCTTTCACCTCGACATACTTCTGTAAAATTTTAATTTTTGTTGATGACTTTGTAAACATATATGTAATAGTTTTCGGGTTTTTATTATTATCCCGAAAAATCCCGGGATTTGGTATTTTTCAAATCCCGTATTTGAAAAAATACCAAATCCCTAGAGGATATATACTGGAAGGTACTTGGATAGGTTTACAAAATATGTACTATATTTTTTTAAACTTCTTGAAAATTTACAAATTGGTGCTTTAAAAAAGTGTCCCATACATTGAATTTATATTTAAACATACTTCGCTAACGTAAAATGTTAAATGCTACATTTCAACATTTTACTTTGTATTTATTTATTGAATCTGTCTTATTTGCTTAGACCCAACAATAAGTATTCAAATCTTAAAATAAATCTAATTACACTCAAGCAAGATCATGTTGAACAAACGGGCCTCACCTTAGCGGTAAATTGGCTCAACAAAGCCTTGATCTCCTTTGACTCTTTGCGAGAAGTCTAGCAGACAACCTTGAACTTATTTTTAACTAATGGTACTTGTTAGTCCTTGTGGATAGTGTCATTTCCACATGTCATATAACGGTCCGTTATAGACCGTTGCTGGCCGTTCCCCATATTTGAATTTAATAGGCCCAAATTGGTTTTAAGACGGATTTATACAGGACGACGAAGCTTTACTTTAAATGGTAACCGATTAACCATTGAAGAGGCTTTTTATTTCATGTTTCAAGTATATTGGTTTCCATTTGATGACGCCAAGTAAGTCGTCTATCCAAGTGAAATCCAAGGTAAATTATTATTTCTAGTGTCTGTGGCATATTTATATTATACAGTGACTGGTGACCAATCACCCCTTCTCAGAGTAAATGTAACGTATTACTTTTGAGTTCATTTACACGTATTCTCCAATTATCCAACGCGTCTGAGATGGCTAATGCCATAAAAGCTATTATGAGATTTGCGTGGCAACTAATTATTGGGGTGTCATCAGCAGATGTCGAGATGGTAAGTCCATCGCACACAGGCAAATCAGAGAATTGTAACAATTGTCAAAGGTTTTACAACTGATAAAACTTCCATGTTATACCAATGGTCCCAATTTACACGAAGCAATTTTTATTAAAATTAATAAATATTGTTTCCTTGAAATTAAATTGCTCGTTTTTTTATTTGAGAGTATACATACATTTTTATACACATATGTAATACAATTAAGAGAGTAACACGAATTGCTAGTACAATCAAGTGCGTACCCGTCTTATCTTCCTTTCACCCCGATGTCTAAAAGGTAATCAGCAATTATTGGTACTCGTACATGAATACTCCTCCACAGACTCTGCTCAAATGGAAACATCGCCGTTGAACGTTCTTGATATCATTATAAACATTTTATTAACAAGTTTTGCGGGCCATATGTAGTATTTACAGGCTTGTTTAAAAAAAAAATTTATGTAAAACAAATTTAACGGTAATTTTGTCATATCCAGCTACCTCCCCACATTTCCATACATAACATCATGAACTCGTACACGTACATGTGTAACTAAATTAATAAAAATTTTACACTTTATGAAATAGAATTGCTAATGCAATTTTACAGAACATAAAAGAACACCTACACATAGAATAACCCAGTGAAAAACAAGTAAGAGTTAATATTTGGATATGCCGAGTCTTGTATAGCCACTACCAAATCACCTATTATGTGGAGAACATCATAAAATATTTTTCCGTAATTTATATTTATTTTAGTTGAATTTATATATTTATTTATAAGAATTTAATGCATATTCCAGTTATAATCAATTTTATATTTTTGCAGCGTGTAATAAAAAGCGATTTACTTTAACACACAAAAGTCAATGGGATAATTTTTAACACTTACAACTGATCTGTGTTAAATTTCAATTCAAAATGGATGTTTATGTAGGTTAATGAGTTTTCGGGAGTAGTCCTCATAACACTGTACAACATTTTTCAAGTGATTGATTCAGGACTCAATTCTGATAATTGTTTATGAAAGTAGCCCCAAAAAGAAGAACTTCGGACTAGTGGTTCTCGTGTTATGACAAACAAAAGAGCCTAAAACGTGACAAATTCCCTATACAATACTACATACTAACTTCAAATTAGTTTTTAAATTATTATTTGATGTAACATGACCAAACGAATGATGCAGAAGTTCTTTTTTTTTAGGGCTACTTTCATAAACAATTATCAGAATTGAGTCCCGAAATCATGTGTTGTACTGTGTAAGGGAACTATGATCTATTACGAGCCAATTATCATGAAATTCTGTACGACGATTTATATGTGAATTATACTCGTATGTAATTTCTAAGTATTTGAGGCTTATTTAGGTTCAATTTCATCTCAAGAATGTTGTCCAAAACAATCCAATATGACAGATATTAATATGATTTCTGGATGTTAAAATGTAAGTTCGATATCGATGTTTATTAAATATTATTGTGGGTTAACTTGTTTTTCGGAAGTGGTCCTTATATGGAAGCTATGGCCAATTATGTACCGATCTTCAAAAAAGTCGGTACAAAACATTTAATGCATATGAGGATATATCACATCGAGTTTCAACAACATACCGGTATATTTAAGAGAGACTTAAATAATTTTCGTAGATGTACCTTATATGAAGGATATGGTCAACTATGGACCCATATTCACAACAATCAGCAGTTTTATTATGACATATATATACATGATCTGTGCAAAGTTTTGGATCGGTGCCGTTATAAGATTTATAAGTATTTTTAAGTGATTTTCGAAAGTGGAGTTTGAGTGTGGGCTATGGTCAAATAACAACCAAACAAAAATATTATTTGTGATTTATTTTTATAAAAAACTAATTTTTGCTTAATGTTGTTTGGATTTGCCATTTTATAGACATTTCGGAAAGAAATTTATATGGGAGCTATGAGAAATCATGGACCGATTCTTACTATTTTTTTAGGGTTAGTCCTTTTATCATACAAAAAAAATTGTGTAAAATTTTTGGGTCTCAGATGACTATTGCTCAATGTTACACACGGAATGACAAACTTATACATGTATACCTTCATTCACCACTTGTGGCGGTTGAGGGTATAATAATGAAATAATATTTTTATTCAAATACAGATTTATATTCTTCTCAATAATAGCTTCTAAACATAATGCATACATTTTATTTCGAAAAGTTCCACCAGTGCCACTGGGCACTGTTTCATCAAATTGTTTATTGGGCGAAACTGTGAGAAAAGTGCATAAAATTGTTGTGAAGGTTAAAACCAATTCTGATATATTCGGGAAACATGAACGTACGACTGTACGGTCACACTCCGAGAGAGGGAGAGTTGGTCTGTGCAAGAAAGTAAAATGTTTAACAACTTGCATGTCCATACCTTAAAAAGTCGATTGACTTGTTGCTCATGACTGTTGCGGCCAGTGTTGCCAGAAGATTATGACGAAAAATAATAATTTTACGAAGAAAATATCATATTTTGGAAAAAATCATCACCACCATAAGTTGTGAATGAGGGTATATATAAGTTTGTCATTCCGTGTGTAACACTGAGTAATACTCATCTGGGACCCAACAAAGTATATATATTCTTGATTCTTATGAAATTCTAAGTCGATTGAGCCATGTCCATCTGTCTGTCTGTCTGTTTAAAACACTCTCACGTCCAAAGGACACAATAGAAATCAACAAAATTTACAAAAAAGCGTTATAGTTCTCCTAAGCAGTTCAGCACAATCGGTATAGTAGAACCAGAGTTATGGACCAAAATGTGAGACAACGTCCATAAAAATTGATATTTTTAAAAATTTTTCTTCCATTTTTTTTTAAATATATTGCAGATATTCCCATGAAATTTTGTATACATTGTTTTTATAATAAAAGAAGAAAGTGTGAGGAAAATAATAAGAATAGAATAGCACCTTTATAAAAATCTTCCAGAAATATTGCTCAATTATACATAAATCTCTATAAAATTGGATACAATACAAAATTCAGCAGAAATATGTTTCATGCAAAAAGAAATCGTAAAACGAAATTTTTTTTAGTTCGGTCCATGTTTGACCATAGATCTCATACAAAGTCCACTTCCAATACGTATAAAACTGATATAAATAATGTTAAACGGTTAAAATTTGACATAAATAATCCTTATAGGTAAATAAATTGTTGTACTAAATTTTATGGTGGTCGGCCCATAATTGTTCATAGCTCCCATATAAGGACCACATCCGAAAAAGCCATTTATCCTTATATATATCGTATAAATATCGCTACCGACTCAAACCTTTGCACAGATCATTTACATGTATACAAAAATCATCCCACAACATTTTGTGAATTTCTGTCCATTTTTAACCGTATCCCCCATATAAAGCCCTCTTCCGAAAATCACTTTAATATTCATAAATCTTGTATAAATAACGGCACCTAACCAAAATTTTGAGAATATCGGTCCATATTTGACTATATCCCCCATAAAAGGTCCGCTTCCGAAATCCACGTTATCTTAAATATATTGTTATTATGTTGAAATTCGACGTGAAATATCCTCATATGCATAAAAATCAGTGTTTCAAAATTTAAGAAGATCGGCCCATATCATAGCTGCGATATAAGAACCATTTCCGAAAAACAAATAAACCCACAAAAATGTCTAATAAATATCGATTTCCAACTAACTTTTGTATAGATCAGTAATTTTAAGCTGTCAGTCAATAATTGTTTCTGAATTAAGTCCACTTCCGAGCATATTAAACTCTTGACAATAACGTTATTAAGATTAAATTTAACCAATATAAGCCTCAAAGATGTAGAATTCACATTAGTGGATACTGGATTTAGAAGCTACCAGTCCATAACTGGTTCACTTCTACTATGCCACCCATAAATCTTTTGTAAATAATATTATTGAGATCAAATTCAAACAACTCTGTTTCTTAGCTTGTTGTGAATATGGAAAATGTTCTTTTAATTTTATGAATTGTTAAATTACAATCAAGATTATTATGAAAATCAGACAAACTCTGTAAATTATGGTAAGAATTGGTAATTACATCAATTATAAATGGTCAAAATTAGATAAAATTTCAAAATATTTAACATAAATTATGTTGGTCGTAGAATTGTCTTTGAGACAATATATAAAATAATAATTAAATTTGCACTAAGACTGAATAGAAAACACAGAATAAATATCCTTATAAGGATATACTAGTCCTATAACCAGTGTAGTTTTTGTATTTCTTATTACGTTTAGGTGGAGGGTATTAAAGATTCGGCACAGCCGAATATAACACTCTAACTTGTTTCTTATTACGGCTCATCATCATTGTTTACTTTACTCTGTATGTAGACTATGGAAATGTAAAGAAAGAAATACGATGTGTGCTGTAGGTATGTATGTATGTACGATTGAGTAAGTCATAAAAAGTAAATATATAATGTAAACGTTTTTTATTTTTCAAATTATATAATATTTGTTCAACAAATAAAGACAAATCGTGCAAGTGCATCCCACAAAAATTGTAAATAAATACAAATTGAAACAAATATTTAAGTAAATATGACGAAAATGTCTATAGGTACATACTACATATGTACGTATGCAGGTGAGTTGGTTTAAAAGGAGTTAATTTCATATTAGTTATTATGCAAATAAACACAGACTTGTTATCTGTAAAAGTATATTTACTAGTTCTTTCAAATAAGTAAATAATGTGGTTAAATTCACAATATACATACATATTTTAATTCCAAAATCACAATGAGTTTATGTACGAGTACATATGTATGTACCTATAACAGCAGGTATTACATACAAAGTTTTAAAATTAACAAATAAATGTTTTGTTTTTGAAAATCTACAATGTGTTAAAAAAAAAAATAAAATTTTGATGAATTCAACCTGTTCTTCAGATTAAAAGAAGGTTTTGCCTAGTTATGGTTAAATCGTAAATTAATCAGCTTCGCAATCAGTTTCTCTTTAAATATACATATGTACATACATATGTAGTTTAAGCTTTAACAGAATTAAAATTTGTAGTGAAGAGGCCAGTTATTTAAAGTTCCTATGAATGTTTCCATTTTATACCTATACATACCATGGTGCATGGTGAATTCGACTCTCTTTATAAGATCAATACTGGTATTACTTGCGGTTTCCCATAATTGAATTTTAAATTGATTTTAAAACAGTCTTGTACCGACTTTAGTCTCATGTGGGTCCTCATCTATGTGGCTACACCAAGTAAGATGCCTATCCATGTGTATGCCAAGATATGTGACATGATATTCACACTCTTAATTGAAATATGTGGGCACTTTCCTGTGCTAAGTGTAAATCTAATGTGTACTTTTGGTTTTATTTAAATGTATTCTGCAGTTTTTTAATCACGTCTCCACATGTCTGAGATAATTGTTCACATGTAAACTAAGAATGGCGGTATCATATGCATATGTATAAATGGTTAAATTATTAAAGTTATTTATACCCTACACCACCATAGTGGGGAGGGTATATTGAATTTGTGCTGATGTTTGTAACGCCCAGAAATATTGGTCCAACACCCACCTTAAAGTATACCGATCGACTCAGAATCACTTGCTGAGCCGATTTAACGATGGCCGTCCGTCCGTCTGGCTGTCTGTCCATGTAAAGGTGCATATACACTACGTGTTTTTTACATTGTATATGTCAAATTTTCCATATGGGAGTAAAAACATGTAGTTGGTGACCTCAAAAACTTTGCTTGTGTAAATTACATGTGGAAATACATACATATGTGTTTTTTCGATTAGAACACGATCTATTTTCTTATGTTCAAACACATATTTTCAAATGTATATGCCAGGCGAAAAGATTTGTCGACGGTTAAATCTGCGCTATCATTAGCCGGCCGTATGAAGAATTTGCATAAGTGATAAATTAAATATTTTTTTTATCCCATTTTGATAATTTAATAACAATGATATAAATTATTTAAAAATTTTTGATACAAGCTCCACATCTTGTATATTAAAAAACGAAAAACCTTAAATCAATATTTTTGACGTCGGCAATTTAGTGACGCTTTGTAGCGGCTTTAACGCATTTTTTAAAGAAACGACATGGAAATTTATGTGTAAAAAATAATAATATTTAAGCGTATCAGCTGTTTTAATCATGGCGATGTCACGTGTAATTGTACATACAAGTTGGTGACCAAAAATTCAAACCCATATGTAAAATAACCAATTTTGACAGACATAAAGAAAAACATGTGAGTTGTAAACTTAAAAATACATAAACAAATACACGTGTGTATAGCCACCTTAAAGCTTGTGCGCAGAGTACAGGTCGCAATTTTTGGAGATATTTCGATAAAATTTGGTACGTGATATTTTTTCGCCCCAAGAATGGATGGGATTCAATCTGGTGGAAATCGGTCCATTATTTCACCTGGCCCCCATACAAATGTCCTCCCGAAATTGGGGCTTACCACATCTACAAATTTCGTGAAGATCGGTCCATAATTAGTCGTAGCTCCCATATAAGGCCCACTTCCGAAAATCACTTAAAAGCGCATAACTCTTTTAAAAATGTTGGTATCCGAATAAAATTGAACACAAATATATTTAATATGTATACAAATAATACGGTACTATTTTATTATGATCGGCTCATAATTAGTCGTAGCTCCCATAAAAGGCCCACTTTCGAAAATCGCTTAAAAGAGCATAACTCTCTTAAAAATGTTAGTACCAAATAATATTGAACACAAATATGTTTCGTACATATACATATAACATGGTAGAATTTTATGACGATCGGTCCATAATTTGTCGTAGCTCCCATATAAGGCCCACTTCCGAAAACCACTTTAACGACCATAAATTTCTTAAAAATGTTGGTATCCAAATAAAATTCGACACAAATAAGTTTCTTGTATAAAGAAATGATGACACCTAATTTTATAATGGTCGGTCCATATTTAGTCAAAACTCCTATATAAGACCCTATCCGTAATTCAATTTAACCTCCATAAATCTTTTAAACGTATTTATATCGAAATAAAGTTTAACACATATAAGATTTATATTCACAGACATCATGACACTAAATTTTTGGATGATCGGTCCACAATAGGTTATATCTCCCATATTACGTACATTTCTGAAAAACTGTTTTATACATATAATGGGTGTAGGGTATTATATGGTCGGGCTTGACCCACTATTATCTTACTTGTTTTATTATTATTAATTATTAAAGTGTTGGTTGTGGAACGCAAGCTCTAATTTCGTAGTCTCTGGTCACATAATTGGTAAGACTGTAGCGATCTTTAAGAACTAGAATTAAATGCAGTAAGCACTGAATCAACTATATTAGATCTTTATGTGAAGCTTTATTAATTGCCTGAGCGTATCAATAGTAGACAATTTGGCAATTGTTACAATAAAGTCTATTTCGTCCTAAAGTCGCATTTAAAATTTATTTGAAAATGATCCCCTGGTTCTTTTGGTATTTTATTAGTCGAAGCTCATTTTTATTTGTCCGGATACATTAAAACGGAAAATTACAGCATTTTGGATTTCTAAAAATCCAAGAGCAATTGTTTAGTTGTCTTTGCATGCTGAAGGTGTTACTATATTATGCGCGTAAAGGTATTACTATATGGAGGCGTGAGTGGGCCATTTTGATTAAAAACAAATTGGCTGGTAATGCGGCTACACTATTGAAATATCATATCAATTAATTTTAGGCCTACTATTAATGATATAGACATCACTGACATGTCACACGGCCACTGAAGCAATGAATTTATTATACACCCAATTTGGTAAAATGCAATGGTGTGGCAAGCAATTTACAGATGTGGTCCGAAGAGGTTCTTTTTTATTTCCTAATTAACTATGATTTCTGATTGTACGGATACACGGGGTTATATAGTTATGTAAATAATAATGTCAATAAGATTGGGGGTAACTTACGGTTTGTGTTGTTATCGGTGTCGGGGTATGGGGTTGATGGAGTGGACTAAATATAGGGTGATGCGCTAGATGAGTCCTCAGTCTTGGGTGATGGGGATTATATGCTGCACTATGGTTATAAAAATAATGCTAGGATCAAATTGCCACTTCTATTCCTTTATTGTTTTCACTCAAAATAATAACACGTTTTCACATATGTGTTTAATATAATTTTTATTATTAGTTTTAATTTTGTCACTATCACATTACTATTATTAATGTGTTATATAAATTAATTTTATTTTTTATATGTAGTATAAATGTATTTTTAAGTATTAGGGTGAATTACTTTTTTTTTTATTCCTTCTATTCGTGTAAAAAGTTATGTGTTTGGTGTTTGCTTAAAAATGATGTTGTAACTTTGATGGTTTAATAAAGAGTGAGTGTGGTTTAAAAAACAACCACCACAATTGCCTGTTGATATGAGTGGAGAATAAGAATAAAGGGAGAGAGAAAGTAACGAGTATCGCTGCAGTTGCAGGGTTACCGTACCACAAAAATTAGTTTTAGTTATTTAGGGGTTTCGTGCCTAAACATCCCGCCCCCCTTGTTATAACCGAGATAACAAAGTTGGTGGATGTTCAGGGTCCCCTATCTCCAAACCAGACATGCAATTGGGGTGTTTACATTATGGTATACATAGGTAATTATTATTATGATTTTAAATGGTATAACTATAATTCAAAAAGGGGGTCAATATATTTTAAATTCAAAAAGGGGTTCAATATATTATAAATTCAATATAATAAATAACGTAAAACAGGGGTAATTATAATAATATAATTCGATAATTAACATTGTAAAGAGAGGTGAGATTATAAATTCAGTGTTATGACTTCAAAAATGATAAATATAAGGTAATTCAATTTGGTTAAAGGATAAAAGTAAATACAATTCAACAAGGGGTAAGTAATTATAATGTAATTATAATTCAATTTTGGAGTAAATAGGTAAGTATAATATATAATTCAAGTTTTATATAGTAAATAGGTAAGTATAATATATAATTCAAGGTTTATATAGTAAATAGGTAAGTATACAAATATTTTAAGTTTTGGGGGGAAGAAGGTAATTATAATGTATAATAGCGTATACTGTATAAGAATATTAATTACAAAAGTGGGTATATAAGTTCAATAATATAAGTATACAGAGGTAAGTATACTAATACATGTGTAGTATTCAATATAATTGGAGTAAATAAGATGATATAATGAAATGTATAATAATATTGTAGTTTTTTAGACGTCAAATTTGCCGATTATGACAAAACCTAGGGATGTATCTTGTGCTAAAGGTTTTCCTTCTGTTGCCGCCTGGATGCCGCTTCGGATGAGTTGCGGATAGATGTCGGCTCCTAGGATAAAATTGATGGTTCGACAGTCAAAGAAGTCCGGGTCGGCCAACTTCAGGTGGCAATAAGCATCGGTCACTTTTCTTTCTAGCGTCTTCTTCGGGAGTTCTTGAGGTAGGTCGTCTGACACTATGGCCTTGAACTTGAAGGTACCGCCTTCTCCTTCAAAACGGGTCCTACACGTGATTTGGCACCATTTATCTGCATCAAATCGTTCGAACGGCACGTTGAACCGTTCTACGATGAACGCCGCTATGGAGCTCGTGGGGGCACAGGCATTTAGTAGGCCTCGAACGTTGTGCCATTCATTTTCTAGTTGCATCCGTATGATGACTGTGGGAACAACGGAGGTTTCGGCTGCCCGACTCAAATAGTCATTTTCCCGAACGATTTCGGTGTGATGCAGTAGAGTATGGTGCTGGCCGTTGCAGTTACGACAACGTGCTTCACTGTGGCACTTATCCGTGCGATGGGAATGTGCTAGGCAGTTTCGGCAGTACCGGTGTTGTTGGACGATTTCCTTCCTGGCGGATACAGCCATACTCAGGAATTTCGGGCATTTTCGGAGCGGGTGCCCTTTGCGGCACAGACGACAATCCGGGGTTTTGTTTGTCGGCGATCTCGCCATTGGGTTCCTCTTTTCAATGGTGGAGACTGGACTATGGGAGGGCATCTTAGCTGTAAGGAGGAAAAAAAGGGGAGAATTAATGGTTACGACGTCGTGGGGAGTAAAACCAATTTTACAATGGGTCGCGTTACGACACCACTAGCTGTTCGTATTTCAGCTACTCTGACTCGCTGATCGGAGCCAATGAAGATTTTTTCAATGCGTCCGAGACGCCATTGATTAGGGGGTAAATTATCTTGTTTGACAACTACAAGATCGCCAATATCGAAGTCTCGTTGGGGGTACTTCCACTTATTTCTTTTATGGAGTTCTGATAAATATTCTTCTTTCCATCTACGGGCTAAGTGATGGTGTAGTACTTTGAGCTTCTGCCAACGGTTGACATAGCTGATGGAATGGCTTGATAAATCAGGCTCTGGGGGGGATAAAAGTGGAGTTCCGATGAGGAAATGACCGGGCGTCAGAGCGCATAGGTCGTTTGCGTTTTCACTCATGGGACTCAAGGGTCTGGAGTTTAGACACGCTTCAATCCTGGTCAACATGGTGCTGAATTCTTCGTACGTGAAACTTTGGCTATGACAAATCTTTTTGAAGTGGGATTTGAAGCTTTTTACGCCAGCTTCCCAGAGGCCACCCATATGAGGGGCGCCAGGAGGGATAAAATGCCATTTCACTGGAGTAAAAGCATCCTGGAAGAGAAGACCTTTGTTTACCATAGAAAAGAAATGTTGTTTGTCGCCTTTTAAGATATTAGCTGCACCTACAAAGGCAGTGCCATTATCAGAATATATGGCGTATGGTGTCCCTCGTCGCGAAAAGAAACGGGCAAAGGCGGCTAGAAATGCTTGTGTGGATATATCACCGGTAGCTTCCAGATGGATCGCTTTGGTTGAAAAACAGACAAAAACCAGCACGTATCCTTTAGTCACTTTGCAGCCACGACCAACATAGGATTTTATGTCAAAAGGTCCCGCAAAATCGACGCCTGTGGAGAAAAAGGCGCGCGTTAAAGTTGAACGCTCGGCGGGTAATGCAGCCATTATTTGTTGGCTGATTTGGCGTTTATGTTTGACGCATGTTACGCATTGAGATAAGGTTGTTTTTATGAGAGTCTTGAGTTTGGGGACATAATAACGTAATCTAGTCAAACGGCATAAAAGCGCATTTTGACCATGTAGGGAATATTGGTGCAAGTACTTGAGAAATAATCTCGTAAAGCGTGCATAATAAGGCAGTAAAATGGGGTAACGTTCGTCATAACTTAGAGTAGGGGAGTCAGCTAGACGACCATTTATTCTCATGGTTCCGTTGGAATCTAGAAAGGGGTTAAGAGCTAAAAGAGAGCTTTTTCGGGACAATTGCCTTTGCATAGATAACTGGGAGTATTCTTCACAAAAATGAGATTTCTGACATGCTATGATTAAACGGTTTTTGGCGAAGACTATTTCTTTGGGCGATAGTTCTTTTCCACGGATCTTGTCTACTGTCATATGGGCTTTTATTCGGGTATAAAAACGGAAAATGTACGCTGTGACTCTTAATGCACGAGGTAGGCTTGAGAAGTTTTCTAGAATGTCCTTTTGTTGTATTGAAGTAGTGAGCACGCGGATTGGTTTGGCTTCTTCTTCGGTATCAAACTCTTGTTTGCTTGATGGCCAGTTTGAATGGGGACTCCTAAGCCACGCGGGCCCATACCACCATAATTCATTCGATGCCAACTCATGGATAGTAGTACCACGGGACGCCAAGTCGGCGGGGTTACTTTTTGATTCAACATGAGACCACGAGTCTTTTCCTACCTTTTCGATTATAGATGAAATTCTGTTTTCGACGAAAGTTTTCCATTTGTGAGCAGGTTTTCTCAGCCAGGCCAGTACGATGGTGGAATCCGTCCAAAGGTAGAGTTTATAGTCCTTGAGAGTTATTTGAGCTAGAATAGAATCTACCATATTGGCAAGCAATTCTGCTCCGCAAAGTTCTTTACGAGGTAGGGAGATAAATTTGACGGGGGCAACTTTCGATTTTGCCGCTAAGAGATGACTACTTACAAATCCCTTATTTTCAGAACGCAGATAAATGGCGGCTGCATACGCTTTTTCCGAGGCATCACAGAAACCGTGTAATTCAATTTTATATGCTGGGTCGAAATCAATAAACCGGGGAATTTTCACTTCTTCAATTCTGACGTAATCGTCGAGAAATTCGCGCCATTTATTCATCGTAAGGGGGTTCAAATCCTCGTCCCAATCAGTACCGTCTTTCCAGATTTGTTGCATTATCATTTTGGCAACGATAATCTTGGGAGATAGCCATCCTGCGGGATCGAATAACTTGGCAATCTCCGAAAGTACACATCTCTTTGTGGTTAATTCACGATTCGGGTTAGCTTTGAGTTTGAAATAGAAATGGTCATTGCCTGCATTCCACCTGAGCCCTAGAGTCTTTGTAACACTGGATTCCGACAGTTGGAGAAATTCTTCACCCAGCAAGTGTGTTGGCGGCAGACCTTGCAATAACCTTTCATTGTTGGAAGTCCATTTCCGTAGGGAAAAACCCGCTGTTTCCAGAACCTTTATAAGTTCATCACGATATCTGACTGCTGCCGATATTGTATGGGCTCCTGAAAGAACATCGTCGACATACATATAGTCGCGCAAAATTTCGGCAACTTTCGGGTAAGCGGTTTCATTTTCTTTGGCCAGTTCCAACAATGTCCTAATTGCTAAATAGGGGGCACAATTTACACCGAAGGTAACAGTGTTCAGCTCAAAGTCCTGAATTAATTCGTTCGGAGAATTTCGATGCAAAATTCGTTGGAAAGGGGTTTGTTTGGGGTGCACCAAGATTTGGCGATACATTTTCTCAATGTCCGCATTGAAAACATAGCGGAAAAATCTCCATCTTAAAATTAAGATCATTAAATCTGCTTGCAGTATTGGACCAGGGTGAAGCAGATCATTAAGGCTTATGCCGTTGGATGAGGGGCTTGAGGCATTAAATACCACGCGCAATTTGGTTGTGGTGCTGTCGGGTTTTAAGACAGCATGGTGGGGCAAATAGTAGTTGCCGCTATCACCATTTATAGGGGTTACTTTGGTCATTTGACCTAGAGTAGAATACTCTGTGATTACTTTATCATAATCAATTTTCATTTCCGGGTTTTTGATTAATCTCGCCTCGTTTCGTAGAAACTGGGAGAAAGCAATTTTTCGAGAGGGGCCCATATTTATTTTTTCGGGGTAATCTTTTCTAAAGGGGAGAGAAACTACATATCGACCTTCTTTATTACGAAACGTAGTAGATGTATACAAATTTTCGCAGTATGTGTCCTCCGGGGAGGACGTTTTTCTTCTCGGTATGTCCTCTAATTCCCAAAACCGCTGAAGTTGACTGTTCAACTCTATTGTGTTATAAAATGATAACACTGCCTTCTTACAAGGGCTTGCTGGCACCTTCCCAGTAATAATCCAGCCGAAAACTGTTTTTTGGGCTAGCAGCGATTGCTGTGTGTCTCTTTGTAGACCGTCTTGAATTATTTTTGGATATACATCTGCGCCGAGAAGTAATTCAACTTCAGAGCAATTGTGGCGATAAGGATCAGCCAATTGTAGTTGTGAAAAATTGTCATTTTGGAACGCAGATGATGGGTAATACGGGAGATGGCCAGTAAGCCTATTTATGACTAAGACATCCGAAAAAATGTAAAATGACTTGTCAACTGGGGACCCAATTCTTACGTGACAGCTTTGGGTTGAGGTGGCGGTCACTGTGTCACTTAAACCGTGAACTTGGGCTGTAGATCGCCGAGTAGGTAGGCCAAGGTGCCTTTGTAATCTCTTAGAGATAAAAGAGGATTCTGAGGCGGAGTCGATTAGGGCGCGAACAGTGCATTTGAGGTCATTATTATAAATGTCAACTAACGCTGTACCGAGAATGACCGATTGTGTGGTGGGCTCGAGTTGAGTGGAAAAAGATTGCAGCGTTCTACTTGCTGCTTGTGCCGATGTGGAGGGGGTAAAATCTAAATCACGAGGTGGGGTATTAGTATTATTGACTGGGGTATTTGTCACCGGAGTCGTATTGGCGTGTGATGTTTCCCTTTGCATGTCTTGCAAACAAATTTGCTTGGGCATGTTTTAGCTCCATGAGTTCCTAGACAATTAGTACATTTGTTTTGCCTTTTTACTGTCGTATAGCGTTCTTCAGCTGACATTTCTAGAAAAATTGAGCAAAATCGGAGGGGATGATATTGGGGACACAATTCGCACTTGCCAAACTTGTCATTGGAAACGTTAGTCTGATAGCTTTTAATCTTGGATGAATTCGATTTATTATTTTTAGCCGCTTGAGAACTTTGTGGTGTATGTGGGCTGAAAAACGTTGACCTAATATCTGCGACCGATTCTAAAGTTTGGAATCTCGTTGACAGAAATTCATCTAAAGCTTTCCACGTTGGCAATTCAGTAGTGCGTGGTAACGACTGTTCCCATAAATTTAATGTGGTTTCGGGCAGACACGTTGAGCAAATATATACAAATATGACATCCCACTTGTCGGCTTCAATTTGGAGCAAGCGCAGATTGGTGATGCAATCATTTATCGTGCGCTGCAGTTGCCTCAGATCAGCGCTAGTCTCTTTTGCTATTGGTTTCAGATTGAAAAGCAACTTCAGCTGGGCGTTCACCAATATGCGCTTATTTTCATAACGATTGACTAGGTTCTGCCAAGCCATGTTGAAACCATCATTTGTCATAGGACATGTTTTTAATAGCTCTCGAGCTTCACCCTGCGTTTTCTTGACTAAATGGCACAATTTTTCTACAGGTGATAAACGTTTGTTGTTGCGGTACAGAGCTGTGAACATATCACGGAAAGTTGGCCAGGATTGATAGTCACCATGGAATATTTCGGTATCGCATGGTGGTAAGGAGATATGAGGGGTTATATCGCCTGCGGCATCATTTGAGGGGGAAGCTAATCTAGCTTTGGCTTTAATATTTGCACTGAGCTCATGAATTTTTGCGACTACTGTTTTGTACGCCCCAAAAGTAGAAAAAAAGCGTTGCTTTAAAGTTTCATACTCTACGTCATCTTGGATAGTGTCATATTGATCTAAGGCGGTGTCATAATATGACTCGAACTTTAGCCAATGATGTTGAAGTTGCTTCTCCTCAGCTTCCAAAGTGTATTGCGTATGCGATTTAAAGACGTGCACGAGTGTAACTTATTGTATTGTCAAAACAAATATACCATATACATATCTGTTACTATGGATATAAATGAGAGAATGAGTGTAACCAATATTGTATGGTTTTGCTTTTGCATACACACAAACTCTAAAAAACAAAAACAGTTATTTATTGTATTGCATTGAGTATGTTATAGATTTTTTTTTTGCTTTCAAATATCTGTTGTAACCATAAGTATTTTTAAATATTTGTTGTGTTATGTTGTTTTCGTGTGGCACTAGACAAGAAAGAGTTGGCTTTATTCGTTCTTGTATGTACGGTTTTGTATTGTTTTCTTTATTTACTTACATATATATGTAGGTATGTATGTTCTATGAAAAAGAGAAAATAAGACACTATTTCTTATAGTTTATTTGACCTTTTTTTGTTTTTTATTAATATATTAATAATTATTTAAGCTTTACGTCTTTTTTTATTAAAAAATAGTAACTTTATTTTTGATATTAAAAACTTTTTTCTGAAGATGCTACACAAAGAAGTAGCGAAATATCAAAAATAAAGTTACTATTTTTTGATATGAAAAAAAAGACTTAAAGCTTAAATAATTATTTTTACCTTCAGTAAAAATAATTTAATGAAAATTAAATGTAATGAACTCGAGCCCGACTAAATAAATATCAATAATTATTAAAATATTAATAAAAATAAAATAAGAGACTTTTTTAATACATTGGATATTTTTGAGAAGTGTACTTGTGAATGCATTTGTTTTGCATATGAATTTCACAAGAATTATTGAATTAAGATTACGCCATCCCAAATTCAAAAATTAATTTTCTGCTCATGTTGGTCAAATCACTTCTGTACATGGAATAGGCAACTTTTGCATGGGTTAAACGACGTCATCTAACGGGAAATCATGCGCATGGCACATGATGGAAAGGATTATTTTCAAAAATTTTATATTTTACAATGTTAAAAATTATTATTAGAATTTTATTTTTATTTTCATTATGTTTAATATACCGTATTCATAAAAAATAAAGTAGGTTTGAAGTGTGCTTTTAGACAAAATGTTCATACAAAATTTTCTTAAAGTACATTTAAAGTCTACTTTAACCCTCTAACCCGCAAAAACAAAAATTTCACACAAAATTCCACGTGCTAAAATTATTACTTCTCTCACAAAACAGCTGACAGAACAAAAACGAAATGTCAGAATGCATTTCAACCTTCGAGAGAAATGTCAACAGATATGTTACTAAAGTCACCGTTAAAATTTAACAACAAAAAATTTATTACTTTTTGAGTTTATTGATGTTTTATAATGCGTGCCTTGAGGCACTCTTGCAGGTTAGAGGGTTAATTTTTTATGAATAAGGGTAATAATGTTTATTGAATGGTACAGAGTTTTTTATTTTCTATCATTCTTGGAACTTCGTAGCGGTTTTCGAATAGTACCTATGTACACTATATTTACATACCATTTTACAATTCATTTTTATGTTTTTTTTTTGCCTGTTTTTTTCGAAAGTAATAAAAAATTTCGTAATAAGCGTGTGAATTTCTTACAGGTAATAAAACGCGAGAAACCGCATCTTAAATATATCCTTTTTTTTAACAATTTTCCAAGAAAATTCATTTTTGAAATATTTTTCACAGGAATTGATATATTTCTATGCAGTTTTTGGAATGGGTTATAAAAAAATTCATCATGATAATTATTGCGAAATAAAATAAGAAACCAACTCATATTCATCAATTTGCCTTCCAAGAAATTGTTTTTAAAATGCATTTTTCATTCATGCAGATCTTTGGGATATATGTATTTAAATTGAGGTCAGTGCAAATTTGATTTTGAAAGTGAATAAACGTTTGTTTCGCACATTGTATATGGAAAACAGTTTCGTGACACGAATTTTTTTTTATTTTTGAAAATATACTGAAAATAATATATTTTACAAGTGAACTTTTGTTAGTTGCTGTATGTAAAAATTAATACTGATAAAATTCGTGTATTAAAATGAATAACAGTGAAATAAAAGAAAAGATTTTATCAAATACATACAAAATTATTGAAAAGAAAGGGCGAAGCAAGATATGGGATTGCTTTGGATATATTAAAGACGAAAATGATATTGAACTAATTAATTTTGTTGCATGCAGAATGTGCAAAAATGTATACAAATATAATAAAAATGCTTAATCAAATTTAAATAAGCACAAGTGCTATGAATTATTAAAAAATGAAAAAGAAAATGAAGTGATTGAACCAACCCAAGAGGCTAAAAAAACTTGTACCGATGTTATGACCGAATGGGTGCTTCGAGACATTTGTCCTTACTCTTTAGTAAAAGATAATGGACTAAAAGAATATTCGAAGTTAATGCTATCCCTAGGTAATAAATTTGGACCTAGTCTTAACATAGAAACTTTAATGCCACATCCAACAACAATACAAAGAAACGTTGAGAATAGTTATTCCATTAACTTTGAAAAACTTAAGTCAGAGATCTTATTTATACGAAAAATTGGACATGTGATCTATGGTCAGAAAAATTTTCTAAAATTTCCTACCTTGCATTAACGGCTCATTTTGTTATGGATGGTGAATGTAAAAACAAGCTGCTGGGAGTAAAATCTATGAAAGGAATTTCGAATACAAGTGAGTAATCAGTAAAATAAAATAACAGCTTTCATATACAACTTGGAAAGTTTATCTAAACTGAAACTGCATTATAAATATAGTTTATTATATTCCAAATTATTTCTTTATTAAATAGGCACCAATATAAAACATAAATTAGAGACTTTACTCGGTGAGTTCAGTTGTTCCTTAAATGATCCAACAGTTATAGTAACAGATAGAGGAAGTAATATTGAAGCAGCTTTGAAAGACCACGAAAATATCAACTGCATATGTCACCTTCTTCACAATACAATAGAAAAATGTATTAAAACGTCAGAACAGATTGATGAAATCGTAACAAGATCTTCCAAACTGGTTAAATTTGTTAAGAAATCTGGTTTAAATTGCGACTTAACAACATCATTAAAAAGCTTTACACCCACAAGATGGAATACAGTTTATTTTACCATAATATCTATAAAATCTAACTTTGCTGATATTCAAAAAATACTAAGTGATAAAAATCTAACTGATGAATATAACATCATAAAAGAATACCATTTAGATCAATTAATAGCAATTCTTAAACCTATCATGGATGCCTCAAAAGAACTTGAAGGCAGTTCCTATCCAACAACTCATTTAGTTCATCCACATGTTCGTAAATTAAAAGCCATATGTAATACCACCAATAATGATGAACCCAGTTTTATATCAGAATTTAAAAAAAAATTACACGACACTTTAATTTCGTTAGTAGACAGCAAGATCACAATTTATCATAAATTAGCAATATTTTTATTTCCGCCAGCTAATCAACTTACTCAGTTTAGTTTAGAAGAACAAACAGATGTAATAAGCAACTGCAAAATTTTGTTGCTTCCTTATTTAAATTTTTTTTTTTTTTTTTTTTTTTTTTTTAGCTTTTATTTATTTATTGAATCTTCATATAATGAAATGACAATAAGTTTTCGAATCTTAATACTAAAAGAAAATAATAAGTCCAGCCAGTGCTAGACTTATTTAAATGACATTACTATTTCAAATCCAAACATTGAAATGACTTCATCAGA
This sequence comes from Bellardia bayeri, assembly GCA_950370525.1. Taxonomy (NCBI): domain Eukaryota; kingdom Metazoa; phylum Arthropoda; class Insecta; order Diptera; family Calliphoridae; genus Bellardia; species Bellardia bayeri. The sequence continues at coordinate 59,227,309 of OX493265.1, forward strand.
AATATATACATTATTTGAAAATTATATACAGCCAATAGAGGGAGTAGAACTAGCAGTCCATAATTACAAATGAAATAAGTAAATATAAAAATACTAATGTACCCCTAACAAATGATTTCAATGTTTTAAAATGGTGGCATGACAGAAAAGATGAATTTCCAATGTTATACAAACTAAGCTGCCGAATATTCGCTATACCAGCATCTAGCGCCCCTTCAGAAAGGATATTTTCCAATGCCCGGGCACTAATAACAGATAAACGATCAAAACTCAGATCTAATGGAAAATCATTTAATGAAATTTTATTCGTGAATGTAAATTCGAAAAACTAATTATTAGCTTAAAACCACGTAACTAACAAAAAAATTACGTTTTTATAAATTATTGTCTGCTATATCTAAGCTAACGATATGTATCTTCCTATTAAAATAAATTGAATGTAATATTATTAAAATATTAATAAGTATTATTATTAAAAATATAAAATATTAAAAAATATTTATTTTAACTTAATTCTTATTTTTATTTTGTTTGTCCTTCAAGGATAGAAGTTTTATTTATATAATACCTAGTGTAGTATACTTAAGTTAAAAAGACTGAATTATTTTTGTTACCTCTAATTTATTACTCCTTATTCTTGCTTATAAGTGTAAGTAAATATAATTTTAATAATTTAATACTTTTAATATTAAGATTTTAGTTTTATTATACATATGTATGTATACTTTGTGTTAAAATCATGTTTTAAATATGTAATCCTTTTTGGCCTACATAGGCTTTTCGATTACAATAAATAAATGAAAAATTAAATGAAATGAAAATTGTTAAGTTTATCTGAATAAATAAAACGGTTGCTTTAAAATAATTGTTATTATATTTACCTAATTCACAACATATTCTAAAGTACTATTTTAAGCTAAATAGCACTGTTGTGAACAGCCTGTTGTATTATAATATAAGTGCAAACATCAAAATTGGATTGAGAAATAAATATAAAAATATATATTATTTATTATTCTTAGTTGAACTGTTAATATTTAATTTTTGATATATTTTTAGTTAGGCTTGAGTTCATTAAATTTAATTTTTATTAAATTATTTTTACTGAAGAAAGGAATTACAAATTGAAAAAATGTTTATTAAAACTTTTTGAAACATATGTAAATTCAACAACCCAGGTTCGAATCCCAGTCAAGAAATATTATAAAAATTTTTAATAAACATTTTTTCAATTTGTAATTCCTTTCTTCAGTAAAAATAATTTAATGAAAATTAAATTTAATGAACTCAAGCCTAACTAAAAATATATCAAAAATTATAAAAATATATTTTTTTTTATATTTCGTCAAGAAATAATAAATAATTACAGAAAAATAATGATTTAAAATAGTAAGCGAAACCCATATAATATACATATTAATATTGAAAATAAAACAACATTTTTTTGAGACTCATAAAAGTTTAGTTAAACAACCAATATGAAGCAATAGAACACTTTGTAAATTGCTTTATTTCCTTTATTTTCATTAATAAGTATGTATGTACATTCACACGAATTTTTCTTGGCATCATACAATAAGTTATTTGTTGTATTCCATCTTTATCTACAAGTATCTGCTTGTGCGAAATATAGGAAAACAAATATGTTATTCTCATTCTCTCTTTACCACACCACACCACAACTGTATACAAATAATAACAATACCAACTTATAACAGAAACACGAAAGCACTCATCAATATGCACTCACTTCAGTAAACACACACAAACTTGTACAAACAGTTGTAACTGTGCACATCTTTAATGCGATTCTACCGCTAGCCTATCAAAATAACCTTGGAATTCGACCACACGGTCAGAAGCTCGAATTAAATTCTTTATAACAGACATTGTTGATTGGGCCTTTTTTATATATGGGGTTGAGAAAAGACGTTCAGAATTGATTGGTAAAGGCGACCACTGTATGTGTGAGAGTTTTTTAAGAAATTTTCAAGGTTACTTCGTAAAAGTTACCAATGTTTTATTTTTTGGAACAATTTTAATGAAAATATTTTATATTTGGAAAATTTTGACGAAAATTTTCAATGGCGCCTCGTGAAGGCAACCGATATTATTATTTTGCAAATTTTGACGAAAATTTTCAATGGCGCCTCGTAAAGGCAACCGAGATTATTATTTTGAAGATTTGAAGAAAATTTTCAATGGCGCCTCGTGAAGGCAACCGAGATTATTATTTTGAAAATTTGAAGAAAATTTTCAATGGCGCCTCGCAAAGGCAACCGAGATTATTATTTTGAAAATTTGAAGAAAATTTTCAATGGCGCCTCGTGAAGGCAACCGAGATTATTATTTTGAAAATTTGAAGAAAATTTTCAATGGCGCCTCGTGAAGGCAACCGAGATTATTATTTTGAAAATTTGAAGAAAATTTTCAATGGCGCCTCGTGAAGGCAACCGAGATTATTATTTTGAAAATTTGAAGAAAATTTTCAATGGCGCCTCGTGAAGGCAACCGAAATTATTATTTTGAAAATTTTGACGAAAATTTTCAATGGTGCCTCGTAAAGGCAACCGAAATTATTATTTTGAAAATTTTAAGAAAATTTTCAATGGTGCCTCGTAAAGGCAACCGAAATTATTATTTTGAAAATTTTAAGAAAATTTTCAATGGCGCCTCGTGAAGGCAACCGAAATTATTATTTTGAAAATTTTAAGAAAATTTTCAATGGCGCCTCGTGAAGGCAACCGAAATTATTATTTTGAAAATTTTAAGAAAATTTTCAATGGCGCCTCGTGAAGGCAACCGAAATTATTATTTTGAAAATTTTAAGAAAATTTTCAATGGCGCCTCGTGAAGGCAACCGAAATTATTATTTTGAAAATTTTAAGAAAATTTTCAATGGCGCCTCGTGAAGGCAACCGAAATTATTATTTTGAAAATTTGAAGAAAATTTTCAATGGCGCCTCGTGAAGGCAACCGAGATTATTATTTTGAAAATTTGAAGAAAATTTTCAATGGCGCCTCGCAAAGGCAACCGAGATTATTATTTTGAAAATTTGAAGAAAATTTTCAATGGCGCCTCGTGAAGGCAACCGAGATTATTATTTTGAAAATTTGAAGAAAATTTTCAATGGCGCCTCGTGAAGGCAACCGAGATTATTATTTTGAAAATTTGAAGAAAATTTTCAATGGCGCCTCGTGAAGGCAACCGAGATTATTATTTTGAAAATTTGAAGAAAATTTTCAATGGCGCCTCGTGAAGGCAACCGAAATTATTATTTTGAAAATTTTGACGAAAATTTTCAATGGTGCCTCGTAAAGGCAACCGAAATTATTATTTTGAAAATTTTAAGAAAATTTTCAATGGTGCCTCGTAAAGGCAACCGAAATTATTATTTTGAAAATTTTAAGAAAATTTTCAATGGTGCCTCGTAAAGGCAACCGAAATTATTATTTTGAAAATTTTAAGAAAATTTTCAATGGCGCCTCGTGAAGGCAACCGAAATTATTATTTTGAAAATTTTAAGAAAATTTTCAATGGCGCCTCGTGAAGGCAACCGAAATTATTATTTTGAAAATTTTAAGAAAATTTTCAATGGCGCCTCGTGAAGGCAACCGAAATTATTATTTTGAAAATTTTAAGAAAATTTTCAATGGCGCCTCGTGAAGGCAACCGAAATTATTATTTTGAAAATTTTCAATGGCGCCTCGTGAAGGCAACCGAAATTATTATTTTGAAAATTTGAAGAAAATTTTCAATGGCGCCTCGTGAAGGCAACCGAGATTATTATTTTGAAAATTTGAAGAAAATTTTCAATGGTGCCTCGTGAAGACAACCGAAATTATTATTTTGAAAATTTTGACGAAAATTTTCAATGGTGCCTCGTGAAGGCAACCGAAATTATTATTTTGAAAATTTTGACGAAAAATTTTCAATGGCGCCTCGTGAAGACGACTTGGGTAAAAATTAAAAGAAAATTTAAAGAAATTTTCATTTGCGCTTCGTAAAAGCGACTTGGCAAACTTTAAAAGAAAATTTAAAGAAATTTTCAGTTGCGCCTCATAAAAAAGCGACTTGGCAAAATTTAAAAGAAAATTTAAAGAAATTTTCAGTTGCGCCTCATAAAAAAAAAAGCGACTTGGCAAAATTTAAAAAGAAAGTTTAGAGAAATTTTCAGTTGCGCTTCATAAAAAAGCGACTTGGGTAAAATTAAAAGAAAATTTAAAGAAATTTTCATTTGCGCTTCGTAAAAGCGACTTGGCAAAATTTAAAAAAAGAAAATTTAAAGAAATTTTCAATTGCGCTTCGTAAAAGCGACTTGGGTAAAATTAAAAGAAAATTTAAAGAAATTTTCATTTGCGCTTCGTAAAAGCGACTTGGCAAAATTTAAAAGAAAATTTAAAGAAATTTTCAGTTGCGCTTCATAAAAGCGACTTGGGTATAATTTAAGCTAATTTTATTTTGATTACTAAAATATTCTTATTTTTCGTGATAATTTTGTATCGACCCTCGAAGACATAGTATATAAATTCTTATTTACCTATCAGCTGTTGTCCCACTGACCTAGTTATTTTCTTTCATATATATAGGTTATATAAAATACGTACATACATATGTATAATATGTATGTGCCCTTTTTTCTTTTGGTATCTTTAATGTGTATAAAAAAACAACGAGTTGATCGAGGAGAGACAAAAAACAATTGAGAGAGAATAAGAAAGAGAGATTTGCCAAAAAAAAAACGGGAGAGAATTGAAACGTACGTGATGTAAAGAAGACAATGTGAAGTTGACAAACAATATGTATGCAGATTACTGACTTTGACCCTTCAAAGTCGAAAATCATTTAATTGCATGTGTTGTTTGTGTATGTGTAAATTTGCCTTGCTACGAAATAACTTTTGGTATTCGCTTTTTGTTTGCTTGGTATTAAACTTACAAAAAATGCCAATAGATATTTCATATGCCTGTATAAGACAAAATACAACAACAACAAGTACATATGCACTATGTTTCAATGCTGTGGTTGGTATTTTTTCTTATTTTGAGGCTACCGTTAGGTCTCTCGTTTAATGTAGGGAATCGTTGGGATATAAGATGAGCACATGAAAATAGAACACACAAAATCTCATCAGAATACAGAAACAGTAACATGCAGGGTTTGTATGTATGTATGTAAATCTGCCTTGATATGAAATAACTATGGTATTTGGTTTTTGTTTGTTTGGTATGAAACTTACAAAAAATGCCAATAGGTATTTCATATGTCTGTATAAGAAAATACAACAACAACATTAACAAGTATGTACTATGTTTGGATGCGGTATTTTGTATTCTTCTTTTCAGACTACCGTTAGGTCTCTTGTTTTATAAAAATGCACAACAAGTAAACAACAAAATATTAAGATGCCAACGTTTTGTTGTTCCCTTTTTTTTGTTGAAGCGTTAATTTACCGTATGATAAATAAGCGCAAATAAGGGACAACAAAATGTGCACCTTACAACACGTTGTTGTTTTTGTTAAAACGGCAATTTTTATTTTTTGAAAGATTGACTATACATACTTACAATGGGACACAAATTTGTAACGGGATCGACAGACTAAGTGTACACAAAATATGTTAGAGATGGTAAGGGGGGTAATATAACAATTTTTTCGCGAAAAATTATAACCATATACAATATATATTTTTTTTATTTTTCAAAAAAAAGGAAAATGGCTATAATTTGCGGGGGAATATTATAGGCCATATAAATACGCGTGAAGAAACGAAATAGTTATAATTTTTGGGGGGAATATTATAACCATATAATTTTTTCGCGAAAAAAAGGAAAATGGCTATAATTTGCGGGAGAATTTTATAGGCCATATAAGATACGCGGGAAGAAACGAACTAGTTATAATTTTTGGGGGAATATTATAACCATATAATTTTTGCGCGATAAAAGGGAAATGGCTATAATTTGCCGGGAAATATTAAGCCATATGAATACATAGAAAAAAAACGAGATATTTACAATTTTGATTATAAAGCCATAATTTGCAAATTTTGTGTCGGGATGAATATTTGCTTAGGGGTTATGCCGGGTTATGGATGGTCCGGTATGAATTAATACCTAATGGTTAGGTGAGGGAGGGGAGTCTCTGGGTTATGGATGACCCAGGATCCGGTTCGAAGGACCAAAATGTACGGATACACGGGGTTATATAGTTATGTAAATAATAATGTCAATAAGATTGGGGGTAACTTACGGTTTGTGTTGTTATCGGTGTCGGGGTATGGGGTTGATGGAGTGGACTAAATATAGGGTGATGCGCTAGATGAGTCCTCAGTCTTGGGTGATGGGGATTATATGCTGCACTATGGTTATAAAAATAATGCTAGGATCAAATTGCCACTTCTATTCCTTTATTGTTTTCACTCAAAATAATAACACGTTTTCACATATGTGTTTAATATAATTTTTATTATTAGTTTTAATTTTGTCACTATCACATTACTATTATTAATGTGTTATATAAATTAATTTTATTTTTTATATGTAGTATAAATGTATTTTTAAGTATTAGGGTGAATTACTTTTTTTTTTATTCCTTCTATTCGTGTAAAAAGTTATGTGTTTGGTGTTTGCTTAAAAATGATGTTGTAACTTTGATGGTTTAATAAAGAGTGAGTGTGGTTTAAAAAACAACCACCACAATTGCCTGTTGATATGAGTGGAGAATAAGAATAAAGGGAGAGAGAAAGTAACGAGTATCGCTGCAGTTGCAGGGTTACCGTACCACAAAAATTAGTTTTTTTTTATGATATTTATATAAAATAATGCCAGCTTATTAGATGTCCCACACCTAACTGTCTCCAAAATGAACGATATTGAGATATAGTCAAAGGACAGTTAGAGCAAGATGGTACTGCAATAAAAATTATAGCGATTATAGCGAATAATGCAGAGCAGGAGGATCAAAATACTGTAAAACAGTTAATGCGAAACGTGCTTTAGTTTCTTTATTTATATTTTTTATGTTAACAATGCTTTAAACAGGCCCAATCTTGAGGCGGAAGGATTACAGATTTTCTAATATACAGTGAGCGTCTATATAAAGTAAACACTTAATAAATGTTTTATTATATACATATTCTTAATTACAAATTTAAAACAAAATATAGTACAAAATTTATAAATAACTCAAGCAAAATATAACATTAAAAAAACTATAAAAATAAGGAACATAAAATAAAGCTGGTACTTTTTCGTGTCAAAATGAAGTAAACAGGTACATATATTAAAATTATGTAAAAAATTGTGTTTAATTTTGTTTGTAGTGCTTTTGCCTTTTGACAGCTGACAATCTTCTAGACAAAGAATCAATAAGTTTTTAGTGAAATCAAGCCAAATTTTGCTTCATTTATCCTGTATTTTTAGCCTTTAGGTTATCCTTGAAAGAAATATGTCTTTGCTTAATTTTTTGTCCACATATTTCCTCAGGTGCTCAGTTAGATTGAGTTCTTGGGACTGAGGAGGATGTTCTACAGTCTTTGGACACTCATTGAGCAACCACTCCTTGACAATTTTGGAGTGGATCAGTGTCCTGTTGGGGCTACATTCCTTTTTAAAATGTTTAGATAATATGCCTTTTTAATTGTAGATTTTATAAATGTAAGATTGCCGACCTCTGATACCGCTATAAAACCCTGACATGGAATAATCTTTTACATGTAAGTCTATTATGAGCCGTGTATCAATTGATGTTTGTCTTCCCATTGTAAATTTTTACCACTTAACGTCACAACCAGGATTGCCAGATGAATTTCGGAAAAAATCGTAAAAATCCCTATAAAAAAGAAAAAAATCGTAATTTAAAAATTGACAAAAAATCGGAAAAATAAATTTTTTTATTTAAACGAAAACATAAAAATTCAAGTTTATATAAGTCTCTGTACAATACATATCAAAATACATAAATTTTAACTTTTTAAATAAGAAATCACAAAAAATATAATGTTGATCACGACCTGTGTAATATTTTTATAATCACCCCTATCGTGAATAAAAATTCCCCATGAAATTTGTTCCCTTTTCACATTTTTCCTATTAAAATTCAATGTTAAAAAAAATAAAATGGAACAAATTTCATGTGGAATTTTTATTCACGATAGGGGTAATTATCTTAGTCCGCTTTCACACTTTTCAGTTCTGACTCGTCAAGGCAAGTATTTTTGGATATTTGACGGTACTAGTCAATTTTCTTATTTCCTTTTGTTTTTTTCTTTCATACATGTTGATTTGCATTAAAAACTACGAAAATTGAATTGACGTGTGTGAATGAAATGGCAAGTTGAAAAAAGAATTAAACAAAAACTGGTCATCTAAAACTGATAGTCTGAAACAAGACTTAAAGTATTTTATAAATAAATATATGAATTTAGCATATTTTGTATTGTTATTGTTTCCACGTTTTGTTAAAATAGGAGAAGTTTTTGTAGAATTTCCCCGTTGTTTTTATGTTTACAAATAAATAAGTTATTTCTACTATTATTTGGATAGACTAGGCGATAGAGTGCCGGACTATCAGTCAAAGGGTTGCGGGTTCGATTCCCGCCACAGAATCTGGGTGTTTTCTGCAGATAAGCCAAAACCTTCGCAGTTTGTGTTTGTTAATTATTAAAAAAAAAACTTAGTTTTGTTTTTGATATGTCATATTCTTCTTAATATTTATGATATTAAATGAGAAAAATAGTTGTTGTCTCAAAAAAATAGAGAATTTGGTAACAAAAACCTTAATAAAACAAACAAATTATAGAACATTTTAATAATTCAGAAAATCATTACTTTCAATGAAAAAATTCTCAAATCGTCACTTTGCTCTTTTTAAAACAAAAAATCGTCAAAATGACGATAAATCGTCACATCTGGCAGCTATGGTCACAACTGCATCTTTTGTAATGACAAATTATTAAACTTGCAATTATTTTTAACGGCACTTTAGAATTATCCTTTCAAACAAAGAAAAATCAAAAGAATTGCCACTACTTTTGGAATGACAGGAGTTTGTTTTTGCATAAGGATGATCCTTTTCTTTTTTTTTTGTGAATTCAAGTCTACTTATATAATATTATTAATATTAATATAATAAAGTTTCTCTTTTAATAATATGTGGTGTTAAATTTATTTTGACGCTCACAGTATGTTTTAAATGTTCAAAAATGTACGCTACCGATAAGAATGGGAGAGATTATTTATGCAGCCGAAACAACCAGAAATATAACACTATGCTGAAAAATAATATATTTACACATTGACTCAAGGTACGGTCTCACGTAACAAATATTTGACGAAAATGACGTAACCACTAAATAAAAGTTGTTTTAATTATTGTTTTTATTTCGAAAACTTATTTTACTAAGGAAAAATCACAATAGAAATTAAGTTTTACTTAATTTTATGCTATTTGTTTTAACAAAACACTCGTAAGAATTAACATCGTCAAACAAATTTGTTCAAAAATATTGGTTACGCTTTTTGAGTAAATATTTGCCATGTGTGACCTTACGTTATTAAACTTAACCGTAAACACAGAGGCGTACACAAAATAAATTCCAAAAGAAAAAGTCTTTTAAACAGACAAATCAATTGTTTACGTTTAGTGTTGAATTGACATGCCCACACATCAGCTTCTTTTCCACTGTGCCTGCATATATTTAACAACATTTAAAATTTACTCTTATCTCGCATTTTTGGCAAAACAAAACTTTAAATTGTTTAAAATAAGCTGAGAAAATTTATTGTTTTCATATTCAAAGTTAAATAAACATTATAACAATTTCACACCTTAGTGGACAATACAGCAACTAAGTGACCTGAAATTGTAAAGTAATTTTTAAACAGTCAATATTCAGAATTTTAACGAGACGCACCTCAAAGGCGGATAAAAACCAAAAACCATACAAAATAAAACGAATAAAAAATATTAAAATAAATAAATGAGAATGAATTTATATTTAAAATTGTGTCTTATATTAACCGTGATATCCTTAATACGATCGCATACACATGATGAAATTCCCAAGTGTTCTTTAACGGGAGTGCATAAAACGCGTCAAACCGTACTTGAATCACCCAACTATCCGAATAATTATAAACCCGATACTTGTTGGGATTACGTGATACGTTCGCCCTTCAAGTGTCCTACCACGTTTCATATACAGTTTTTGGATTTTTATTTGGAATCTTCAAAGGATTGTAAGAATGATTACTTGGCCATTGGTTTGGATAATGTTGATGACGATATGGATGTTTTGTGTGGCCAAGTGGTGGGCATTAAAAAGTATCATACACCGGATGGTGTTTTGCGTCTTAGATTCTTTGCTGATGATTCACCCTGGACTACGGGTAAAGGATTTAAATTGTTGGTAACACGTTTGGCTTGTGAACAAGAGGAGTTTTTGAGAAAAGTAAAAGATCATGATGGAGATAACGATGATACGGAAGATGATGACACAGTTGCAGTATCGGCTCCTTCGGGCAATTTCCAACCACCTGAATCGGAGCTTATGCAAATCTTCCGTAATTTAACGGGTCAAGAACAGTATCAGATTGTTCCGGTACCACCTGTATTTGGTTTGAATTATCCCACTCAATTACCTTCTCCACCTTATCCAGCAACCGGAACATTATATGTACCATCTAGTGAATCCCGAGGTCCTCTGCCAAATTATCCTGGCAGCAATGTGCAACAACCCTGCACTGATAACAATGGACAACAAAGACAATTGCCCAATTACTATGGAGCTATAAATGGAAATCAGTTGGCTCCTTATGCCAACACATTAGGAGGAAATATACAACCCAACTACTTTGCATCAAACGCTATTAATCAAGTGCAACACCAGCAAGCTGCCTTTGTAGGTGCTGCCAATAATGGTTTATTAACCAATCCTAGAGATCAATATATAGGTGCTTGGTCTTCTACACCCAGCCTTCTTAGGGCATACGACAATATAATCGACTCCTTGGAGACCTGCTGTGTGTCATCTTTCCAGCAAAAACGTTTGTACTTATCTAGTCCTGGTTTTCCTCGCACTATTTTTAGCAACATTTTGCCAAATCTCCAAAAACGTGATTGTGTGTTCCGCCTGCAAAAATCTTCCTCCAGTGTTTGTCGTCTTCGTTTGGATTTTAAATTTTTTGATTTTGGTCAAAGTTACCAAGGTACTGGTACCTTTATGGGCAATATAGGCATGCCCGCTATCCAAAACACTCAAAATGTCTGTCGCGAGGACTTTATTGAAATTGATAATCAGCGTTTTTGTGGTTGTCATTCGGGGAATATGTACACGGCCTACTGGACAACTGCAGGTGATAAAAAGCTAAGAATGCGTATGGGCTATTCAGGTATAACCTCTGGAGGTTTTCTCTTAGAAATAGTGCAAGAGGAATGTTCTGAAACCCAACTTGCTCTTATGACTACTAAAAAACCGCTTGTTGGAACCACCATTAATCCGAATCTCATTGATAATCAGTTAATCAACCCCCAGCAAACACAACAAGCACTATTAGGGCAACAACAACAAAATTTGTTCGGTGGTACATATCCAGGTCAACAAGTACAACAGCAGAACTTAAATGCCGGTCTATATCCAAGTCAACAGCAGCAGCAGCAGCAACAGAACTTATATGGTGGTTCATATTTGGGCAACTATCAAGCACAACAACACTTTTTACAGAATCCTGCACAGCAGAGTAACTTTTTAGGCCAACAACAACAGCCGTTTAATACAGCAGGAGGTCTACCTGCAAACCTTCAGCAACAAAATCCCTTTTTATCCCAACAACAACAGCAGCTACAGACGCTGCAAAACAATAATCCCTATCAGTCTGCTTATCTCTCACAATTCGGCACAAATTATCTCTCTAATCCCCAACAAGATTTTCAGCATAATCTTTTGCAGCAACAAGGCGTGCCCACCAATCCATTTGGTTTACGACAAATAAGATACGCACGCTCATATGGCGACCAACAGCCCGTTACTGTTGTCGAAACTAATTCCACCCGCAAGGAGTTCTATTATTCCGACACAGATTCCTTAAACTACAATGAAGATTCACCGTTAATGTCCAGATCAAGTTCGGCGGAATCATCTTCCAAATGGGACCGTAAGGATACTAATGTCAGCGAGAAGAATGAATCAACTGGTAACGTTGCCCGAGAAAGAAGAAAGTGTTCATTTGATATGGGTGATATATTGCGTTTATCTGTTGATATTTTGTGGATAACCAAACCGATATGTTATGCTCCTCAAAGAAATTGGTTTACCAATTGGATTGGTTAAGACACAAGAAGTTTGATTAAAGTTTTAAAAAAATAATAGAAATCTGTATATTGTGTGTTGAAAAATAATATAATAATAAATACATACATATGTATGTATGTATGTATTTTAAATGTTGTTTTTTTAAATTTTGAGGGTTCTGTTTTCACTTGCCAAATAAAGGATATTCAACGGTTCTAAAACTTTGGAATTCGTAATATACTCTATCTTTAGCTATGTAAAATGTTTATATTAAAAGCTTTTAAAAATGTTTGGGTTTCTCCAACTACAAATTTTAAAAAATTATCTGATGATATGTTTTGTAAGCAGTTTATTCTATATTTATTTGTCGTTTTAAACTGGTCTCAATTTTACATATGTAGTTTTTTTTTAGGTTTTTTAGTTCAAACATAAAATGTTTTGAAACCCTGTAAAAAACCCACATTCATTAGGGCTTTAACTTTTTAACACTTTTTGCGAATATCAAAAACGGCACTAGCATAGGAAGAGTTTATATTCGGCTGTGCCGAAACTTATATACCCACCACCAAATCACCTATTATGGGGCCAACTTCATAAAATATTTTACTGTAATTTCTATTTACTTTAGGTTTAGGTCTCAATAACGACATCAATAATTTACACTTTGTTTATATTTTTGCAGCGTGTAACATAAAGAGATTTACTTCAACAAACTATAAATTAAGTACCAAAAACCAACCGATTTTGGCTTCAAAAAATGTCAAAAATGTCAAAATTGTCAACTTGTCAAATATTTTGTGGTTTTCTCACTTTCACAAAAGTCAATAGTATAATTTTTACATGCTTATAACTGATCTGTGTAAAATTTTGGTTCGAAATGTATGCTTATGTAGGTTAATGAGTTTTCGGGAGTAGTCCTCATATAGGAACTATGACCTATTACAGGCCGATCGTCATGAAATTCTGTACGACGATTTATATGTACATGCGTAATATTTTTGTTGAATTTCAACGTAATAATGATTTTTATAAGAGATTTATGAGCATTTAAGTGATTTTTCAAATTGAACTTTATATGACGACTAGGGTCAAATATGAACCGATGATCATTAAATTGGGTGTGAATATTTTTATATATGTATGGACTATTTGTTTTGAATTTAAACTTGCTGCTGATGCTTATAAGAGATTTATGCGTATTTAAGTGATTTCCGGAAGTTGGCTTTATATGGGGGCTATGGTCAAAAATGAACCGATCATCATGAAATTTAGTATGACAATTTAGATATGCTTACGGATTACTTGTGTTAAATTTTGACTTGTTAGTAATTTTTTATGCGCATTTAAGTGATTTTCGGTATGGGGTTATGGTCAAAATATGGACCGATGCAAACAAAATATCGTTTTGAGATTTCACTTTGCATGAAACTTATTATTGCAGAATTTTGAGGACACTTATAAGGGGGCTATGAGAAATCGTTGACCGATTCTTATCATTTTCAACAGGACTTGTCGTTCTATAATAAAAATTAAGTCTGATAGTCTGAAACTTTGATCTATAACTCGGATTCTACTAGACCGATTTCGCTCATTTTCAACACCAAACAATTCGATAGATCAAAGAATGTTTGGTAAGATTTTCATTGTTCATTTCCTTTTTTTTTGAAGCTCTATAGTGATTTCAAAAGTCGGACCGACATGGCTAGATCATCTTAGAATCGAATAAGGACCCAGAATATATAGACTTCTTGGCTATACAACCATTATTTCGATGTGTTACAAACGGAATGACAAACGTAATATACCCACCATATTTTTTGGTGGTGGGTAAAATATATGATAATTTTTTTCGTATCGTTAACAAAGTTCGCGCAGGGATCGGGTTGAAGTTTGAAAACAACCATTTTTTTCTCACGGAAATTTTAAAAAATATGTACCTGATATTTCTATGTATTCCTATACGTATCACTTAAATGCTATTTTGGAATTTATACACTGCTTTAGAATAATTCGGGTCAAAATTCGTTATATGTAAGAACCTAAGTAAAATACCGGGTTATTTGGAGCGACGAAACGAAAATCAACCGATACCAGTCTGATGATTGACATAGGCGCATCCAAAATGACCATCCTTAATGCAAAACATCCGTACAGTTTTGCTCCCCACTGTATAAACAGTAGCCTTACATACAAAACTACACGAGCATCTGTTGCTTAAATTATGAAAAAAGAACTCTTTTTTTAAAACATAATTTTCAATAGCAATTAGGATCTTATTACATTATTGACAAAGACATGAAAAACTATTCAAATTTGAAATGTAAGTTTACTAATTTTCAAAAAGTCTATGATTAGCAAACTCAAATATATGTTTGGAAAGGGTTGAATGCATGAATGTGTTTTTTTTCTCCACATAATGAACTGCCACTTTACACATGCAAATATGCTTCGTTTGTTTGCTATTCCTAAAACAGATTCCTAAAATGGTAAATGATTAGCGGCCGGGAATAAATAATAACCCGGGCAACGCTGGGCCTAGTCTATATATAAAATTTGCTTCCATGTACATATTTTTTTTTGTACATTTATTTAGTTATTGTGTCTTCATTAAAAACGAACTAACAATAAGTTTATCAAATCTTATATCTAAAAAATTTCAATTATTAGTCCAGCCAGTGCCGGACGAAAATTGTTTGACCATTATTTATTTTATTTATAAAGTTGTCTTCGTAGTCAACTATAGCTACTATTATTTAATATGTTGCGGGTTAATGGGCTTGGGTGTGCTTCAAGATTTTTTAAGTGATTTACTGGATCTTTTGGATCTCAGTTTTTACCAAAGGCACGTTTAGGTCTTCATGGATATTCGAATATTTATGTATGTTTATTTATTTTCTGAATATTCTAAAACTCCCTATAGACATGCAAAGTCGAAATACGGCATATTTATTGCACTTCGAATACTAACGGAGTCAGAGTATATGGGCAACTTCAAAAATTTACCGCACTTAGATTTTTTTTTTGTCTGACATCAATGTCGATTTGCGTGTGTATAAACCGATATTTGAGCATAACATGTGTGGATAATACACCTTAAGGGCTATCTTAACATACTAGAATATTTGTAAAAGCTTCAATACTTTTTAAAATACACTGAGGAAAAAAAATTTATTGTTCGTGTATGCAAATAAAAATTTATTTAAAATTGTTAAACATTTTACAAAATTACGGCTAGTATAAGGCATAATTCTAAGTTTATTATAGTATTAATATATTTGTGAATACTTACTAAGATATTTATTCTGATTTCCCATAACATTTTTTTTCAATTGTTTTGTTGAAATTTGTTAAGGTGGCCCTCGTGAATATTGTTTCAAAATATAGTCTCACTTTCTAGGGGTTCAAAAAATGCGTTTTTTTTTGCAAATATTAATATTGCACCGAATATAAAATACTTGTTGGGATTCTGGGTTACTTATTAACCCGAATTCAAAAATAATTCTTTAAAATTTTCAAAATCAAATATTTCATACTGTTTTTGAGGTTAAAAACATTTTTTTTCCTCCATAAAATTTTAAATCTTTAAAATTTTTTCGTGCGTTTTCAATTTTAGTATCAAGCTCAGTAAATTCGATGTACGTTTCAGCGCAATTGATACAGCGATTTAGTTGTCACAAAGCGAAATGTGTTTGGGAAAAACTGCCGCTCCACGTGCCCGGGTTGAAAAAAATTCTTTTATTTTGCACTTTATCAGTTTAGTCCGTCGCGAAGAATCTATTCAGATACCTAAACATGTTCCCATGCCATGTTTTGATATAAAAAAAGCTTAAAAAAATGTTTTTTTTTTGCAAACATTTTCAAAAGTTCATAAAATTTTTGCGTTTAGAAATTTTAAAGTGCGTTTTCGCCTCGGAGGTACTCTTTATGAAGTTACTCACATCACGCAATACACTACCGAACTTAAAAGAAAATTCAGATTGTCAGATGCAAAAAAGATAAATTTTTACAAAATTTACGCTAATTTCTTTTAAGTTTGTGATCTCCGTGATACGTTATTGGTCCGCTGACACCAACTTGATATACATACCTCAAACTTTATAAAATTACGTAGTTTTAAGAACAACTTATTATTTTTTATTAGAACTGTTAATTTTAAATTTTTGATATTTATTTAGTCGGGCTCGAGTTCATTAAATTTAATTTTCATTAAATTATTTTTACTGAAGGAATTGTTTTACAACATGAAATCTCTATTAAAATTTTATTGATAATTTTTCTGGCTGAGCTGGGGCTGAACCTGGGTTGAATTTACATGTTTCGAGAATCACCACATTCTCTCATCAAAATTCTTTGCGTTCTAACCTCTGCACCACTGCGGTGCCTGTTAGCCAACAGACAAACATCAATCCTTTAATCAGTGTTACCTGGTGGTTCGAAGTTTGCTGTAATTATCATTTTTCAATTTCTATTCATATGTTGCCTCCCTTTCTTCAGTTCGTATTCATGTGAAGATTTTTTGTCTTGTAAACTTGAATACATTTGTTTATTATGTTTTTTGTCCACTTTCGTCGACATTTTTATGTGTATCACTTTTGAGTACAAATACAAACATTAGAAGCTGGTGCCCATAGCTATTTTTAGAACAATTATTATTTTTAGTTGAACTGTTAATTTTTTAAATTTTGTGGTATTTCTTTAGTCAGGCTGAAGTTCATTAAATTTAATTTTCATTAAATTATTTTTACTGAAGGTAGGAATTGTTTTACAACTTGAAACAATTTTTTATTTGATAATTTTTCTTGGCTGGGATTCGAACCTGGGTTGAATTTACATGTTTCGAGAATCACCACATTCTCTCATCAGAATTCTTTGCGTTCTAACCTCTGCACCACTGCGGTGCCTGTTAGCCAACAGACAAACATCAATCCTTTAACCAGTGTTACCTGGTGGTTCGAAATTTGCTGTAATTATCATTTTTCAATTTCTAATCATATGTTGCCTCCCTTTCTTCAGTTCGTATTCATGTCAAGATTTTTTGTCTTGTAAACTTGAATACATTTGTTTTTTTTTAACGTAGTTGTTTTAATTCTGCGCTTAAAACTAATTTTTATTAAACGGCGCAAAAACCCTATGCAAAAGTTTTAAAAAGTTCGAAATTCGCATAATTTTCGTTTCACTTGTAAACCACATGCAACTTTTCACTCAGCAGCGATATCAATTTTTTTTTGTGGATATATCCTCCAAGTCTAGTGACTATATTTTGTATTGGTTTGGATCTGAAAGCTAAAAACTATTACAAAGAAAACGGAATGGATGAAAAAACTCTTGCAAGTTTCAAGTCGTTTTTTTAATTTTTCGAATTTTAGACCACCAATTCTTAAGGTGAAGACTTTTCAACGTAAAACTTTGCACGTCATATCGTTCAAGTATAGTCATCCAAACCCTGTACAACGTTTTTTTTTCAAAACATAAAACTTAACGGAATAAGAGCCATATGTAGTATGTCGGTTTCAGCAGGTGCTCAAAAAATTTGAAATACCCCATATAATTTTGATTATGGATAGACTAATTTACATTAAATTTAATATTTATTCTGCTAAAAGAACAAATCACTCCTTATATTGGTAGTACCTAATAGGTACATGTACTCGTAGATAGTACTGAAGAAATTATGGCAATTTCGTTGTGAAAAAATACACTGTCGCAAAACAAACTCAATTATGATTTCGTGATTAAGTGAATAAATGATTAAGTTAATATTTTATTTAAATTTAATATTTTTTTTTTATTTTTTCATAATATATTTAAACAATTTTACAACATTTAAAAACTAATTGATATGATTTGTTTTAGTTCTATTTTTATCTTGTTAAAATTTGATTAAATAAATTTTTCTCATATAATTTATAATTGCAGTTTCTTGATTTGATATATTTGTTTGTAAGTTTTATTTACATATACATATATGTATGTACATATATACATATGTATATTTAAAATTAATTAAAGTTTTAAAATTAAATTTTTTCATAAAATGTGCATTTGGTTTATACTATATGTTGTTTAATATTGTTAATAATACAAATGTGTGTTTGTGTAGATGTATATTTTATATATAAGTATGTATATATATATGTATGTATGTATGTATTTATATAATTTTAGGATTTAGATTTTTAGTGATTTGAATTAATACTAATTTTAAGCTGCTCGAAGGGCATTCTATAGTTTAGTTAAGTGCTTTTATTTCTCCTTTTTTTCATTCTAATTAGTTTTTTTTCCATCAAATATACAGACATTTAATCAATTATTATAACTTTTTATTTTGGCTGCTTTTTTTTAGTTGGAACTTTGAGTTTTGCGTATACGTTTTATTTTATTTTTAAATTTTCACACTCCATTATCGAAACACCGACCGCTAAATGTTATCATTTCGATTTTTTAGTATTTGTAGCTGTTTAACCCAGGAAACGTATATTTGTAAAAATGGCTTTAGCCGGACGCTTGCGATTACAAAAACTAACGGTTTTGCCATTCTTTCCATTACGATTTTCATGTAAATTCACCAATAGTTTAAAGACATCTTCTTTGGTGGGAGTGCAAGCATAACGTAATTCTGGATCATAAGTACTAAACATTGATGAGAAAAGTGGATGGAGCACAATTAAAAATAATATTTTAATGATATGGATTTGCCTTCTAAAATTTACCTGCGGTTCCTGTTGTGACGCTTCCATGGAAAACGTCTATAGTAACGGGAACGTTTGGCCATACCATTCGAGTTGTCGTTGAAATCAAGATTGTTGTTATTTGGTTCCTCTATGGCTAAATCTTCTTCCACATATACAATGGGTAGTGTATCGATTGTGGGATCCTAAATAAGCATCAGAAAAGATTTTCGGATTTCAGAATTTATAGGCATATAAACCATAATAAAGACACTGGTATAAATCATAATACAATACTCTAATATAAATAACCATATCGACGAATCGGATGATCTCCAGAAGAATTTTAATAAAAAAATTAAGACAACTAGTTCAGAAGAAAGACAATCATAATACTTCTTTCCGAGGAAGACGACCACTTCTTATCTCAAAGTAAATTGTTTTATTAGAAAGATTTACAGTCATATCTTAATAAATTTAATTCATATTATTACACAATCATATTATGCAATGTTTCAGAATAACAATGTTTTCAAAGAACTTTGAGCGAAAATACTCAGATACGATTAATTAGGAGAATGGAAAAGTTTATAAAATTGAAATATAGACTAAAACTGAATATTTATTTACTTATGCTACTGATCATTGAATTAACAATAAATTCCGTTTTATTTATCTATAAGTATTGCATTTAATGACAACATTAGTATTTTCTTTTCACAATCTTTAGCAAGTAATAATAAAGCATTAAATTATAAAATGTTACCCACCTCTAGCATTTTCATAAGAACAGCTGATTTACTGACAATATCCTGTTCTTCTTGTATGTCCCTTTGAATTTTGCGTAACATGTCATATTTACTGGCCAATTCCAATTCATTGTACACTGTATCGGCGTAATCGGGTTCCATGGGTAAAGTGCCCAACTCTTGGCCCGTAGCAGCAATGTCAGCATTTAAAGCACGCAACAGTTCTACAAATATTAAGAAAATTTTTAAAGTTTATTAAATAATTATGAACTCAATCAATTCAAATCAAATCAGTTTATATACTCGTTGTGCTCGTTGTGATAAATATTATGCATATAAAATAATACTATTAAAGAAATCTTGATAGCTCCTTAGAGAAATATCAAGAGTTACAATAGGAAATTTTAGGAAAGTCCTAAGTTTCTATATAAGTTATTAGAAATCCCTAAAAGTTCAATAGTCTCGATACGAAAGCTCAAAAGTTGTCTAAGAAAATTTAAGAGTTTCTAGTTTACAAGAAATCGTAAAGGATCTGATAGGAAAACTAAAGATTTTTCTAGGGAAATTTATTCAGAAAGGAAATCAACATGAAAAATAAAGAATTCCCACACATTTTCCAAGTAATTTCTAAACGAAATCTTAATACTTCAGATATAATATCTTGAAAGATCTTAAAATTCCTACAGAAAATCATAAAGAGTTCGAAAACGATATATCAAGAGTTCCTAAATAAAATCCCAATAGTTTCAACAGGAAATACAAAAGGATCTGGTTTTGCTCTGTACAATCCCAAAAATCAGAAACGCGAAGCGCCCATTTAGATTTTTTTCCTTCCATACTAATCGCCCCACCCTAATGTTTATATAGTATTTTCCCAGTTAAATTTTAAACACCTAGGAACGAGTTAAAATGCAAATATTCTGACACTACTTAAACAATTGCATTTAACGTATTACCTAAATTTATGTTTATTGATCATTACTAACGTGACCAAACATTCCGCTCTTGGCGGGATTATCCCGTTTTTGGAAAGCTCATCCCGCCTAGATTTTACAAACCGTTTTTTTAAACCAAAAT
Source organism: Bellardia bayeri (assembly GCA_950370525.1). Taxonomy (NCBI): domain Eukaryota; kingdom Metazoa; phylum Arthropoda; class Insecta; order Diptera; family Calliphoridae; genus Bellardia; species Bellardia bayeri. The sequence continues at coordinate 59,248,096 of OX493265.1, forward strand.
CCCGCTTTTTACTGTTTCAGTTTTTTTTTTGCTAATTTTAAAGGAAATCTTAAAATTGAAAACTATGATAACATTTGAATCCAGTAATTCTCAGCAAAGCTTTTTTCAAAAATCGAATTTTTTTAATGTCCACATTTCTTTCGGAACATACATTTAGGTTTTCAAAATAGTTTGTGGTTTTGTATACCCAGTTTTGGCAGTTTAGAACATATGGCCTAAACTATATTTTTTGATTGGGAAAATATATTGGTTCCAAATTGTGTCTGTCTATTATTTTGTTGTTTAAGCAATAAAGTAAGTCTGAGGATAATTTAAACCAGACCAATATTTTGAAATTTTTATGTTTAAATGCATTTAATTTGAAAATTATAAGAGCACACGCTTCTAGCCCACAAACGTGGCCGTCAGACGTTTACAAATGGCTGATTTATTTAAAAAAATATTGATTGTGGTTTCTTAAATGTTATTTTTTTTGAAGTGCTTCAGATCAAAAACTTCAAATGTTTTTTTTTTTTTTGAAAGGTTTTTTTTTCGAAAGATTACGATTTTTCCGCAAATCAATTTTGGAAGCAATTGGTAACTTCGACGAATTTTAAACCGCTAAAATATAAATATATGTTTTAAACATTTAATTCGAAAAGTTCTTTTTTTTTGCAGTTTCATCATGTATCCGAATGATTTAAAATATGTATTGGTTTGCTTAAACCTCTAAAGAGGTTTTAATTTTTAAAAGAATTCCAGCCGAAATTCAAATTTTGGTTTAATCTGAACAATTCGTTTTTAATCACTAGTACACTGCATCACCGATTCCTTGGCATAGTTTGTTTAAATTTTTGTGGCATATATTTGTTAAAACGCTGTCAATAAATATTCTGAAGCTAGTTCTAGAATTAATGTTTTACAATAAAAAAAAACGTTTAAAATTTATTTATAAATATGCGATTAATTTAAAACATCCGCTATTTTATATCATAATTTCAACTTTTTCATAATATTTATTTCAAAATCCCGCTTTTTGATAAAAACCGTCTGGTGACGTTAATCATTACCCATTGAAGTCATTACTTCAATGCCATTAAAAGTAGTTACAAGTAATGAATTTAATAACTCAATGACAGTAAAGTCTCACAGAAGCCGTAATCCGTAAAAATACAATGTGCTTATTTAGATGTTAAATAAAAAGCGTTTATGTAACAGTCATTCAATAAGCCATTATTTGATAACTTCTGAGTAATACAGTTATAGAAATAATGTTATTCAGTAATTGCAAATTATTATTTGAAACGTATCCAATCAGTTAATTTAACAATATGTTACTTTAATCTACAAAATTTAGTTAGACTTTTGTATTTAAAGAAATTAGCTATTAGTAAATTCTTTTAACTAAATCACATTTTAAAACATCATTTAGTTCTTTAGGAATACATTAGACAGTCTCTTTAACTTGTGGTCAATTGTTGTTAAATGCATTAAATGAAAGGATAACAAAAGGATAGACAGTGTGAGTGAAGCCAACAAAATACACAGATTGTAGATACATATACTGGTAAGTGTGTCATATATTCCATATGTAAGAGGAGAATTGTGTAAAGTTGAATGAAACGGAAATTAAACATATTTTGTATTTGTGTGAGTATTATGGCATTTACACTTACTTACACATATTTCACAGAAATACGCACAGTCACATTTATGCTCTTCTTCATTAATGTGACTGTGACGTAATGTTTATGACGTATGGCTACATATATTTTGCAATATGTTCATCTATTCTAAAAATAAACATATTAAACATTTTTTGTTGCAAATTCTTACAAATATTATAAATCTTATCTTATAAATACTTTCAGATAAAAATTCAATAGAAATTGTAAGATTTCTAATTTTTCTTTCTGTCGTTTTGTACATATTTTGTTTTTGTCGGAAAATTTTATTTATTATAAATAGTAAAAAAATGCGGTTAAATAGTTTTAAAACATTATGTATTCAATTTGCAAATCCAGTGAGTCACAAAACTATTTTATCCACTCATTTTTTGGAGAAATTTAAATCTCACCACAATAGTGGGGAAGGTATGTATATTGGAATTGTGCTGATGTTTATAACGTCCATAAATATTGATCCAATAGCCACCTTAAAGTATACCGATCGACTCAGAATCACTTCCTGTGTCAATTTAACGATGTCCGTCTGTCTTATAAAGTTTGTGCGCAGAGTACAGGTCGCAATTTTGAAGATATTTCAGTAAAATTTGGAATTGAAACTGGTGTAAATCGGTCCTTTATTTCACCTGTCCCCCATACAAATGTCCTCCCGAAATAGGAGTTTAACTATCGTAAATGTTTGAATAATGCAATTATCCAAACAAATTTCACCAAAAATGAGTGGTAAATGAAGCCAAATCACAACTACAAATTTTGTGAAGATCGGTCCATAATTGATCATAGCTCCCATATAAGGCCTACTTCCAAAAATACCTTTTAAGTACATAACTCGCTCAAAAATGTTGGTATCCAAATAATATTGTTTCGTAAATATACAAATAATATGGTACAATTTTATGATGATCGATCCATAATTAGTCGTAGTTCCCATATAAGGCCTTCTTCTGAAAATCACTTTAAAGAGCATAAATCTATTAAAAATTTTGGTATCCAAATAAAATTCGACACAAATAAGTTTCTTATATACAGAAATAATGACACATAATTGTATAACGATCGGTTCATAATTAGTCAAAACTCCCTCTCCGTAATTCACTTTAGCCTCCATAAACTTTTAAAAGTGTTTATATCGAGATAAAGTATAAAATACATAATGAAATACTAAATATAGCGCCCATTTCTGAAAAACTGTTTTATGGGTGTAGGATATTATATGGTCGGGCTTGACCGACTTTTGACTTTTTTACTTGTTTTTCATTCACACATAAAATTGTTTTAAATTTATTAGGTTATATTAAGTTTGTCATTCTGTTTCTAACACATCGAACTATTGGTCATAATAACAAAAAGTCTATATATTCTGGGTCCTTATAAAATTATAAGATCATCTAGCCATGGCCGTCTGTTGTGGACACGACAGAGCTTTGAAACAGAATTAAAAAAATTAACATTTTCCCAAACATTCTTTTTTTCACCGAAATGTTTTAGACAAGCTCGATATTTTTTTCTAGAGATTTTTTGCTATTATCATTTATTATAGAAGGACAAATAATGCTGCAAGTGGTAAAAACTGGTTCACAATTTCTTATAGTTCCATACAAATTTATTTCGGAAATTTAGCTCTATGGCACATAAATGCATACTGAAAAGCTCTATGCATACAAAATTTAGCAAAAATAAATTTCATGATAAGAGAAATCATAAAACGATTTTTTGTTTGCATTAGTCCATATTTGGGCGTAACCACCTTTTAAAGTCCACTTCCGAAATAAATTAAATGCCCAAATCTCTTACTAAAAACACAATCAAGTTGGAATTCCACACAAATAATGCATATGTATAAATAAATAAATAAATAAATTAGCGTATTGAATTTTGTGACAATCGGTCCATATTTGGCCATAGCCCCCATATAAAGTCCACTTTCGAAAATAACTTGAATGTTCATAAGTCTCTTGTTGAAATTCGACACAAATAATCCAAATAGACATTTAAATCATCCTACCGAATTTTATGACGATCGGTTCACATTTGACATTGCTCCCGTATAAAGTCTTTCAAAGTTTAAATTTTTTAAAATTAATTAACAAGTTGCAATTCGAATAATTGATCCATAATTGATCATAGCTCACATATAGGGTCCACTACCGAAAAATACATTAACCTACGTAAACATCTTTTAAACATAACATGTAATAGAACCCATATAAGGGTTCCGAAAAATTAAATAACTCATATAAACATCGTTATCGATATAAAATGTAACACAAATTTTTTCAAGTATGCATAGATCACACTTCTGTATATAAGATTCGACGCAGTCGAATATGAACTCTTACTTGTTTTTAATTATTCTTGGAATTTGTTTATTACAAAGGTACGTGTTATGTACTTTCTGATTGGTATCAGCAATAACTCAGCTCTTATTGTGCGCGGCTGTGAATATGGTTAAAATAATTTAACTTTTCTGAGGAACAAATTATTATAATGGGTGATTCAAGTAGAGATACTTTTTTCAATAGCCTTTTTTGTTTAGTATTGTTTGGCATTTCATAATAGAAAACAACGTTTACAAATTTCTCAATTTTTTTTGCGAAAATTCACGTTCTTTGAGGAATGTGTTTCGTGCACTTCTTCGCTCAACTTATGGTCAACATAATCGGCCTACTGAGCGTACTATTTGCAACACCATCACCCATTTTGAGACCCAGCATTCATTACTGGATAATATTCCACCACCGGTGAAATCATCGGTCCATATTTCTTTAAAAATGATGCCGGTGCGAACGTAACCGTCAATGGCGACCATTACGTGCCATGATAACCGACTATTTGATGCCTGAAATTGAAGCTCGTGATCTCGGCGACATTTGGTCTCAGCGAGACGCATCAGTGAATGAATTTATTGAGAGAACACTTCGGTGAGCACATAATTTCACGTTTTGGGTCGATCGATTGGCCACCAAGATCCTTTAACCTTTTACTTGTGGGGATATGCAAAGTGTAAAGTTTATGCGGACAAACCCGCTTCGATTCAGCTCTTGGACGAAAACATCACGCATATCAATCGCCAGTTACCAGTCGAAATGCTAGAACGAGTCATCGAAAATTGGACTCAACGGATAGACCAACTGCAACGTAGCAACGGCCAATATTTGATAGACATAATCTTCAAAAAATAAATGCCAAAGAATGTTCTTGCAAATGATAATAAACATTCCCCATTAAATTTAAATTTTCTTTGTTTTTTTTTCTTTAAAAAAGTAGGAAACCTCGAAATAGATCACGCTTTACATACTGCTTTACTACTAGGGCAAGTCAATTAAATAAAGTTCGCCCAAAACCATTGAACGCAGAAGAGGAAAGGCTAATACTTAATTTTCTTTTCAAAATGAGTATGCAACATAGTTTTGTGGAATAAGCAATGAAGGCACAAATGGTAAGAACATTGGAAATTATATTTTCTTTTAAAAGATAATTACGTTAAGTTATTTATTTACATATTCATTTTAAGTATACTATAGTTATAAATTAGTTATTCAAAATTTATTTGAAATTGAAACATTTTATGTTAATAAGAAATTTTATAAATTACCTTAGGTATTTTATAAATTTAAAGTTTAAATTGTATTTACTGAAAGAACATGTGAAGTGTTACAACTTGAAATGTATAGAATAAATAAGGCTTTATTACAAAAAACAAACATTCAGGCATGTCACAGAATTTAATTCCATTCGGAAGTGGAATTAATTCCGTAATTTGCTTCTATAGAAATAGTAAAACGAATTTTTTTTTCAGAATGAAATCTAGAAATTCTTTAAATTAAATTAAATGATGGTTGAAAATGCTATTAAATGGATCCCCAAAAATTAAAACCCGTGGTAGAAAACCAAAAATTATTCGATGCGTAAAAAAAATCCATTTATCACATTTGAACGCATTAAAAATGATTTAAACATTGGCGTTGACACATCATCTATTCGAAAAACACTCATCGGTGAGGAATTTAGGGCCCGTAGTGCAAGAAAAGTGTCATTGTTATCCACAAAGAATATAAAACAAAGATTAGAGTTTGCTAAAAATCATATCAAATGGCCTAAAAAAAAAAATGGCGTAACATTCTGTGGTCCGATAAAACAAAAATAAACTTGTTTTTTTTTCTGATTGAGGTGTCTACCATGTAAGAAGACCTATCCATCAAGAATTCAATCCAAAATATACTTTAAAGACGGTCAAAAATGGTAGTGGTAGCATCATGGTATGGGGGTCATTCTCTTATTATGGTGTGGGTCTTCTATATCGTATCCAGAATGTAATGAAATCGGCTGATTAAACTGAAATTTTGAAAAATACAATGCTGTCGTATGCAGAAGAAAATATGCCACTTAAATGGATCTTCCAGCAGGATAATGACCCAAAGCATACGGCAAAGTACACAAGGAAGTGGTTCCAGGACAACAAAATCAATGTTTAGAATGGCCAGCACAGTACCCTTCTATATCAGATGTAGTTCTGCTTCAATTAATATCGTAATAAAACAGCAGACTTAATATATTTTGATTCAACGTAAATAGTGTCGTCCTACTCTTATAGATATTTATAGGTACTTTATTTAATAAATTGAACTTTCAAAGACATTTGAATTATTACAAAGCTGTAGATAAGTGCTTCCCGACGATGGCCGAACGGCAGCCAATCTTTTTTAATAAAATCGTATGTAAGACTCGGCGCAGCCAAATGTAAACTCCTACTTGCTAATTTTATAAATTGTTACATTACAAATAAGATTGTTATGTTAAACATACAACATCTATAAAAAACGGTAAGAAATAGTTCTACTCCTAACAAGAGTATAGTTTTTGCCATTCTTATTTTACATAGGTATAGGTGGAGGGTATTTAAGATTCGGCGCAGCCGTATGTAGCAGTCTAATTTGTTTGTCTTTTCTCTTTAGCTTTATCATACACATGACATTTTTAATACATATTTTATGTGATGTAAAAAATAGAATAGATAGAAATTTTAATTAAACTTATGCAATCACCATCTAGAATAATCTACGGCTAAACATCTCAGAAATGTGCACAACAACAAAATAAAATACTGAAAATCAACTATTCAAGTGAAAACTTTCCATATGTTCCACACCAAAACGACAGTGGTGAGAGTAGCTCTTGGTAACACATGTAAATTGCCTTAATCATTTGAAAATATTCGTGTGTGCAGTAGTTGCCAACAACAAAATATTTACTCCTTTCTTTTATTTCCAACTTTATCTATTCTACGAAAAGCAACATAGTGCAAATGAAGCGTATGTGTGCCCCTCTGAAAAAAGGGCCTATTAAAATTTCTGCTTTTTTAAATGATGCTTTTCAAGTATGAAGAAAATTTTGGGGGCGTATAAAAATAACAACAAGAAATAGTGGGTGTTGTCGAAAACAATCGATTAAATCAAAAATTAAACCTTTAAAAACAATATTCAATATTGTGTCACTATTAATGTATGTATGTGTTTCCAAATACATATTTATTTATGAATATTGACGCTAGCTAGCGTGACTATGTTTGTCTCGTGTTAAGTGACCGAGAAATTTGTCAATTGATTTGCAAAGAAATTTAAGAATTTGCGGTTATTTTTGAGGTTAAACTAATGGTGAAAGTCAAAACAATGGAAAATATTATGTAAAATTTGTGTTTGAGCTAGATAAGAACTTTGAGTCAGCTAAACATTTCACTTGAATTTTAGCAATTGGGAACTGAAATTTTTTGGATACTTGCATAATTCAAACATTTATGACGTTAAACCCCTATTTCGGGAGAACATTTGTATTTGGACCAGGTGGAATAATGGACCGATTGCCATCAGTTTCAATTCCAACCGTCCTTGGGCCGAAATATATCATGTAACAAATTATAAATTTATTCAAAATTGCGACCTGTACTCTACGCACAAGCTTCACATGGACAGCCAGCCAGCCAGACGGACGGACATCGTTATATCGACTCAGGAAGTGATTCTGAGTCGGTCGGCATACTTTAAGGTGTGTGTTGGACCAATATTTATGGCCGTTATATACATCAGCACAAATCCAATATACACTCCTCACTACGGTGGTGTAGGGTATAACAATTTTCCACATCATTTGCCATTCACTGTACCCTTGTTGTGATATTTGATTTCTTCATTGTGTTAATAGGTTAAATTTGTAAATTTGTATATATATATATATTATATCGGAAAATACACTCTCGCCCGTATTAAATTTCATTATATGACTTTGTAAACATGAGAAAGGAAAACAAATAACCGAAAAAACACATACAAACAAGAAATCCCTTTACGTATTACTTGTATGCCTAAAAGTATGTAACATTTACGCTTAAATCCCAGTAAATACACGTGTTTGATAACACATTAAACCTTTCGATGGGGAATTAATTTAGACAAAACACTTTCAATAGGAATGGAAGTCAGACTATTTATTATGACACTTAAGAACAAACTCTGATATTTAGATTGTATACTGTTGTGACAAATATGTTATATGTATATAAAATCTAATTACACCTACAAATTTTGTGCAGATCGGTCAATAATTGATTGTAGTTTCCATATAAGACCCATTTGCGAAAATCACTTTAACTAGTATAAATCGTTTAAATATGTTAGTATCCAAATAATATTCAAAGCAAATATGTTGTATATATACATAAATTATTCAGCCTGATTATCGGTTCATAATTAGTTAGAGTTACCATATAAGATCCTCTTTTGAACCTCTTTAACATGTGGAGAACTCTAAACATTTAGATTTCACTTTTCTGTATTTCGTCGTTTTGGCTCAAACATTTAAATTATGCATACCTTCTCTCGATTATTTCAGTGACAATAGTTGAGCGGTAGCGATAATTGCATTTATTTCGGTAAAGGTGTTTGGCAGGTAACGGTAGCTAACCTCGATGAAAGATCATAATTTTCCAACATTTTATTATATGTATGTTTGCTGGGCTACAGCTTCAAGTATGTATATGTGTGTGAGCGTGTCTGTCCATCAAGTGTGTATGAATTTCTTAAATATCCTTGCATGTGAAAGTCTATGTGTGTGTTTTGTGTGTTGTTTGCTCTTCAACACAATCTTTACCTTTTTTTTCTGTGATTAACTTGTTTTACATGGTATCTTGCCTTTTAAAGGACGTTTTTATACCCTCCACCACCATAAGTGGTGAATGAGGGTATATATAAGTTTGTCATTCCGTGTGTAACACTGAGAAATACTCAACTGAGAGCCAACAAAGTATATATATTCTTGGTCCTTACGAAATTCTAAGTTCATTGAGTCATGTCCGTCTGTCTGTCTCTGTAAAACACTCTCACGCCCAAAGGACACAACCGAAATCAACAAAGTTTACAAAAAACCGTTTGTAGTTCACCATCAGCAAAATCGGTATAGTAGAATCAGAGTTATGGACCAAAATGTGAGACAACCTCCATAAAAAATTGATATTTTTAAACATTTTTCTTTCAATTCTATTTAAATATATTACAGATATTTCCATGAAATTTTGTATACGTTGTTTTTATAATAAAAGAAAAAAGTGTGAGGAAAATAGTAAGAATAGGTCCATGATTTTTCATAGTCCCCATACAAAAATCTTCCCGTAATATTGCTCAATTATACATAAATGCCTATAAAATTGGAATATCAATACAAAATTCAGCAGGAATAAGTTTCATGCAAAACCAAATCGCAAAACGAAATTTTTTTTGTTCGGTCCATGTTTGACCATAGACCCCATATAAAGTCCACTTCCAAAATTCACTTAAATACGTATAAAACTGGTATACATAATGTTAAACGGTTAGAATTTGACATATGTAAATAATCCTTAAAGGTAAATAAATTATTGTACTAAATTTTATGGTGGTCAGCCCATAGTTTGTCATAGCTCCCATATAAGTACCACATCCGAAAAAGCCATTTATCTTTATATATATCGTATAAATATCGGTACCGACTCAAAACTTTGTATTACGATGAAATTCGACGTAAGATATCCTCATCATATGCATAAAATTCACTGTTCCAATATTTCGGAAGATCGGCCCATATTTTGTCATAGCTGCCATATAAGAACCATTTCCAAATAACAAATAAACCCACAAAAATGTCTAATAAAGATTGATATCGAACCAACTTTTATATAGAAAAGTAATTTTAATCCAAAAATCATACTAATATCGGTTATACAACAATTATGCTACTGGATTTTATAGCTGTCAGTCAATAATTGGCAATAGCTCCCGTATTAAGTCCACTTCCGAGCATACTAAACAACCATACAACTCTTGTAAATAACGTTATTGAGATGAAATTCAACCAAAATAAGCCTCAAATACGTAGAAACCACATTAGTAGCTTTAGAAGCTATCAGTCCATAATTGGTCCATTTCTTCTATGCCACCCATAAATCTTTTGTAAATAATGTTATTGCGATCAAATTCAAACAAAAAAGCCTCATCTTATATCTTATCATTTTTTATACTCTGTTTCTTAACTTCTGGTGAATAAGGAAAAATGTTGTTGTTCTAATTTTATAAATTGTTAAATTATACTCAAGAGTGTTATGAAAATCAGACAAACTCTTTAACTTATCTTAAGAATTGGTAAGTACATCAATTATAAATGGTCAAAATTAGATAAAATTTCAAAATATTTAAAATAAAATCACATTAGTGAATTACGACCAACAGGTAATATTGTCTTTAAAACAATATATAAAATATTAATACGATTTGCACTAAGACTGAATAGAAAACACAGAAGAAGGATATTCTAGTCCTATAACCAGTGTAGTTTTTCTATTTCTTAGTACGTTTAGGTGGAGGGTATTTAAGATTCGGCATAGCCGAATATAGCACTCTAACTTGTTATATTTCCATTTCACTGTTTTAGAGATGTGTGGGAGAGTTAGTGTGTAAGTTTAAAGGATTACACACACATACAGATATACTACAAAAAAAATCTATACATATTAAATTTATTGTATACGATTTATTTTGGCAAGGCATTGTTGTTCATAGGCAAGACATCGCTTATTAATGTGTAGATGTGTGTTGACTGGTGTGTATGTATCTATCTATCTTTTTTGTAGATTAGTGTTGTTTGTATTGGTTGAATTTTAATATGAATTGTTAAACAGTTTAAGTATGTATGTCTCTGCATTTGTATATGTGCTAATCTTTGTCAGATCTGTTTTTATTTCAGTTTTTATTTCAATAATGCTTAAAATTTGTCTTTGGTTTATCTAAATTAAATCCTTTAGAATTTGTTACATTTCGTTTAGGTTTTTTTTTTTGGGGGTTGAAAAGGATTTCACAACAAGTTACGAGTATATTAAGTGTATTAATTAAATTAATATCGGTACTTTAAGTATAGACAACTGTTAATGTAAAAATGTTTAAGGCATCTTCTTGTGTTAGACCAGATGACCAGATATTTAGTGGTTTGAAAAATATAAAAACTGAATCTCTAGAGTAGGTGTAAAAGTGTATCCGTGCTTTCAGGCATAAGTTTTTGGCGTTGTAGTATTTTAAAATAACTAAAAACTGATCCATGTTTTGAAAGCTTAATTACGCTGGTATACTACACACTAATACAATGAAGATTTATACTATCGGTAATCTTTTTATCAAATTCTTTTAGTATTTGATTTATAATTGATTCTTTCTACTGTAAAATATACTTAACAATATTTTAAAAATGTTGATATCGAGAAAGACTTCGAAGATACAAACCGATATAAAAGTTTTTCAATGAGAACTTTGTTTTTCAAAATAAAATAAAAACAATAATTTATATGAAAATCATTCACATTTTGATTATATTGGAATGAGTTAAATTTAATAATTATAAATAAACAGTTGTCCACCATTTTAGGGCCTACTGCCCTTTTCATTGCATAAAAATAAAACTAAGAAAGAAAATTTAAAAATATTTTTTATGATTTAATTTAGGTTTAATACTAAACAAAATAATTTACAATACAAAAAGTAAATTTTCGGAAAATAAGCAATTAGTATAAAAAAACTTGCATGTACTTAATATTTAAAATTTTTACCGGCAGGTTTATTTGTGTTTGCTTTGTTTATGACTAAAAAAAAAACATTAATTCGATATTAATTTATTGCTTTTTATACCCTACACCACCATAGTGGGATTTGTGCTGATATTGGTCCAACACCCACCTTAAAGTATACCGATCGACTCAGAATCACTTTTTGAGTCGATTTAACGATGTCCGTCTGCCCGTCCGTCCGTCTGGCTGGTTGGCTGGCTGTCCATCTAGAGCTTGTGCGCAGAGTACAGGTCGCAATTTTGAAGCTATTTCGATAAAAATAATTTTTTTCGACCCAAGAATGTATGGGATTGAAACTGGTGAAAATCGGTCCATTATTTCACCTTGCCCCCATACAAATGTCCTCGCGAAATTGGGGTTTACCGACCATAAATGTTTGAATTATGTAAGTATCCACACAAACTTCATCAAAATTTAATGGTAAATGAAGCCAAATCACATCTACAAATTTTGTGCAGATTGGTCCATAAGTACTCGTAGCTCCCATATAAAGCCCACTCCCATATAAAGCCAATTCCCGAAAATCACTTTAAAGAGCATAACTCTCTCAAAAATGTCGGTATCCAAATAATATTGAACACAAATATATTTCATATATATATAAATAACACGGTACAATTTTGTTATGATCGGTCCGTAATTACTCGTAGCTCCCATATAAGGCCCACTTCCGAAAATCACTTTAAAGACCATAACTCTCTCAAAAATGTCGGTATCCAAATAATATTAAACACAAATATATTTCATATATATATAAATAACACGGTACAATTTTGTTATGATCGGTCCGTAATTACTCGTAGCTCCCATATAAGGCCCACTTACGAAAATCACTTTAAAGAGCATAACTCTCTCAAACATGTCGGTATCCAAATAATATTGAACACAAATATATTTCATATATATATAAATAATACGGTACAATTTTGTTATGATCGGTCCATAATTAGTCGTAGCTCCCATATAAGGCCCACTTCCGAAAATCACTTTAAAGAGCATAACTTTCTCAAAAATGTTTGTATCCAATTAATATTGAACGCAAATATATTTAATATGTATACAAATAATACGGTACAATTTTATAATGGTTGGTCCATAATTAGACGAAACTCCCATATAAGATAAATCTCTTAAAGTATTTATATCGAGATAAAGTTCAACACATATAATATTTATATTCACAGACATCATGCTACTAAATTTTTGAGTGCTCGGTCCTCAATAGGTTATATCTCCCATATAACGCCCATTTCTGAAACTCTGTTTTATACATATACTGGGTGTAGGGTATTATATGGTCGGGCTTGACCGACTATACTTTCTTACTTGTTTTTTATATATTTATATATCATTTAGATTGTAAGCCCTTAGGGCCTAATTAATCCAGATTATTCATATGGCAAATACAAAAGTATAAATTAATATAATAAAAATTCAAAAGTTTCTGTTTATATAATTGTAACACCCCTATTGCACAAATGTTGAATACTAAAATTAATAAAAAAAAATTGAATTGTGGTAAATGTTTACAGCCACCTTCTATAACTTTTCCAAAACAATATTTTTAAATTTCGATATTTAATACGAAATAGTTCGTCCTCTATAAGGTACATTAGAGTTCCATAATCTTGAAACTCGGACTACAAATGATCTATTCATAATCTGGGAAGAATATCTGGACATAATTAATGAACTATGTAGCAAATTTCGTAGTTTTATAAAATTGCAACAATATTCTAAGGTAAATAAAACTTTCAAAATCACATTGCAGAAGATTAATATGAGAACCATATTTTAATCCACTGTTATAACGAGCTACTCTATTAAAGGATTGTTTAAGTTTTCTGATACCATACCGTGATATACCCGAATATACCTCCAAACCATATAGTAATATAGAAAGACACAATGCCATAGCTACTCGCCTTTTTACTTCAGCAGGTAAATACAAACCAATATAATATAAACGTTTCAAAACAAAATGAATTCCAGAAATAACATGATTCACTTGGAAGTCGAAATTTAAGTTGTTATCAATGTCAAAACCTAAGTATTGTAATATGCAACAAATTCAATCACATCAGTGTCTAAGATCAGCAATGGTTTACTAATAATTTGCGAAAACCGCATGTATCGCGTTTTAGAAGGATTCAAACATAAACAATTCATATCATACCATTCCTTAATAATCCTTAAATCCTCATTAACGTTCCGTTCCAAAAAATCTAGACCATGTGTATTGTATGTGGTAAACACTTTTTGTAAATTATCCAACACAATTAAAATTACAATGAAGTAACTGTTAAGAGCCATGACAAAAAGTAGCTATTATACAAGAGTACGAGTAATAGTTAAACAGTTTGAAAAAGGCAATCAGTGGTCATAAGCGTCCAAAAAAGGCTCCCTGTTGTTCCTAAACCATAAATTAAATGGTAATACAATAAAAAGAGACAAGTAGTTATTTAACACCAAAAAATTCTTCTATGGCAATAAAAGCAAACCCGTTAGTCGATGGACAGCAAGGCCAGACTTTTGCGATATTGGATACATCTCAGTAGTAAAAAAGTAAAACCTGCATTGTCAATAAAAAATGTTAAGGCACGGTTGACATTACAATATTATTGGCGCCGAACAGCCCAGAGAATTCAAACACACCACGTTTAGAAAACAAAGAAGCACGGTGGTAGGAACGCAATCATACGGGGTGGTTTTAGCGTCTATTATGTGAATAAAATTACTTTTACTGGATTTTAGCTGGTGACCCAAAGCACACTTCCAAAATCGTTAAAGAATGGTTTAGCAAGCAAAATTTTCTTTTGATGCAATTGCCACCAAAAAGTCTCGACCTTAATTCGTTTGAGCATTTGTGGTTAATTGTGAAGAGACAGTTTGGACAATACCGATTAATTCCAATCCATTTGGAGGAGCTATGAGGAGCAGCGGGTCAAGTGCGAATGAAAGAGTATTCCATATGAATTAATTGAAAATTTGTGGAGAATATGCCAAAACGTGGCATTGGTCTAAATATTCAAAATACTATCATTACCTAAAGGTTACTATAAATACTACAATAAATCTACTGCAATTACTGTCAGCACTTTTTATAAACAAATTTCATATTAAATTTAGAAGACAAAAGATTCAACCTTTGCTATTTCAATGAACACAATGTTGTCAAATTATTTTTTGTGTTCGTGATGGCAAATATTTCCAAATAATTTATTTATTTATATATTTAGTCATTACATCGACTTTTTTGATTGTTTGGAAAGGTGTAATTAAATATGCTTTCTTTTCTTAAATATGTAATTTTGTTATAAGTTTGTCAATCCGTCTGTAACATTAAGAAATATTCATGTACATGCCAAAAAATGTTCAAAATACACAAACAAAAATGGACAAGGCTTACAAGAAAATGTTAATTATTGTCCTGAGCAGTTCAGTTAAATTCAGTTTCATGTACATACAGTGGCAAGCAAAACTGTCCGAATGTTTTGCATTAAGGAAGTAAGGTAATGCAAATAATACAAATATAGGTATATTATCATATATATATATTTTTTATTTAATTGAACCTTATTGTAAATAATAAAGTAAAAAATAAAAAAATTAAAAAAAACAACAAATTTACTATTCGGACACTTTTGCACAGTACAACAAATAAACATTATCATAATATTGCTCTCTTAAAATGTAACGATATTTGACCCATCGGTTTTTAATGTTTGTTGCGATCTCGTTATCTAGTTTTTATTGCTCTATTTCTGCAAAACTGTTTGACCTGGGATATAATTAACTTGATTTTTAAATAAAAAATTAAAACTGATATTGGAAACAATGTGATAAGTTTGTTGCAAAATAATTATTCATGTCCTAAAATTGCTTAAAAATTAAATTTAAGTAAATCCACGGTAAATGATATAAAAAACGGTGTAATGTAGCTTGCTATAATAAACAAGGTGGTCGACCAAGACTGTTTTCTGATGGCGATGCCCGGCAGATTATACGTTTGCTACACATAATAAGGACACCAAGATTCCGAAAAATGCTGCTAAAAAGTATTGGTAAGGATGTCAGTTCATGGACGGTTACACACACATTAAATAGAAACCCAACACTTTCCGATAGAAATGTAAAAAACGCCTTCATTTCTGTAAAAACCACAAAAATTGGACAGCAGATGACTGGAAACGGCTAATTTGGAGCGACGAAACGAAAGTCAAACCAAAAATAATACTGTTGGCATAGGCCGCATGAGCGCATCCAAAAGCTTCCTTCCTTAATGCAAAACATACGGACAGTTTTGCTTCCCACTGTATGTACAAATAAATTAAATAGTTCGTTTATATATATTTAACCATAACATCAACATATTAGCACCATTATCAGGTTGAAATTCGACATACAAAATCCTCATACATACATACGTGTGTAAAAATGTCCGTACTTGATTGTGTAAATATCGGTATATATGTAAGTTTTTTATAAATCCAACTTTCGAAAATCATAGAAATGTGCATATTGATGCATATGATTGCTGCAGAAATTAGTTTTATTATACAGCAATTAGACTATAATTGGCCATATCTCCCAAAAAAAAAAACTCTTGTTAAAACGTTATTTATATGAAATACAATCCAATATTTTAGGATGATCAGTCTATATTAAAAAGTAGCTTCCAAATACAAGTAAGATCTTCTGAAAATCTTTTAAATAGTGATATTGATATGATGATCAAGAAATTAGTTGAAAATATTTCTGTTATTCTTTTTATTCCCTCTATGTACCACCAAAAGTGATAAATGAGGGTAGTAGTACGTTTGTCATGTATGTAACAGTATACCTAACGTGACCATACTTTCCGTTTTGAACGCGACCGTCCCGTTTTCAGCTACTTTGTTCCGTTGTCCCCGACAACAACTCGGGGACGCAAAAATGTTCCGTTTTTAGAAATTCGAAAAAAGAAATAGTTGATTTGTTCAAAAATGTAAGAACAAATCTTCAAATTCCTCAAAGATAGATAGTTTTTTTTAATATAAGTATGTATGTATGTACAAATATCTAGAAAAACTTTATGGGGCAAGTACCACAGAGGGAAGATGTTCAAAAAGTTCTAGAAAAAGAACATATCGATTGCAATAAAGATACGGAAGTGTCCGATGAATATTCACTCGTATCTAAATATGTAACATCGCAGAAAATTGATGAATGGAATCAACAATATATTTCTGCGGAAAATCGTTGGGTGAAAGTAGGTATTTAAATATTTTCTGCCGTATTTATAAAAAATTAAATTTGTCTTAAAGCACACTTCAAGCCTACTTTATTTTTTTATAAATATGTACATTTAATAGCAATTAACAAAACCATGTAAATTTTCAAAATATCGTTGAATATATTTTATGTTTGCCTGGAACAAATGCGCCAGTTGCACGTGCATTTTCTTTGATGAACAAGTTGTGGACCGCAGATAAAACTCAATTAAGGGTATCAGTGCTTAAGGCAATGTTAATTGTTAAAGTTAATATTAAAAAATCCTGCCAACATTACAAAAGATCTTAATTTAATAAGTATATCAAACTATCGAACCGTAAGAATATGATGGTTCCAAGTTGATCTGTGGTGTTGGATGTTGTGTTTTCTGTTTTGAACTCGGGTTAAGGTTGTCCTTACGTTTTCCAGATAAAGCTAGTGTCTCTCAGACCGAGAAAATGACCATCAAGGCAGCAGTAATCGACAGATTGGTGGCACTTATAGCACTTTAACCAGGCAGTAAGGTCAGGCTAGGACTTCTAACTGGAATCACGCTAGTTTGGGTTACTGCTCATTAAGACAAGTACGGCAAGCACGCGAGCTGGTCAGAGAGGTAAGCTTTTATACCCTATACCACCATAGTGGTGTATGGGTATATTGGATTTGTGGATATGTTTGTAACGCCCAGAAATATTGGTCAAACACCCACCTTGAATTATACTGATCGACTCAGAATCACTTTCGGGCTTGACAATACAAATACTTTCTTACTTGTTATATCTGGAACAACAAAGAAATCCATTTGATACACAATTTTAAACATTATTGAAACGTTTTACCATTTCATTGCGTAGACACAACCTTATGCTAACTTATCAAATCCATTACGATTTAAAGAATATTTTATTCCTACTTTTTGTACCAACAGTGAGGTATTTAACTGGGGTATACTGTATATTGGCAAATATTCATCTGAGACCCAACAAAGTATGTGTGTATAAACATTCTTGATGCTTATGGAATTCTAAAATGTTTGATGACACTATTACGTCCAAAATACAAAGCTCTAGTCAACAAGTCGTTTACCATTATCCTAAGCATTCTCTTGGTATTAAAAATCAGTACAATATGTCCAGTAAACCCAGAGTAGTTGTGAACCAAAAAAGATATTTTGATATTTGATATGTTTCAAATTTTGTTGACATAAGTTTCGTATTAAAATAACAAATTCTTTTGATCGGTTTTTTACTCCCTAAAATATCATTTATAACACGGTGCGACAGTCCAAAAAACCTGGGACCCGACATTATTTTTCTTGTAGGGCTTGGCGACTAAAACAAGATTCCAATAGTGAAATATGCGGGACACCTTCAAAATCCGGTTTTACGGTTTAACCGGTTTTTGTACCTTTGCCTTTTGGAGGTGTCCGGTATATTTCACTATTGGAATCTTGTTTTACTCGACAAGCCCTACAAGAAAAATTATATCGGGTCCCAGGTTTTTATATTTCATTCAATTTTGTATCACTGTTGAAATTGCACATGTTAATAATCCGTGATTATGTTAACAATAAATGTTCAATTCAATACAATTTCTAAACATTTGAAATAAATTATGTTGTACGCAATATTTTCTTTCTAAAAATATATAAAATTTAGAGTCCAATAAAGAGCGCAAAGTCCGAACAACAGACACTAAATTTGGATATTTTAGTGTTTATACCAGTGTATCTACATATAGCTGCATTAATTTTCGTTGTATTTAGCTGGAGCTTTATTTCTGTTTTTATTTTTATCATAACTTCATATTTTTCAATTTGTTATAATCATGCAGATTTAAAATGCTGCTAAAACAAGTACGAGTATGTTTAAAAACTCACCATCACCTGGATCATAGACAGGCCTAACATTAAAATCTTCCAAATCATGCGGTTTAAACGAGACTTTACCATTGGGCACCTGATCCATCATTAATTGTGCACTGGCCAGCGAGTAAATGTCTGTGGCATCCTTTAAAGCCTTGCCAGCCGTCGCTGAACGTGCTGCAGATGAAATTGATGGTGCGTTTTCTATGAAGGCGTCACTCGTACACACCAAAATGGCTGATATGAAGAGGGCAAACCAAAATGCTAACGTATCGTACTGCATACTTTTATATTTTTATTATATTTCTTATTGTAATGAGCAGCTGCAAATATAAAGGAAAAGAAAATGTGAAAAATATTTATTCTTAACATGCAAAGAATTTTTTATATAATTATTTAAACACTCTTTTCTTTTCTTACTTTACTTAATGCGTATAATTATAAACATATTTTCTCATCTGTTATACATATGTATGTACATATTTACATGTAAATATAATGTGGGTGTTACTGTTTATTTCCATGGTTTTCTTGGCTGTTATTAATTAATTTATAGTGTTTGTTTTTTCTTTAAATTAACTTGAATTTGTTTTTAATATAATTAACAAACACAAACTGCGGAACTTTATGGCTTAGCTGATAGTACGGCACACTATCGCCTAGTCCATCTTCGCACCCATTATCCTGTAATTACTTAATTTATATTTACGCAAGATTTCTGGTGTTTTTGGAATTTTACTCATTAACTTTGTTTGAAGTTTGATAGTCTCGGTACCAATTTAAATAACAATTTTGTTACAAATATTGACCTATAGTTTAATTCTTGATAGATAAATAGTGATTTTTTAAGAGCTTTCGGATTGGATTAAAAACACACATACAGTTTAGAGAAATGTATGAAATCTTTAGTTGAGTCGATAGAACGATGTATAAAGCCTCAAAAAGCCTTATATCTCCAACATATAAGCCGGTATCTCACGAATAAATTCTTCAATTAGCGTCAACCGTTGAGGGCTGGAAACACATGTCAGCCAATTCCAGTTTTTTTCATTTTGAGCAAAAAAACTTGTAATCATCACACAGTAGCTGTGCCATTCACAGTTACGTTCCTGCCTTGGTCATCGTTACTGTCGTCTTTGAAAAAGCACGGTCCAATTATGCCACCGGCCCATAATTCACACCAAACAGTGCATTTTTAGGGATGCGTTGGCAGATCTTGCAATGCTTCTGGCTGCTCTTCACACCAAATTGTCATAATTTTGCTTGTCTACGTATCCATTCAACCAGAAATGGGCTCCGTCGCTGAACACAATTTTCCAAAAAAAAAGTGCACGATGCATGACCGATAACCGAGCATGAATTTTGATAATAAAATTTAATAATCTGCAAGCGTCTTCCGTTTGTATGGTTAAATTATAAACCAAACTGAACATGTTTAACAGTAAAATGTTACACGAAAACAGCTGAGCTGCCAAAAACAGTTTTGCCAAAAAGAAAGTTGCTCAAAAATCACCCTTTATATTTCTATCTTCTTTTATTATAGCCTCCACTGCCATAAGTGGTGAATGAAGGTATATATAAGTTTGTCATTCCGTGCGTAACACTGAGAAATATACATCTGAGACCCAACAAAGTATATATAGTATATCCTTGATCCTTATGGAATTCTAAGTCGATTGAGCTATGTCCGTCTGTCTGTCTGTCACAACCTGTCTGATACAACCAAAATCAACAAAGTTTACAAAAACCCGTTACTATTCTCCTAAGCAAAATAGGTATAGTAGAACAAGAGTTGTTGACCAAAATGTGAGACCTCCATAAGAAATTGATACCTATTTCTTAAAGTTTTTTAAATATATTGCAGATATTGCCATGCAATTTTGCACATGTCATTTCTATGATAAAAGAAGAAACTGTGAGGAAATAGTAAGAACCTGTCCATGATTTCTCATAGCCCCTATACAAATATCTTCCCAAAATATAGCTTAATGATAAACAAATACTTGTAAAATTTGAATATCTATACAAAATTCGGCAAATATACATAAATGTCATGTAAAAAGAAATCGCAAAAAGAAATTTTGCTTAGTTGGGACCATGTTTGACCTAGACCCCATATAAAGTCGACATCTAAAATTCACTTAAATACGTATAAATGTGGTACAAAGTTACCAGATTACAATTCGATTCTGATTATGATGGTCGGTCCATAATTGGTCATAGCTCCCATATAAGGACCACATCCGAAAAAGTCATTCTTTACATATATCTTATAAATATTGGTACCGACTCAAAACTTTATTTATATATTATTTAATTATACATAATTTAAATATACATAAAAATCATCCAAAAAAAATTTTGTGAATTTCGGTCCATATTTCCCATATAAACCCTCTTTCAAAAATCACTTCATACTCATAAATCTCTTATAAATAATGGTATTGATCCAAAATTTTACATGGATCATTTACATACATATATGCCAAAATCAAACTGCTGGATTTTGAGAATATCGGTCTATATTTAACCATATCCCACATATAAGGTCCACTTCCGAAACTCACTTTATTAGTATTAAATAAATATATATGTATCTAAAGTATACCGTTATTACAATTCAGCGTGAGATATCCTCATCATATGCATAAAATTCACTGTTCCAATATTTCGGAAGATCGGCCCATAGTTTGTCATAGCTGGCATATAAGGACCATTTCCGAAAATTAATTTAACACACAAAAATGTCTAAAAAATACCGATAATCCAGAAATCACATTAAGATCGGTTATACGGCAATTATGCTACTGGACTTTGTAGCAGTCAGGGAATAATTGGCATTAGGTCCTGAATAAAGTCCACTTCCGAGCATAACAACCAACCATACAACACTGTTAAATACGGTTATTGAGATGAAATTCAACCAAAATAAGCCTCAAATTCGTAGAAACCACATTAGTGGATACTGGATTTAGAAGCTATCAGTCAATAATTGGTCCACATCTACTATGCCTCCCATACCCTTTTTTATATTTTGTTTCTTAACTTATTTAACTTTTAAATTGTTAAATTACAATCAAGATGATTATGAATATCAGACAAACTCTGTAACTTATCTTAAGAACGGGAATTACATCAATTATAAATTATCAAAATTAGAAAAAATTTCGAAACATTTAAAATAAATTAAGTTGGTCGTAAATAAATTATATTGTCTTTTAAAAAATATATAAAATACTAATACATTTTCCACTAATACTGCAGAAAAACACAGAATAAGGATATTCTAGTCCCATAACTAGTGCAGTTTTTGTATTTCTTATTATGTTTAGATGGAGGGTAATAAAGATTCGGTACAGCCGAATATAACACTCTAACTTGTTACATATAATTCTGTATATACTAAATATTTTCTAGGATTTTTCCATGAAATACATACCTTTATATATTTATATACGTATCTATGTATGTATGTATGTATGTATATTCGTCCTTAAACATTTTAAAGAAACAATTAACGTAGTAATTTATTTGTTTGTTCCTTCATAATTTAGATCATATTTAGTATTCTATTCAATTCTAACCCAATTAATTTGTTAGAGGAGGAGAAAAAAATCTCATTACACTACAATTGCGGACATAAAATTACCCAATTACACAGCTACATACTCTACTCAACAGGTGCAGAGTTTTAAAGGAATAACTTCGTTTGAACATGAACACTGGACCAAATTGAGTTTATAATTTAATAGTTTAAAAATATTTTGTAATATAATAATCTGCACAAGGTTTCTTTATATCAGAAACTTGTATTCAAAACAACAAAACAAATTTAATTATTCTTGTTAATTTGAGTAAAAATTAAAAAAAAAAATATTCAAATCTAAACTAGTAAGAGTGCACAGTCGGGCAGAATGAAATTTTTTTGGACATAAATATGGTTCGATCGAAATAAACTTTTGCATGAGCTACAACTTATGACATAAATTTATTTGTATCAAAAGAATACAAAATTTTAATAACAAATTTTTTTTTAATAAAATCTAAATCTATATTAAAATTTACTTCGTTTTTAAAAACAATCTCCAAATGGATTAAATTACTTTTTAACTCTGATAAACCACCATAAATAGTTGCAAAAGTAAGAAAAATCCATATATATATATGTACTTACTTACTTGTGACATTTAAGCCTTATCGCATGCCAAACTCTTACTTAACTCCGTTAAGAGAAATTGGCCAAGCAGAAAATAGAATGAGTATTTCTCAGGCATAAATATTAATGCATAAGAAAAGCACCCCTGCAGGAAACCTGGGGACAAGTGTCTCCAAGTCACCACTTTTGTCTACTATTTTGGTGACGGTTTGGTGACATTGTCAACAGCATTGTCACAATGGTTAGATATTATTATACAATTTTTTTTCAATTGTGAGCCCCGATAGACTAGGCGATAGTGTGCTGGACTATCATTTAGGGGGTTGCGGGTTCGATTCCCGCCAAAGACTACGGGTGTTTTCGAATTTATTTTTAATTTGGTATTTTTTAATATTTGAATTTTTTTTCTAATATAAGTCCAAAAATGAGCAAAAAATTCATTTTTATTTTCTATTTCACAGAAGTACCAAATTGTAGACAATGTGGTCCCAAAAGAACTACCTTGTCACACGCACATGTTAAATGTCTATAGTAATTAGCATTGTCTGGGGTATACTAAGTCACTAGTACTGGTGACTGTGTCAATAGTAAATCAGTTTCACTGTTGACATTTCCTGCAGGGACATTATTACTACCAGTTATTGTTGTATGTAGTTGTATTTCTTATTATGGGTAAAAATAAAATGTAAATGATCAAATAACCTCAAGTAATTTAAGCATCTACATATAAAAACAAAAGCTCATTCATGGCAGTGATTTTTGTTCGCATAGACGGTTAAGAATATGGTGCAAGCTACAAGGAAGCAACATAAAATAAAAACCATAAAATTACTTTCTTAAAGGTGGATAGCAGAAGGTACTTGGCTGTTAATATATGTACATATGTGTGTGAGAGAGCGAGAGAGAGTCACCTGACCCTGATGATGGTGTTAATGCTGGTGGTGATGGCGGTGGTAATGTCATGATTAGTTAGAATTTCTGTTATCTCTGTTTACTTTCTAACAAACTTTCCTGCTTTTCTCTTTATTTATATGCAGGCATTAAAAACGGTAAAATGTTTGTCTGTTTCTTACAAAGACATGCAAACATTTAAGGACACAACAGCCTGTTGATTGTTTATTACCTTGAATGCTTTTTTTTTTGTTTTGCCCATTTTTTATATAATTTTTTTTTTGTTGTTTTTATAAATTAATTTTGGATTTTACCTTGGGGACTTTTGTAGACCATAAGGCGTCTGTGGTTAAGTTTTTCCGTCTTTTTATGTTTTTAGTTCACTTTAGCTTTTTTTATTCGAGTTTATTTTTGCTTGACAAATATAGTAAATAAAATGGAATAGAACTGAAACATAAAATTACATTTAGTTGACCTTATTCCACCATTTCATTGTGTATCTATTGTACCATTAATGTTACTTTGTAAATGTAGTGTATTTTGCCTGTTTTGTGTTCTATTAAAGTCCAAGTTAAAATAGTAAATTACTCACTTAATGTCAACATGTTAATTAGTCAATTAGTCTATTGTATTTCTTAAATCCCTACTTCAAAGGACTTGACAAATAAACACATTTGTAAACAGTATGTTTATAATATGCAGCATACATAAGCATTTGCTATGCATCTGGATGCAGAAGTATGGGACAATAGATTAAATTGAATAATATTTTATGTTGGTATTTGAACGTTATGCTGATTCTTTGTGTGAAACTCTTGGGAAATACATTTATGTTAAAGACTAAATAATCCCTTCATCCATCGATTTAGAAATTTAAGACAAATCATAACAGAGGAAGGCCAATGTAAGTTTGTTTACAAAATTATTCATAAAAAAAATTTTAAATATCGCAATTCACTTAATCTGGCAACGCTGTGAGAAACGGTCATGCGGCAAAGTTAAATTTTCTTTAATGTTTTTCTTTGCCGCTTAAAACGAAGTTACAATACACATGTATATAATTTGTTACATGTGAGTTTACTTGAATAAAAATAAAATGGAAAACATCGACGAGGAAAAATTAATTTCAGAAATATGCCGCGCTCATTTGCCTACCTACAAAAAGTAAAAGAGGCAAAAAGAACAGCTGATTGCTGATCGCGGCCACATGACGCTTACTATAAGACATTCGAAAAGCATGAAATAAAAGACTTGAGACTTGTGAAAATATAATTGAAAATATATCATTTGTCTTGTTGCACAGTGGGACAAAATCGATTTTTTGGAAATATTGGGTGTGTAACTTAAAAATTTGGGATTTTTTTAAATGGTTAGCTTTAATTGTACAATATAGATTTATTAAAAATATTGGCCATTGCTAGCTATGACCATTTCCATCTGCTCATCTAAAACGGTTTTGGAAAGCAAAATAATTGTTATTTTTAAATATATATACTTCTCATACAATACTAGCACCTATGTATGTATATATCAGTATGCTTACTTGAAACAAATTTCTGTTACATTTTGTATCGATCACGATATTACATGTTATGGAACGATTGTTACAAAATATTTTACAGTCTTTAAGTCTTATGGTAAATTTCACTAATTTCACCTTAACACAGACTTGATAATGCATTTTATAAGAGATTTAGATGATTTTTAGTGTGGACTTTTTATGAGAGCTATGGTCAAATATAGACTGATTGTCATAAAATTCCAATTCAAAATTTTCCAAGTCTATTTTCTAAACTTTGACGGACATAGCTAGATCTTAAAAGGACCCCGAATATATAGAATTTTTTGTACTTTTTGTACGACCAATATTTCGATGTTTTGTGGTGGGTATTCAAATGAATAATAATTTTTCAAGATCTTACGACAATCTCAGAATGAGGTTGTGAGAACAGAGAGAGAGATTTAAACTTAATAAACTAAACTGATAAAGTGTAAAAAAAAAAAATAGAAAAAAAAAAAAAAACATAAGACTCAAGATGCTTCTTGGTGACAGTAGGGTATCCAACTCTATTGATTCATTAGAGCATCATTGTGGATTGTAATTCAGTGTTCTGCTGAAATTAGGGGCTTGTTCACGAAACACATAGTTTTTTTTGGGTAATACACGTTCTTCAGTCAGGACCCATCCATTCATGGTCGACTGGACAGTGGATCGCACAACACACTACAGGGAAATTTCGTTCTTTAGCCGTACTGTCCGTATGTGTAATAAACTACCAGCAAAAGTATTCCCTGCCACTTTATTTATTTATTTATTAGTTTGTTGTTCTATACAAAAGACTTAGAAGTCTTATATTCCAGTACAGAACTGAGGATTTGTGAAACACATTATATAAATTACTTTCAATATAGGAAAATTCAAATCAAATATTCACAAACACTACTCCCTCTATCCTCCCTCCCATAACCTATTTTCGTAGTTCCAACACAATGATGACCCCTACATCTCCTGAGTGCTGATCTAAACAAAGAAAAAAAACTTTACACGGGTTTAGTCTAGCCAATTTCCTAGATCCCCGAGGATCTTCAGAAAGTTCCTGCAATAATGAATGCAATTACTTAGTACCCTGTTATTATGTTTAAAAAAAATATATATATTAAATTTAGTCTTCTAAGACCTTCTCTTTTTAATCTGATGTAGGGGATCTTTTGGTTTAACACTTTCGACCAAACTTGTATCCCTTTATTTAATTTCTTACTTAAAAGTAATTTTTCTTCATTTCTTCATTATGCTAATTTTGTTACTGCAAGTCGAAGGGAAAAACTAATTTAATGTTTTTAGTCTTTTGGTATTTTGCATACAAGACTTCAGGGTTAATTTCATAATAAATGTTTAGTAATGAATTCTTCTTAAGAACAAAATACAGTTGAAAATAGTTATTTATGTTTTTTCGAGTTCCTCTTCATTATTATTATTATTATTATTATTATAATTTCTTGTTTATCCTTCTATTAATTTTATTTGTTTCTTTGTGGCAGTGACCGGAACTCACAAATTATGTTGTTGAAATGTTTTTGTCAAATGGAAAAAGTACTTAATTACACTACAAACAAAAAAATTAAGCATGACACAATGTGTCGGAATGTAACAATATAAATTATTTATTATTGATCTATTGGGAATAGTCAGCCATAAAGGAGGTGATTAAAATGTGGTTTAATTATTTAACATTTAAATGTTAAATATCTAATATTAAAGTAAGGTATGTTTTATATATTTTTCAAATTAAACCAATTTAGGAATTTTGTGTCATGGCCTTATTGTAAGTTAAATTGTACTTACACCATTTATTATGACACCCTAAAGTATACTTTAAATATTTCGGTTTGTATTAAATAAATGTTTTTTTACACAAACTGTTTATTGCCTTGAGATAAATGAGCTTCAAATGAAATATTGTCTGTCTATGAGTGGTAAATTGAAAAAGTTTTTGTTTTATTGTTTTATTTTTCAAACTAAAGAACAGTGATAAAATAACTGAAGATGTCAGTTATATATATATACATATATGTATATTACAACTTAAGTACATTTATCTTTGAAGACACTTAATCTTGTTTTAGTTAATTTTCAACTAGAAGCAAATAAATTCAAACTCCTTAAATAATTTTAAAATTTGCAATAAAGCGACATAAGCAATAACTGTTTGATTAATATAAACAAGTTTACACAAGTAAGAGTGCAATATTCGGCTGTGCCGAATCTTTAATACCCTCCATCTAAACGTAATAAGAAATACAGAACATACACTGGTTATAGGACTAGAATATCCTTCTTCTGTGTTTTCTATTCAGTCTTAGTGCAAATTTTATTAGTATTTTATATATTGTTTGAAAGACAATATTACCTGTTGGTCGTAATTCACTAATGTGATTTTATTTTAAATATTTTAAAATTTTATCTAATTTTGACCCTTTATAATTGATGTAATTACTGATTCTTACTGTAGTTTACAGAGTTTGTCTGATTTTCATAATAATCTTGAGTGTAATTTAGCAATTTATAAAATTAAAAGAACATTTTCCATATTCACAACAAGTTAAGAAACAGAGTATAAAAAAGAATAATATATAAGATGAGGCTTTTTGGTTCAATTTGATCTCAATAATATTATATACAAAAGATTTATGGGTGGCATAGTAGAAGTAGACCAGTTATGGACTGATAGCTTCTAAATCCAGTATCCACTAATGTGGTTTCTACGTATTTTGGTTGAATTTCATCTCAATAACGTTATGTACAAGAGTTGTATGCTTGGTTGTTATGTTCGGAAGTGGACTTAAATCAGGATCTATTATTGACTGACTGCTACAAAGTCCTGTAGCATAATTGCCGTTTAATCAATATTAGTATGATTTCTGGATTAAAATTACTGATCAATATAAAAGTTGGTTTGGTATCGATATTTCTTAGACATTTTTGTGTATTTATTAGTTTTTCGAAAATGGTTCTATATGTCAGCTATGGCAAATTATGGGCCGATCTTCCTAAATTTTGGAACAGTGATTTTTATGCATATGAGGATAATTCGAGTCGAATTTCAACATAATACCGGTATATTTAAGATATATATTAATATTAATGTGGATTTCGGAAGTGGACCTTATATAGGGGATATAGTTAAATATGGAACGATATTCTCAAAATCCAGCAGTGTGATTTTGGAATGTATGTAAATAATCCGTATAAAATTTTGTGGATCGGTACTGTTAGTTATACGATTTTTATGAGTATTAAAGTGATTTTCGGAAGAGGGCTTTATATGGGGAATACAGTCAAATGTGTACCGAAATTCACAAAATTCTGCAGAATGATTTTTGTGTATATGTAAATTATATATATAAAGTTTTGAGCCGGTACCAATAATTGTAACACATACATATATATATATAAATAGTATTATGAGCCGACCACTATAAAATTTAGTACAACAATTTATTTACCTATAAGGATTATTTGTGTCAAATTTTAACCGTTACCGTTTAACATTTTTTTTATACCTGTTTTATACGTATTTAAGTAAATATTGGAAGTGGACTTTATATGGGGTCTATGGTCAAACATGGACCGAACTAAAAAAAAAGTTTTACGATTTCGTTGTGCATGAAACTTATTCTTGCTGAATTTTGTAATGATATTCCAATTTTATAGACATTTATGTATAAATGAGCAATATTTCAGGAAGATTTTTGTATGGGAAATTCTTACTATTTTCCTCACACTTTCTTATTTTATCATAAAAACAACGTATATAAAATTTCATGGGAATATCTACAATATATTTAAATAGAATTGAAAGAAAAATGTTTAAAAATATCAATTTTTTATAAAGGTTGTCTCACATTTTGGTCCATAACTCTGATTCTACTATACCGATTTTGCTGATTTTCAATACCAAACTGCTTAGAAGATTTCGGTTGTGTCTTTTGGACAAGAGAGTGTTTTACACAGACAGACGGACATGGCTCAATCAACTTAGAATTGCGTAAAGACCAAGAATATATATACTTTGTTGGGTCTCAGTGTTACGCACGGAATGACAAATTCATATATACCTTCATTCACCACTTACTCAAAAACTGCAACATGCGGTAACCAGTAAAAAATATTACGTAAATTATGTAGGACATTTTTTGGCTTTATTAATAAAACATTTCAATAGAAAAAATCATCAATCATTTAAAGAAATGACCTCAATAATGAAACCTTATAAATATTTACAATTTATTTTCTATTTTTGTTATTGTTTATAAAGAACAACTACTTACTTTCACTGTAATAACAACAACAATGAAACTCAAGTGTCTTTTATTGACTCACCAACACAGCAGTACACTTGACACTCAAAAACAAACAAACAAACAAACTCAGTGATTGAATAGTAAAACAAAGCATAACTTCAGGCTTTTCAACCAACATTTTGAAAATAAACAAGTGAGGGTGTAATAGTCGGCAATGCCGCATCTTAAATACCCTCCACCTATATACATACATATAACGAGAATTAAAAAACTTTATTCAGTTTTATCGCAAATTTTATTAGTATTTTATACACACATATATTATTTAAATGACAAGTTTACTCATACTATAATTTATTTCAAATGTTTTAAAATTTTATCGAATTTTAACTGTTTATAATTGATGTATTTACCAATTCTTGTCATTATTTACAGAATCTATATATTTATCATAACAATCTTATATGTAATTTATAAGACGAAAAATCGATTCAAAATGTTTCGATATTCACCAGGTTAAATTGTGCTACCAGTTTGGTTTATATTCTCGGTGTTTTTTCATAATATTCCGACCCAAACAACTTCGAAGTTTAGACGGGCCAAAATACAAAAATTTGTTTTTAAAACTCTGTAATGAAATTTTAGGTAATTAAATTGTATGTGGTGACTTGGAAAGAAGTCACAATTTTATAAATTTGCAAAATACTAAAATCATTGTTCACATAATATCCGTGCCTATATTTCTTGAAAATAAAGTTTCTATAAAGTACTGTAAATGATATTATAAAACAATAGAAAGCAGAAAGACGCATTTTAAGTAATGAATGGGCAATTCGTCTGCAAATTTGGTAACGATGAATGGGTCATACTAGCTATCGAGATTTGTTAACAACTAAATTTTAACAAAGTATTCATGATATCACGGATATGTGTTTTCAACAGGATTTTGCTACATTTATAGCACAACAAACTTTCCCGGCCATTGGCTATACCGATCATCGGATATAACACCACTGGATTATTTTTTATGGGGCTGTGTTAAAGAGAAACTCAATACAGAGCCAATCGAATAGATAACCGCATTAAAACTCAAAATTCCTTATGTGATTAGACCCGGCATTTTGCTAAAATGTGATTAAAATTACATTAAACTAATTACCAACTGTATGTCAGAACGTTGTGGACAGACGTCCGATATTCCTAAAGTGATTAAGGATTTAAATTATTATTATTATTGGAAATATTAATAATTTACTCGACATATGTATGCGGGGTCGTTGTGCATAGATTTCCGATATAAATTTTCATTTATAATTGTCAAATACTTTCATATAAATATTTTATTCCTTACTTTCATTGAAAACAAAGTTCATGCTGAAACTTATTTTAAAAATAAATCTCTACATAAAGACTTACTGCCATATTTATAAAAGATAAAGTATGCTTGAAGTGTGCTTTAAGACAAAATTTTCATACAAAATTTTCTTAAAGTACACTTGAAGTCTACTTTAATTTTTTATAAATACGGCAGTTAGCCTGGCAGCATATCGTTTGTTATACCGAGAATAGTCTGTATATAACAAGAAGAAATCACAAATCACCTGTTATGAAGATTTATGCGCATTTACGTGATTTCCGGAACTGGACTTTATATGGGGACTACGGTCAAATATGGACCGATCATCATCATATTGAGATGGACTATAAAGTGTGCAAAGTTTCATGATATTATCTGCATTATATTTGTAGGAAACAGCAAAAAATATCTTGAAAATATGGGGGTAGTCTGAAATTTTGATCTATAACTCGGATCCTACTGGACCGATTTTACCCATATGAAACACCAAACATTTCGGTGGATCAAATAATGTTTGGTAAAAATTTCGTTGTTCTATGTCTTTTTTTTCGAAGCTCTATCGTGCCAACAGCAGACGGACATGGCTAGAATAAAATAAGGACCCAGAATATATAGACTTTTTGGTTCGACGACCATTATTTCGATGTATTACATACGGAATGACAAACGCAATATACCCCCATCTTTTTGGTGGTAAGTATAAAAATGTATTAATTTAGAATAAAGCCAATGAATGGATTGGTATGGTCACGTTTTTGCCCTTTTTGACACCACTTCAACAATGACATCCAATGTTTTTAGAAAATAATGCCTGAAAAAACGTTTGCTGTCTATTTAAATCCTTTGCTGCAATGGATAGGTATCAACAAAA
Source organism: Bellardia bayeri (assembly GCA_950370525.1). Classification (NCBI taxonomy): domain Eukaryota; kingdom Metazoa; phylum Arthropoda; class Insecta; order Diptera; family Calliphoridae; genus Bellardia; species Bellardia bayeri. Next base: position 59,280,092 of record OX493265.1, read on the forward strand.
ATCAAGTCGACGCTAAGAAAAAATACTTGTTATCATTTCCTTAATTTAATACTTCATTTACATTATTTAAATCTTCTACGATTGTCTTTCCTGTTGGTTGTTTTCATTTTGTTTCTATGAAGATATTAATTATTGTTGTATCATGGATTCGTAATTTAAATGGCAACACATTCAATGATTTCATAATATTTAATTGAGATGATAATGCTTGAAGCGATGTTGCTTCCAGAATTGTTTTTGTCAGACACAATTTTCATCTTTTTCCGATATTAAACAGAAATTCCAAAGTGTGTGCTAAGAATTTGTAAATAACTTTTTCGACAAATGATTGGCAATATTGGAATTCAGCTCGATAAGAAATTGTGTTTTTATTTCGAGAACTACATATACAAATTGCTTGGAAGAGACACAAATAAATACGTAGTCGTGTGTATACATATGTATGTACTCGTATGTAGATGACGTTGTTGGTTGTACTCGTATGTATGTATGGTAGGTACATTTAAATTCCTTTAAGGGTAAAAAATATTTTCATATCCCGTATGCAAACCAAGTACTCTCAGTGTACTTGTCATGAAAAACTAATGAATTACTGACACTCTTGTGCTACGCACAATTGTCACATTTTTAATACGCACCAACAAATACATACATACATACGAGTATATCCAAGCTTTACATTGATACCAGAATATTTTAGGTTTTACATGGGTTTTGTGTAAAAATCATGCTCGGTAGACCAAATTCAAATAGCCTGCTTTAAGCAGTGGTCAATGATTGGGCAACAAAAACTGCAAATATTTTTTTCGTGTCTAAAGTATTTGTATCATTATTCAACTGGTTGTCTGTCAATAACATGTCTATAATCTTTCAATGAATTTGCCAACAAATATTAATCTATCTGTTGTAAATTATGGTATGAATGAATATGCATTGTTTTTACTGTAACTGTAATATTTTCGAATATTACAAAAACTTAAAATACATAAATTCAAATATTTATTATGACCCGAAAGAACAATCTCTGACATTTACTTTTTAAACATCTGTTCAATTCACAAGTGATGTTGTATGTTGTACATTGTATGATACATCTATCTGATTGTGAACAGAATTTTGAGCAGTCGTATGTTTATGTTGTCAATTATTAAATAAAATTAATAATACCAGTGAGAAAAACTAAATAATTTTCGCATTACGTCAAAAATATAATGCAGACATTTTAACGATTGAGTTAATTGAGGAAAAATGAATGATTGGTTTTCATAAATTCAATACTAAAATTTCCATTACAATACAAATATCTTTCCGAAATATGACTCAATGATACAAATAGGAATATCAATACAAAATTCAGTAAAAATAAGTTTCATGCAAAAAGAAATCGTAAAACGAAATCTTTTTTTAGTTCGGTCCTTGTTTGACCATAGACCCCATATAAAGTCCACTTCCAAAATTCACTTAAATACGTATAAAACTGGTATAAATAATGTTAAACGGTTAAAATTTGACATAAATAATACTTATCGGCAAATAAATTGTTGTACTAAATTTTATGGTGGTCGGCCCATAATTAGTCATAGCTCCCATATAAGGACCACATCCGAAAAAGTCATTAATCCTTATATATATATGTTATAAAATCGGTACCGACTCAAAACTTTGCATATATAATTTACATATACACAAAAATCATTCTGCAGAATTTTGTGAATTTCGGTCCATATTTGACCATAACCCCCATATAAAGCCCTCTTCCGAAAATCACTTCAATACTCAAAGGTCTCTTATAAATAACAGCACCGATCCAAAATTTTACACGGATCATTTACATACATGCCAAAATGAAACTGCTGGATATTGAGAATATCGGTACATATTTGACTATATATATAAGGTCCACTTCTGAAATTCATTTTAATACTAACATGTATCTTAAATATATCGTTATTATGGATGTTGAAATTCAACATGACTTATTCTCATATGCATAAAATTCTTTGTTCCAAAATTTAAGAAGATCGGCCAAGCCGATATACAATTTAACCCACATAGCTATCTAATAAATATCGATAAAGGACAAACTTTTATATGGATCAGAAATTTTAATCCAGAAATCACACTAATATCGGTTATACGGCAATTATGCTACTGGATTTTGTAGCTGTCACTAATAAATTGGCAATAGCTCCCGAATTAAGTCCACTTTCGAGCATAAAAACCAACTATATAACTCTTGTAAATAACGTTATTAACATGAAATTCAACCAAAATAAGCCTCACCTTATAATCTTAACTGTTTTTTATACTCTGTTTTTTAACTTGTGGTGAATATGGAAAAGCGTCTGTCGTAAAATTGTCTTCCAAACAATATAAAAATAATAAACAAATTTCCACTAATACTACATAAAGACATAGAAAAAGGATATTTCAGTCCTATAGCCAGTGCCGTTTTTGTTTTTTTCTTATTATGTTTATGTGGAGGGTATTTAAGATTCGACACAGCCGAATATTGCACTCGAACTTGTTTAAGCTAAAATAAGTAATTTTTTGATCGAGATACATATTTGCAATCAAAACTTAAACTCGAATGGTACTCTGCTTTGACATGCATGATAATTGGAACAGCAGGTTAAAAATGTCATATTTATTTTCGAAATAATTTGATTTAGACCCCTTGTGCAACAGAACAAGTGATTTATGAGAAATGAATCCCTGGCAATGTTGGTATATACATACAATGAAATTGTAAGGAAAGATATAACTGAAAGTATGACAATCTTTTATAAGAATACAACACAAACGAGTCATATAAATCGTCTGAATATTTCTAAAATCTAAAAGCTGGTTATGAATATGATATAAAAAATTTAGAAATGATTCGTAAATTTAGTCCATAATGCTGAGTTTTTATTTATTCTTATTTATTTATTTTGTATTTATTTATTTCTCCGACAGAATGGACTAGTAAACTATGAAATTTTTGAAAACTATTTCGAAAGTAATTCGCGAAACTTTTTTTTTGGGAAAAACTACACAGAGATCTTGATTTTTAATCGCTTTAAAGGAATTTAAGATCCTATAACAATTTTGTTCAAATTTAGAAAATAATGCATCTTTTTAATTATATTCCTAGTACATTAGATACCTGGAATACATTGCTCTTGGCACACAAATTTCAGGAGTTTTACAGCGGTATCGTGAATTAAGATATGACCACATGGTGTTCTTTACAACGGGTTAACGAACGGCCACCTAACGTATTGCATGCCTGGCAAGGACCTACAATATTGCATGTCTCGCAAGACACACAATTCACAACTTCTCATACAGCAATTGCACAGATCACTGTACAAACACCTTGTTAGAGAGTTTGGGTTATCTAATCCCTGCCATCCATAGCTTAGTTAATCAACCTAGCCCGGACATTCCTAAACACATAAAAAAAATCGAACGTTCGAATGAAAATTTATTCGCATACGAATGCGAGAATTAGCCCCCTGGTATTCGAATCTTTCGTAAAATTAAACTAGTGTTGATATAAATCGGGCACACATTCTGTACGACAGAGCTTTAATATAATTCAACATAAGTAAAGATAGACCTCTGCCTTGATCCCGCCTGATCTGCCTTGTTGCAGCGAAACAAGTTAATGCCGCTCCAAAATATAAAATGGATCAATTTGGTGAAAAGGCACGTGTTTGGCTAGAAATTTAAAGTTGTGGTCTGAAGAGTCCCTTTTGTTGTCTCATTAGCTATGACTTTGGCTATTTATCTAAAAGTATGCCTGCACAAACCAGTAATTGTACCCAGCTTCTTCCAATTGTGCAATATTGCGCTATTGTGAAGGTTTTACTGTAGCTCTTGACAAAAAGAAATTTTAGTATTTGGAAATATGTAAATAATTACAGGGTGGCCCAAAATTACCGAAGGGGTTTGAAAGGCTTATAACTTTTTAATTATAATTTTTTTCTTTTCTTTTCAGTATTTTGTAAAAAAGACATGGGGAATTTTAAATGGAGCAGTACTCAATTGAACAACGTGCCTAAATTGTTGAGCGTTATTTGTCAAATCAACGATCCATTGGTTTGACTCAGCATTCATATCGTCGTTACTTTAATGTGTTATGGGCTACGGAAAATCCGAGGATAGTTCAACAGCGAGAATTACACCCATGTAAGTGTACGGTTTGGTGTGGTGTTTCATCGGAAAGGATAATTGGTCCTTATTTTTTTGAAAATGAACACGGTGTCCATGGTGTCAGATATCGGACAATGTTGGAAAATTTTTTAAGGCCAGCCGTAGAAAACCATCCGCAAGTATGGTTCCAACAAGATGAAGCCACAGCGCACACTGCAAGGGACACAATTGCTATTTTACGGGACATCTTTGGTGAACGAATTATTTCGCGTAGAAGTGATTTTAATTGGCCCCCGCGTTCACCGGATTTAACCGTCCCAGACTGTTTTCTTTGGGGTTATTCGAAAGGAAAAGTCTACATTAATAAGCGTAGAACCATCCAGTAATTAAAAAGCAATATAAGCGACGATATAAACAATATAACACCCGAAGTTTTACCAAAGGTTATGGAAAATGTATTTGAAAGAACACGAATTTGCGAAGCAGATAATGGCCACCACTTACGAGATACTATTTTTAATAACTAAACTAGAAATATTCCCCATTTATATACTGTACTAAAAAAAAATTAATAAGTATTTCTTAAATAAAAAGTTATAACGAATTCAAACACCTTTGTTAATTTTGCGCCACCCTGTATAAGCTGGTTTAAACAGTAAATCGATCTGCCATCTCTAACACTTCCAAAACTTTTCGCTTCTTTCATTTTTTTTTTGCTTAAAAGTGAATAAAGGTTCCAACATGTGATTAAGTAATTTATAAATTTGTGATAAATATAAAAAGGTACCTACTCGCTGAAGTTTTGACTCTTAAAAAACTATGAAATTTTTGCAGGCCTCATGTAAAAGAATGAGAAGATGTATTTTTATTTCTTTTAATCCATCCCAAGAGAAGATAATAAAGATCATTATTACAATTATAAAGACAAACATTAATTTTACTTACATATCGCACACATAGTACAAAAGTGGCACAACTCAAAATACTAAAATTTTCAGGAGAGACAAAAAACTATTCATCGTGCACACGCAACACACTTAACATAAAACATGTAAGAAAGTATAGTGGGTCAAGCCCGACCATATAATACCCTACACACAGTATATGTATAAAACAGTTTTTCAGAAATGGGCGTTATATGGGAGATATAACCTATTGTGGACCGATCATCCAAAAATTAATGTCATGATGTCTGTGAATATAAGTATTATATGTGTTAAACTTAATCCCGATATAAATACGCTAAAAGATTTATGAAGGCTAAAGTGAATTACGAAGAGGGTCTTATATGGCAGTTTTGATTATTTACAAACTGACTATTATAAAATTAAATGTACATGAGAAACTCATTTTTGTTAAATTTTATTCGGATAACAACATTTTTAAGAGATTTATGGTCCTTAAAGTGATTTCGGGAAGTGGGCCTTATATGGGAGCTACGACTAATTATGGACCGATCTTCACGAAATTTGTAGATGTGATTTGGCTTCATTTACCACTCATTTGTGATGAAATATGTTTGGTTCCTTGCATAATTCAAACATTTGTGAGCGGTAAACCCCAATTTCGGGAGGACTTTTGTATGGGGGCCAGGTGAAATAATGGACCAATTTCCACCAGTTTCAATCTCATCCATCCTTGAGCTGAAAAAATATCACGTAGCAAATTTTATCGAAATATCTGCAAAATTGCGACCTGTACTCTGCGCACATGCTTTATATGGACAGCCAGCCAGCCAGCCAGAAGGACGGACGGACATACGGACATCGTTAAACCGACTCAGAAAATGAATCTGAGTCGATAGGTATACTTTAAGGTGGGTGTTGGACCAATATTTATGGGCGTTACAAACATCAGCACAAATCCAATATGGTGGTGTATGGTACAAATAGACAAATTTGTATTTTTCCAGTTAAAGAAGATAGTGATGGGAAGAAATTTTTGCAGTAGTTAGAGATGTGCACTCTGAATTAATTTATGGAAAAAAAGTCAATTTTGAAAAATTTTGAATTAAGTCACTTTTGTACTATGTGTGAGATATGTTCATGGAAAAATTTATACACTCGTACATACACACATAGATATATGTAGGTATGAATGTATTAATGTAAGTGTGTGTAGTATGTGAAATTGTTGTTCTTGCCACATCCGTTGTTTTGCTTTTTGTTGTGCATATTTTGTTGATGAAAAATGTTAATTATCACAAAGACAGATGCGTATTATAGAATTTAATTGTATTTAAACGTTTTAAAGTCAAAGACAACATGTTGCAGATTAAATGAATTAATAATTATATATACGAGTATCTGACGATTATTGAGCGCAAAAGTATATTTATTTAAATTTTTGTTTATTTCATTTAACTTTTACTTTTACACAAATTTTTGATGATTACAAAAATGTTTTAAAACGTCATTATTACTAATAAGTTTGTTACTCTGTTCTTCGTATTACATTAGGTCAGGTTAACTTTAACACGTGTAACTAAATTCTATGAGAGATATTGTTTTGTGAAAGATTTTATCAGCATTTATTGGCAGGTTATATAAACCAAACTCCTATTGACTAGATACATATATATATATATATATAATACAGTTTCTAGTTACATACATACATATGTGTACATGGTTAGTTAGATAATAAATGAGTATGTTGCATAAGCCTATTAAACATTTTAAATAACAATAACATAATAATCCCAATAATATTAAGTAATGAAATATAAATTGTCAGAAATAAGGACATACATTTGTTTATGTTCTTCTGTGTGGGGAAAACATGTCGCTGCTCATGTTCATAGTTTTACTTTCTTAATTGATGGAAGACATAGTTGTCCTAGCAAAAGATGTCCATACGATACAAATCATATGTGAACAACAAATTGAGAGCTTGTTATGACAGGAAGAAAAATTACAATAAGAAACAACATCATCACAATCAATATCAGATCAGACTGCAATAATGCCATTATCTATATTCCATTTTCTCCCTATACTGACTGCTGATTTAGAAACTAATCATCAGTTTTATAAGAAATGTTAATGATTCCTTAATAAAAATACATTTTAATAACTATGAATTGCTTTTTTTTATCTTTTACCAAGATCATAGGTAATAAGTGCATGTACGCTTATGTATGGAATTTATCATTGATACTGACGAACTCCATAATGAATATTAAAAGAAGAAAATTTTCACAATATGTATGAGTAGGTATTTTGTTTTGCAAAAAAGAAACACGTTTAATAATAAATTTTAATATATTTTATTCAATCATGCATCACACGCGACAAACTAATGAGAGGCGTTTTAAATGAGACACGTGTTGAACAAATTGTTACTATATTCGTCATTCTTTGTGATATATACAGATAAGTAGGAAATCATGTTTATGATACAAATAGATAGATGTTTCCTTATGTTAAAATTACTTGAACATGTTTTTATATCCTACACCATCATAATGATGTAATCCAATATACCATCCGTATTGGATTTGTGCTCATGTTTGTAATGTCCAAAAATATGAGTCCAACCAAAGTATACCGATTTAACGATATCCGTCCGACGTCAATATCCAATGACGTCCAATCTTCTTTTATTATTTGCTCTATCTGTTACCTGGACATATATATAAACTAAAAACCACCAGGCAATCATACTTGTCTAGGGTCGTCAAATCATTTATAGTTTGTATCATTGAATGTTAAGAAAGTTTTTGATATAGACCTCGTACTGATCAAAAAATAATCGTTATTTTCAAATTTCGTGAGTTACGTATGTTCGATTTTCGCATTTTTTTTTCCTGTTATGTTGGTACACATGTCTGTTATATATGTTGGTAATATCAGCCATTTTGGATTGTCAGTTTTACTATTCGGAAAAAAATGGATCAAAGAAACTGCATTAAGTTTTGTGTAAAAAATGAAATTGAATGCGCAAGGACATTTAAAATGTTGACTGTGGCGTTTGGCGAGTCTACTATGAGCAGAACACAAGTTCGATTGTGGTATAACCGGTTTAAGGAAGGTCGAGAAGATGTCAGTGACGATGCCCGACCTGGTCGCCCGAGCACGTCAACAGCCGATGAAAACATTGAAGCAGTGAAGAAAATGATTTTGGATAATCGTCGAATCACTATCAGAGAGATTGCTGATGATGTTGGCATATCGTTCGGCTCATGCCAAGCAATTTTTACGGATGTTTTAGGCATGAAACGTGCGGCATCAAAGATTGTTCCAAAATTGCTAAACGACGATCCAGATTTCCTCAAAAAGGTCATAACTGGTGACGAATCAGGGGTGTATGGCTATGACAGTGAAACTAAAGTCCAATCATCCCAATGGAAACGCCCAGAAGAGCCAAGACCGAAAAAAGCACATAAAATTCGGTCAAATGTGAAGGTTTAGTTCACTGTTTTCTTCGACTGCAATGGCGTGGTGCATCATGAATTCTTGCCACAAGGTCGTGCGGTCAGTAAGGAATACTACCTTGAAGTTATGCGTCGTTTGCGCGAAGCAATTCGTCAGAAATGGTCAGAATTGTGGAAAAATCAATCATGGATTTTGCACCATGATAACGCACCAGCTCACACATCGATGCTTGTGCGTGAGTTTTTGGCCAAAAACAAAACCGTTATCATGGCTCAACCACCATATTCACCGGACTTGGCCCCCGCTGAGTTTTTCCTCTTCCCAAAACTGAAGACACCGGTGAAAGTAAAGCATATTGCTACGATTGAGGAGATAAAAGAAAAAGCGAAAGTTTTATAGCAATGGCTACATGTTGGGCTTAAAGTATCCGCATGTTTGATCATATTGGAGAGTGACTATGGTTGCAAGCCGAATGTGGATTACATGACATGAAAAGATTCATCAATTCTTGTATTTATATCAGACATGTGCAAACTGACACAAACGCATTTCAAATCAGTTTTACGAATTTTGCGACTGTGTTAAGTTGAACGGAGCAAGCAGAACAAAAGCAGAGAAAACAAAAGTAGTACACTGAGTAAAAAATTAAAAAAATTAAAAATTAAAACTAAATTTAAAAAAAAAAATCAAATATCAACATCTCCAATGATTATTTCCCCCTCGTAAAGTTTTATTCTTAATAAATCACATAGGTGTTCATCCGTTAATTTGTTGCGATATTTACTTTTAATTAATTTTAAAATACTAAAAGCGGCTTCACAGCCGTACGTGGACCCGAACATGGAGTATAATTTAAGTATTTCCTTCTTAATAACAGGATACTTCTCTTTGTTTATTTTTTTCCAAAACGATTTTCCAGTATCTAGCGGTAAATTTATATCATTTTTCATTATTTCTAATTCAGCGGCTAATTCCAAATTATCAACATTTTTTTCAGTCAATGGGTCGTTGTGAATATCAATCAATTTTTTTTTTAGTGTAGTGTTTTTTATTACAAATAATTTTGCTTGCAGAGCGATACGGTGTTTCTTTGTCAAATGCAGAATAGCAACTGACTTTGAATCGGTAAACAAGCAGCAAGCTTTCGGACATGTTGGTGTGAAAAAACGATCAAGCTACTATCGGTGTGAAAACACGATGACTCAAAAGAGTACTAGGTGCACATCTCTGATTTATATCTATAACAACGAAACAATGTTACTTAATCGTGATCAGCAGTCCCAATATGCACACATTCGCAGGTGTATTCATGAGTACGAACGAATTCGAATGTATGGATGCTTACATAGGCTCAGCTCTAAAACATATGTACATCCAATGTGACGATCGACTAAACATTAGTCATAGCTCCCATTTAAGGAATAATTCCAAAAATCATCCAAATGTTAAAATTTTACAACAATAATTCTCATATAAATAAAAAAAAAACTGAATATTGAATTTTGTAAATATCGTTTCATATTTGATCATAGCTCCCATATACAATTCACTTTCGAAAATACCTTAAATAAGCATAAAACTTAAGATTAAAATTCAAGAAAAATAATTCTCATGTATTTGTGCGGATAGAATTTTATAACCATCGGCATATAATTGGCTATAGCTTCCATATAGGGACTACTACCAAAAATGACACAAAAAATGCATAAATCTCGTATAAATTTCGTTATCAAATTGGGATTCAATAAAAATAATCCTCATATAAATAAAAATCGCAATACCAATTATTATGAGAATGGGCCATAGCTACCAATAAGGACCACTTCTGAAAATCTCATTTAAACTCTACATTATGTTATAAATATCGATATCTAATCAAAATTTTGTACAGTAATGTTTGCAAACTTGTTCCAAACAAAGAATTTAAATAATACGCTGATAACATGTAAATATGTATATAACTTTAGAATCTAAGTGGAATTTAAATTAAATATAAATATCTAGTATAAAAGATTCAACAGGGCCGAATATAACACTCTTCCTTGTTTTATCCTAAAGTATTGAATTTTCCGAAAAACCTCAAGTACTTAGAACACAATCTAGTTAACATAATTTAACCTGGAAAATCCTCCAGTTATTTAGTCAAATTATTTCAATTAAAGGCAATCGGTTTGTCAAAAATCAAACAAAAAGTGGGTGCAAATTTAAAGTAAATATTATTTTCTAAATATAATGTCACACCTGGCAAATATTTGCCGAAATAAAACGTAACCACTTAATAAAATACTCATTTATTTAGGACAAGACATAACAAGTCTTGCAAAACTGTTGTAAGATTAAACAACGTCAAACAAATTTGTGCTAAAATAAATGCTTACCCTTTTTTCAGTAAATATTTGCCAAGTGTGACTGTAGTTTTACTCTTGATACAATTATTCTTTTTATGTCTATTTAATTTACATATACATAAATACATATGTATGTAGATACAAAAATTATTATGTATATCATGTGAGGATATTGTTAATGTACATATCGCTCATTTGCTGCAATAACGTCATAACTCAAAATCCGTGTTTTTTGAACTGAGTAATACAAAATATGCGCCGTTATATAGTCTTTCATATAGTTGTATCAGTTTTCAAAAAGTCAATTATTTTTTGTGTGAGAGTGTTTTTTGTTGTAAACATCAAAATAAAAATGCATGTTTTCTCGTACATATATTTGACAAGTAAAAACTTGGTAAACACAGATTCGAAAGATATTAACATATACTATTTAAATCAGGTCTTATTTCTGAAATCGCATGATTTTTTAAAAATTTATTTAAGAATAGTAAAATGTCATAAAACATTCAAAGCTGTTTTTCTCAAAACGACTTTTTTTGAATTACTACGTTGTTGCAGCAAATGAGCGATATGTAAATTGAAAATGTTTGTCATACATTCGAATATTTGCTAACGGTTTTATTTTTTTATTTATGCTTTTATTTGTCATGTAAACAGATATTAAATGTTTTCTTTTGTTCAAAGTTAAATTACACATGACTTGCTATTGTAAAATGTAACGTAATTTGCAATTCTATGAAAATTATAAATAAATTATTATATTTGTCAGACGGTATTTTCGTATTTTTGTTTTGTCAAAAACAATAGACAGTTTTTAAATAAACTGAATGTTATTGGCATGGTGTAACTATACAAGGTGAGTGCAAATCGGCAACAAATACAATACAATACAGAAACAACAGGCATTTTGTTTGTGTAAAATAATGTACTACTGTCAAAAAGCACTAGAAAAAGTATAACTTTGGCATAAGTCAATTGTAAACAAAGTCAGTCACCATGGTTATTGGGAAATTTACTCTTTTCATAGAAAATAAATATTTTCTTAAATATGGTTCATTTACCACGATGTGCACTCTACTGAGTGAAATTAGGGTTGGAAACATCTGAAACAACTTGTACAATGTACATACTCACTACCTTATGTAATACTGGTTAACATGTGGTTGTTATTTGCTATTTGGAAATCTTGAAATGTGCAATAGAATAATATTATATTGTACACTACTCTTTACCCAGCAAGCCATATGAGTCCGAAAAGAGTCTTTTCTGACACCTTTTTCGGAGCGTTAACGCTCTTTATGAGCCCAAAAACAATCATAATTGCTGCGAAAACCTTCAGAAAAGAGGGTCATTACGTTCGAAAATGGTCCGTCAGAAAGAGCTCTTAGATAATGTCAGAAAAGAGTCTTTTATGAGGGTTTTTTTGGGCTCTTAAAGAGCTCTTAGATAATGTCAGTAAAGAGTCTTTTATGAGTTTTTTTTTGGGCTCTGTATAATCTTGTTTTGATCATTCTTGTGTGGTACAGCTATGGTTTTTTTTTGTTCAAAGCACAAATAACAGGACAACAACGCTTTGGTACACACATAATTAAGTGGAATTTATGAGTCATACTGCGTGCCGACTCAGGCCAGTAACAAGCAAATTTTTCTTTCGCTCCGAAAATGCTCCTTAGTTGGACTCTTTTCTGACTCCTTTTTCGGACCGCTCCTAGAATGGTATGCTGGGTAATATCAAAAGTTTTATCAGAAGCTATAATATACATACATATATACAGGCATGTGATGGAAATCGAAAACGAAAACGAATGAGTTGTAGAAGTCAATTCTTTCGTAATATTTCTGTATTGAAAAACTTCTATCCCAAAAAATATAAAGATATTGGGCTAATAAAGAGAATCTTAAAACAAAAATTTTAAAAATTAGATTATTAAGGCAATAAAATGTATTTCCAAAACTGATTCGTTGTCGATTTCCATTACATGCCTGATAGTTTTAAACCCGATTTTCATTCTGCTTTCCTTACAGTCTTTGGTAAGTTTAAAACCTTAATGTCTCTTGATTTTGCTATTGACTATTAGTTCTTCGACTGGACCGCCCCTACTGTTTCTTCTAGCTTTTCTTTTTCTAAAAATATTACACATGCTACCCACTTCCATCCGACAGTTCAGCACAACAAATAAATTCTTTTACTATTTCATGTATTTGTATTTATTTATTGAAAATTGCCAACAAGTCTAAAGCAACCTGTTGACTTCTGTTGTCTCTGAAAAAATATTACAGAAAAGGTTTTCTATTTGTATTATTTACACATGTGTAAAGATTTTATTAACATTTACGTTTAAATTTACACACGTACAAATATTGTTGGATGTTTTTTTTTTGCACTTGTGACAATTTATTTAGTAGAAATAATATTTTTTATTAAATTTATATTTCACATTCTTCAATTCTGGCAAGTATTTTTGGATGAGAAGGGAAAAGAGAATAAAAGGGGTACAAACTTGATGGTTTTAGTCAATTTTCTTATTTCCTTTTTTTTTGCTTTCATGCATGTTGATTTGCATGAAAAATTACGAAAATTGAATTGACTTGTGTGAATGAAATGGCAAGTTCAAAAAAGAATTCAACAAAAACTGTTTGAAACAGGACTAACTAAAATGAATTCTATTTTTTTTTTTAAATGCGATAACACTATTTCCAATTGTATTTCAGAAATTTCCCAATATAATTTAAGAAAATTAATTTTTTATTTTATTAAAAATTTCCTTTAATAAAAATAAAACTTTGTTTCAAATATGTATCTAAAGCTTCACTTAAAAACATGTTATTTCGAATACATTCTATGTTCAGCAACTTTTTGTTTGTTGACTTCAATTTAATTGTTAAAGTATTTCACTAAAAAATTACATACATTTCTGCTCACAGTTTGTTACAATATCATTTGTTTAAAATAATTTCTAAAATAATAAATATTTTGTCATGTAAATAAACAAGTGTGGTTTATATGCGACAACAAACAGTATTGTCATTTGACGGACAAAAATTGAAAATGTTTTCTATTCGAATTTATTTTGTTTTGTTAGATGAAGTAAAAACCATTTTACATGAATACTGGCTGATATTGACAGTTTTCTTGTTGAACTAGAACGAAAGTCTAATAAAGACTTCATGTGGACGTAAAATGCAAACTATTAAAATAATTTTTATGCTATTTTTAGAGAAATAAAATAATAATCGAAATCGTTTTATAAATGCATTGAAAATTATATATTTTTGTAACAGCTTCTTAATTTAATGGTTTGTAGAAAACTGAAAATGTTTAACTTAAAAATTAAATTTAAAACTTTTTGATTTTTTTGTTTGAATTTAATAATACTGTTACGTTTTTATATTTAAAAAACGGTGGTTTATTTTCTTTAAATAAACCGGATTCATTTTAATTGCCAAATAAAGTGTAAAGAGTAGTTTAAAGAGAATATTATACGAGAAAACAATATTAATGAACACTCTGTCTTTTACTACACTTTTACGGTTAAATCACAGTTTGAGAACGCTTGATGTTGACACCAGTGTTGCCAGAAAATGAATTTTAAAATATGTTAAAACTTGAAAAACTAAGTTCTAAAATGTTCTACAGAAGAAAAAAAAGGTGCTAAATTTTTTCAATGTAACAATACAATTTTTATTTCAAATGTTACAAATATAAATTATAGTTTTTTCTAATTTTGTTTATAACAATTGTTGACTTGTTTTAATAGATTTCATTTCATATATTAATTCAAAAATCGTGTTCATTAACTTACCACACCGAAAGAAATTTAGTTGAAATATTAATAAAAGTTATTTTTTATTTCTCCAAAAGTATTTTTTGGAGTAAAATAGAAAAATTTTTTCGAGAAAAAATTTTTTTTTATCAAGCAAATTATGCTAAAAAGCATTTAGCACAAGTTTTAAAAATTTCAATGCATTTTCAAGAAACAAAATGCTAAATCCAGCACTGAAAGTGCTAAAATGGCAACACTGGTTGACACAACGATGAATCACAATCAACTAATGCTGGTTTTAGACGGTATGTATTGTGCATGTCTGTCAAAATTGGCAATTTACAGGCAGTTTATAATTTTTGCTTTCACACGTCGCTGTTTAGTTTCATCTGACATAATCTATCATAGAACACAACAGCTGCCTTTGTTATAATTATTTTCGCGAGAGTTTTGTGTACTTGCAAATATAGTTTGAAAAAAATGGATTAAAAAATGAAATAATTTTTGACTTGCAGCAATCTTGTAATAATAGCTTCTATAAAATAAAAAATTAAGCAATAATTAAAAAGAAAATGTGCCATGTGGAGCCAAAAATTGTTGTCTTTAAGTTAAATAAAAATTATTATGTATAAATACGTTTTTTAAATACATATTTTAATATAAATTTATTGTTTTGTTTAATACAATTTTTTTAAATATACATTTGCTGAAACACAAACACTTGGCGTCATAAACAATTGACTTGCAAAACAGCTGGTTGCAGGTGCGGTATGTTGATACCGGCCGTTAAATTTAAATTGAAGTACAATTTCGTAACAATGCAATAGTCTATTTTTTTTGGGCAAAAACTGCATTAACAGATTTAAATGTATTAAAAATAAAATTTACAACATTTTTAGGTCTCTAAAAATATCTAAAATATTTTCGGAAAAAGCATATAAAATACAAAGAGAATATTTCACATAAAATCCTGCCTCAATATAAATGTTCAATTCACAACTAATGTTGTATGTTGTACATTGTATGATACATTGATTGTGAACACAATTTTGAAAAAAAGTCGTATGTTTATGTTGTCAAGCCTTCAAAACGTCAATAGTTAGGTATTAATAAATATATAAAATGAATAATACAATCGAAAAAACTAAACTATTTCTGCATGGTATGAAAAATGTATTTGCTTCATCGTCTGTCTGATGCAGAAAGTTGAAATTCTAAAAAACGTTTGAATAAGTATGGTCTTCTTGTTGTTAAAACGACGTATTATTCATCGAGGATTGTCAAAATCTGCAAACAGGAATAAAAAATTAAAAAAAAATTAAATTAAAAATGGTACGATTACATCTATTGAATACAGCCATATCGTGTACTTAATTAAAGAAGACGACATTTTTAAGACACAACTTTCAACTTTGCTGCAGTTGAAAATAGTCCTTTAGTCCGTTCATTTGATATAATACACGAGGGTGGTTTGGAAACTTCTTAGCCTAGAACAGAAAGCGCGGTATAAACACAAAAAAGTTAAGTGTTTTTGAAACTTCCATCTGTGCCATAAACACATGCTAAATTTCTTTTCGAACTGGCAACAGGTGTTCAAAAAAGACGCATATGAGATTTTTTCACAATGATAAAATTAGAAATTCGTGGTCTCAATAAATATTGAAATAAAAAAGGTTTCATAATGATATTGTGAATGTGTTAGGTGAAAGTGCTCCTTCATATGCAACAATACAAATTTGGGTTGCTGAATTTAAACGTGGTCGTACAAACTTTGAGGATGAACCACGTAGTGGATGTCCATAAACAGCAACAACAACAGAAATTGTAGTCAAAGTGCATGATATGGTATTAAATGATCGACGAATAAAAGTGCGTGAAATATCCAATATCATTTGCATCTCAAATGATCGAGTCTATTTAATTTTGCATGAAGAACTACTGATGAAAAAGCTTTCTGCAAGAAGGCTGACACAGTCGACCAAAAAAGCATAAGAATGAAAATTTCTCAAGCTTGTTTGGATCGTTTTAAGAAAAATAAAATGATTTTTAAGCATCGTTTCATAACTGTGGATGAGACATAGATCCATTACTATATTTCAGAGACAAAAGAACAATACAAACAATGGACTGCAGCTGGAGGAAGTGCCCTAAAAAGGCAAACATAATCCAATCGACTGGTAAGGTTATGACAACGCTTTTTTGAGACTTCAAAGGTATTTTATTGATTGACTAGCTGCAAAAGGGTAAAACAATAAATTCAGAGTACTATTGCAACATTTTGGAGAAATGTAATGTAAAAATTCGGGAAAGACGTCCTGGTTTTTAACACAAAAAAATAATAATTTTTCATCAAGACAACGCACCAGCGCACAAGAGTATTTTACAATGGCTAAAATCAAGAAATGTAAGTACAAATTGCTTGCTCCACCTTATTCTCCTGATTTAGCTTCCAGTGACTTTTACTTGTTCCCAAATCTTGAAAAAATTCCTAGCTATCTGGCGTTTAACCTCAATTGAAGATGCAATTATAGTTGTAAACCATTATTTTGAAGGCCTTGAGGAAAACTGTTTTAATCAAGGGATAGAATTGCTAATTAAGCGTTGGACTAAGTGAATTGAAGTTTCAGGAGATTATATTGAAAAATAAAAATGTTTTTGAAAAACTAACTATTTCTTTCTGTGTTAGGCTAACAAGTTTCCGAACCGCCCTCGTATAGATATGAAATTTTGCCAAATCTCTAATCTTCATACAACTTTTGAAAATCATATGTAAAAATGCCGTAGGTGTTGTACAAAACATTTACATAGAAATTACCTGCAACATTTGTAAAACTATTGTAAATTCAGACGACTTACAACTACTACGACACTATAACATCAGTTGCGTATGAATGTTTATTATACCCTTCACCTTCATGAGAAGGGTATATATAAGTTTGTCATTCCGTTTGTAATTTCCACAATATAATTTTCCGACCCTATAAAGTATATATATTTTGGATCCTTATAGATAGCGGAGTCGATTAAGCCATGTCCGTCTGTCTGTCTGTCTGGATGTTGAAATCAGTTTTTTGAAGTCCCCAGATATCTTCGGGATCCAAATCTTCAACAATTGTGTCAGACATATTTTCGAGAAGTTTGCTATTTAAAATCAGCAAAATCGGTTTAGGCCACCCAGAGTTATGGACCAATATGTGAGACAACCTCCATAAAAATTTGATATTTTTTGTCCATTTTATTGCAATATTTTGAAATATATTGCAGATAAAACCATGCAATTTTGTAAACATTGTTCTTATGACAAAAGAAGAAAGTGTGCTGAAAATATTATGAATCGGTCCATGATTTGTCATAGCCCCCATACAAAAATCTTCCTGAAATATTGCTCAATTATACATATGTAAATGTCTATAAAACTGGAATATCACGACAAAATTCAGCAAAAATAAGTTTTATGCAAAACTAAATCGCAAAACGAAATTTTTTTTAGTTCGGTCCATATTTGACCATAGCCCCCATATAAAGTCCACTTCCAAAATTCACTTAAATACGTATAAAGCAGACATAAATAATGTTCAACGGCTAAAATTTGACATGAATAATCTTTATAGGCAAATAAATTGTTGTAATAAATTTTATGGTGGTCGGCCCAGAATTGCTCATAGCTCCCATACAAGGACCATATCTGAAAAAGACATTTATCCCTATATATATTGTATAAATATCGGTACCGACTCAAAACTTTGCACAGATCATTTGCATACAAACAAAAATCATCCCACAAAATTTTGTGAATGTCGGGCTATTTTTAACCGTATGCCCCATATAAAGCACTCTTCCGAAAATCACTTTAATACTCATAAATATCTTATAAATAAGGGTACCAATCCAAAATTTTATACGGATCATTTACATACATACCTAAATCAAACTGATGGATTTTGAGAATATCGGTCCATATTTGATTATGTCCCCCATATAAGGTCCACTTCCGAAATCCACGTTAATACTAATATATATCTTAAATATACCGTTATTATGTTGAAATTCGACGTGAAATATTTTCATATGCATGAGAATCACTGTTCCAAAATTTAAGAAGATCGGCCCATAATTTGTCATAGCTGCCATATAAGAACCATTTCCAAAAAAAAAAAACAAATAAATTCGGGGCAAAATATATTCTCTTCGGATTTAACCCATATTCGGTCCATATTTTATAATCATGATATATATCGTTGGAAAGGTATTCTTAATACCTTTTATTTAATGTATTACAAATTATCATACACCCAGTAGTTCCCGAGATATAGGCCTATATATTTTCAACTTTACGGGCCCGCCCCTTCGAAAATAGGCGTGACCGCCAACAAATTTTTTTTGCTGGCATCTCCTCTCAAAAGCCCTATTTGATGAAGTTTTTCTTTTTTTTTTTTGAGCAAAGTCACTAAAACCGAATTGTTCCCCTTTTTTATACTCTGTTTGTTAAATTACACTCAAGATTATTATGAACATCAGACAAACTCTGTAAATTATGGTAAGAATTGGTAATTAAATCAATTAAAAATGGTGAAAATTTAACAAAATTTCAAATTATTTAACATAAATTATGTTGGTCGTAAAATTGTCTTTCAAACAATATATCAAATAATAATTAAATTTGCACTAAGACTGAATAGAAAACACAGAATAATTATCCTTATGAGGATATACCAGTCCTATAACCAGTGCAGTTTTTGTATTTCTTATTACGTTTAGGTGGAGGGTATTTAAGATTCGACACAGCCGAATATAGCACTCTTACTTGTTTTTCAATGCTTTTAATTTTAAACGTAGCTACAGTTACTGCAAAAAAAAAGCGTGAACGATAGGAATACAGCAAGAAGGTTCTTCTCTGACCCTGAAAAATCATCTGAAATAATAGATGTCTTATTTCAAGGTTCTAAACAATTATCGAAGTACTTGCGTGCAATGAACAAATTGATGCTATAAAGTTTGGTGATTATGCCAAGGAAATTTTACAAATATATACAGCCATGTCACAGAGTTTAATTCAGTTCGGAAGTGGAATTAATTCCGTTTTTGTTTTTATAGAAAAAAGCAAAACGAACATTTTTTTTGGAATAATTATAATTTGTTGTTATTTAAATAAAAACAAGTAAGAAAGTATAGTCGGTCAAGCCCGACCATATAATACCCTACCCAGTATATCAATAAAACAGTTTTCCATATATGGGCGCTATATGGGAGATATTATCTATTATGGACCGATCATCCAAAAATTTAGTGCCATGACTTCCGTGAATATAAATATTATGTGTGTTAAACCTTATGTCGATATAAATATGTGTAAAAGATTTATGGTGGTTAAAGCGGATTACGAAGAGGGTCTTATATGGGAGTTTCGACTAATTATGAACTGTCTATTATAAAATTAGGTGTCATCCTATTTGTACATAAGAAAACCATTTTTGTTAAATTTTATTCGGATAACAACATTTTTAAGAGATTTATGGTCATTAAAGTGATTTTCGAAAGTGGGACTTATATGGGAACTACGACTAATTATGGACCGATTATCATAAACTTTTACCATATTATATGCATATAGACAAACCATAATTGTGTTGAATATTATTTTGATACCAGGATTGTTAAGATAGTTATGCTCTTTAAAGTGATTTTCGGAAGTGGGCCTTATATGGGAGCTACGACTAATTATGGACCGATCGTCATAAAATTCTACCATATTATATGTATATGTACGAAACCTATCGGTGTTCAATATTATTTGGATACCAACATTTTTAAAAGAGTTATGCTTTTTTAAGTGATTTTCGGAAGTGGGCCTTATATGGGAGCTACGACTAATTATTGACCGATCTTCACGAAATTTTTAGATGTGATATAGCTTCATTTATTACTCATTTTTTGTGAAATTTGTTTGCATACTTGCATAATTGAAAGATATATGATCGGTAAACCCCAATGTCGGGAGGACATTTGTATGGGGGACATATTTATGGATCCCATTACCGGTATTTGGTGGTGGATATTTGAGAATGAATATAAATGAATATAAACTCTTAATTGTTAGTTGTAGTATTTTTAGAAATGTTGGTGTTTGTCTAAAATTTGCAAACTTTTATTAAAAAGAAAAGTTGAAAAACGTGTTAGTTGTTTTTGTTTGTGGTTAACTATCACCAAAAAGATGGTATATTCAATTTTTCATTCCGTTTGTAGCACATCGAATTATTATTGTAGCATTCGATTCGGTGCAGACGAATCTTAAATACTATTACGAACTTGGATTGGACACACTTTATTAATTTAAATTTTAAAATGCTTATAACTCGAAATGCCACACGCCGAGAACTTTCAGAAAATATAAATAACCTAGGAATTGGAAAAATTACAAAATTACTTTTAAAAAATATTGCATGTCAAAGGTGTCTTATGTTGACACCACACAACTCCGCCATTTGAGGTTTTGTGGTGTCCATCATAAATTTCGAAATGAATACTTCCTTGCTACTCCCATGTAAAGTTTTATCTCGATAGAACCAGGAATGATGGCTTTGCAACTGATATATGTAGATCCAAATGTTCTCAAATCAATGGCATTATAATTTTTGTCATTTTTTATTTTCCAATACATACATTTCTAAAACGGGAAAAATATTTTCAAAAACTGAGTTTTTTATTTAAAAGTGCCCACTGTGACGTTATTAACCGTGTGATATTAACAAATATTTATTTGTATTTACGTAAAAATTCAAAAGTTCAAAAAAATACATACAAGCAGCCACAGTTTTATATAAAAATTATTGCCCAAAACACTTTTCTAAAACACTGTGCAGTGTAATTCCGCAAAACGAGTTGTAGTGACAGCAAATATATTTATTATTGGATAACTTTGTTGAGCACATCTTTTGTGGCCTTTTCAGTAATGACTTTTGATATTTATTTAAAATAATATCTGCTCAAACGTTTGCTGCCTTTTATGACACGTCACCACTTTTCAGCAAAGTTTTGAGGCGATTTAACTTTCAGTCATTATTCAGAAGCTGCAAACGATGAAATCATGTCTAATTGTCTTCGGCTTGTGATAATTCTGCAATTTTAAGCTATTGTCAAAGGAAAGAAGTTCTTGATCGTAAAATTTTTCTGGCGATTTGGACAAAGTATACAGTGCAGGTGGGTCAAAATGTTGCGCAACAGTTAATGTTACTCATCGAAATAAAACCCGGTATAAGAGATAAAAAATTTAAATTTATTCTATTAGCTTTTCGCAAAAAGGGTGTGTTTTTTTAAATGTATAGAACTTTGAAATTAAATAAAAGAAAGATGATTTTTTTAAATTGACATTGACATGATTTTATTCGAAAGATAACCTTCTGATATTATAATTTAAATATGACTTCTGGCATATGACCGCCAAGGCTGGCTAATCTAAATTGAAGTCAAATTTTCGATAACTTTTTCCAATAATGTGGCGAACGTTGTCCTCCAAGTGGTCAATTGTTTCAGGCTTATCGGCGTTGACTGGTAAATTCACATATCCCCACTGAAAATAGTCAAGCGGCGTTAAATCGCACGATCTTGGAGGCCAATTCATGGGTTTGAAACGAGAAACTATGCGGTTACCAAATGTTTCCTCCTGACATCATGCTTGTGCCATTGATGAAGAAAAAAATCAGTAATCTGGGGCCGAATTACTGCATTCGATATCGAGTAAAATTTATCGTAGTTTTCTTATTTGAGATTATGGCATATCGAAATCAGTTTTCTATACGATAGCTCATTCGATCACGAATGCGGTAATTTGTCCCCTGGCCAGCTTCGTTTTTAAAGAAGCACGGATCAATTATTCCACCAGCCTATAAAATATACCAAACATTCAGTTTTTATGCATGTAACGGTGTCGCAACATACAATTGTGGATTATCATCATTCCAAATACGGCAGTTTTGTTCATTGAGGTATCCGTTTAACCAATCAAAATTCGCTTATAAAAATCGGTATGAACAGCATTACCGAATTTTCGAAATAAATTTGAACAATTTTCTTGTTCAGGCGTCTGTCTATTCATGTTGAAAGGTTAAAGCAAACTTTAAATAAATCACTTGACAGCTGACAAATTGGCCGTGAGTTTACCAAAAAACACAAAAAAACAAAAAACACCCTTTAAAAATCAGTATTAATCGCATTTATTTTAAACAAATATTAAAACATTTTTCGAACGAATTTTAATAAAATTTTCCACCATTTACATGTTTCCAAATAAAGTATTTATTTGTTGAATTTTGAATTGATTTTTAGTACCAAACTTGTGCTTTTCGATGTTGAACCACTTTTGTTTAAATTACTTTTAAAATTTGAAAATTGTTCATTATTCATTGGCAAAATTAATAATTCTTAAGTCCAATAGTTTCTTGTTTAATAACATATCCAAATAGATTATTAAATGTAACAACAATTTGATGAATTTTAATTTTTTAAATATAACAAAATTCTAATTTACATATAACATAATAAAATTAGAAGGTAATAAAATTTAAAAGTACTTTACATAGATTTGTATAATCATTTGATTTACTCTTTTTGGTTGTTTAAAGTATTTTTCTAACGTGTTTATGGGTAATATTACTTTGGCAGTAAATATTTAAAAAATCTGTTTAATTTTTTATTTAAAATTTTTTTTATAAATTTTTGGGATTCGAAAATAAATTTTTGTATTATTTAACCTTCCACAGAAACATTTTACATGCATTGTAGATAAAGTTTTAAGCCAAATTATTCAGTAACTTGATTTTTCGACACATTAAGTTTTCGTACTAAGCCATTTAGAAATATCTTTTTTTTAATAATTTAATTTAACTCACATTTCAATTTCTTTTACAATTTACAACTTTTGTTTAAGATAATTTCTAATCAAATTAACTGGAATACAATTTTTAATATTCACTTTAATTCACCAGCAATTTTCAAATATTTATTTTGTAAAACGAATTTTCTGTAATTTTTAAAACCGTTAAATTGTTTGCGGTAATTCAATGTTATCCTTGTTGTCGCTATATTAGACGTTTGTTTGATGTTACCGTTAGCGACACTTGTTGAACAATGCGTTGTTGTCCGTTAAATGCTAAGACTTTTATAAACCAAAATGTACGTAAAAACATTCCCATTGTTGTTGTTGTTTTCGTTGTTACAATACGCTAATACACCAACATATACATACGAAAAGAGCGCGCCGCAAAACTTTGCCAGTTTAAACGCAATACGAACAACAACACCAACAAGTGGCCAATAGAAAAACACGAACTATGTCAGACCAAATCGTTATTAAATCCAAATACTACACGAAGTAATGTGATAACAAGAACAACAACAACAACAATTACAGAAATAGTATCAACAGCAGAAACAACATTCCCACCAACAACTACACTTGCTACTACAAATAAAGGACGAACGTAAGCTCTTAACAAAAAGCTTTCATTGATAGTAAAGCTCTGCTATTTGTTTTATTTTCTGCAACAACCAAAGTTTTTATACATGTGTGTGTGTGTGTATGATAGTAAAATGAATGAAACGATGTTTATCAATGAATTTCGTATTTTTCACACTCCCCTTTATGTCCCGCTCTCTGTTATAAACTTTGCGTTCTTTTATTTATTGTTACTGCACGTATTTCGTTTGCTATTTCAAGTATATTGTTGGTAAAATCTCAACAATCTTTAGGAAATTTAAATAAAACACTGCAAAAAAACAAGATTTATTTTCTTGGTTATTTTACAACTTAAATTCAGAAGGTATGGTTTAATTAAGAAGTCATTTTTTAAGGGTAACTTTTATTTGGAATATTTTTTTCCTATTTTTTTTTTGGGCCTATTTATATCACAAAATCCTAAGACAACATATTTTATGTGTTGTTCTTTAGCATACATACGAGTACACATAACTGCTGTGTTAATTTGATTGCAAAACAACATCATTTATCTAAAACAATTCTACAATATCTAAAATTAATGGTTTTCTTAAATTGATATCTGACATGTTTGCAGGAAGATAAGTTTATTTTAGCGTGCCATTAACTATTTTTAAGTTATAGTGTTTCTTTTTTTTATTAAGTAATTTTTAAGCTTGAGGTCACTTTTTGTTTTTTATAAAAGATTTTTTATTTCTATAGTGTTTCAAAAGGTATATTATAACTTTTCTATGTCCGTTGACCCCTTGTTTAAGATATGTTTAAGAATATTATGTTGGCTTTTATTATTCAACGAATTTTATAGAGAAATTTATTTCATAAGAACACTAATAAATCCTAATAAGCTGTCGTATCAGCACTTATCGACAATCTTCATAACATTTGGTAGAACGATTTAAGTATTAATGAATGTTATTTGAGAGGACTTTAGATATAAAATTTACTCACGCAAAAGATATTTTTTATACCCACCACCAAAAAAGATCCCATAGGGGTTATATGGTAGGGTGTCATAAAGCCATAGGACATAAAGCCATAATAGTCATAATGGCTTTATGTCTCAATTCAAACGGACATAAAGCCATAATTTTGATATGGCCCTAAGTCTTATACCAATTCTAGTGAAATGGGACATAAAGCCATTATGATTTTATGTTCCATTTGATGTTTTGCGTTACAAATGCTTTTTTTTCACTTGATATGCCTATTTATCTATGGAATACATGATTTAAAAAAAATCCTAAATTTCTAAGCTCCAGGAATTAAAGGTGCAAACATTTCGTAAAAGGAAAATTAATTTATTTTGCAGTTGTTCCTTTGGCCAGAGTGATGAATTTAAGTATGTTATTTTTTCAAGCTAAAATGGCCTAAATTTATTCAATGTAAATAAAAATCCAATTTTTAATTACAATATTTTACCGACGTTTCGTCAATTGTTTGTCGACTTTGAAAATTATTTTACATATACTCCTGGATACATCTAGGACTTCTTAATGTGTTAAAAAAGATTTCATATTACAATCTCTTGAAAAAGTCGACAAACAATCGACGAAACATCGGGAAAATATTGTAATTATATGGAATTTCGACTAATTATGGACCGATCATAATAAAATTAGACCATATTATTTGCATACATATGAAATATATTTGCGTTTAATATTATTTGGATTCCAACATTTTTGAGAGAGTTATGCTCATTAAAGTGATTTTCGGAAGTAGGCCTTATATGGGAGTTTCAACTAATTATGGACCGACCATTATAAAATTAGGTGTCATTATTTCTGTATATAAGAAATTTATTTGCATAGAATTTTATTTGACTACCAACATTTTTAAGAAATTTAGAGATTTTTGGAAGTGGACCTTATATGGGAGCTACGACTAATTATATACCGATCTTCACAAAATTTTTATATGTGATTTAGCTCCATTTAGCACTCATTTGTGATGAAATTTGTTTGGATACTTGCATAATTCAAGCATTTATGATCAGTAAACCCCAATTTCGGGAGGACATTTGTATTGAGGCCATGTGAAATAATGGACCGATTTCCACCAGTTTTAATCCGCTCCTTCCTTGTGTCGAAAAAATATCACGTACCAAATTTTATCGCAATATTTTTAAAATTGCGATCTGTACTCTGCTCACAAGCTTTACATGGACAGTCAGCCAGCCAGACGGACAGACGGACATTGTTAAATCGACTCAGAAAATGATTCTGAATCGATCGGTATACTGGGCGTTACAAACATCAGCACAAATCCAATATACCCTCTCCACTATGGTGGTGTAGGGTATAACTACATGAAAACTTAACATGAGTTTAGTAAAATGTTCACATGTTGTCGCTTTCCATAATGAGAAATATGTACATGTGGACATAATACTAATTATTTCTTTAGTATACCCATGGGTTATAGTTTCTCTGTGGCTTTAAACAAAAGTCTAACATTTATTAATAGCCAACTGTTTAAATTTGTTTTTAGTTGTTGTGTCAGAAAACATCAAGTCTTAGAAAATCACTGCCTTAAAAGCAGCAATGAAAACAAATTATGTTTTTCTACTCGCATGTTGCGGCAACAAAATAGAAAATAAAATTCTTAGCTTTTCATCAGCTTGATTTACGCATCTATATTTGTTGTTGTTGTTGCGATATAAATACTCTGATCTTGTTGTGCGTCCATATACCTATGCCGTAATGTAGGTACGAGTATGTTGTGCTGCTCTTTGTGTCGTTTGTGTTATTGATGCAACATTAAACTGATAAGTTGTTTAAATCCTACATTTTCTATTTTTATGCCTTTGTGTTGTTGTTCATTTTGCTTTATGCGTGTGTGTCATAAGTAGGGATGGGGATTTCCTGCACTATTTTTCCCCAAAAAACGGGAGTGAAAACTTTAATTTCTAATATAAAAGTAAAAATATTTTTGGTTCGTCTAGCAAAATTGTTTTAATGTGCTTTCAAATAATTAATGCATTTCATAAGTCATCTTAGATCTGATTTGTTATTTTATAGGCCAAGTTTTTAGGTCATTTTTCAATGACATCAATCGTTTCTTCATCAAAAAATGTTCACATACCTACTGCAACCTTCTCTACGTCTACTAATATTTTTATATATGAAACAAGCCCTCTATCTGCTCTTCCTTATTGCGTACTTCAGTTTAGGAAATTACTGGTCCATACCCACCATTACTTTCTACCTAGTACACACACCTGGCTGAATTCTCTCTGAATAATTCTCGAGACAGACGGCTTTCAAGAAAAAATATTTCTTCAAATTTGTTTCAAATATTTGAAATTCATTTATATACATATATCCGATCGCTTTTTAAAAGTTGGGTCACTTCACACGAAATTTCCCATATACTTTATATATATATATTGTGTGTTTAACTTAAAAATGCGGGAATCCAAACAGATGGTGTATATTTTGAACGCGGTTCTTATCTGTAGTAACTTATATGTCATTTTGTATTGGTGCATATCAGTAATTTCTTTTTACTTAATTATTGAGGATTATGGTGACACAACACAGTTTGCGGCTCACCGAAACTTATGATTAATGAGATCCATAGTCATGGATAAAGATTGTACAGAAAGATTGTCGTCAAACGCAAAAAGAGCTTGCAAAATCATTTAAAAACGTTTGCGAGCAGCAGGATTCATTTAAAATATCCAGACTATGGGGCCAGGCATGAAAGCGTATGATTCTATCATGACAAAGCTCTTCCATATATTGCAATACCTGTTAAAAACTATTTAGAAAACAGTGATTGCAAAATTTGACCTCATCAGATTTATAGACCTTGCCCCTTCAAAAGATGAGCAGTTCTTTTGGGTTGGAATTTTACCAGAAAGAAACATAACTAATAATGCAAATCTGTCGTAAAAGAATTTTTAAGTTATTTTAGTTTAACATTTTTTGTTCAAAAAATTAATTCTTGCCGGTTTTTCTTTGTAGGCAGTATGTTTAAATTTATTAAATATTATTATACCCTACACCACCATAGTGGAGAGAGTATATTAGCTTTAAACTGATATTTGTAAGCCCCATAAATATTAATTCTTGACCGTGACCGTCCGTCCGTCTGGCTAGCTGGCTATCCATATACGCCTTGTGCGCAGAGTACAGGTCGCAATTTTAAAGATATTTAAATATCAATTTGCACATGATATTTCTTCGGCCGAAGGACGGATAGAATTGAAAGTTGTATAAATCGTACCATTACGTTACCTGTCCTCCCGAAATAGGGGTTTAACGATCATTAATGTTTGAATTATGCAAGTATCCAAGCAAATGTCATCACAGATGAGTGGTAAATGAAGCCAAATCACATCTACAAATTTTGTGAAGATCGGTCCATAATTGATCATAGCTCCCATATAAGGCTCACTTCCGAAAATCACTTTAAAGAGCATAACTCTCTTAAAAATATTGGCATCCAAATAATATTGAACAGAAATATATTTCAAATAT
The DNA here is from genome assembly GCA_950370525.1 of Bellardia bayeri. NCBI lineage: Eukaryota > Metazoa > Arthropoda > Insecta > Diptera > Calliphoridae > Bellardia > Bellardia bayeri. Next base: position 59,308,694 of record OX493265.1, read on the forward strand.
ACAGAAATGAGGACACCTAATTTTATAATGGTCGGTTTGAAATTAGTCGAAACTCCCATATAAGACCCTCACCGTAATTTACCTTAACCTTCATAAATCTTTGAAAAGTATTTATATCGAGTTTAATAGAGTTTAACATACAAATTATTTATGTTCACAGAAGTCATGGCACTAAATTTTTAGATTATCGGTTCATAATAGGTCAAATCTCCCATATAGCGCCTATTTCTGAAAAATTGTTTTATATATACACTGGGTGTAGGGTATTATATAGTCGGGCTTGACCGACTATACTTTCTTACTTGTTATTAACTTTTCATAATCTATTAGATGGAAGTGATGATGTTGTCATTACCCAGTAAGCATTTTTGTTGCAGTAAGGAAATACGGAATTGAATAATTCAGAGTTTTAAGACACGACAACAGAATATAATTATTTAATCCTTTTAAACATAGTATTTTTGTAAGTGATTACGTTTTTATAAAGGGTGATTTTTTAGCTATTATCTTTTTGGCAACACTAGTTTAAAAAGCTGACGGACGTTTCGTGTTTTGTTTCACTGACAAACATCTTCAGTTTGGTCTATAATTTAAGACATGAATCGTCTTACAAACGAACAACGCTTACAAAGTATTGAATTTATTGTTCAGCGTCGAAGCTCATTTTTGGCTCAATGGGTATGTAAATAAGCAGAATTGACGATTTTGGATTGAATATCAGCCAGAAGCATTGCAAGAGCTACCAATGCATCCAGAAAAAGTCACAGTTTGGTGCGGTTTATGGGCTGGTGGCATCATTGGACCGTACTTCTTCAAAGATGATGCGAATCGAAACGTAACTGTGAATGGTGAGCGCTACCGTGAGATGATATTCAAAATGCAAGAGCTTGACTTGCATGACATGTGGTTTCAACAAGACACATGCCACACAGTACGCGCAACAATGGACTTATTGAGAGGCGAGTTCGGTGAACATTTTATTCCACGTTCGGGACCGGTCAATCGGCCGCCTAGATCGTGCGATTTAGCGTCTTTAGACTTTTTTTGTGGGGCTATGTTAAAGCTCATGTCTATTCAAGCATTCATTTGTGAGATACCGACCGAAATGTTGGAAAGAGTATGCCAAAATTGGACTAAGTGGATGGACCATTTGAGGGGCAGTCAAGGTCAACATTTGCATGAAGTAATCTTCAAACATTAAATTATATGTACCTTAGTATAGATTCAAATAAAGATTTCATGCATTTTAGCTGAATTTTATGTGTTTTTTTTTCACCTTTTAAAAAATCACCCTTTAGAAACAATATTCTTTTATTTTTTTAAATAATTAACAAACACAAACTGCGAAGCTTTTGGCTTATCCGCAGAAAACATCCAGAGTTTTTGGCGGGAATCGAACCCGCAACCCTTCTATCTATTCGTTTGCTGTGACCTAATTTAATGGTTTATTCCGAACCATTTTCCTTAATTTAAAAACAAAAATAATTGTTCGAAGCTTCTTAACAACCTGTTTTTATTTTCCTAAATGTTTGCTTGTGTCTGTTGTGTGTGTGCGTACATCCTTTTTACCACGTCCATGTGTGCATATCAATTTCCTTTCTTACATCTTACTCGCACATCCTGTGGTGTGGGTGTCCTCGGTTTTACTTTGGTGGTTTCTGTTTGTTGCTCTTATTAAATTTGATTGCTATTTGTTGGTTCGAATGGTGGGTGTGAATAAAACATTTTTCTTGGCATCTCTTCCGCAAAATTATATTTTCCATGTGTTTGTTATTGTTGTTTCAGAAACATTTAGCGTAAAAGTAAAAACAATAAAATGTAAAAGTGTCGGCGTTAATGTAAACATATTGCTGTGTTGGTTCTGCGAAAATAGCGGCAAACAATTAATAGCTTCAAAAAAATAAATAAATCAATAAAAATAATAATATAACAAATAAGAAAGTATAGTCGGTCAGGCCCGACCATATAATAGCCTACACTCAATATATGTATATAACAGTTTTTCAGAAATGGGCGTTATATGGGAGATATAACCTATTATGGACCGATCATCCAAAAATTTAGTGTTTGTTTTAAAAATAATGATTAAACCAGGAGTTTTATTTACTGATTAATATATAAACCTTATGTAAGGATTTTTTTATTAAAATTATTCACAATTTTTATATATTTTATATTTTTATCTATCACCAAAATAATCGCTAAGTATTAGATTATTAATTATGTAGGGACGAATACATAGCAATAATTAAAATTGATTACACGCTTTTCTATGTCTTTGTGCTTAATGATTTAAAGTGAAATGATAAAATGTTTACTTCAAGCCTTTCCTAACGGCTATAAGACGAAGTAAAAATATAGTATTTTTTTACTATACTGTTAAGATATCATAAATAAAACTAATTATAGTATTTTTCAAATATATATTTTGACTCTTGGTATTAGTTTTAAGATCTAGACTTATAAGTACCGTAAGTAGTAAAGAAATTATTTTAAAAATTCGAATTAGTTGCCTCATGATATTCAGCAAAACGGGGTTTCTTTTCATTCAAGCATAAAACAACATCATAACGAGAGCACTTGAAATGAGGTTTGGATTGTACCTTCTTCATGCTGCATACCTCACATCTCCCTCTTTTTTTCACAAACACTGGCCAATAAATACCATTGTTACCAAGCCTTACATCTGTCAATGTTGAAAAGTCCATATTGCGCTTTTTGTTTGAACAGGGACTTGAAAGATTGTGTTTTGAAGTTCGTTTTTTCTTACTCAGATCTTTCGTAGTCATTAAACCTTGTGCTACAGATGTTCTAAAATCTTTGAATGTAGATTTTTGAATTATAAGTCCATGTACAATATATGCATTTACAAAAGTGATATTTAGCACACCGCAAAATAACCTATGCCACCATTTAGGCGATTTACGGTCTATGCAATATATGCGTTGTAATCCTTAACAGAGCTAGAACAAATAAGCGCGGACTTGGTTCCATTCTTCTCTTTTCGTAAAACGGTAGTGTCTTCGTTGCCATGAAAATTTAAAACAAAATGAACTATTTTGTTATCTTTCCATTTCGAGTAGCCCATGTTGAGATCTGAAAATCTGTAGTCATATTCTCCTCTTTTTAGTTTTAAGTCCATTACCATGTTACTGGGAATACCTTTACGGTTTGACTTCATTGTACCACATGTAAAAGTTCTTTCACTTTTTAACTTTTCGTGTAAAGAAATAGAGGAGAAAAAATTGTCAAAATATATAAATTTTTCTTTTCCCCATTCTTGTTCTGTCAACTGTAATACTATTCTTTCTCCCAAAGTAAATTCAGAAAACTTTGCGCTGATTTTCTCTTTCTCGTCTTTTCCTTGATATATAATAAACTTTTTTACAAAACCTCTCTGATCAGCTTGGCACCATATATCCTCTTTAGAGAGTAATTTTACATAAGGATAGTGTAGTCACGATTCAGGGTTCTGACGTCATGTAACTATACAAGGTGAGTGCAGTAGCACAGCTGACTGACTTTGTTTACAATTGACTTATGTCAAAAGTAATACCTTTTCAAGTGTTTGTTGACAGTAGTACATTATTTTACACAAACAAAATGCCTGTTGTTTCTGTATTGTGTTACACCATGATATAAATTAAAATAAAATTTTCAATTAATTACAAGAATATTATAAAATAAAAATTACAAAAGATAACAAGTATTAAAATAAAATGTCATAAAAAGTCATTAAAAAAGTTACATTTTTCGTTCAAGCAAAGTTGGAGATTACACTTTTTGCACTTACAAATGGAACGGTTGTTCAGTTTTTTGTCTTAACTGCACTTTAGATTTTTACAGCGAGCCCGCCCCTCAATAACTGGTAGATGATCATCATATCGCAAATCTGCAACGACTTCACGTTGATTGTGGACTATAGGAACAGGCAAAGTCACTTCTGTTTGGCTCCTTTTTTTTTGTTTGACATATTCGTTAGCACATAGGCTAAAACATACTTATATTTGCAATATTTCTGGCGTATTGTCATTGCGATCAATTATAGGCTTTTTATAAAAACATCATTTACGGGTGACATAAAAGGAGACTCCTGCCTCACTAAAGACAAATCGACTGACATTGATTCACCTATATCCGCAATAGGAATTCCTTTAGCTTCAATAATAGACACATCTATTTAGTCACTGTAACGGCGTAACTGGTTTCGGTTCGATTTCTCTTGCGCTGTGGTATTTGTGTGTTATAATTATATCCTTCAAGCTGGAGGTCCACAACTCGCTTTTTAGCGTCAATGCGTTTATAGCTTTCTAAACGTTTTAAGTGTCAAGTATTTTATGTTACATGTGAAGATTTTTTGCGGCAATGTATTTTCGGAGGTGATGTCGTAAGCTCAGCTGATTTTTTTATATGCAATTATTTATAGGTTTGTTTGTCAATTTCATATAAAAAATGTTTTTTCAACTGTATTTTTTTTGTGTAGTGATATCAGCTTTAAAATAAATTTGCTTTTTATTTGTCGATGTCCACTGTTCGACGCTTGTGACGCTTTCAAAATTAGAAAGTAAACGAACTTTTCGCTTTTGAAGCGTCAACGCTTCCTACGCTTTTCAGTGTGTAACTTAAAATATACGACTACATAGATTTTACTTTTTTGACAGTTGTTTAGAACGCGAGAAACGCGTAAACGCTTGGTATGGATTTTCAGCTTCATTATACGAATCATTTTTATCATCAGACTGAACACCATTGTTGGGTATACTAATTACATCATCATCGTCAAAACTATAAATCATATCCACTACCTCATCAGAGTTATACATCTTTCCATCTATAATGTCTAAAAATGCAATAGCAATTATGTACAATAGTCAAAAAGTAACGTACATCATAAATACAGTGTTCAAATGCATGAAGTACCATGTATGGTACATGGAAAAAAGGGGGAAGCAAAAACTTGTTCAAAATTCATTTTATTTGACTAAAACAAAGTCCAATATATTCACCAATGTTTACCTTCATAGGCAAAATTAATATTACAAGTATTTTTTTCACTATTAAAAATCACTTTAAAAATTATGAGCCAAAAGCGCAACCGTCCACTTCGGCAAGCTTATTGACAACTAAAATAAATAGCAAGCGAGACAAAGCGGTATTTCAATGAACAGTCAATTTATATTATTTAGTTTAAATCCTTTTGAATAAAATTTAGTTCAATTGCTTTAATTTGCATGCAATATACAAAGTGTACCATATATGGTACAGTATGCTTTTAAGGGCTAAAGTCAAATTTCACTATTTTTTTGCACACTTACATATGTACATAATCAAAATCCTTTCAGAAATCTTCATCAATTCATATACGAGTATGTGAATACAAACAAATTTCAACACTTTCACATACATATTCACACAAACAACACACAAACAAACAAACATGAATTTCTATTTGTGTAAATGTAAATGATAAATGCTACAGAAATATTGACCAGAAAAAAAACAAAAATATTTATGATGCTTTCTAGCTTTTTAGCCTTAAAATGTACAAAAACAAATAGACTTGCAAATATGTTGAAATAGGTTATGTACATTAGGGTGGCCCAAAAAAAAATTGCGGATGTTCCCGATTAATATGAAAAATTGATTCATTTTAAGACTACGTTTCTAAATTTTTTTTGTACTGGGGTCAATATTTGGTGAGCTGGTTCAAAGGATAAAAAGGTCCTTTTTAGAGGTTTTTTGATTTTTTTCACATTTCTTCCAAAGGAAATTTGGTATCATATGAAAGGTCCTTGAGAGGCGCATTCAATGGGTTATCAAAAATTAAAAAAAAAATTTTAAATTCAAAAATTCAGACAAAATTTTATTTATTTTTATTTTTTTCATAGAATATTCTTAAATAAATAGTTGAAATTTCTTGATTATAAACATCATGCAATTTAACCCAAATGGTTTTTCCCGTTTTTTAGCTTGTAAAATTTACGTCATTTTAATACCCATTACATTAACGAATTGATTTAACAGAGATAGGGAAGAATTTAGGTTTAAAAAAAAAAATTACAAAAATTTAAATAGATAGAATTTAAAAAAACGGAAAAAACCATTTGGGTTAAATTGCATGATGTTTATAATCAAGAAATTTCAACTATTTATTTAAATAAATTCTATGAAAAAATAAAAAAAAAATAACATTTTGTCTGAAATGTTCAAAATTTTTGAATTAAAATTTCTTCTTTTAATTTTTGATAACCCATTGAATGCGCCTCTCAAAGACTTTTCATATGATACCAAATTTACATATAGTTTCTTTGGAAGAAATGTGAAAAAAAAATTAAAAAACCTTTTTATCCGTTGATCCAGCTCACCAAATATTGACCCCAGGACAAAAAAATTGAGAAACGTAATCATAAAATGAATCAATTTTTCATATTAGTCGGGAACATTTATACCTTATTTTTTTCTCCATAAAAACGTGGCCACCATAATGTACATATGTAAATAAATACATATAAAATCCAGGAATAATCTAGCAATTGTTTTGAAAAAAATGAAATACTTTTTTGTTACAAAAATACCAATACCAATTATGTGGCTGTGATTTTATGTTCTATAAACAAAGTGTTGGTTGATTTTATTTGAATCCTTTTAACCATACGTCTGCTGATTGTTGTTTTTGTCATATTCAGTGGGCATTGTTTTATTTCTTGTATTTATGCATGAGATCAATATGACCGCACAACGACAACAATTGAGAATGTGACGACACTTATTGTCATTCGAAATGGGGGAAAATACAATAAAATAAACAAAATTAAAATTTCGAGGCAAAACAAACACCATTCAGTGTGAGAGTCTATATGAAAATATTTGTTAACACATACACGTTATAAGTGTATGTATTTATTTATGATGATATATGTATGTATGTAATATATGGCTATTTAAAATTATATTAGAATGGCTCACAACCTAATAAGTTTTCTTGATTGCATGCATCTTTCTTTCAGATTCATTAAAGGAGTTTAGAGTCCTTTTTAAAAAAAATTGGCAACAATAAAACTTTTATTTTCGTTTTGAAATGCACATTTACAATTTAATTTTAGATTACATTTGCAAGAAAAAAACATGTTCTAAAAAATATTACGCTAATAGGATACCGTTAACTGATGGCTCCGAAGTTTGGTGATGCATTTACAAGGGGAAATATACATTTTTTTAATTATTTTTGATCTTAATGTAAAAGAAACGAAATGTGTACGAAATTAACGTTCTAATAAGATATAAACAAGTAAGAAACAATAGTTGGTCAAGACCGACTATAGTTTTACAGAAATGGGCGCTATATGGAAGCTATGACCTATTATGGACCGATCATCCAAAAATTTAGTGCCATGATCACGATATAAATACTTTAAAAAGATTTACGGAGATTAAAGTGAATTACGGTGCGGGTCTTATATGGAAGTTTTGACTAATTATGTACCGACCATTATAAAATTAGGTGTCATTATTTCTGTATATAAGAAACATATTTGTGTCGAATTTTATTTGGATACCAACATTTTCAAGAAATTAATGATCTTTTAAAAAATTTTATTTGAAGATTTACTTCAAGTCAAATATACAAATTGGTTGAAAACTTCGAATAAAATTTTTTAAAAAATTTTCAAATACTCGCAAGAGGAAAAATTCTCAATTAGAAATTAATGATCGATAAAGTGAATGTCGGAAGTGGGCCTTATATGGGCGCTACGACTAATTATGGACCGATCATAATAAAATTGTACCGTATTATTTGTATACATATGAAATATATTTGCGTTAAATATTGTTTAGATACCAACATTTTAAAAAAGAGAGTTATGCTCTTTAAAGTGATTTTCGGAAGTGGCCCTTATATCGTAGATGTGATTTGGCTTTATTTACCACTCATTTGTGATGAAATTTGTTTGGATAATTCCATAACTCAAACATTTATGATTGGTATACTCCATTTTCGGCAAGACATTTGTATGGGCGCCAGGTGAAATAATGCACCGATTTCCACCAGTTTCAATCTAATCCATCCAAATTTTATCGAAATATCTTCAAAATTGCGACCTGTACTCTGACGGACGGACATTGTTAAATCGATTCAGAAAGTGATTCTAAGTCGATCGGTATACTTTAAGGTGGGTGTTGGACTAATATTTCTGGGCGTTACAAACAACAGAACAAATCTAATATACCCTCCCCACTATGGTGGTGTAGGGTATACAAATTTTAAGCTCGCTTATACTTTTTTTGCAATATTCAAACGTTCAGTTTTTTTATTCTTTGATAAAAAAAAGGACTTCTGATGTGACACTCAACCATGGCCATTTTTATTGCAAAAATCTTCTAATCATACTCAAGTTTTCGTAACAATTTCATCTACTTTTACAGTCTAATATAATTTTTTCGAATCTCAATTGATGTTTGTCTTCCCATTGAATATTCTTCACTACTTAACGTTACAAATTAATATCCTTTAATGACAAATTATGAAACTTGCAATTATTTTGAACGGCTCTTTACTTGCAAATAAAGAAAAATTAAAAGAATTGCTAATACTTTTGAAATGACAGATGTTTTTTGCATATTTTTATTTTTAGTCTATTTTATCAATAAATCAATTAGATTTTTGTGTTTTTATTTTATTTTTTTTTTTTTAATTTAATTCCACTTAAATAGTTATAAAAAATCAATATAATTATCTAGTATAATATTATTTAATATGAGAAAGTTTTTTTTTAATAATATGTATGCGGTGTTGCCTTTATTTTGACGCTCACTATATATTTCTATATTTCTGGGTACAAAAAAAAACAATTTTTAATTTTAAAGTTCAAGAAATAAACGATTTTTGCATTTCTTTCTTTCGTTTTTTTTCTTAGATTAAATTAAAAATTTTAATATAAAAAAAACATGCCCAGTTTTTCAAATACCTTATGTTCTCATGTATTTATTATGTATCCCTAAAGTATTTTACCAGCCCCAACAGAATGGTATACCAAAATTGTGAAGAATTCTATTTGGGGAATTTTCGTCTCATTTTCTGGTATTAGCGGAATGCCCTTCTAAACAATGTCTAATTCATGATGTTTTCATCCACTGTTTCTATTTTTAATCTAAATCTCCGCCAACACATGTTCGCACAGCCAAGCCTTCTGCTAAATTTAAAAGTAGTTTTATTTTTATTTGTAGTATAATATTCATTTACAGTCTTGTGGTGTTTTTAAGTGAACAAAAACTGTTTAATAAGAAATAAAAATTTCATTAAACTTAATTTAATATTTCTTGGTCATTTTCCTTGAATTTCGAATACAATTTTAATAATTAAATATTCAAGAGTAGTTAAATAACATATAATTTTATATATACTCGTATGCTGATGATGAGCACGTAAGTGTTTTAATATTAAATAAAATTTCATTAATTTGCAACATAAAGAAAAACACAATCATTTATTTATTGCCAATACAATGGTCAGACTAATAAAGTTTTACAGATGAATGGATGATTTGTTGAGTTTATTTTAAGCATTGTGAAATTAATTTGAGTATATCTAATATTTCAACATGTTTGTTATTTATTTCATAGAAATTAAAATTACTCATACGCCTACGTTAAATTTTTATACCATACACCAGCATACTGGGGAGGGTATATAGGATTTGTGCTGATGTTTGTAACGCCCAGAAATATTAGTCCAATACTCACCTTAAAGTATACCGACCGACTCCGAATCACTTCCTGAGTCGATTTAACGATGTCCGTCCGTCTGGCTGGCAGTCCATGCGCAGAGTACAGGTCGCAATTTTGAAGCTATTTTGACAAAATTTGGTACGTGATATTTTTTCGGCCCAAGGACGGATGGGATTGAAACTGATAGAAATCCGTCCATTATTTTACCTGGCCTCCATACAAATGTCCTCCCGAAATTGGGGTTTACTGATCATAAATGTTTGAATTATACAAGTATCCAAACAAATTTCACCACAAATGAGTAGTAAATGGAGCTAAATCACATTTAAAAATTTTGTGAAGATCGGTCTGTAATTAGTCGTAGCTCCCATATAAGGCCCACTTCCGAAAATCACTTTAAAGGACATAACTCACTCAAAAATGTTGGTATCCAAATAATATTTAATACAAATATATTTCATATATATACAAATAAAACGGTACAATTTTATTATGATCGGTCCATAATTAGTCGCAGCTCCCATATAAGGCCCTAGTATTTATATCGAGACAAAGTTTAACTAAAATTTTGGATGATCGCTCCATAAAAGGTAATAAATATCTCCCATATAACGCCCATTTCTGAAAAACTATTTTATACGTATATTGGGTGTATGGTAGTATATGATCGGGCCTGACCGACTATACTTTTCTACTTGTTTGAATCTGTGTTTGTTTTTTCAAGAATTATAAATAAATCATACGCATGGTTGAACTCAATTGGAATTGTTATTTAAAGAAAAAATATAAAACATTTTTCCTAAATTATATCTTCGTTACTATACAATAATATCATTGTTTTTTTTTTAAGTTTTAATTCACAAAAATGGTTTAAAAACTCATTGGTACAACTAACAAAAATGTTATTATTTTATAAACGCTAGTTAAATGTTGCAGTCTCCACAGAATATTAAGTTGTTAAGTGGAAAAAAAAGAAAAATTCTTTATATATTTATTATTTTAATTAATTTAAATTTGTAATACATAAACGTGAGAGTATGTATGTAGGTGGGTTGTCCTGTAAACAGTAGGTTCATAAGAAATGCAGTAATAAAATCACCAAGTAGTGTTTAAAAAAAAATAAGGGAAATTCTCTCCAGCAATCTGACTATTTTTTATAGAAAAAGAGAGCAATTATTTTTGGAAACAGCCCTCCCATTTTCATATACTTATATACATACATTTCGTTTTAGTTAAGCCAATTCGTATGACAATTAAAATGTCATCGTCAAAAGAAATACCAGCAGCAACAACCAGTACAAACATTTATCCTGCAACAGCACCGCCATTAAACCGAACCAGTGGTCAGTGCACACAAACACACGCAGATGTTTATTAAATAAATATTCTTGGAATAACAAAAACAGAAAACAAAAATAAAAAATCACCTTTGTGTATATTGTCATTTATGTACTTATGTATATGTATGACGTTATATATTCCAGTAAAAAAAAATTCCACCGAATACAATGACTACGGCTACATAAAAAATTGTGAGTCATGCTAGAATTGTGAGTACGTATGTATGTACGTATGCATGTTTGGACAAGTACGTTTCATAATGTTGTATGATGAAAAGTGTCCATCAAACATTGACAGACAGAGTCGTTGTTGCTTGGACAACTTATTACATTTAAAGAGGAGAATCCAAATGTGATAATAATATGAACAGACAGATTAAATAAGGTTTAAAGAGAAACATTTTTTTTTCGTTCGTTATTTAAATTCTAGAATTTAAGGTCTGTAATATTTTTAAGTACTTTGAAATAGGACATTTGTTTTTATACCCTACACCACAATAATGGAAAGGGTATAATGGATTTGTGCAGATGTTTGTAACGCCTCTAAATATTGGTCCAACACCCACCTTAAAGTATACGGATCGGCACAGAATCACTTTATGAGTCGATTTAACAATATCCGTCCGTCCGTCCGCCCGCCCGTCTGGCTGGCTGGCTGTCCATGTAAAGCTTGTGCGCAGAGTACAGGTCGCAATTTTGAAGATATTTCGATAAAATTTGGTACTTGATATTTTTTCGGCCCATGGACGGATAGGATTGAAACTGGTGGAAATCGGTCCTTTATTTCACCTGGCCCCCATATAAATGTCCTCTCGAAATTAGGGTTTACCGCTCATAAATGTTTGAATTATGCAAGGAACCAAACAAATTTCATCACAAATAAGTGGTAAATGAAGCCAAATCAGATCTACAAATTTTTTGCAGATCGGTTCATAATTTATTATAGCCGCTTCCAAAAATCACTTTAACGACCATAAATTTCTTAAAAATATTGGTATCTGAATAAAATTCAACACAAATAAGTTTCATATATACAGAAATGATGATACCTAATTTTATAATGGTCGGTCCATAATTAGTAAAAACTCTCATATAAGACCCTCTTTTTAATTCACTTAAACCTAAATAAATACTTTAAAGTTTAACACATATAATATTTATATTCACAGACATCATGACACTAAATTTTTGGATGATCGGTCCATAATAAGTAATATCTCCTATATAGCGCTCGTTTTTTGAAAAACTGTTTTATACATATACTGGGTGCAGGGTATTATATGGTCGGGCTCGACCGACAATACTTTTTCTTTGTTTTTTTTTGCAGTGATTTGTTTTTAGGCAGAACTGTCGTTATTTTTCTTTTTAAATTAATCAGTGTTGCTGAGCAATAAAAAATCAAAATAGAAAACAATTCGTGCACAAATTCTTTGAAAATTTGACATATGGGTTCAATGTTTCCAAAAAAGCTTCAAAAAAATATTGTAATTGATGGTATAAAACGATACAGGCAAATTTTAAGAACTGGATGAAAACAAAATGGAAGCAAAACAGTTATTAAAAGAAACCAGTAAAATCCGGGTAACGCCTACAATGACCATGTTAAAGAATACCTGTGATTGCTGGTATTTAATTCTATCGTGCCAGTAAATATCCAAATTGTAGTTAAAAGTATTTACTACTTGCGTTAACAGTTTAACAAATTCAATAACTGCCTTATTCTGGATGATTAAATATGTTTATACACTGTCGGACAAAATAAAGCGCGGTTTTGTAATCTTCTTCATTCCTTTTTTGATATTTTCCTTCCACATGTATCTATTATTAACTATTTATTAACAGTCGCGCTACTGAATTATTTACATAAATATTGCAATTTTATATTTATATTTCTGATGTAAATATATTTAAGTGGATAAGAAATCATCGCGACATAATAAAATGCGGTTTTCTGTTAACCTTAAAATAAGAGTTGCATTCCTGATTTTTTGTTTTAAATTTGTGGTAAGTTTTTTAAAAATAATAAATTATAATTAGAGAAGTACTTATTTATTTAATTTAATATTACTTAAGGGAAAAAGAGTATATGGTGTGAATCAATACAAAGGCTGAAATCAAAAAACCTTATCCACACTGTAAAGCATGGTGTGGAGATGTTTTTTGCTCTTCAGGAGTTGATAAACTTGTAAAAATTGACTCAAAAATTACTGGAGAGCACTATGTAAATATTTTGAAGGAAAATGTTTAAAGCAGTGCTGAGGAAATGGTCTTGGGGGAGTTTATGTTTCAACAAGACAATGGCCCCAAGCAGACGAGTAAAGTCGGTAAAAAAATATTTTGAAGAAAAAAATTTGACAAAGTTAGAATGGCCTGCTCAGAGCCCTGATTTAAAACCCATCGGGCATCTTTGGGCTATCTTCGATGACAAAATTCCGATGGAATCCAGAACAGACATTCACAAGTTTTGGGAAAAGATGCAAAGTAAATAGAAGGCAATCCCAACAAATACTCTGAAGAACCTTGCGCTCAATTTGCCAAAAAGATTGAGGGAGGTCATTAATAACAAATGAGAAGTGTTACTTTATTTTGTAGCTTGACATTCCATATATGCACATTAGGGTGGCCCCAAAATAAATTTGCGGATATTCCCGACTAATATGAAAATTTGATTCATTTTAAGACCACGTTTCGCAATTTTTTTGTCCTGGGGTCAATATTTGGTGAGCTGGATCAAAGGATAGAAAGGTCCTTTTTAGAGGTTTTTTGATTTTGTTTTTCACATTTCTTCCAAAGAAACTATATTTGGTATCATATGAAAGGTCTTTGAGAGGCGCATTCAATGGGTATCAAAAACTAAAAAGAAAAAATTTAAAATTCAAAAATTTTGAAAATTTCAGACAACATTTTAGATTTTTTTTTATTTATTCCTAATTATGACAATACCATATGTACCATATATCATTGACGTGGGTCAAAAAATGTCCAAAATATGGCGTATGTACAATCAAAACTTTATATAGCCTAATATTCCTTGCAGAGTTACAGTAACATCGGCTCAGCCGTATTGAAGTCCATACGTTACATACCTACATACATACATACATTAATTTATATATATATATATATAGATATATATAGATATATATATATATATAGATGTAATTACCGATTCTAATTGTAATTTACAGAGTTTGTTTGATTTTCATAATAATCTTGAGTGTAATTTAACAATTTATAAAATTAAAACAACATTTTTCCACATTCACAACAAGTTAAGAAAGAGAGTGCAAAAAGGGTCAGATTATAATGTCAGGCTTCTTTTGGTTGAATTTGATCTCAATAACATTATTTACAAGGGATCTATGGGTGGCATAATAGAAGTGGACCAATTATCAGGCTTCTTTTGGTTGAATTTGATCTCAATAACATTATTTACAAGGGATCTATGGGTGGCATAATAGAAGTGGACCAATTATGGACTGATAGCTTCTAAATCCAGTATCCACTAATGTAATTTCTACGTATTTTAGGATTATATTGGTTGAATTTCATCTCAATAAGGTTATTTACAAGAGTTGTATGGTTGGTTGTTATGCTCGGAAGTGAACTTAATTCGGGAGTTATTATTGACTGACATCTACAATATCCAATAGCACAATTGCCGCATAACCGATATTAATATGTTTTCTGGCTTAAACTTTCTAATCTATACAAAAATTCGATATCGATATTAATAAGATATTTTTGTGGGTTAAATTGTTTTTCGAAAATGATCCTTATATGGCAGCTATGACAAATCATGGGCCCAGCTTCTTAATTATTGGAACAGTGAATTTTATGCATATTATATCTCACGTCGAATTTCAACGTAAGAACGGTATATTTAAGTTAAATTTTAGTATTAAAGTGAATTCCGGAAGTGCACCCAATATGATGGATATAATCAAATATGGACCGATATTTTAAAAATTCAGCAGTTTGATTTTGGCATATATGTAAATGATCCGTGCAAAATTTTGGATCGGTATCATTATCTATAAGAGATTATTTATAAGAGAGAGTACTGAAGTGATTTTCGGAAGAGGGCCGTATATATAGTAATATATTCCACAAAATTTTGTGGAATGATTTTTGTGTATATTTAAATTTTATATATAAAGTTTCGAGTCGGTACGGATATTTATAAGATATATATACAGATTGATGACTTTTTCGGTCATAGCTCCTTATATGGTCAAATATGGACCGAGCAAAATAAAATTTCGTTTTGCGATTTCTTTTTGGCGATTTTTTTTATTAATATTCCAATATTACAGGCATTTATTTATCATTAAGCCATATTTCGGGAAGATATTTGTATGGGATATATTAGAAATCAATGACCGATTCATACTATTTTCCTCATACTTTCTTCTTTTATCATAAAAATAACGTGTACAAAATTTCATGTAATATATTTCAAAAAATGACCAGAAAAATATTTAAAAATATCAAATTTTTATGGAGGTTGTCTGACATTTTGGTCCATAACTCTGGTTATACTATACCGATGTTACTGATTTTCAATGCCACACTGCTTACAAGAATTATAAACGTGTTTTTGTAAATTTTGTTGATTTTGGTTGTGTTTCTTGGACGTGAGAGTGTTTTACACAGACAGACAGACGGAAATTGCTCAATTGACTTAGGATTCCATAATGATCAAGAATGTGCCTCGGTAGACTTTGCGATACTGTGTCGGACTGTCAGTCAGTGGATTCGATTCTTGCCAATGACTCTGGGTGTTTTCTGTAGATGATAAGCCAAAAGCTTCGCAATTTGTGTTTGTTATTTAAATTATAAAAAAAATGCTGTACAAATTTCAGGAAGATCGGTCCAAGGGTTTGGCCTCATATAAAGTACAAATAAACACACATATATTCATTTATAAATATATATATATAGATATCAATATGAAAGTAAATATTTTCCCACACCTGATATGTGGTTTTATTTTTATCCTTTGAATTTTTCGTATTTATAAAAATGCCTGAGTAGGTAGATAAACAAACATACTCGTATGTACTTAAGTGGGAAAACAAATATGTATCTTTAATATTTAATACTTGCAATCAAAACAGAAAACAAAAATGTTGCTGTTCAATGTCAGTCAGTTAGTCAGTCAGTCAGTATATAAACATAACCACTGCATAATACTTATTAAGGAAAAAAGAAAACAGTTTAATAAAACACTCGTGAGTTGTCACTTCTATAGAATTATTGTGGCCAATTGATGATGAAATGTATGATGCAGTTTATTGTACATATGCCAGATTTCAGATGAATCGTTTAAAAGATGATTCAAGAGAAAAATATCAGTAGGGCAGATTATCATAGCGTGATGTGGTAAGAAACAATACAATAGCAACACATACGAGTATGTACATTAGGGTGGCCCCATTTGTATGGAGACAAAATAAGGTATCGATGTTCCCTCTAAAAAGGACTTTTTTATCCTTTGATCCAGCTCACCAAATATTGACTCCAGGTCAAAAGAATTGAGAAACGTAGTCTTAAAATGAATCAAATTTTCATATTAGTCGGCAACATCCTGCAAGCCTTGGAACTAGTTCAGAAACCCTTTTTTTAACACTATTGGGATTCTAAAGTAAGTACGTTGAATTTTTTAGGAATTTAATTCTTTTGCAATAGTTTAATTCTATAGATCACTTATTAGTTTCGGAATATCAAATAAACAAATTAAATAATCATATAGTTAAATCCTTAAATCGAAAAATTAGTTATATCGGCAATTATACATTGAATAAGTTGTGTGGGGTGTGACATTAGGAGGCTGACTATCGTATAAATTTGTTTGCTAAATTTTAAACAATTTTGCTTGGGGTATCAAGGAACTTTTCTTAGTAGCTCATTTGGAGGGATTTCGGTTCTAATAATAACTCTGCCGGTCAAAATATGCAAGCCTTATTTACAATTTGGAAATGACAATAACATGCTTCCTGTGGCTCGTTTCTGTATTTCTCGCATTGTAAAATTTCTCACATAAAGTGTGAAACAAAAAATTCCATCGCTTCTCGAATTGTGAGAAAAAAGTGTTCCTGTACTTGAATGCGAAAACAGACAACGCTGATTCTGGGGGGTTACTCTCTATTGCGATGTGATAAGTTCGCTTATCGCATCGCATTTGCTTTCGCATCGCAATAGAGTGTAACCCCCTGTTTTTATTGGAATATTTAAAAAAAAATTAAAGTACAACAATTGTGTTTTATTATTTAAATAAAATAAAAAAAAATGTACGAGAATGTATTTAAAAATATCTGCTATATATATTTTGGATTGTGCGTTTCTCGCACCAATTTGAAACGTGAATTATTTTTACAGTCCTTGTGAGAAACTCTTTGGCAAAATATTGTTACAAAAAAACTTTTTCTCTTATCCTTTCAATAATTGCTGGAAATTTATTTAAATGACAGATAATTCTCACAAAGTAAAGATACAGAAACCCCCCTACAAGAACAATGACAGTCATTTGATGCATCATCTGATGGGTATTGCTGATGGATTTATACATCAGTAGTTCCCATCATTTTATTAAGGGCAATGTGAAAAACCTGATGTAAACATTCGTGTACATGTGATTCTTTTTCTCTTTCCAACTTGTTAATCAGCGTTGCCATTGCGTAACATTTTTTATTAACAAGGTCTTGTTTCAAAAATCCCCACAATTCCATAGTATATAAAATCAAAATATTACCATGAAATTTATTTAAAAAAAGTACAAAAAAGCTAAAACTTTTGAAAAGAGTATCTCTATGATCAAATACGTATATAAAAATGATGCCGAAGCAAAATTAGGTATAAGAGAAAATTTAACAAATATTTATTAAAATTTGGTATGAAAACCCCCACCATGGCAACGCCGACAGCAACAATTTAATATAAAATTGCTGCAAGTGCGTTAGTTTATAAGTTTTGTATGTGTTAGTTTCCATCAGCAATTTCTTGTAGGGCCTTGTAGTTTCATGCGGAAAATTTTACGATGCGAAAAATTTTCCATTTTGCAATAGAGATTAGTTTTGTCCGCATTGAAAATAATAACATTAAGAGTTAGATGGTGCTTAAATAAATCAGCACGGTATGATAACTTCTCTCCTGATTCTTTCACAAGACCTACAACGTATTATTTTATGCAACAATCCATCATTTGTATTTTTGTATTTCTATTTAAATTCATATATATGGAATCCGAATCCCTTTCAAAAACCTTTTCCATATAATTCTTTATTATGATTACCTTTTAGTTATCGAGGTGAGGTGGAATATAAGACGAGTACACACTTGATTGTACTAGCAATTCGTGTTACTCTCAAATCAAAATACGAGTGATTTAAGCAATTATATTGTGCTGTGTGAACACCAAAGAAATTTCATGGAACAAATTGTATCAATATTTGCAATAAAAATTACTTCGTGTAACTTGGAACTTGGCATTAAAAATCTATTAAATATTTTTTGTAAATATATCTAAGTCTTCAAAAATTAATTATAGAATTGAACCAAAAAAAAAATCAATAAAAGGTCCACATCTGCTTCTTGAAATTTATAGCCACCAGATGAGAGAACAAGTTCTACAACTGTTCCTATGGATATGTGTTTGCTCTGCAACTGGGTCCGAGAGTTACAATTTTAAACAAAAATCACTGGCCGGAATTTTACACTATGGCGAGTAGTGGTTTAATGCAAATTAAGCAGACACCGAAAATAACTTGTCCCATATGATCAAAATACAAAATAATGATTTATATTTTGCTTTAAAAAATAAATCACTGAAAATAACTGTTATAAGATGATTTTTATACCCCAAACCACAATAGTGGGGAGGGAATATTGGATTAATGCTGATGTTTGCAACGCCCATAAATATTGGTCCAACACCCACCTTAATATCTACCAATCCACTTAGAATCAATTCTTATGTCGATTTAACGATGTCCGTCCGTCCGTCCGTCTGGATGGCTGGCTGGCTGTCCACGTAAAGCTTGTGCGCAGAGTACAGGTCGCAATTTTGAAGATATTTTGATAAAATTTGGTACGTTATATTTTTTTGCCGCAAGGATGGATGGGATTGAAACTAGTAGAAATCGGTCCATTATTTCACCTGGCCCCCATACAAATGTCCTCTCGAAATTAGGGGTTTAACGTTCATAAATATTTTAATTATGCAATTATCCACCACAAATGAGTAGTAAATGAAGCCAAATCACATTTACAAATTTTGTGACGATCGGTCGATAATTTATCATAGCTACCATATAAGGCCCACTTCCGGAAATCACTTTAAAGAGCATAACATTCTTTTTTAAAAAAATTTGGTATCCAAACAATATCTAAAGCAATATATTTCATATATGTATATACAAATAATATGGTAGAATTCTAAGATGATCGGTCCATAATTAGTCGCCGCTCCCATATAAGGTCCACTTCCGAAAATCACTTTAACGATCATAAATATCTTAAAAATGTTGGTATTCAAATAAAATTTAACAAAAATAAGTTTCATATATACAGAAAAAATGAACCTAATTTTATAATAGTTGGTCAATAGTTAGTCAAAATTCCCATATAAAACCATCTCGTAATTCAATTTAACCTCCATAAATCTTGTAAAAGTAACGAGATAAAATGGCACTAACTTTTTGAATGATCGATCCATAAAAAGTAATATGTCCCATATGGGCGCTATATATTTCTGAACAACTGTTTTATAGATATATTGGGTGTAGGGTTATATATGGTCGGGCTTGACCGATTATACTTTCTTACTTGTTTTTCAATGCTTTGGTGAGAGGTGAGATCGTAATAACTGTTAACATTTTTTCTCTTTTATTTACGAACATTTTTTTAAATTTCAACTGTGAACTTAATGAATTTAATTTTTTTTTAATTTATGATTTGTAAAATTAAATTTTTTTTTTCAAATATTGTAAATTTTATTTTAATTTTTTGAGCTTTTGTAAAATTTATGTTTTTTTTAATTCTGTAAGTTTTTTATTTTGTTCTAAAATTTAAGATTTTTTTTTAACTTTAAGTTTTTTTTTTTGAAAGATTTTTGATTTGTTGTGAAATTTTAAAGTTTACATACAATTATTTATAATTTTTATATTCAGGCATCATTGATTTGCATCAAATGAACTTTTGCCATATATTTTAAAAGTTTGAAAATAGATGTTATAACCTGACCTTTGCGCAAACAATTTAATTATAAATTATTTTTGATTTTTGATTATTTTTGTTATCTCCATTTTCTGTTACTCTCAATCACTAACCTAAAATGTTCTCTTATAAATCATTCCCTCAATGATATAACACAAAAAAAACTAATTTGAAATGGTAAATGGTGCCAATTAACCAGGCAATTTAAAGTGGACTTGTTATTTTCGATCTCTAAAATAGGGTATATAATTAATCACTTGTCAACTCAATTGACAACAATATAATTAAAAATATGATTGTCATATATAACAAACACATTCAAATTTAAACTCTATTAAAAATCAAATTACATACTATATATGCAAAACCTTATACCATTTTTACTTGTATTTTCATAATAAAATTCAGGTTCCTAAACTAATTATGAATACGGCGCAAAATTTATTGATGAATATAACTTAATACCACTTTTATCAATCATTTCTAAAAGTTGTATAAGTGTATTTCATACAAATATTTAATAAGTGACGCCTACACTCGTAATAAGTAGTTAACAAATATTTACTAACTAAATTAATAACACGTCAATAAAAACTTAACAAATAACAAATCAAATGCAACAACTTCCATCTGGAAAGAAATCAATAATATGAGCGTAAAATATTGTCAATTAAAACGGAATGTTTATGTGTCTAAATTATGGCAAATGAGGCACATTACATTTATTTATTTATTTATTTGATTATATATTTATTTGATTATTAATATAAGTTTTAGTTTTGATTTGCGATAAAGGTGTTGTAAATAAAAACTAAATACTCACTCATAATGCTAGATATAATGTGTATAAGAACTTAAATTTACTCTTTAACACTTTCAGCCACAGTCTTAAGCTGTGTTCACATTATGTGTATTTGTCATGTGGACTGTCACTTTTTTGCATGTCAAATTTGTACATATAGTCTGAACACCTTCAAACAATATCATGTGTTATTTCCCTGTGTGCAATACATATGACATTTTTGTATTTAGAACGAGTTATATTTTCAAGTGACAAACCATCTGACATCAGCTGTTTTTAAACCCAACATTTTTTGGCGGCAAAAATTAATTGAAATTTTAATAAATATAATTTATACCTAATAGTAAAACAAAAATACAAAAAAAAAAAAAAAACTACACAAATTTATTATTGAAAATGGAGGGAAAATTTGAAAAGGAGTTAACAAAAGTAAGTACATATGTATGTGACATAACCAACATATGAACATGTAATTTATAAACCGTATGTAAAACTTAAATTTTGATATACACATGAAATCACATATGGGTAGAAAAGTGACATTCCACATGACAAATACGCATAATGTGAACACAGCTTTACATAATTTTATTGACAAAACAACTGCATTTTTAGTTTGATTATTATTCATTTATTATAAAAAAAAGCGAAAAAAATAAATTTGCTCTTCAGGTTTTTGTAGAATAGGGTGGTTAGTTAAGTAACCACCGTAACGGTTGGCATTCAATTTCTTCAGATGTAGTGTAGGGTGTAGAAGGTGATCCTTTCTGCGTAGCATATAGATTTATTTAAAAGCAGATTATTTCAACTAAGTTTGCTGTCCAAACTAAACGGAAAATTTTGCTGCTGTTACATTCTCTACTTCTACCATATCATCTGGAACACCACCAACTCCAGTATATTCGGACGGCTCTTCCATTCTGAAGTTTTTTTTTTCAATTTGGCTTGCACTCATAGTAGGTAACTGACTAGCAGAAGTAGTACACAAATTTGATAAAGATATCTCATCATCCAAGTCAAAATAATCATCAAGTTCTGGCTGCAGTCCTGTAAGTATGTCACCGAGTATCATCAGATCGGGTTCTTGGTCATGATTTTTTATTCTTCTGATTCGAAACTGCACACACTTTCCCCATTAGAAGGTATATTGTCAAACAAAATATCTGCGATATCCTGTTCATACATACATACACATACAAAAATTATGGGGGAAAACAGATTATTTGGAATATACTATAGTCACAGTGGTAAGTAATCTAACCACCATATTACTTACGTTATTTTTTGTATATTATGATATTTTGTTATCACAAAACAAACAAACAAGTACTCTATAACTAAATACCACTGCTTTCGTTTAATAATAATAAACACCCTATGCTTCTTTATATCAATCACAAACGACCTGTTAAAAAAAAAACAAGGGGATGTCCCGAGTTTAAATAACGATATATACATATATATATATATATATATATATATAACCATTGCAGCCTAGAGGCAAAGTCTCCCAACAAAAGAACAACAATGTCTTTACAAATGTAATTGTTTAATAATTTGTCAATAAGTGACACGAAAAAAAGTTTTAAACAAGCAACAATAATTGGTTAGATAATAAACCATCAAACCTGAAAGAGTTAATTGGAAAACAACTTGCATTCAATTCGCTGACTATTTCAAACCTTGGGACAGCCTATTATACTGGACCTTGGTTAAAATTTGCAGTGATGTAGCGTAATTTATATTTAGTTGGACTATGATATATAGTGAAAAAGAAAAAAGAAAATTACAAAAAGTGTTTTTGTCATTCATTTTATGTACATACGAGTACAGTAGCTCCAAGCGGAACATGTACAGCTAAATATCTCTTATTTGCAGAATAATTTCAATAGATATATCTAAAGTTTATTAGTGGGATTATTTGCGAAACAAATACTTTATTGGAACCGTACAATCGGTATATTCACGAATGACCACAAATTCTCCATTCCCCCTTAAGCCATTTTGCATGATTTTTGAAGTGTGCTTTGATGACCATCCAGCTGAAAAGTAACTTCATTCACATGATAAACGCTCTTATTTGCAAAATTGGGAATATGAATTGGCAAAATACACAGAAATTCTTTTTTCCTCATTATCTTTTTGATTCTTTGCAGTGGTCCGAGTTTCCACCATGTAAACTAGCCCCATATCATGGCGTTCCTTATAGTTATGGTGCCCCTACTACAAACACTTTACAAAAATATACTTGACACACAAACAAATTTTAACAAATAAAATTATTCACATTTACTTTGTTTTAAGAATTACAAATAAAAATAATTTTTTTAATCGTTTTTAAAACAAAACAAGTAAGAAAGTACAGTCGGTCAAGCCCGACCATATAATACCCTACACCCAGTATATGTATAAAACAGTTTTTCAGAAATGGGCGTTATATGGGAGATATAACCTATTGTGGACCGATCATGCAAAAATATAGTGTTATGATGTCTGTGAATATAAGTATTACATGTGTTAAACTTTATCTCGATGTAAATACTTTCAAAAGATTTATGGAGCTTAAAGTAAATTACGGAGAGGGTCTTATATGGAATTTCGACTAATTATGGACCGATCATAATAAAATTAGATCATATTATTTGCATACATATGAAATATATTTGTGTTAAATATTATTTGGATAACAACATTTTTGAGAGAGTTATGCTCTTTAAAGTGATTTTCGGAAGTGGGCCTTATATGGGAGCTGCGAGTAATTATGAACCGATCTGCACAAAATTTGCAGATGTGATTTGTCTTCATTTACCACTCATTTGTGAAGAAATTTGTTTGGATATTTCCATAATTCAAGCATTTATGATCAGTAAACCCCAATTTCAGGAGGACATTTGTATGGGGGCTAGGTGATAATGGACCGATTTCCACCAGTTTCCTTGGTGGACCGACGATGCCCGTTTTGAAGATATTTCGATAAAATTTGGTACATAAAACTTTTTCGGGCTAAGGACGGATGTGATTGAAAATGGTAAAAATCGGTTTATTATTTCACCTGGCCCCCATACAAATGTCCTCCCGAAATTGGGGTTTACAATCATAAATCTTTGAATCATGCAAACAAATTTCACCACAAATGAGTAATAAATGAAGCTAAATCACGTCTACAAATTTTGTCAGGATTGGTCCATAATTACGACATTAATTTCTTAAAAATGTTGGCATCCAAATAGTATTAAACACAAATATATTTCATATATACAGAATTGATTTCACCTAATTTTACAATAGTCGGTCCATAATTAATCGAAACTCCCATATAAGACCTTCTACGTAATTCTGTTTAACCTCCATAAATCTTTTAAACGTATTTATATCGAGAAATCAGGGCACTAAATTTTTGGATGATCCGTCCATAATAGGTAATATCTCCCATATAGCGCTCGTTTTTTGAAAACCTGTTTTATACATATACTGAGTGTAGGGTATTATATGGTTGGGATTGACCGACTATACTTTATTAATTATATTTTTAATGATTCCAGCCCGAACACGACTCTCAATTTGTTGCAGAATATTATTGAACTTAATTTTAGCTCGAGTGTGTCTAATTACAAATATTTCTATTATTTAAAAATTGTAACCATAAAATGTAATTCGTTACGTTTAAGTCTATAATTTCATTGTCTGATAATTTGTGTACCTATATATAGCAGACTAAAGGCAATCTACACAACTATACAGCAATTCTTTTTAAATATAATTAAACATATTCGTGCAGTTAAAGTCGAACTATGAAGATCTTAGCAATCATTCTAATCGCAATTCCTTTAATTATGGCAAAGGAGTGTGCTCGAGGACCACCACCAATAGGTGTAGGAAAGTAAACAACGCTTTGGCATATACAGTGGGGAGCACAAATTTGTAGATGTTTGCGCCTGATTCACATTTTAATGCAAAAAAAAAAAATAAAACTAATAAATAAAATTTAAAAATGTTTTTTGTGATTTATTTTAGGTTTAATGCTAAACAAAATAATTTGCAACACAAAATGGAAAATCATAATTTTCGGCAAACAGACAATTAGTACAAAAACAACTTGCATGCACTCAATTTTGTATAAGTTTGTCTTTTGAAGTATTTTAACAAAAAGTCTAAGTTTGCCATTTGATTTGTATGCAATAGTTTGATATTAATTTAACTGCATAAGGTAAACACTTTTTGAAAATTATCGAACACAAATCAAATTATAATACAAATTATAATAAATAATGTAGGATCTTCATCAAGAGCCATTGCGGGCAATATTGTAGTAATGACAAAAATTAGCTATTCTAGACTAGTGAAAAAATGCGATCTATTGTTCCTTAGCCACAAATCAGTGGTGGCAATATGTTAGATAACGTCAGACAAATACAAATTTAATCGTTTTTAATTCCACGTTCAACAATATTACTGGCTTTGAAAAGCCCTGAAAATTTAAAGACACCATGTTATGGAAACAATAACACGATGCGACAGTCCAAAAAAACTGGGACCGGATATTATTTTTCTTGTAGGGCTTGTCGAGTAAAACAAGATTCCAATAGTGAAATATGCCGGACAACTCCAAAATCCGGATTTACGTTTAAAAACTCGGTTTTTGTATCTTTGCGCACTTATAAGCCTGTAATTTTGTTGGTAATGATCCGATTTTCAATTTCTTACTAGATAAAACTGAGATCTTTCGAATTATATATAATTTATTTAAGAAAACTTGAGAAATTTTGGTGTTATTATCGAGCAAACACAAATTTTGTAGATTTTTTAAAAAATTTTTCAAATTAGCTGAAAGCCGGTGTGCTTCCAAATTATAAGAATTTATTTTGTGTAGCCCATTTTTCTAAACCGAAATATTTATGACTAATATATGTAAATATGAAATTAGCAGATTCTTCCTATTGTATTCTTCAAGATATACTAATTTTAGTATTTATTTTGTATGGGAGGTGCCACTCCCGCTCTTGATAGTCCGCTCAATTTTTAGATAATATATATATCTCCCAAATATACGAATTTTACATTCTTTTACATTCTGCTAGGTACCACGGCCACTATTTCTAATACTCCAATTCTTCGCAAATGTTAATAGGGATCGAAATTGTCCGTACTAAATTTAAGTACTATTTCAAAACAATTTAAAATTTTCAAGAAAATTGGTTCAGCCGTTTAGCAGTCTATAGACTTCAGACTTCAAGCGTACTCGTACAAGCAAATACACATTCATTTCTTTATATATTTGTTAGTATAATTTGATTTGTGTTAGATAATTTGCAATTAAATTAATATCAAACTAATGTTTCATTTTTGAGTTATAAACAAAGCAACGAAAAACTTTGATATTTTTGTGCAAATATTTCAAAAGACACATTTGTGCAAAACTGAGTATATGTATGTAAGTTTCTTTTTGTAATAATTGTTTATTTCCCGAAAAGCATTAAATCTAAAATAATGTGAAAAAAAATTTCAATTTTCTCTATTATGAAATAACAAGTGCATTAATTTGTGCTCCTCACTGTATATAAATCTAATATGAATTATAAGAGTAAAATATGTAATAGTCCGCTTTCACACTCTTCAATTCTGACTCGTCAAAGCAAGCATTTTTGGATGGGAAGTGAAAAGAGACGGTTTTAGTCAATTTTCTTATTTCCTTGTGTTATTTTCATGCATTTTGATTTTCATGAAAAGTGAATTAACGTGTGTGAATGAAATAGCAAGTCCCAAAGAGAATTGAACAAAAATTGGTCAGCTAAAATTGAAGAGTGTGAAACAAAACATACATTTTAGAAATTTCAGTCGAAAGTTTATATCGGTATTAAAATTTCTAATAGATTCAAAGGCATAAAGCAACACATTTAATTATTATTTAATAAATAACTTGACATTAGACTTTTTGTGTTAATTTCAATACCAATTCATTGCAATGACTGTGTTATATTTAGAGTCAAATGTATTATTAGCTCATTTTGTTTTGAAAGCAAATCCTATGGAGGTTCGTTGGAATCCTGATGGAATTCGACACAATCGCTAAATAATATATTAAGGGCATAATACCCTTATTCATAAAATTCCATACAAAAGTTGCTTTATAAATCTCTTATAAACCTGTTGTAACGGAATTTCGTCTTGAATTCGCATTTTCGTGTGGATGATTAAATATTAATGAAACTTTTGTTCTCACCCTGTAAAAGCTCTAATTTTGAATTATTGAAAATGTTGCTCGTATTGTTTTTAAAAGAATACCTACTGTCTTGTAACATGAAAATAATTGTTTATTTTCTTTTTAGCAAATTGTCAGTTGGTGGAAGAAAAAAAAAACTTTTTCATTACAAGACCAAATTTTCAGTGTTTAAAATTTATTTTGAAAATGTAATGAATATCAGACATAATGTGAGTAGGAAACACATTAAACAGTAAATTTTGATAGAACATTAATCTTGTTCGGGAACTTCAGGATCTTCCAACACTTCTTCTTCTTCTTCTTCGGCTATAGCCTCCTCCTCTTCGGCATAACTCTCCACACGCTCACCAATAATAATCTCTTCAGCCAGTTGATACAGTTCACGTATGTCCTAAAATCGTTTTAAATTTAAATTGATAAAAATGTACTTTTTTTATATATTTTTTTTCTCATACTCGAGCATTTCTCAGTTGCATTATTTTCTCATCTTCATAGCGTAGATGATCGTATTGATCTTTAGAGATGAGTAGACCTTCATTAACATCGTTTTTCAATTCCTGTTGCAACATATGGGCGTAACGCTGTTTGGCCAAACTAATGGAGCTGCCTTCATCTAATGATTCGCCACTTGATATATCGGATGCATCGTCGGATGTTAAATGTTTACCAATTACTTCAGTATCAGGATCATCTGCTTCAAAGGAATCTTGTGCTGTTGTTGGTTCATTAAGGGCCTTAAATTAGTAAATAGTTTGAATTGCAAAATTAGTATGGGTCATGAAATTGTAATGGCAAAAGGATCAATATTTAATAACACGTGAAAATAATCTGCTTTTTAGTTGACGCAAATACTTTCACTTTTCTTAACACGTTAATAATATAAAATATCTCAAAAAAAAAAAAACTTATTTTTTAATCTGTTTAAGACAAGTTTTAAAATTATATTAGTTGCCAACTTCTACCATTGACTGAATTCCAACAATCATATTGTGTTACAAATATTAAAAGTTTTCCAAATTGTTGCTGTTCGTCAAAACTTTAATGTTTGCACTTTATTTCTAAAAATGTATCCATGAAATATAAAAAAACTTTTGTAGCTAACAAAAAAAATAAAGAAAATAAAAGAATAAAAGAACACTCCTACCTGTTGTTTGTTTAAACCGACAACAGTTTACAGGTATTTTGAATTCTTTAACTTTTAAGGCAAATAAAACGGACAAAAATACAAACAACGGCAGCAAAAAAGCAAAGCAAACAAACTCTGATACGAATATAAAAAGTTTTTCCTTAGAATAAGTTTAAAGAAAATTGTGATGAATCAAATTAAACGAAATTATATAAATATCAAACTTAGGGTATTTAAGTTGAGATAAAAGAAATAACAAATGTCCTACACAGAGAGAAAAACAACATTAAAAAATCGACAACGCTTGTTGTCATTTTGACACCATGAGGTTTCACTTTTTTCGACACCGTACGTTTACAATTTGTAAACAAATGGTTACGAATCGACAACGCAATGTTGTTAAATTGCACGCCGACGTGCATTTCGCATTGTGTCGCAACAAGCGACGAAACTGAATTAGTTTCTTATATCACGCCGCCGCAGTTGTTGTAAGCTAACGTGTTTTGTAATGTGCATAAAGATACTTTTAAATGAACCACCGCCGTCAAGTTATTGTCAAAGCTTGCGAAGAAATATTTTACTCGACTTGGTGGTATTCTTAATTGTGTGTTTTGTGATTTAGATTATAAGAGCCATCCCTAAATACCGGCGGCAAGCGTTTTTTAACTGTCAAAATTTCTCATGCTCATACATTTTGGATGGAGCATACCGAAACAACGCGGCGGCAACGCTTTGCTATTGGAAAATCCGATTTTGACAAGGCGTTTCATAGTGAAGTTAGTTGCAAAAGAAAACAAAACAAAAAAACAATAAAACAACAATGTCCAGCTGTTACAACAAATAGGATTGTTTTATTTATTTATTTGATAACCCTGTTTTGACATAACGTTGCCGCTTTTCTTTAGGGATGAGGTATCAGCGTGAACGCTCAGCGTAAAAAAACGTGCCGCTTACCGCCGGTATTTAGCGATGGCTCTAAACGTGTTAATTTTTTAGTGCAAACAATAATTGGTATAAAGACAAATTTTGTGAGAAAAGTTTAATAGTTTTCGACAGTGAATTTATATTAGATGAAGATGCAGGTAATGCAATAAAGACAAATGTGACAAATGCAAAGTTCGTCGAATCCAGTGACGACATTTAACTACAAAAAATTCTGAAAACAATAACAATGACTTCCATTTTTGTCAATTTAAAAGGTAAGTAAACCTATATATTAAATATCGCAGTAGAGAGCAATAAGATCTTGTTTATTTTTTTAGAATATTTAAAGAAAGGATCTATTGGAAGCTGTGCCACCATTGGGGCTGAGGGTAAAATTTAGAGAAAAAGTCTTTGCTTGGAAAGAAAACGAGGTAATTTTCTTTTTGAAATTTTAAAAACGTAACTATACGTAATTTATAATTTAGAAAAATATATTTCAGAATTAAGTATATTTAAATTTTTGTACTTATTATAAAAATAAAATTTTATAAAAATAAAATTAATTTTTATTTACTTGGGGTGGGTTCACAAAGGAAATAGACAACGAACGGTGTCAAATCGACAACGATGCGGTGTCAAATTGACAACGATGCGGTGCCAAATCGACAACGGCGCGGTATCAATCTTTGTTATAAAATTGCCACCGTTCGTGTACGTACGATTTGTGCACATACGGGGTTGATACACTTTTGACACCGTATGCTGTCAAATCGTAAACGTATGTGTTCATTATTTCTCTGGGTATATCACATGCAATTGAACGTTCATGTTCGGAATAAACTTCATTCATTATGGAAAGGCACACACCGCACCAACGTCTCCAAATTGTTGAGCTGTATTACGAAAATCAATTTTTTACACAATGGATTTATTGAGAAATCATTTGGGTGATCTGAGTTTCGAGCCTATAATCTGGTCTTCAAGATCGTGTGATATCACATACGTTTTTGCATTGGAGTTTCGGGCAATCAAAGTTTTAATTCGTGTGATATCGGTAGCAAAACTGAAAAGAATCGTCACTCTCAATCTATTTAAATAGTGATCGAAAGTTATAGTTTTCGAATAGACAAACAACAGTGTGTTTGAGGGCAACATTTTAATTAAATAATTTTTAAAACGTAAATGTCAAAGATTGTTCTACGTGAAGTGTTTTATCAAGTCAATCTAATATCAAATTGCAAACTACTATCAAATACACAAACTAATTACATAATAAGCCGACTTTGTTAATTGTAGATGACTCATTGCAGTTGATTCAACGGAAAGAAAATAAAACCAAATTCAAGATATTGAATTGAAAATGAAAATGACCAATTTACCTGTTGTATAATCTGCTCTTCGGATTGTCCCAAAATAGCAAAACCTGTTGAGTATTGCTGGCCAGACGGCTGATGTGAAAGATGTTTCTTCTGCAAACTCTCGCCATGCTTATCTTCAATGGCCTTGCGAATACGTCTTTCTACCTCACGAAATTCTTTTCTAAAATGAAATTAAAAGTCAACAAAAGAACCCATTCCTTCCGGCATTTGAAACACAAAATCAATAATTTGGCTAAAACTTATATTTAAAATGACTATTTATTCATTACCTGGCTCTTAGTATATTATTAATATCTTTGGGATCAGTGGTGAATGGTGTGGGCATACGCAATGAACGCTCCTTCATCTTGTCACGTTCCTGTTCTAGGAACTCTTTCAGTTCCTGTTCGCAATGACGCCATTCTTCGTTGTCAATTCTATAGATATTGAAAATAAATTACAATAACATTATGTTCTTTTCTGGTACTTCGTTGTTTTTGCTTTATTCTACTTGTTGTTAATACTCGTAGACTTAGTCCAGTCAACCATGCGAAAAAAAATTAATTAAATAAAATTTATGAAAGCGTAAAATCATCTTCATCAAACATAAAAAATCATTTACGAAAACATGTTAATTTTCAATCAAAAATTGAGGAACATTTGCGAAAGGCTTCAAGTGATTGCAAATTTTAATTATAGTCTAGTAGGGCTTTATAGCGAACCAAAAATTGAGAAGAGGCGCATTCTAATTTATTAAGATTTATTTTATTAAGGATTGAATTATGTACATATGTATGTACATTAGGGTGGCCCCAAAATAAAGTTACCGACTAATATGAAAATTTGATTAATTTTAAGACTACGTTTCTTAATTTTTTTGTCCTATGGTCAATATTTGGTCAGCTAAATCAAAGGATAAAAAGGTCCTTTTTATAGGTTTTTTGATTTTTTTCACATTTCTTCCAAAAGAACTATATGTAAATTAGGTATCATATGAAAGGTCTTTGAGCGGCGTTTTTAGATTATTGTCACGATATGTTATTTCCTGCCAGGGCTGCCAGATGAATTTCGGGAAAAAATCGTCAAAATTCCGATAAAAAAGAAAAAAATCGTAATTTCGAATTTGAAAAATCGTCAAAAAAATCGGAAAAATAAAAAGTCACTATTTTTAATAGTATTTTGAAATTTTTATTTAAACGAAAACATAAATATTCAAATAAACAAAAAATATAATGTTAAACACAACATGTGTATTATTTTTATATCTTAGTCCGCTCTCACACTTTTTAATTCTGCCTCGTCAAGGCATGTATTTGTGGCTGAGAAGTAAAACCAGAAAAAAGCGGTACAAACTTGTTGATACCAGTAAATTTTCCTATTTCGTTTTGTTTTTTTTTTTTTTTTTGCTTTCATGCATGTTGATTTGCATTAAAAAGTACGAAAACAGAATTGACGTGTGTGAATGAAATGGCAAGTTCAAATCAAAGACAAGACTTGCAGTGTTTTATAAATAAATATCTTTTTATTATATTTTCTTCGACCTTTTTGATTTTTATTAAATAAATAAATAGCTGAATTTAGTATATTTTTTTAATTCTGATTAAATTACAATGTCAAAATAATTTAGTTTTTTAAATAACATTTTGAGTATATAATCGAATTCATTCATCATATACAGATTTCCGTATTTTTGTTAATTAAATTTATTTGGCTGAATATTCTTTAACCTTTTGTTAAAATGGGAGAAGTTTTTGTAAAATTTCCCCGTTGAAATTCAGAAGTTGTTTCCTCTAAAAATTTAATTCATGGAATTCAGCATTTAAATTTGCTTTTTATATTTACAGATAAATAAATAATTATACTTAAACTTAATAATTAATAATTAAATATTAGAGACAATTTCTTTAATTAGGCTTAAGTTCATTTCTTATAATTAATAACTCGAAGAATACCATTGTGAAAACTATATTTTTCTAGACAAATGAAATCTAGACATTGAAATGTATTTTCTGCCCTGCCAAGGGCTTCATCAGCAATGTTTATTGCCAAGGTCTACTTGTAAACATCATCTATTTAACTCACCATTTATTGGGAAATAGAGTTTGGGAATTATCATATTTTTAACGTCTTAACAACGCTTCCAAATTGTGCAAATTTATTTTGAAAATCATGGTTCTACGTTTTTTAGATGTCTAGAATTTTGAAATGGATTTAAACAAAGATGATTTTTTTTTAATTTACATGAAATTTACTTTATTCGAAAGATAATTTGTTGGTATTATAAGTCGGACTTAGTCTAATAGGTCCACTTTTCGATCACTTTGTTCAACATTTGTGGCATTATGTCGGCAATAACGCGGCGAATGTTGTCCTCCCAGACTAGCGAGTTCAAACATAAATCACTTCACAGCTGACAAAATGGCCGCCAGTTAAAAAAGTGTTGCCGATTTAAAGTTCTGTACATTAAAAAAAAACACCCTATATATTCTATCAATGTAGAGGATTGATCAAGGTATGATAGATTATCGTCATTATCACCACTTTTCAAAAGTCTTACGTGCTCTCTGATTGTAGGGTTGTTTGTAGAACTTGGTTTACTTGAAATTTCAGGCCAATTTAAAACTATGTTTGGTTTGTATATCCAAGAGTGAAGTTCTCAATCGATGTTGAATACAAATATGATCGATTGGAATTTTAGTGTTTCCATCTGGGAAAGTTCATGTTTATTTGTGGATCTCGTTGAGCCCCAAATGACAAGACAGAACATCTGACAGAGCTCGAGATTCCTCTATTCGTAACCGGTGTACGCGTCCGGTAGTATTTGGTTATGCTCTCCCAAAGAGCTCTATGAAAGTAAACTTTAATTTTAGTTAGAAACAATGACTGAGTCTTTTTTTTTTTGGCTCCACACACACAGAAGCACACTATTGGACATACATACATATACATGTACATATTTCTCATTCATTTATACAAACTCTTTTTTATTGAAGGCTGGTTATGTTGGTGAATAATACAAAGCCACAACAGACATTTACATAAGAAAAGCGTTGAAAGGGAAATAATTTCATAAAATAATAAATGATTTCCTTAAAATACACAAAAACACAGAAGAAATAATAATGAAATTAAATATACCATGATTTATTACAGGATGTTTTTACTATGCAGAATAGTTGTACATTCGAATACAAATTCAGTAAATGTGCAAGTGATTGTTTTTTTTTTGGTTTTCTTACAAAGTGGGTTTTCTTTCTTTATTGCCCGCATAAAAACGGAAGGAAGTTTTTAAATAATATTTAAACATTATGTTTATTTATGCAAGCCGAAGGAGGTTGTGAAAAAAGGTCTATTACTACTTTCTCCCACCTAAGGACAAAATCCATGTTGAAGTAAGAAAAAAAGTAAACAAAAACAACAATGATGCGGCTTATATAAAAAAATATTAATTTTTATTGCTTTAGCATTCTAAGAAAGCCAAAAATTCTAATAAAAATATCAAACTGGAGCTCGCATACAAACCTTAACACATCCATACCCTTGTTGGCATCTTCATCCTTGTATTGTTCCTCTAGCTCTTTTTGCTCTTTGTATCTTTGCTTGAGAATATTTATGCGCTTGGTTTCTTCCTCTGCATGTTGCAAGCGTTCACGCTCCCATTTTACACCTTGTAGTTTTAAGCGATCGGAATTTTTTTCACGATTTGTTTTCAACTGGAAAATAAATAAAAGGATCAAAGGACTTTAATAAATATTTGTCTTAAAAAAATGAATACAAATAACTGGCTGCTGTTTCTAATTTTAACCTTTAAAATTATCTCGGGTCCGCTTTTAAGGTGGCTCCACAGGCAAATATATTCACATTTGATTTGTTTCAGGATTACTTTAAATGTTAGTTTATATTCTAAACTTTAATTAAAGCCGTACACTTCGTTTAAAATGTGTAAAACGTCTGGCCCTTATAAAATGTTAAGACGATGTAGCTATCTTAATCTAGCTATTTGTCTGTTGATGTCTATCGTGGCCTGGATGGGGAATAAAATTTTAAATATTCACTGTTGGTCAGGGTCATGTTGATTCAGTCCAACCAAACAAACATTTTAAAACAAAATGTACGTCCAGCCTACAATGGGACAAATAGTTATTGCTCATGGCTAAGTTATGTTACCAGTACTCAATTCAGAATTTGAGAATATTTTCAGAATATAAACAATCCCGATAACAGGAGGCCTATATGAGGGTAGCTTTCTACATATCTTAACTAGATACCTACAGATCTAATGGAAATTAGCACCGAATACGGCCTACAGGTTATTCTGATTGACGCATGTATCGTAATTTTGAACTACACGGAATTAGTAGATACGACAAGTTTCTCCAAATATAAGGGAATCGAGTTGGCGGAAGTGTCTACATTTAGGAGTTTCGGATGTTGTTTAGAATTTCGAATGGGTGTAGTATTCTTCTGGCTGAGGTAGCGGCTATACTCGTATATAACAGAATGGAAATCGTGTGTGAGCCAGTGATTCCAGGCATCCTTGAATAGTATGAAAAGATATTAGACGTATCCATCGTATCCATTCCATTAGTGACATTTACGTCAAACGCATTCAGATAAGATGGGGAATTAAACCGACCATATCTTCTTAGAGTATAAAACATAAAATTGAGCAACATAGTGATTATCGGATACTGTAAATACGGCAATTATGCAAGGAAATTTGGAATGCCCCACTAATACTTCTGCATCTGGATGTATTGGATACCATTTCTACTTCAGTTTCTCTGAACTATTGCACATGAAGTTGAAGTCTTTTATTAGGAACATGGTTACTGTAACTTGAAATTTGAATCTACTTGGGGTGACGTCAAATTACATGTTAATGTTGTGCGCTTTTTAATAATAAGTTTAACCTATTTCCATATGCCTAAAATCATAGTTGGCTAGGTAAGAACCTAGTTTCCTAATGTAATTTCTTAGATAGGATTTCTTTAGAATTTACGGGTTTGGAATGGTGTCCAATATGCGTCTCTAATTCGTTTAAAGACAGAACATTGGCTCATGAAATTTTTCAGTGTTTCATTAGTGTTTCTTTTTCTGATGGACCATATGAGATAGGCGAGCCTTCAATGCTGTACGTCCAGTTAATAGATTAACCAGTAGAGTGGTTCGAAAAAAAGTTGTGTCAGTCACCCCCTAGAATTAAAGATAATGTAAAAACAATGCCAGAAATATTTTTTTTATTTTCTTGCCACGCCTACAAATACCGCCCTTTTCGTATTTTGTTCACTGTGTGGCTATTTTCAGTCCGATCATAACATTTTGTATACCGGTGTTCATGGCTCTGTAAGGGCTACATTTCTGTCCTTAATCATTTTTTACTACCAAAAAGTTTCGTCAAATAACGCGGCCATTTTTTTGTACAAAAATATTTAGCATTATTGTGGGTACGTAGTTTGAGTTTACTGCCTTCCTACGTTCCGAGACTTAATTAACTAAAATATTGTTAATATACTGTTTGACTATCAGTACAAATATAAGTTCGAGATTTGTTACAATTTCTACTTATATCTGTTCAATCATTTCCGTTTGGTATTATGGTTATTGTATAATTATTCTGTTAGAATTCTGCCATATCTTGGTCATGTATAAGACACTCTCCCATTAACATCAATGTAGTTACAGCTGGTGCTCTTCATATATCACCTGAATTTTAATCGGTGTGTGATCAACTATTTTTAATGGCTATTCGATGTGGATCTTATTGCAGCACGATGTCTTTGTTATTTAAAGGTTAATATACAATAACATTCTTCTATAAGGATTTTCTAAAAATATCGAAATTGTCCTCATTCATTACATTTAGCGATCTCTCTCTCTCTCTCTCTCTCTCTCTTGTACAGTTATAAGATATGTTGAGGGCTTCCTTATACCAAGAATTGTCATTAGAATTACAGCAGATTTTGAACTTTCATCATTCATCATAGTTGCATTGTGTTAGTAATTGATGTTCTCTGGAATTTGTGAACCAATTTTGTTTCTGCAAAGTTTCTGAAAGGTGACGTCA
The DNA here is from genome assembly GCA_950370525.1 of Bellardia bayeri. Lineage (NCBI taxonomy): Eukaryota > Metazoa > Arthropoda > Insecta > Diptera > Calliphoridae > Bellardia > Bellardia bayeri. Next base: position 59,345,473 of record OX493265.1, read on the forward strand.
ATGCCAAGGTTTTATATATGTATATAAACGCTGTATGTTTATTGGTTCATGAGTTATAGCCATGTGAACACTGCATTCATTTCGAAATAATTGAAAATGTTTGAGTTAATATTTTAAAAAACTGAAATACAATTCGTTTTTGAATTCATTACAATTCAATTTTAGTCAAACCAATTTGGGAATGCCATCACCTAATCGTGCAATGGCATGATATTTTTGAGTTAGAACTGCAACATAAACCACAATACGATCGCAACGAATTAAATGCTTTTGTTCACGCAAATCTTTCGACAGTGAATGCGAGGCAAAAAAACGTACGATACAAAAAGACGTAGTGAGGCTAGTGAATTTTATTTTATGGATGCACCAGGAGGCCTCGGAAAAACGTTCTTAATTTCATTGGCAGAAAAAAATGCATTGGAATTGGCGGCTTATGGTATTGCGGCCACTTTGTTAGATGGTGGTCGGACAGCAGCTGGAACGGCAAAATTATTGAAACGTTGCGGTATCGCGAATAAGAAATCTGTTGAAACTTTGAAAAGATCAATGAAAGATCTCCGAGATAATTCAGAGTTGTTTGGTGGTGCGTTGATTTTATAGTCAGGCGGTTTTAGACAAACATTAGCCGTCATTCTTAGATCGACAGCTGCCGGTACAGAAACAGTTAAAAGAGGAATTGATTGAATGTGTTCTCACTACCATAGCACAACAATATATATGCCACGCATGGTTAAGTGACAGAGAAATTTTAGCGGCAAAAAACAAAGATGTTACTGAGTTAAACATGGCTATACAATCAAAGATTATGGGCAAATTGGTACAAGTCTGTGGTACAAGTCTGTGGATACTGTTACCATTGAAGAAGATGTTGTGAATTTTTGAATTCGTTGGACTTACCAGGATTGCCTCTGAATAATCCCCCATTGAAAGTTGGATCCACTAATATTATGTTTCGCAATATCAATCAACCCCGTTTGTGTAATGGTAAAAGACTTGCTATTAAAAGGTTGATGGCTTATGTAATTGGAGCTACTTTTTTAACTGGAAAATTTAAAGGCGAAGATGTGTTCATTGCACACATCCCAATGATGCCGTCTGATATGCCATTTAAATTTAAACGACTTCAGTTTCCTGTTCGCCTTGAGTTTGCGGTTACCATAAATAAAGTGCAAAGCCAAGCCTTAGGAATATGTGGAGTGAATTTAGAGTATCCAGTTTTATCACATGGACCATCGGTTTTGTATATTTACACCGAAAATGGAAAAACTACAAATGTTGTTTACCACAGAGCATTACAATAAAAGCAATTTATCACTGACTTAAATGAATTCGAATTGATTTTTTTATCTTCTTTTATCTAGTGTATGTATAATTATAGAGACCATGACATTATTGAAAAATTTGCGTTGATCATATTTTCTTTCTGGGCGTGTCCATTGGAATTCTTTTCTTAAAAAACAAAAATTTTAAATAACAAATACATCATACCTTCGCTCTTGATTTCAAAATTTCCAAATCAGCCTTCTTATCCACCACAAAAATGGGATCATCAGCAAGTTCTGCCGGTATGACATTCGTTTTGCCCTCAATAATTAAAATGCGTTCACGTTCGACTTCTTTAAGCTGTAAAATAAATCCACACAAATTAAAACAAATCAGACAAATAAATTTACAAAAATATAAATTAATTTCATTTATTTTCAGTTTGTTGTTAAGTGGCACTTTTCTAAAGGGTTCATAGCTGATTTATTGTAACCAACTAAAATAAAGGAAAAACAAACAAAACAAAAACTTTATTTATTTGTTGGTTCAATAACTTCATAATTTAAATGAAAATCTGCTCTATTGTCATTTTAAGCCAAACAGCCAAGCAACCAACCAGCCAACAACCTGCCTTCATCCATCACTGTCAAAAACAAATGTGTCAGAATGTTAATGTACGAATATTAGAAAGAAATAGACAAATAATGTCGGTGTATTAAATACGAATTATTGGTGACAATATTGTCACTTTAATTTCGTACCTGATGGTATTTTAACTTTTGTTGTTTTTTTTTTTTTTTTTTTTTTTGATTTTTTGATTTCGATATTTCGTGTTAAGGAAAGTTTTCCAGTTAAAATTTTGTACATATTGATAAGAAGTTATGATTGCTGGAATTGTTTCGATAGTTCATTAAGGTAGGGCGTGATAAATTAACCCTAAAATGAGTGAATCATACGTTGCCCCTATACGAAGTACGGAATTTTATATGAAAACACAATTTTTATTTTTTTGCTTTATTATTATTTAGTCCCGGTTTACATTATGAAATTTTTGTCGCTGCTATTCTTGTCGTATCTTCTTTAAAATTGTATTTGCGTCTACATTGTGAGATTTTTGTTGCAGAGATTTTTTGTGGATGTATACATGTTTTTATATATTTTTTGACAATTCCTTTTCAAAATAACCAAATCAATTTTAAATAAACACATTTATTTGATTGTAGCTAGCACATACATACATACATACATGCATGAAAATAAAAAAAACAACGAATGAGGGAAGGAAGCGTATTTCACGAGTACATGCATATGTGTACCCCTTTCAATACGACTCACCGCTCTCATATACAAAGCAAGAATCGCAGCGACAAAAATTTCATAATGTAAACCGGGACTTACTAATTATACTTGTACATGTATAATGAATGTAAATGAAATTTTTATTTAATTTTTAATTAATCATTTAATTTTAATTGAATACCATAAATTATATTTTTATTTAAATGGCAAAAAAAAAAAACTAAAACACTATTGTTGTGCAGACTGTTGAATGTTCTGCATAAATTGGATTGTTACAGGATTGGCAATAGGCCCTTGCTTTCCGCTCAGTACTCAGTACTTAGATGGTCTGTTCGTTCCAGACGCAAGCGTGCACCGTCGCTCCCTTAGTCTGTCTTAATTATATCTCAAAAGGATAAACTACATATTCATTTATTGAACATTATAATTGTTTTTTAAATTCCTAAATTGTATTCCATGTTCTTGGATATGCGGTTGTTCAGCGCTTGTTCCTCTACGTATGTTAGTGGCAATTGTTTTATCAGCATCAGTACCAGTGCCTCCACCACCAAAAGTGGTGAATGAGTGTATATATATGTTTGTCAATCCGTCTGTAATATTCATCTGCGACCCAACAAAGTATATATATTCTTGATCCTTATGGAATTCTAAGTTGATTGAGCTATGTCCGTCTGTCTGTCTGTGTAAAACACTCTCACGTCCAAAAGACACAATCAAAATCAACAGAATTTACAAAAACCCGTTTATAACTCTTGTAAGCAGTGTGGTATTCAGCAAAATCGCTACAGTAGAACCAGAGTTATGGACCAAAATGTCAGACAACCCCCATAAAAATTTTATATTTTTAAACAGTTTTCTTGTCATTTTTTTGAAATATCTTACATGAAATTTTGTACATGTCATTTTTATGATATAGAAGAAAGTGTGAGGAAAATAGTATGAATCGGTCATTGATTTCTCATAGCTCCCATATAAATATCTTCCTGAAATATGGCTTAATGATAAATAAATGCCTGTAAAATTGATATATTAATAAAAAAAAATTCACCAAAAATAAGTGTCATGTTGAAAGAAATCGCAAAACGATTTTTTTTAGTTCGTTCCATGTTCCACCATAGACTCAATATAAAGTCCACTTCCAAAATTCACTTGAATACGTATGTTACATTTGACATATGTATGTACATATATATTCCTTCTAAATAAATAAATTGTTGTACTAACCCATAATTTATTATAGCGGCCATATAAGGACCATTTCCGAAAAACAATTTAACCCACAAAAATGTCTTATAAATACCGATATCGAACCAACTTTTATATGGATCAGAAATTTTAATCCAGAAATCATACTTATATCGGTTATACGGCAATTATGCTACTGGATTTTGTAGCTGTCAGTCAATAATTGCCAATAGCTACCGAATTAAGTCCACTTCCGAGCATACTAAACAACCATACAACTCTTGTAAATAACGTCATTGAGATGAAATTCAGACAAAATAAGCCTGACATTATAATCTGACCATTTTTTATACTCTGTGTTTTAACTTGTTTTGAATATGGAAAAATGTTCTTTTAACTTTATAAATTGTTAAATTACAATCAAGATTATTATGAAAATTAGACAGACTCTGTAAATTACAGTAAGAATCGGTAATTACATCAATTTTAAATGGTTGTCTTTCAAACTGAATAGAAAACACAGAATAAGGATATTCTAGTCCTAAAACCAGTGTAGTTTTTGTATTTCTTATTACGTTTAGGTGAAGGGCACAGCCGAATATTGCACTCTAACTTTCTATTGACTTCATTTTGTTGTATAAAATCAATGCAGCAATGTACACCATATTAACAGCGTTGTCAACTTTGAAATTTCAAAACGCACCAAAATGGAGAAAAAAACGCGCCATTTGAAAAAAATCGCACCAAGTTTAGATTTTCTTTTTTATATAAAATATTTATTGAATTAATTTTACATAAAAAATATAATATTTTTTGTATTATAAATATAACAATAAAACAGTCTTCAACAGTTCAGTGTTTTTAGAAAAAAATAAAAAATAAACTAAACAAATTTGTTTGTATTCCCTTGTACTAGATATGTAATTAATTTCTTCTTTTTTAATTTTTTAAAAAGAGATCAATGATTAGTATTAAAAGTAATAATAGTAAAAACATTTATTATAATTAACGAGTTAATAAAGATAAAATTAGCATTTAACCATTCAAGATTTTACTCACAATATGTTATTCGGAATTAATTGGTAAAAATTGCTGATTTCAGTACATATTTATGTTAACCCTTGTTGTTCGTCTACAGTTCAGTAGACCAATCCAGCTACACAAGAATTTTTATTTTCATGTTTAAAGTGTTAATTTTATTTTCAAACAAAAATTTTTATCCTATTTAGCTTTAGCAATAACCTTCATGTGACGAATGTTTGATTATTATACATTCGTATATAAAATGCATTCAATGGGGTCCTTCTTTTTCATCGTATAGATTTCATGATAATGAATTTTTTTAATAATTCAATTAATAAACAATTAAAAATTAGTGAAAATAAAGATTTCATCACATTTTCGGAAAAACTAAAAAACGCGCCGAAATTTAAAAAAAGCGAATCGCGCACCAACTAAGAACTTTTTCACACCAACAATTTTAAAAAGCACCAAAAATGGTACGAAACGCACCAAGTTGACAACGCTGCATATTACAAAACATTGCCAATGGCCAGCAGTTGCATGTATATGTGCCAAGCATCTGGTCCATTGTATTAACGCCCGATTTGTTGGCGTTCTAATACAAAATAGCAAACGGCTTCTGCTTCACAGTTTGCATCATCACACCGCAAGTATAATGTTGTGTTGACAGCAAAATTACCGCTTTATTGTTCTTGGACACATATGACCATAATCGTCTTCATTGAAGCCGAATAATGTGCTGTTGATAAGACGCGTACGATTTGTTTGGAACTCCCGTAGCACAAATGTCTTACACAATTCCAACATATGCGGGTTTCTTCCTGATCAAAGTACACACCAAACCCAAAGTTTTAAAAAAATTGTCCGCATTAATTGTGCAGCCTGCATCCAAATATCTTTCCGAAAGTTGAAGTACAACCTCCCGTGTCTGGTTAGGAAATTTCCCAGTGTAAATCATACCTTTATACCATGCAGGCTTCGATGGAAAGTATTGTGTAAAGCGGGTGTGGCCTCTGTATGGGAATAACTGCTCATCAAATATCATCAAAAGCTGCATTTTTGCTGTTGATTAGTCGCTGCTGTCGCGTATTTTCATTATCGGATCTAAGGCATTGTTTTATGCAAATCATACGAATTCATGATAATGCAGCTTTGTCTTTTGGACAACGACTTGTGCTCCATAGCACTGAAAGAGTTTCAGTATTCGATTTAATGAGTCCATAAATACAAAATAATAGCCAAAAAAGCAACGAACTCTTTCAAAGTGATTGGTTTCCATTGCTTTGTTTTTTCTTTGGATTTATTAAATTCTATGCAGCTGTATAATGTCATGTACGCCATGCAGGGACCGTAACGATTATAAGTGATATCAAAAAAGTTCTTTTATAACATTTAGTTTGTGGCTTATAAAATAAAAAACTTCATATAAAACAGTTATTTTTCAACGTAAAAATAAAAGTCAGATAAAACTCTTAAAAAGAGAGTTTTATTTTGCTGCCATAAAATAAAACTTATTTGAGGAGTTGGTTGGTATCGAAATAATATTCAACACAAATATGGTTTGTCTATATGCATATAATATGGTAGAAGTTTATGATGATCGGTCCATAATTAGTCGTAGTTCCCATATAAGTCCCACTTTCGAAAATCACTTTAATGACCATTAATCTCTTAAAAATGTTGTTATCCGAATAAAGTTTAACAAATATGAGTTTCTTATGTACAAATAGGATGACACCTAATTTTATAATAGGCAGTTCATAAATAGTCAAAACTCCCTCCACCCAAGACCCTCTTCGTAATTCACTTTAACCTCCATAAATCTTTTAAACGTATTTATATCGAGATAAGGTTTAACACACATAATATTTATATTCACGGAAGTCATGGCACTGAATTTTTGGATGATCAGTCCATAATAGATAATATCTCCCATATAGCGCCCATATATGAAAAACTGTTTTATTGATATACTGGGTGTAGGGTATTATATGGTCGGGCTTGACCGACTATACTTTCTTACTTGTTTTAAAAATGGAAATAGTTTTTTTCATATTTTAAATATTAAAATGTGGAACTTTTGGAACGAACAGCTGCTTGCTTTGAATTAGTCACAACAGAAAAATTACCATTTGAGTTTTATTTAAAACGAAGAAGAGTTTTACTTGAGACGAAAAAAAAATAAAACTATATTGAGGACTTTTTTTTAAGACGGAAAAAATAAAACTCCTCAAAAAAGTTTTATTTTATGAGTGCAAAATAAAACTCTCTTTTCATTGGATCTTTTACTTTTTCGTTGAAAAATAACTCTTAACTGTGGAGTTGAGATCGTTTTTTAATATCACTATAGATTCCGAAAGAGCACTTCAATACGAATCTATTGGTATATGACAGTATAGGTCTCCGTTGACTCTAACATGTAGAGTTTTTTGAGTTTAAATTTTCAGGATAACTCTTATTTACGGTCCCTGACGCCATGTCTTCGGTGATGAGCAAGCGCAATATGGTAAAGGGATCACATGTGCTTTCTACTGATCTCGGATTCCTCCTTTATGAGCACGAATACCGGAAGTCGGTGGTATATTTGTAGTCCATTTGATGCTACCTTTGAAAATGAAACAATTGTCATTTGTTTGCGGAGCAACAGTTATTCATCGTCACTCATTTGCTGGTAGCGTGCACTACAACGTACCACCGTTTTAGCAATGTTTAAATTTTGCTCTGCCATTGTATTGCACTTTTATTTCTCTTTATAAAATTCAAAATATTATTTCGCACTCAAGAAACACTATCCCAACTATGTATGATTTGGTTAACGAAACTAGAGCCGGGTATATTCTACATCTTTCTGGCTTCTAGCTTGTACATCTGCCTATTTGTACAAAGGTAAGAGTTTGTAATGTGTTCAAACAATAATACAAGCAAAAAAAAATTATTTATTAATGATTTTGCGAAATTTTTAGAAACTAATCTATTGGTCGAATCAGCTCTTTTAGACAAATCTAGACAAAATTTCCTTGGAATACATTGTGGGATTCGGGTATACTTCCCATGCACAAATAAAGAAGTAATTTCAATTTGAGAGTGTATAAGGTCCCCAGTGACCTTCTTACCCACTGGAGGGTTAATCCTTATATTAGGTACGAAATTATGATGAAGAAATTAAATAATTAATTAAAATGTTATCATTGAATGTCCTTTTCATATTTTTCTTTGCCTTTTTTTAACATTTTTATCTGTTACTTATATTTATATTATTTATAAAAGATACTGAACACTAAAAATGTGCTTATCATTTGACCCCTCACATCAAATGAAGGTTAATTTAGACACTTCTGCTTCACAACTTATTAAACTTTGATGTTCGTGCACATTTGGCGGCATTATATTACACAGCCATCAACTATTTTATTGGCAAAATACCAATAAACAAAAATAATCGCGAAAGTTGAAATATTAAAAGACATTAAATTTAAAACAATCCAAAACCTTAAAGAGTCAACATGTCAGCCAACACCTTTTAAATAATAAAACATTTGGTATTTCGAACACTCAACAGATAGATTTCGATACGCACATTAATCTCCCACACAATGCAAATAGATTTCAAAGGGATCTTTTATGTAAAATCTATTCACAGAAGTAGACTACATACATATGTTTGTTTTCAGCTACTAGATTTTCGTCATAAACTTGAACTTTTTTATTTTTGTAAGTTTACATTTTTATTGCAGGGGTCACATCATTCCATGCACAAGTTTTGCTTTCGATTAAGGTCAATGTTGAACTAAATTTAGAACAACCATTGAAAACTGGGTTTCAATTTCAGAAAAATACATGTTACCATGACATGACTTTCTGCAGTAAATTTCAATTGGGTGGCAAGTTAATTGTTTTACAAAGTTTATTGAGTTGTAACACTTGTCACCAAGTTGCATTTGATGTTGATGTTTATTAAGATAAAAACTACAACTTATTTGACGAAAAATTGTTTTCTGACATTCATTTAGAAAGTTTAGTTTTCAAATCATCGTTGTGGCAAGAAACTAGTGACAAACAAAAGTTTTAGTGTCCAGTTCCCAATACCTCAGACAGATCCTCCAAGATATGTCTGGCTACATGTTGAATCGGATATTTCTCAGGATCTCGTTACGAAATGTGGTTTTTACAGATCCATTCCATTTTGTATTGAATTTTCATGCAAAATTGCATTTATTGTTAAAATTTTCAAGGTGTCTACAACTAATATGTCAACAATAACATTCATGTTATTTCAATATGCTCCTGTTGCAAAAAAAAAGTTCTTGGTTATATTTTATGTGGTGTGGTTTTAGAATTACATTTGGAATTCCAGGCGCAGACCGCTTTTTCTTGACATTGATTAAATAAAATTTACCTTTATATTATAAAACGGGCACCCGTAGATTTGGAATTTCATATACAATATGGAAATTAGCTCTCCCTGGCATACGCTTGACTTCAGCACAGAGTATTCGTAGTAGAGGCCGACCGAATGTTTCTTATGAGGAGGGTTCAATGCGAACAAAAAGTAGGCGAGTGGAAGAAATTGTCGCTTCTACTTCATCTGAAGTTCCTCAAAAAATCGCGTAAAGGGTAACAGGTTCAAATGCTAATGAGAAAATTTCTGTTGTACATTGATATGGATTTATCTATGAGGCAGTACAATACGATGAGAAAAGCAGTAAATTGCGTTCACGAAGATTGCTAAAAAAAAGATTTTGCCTGATAACATTCAAGTAACAGAAACTTCTGCAGAGGTTCCCTTACAAAAGATTTTAGACAAAACTGTAAGAAGCATTTTAGATGTTCATGATATTGATACCGAAAATGATATACATAGTTCCAGAATGCAAGTGGGGATTTGACGGCAGTAGTGATCATAGTGTATACAAACAATAATTTGAATATGAGGAAGCTAGTGATAAATTTATGTTTGTTACTTCTTTCGTTTCTTTACGCTTGTTGAATTGGGCAGATGATCAGGTAGTTTGAGAAAATGATAAACATTCATCATAATAAGTAGGATTGCCTCCATGAGAGACCTCATAAATTATATTATTCTGCAGTCAGAGCCATCAATTTCGATGCATAGTCAGAAAATACTTTTAAGAAAAAGTGATTTAAATGATCTGAAAGGGTATTTATTTGAAAAAAAAAGATTTAACGACATAAAAACAGGGAATGAATCATTGATAGAATCTGAAAGTGATTACAGTGATAATTGTTAATATACTTCGAATGCCTGTAATACTTATATATATTTTATGTATGTATGTATGTTAAATATGTAATATAAAATAAAAAAAGACAATGGAATAGAATTTTTGGCTACGGAGTTAATTTAAGAAATTTTTATGTTTTTACTTTTTTTTTGAATTTTTTGAAAAAGGACATTTTCAGCTAGGCTAGGTCCTTGCTCCGATTTGGATAAAATTCGGTCAACTCCTTGAGTGTATAAAATTCAATGACTATACGAAATTTCATGAAGTTTGAACTTATTGCCTATCTTTTATGCCATTTTTTAGTTTCACGATATATGGGAAGGACTCGAATCCTTGCTTCAAAAATTTTGAAATTTAAAATTTTGTTATGTCTTATCAATTAAAGCATTTGTGACAAATTTCAACTCTTTACAATAACGTCTTCTATTTATGGCCGTTCGTTATATGAAAACACGACACTGTGCAGCAGCCCCATGGTATGTTAAAAACTCCCGAATTCACGAAGACCTAAGCGTGCCTCTGGTAAAAGCAGAATTTGACAGGTATGCGATAAAGTATATCAACAAATTTGAAACATACCCAAAACCATTCGCAGGTAACAACCTTAATTTTGGCAGGCCATGCTCGGTTGAGAAGGAGGGACACCCTTGCTATCATCCAAACTCAAAACAGATGAATTTACAGAAACATAAGTTTTGTTGTCTAGGATTGGCTAGCCTCAAATAAACTTTTTTTTTTAGTATTAAGATTCGTATACTAATTGTTAATTCATATTATGAAGATTCAATAAATAAATAAATGTAATAAAAAAAATATTTTCTTCATATATTTTTGAAACAAAAAACATCTTAAAATTATCGAGGTTGTCTAAAACCGATTTTGCCCATTTTCAATACCAAAAGTTTCGACGGATCATAGAATGTTTGGTAATAATTTCATTGTTCTATTACTTTTTTCGAAGCTCCAACGTGCCTTCAACAGACGGACGGACATTGCTAGATCGTCTTAGAATCTTATAAGGAGACAGAATATATAGATTTTTTTTTTTTAATTTTACGACCAATATTTCGATGAGTTACAAACGGAATGATAAACTTAATATGCCCACTATCCTTTTGGTGGTGGGTATAAAAAAAAATCCCGCATTTTTATGTTATAAAATGCCATTTAGAGTTAGTTCTAAAAGGTTCAATATTGCCTTAATAAACCACGCAATAAATACCAAGTCTGAATACATAAATATTAAATATTGAGTTTCTATGGTTTCTATTTCTGCTGCATATTTTCTTCGAAATAGCAAAATAACAAAAATATGTATATGCATACATGAAAAACCTATTTTATGCTACAAATTTACATTTTTTGTATATTTTTATTTATTTATTCATGAGTATGAGTATGAGTATGAGTATGAGTATGAGTATGAGTATGAGTATGAGTATGAGTATGAGTAATATGTGTTCAATATTAAAAGTAGTTATTAGCTCATGTTACTCATACGCTTTATGGCTAAATTCACAGTCTTTAGTTAGCTAATGACAAAGGCTTAACTAATGATTCTTTATTCACAATGCTTAGTTTGGTATAAGAATACCAAGTAATAGTTAAACCATAGTTAGTATTTTAGTTTACCAGTGGTTAACTAATGACCGAGAATTCGGCCATTACTCAAGCACAATTCCTTATATTAAGAAAGATGATTTTTTTCAAAAACCTTTGTATTACTTCACATTATTCAACCAGATTCGGTGTGAATTTTATACCCGTATACCTATAAAAGCGTACTACCAGAATTATATTAAAATATAAAAGGTTTTTACAGTTTTAGTGCATTTTTGTAATAACAGACAAGAGTTTTAGAATTTTTGTAGCAAAATATTCCATTTTAAGTATAAGGATATATGGAAGGTCCTTAAATTGGTTATATATTTGGTTAAAACTGCAAAATATTCTTCAATATTCGAAATTATAACAATAAACCTACAAGAACTACTCTAAAGGGTGATTTTTTTTTTAGCAACTTTGTTGTCGGCAAGACTGTTTTTGTCCGCCCAGCAGTTTTCATGTAACATGTTACTGTTCAACATGTTAAGTTTGGTCTATAGCCATGAATTGATTTACAAACGGACAACGCTTGCAGATTATTGCATTTTTTTCATCAAAATTCAAGCTCGGTTAAGAAAGTGCATTGTTGATCTAATTTTATCGTAAAATTCAAAATGTCCCGCAACAAGGCTCATTTCTAGTTGAATGGATACATAAACAAGCTAAATTTTCGTATTTCATGTGAAGAGCAGCCAGAAGCATTGCAAGCACTGCCAATGCATCCCGAAAAATGCACTACTTGTTGTGGATTATGGGCCTGTGGTATCATTGGACCGAACTTTTTCAAAGACGACGAACGCAGGAACGTTATTGTGAATAGGCGAGCGCTACCGTGCGGTGATTACAATTTTTTTTTTTGCCAAATGGAAGAGCTTTACTTGTCAGCCAAGTGGTTTCGATAAGACAAGCATCAACGGTTGACTCACTGGCTGCTCATATTGAAGAATTTATTCGTAAGAAACTGGCCGATATGTTGGAGAGAGCCACAATTCAATTCAGTTAGTGAACCATTTGAAGCGTTGCTATGCTCAACATTTACATGAAATGATATTTAAACATTAAATTATATAGATCGTTTTGCCGACTGAAATATAGATTTCATATATTTCTCAAAATTGTATTTGTTTTTTTACAAGTTGGTCATTTTATAACGGCTAATGAAATCTAGACTAGCTTCTTATGATCCTCTTGCCGGATTTAGGTACAGGAGTCCTATTGAGTTCAATTAGTTGGAAATTTGTATTGGAACCTCATTGTGGGGATTCAACGTGTAGGTAAATATCAGACAGTAAGCTAATATGGATTAAATTAGCTCAAATTCAATGAATAGAGAATATTTGCCAACTAACATAGATAGAGGTTTTAAGATCATATCCAGACTATGGAAATGCTTAATTTTATGATCAACATCAAGTATGTGTAAACCTGGGCAAAGTATATTACACATTTGTCCTTGAACTTTAAATTCGTAATAAGATGGGTGTCATTCAGCCTTATTATGAGTGTCGTTTTCTTTTTACGACAACGACTGTTTCGTAATAGATTAAAGAAACAAATTTATTTTTATCTTTAATCTATTACGAAAAAGGCTGATTATGATTCATTTGTTTTAGAAAAATATTACAATATTTGACAGGGATTTTAGTTGTATACAACTTTTTGATGGATTTTCAATGTTCTAACTATGGCGTAGGTTGGAACAAAACAAAATTAGCTTCACTTGAAAACGGTTCTGCATATTGGTTATTCTGCTTGATGCAATGATTTTATTCATTGCAGACTAATTATTATACCCTACACCATCATAGTGGATTTGTGTTAATGTTTGTAACGCCCAAAAATATTAGTCTAACACTCACCTTAAAGTATCAACTCAGAATCACTTTCTGAGTCGATTAAACAATACCAGTTCTTCCGTCCGTTTGACCGGCTGACTGGCTGTACAACCTATACTTTGTGGGCACAACTTAGTACTTGTAAATGAATTTGGTTGCAATCTGTTCATTATTTAGAGTAGTCCCCATACAAATGTCCTCCCAAAATAAGGTTTCTTTTGTTCATAAATGTGTGAATTATAAATTTATTCAAACAAATTTTGCTTCATATAAGTTTTAAATCGAACCAAATCACACCTTCAAATTTTTTGAAGATTGATCAATAATTGACCACAGCTGTCATATTATGGCCACTTCGGAAAATCACATTACTGAGCATAACTCTCTTAAAAAGTTGTGTATCGAAATAATATTCAACAAAAACATGTTTCATATACACACAAATCATTCAGCCTATTTTTATGATGATCGGTCTATAATTATTCATATGTAGCTCCCATTTAAGGCCAACTTCCGAAATTCTCTTCAATGAACATAAATCTCTTAAAAATTTTGGCATCGTAATAAAATTCAAAGTTTCATATTTAAAGAAATCGTGACACCTAATCAGTCTATAATTAGTCATAGTTCCCATTTAAGATCCACTTCTGAAAATCATTTTAACATGCATAAATCTTTAAAGATCTTTTAAGAATCGTAATAAAATTTAACACGAACAATATTTATGTAGGGTTCTTACCTTTTTATTTAGCCAATTTATTTATATAGTTTATATATGTGTTTTTTCAAATAATAATTTAGTTTACTACTTTTATTTAAATGTTTTAAGAACTAATGTGCACTTTCTTTTGTATGTTTTCTCGACACAACTGTTTAACTCAACGGCTCGACTGTAACTCTAATCTGTTCTGTCTGTCATTTGCATTCCTCGTCATTTCCTTAGCGAACAAATTAACGAAAATATAATAAAAGCATAGATAGGATTAGTGTTGTAAGAACATAAATACCCAAGTATGTGGTTATATGTAAGTCATCCCACATTCGGCTATCCTGACGCTGACTTCGACCCCGAAGTCGGATTCCAAGGCTTCATAAATTCAGCAACGGTTGGACATCTTCTAGCACCCTCACATTCGCCAACTTTTTCCACCTCATATCTTTCATGGTTCAATTTTCTGACTACTTTATAAGGACCCAAAAACTTTGGTCGTAGTTTCAAGCCTGTCCCGTACTGAGTACGTTTTATTGCGACTAAATCACCCAAATCATATTGCTTGGCGGCAATTCTGTTTTTGTCATAAGTTTTCTTGTTTTCCATTTGGATTTTTAAAATATTTTCTTTGGCGTCCTCACGAACTTGATCACGTTCATTTTGCAACTCTTCAATTGCTAGTTCCTCAAGCATTTTCTGTAACTCGAAATCTTCCTTTGTTCTCATATCGATGCCTGTTAAAATTTTAAATGGGGTATTCTGCGTGCTTCTTGATGGGGTGTTGTTCAGGATTTGTTGAACTCGATCCACATATCGGTACCAGTTGTTCGGCTGCTCGGCGCACATTTTGGCTAACATAGGCACGACCACACGATGTACTCTCTCGACTTGACCGTTTCCTCTTGGCACTCCGGTAGTGATTAACAAGTGTTGAATATCTTCCCTTTTACAGTATTCTTCGAATTCGTTCGAGGTAAATGCTGTACCTCTGTCGGTGATAACACGAACTGGATTTCCGAAAATAGCCGCTTGTTTTTGTAATTTCTCCACTACTTCTTTGCTGCCTGTACTCTTCGTAGGATGAAGCCATACGAATTTCGAAAATGCGTCGACAATTACCAGAACGTGATTGTATAATTTTTTGGTATTATCCATTGGACCGACGTGGTCCAAATGGTACGTTAGAAGTGGCCTATCTGATTTGCCTATCGGATTAAGCAATCCTTCTTTCTTTCCCGCCTTTGAGTCAGTTATGATACACTCAACGCAACTTTTTACAACGGCATCTACCTTAGCGTCCAATTTTGGAATAAAAAATTGCTTTTCGACCAAATCTTTCGTCTTTTTTGTTGCGAAGTGTCCTTGACGATGTGCCATTTCAATTATTTCTTTCTCCATATTCTCTGGTGTTGCTATCAGCTCCTTAGCTGTATCTTTATGAACTATATCATATTTGATGAAATAATCTTCATACTCGCTCATCTCCAAAACCTTGCGAATAGCATTGATACGATCGTCACTTTTTTGAGCTTCTTTTATGCGATGTTGTAGACTATCTTGTATCATCAGACACGCTACACGGCTGAGAGCGTCTACATGTCTCATTTTCGTACCCGATCGGTGCTCTATGACGTAATTAAAATCTTGAAGAAAAAGTGCCCAACGCGAAACTCGAACAGGAACATCTTCTTTGCGCATGGTCATTGCGAACGCGTTGCAATCAGTCACGATTTTAAATTTCAGACCCATGACGTACGTTCTCCATTTTTTCAGCGCTTCTACGATAGCTAGCACCTCCAACTCATACGAATGGTACTTTTCCTCTGCTGGTGTCGTCTTTCGGCTCATGTACTCAACAGGGTGTAGCTGCATGTCCTCTGAATCTCTCTGAAAAAGTACTGCTCCGTAACCATGTATACTAGCATCTGTGTGGATTTCTGTTTCAGCTTTAGGATTATAAAGTTTTAGAATCGATTCGCTCGTAAGTGCACTTTTCAATTGTTGAACTGCAAGTAGTTCGTTATCGCCCATCTTGAACTTAGCATTTTTACGAAGAAGATCCGACAATGGTTTAGCGACCAATGCGTACTCTCGTATAAAGCGTCGAAAGAATGACGTAAGTCCCAAAAACCTTTGCAATGTTTTCACATTAGTTGGAATGGGGAAGTTTCTAATCGCAGAAATTTTCTCATCTGTTGGATATATTGATGAGTTCTCTATTCTATATCCCAGGAATTTAATACTTTTTCTCAGAAATTGGCACTTGCTCCATTTTATCTCAAGGCCGTTTGCCGACGCGACTTTTAAAAATTTACACAATTTTTCAAGACCCTCCTCTTCGTCTTTTGATGGAATAACAATATCGTCCATGTAAATTATTACAGTACCGTCTCTAACCAACTCTTGGAGAACTGCAGAAATATGACGGCAAAATACGGCTGGAGAATTAGAGATACCGAATGGCACAAAACTAAACTCATATTGACCATTATGTGTGACAAAGGCCGTATACTTTTGTGATTCTTGCTCTATGGGTACATGGAAGAAACCATTCCTCAAATCAATTGTGGTGTACACTCTACCCTCCTGTAATTTCTGAACGACGTCATCAACAAGGGCCATTGGAAAGTTATCGCGAACAATTTTTTCATTGAGACGCCGATAATCGCAGCATAGTCTGCATGTACCATCTTTTTTAGAAACTAACACGACTGGTGAAGAATATTCGGATACGCTTGGTTTCACTATGCCCTCATCTAGCCATTCTCTGACTTGTTTGTCAATTTTCTGCTGGTCAACAAACGATGTTCTTCTAGGCCGGCTTGCAACTGGGATATCATCTTTCAGTACAATTTTCATTTTTATAGGAAACTTTGTCGGTTTGATTGGCCTGTATGAATTAATTGCATCCTCAATCTCGGCGCGTATCTCTTTACTTAAATGATCCAGTTCCAAAATATCGCAAAGTTGTTCATCTATAGACATCGAGTGAATTATTTCGTGAAATTCATTTTGCGCTGCTGCAATTGGATTGACGTCCAACGTGAGCAAACGTTCATCGGAAGATATTAACGCCTCCTCTATAGAATTCTCTGTGTCGTCGAAATTTGTCTCAAACATATTAACGGGTTTAAAATTTCTTCTAAATATCGCGCCTCTCACATCGATTATTAAATCAGCTTGATTTAAAACGTCGTTTCCAATAATAGCTGAATACAAGATATCACCCTCTTTTACGACATAGAAAACAATATCTAGCTCAAGGTTATCTACTTTCACCACGCATTTAAGACAACCCACTGTCGTTATTGTTTTGCCACCAATACCCGAGAGAATTCTTGTTCCGGATTCTAACGTTGCATCGCCTAACAATAAGAGAGTATCATAACGGAGTAAACTTATATCGCTGCCAGTATCGACAAAAGCAAAGACAGTTCTTCCTAACACCACAATATCTTTAAAGATTCGTCTCGGGGCTGTAGATACATCGTCTGTCAGTGTATGAACAACTTTTTTCTCTTCCTTAATATTCTCATCTTTAGGGTTTTCGACTTTCTTTTTTGTACCGCACTCAAATGACTTGTGGCCAAATCCCTTACACTTGAAACATTTTATGTCCACTGAACGACAATTTTTCGAAATGTGGCCCTTTTCCCCACACTTAAAACATTTTACAGTGTCTTCGGTCTTTACATCTGAGACCACTTCCTTGCTGCCTTTGAAATTTAACGATTTCGCGGGTGCACCAATTTTTTCGTACACAATTATTTTTTCTTTCAGCTCTGAAATATTTCGCGCTTGGTATAAAATGGACTTATTTATTCTGGAATCGGTTATGCCCTCAATGAAATATTCGACAATACTAATTTCATCTAAATGTATGGAACTGCCAATTTCCATCAGAGTGTATAAATATTGTTTATAAGACTCGTCTGCCTTCTTTCTGCGACTCTTCAACATTTTATGGATCGAAATGGATGACAACTTGGTACCGAACTCTCCTTTTAAAACTCTCTTAAGAGTACCCCAATCCCTAACGCCTGCTTGGCTCCTTACAAAGATTCGTGCTGCACCCGTCAACAATTGTTTAGCATATATGTAACATTGCAACTCATTCCATTGCACCACGTGCGAACAGTCTTCGAATTCCTGAATCCACGATTCAACATCAGGAGCACCTTCCCCTGAAAACCGTGTTAGCGAATTTTCGATATCTTTCAGGGTAAAACTAGAACGTCCTGCCATATTGCGCACCAAATCTGAAGTTGCATCATCGAAATTAGAGCCAGCGTCAGTAGCGTCAGTATTGCAAAAATGTCGAATGAGACGTTCTTGTAAGTCCGTTTTAGACCCAGTAGACGACAGTCCAGCGTCTTCCGCGTTAGTTCTCAAGTCTTCTACTGTCATAGCTAAAATTTCCCTTAACTCCATGATAGTGCACAAAAGTTTTACAAATTCACAATAATTTAAATCTAAAATATATGTAAAATATTTTTTCAAATTTTAAAGGATACTAATTTCAATTAATTTCTCCCTTTAATAGTAAGGCCAAAATATACGAAAAGAATATTATATCTTATAAAAACTTTCAATTAACTTTAATTTAAACCAAAACAAAATATCAATTTCAACCAAAGTTTTTTGCCCTACCTTAATGTCTGAATGGAAAGCAAAAATGTTAAAAATATTATAAAACAACAAATCAAATCAAATCAAAACTTTAACATTCCAATGTTCTCTTCGATCATGATATTTTACTCTCAAATATTTTCCACTTTATACAATTTTTTTCTATTAAAAAGCCTTCTACTTTTTATATAAACTCAATGTTACATACAATATAACCAACAAACTACAACCACTTATCTTTACTCTACAAGGCGTTGCGACTTCTCTCTCTCTGTTGATTATAATGATGTTTGACTGCAACTAACGTCTCCAGCTCTCTGCTATTAATCGGCAATCGTCACTCAAATGTACACTTAGACACCTTGCACTCTTAAACTCCAGCTCTCTGCTGTTAATCGGCAATCGTCACTCGAATGTATGTACACATATACACCTTGCACTCTTAGACTCAATTTTTTCTTTCCTCAAGCGCCATCGGCGTGAATCGCTCCATTTATTTTTCTCTTAAATTCACGGCAATTATTACTTCTCTTTTTCACCTTTTCTTTTTCTTCACTTTAAACAAAAATACAAATGTTAATGCATATTGTATTTTGTACAGTAACTGTTTTTTTTTTTTTGACACAGCTAACGTCTTGATTTTCAAGGCCACTCAATTGTAGTTCATATGTAACGGCACAATTTATTGTATGTATTTGTTTTTACGAACAGAATTCAATTTTGATTTGTATACCACTACCAACATTTACGCAAATTTTAATGTTTCTTTTGATTAATGTTTTAAATTTTGTTAATTGTCACTCACTTTGGCTTAAATTTTTTGGAAAGAAATCCCGGTTGAGCCCCCAATTTTGTAGGGTTCTTACCTTTTTATTTAGCCAATTTATTTATATAGTTTATATATGTGTTTTTTCAAATAATAATTTAGTTTATTAATTCCGTTCATTAATTTTATAAAGGATTACAGAAACTTTTATTTAAATGTTTTAAGAACTAATGTGCACTTTCTTTTGTATGTTTTCTCGACACAACTGTTTAACTCAACGGCTCGACTGTAACTCTAATCTGTTCTGTCTGTCATTTGCATTCCTCGTCATTTCCTTAGCGAACAAATTAACGAAAATATAATAAAAGCATAGATAGGATTAGTGTTGTAAGAACATAAATACCCAAGTATGTGGTTATATGTAAGTCATCCCACATTTATATACTCAAAAATCATGCCACAAAATTTTTGAACGGTAGGTCCATAACAGGCCATATATATAAAGTATACAAGGTATACCTTTCTTGCTTGTTTCAATTAGTATTGACATGATAAAGAATGTCCGTGCCATAGTTGCTTTCATATTTTTTTTTTACCAACTTACCTCTCTTGCCTTAATGCGCTTCTGTAAATTAGCCCTGTAGTCATCTTCGATGCGCTCCCTGAGTTCTTTCATATAATTGCGGTCGGTTAAACGTACAACATTTGTGCCCATGAGACGTTCTAAGGCAGCACTTATGCGAGGCAAATTGAAGCTACATAAAAGAAATGCCAAATAATAAAGTATGTAGCTGCAATTAATAATTTTTCTACAAATTAATGTTTAAATAATTTTACTTGAAGAAAATATATATAAAATTTGTTTTGATTGCTTTCTTGGCTTAAATAACTTTTCGTTACCACCATTTGCAGCGAACTGTTTTGAAAACCTTATAAAAGTCATATATTCGAGCATTAATTTCATTCATTTCGTTTTATTTATTTTTTTTGTATTTTGGGGGTTTTTTGTATTTTTATTAAATTCATATTTTGTTGGCAATTTATAGCTACATTTATGTATGTTGTTTCTTTTTATTGTTTGTGTCTAATTTTTTATTTTTTTTTCTCTTGTCTTGTCAAAATTTGTCTTTTCTTTTCTTGTTGCACTCTTCGCTCTAAATTACAGGTGTAATTGTTTGTAGGATTTGCTGGTGACATTTTGTTAAATCTCAAAAACGGTTAGTTCGCTTTCACACTCTTCAATTCTGACCCGTTAAAGCAATTATTTTCGGATGAGAAAGGAAAAGAGAATAAAAGGGGTACAAACTTGACGGTTTTTTGTCAATTTTCTTATTTCCTTTTGTTTTTTCTTTCATACATGTTGATTTGCATTAAAAAGTATGAAAATTGAATTGACGTGTGTAAATGAAATGTCAAGTTTAAAAAAGAATTGAACAAAAACTGGTCAGCTAAAACTGAATAGTGTAAAACAGGACTTATTAAACAATGTCCTTGGCTAGTGAGTAAAGTCGCTTTAACAAGAAATTCACTAGTATTTGTTGCTTAACCATTTTCAGTACAGTCTGACAGTCATTACATATTATTATTCACATAAAATCCGGTTGCATAAATGTTTTTATTTTTTTTATTTACATAACAAAAATAAGAAATGGAATATTTTTGAAAAAAAAAAATTTTACACTCATTTGTTAATTTTTAAGAAAAACTAATAGAATAAACTGAAACTTAATTACCGGACTTTGCGGAGGAGCCCGAATTTGCATTTAAATTGTAGTGCTCCATAAATTCGAATTAATCAGCAATATTTTCTAAACAAAATTATTCTCTATTTCCTAGTCCTTTCAGGTTGTTTTGTTTTTCCCCTTAAATTTACCTCCTTAGCATTGTTTGTTGAAAATAAAAGTGAAAAAGTGCCGTTCACATATTCAAATATAAACTAATGGCTAAATTCACAGTCTTTAGTTAGGTAATGAAAAAGGCTTAACTAATGATTCTTTATTCGCAATGCTTAGTTTGCCATTAGTTAAACCCCCAAACGTCGTTGGTTAATATCAGTCAAATAACAGCTGTTGCTATGAAAATAAAGTTTGCAATTGTTTTCGGCGACAATTTGTAAATATGTCTTACAAATTTGAATAATGGCTAAATTCACAGTCTTAAGAGTAATAGTTAAACAATAGTTAGTATTTTAGTTTACCAATGGTTAACTAATGACCGAGAATTCGGTCATAAGTGGTTTATTTATTTGCAACCAACCTACGCTGCTTTTAAAAAGTTGTTTGTATTTTGTTTATGTTTATTTTGTCTTTTACAAACATACATATGAATATATATATAGATATGTATGTCATTTCTTCCCTTGTTTAGACGTTCACATGCGATAAATGAATGAATGTTTATGGTTCTACAAATTATGAAAGTGTTCTGCTATTAATTTATCTATCGTTACATGTAGACTTAACTCATGTACGAGTATGTGTTTCTTTGTATGCAAATTATAAGACATTAGGAGGAAGCAAATTGATTGATTATTACTTTCTGAATAATAGATATAGAAAAAACTATATATGTATATATATATATATATATATTTTAACAGAGAGTTATTGACAAAATCTAGAACGATTTATAAATGTCAAGTAAACCTTAAACACAGATCATAAACAAAAAGAGAGCTAAATGTTATGAAAAGAAATACTATCTATGTTCAATACCCAGCGGGACAGAGATGCTTTAAAGAGGATTTATTTTGCAGTCACAAGCAGGGCAGGTGAGATTTGGCGATTTTTCCTAAAACGTGGCGATTTTTTAGTGCTCATAGCGACATAAATTTGCGGTTTTTAAATGAGATGACGATATCTTTTTTTTTGCTAATTTTATATCTCTGGCCTTCTGCTAACATTGTTTAAATTGTGTCGCCATTTTGTGGCGAATACCACATTTAAAGTCAACCAAAACAAAAGACAAGTAAAAAAGTATAATCGGTCAAGCCCGACCATATAATACCCTACACCCAGTATATGTATAACAAGTTTTTCATAAATGGGCGCTATATTGGAGATATGACCTATTATGGACCGATCATCCAAAAATTTAGTCTCATGATTTCTGTGAATGTAAATATTATGTATGTTATATTTTATCTCGATGTACTTACTTTTAAAAGATTTATGGAGGTTAAAGTAAATTACGGTCTCTTATATGGGAGTTTCTACTAATTATGGTCCGACCATTATAAAGTTAGGTGTCATCATTTCTGTATATATGAAACTTATTTGTGTTGAATTTTATTTAGATACCAACATTTTTAAAAGAGTTATGCTCTTTAAAGGGATTTTCGGAAGTGGGCCTTATATAGGAGCTACGACTAATTATAGACCGATTTGCACAAAATTTGTACTTGTGATTTCGCATCATTTACCACTCATTTGTGAGGAAATTTGTTTGGATACTTAAATAATTCAAACATTTATGTTCGGTAAACCCCAATTTCGGGAAGACTTTTGTATAGGTGCCAGGTTATATAATGGACCGATTTCCACCAGTTTAAATCCCATCTGTCCTTGGGCCGAAAAATATCACTTACCAAATTTTATCAAAATATCTTCAAAATTGCGACCTGTACTCTGCGCAGAAGCTTTACATGGACAGCCAGCCAGACGGGCGGACAGACGGACGGACATCGTTAATTCAACTCAGAAATTGATTCTGAGTCGATCGGTATACTTTGGACCAATATTTCTGGGCGTTACAAACATATGCACACGTTGCCTATTAACGACGCAAATCGAGGCTTAGTGTAAATCAAAGTTCTTACAATTTAATTCGTTATTAGCAATTTTATTTTACAGGTATGTAAGATCAATTTTATAATAGATTGTGGGCTAATAAATAAAGGATACAAATTCTAATGTTTTTCTTTTCGAAATTAATTAAAAACTAACTTCTTGTTTTGAATTTATTCAATGTATTCTCATTTATTCATATATTATATAAATTTCATTTCATTAATTTCATGAAACTACTTTTCCAAGAAAACTACAAAAAAATCAGAAAATTTTGACAATTTCTTTGAAGTATCAGGCTCCTGTGAAAGTTTCTCATACCACTGCAACAATTTCGTTTCATTTTGTCTCTCAAATGCATTTAAATTATTTGCAAAGTCTTCAAATGTTTGTGAAAATTCTGTAAAGCAAACTTTGAAAACATTTTCAGTTTGGGTATAAAATTTTGAAAACCCCAATTCTTGTAAAATCTGTAACATTTGTGGATCTTGCTCTGTAACGAATTTCTCAATTACAACAGCAAATTTGTTAAACATGTCCCAGGTTTCCTTAATTGAAGCTTCAGTTTTTGCCTGATACGAATGCAATTCATTTAAATAGTTTTGTAAGCTAATTTTATATGAGTCAATGTTGATTGCATCAACCTGATCGATGTCTTTTAACAAGTTGCTAAAAGTGGATTCACTTTGTGGCAATAAATCCCTGGCCAAATTCTCCAGCTGATTCAAGGCGAACTTAAATAATTGTGCTCGTTTCTGTTGCTCAATTCGTTGTGGCAGGGATGATGGTGTTAAAATGCTAGTGGAGTCTTGCAAAGGATTGTTAATACTTTCTGTAGCGATGGTCGCATCTAATGCTGCAGAATGCGGCATAGTGCCACCAAGTGCAACCTTAAAGAGATTGAATTTTAATATTTTTTAGCTATTAAATAAAATTACATACCTGCAACCACACAGTTATTGTTAAAATAGTTTTAAACAGTTTCATTTTTGTTTAAATAATTGCTGGCAAAAATATTTCTTTATGCTGCTTTCGATTTGTATGTCTTTTCAGAACTGATTGTTCTTACTTTAAGTTTTCAGTTTAAATATCGAAATAAAATTTCTTTATCAATTTCATATTCATGTTTTCTACGGTAACTGAGGTCAAGTAGTTTGTTTTTATTGATGTTTGTGCTATTGGTACTTTAGTACAAAATTGACATAGTTTAACATATTATACGTTAGAAAAGTACTGACTTCCTGAAAATTATCTAGAAAAAACAAAGTTTCCGGAAATGTAGTATTGCCCATATCAAAATTACTGCAAATATTTATCTACACTTAATTAAATAATTATTTTTTGCACATATGTAGTATATGTAGCTTATCAGCACGAACTTAGAAATTAGATAAATTGCTTCAGATTTTTATCTTTTTCCCAACAAAGAGAACATCGAGAAAGAGAACAATGGTGGCAACAAATGGCAATAAATATGTATATTTGGGAGGCGGGAACAAAATTAGTTTCAAACCGTTCTTAATATATCGATGGCCAAATGATAAACACGAAAATTGTTGCCAACCTATGACCATCGATATATTAAGACATACAGTGGGAAGCAAAACTTCTAACTTAAGGTAATGCAAATAATACAAATATAGGTATATTATCATATATTTATTATTTAATTGAACCTTATTCTAAATTATAAAGCACAAAAACTCACATAAATGGCTTAAAAAAAAATTAATAAGAACAAAAAATTCACTATTCGGACACTTTTGCACAGTACAACAAATAAACATTATCACGATTTTGCTTTGTTAACATGTAACGATATTTGGTTTTTTTTTTTTTTTTGTTTGTTGCGATCTCGTTATCAAGCTGAATTGTGAATTGTTTAATATTATTTGGATACCAAAATTTTTAAGAAATTTATGTTAACGACCATAAAGTAGGCTGGAAGTAGGCCTTATATGGGATCTATGATCAATTATAGACCGATTTTTGCAAAAATTGGTGATATGATTTGGCTTCATTTACCACTCATTTGTGGTGAAATTTGTTTGCATACTTGCACAATTCAAACATTTTTGATTCGGGAGGACATTTGTATGGGGGACAGGTGAAATAATGGACCGATTTCCACCAGTTTCAATCCCGCTCTTGAACCGAATAAATATCATGTACAAAAATTTATCGTTAAAATTGCGACCTGCGCACAAGTTTTAACTGGAAAGCCAGCCAGCCAGTCGGACGGATGGACATCGTTAAATCAACTCAGGAAGTGATTCCGAGTCGATCGGTATACTTTGAGGTGGGTGTAGAACGAATATTTATGAGCGTTACAAATATTAGCACAAATCCAGTAAAGCCTCCCCAATATGCTGGTGTAGTTTACAAAAACTAATAACGAAAATCAGAGATCGCAAAAAGATATTATTTAAAACAATAGACAAACCCGTTAGTCGATGGACAGCAGGACTGGTCCTTCGCGATTTTGCTTACATGTCAGCAGTAAAAAAATAAAACTGCATTGTCGGTAAACAATTTTAAGGCATATTGTTTAAAGTTTGTAAAAGAGCATAGAAACTAGGCAGTATATGATTGGAAAAGTGTAATCTGGTCAGCCGAATCCAAATTTAATCGTTTTCAATCGATTACCCTGGGAAGAGGATTCAAAAACAAGGTATTACGGAAACTGTGAAGCACGGCGGAATGAGCGTCATGGTATGGGGTTGCTTTAGATTGTTTTAGGCACCTTTCCAATTATGTAGATAAGGGAGTCTAGCATGTAAATTAAACTACTTATCTACAGGATAGTGAGGATTAAGAGTTTATGGTGAATCGTGAGGTGTTGTTAGGGACAATAGCGATCAACTTCAACCTACTTGGACGAGATTTGGCAAGGGGAGAGCGAATGGAAGAGTTTTCTAAAAGGAAATAAAGTGCTTGGACTCAATATTAAAAATACTATCATTTACAATAGCTTTTCAATGGCGTCAAATTAAGTACATGCGAGTTGTTTTAGTTTTTTTTTTTGATTTATGAATTATTTTGTTGAATATTAAACGTAAAAAATTAACGAAATACAATTTTCACACCATAACAGGTGCTTAAAGTACAAACATGTACTCTTTTGTGCTCTCGACTGTGCATATATTTTTTTGATAAGAACTAATTTGTATACTTGATTTGTATTATAAAATATTTTTTTTTTAATTTAAAAATTGAGCGCATTCAACTTGTATTGCAATAAAACTTACGTGTACATACATGTTAGAAGAGAATCATGACGTCATCGAATTTTAATTAACTTTCGTAGCTGAAACAAAATGCTATTATGTAATTCTAATTTACAAACAAACTCAACTCTTCAATTAACAAACTATTTTTATAAGAAATCTGATGCTGGGCTGTTTGCTGTTTTATTTTTGTACTTGCAGCCACCAAGTCGCCAACTTGTTGCTTGAGATCTTTCGGTTTCGCTCTTGAGATGGCAACATTATGGGTTTCAGGCAACATGTGGGAAATTACAAAAGACTTGAATATTGTTGGGTAGAGCAGGAGTTAGCTGATGGCACAAGGAAAGCATAAAAGTCAAACGGAAATATAATTTTATGATATGCATTGCTGGCGTTTTTGCAAATAATATAAAAGAATGTACATACATACGAGTAAATTTACTTACAAACTAAAAGTCTTATATGAAATCTTATTGGATGTATGCTAGCAAGACTTTCAAGAAATTATAAAGGGTATGAAAATTTTGTTGCAATAAACTAATTAATTTACGAGTACGAGAACGTTATGTTCTTATAATTAGATAACAACATTTTGGAGGTAAATAGTTTTATTAAAAAATTGTTTTTGCAATATATTCCATATGTAAATATAAAACATGCATGTATTTATTTGGAGAATGAAATCAGAAAATCAAATAGGAAATAAATCAATAATAAAATAAGGAAAAGGTCGATAAAAAACTTAAATATAGGAACTATAAATAGTTGCAACACAAATGCGCGAAGTAGCAATGTGCCTGTTGGAAAGAAAATGTTCTTCGGGTTTAACCCTACCGAAGCAGATTCAAGGGCATCTAAACACTTTTTTTTTATGAAAAGTATGGTATTCCAGGAATCATTGGATGTATTGACGGATGTCATGTCGCCATTAACGGGCCAAAAGACGAAGATCTTGAGAATTATTCTTATGCTTTCCCTTACATACAAATAAAAACTAATTATCAATTTTTAAATTTTTAATAAATTTAACTCACATTTCCTAAATACTCGTCAAAGTTAAAAATGTCGATTTGAAAAGTAATTTAAACTGACTTTATCGAAATGCGTCACATGTCAAAATCGACGTTTTGTTTATGAAACAAAATGGAATATGAAATCGTTACAGCAACTCAGCAGGTTATCACACATCGCATCTTTTAACGATTTTCATCATATACTTATTATTTACTCGAAAAAAGCGTAACGTTTTAGCACAAACTTGTTTGATATTGTTTACTCTTACAAGAGTTTTGCAAGATCAAATAGCATCAAATAAATTAAAACTAAATATTTGTTGTGATTTGGCCTAAATAAGATAGTTTTTTTTTTTTAAGAAATAAACAAGTAAAAATATATGTTATTTAGTGGTTACGTCTTTTTCGGAAAATATTTGCCAGGTGTGGCCGTACCTTAAGTCGTCGTTTTCTAGAAATTTCAAAAAAATATAATATGTTGTAAATTTATCAAAGGCGATGTAGAGCGCCATTTAAATACCTTCAAGTCTTTTCACATAAAAAATTTAATGTTACTAAAAATATAAATTTTAAAAATACACAGTGTATCGCCGAACTATTTTGCCTGCTCATATTAAGGATAACTTTGTTTTTCATTCATACATACATATATGTATAAAATTGAAAAATCAAGTAAAAAAATTAAATTTTTTGCAATTAGCAATAGAGAGTTATTATGTAAAATAGGAAACCAAAAAAAAAACAAGTTTAAAAAATATTAATTTTTATTTAGTTATTGTTGCATTTTAGTAATTTGCTTCACAATTTGAAAATCTCAAAAGTATTTTGCATTTTTATACCCTCCACCACCACAGTGGTGAATGAGGGTATAATACGTTTGTCATTCCGTGTGAAACTTTGTTGATATTCATTTCAGACTCCAGAAAGTATATATTTTCTTGATCCTTATGAAATTCTAAATCGATTGAGCCATGTCCGTCTGTCGGTCTGTGTAAAACACTCTCACGTCCGTCCAAAATATACAACTTAACTAAACGAAATTTCCAGAAAAATATTTCTTATTTTCCAGGTAACTTTGGTATTGAAAATCAGCAAAATCAGTATAGTAAAACTAGAGTTATCGACCAAAATGTGAGGCCACCTCTATAAAAATTTGATATTTTTTATTCATTTTATTGCAATAATATCATGATACCAACACCATGTTCCAATATTTAAGAAGTTCGGACCATAATTTGTCATAGCTAGCATATACAAATTATTTCCGAAAAACAATTTAACCCACAAAAATGTCTAATTGATACCGATATCGAACCAACTTTTATATGGATCAGAAGTTTTAATCCAGAAATCATACTAATATCGGTTATACGGCAATTATGCTACTGGCTTTTGTAGCTGTCAGTCAACAATTGGCAATAGCTTCCGAATTAAGTCCACTTCCGAACATAACAATCAACCATACAACTCTTGTAAATAACGTTATTGAGATGAAATCCCAAAAATACATAGAAATCACATTAATTTATAATGGATTTAGAAGCTATCAGTCTATAATTGGTCCACTTCTACTATGCCACCCATAAATCTCTTCTAAACAATGTTATTCAGATCAAATTCAACCAAAAGAAGCCTAACCTTAAATCTTATCTTTAATTACCCTGTTTCTTGTTGAAAATATGGAAAAATGTTTTTTTAATTTTATAAATTGTTAAATTACACTCCAGATTATTATGAAAATCAGACAAACTCTGCAAATTACAGTAAGAATTGGTAATTAAATCAATTAAAAATGGTCAAAATTAGATAAAGTTTCAAAATATTTAACATAAATTATGTTGGTCGTAAAATTGTCTTTCAAACAATATATCAAATACTAATACGATTTGTACTAAGACTGAATAGAAAACACACAGTAAGAATATTCTAGTCCTAAAACCAGTGTAGTTTTTCTATTTCTTATTACGTTTAGGTGGAGGGTATAAAAAATTCGGCACAGCCGAATATGGCACTCTAACTTGTTTAAATTACTGTTTGTTTGTTATTAGTAATATTTTTTTCCTTATTGCCCTCGGCTGTGAAAATCTGTTTTAAATATGCTGAAAAGGAAATGATTAAACATGTCCGAGAAAAAACTATATTATAACCCTACGATTTTTGTACTCAGGTTCGAGCATTGAGAACGCGTTGGCAAATGTTTGCTACTGTACGACAGCTAAATTTCAACATCTTAAATTGTTTATTTTGGGTCATTATAGTGTTAAAAATAACAATATTTCTTTGTAGATCCTTTTTTCTGTGATTTGTTTGACAAATAATATACATACATATGTTTATGTATATGTATGTATGTATGCTTGTAACTTTACCACGCTTTAGATTACTTGACAATCGAGCCCTTGCAAGGCGGTATGGTAACCCAAGGCGTTGGGTATAAAATAATACAAATACGTAGTGTCATTCTTTAATGCAAAACTATTTAAAGTTTAATATTAAGATTGAAACTATACTCTTTCTATTGGTAAATCATTTTCGTTTTATTATTGAACTTGAATGTAAATTGTTTACGTGACAAAAGTCATATTTTATTATTGTATTGGCACAAAGTAAATAGTTTATTTAATATTGTTTTGTCATTCGATACCAATGACAATGACTTTAAGAATTATTTAAAGAAATTTAAAGGTTACGTCACACATTTGTTGAAGAGTGGCCAAAATTCATTTTTTTCATGTTCGTCGATTTGGATAATTTTTTGGTATTTTGTTTGGCAGATATCTGAATATTATGATTCCGTAATATTAGGCTGATATATTTATTATTTGTTTGGATAGACACGCTCGAAGTTCATATATGTTCGCTTGTTTAAAATGGCATGCAAAATTTACTGTATATTCAATCTTTTGGTACAATCACAGTAAACTTATCCTTTGACTTTGACTGTTTATGGTGCAAAAAAACCATTTATTTCCACCAAAAATAGACTAGCCAGAATTGAATTTGCAAAGGAGCACATAAACTGGAGTACAACCCAATGGAAGACCGTACTCTTTTCTGATGAGTCGAAGTATAATTTGAAAAGTTCTGATGGATTTAGGCTAGTACGCAGACCTAAAGGACAACGCCTTAATCCTCGTTATACAAAAGGCACGGTAAAACACGGAGGAGGGAATGTTTTGGTCTGGGGGTGTTTTTATAAAAACAGCCTGAAAAATGTAATGTTGCCACACGCAGATGGAGGTATCAACACGACAACGACCCAAAACACATAGCTAAATGTGTGGAGTGGTTCGTGAATAATAAGATTAACGTTTTGAAATAGTCAGCACAATAAATCGCGATAATTGCAAAAATACGGATGACCTTTTCCGACAAGTGAAAATTGCATGGAATGGAATTTCCGGAGAAATTTTATCTAATCTAATAGAGTCCATGCCACGCAGATGTGAAGAAGTTTTAAAAAATAAGGGCTACGCAACTAAATATTAGTAAAATTTAAATTTTTATTGACTAAACTGAAAATATGCTCATGTTTTGTCACGAACAAGAAACTATGTTGAAGACTTAATATGATTTTTTTTTTGATAACAACTTTTGTTTCTTTTTGTTTTGTTTTAGTAAACCGCGGAATTTTTATTCATGATTGGGCTGATTGTCTAATAGAGTTAAGAATATGTAAAAAATAAAAAACACTTAAAAAGAGTTTACAACATTATTTTCACTATAATTCATAATACCGCTTTAAAAAAAAAAAAAAAAACTTAATTCGAACCCTTTTTTAGCATACCCTGTTTTCCATCTACATGTTTAAACTTTACCTTAACATCATTTTTGTTTTTTACTCTTGAAAAGGCAACGTACAATTGTCCATGACCAAAAACTGGTTTTGGTAAATATATTCCCACCTTCTACAAGGTTTGACCTTGAGCTTCATTCACAGTGATGGAAAACGCTAACCTTACAGGAAATTATCTCCGACGTAATACATGACAACAATTATATTTTAAACTTGAAAATGGGTTATATGGTACAATCCACGAATTAGTTACCTCAAGTCCCGAAGCAGTTTTGAAAATGGCACCAGTATTTATACGCCTGTACCTGGGATATTCATCAAGATTACATATAGTTTCCTCTCGAAATTCTTTTGGAATATGTTTTGAACACTTTCCATCTTCCATGCAACAGGGAGAGCCCATGCTATTGATTCCATGTACCATATGTTTTACTACAATGCTATGTAACATAGGATAGTCCTCCGGATTGGGTATTTCTGCAGAAACAATAGTATCAATGAAGTCTCTTTCGCGATGTTTTTCGTCTTCAGACAACATTATGAGCATGTGAGCATGAGGAAGGCCTCTTTTTGGAATTCAATGACACGAATTTTGGCTACGACTTTACCGAATATGTTTCTCTTACAAATTACCTTTAGAAGCTGAGAAAGCTTTAAGTGACAAACACGTGCTATTAAATCGTTTAACATTATTTCTACCAGTTTGATACGTATTTAAGTGAATTTTGGAAGCGGACTTTATATGGAGTCTATGGTCAAACATGGACTGAACTAAAAAAAAATTTCACTTTACGATTTCTTTTTGCATGAAATGTATTCCTGCTGAATTTTGTATTGAGATTCCGGTTTTATAGGCATTTATGTATAATTGAGCAATATTTCGGGAAGATTTTTATATGGGGGCTATGAAAAATCATGGACCTATTCTTACTATTTTCCTCACAGAGTCTTATTTTATCATAGAATTTACATGTACAAAATTTCACGGCAATATCTGCAATACGAGTATATTTAAAAAAATTGCAAGAAAAATATTTAAAAATATCAAAATTTTATAGAGGTTGTCTTACATTTTGGTCCATAACTCTGGTACTACTGTAACGATTTTGCTGATTTTCAATACCAAACTGCTTAGGAAAACTGTAAATGGTTTTTTTTACACTTCGTTGATTTCGGTTGTGTCATTTGGACGTGAGAGTGTTTTACAGAGACAGACAGACAGACGGGCATGACTCAATCGACCTTGAATTTCATAAGAACCAAGAATATATATACTTTGTTCGGTCTCAGATGAGTATTTCTCAGAGTTACACACGGAATGACAAACTTCTATGTATACACCTTCATTCACCACTTATGATGGTGGAGGGTATGAAAATATTCCTACAAATCTTATAACTAAAGCCCACATACTAAATATGTGTATTAATAATTGTCACAACCTAATCATAATGAAAATGCAACTTCCTTGGTGTCAAGGATATTAAAACACCCACAATTATCTTAAATAATCTCCGAAAACCCACAACACAACTCACAACATACTGCTAAAGGTGAGTGCATTAAATGCTAAAAACATTATAAAACAAAAGCAAGTAAGAGTGCTATATTCGGCTATGCCGAATCTTATATACCCTTCACCTTTGTTGTGGATGCAATTCTTACCATAATTTGCAGAGCTTGTCTGATGTTCATAATAATCTTGAGTGTAATTTAACAAAAAGAGTATAAAAAAGGGGAACAAGTCGGTTTTAGTGACATTGCTCAAAAAAAAAAAAAAAAAAACTTCATCAAATAGGGCTTTTAGAGGAGATGTCAGCAAAAAAATTTGTTGGCGGTTACGCCTATTTTCGAGGGGGGGGGCCTGTAAAGTCGAAAATATATAGGCCTATATCTCGGGAACTACTGGGCGTCTGATAATTTGTAATAATTTAATTAAATAAAATAAAAAATACCTTTCCAACGATATATACCATTATTATAAAATATGGATCGAATATGGGTTAAAACCGAAAATAATATTTTTTGACCCGAATTTATTTGTTTTTTTGGAAATGGTTCTTATATGACAGCTACGACAAATTATGGGCCGATCTTCTTAAATTTTGGAACAGTGATTTTCATGCATATGAGGATATTTCACGTCGAATTTCAACATAATAACGGTATATTTAAGATATATATTAGTATTAACGTGGATTTCGGAAGTGGACCTTATGTGGGGGACATAGTCAAATATGGACCGATATTCTCCGATTTGGTTTAGGCATGTATGTAAATGATTCGTGTAATATTTTGGATTGGTACCGTTATTTATAAGCGATTTATGAGTATTAAAGTGATTTTCGAAAGAGGGCTTTATATAGGGCATACGGTTAAAAATAGACTGAAATTCACAAAATTTTGTGGGATGATTTTTGTTTATATGTAAATGATCTGTGCAAAGTTTTGAGTCGGTACCGATATTTATACAATATATATAGGGATAAATGTCTTTTTCAGATGTGGTCCTTGTACGGGAGCTGTGAAAAATTCTGGGCCGACCACCATAAAATTTAGTACAACAATTTATTTGCCTATAAAGATTATTCATGTCAAATTTTAGTCGTTTAACACTATTTATATCTGTTTTATACGTATTTAAGTGAATTTTGGAAGTGGACTTTATATGGGGTCTATGGTCAAACATGCACCGAACTAAAAAAAAATTTCGTTTTGCGATTTATTTTTGCATAAAACTTATTTTTGCTGAATTTTGTCTTGATATTCCAATTTTATAGGCACTTATGTATAATTGAGCAATATTTCGGGAATATTTATATGGTATAACAAAAACGCAAAGACAAACAACTTACTTGTCATCCGGTGCAATAATACACTTAACAAAATCATCTAAATAATCATTAGCTTCATCGTTATCACCTCTGGCAGCAGCAGCAGCAGTAGCAGAATTAATTTTTTTATTTGCAACGTTTGATTTCATTAAAACTTTACACAGTTTTATTGTAGCAATATGTTGATTTGCTCTCAAGCCAAAGCAGCTTATTTAAGTTTTAAGTTCTTTCCATAGAAACCAGCAAAGCAAGGTTTTGCAAAATGCAATTTTATAAAATTCTATTATTTTAAATTCTTAATTTTATATTTTTAGATTTTCAAATTACAATTTTAAAATTAACAACGCAAGCACCCACAAATAAAATAAACTTTATTTGATCAAAACTTTAATTAACTTATATCCTTAAAAACAAGCAGACTGAACCGGAAATTGTTTATTATTTTACAAATTCAAGTTTTCAAATGTTGTCAACAACATTGTTTTTGCAACGTAAAACTACAATAAGCTAAACAAATGAATGGATTTGTATATTATGATGTTGGGTTGTGTAAGTGATAATACTCGTATGTAAATGTGAGATTTTGTATATCGTCACCTGAAATGCCAAAAGACGTAACCCTCAAAAAATCAAAATTTGTTTTTTGATTGAATCTGGAACACAAGGCTAAAATACAATGCTCCTAAAGCTTCTACGTTCCAAACTAACGATTTTATTCAAGAAATGGAATAATACGTAACATCATTTGAACGTTTAAAATAAAACACAAAAGACTTGACCCACATTTTTTTTACAGAAATAAGTTTGTCGTCTATATATGTACATATATAATATATTAAGACAAGATGTGAAGAAATCGCAATTTTCAATTTAACAGTTTGCATTTTAATATGTTTTTTGCATCTCCTGTAAAATTATGATAATGAGGGTTACGTCTTTGGGCATTTTAGGTAACGATATGTATTTATTTAGTTTTTAAAGGTTTTTAGGGTTTCTGATTCATGTTTTCAGGGGTATACAATTTGTATAGCCTATACCAGCATATTGGGGTGGGTAACATACATTTATGTTGATATTTGTAAAGCCAAAAAAATACAACATCCACTTTAAAGTCTACCGCTTGATTTCGAATTACTTTATAAGTTGACATAACAGTAGTAATTTTTTTTTTCGCAAATTCACTATAAAATTAGTGCAATTTTTTAAGCTAATTTTCAATATTATCGTCCTTATACCAACACTAGTAGAAAGTTGGGATAAAATTGAAGCATTTGGGTTATTGAAAATCCACGAGCAAAGACTGAGTAGTAGCCTTTGCTGCTGACCGTGAATGTTGCGCTATGTGGTTTGTATGAGTGATTGAGATATTTCTTTCTTTTTTAGAGAATTCGTCTGGAAATATGGTTTCGGTGAATGAATCAGCTAGCGAGAAATGTTAACAACAAAATTTTGACCTATTACTGATTATACAGATATCACATATAAACACTTTGTTTTCCGTCTATTTCGTATATTTTCCTAAAGAATAACAGACATTTTTTATATATTTTCGAACCCCTTGCCGGGTTTACAATTAGGCGAAAGTTAAATTATTTATTTTATTACATTCTTTTCGCAGAAAGTTGAGAAAGTCTTTGGCGTGTTTACAATCTAATTGATGTACACATACGAATATATTGTGACATATTTAACATATATAATCTATATATATAAAAGAGTAACGTGACTGACTGACTGATTCATTCATCATCGCACAGCCCAAACCGCTAAAGCTAGAAACTTGAAATTCGGTTAATGGGTTCCTTTTACAACATGTAGATCCATTAAGAAGGGATTTTTGGAAATTCTGTCGTTAAGGGGGATAAATGAGACAAAAACGGGTAAAACCTGTACCTCTATATCTCCAAAACAAATAAACTTAGAAATTATATTTTAAATGCGTCCGCCTGTAATCAAAAAAAAAAAAAAAAAGAGCCGACAGGTGTCTGGTACTTTCGAAATTTAAGTGACCATATCGGATAAAAATAGTCCCCATAGAACGCTCCGTTAACATGTATATCTCCTACATAAATAAACATAGAAATACTATATTAAATGCATCTGGCTCAGATCAATAAAGACTAGAAATCTTCTTAGTACTTTTTTGAAATTCGAATTCCTATGGTCTAAAAATTGTATTCTTTTTTGGTACTTTTTTTTATAAAAATGTATTTTCTCACTAAAAATTCCATGAACTATTATTTTCAAATAGTACGTATTACGCATAATTAATAGGTACTTTTTTGAAAACTATTTTTTAACGGGTAACAAAAAAGGGACAAAAAACGGGCTAAAAACGGACATTTGATATTATTTATTCAATTAAAAAAAAAATAAACTTCCATCCACACAAAAAAGAACCCAGAACATGCTATTCATGACTCAAATATAAAGGTGTAAAAAGGGCCAAATTTCAGTACACTTATATTGGTACTTTTTTTAAATCTATTTCTACTATTCTATTCTCGCAAACTATGCATCTGATCATGTTAATATCTTTCGCAAAGTTGTTGTGCATGATCCCGGGAAGGTATCTGACTTGGTATGACCACGCCTACTTTAACGCCCACTTTTTTTAAATTGATTAATTGTTTCTGCATTTCTTTTGACAGATTTACTTCAAACAAGTTGTACACACATCTTACTGAAGGCGAGGTAAAAATTAAAATGTTATGTGCCACGCCCACTTTTATGCCCCATCTCAAAAAATAAATGTTTGTGTGTATGCCCTTTTTAGAATCGTATACTTTGTATTTGATCATGTGATTATCTTTGGCAAAGTTGTTGTGCATGAGCCCGGGAAGGTTTCCGAGTTGCTATGAACACGCCTACTCTAACGCCCACTTTTTTTAATTAATTACAGCGCGTGCCGGGAAGGCCAGACCGCTGGAGCGATCTTACTAAAACTTTGACGGGATATAACTAAGACTCCGGTATGACTAAGAATAATTTTTTCGACCGCCTACTTTTTTTCAAATTGAACAAAATCATTAAAATTACTCAAAATTAATTGAATATTTGTGTAATGCCTTTCTTTCAAATTAATTTTAAATGGTAGCGTAGCAACGCGCGCAAATGCCATCTAGTAATATAGAAATGAAGAAACCCTAATTTCTACGAATTTGTTTTATTTTGAATGCAGGTATTGTTTAAATTTTGGTTAATAAGAGTGTTGACAATGAAACACATTTCAAAAAATTTCATATTTATTGTATTTTATGTACACTAACATATGTACTCGTATAAGAATACTTGTGTTTTGGAAAATGTTGACAGAGTCGTATACAATATAAGGTTAAAAGCTCTAAAATATGGTAAATGAGATAAATAAATAATTGTAGCAACTAAAATAAAGCAAAAGATAAAATTCAAAGTTACATGACAAAAAGTTTTATTAACAACGAATAGATTTTCCATAAACTCATAAACTAATTCTTTTAAATAGAGTCTTAGTAAAGGCGAAATAAAGGATAGAATTTATGTTCTATTCTAAGTTCTATCATAATATGAAACTTATTTGTGTTGAATTTCCATAAAGTGATTTTCGGAATCAATCAATCTTTACAAAATTTGTGGGTGTGATTATGTTTCATATATAACTTTCGAGGGTGGTTCCGAAACTTCTTAGCCTAGCACAGAAAGGAACAAATTTAATTTCATCTTTAATCTATTACGAAAGAGTCTCGTTGCCGTAAAAAGAAAACGACACTCATAATAAGGCTGATTATTTTTTCAAGCAGTTTATGAACAACATAAATTTGTTTGCTAAAGATGTGGTAATGGAATGTTAATTGTTGTGCTGCTCTTTTATGATTGAAGTACAGTGAACTCGCAGAAAAGTGAACTAATTTTTACCGAGGGTATTCACGTTTTCGATATTGTTCACGTTTTAGATTGCAATTTTTCTATAACATATTTAGTCTCTCATCTTTTATTTAATTTAAAATAAAGTACGTTATTTGTTT
Organism: Bellardia bayeri; assembly: GCA_950370525.1. Lineage (NCBI taxonomy): Eukaryota > Metazoa > Arthropoda > Insecta > Diptera > Calliphoridae > Bellardia > Bellardia bayeri. The sequence goes on from OX493265.1 coordinate 59,383,692, forward strand.
TACCTATGAAACATATTTTGATGCTACATTTTGTAAGTTCCTTCCATATTTTAATATACTACTCGTACATAGCTACTATGGTTTGCAAAAGGGGTTCTAAGATACTAATTTTTGAATTATGTTATTGAATTCATCAAAAATAGAGTTTAGCTGAATTTAAACTACTATAATTATAAATTAGTTAATTAGATAACTACAAAAGAAGCTACTTATCATGCAAAAAAAGTTCTTTACAACAAACAAACTACGAAATTCTGCTGTGGGGAATCCCAAAATTTTAAAATAAGCTTACAAAATTGAATTTTAACGTTCGATAAAAAGTTCACCTATGTTCACGTTTCAGAGTAGTCTATGTAAAAAAAAATATGTTCATTTTTTTGGGTAGTTCATGTTACGTTTCTGCGAGTTCACTGTAGTTATACAAATTAACAAGTAAATAAGTATAGTCGGTCAAGCCCGGCCATATAATACCCATATTCAGTATATGTGTAAAAACAGTTTCCCAGAAATGGGCGCTATTTGAAGCTTTGACCTATTATGTATCCATCATCCAAAAATTTAGTGTCATGACTTCTGTGCATATAAAGAAGAAAAGGAGGCAACATGTAAATAGAATTTAATAAATAAAAAATGATAATTACAGCAAATTTCGAACCACCAGGTAACACTGGTTAAAATATTGATGTTTGTCTGTTGGCTAGCAGGCACCGCAAGTGGTGCAGAGGGTTAGAACGCCAAGAATTCTGATGAGAGAAAGTGGTGTTTCTCGAAACATATGTAAATTCAACAACCCAGGTTCGAATCCCAGCCAAGAAAATTATCATTAAAAAAAAAAAAATTTTAATAATTCAAAATTTTTCAAGTTGTAAAACAATTCCTACCTTCAGTAAAAAATAATTTAATGAAAATTAAATTTAATGAACTCGAGCCCGACTAAAATAAATATCAAAAATTTAAAAATTAACAGTTCGAATAAAAAATAATAAATTGTTCTTTTTGTGTTAAATTGTATATCGATAGAAACACTTTTAAGAGATTTATATGTACATGTTAAAGTGATTTCAGAAGTGGGAGTATGTATGGGAGCTTTAACTAATTATGGACCGATCGTTATAAAATTAGGTGTCATGATTTCTGTACGAGTATGTATGAAATTAAATTGTGTTGAATTTTATTTGGATACCATTTCGGATTTATGGTCGTTAAAACGATTTTCGGAAGAGAGCCTTATATGTTAGCTATGACTAATTTTGGACTGATTATCATAAAATGGGGCCGAATAATTTGTATACATATGAAGCATATTTGTGTAGAATATTATTTGGATAGGAACATTTTTAAGAGAATAATGTGTGTTCAATTTATGTATTTGTGGCGAAATTTGTTTGGATCAAACATTTATACCGATAAATCCCTATTTCGGGGGATATTTGATGGACGCTAGGTGAATTAATAGACCGATTGTAACCAATTTTAATCAAAACCGTCCCAGGGTTGCTCCAAATTCTTTTAAAAATATCCTCAAAGTTGTGACCTGTACTTGGCGGTCAAGCTTTACATGGGCTGCCGGACGGATATCGTTAAATCGACTCAAGAAGTGATTCTGAGTCGATCGGTATACTTAAAGATGGGTGTTGGACTAATATTTATGAAAGTTACTAACATTAGCACAAATCCAATATACTCTCCCCACTATGATGGTGTAGGGTTTAAATATGAATTGAGAAATATGCATTTAACATACGGCGACATTTCGGGTAAACATTTGTATGGGAGCTATGATAAATCGTGCACCGATTCCTACTATTTTTAACAGAATTTGTCCTTCTATAATAAAAATAAAGTGTGAAAAATTACATATTTGAAGAAAATAACAAAAAATATCTGAAAAATATCGAGGTAGTCTGAAAATTTTATCTATAATTCAGATCCTACTAAACCGATTTTGTCCATTTTCAATACCAAACGTTTCGGTGGATCAAAGAATGTTTGGTAAAAATTTCATTGTACTATGTCTTTTTTTGCGAAGCTCTATCGTGCCAACAACAGACGGACAGACGAAAAGGACCCAGAATATATAAAATTTTTAGTTTCACGACCATTATTTCGATGTGTTACAAACGGAATGGCAAACGCAATATACCCCCTAAATTTTTGGTGGTGGGTATAAAAATGAATTGAGAAGTATTTAATTAACATAGGGCGACCAAACGATCAGTCCTGGACTAAATTCTACTACTTTGGAAGTTCTTCTTTCCTATAGCGATTACTACTGCCCGATTACAGAACACGTCTCTGAAACATGTGCTTGGGATGATAAAGGTGTCATCCAAATATTTGCAGTTATAAGTGAATGTGTGCAAATGCAGACGTTGAATATAACTTCATGTATGGTTTATTCTCAAGTGTTGAAGTGTAAATATTTATTTTCATTTAAACAATGAGTATAGTTTTCTGTTGTTGTAGTATTGTGTGTTAAATCCAAAAAACAAAAAAAGTGAAAACTATCCAACTTATATCGCATTTTAGTCATGCATGTTAAAAGGATATGAGTACTTGTATGTGACTTTAGAACTCTATCATTACAACTACCTACACACGTAACATTTTGTTACAATAAATATCAGCAACATATCATGGGTTTGTAAAGATGTGTATGTTAAATACACATTTATAGGTACAAAGATACAGATATAATCGTGTGCAGCAACTCATGAACGTGATTGTTAAAGTTTCAAATTTCTTTGATTAGTTTTTATGTCAATATTTTATTTTTTAGCAGGAGGGTTGGGAATCATTTTCGTTGTAGGCTTTTGTCAGTGTGTAATTTTACATTGTTATTACATACATGAACGCATATGTATGTATGTGTAGTACGTTCGTATGTATGCGTATTTATATGTAGGAACTTGAAGATAATATGACGCCCTCGTTATTTCCCTTAGCATTTTAATTCACCTGCATAAAAACACATACTCGTACATGTTTGTTCGTACGTCAAGTGTCTCTATTAAAATGTGCATTCTTGCGTTTTGTAATCAGGAGACATTGTGTTTTTCCTGCATTCAAATGATGTTGCACGCTAATCACCCACGTATATTAAATAATACAAATTTACAATATATTAAATTAACACATGTTTTTAAAGATTTTCATATTTGACTCTCCAAAGACTAATTTCAATTTTTGTTATAACCTACAACAAGGCGTTTTTCGACCAAAAAAAAAAAAAATGTAACGAAACTCGATGGGGCGATGACGGAAGGAGAAACCAAGGGAGAAAATCTTTTCAGTATAATCTTTTTAAAATCTTCACAGATGGCTCGAAATCGAATACGGTCTCGAGTGGCTTTTACATAGAATGAAACATGGAATGAAACACAGATCTCTTTTAGATTACCGGGCCAGTGCAGTGTTCTTCAGGCTGAAGAATTGGCCCCAAATTGACTAAGGTTTTATCGAGTATTCGGTGCAGATATGCGTATTTTACTTATATTATTTATACTATACCGGTGTATATACAACATCCAACTTAGTCCTAAAATGTCGGACATCTCTTAATGAGATGGCGTGATATTCCTTAGTAGCACTCTTCTGGATACGGGGACATCAAAATATCCCAGGGAACTGTATTGCGGTTTCATTGACCTAGACAGGAGCTTCACTACCAGCAGAGGAAACTGATCAAGTGGATGGAATTCCGCTTTTGTCGTGTAAAAATTGGGTTCATGACAAACTCCACAAATGATCTCAAACTAGGAGATCGTTTAAGACCCCATCTGCTCAGAACTACAACACTGTCATAATGAAATAAATGATAATTAAATAAATGATAAAACTGGCATCTCCTCTATCAATGTTCGGCCCTTGAAAATCAAAGATTGAACAGTCGGGGCGAATTTTAACAGCACGCCTTGACGGATCTTTTGGAACAGACGTCAGAAGGCTGCCATTATACGTGCATCTGGATGTTTTGATTAAATAATTTTTAACTTAAAATTGTTCGGTGTTTGAGTTTATTCTGCTCTCTAAACTTTTCTTTTCAGGTATCACAATGGGAGCCATGGAGGAAGTACGTGTGTCAATTTAACTACTGATTGACTGCCTGTTTACATACGTACATACATACATACGATCTTGCTTTTAATTCATAAGATACCCAATTTCCCTGCTTTTAGATTAATACTGTTGCTCGCAAATGTTTTGAAATTGCAATGATTTTGCAAGCTCTTGTTGAGTTTGACAACAATCTTCGCGAATTAAAGCCTCTAATTCTGGGTCTTCAAAAATGGCTCGAGCAAAAATCACAATTTTTTAACCGCAAGAACTACCTTTCGTGCATTGAAACCGGTTTAAAACATTTACCATGGGTGTGCTTTAGCGGCACGGTTTTAAAATAAAAGAAGTATAGCAAAACTTACCGTTTATGACGTATCATTGGCAAAAAGTCGAAATTTTTTAAGTTAAAAAAACTTTGAAAATAAATAAGAGCTATGTACCATTCAACAGGACAAAAAATCTGTTATTGTTTGTTCCCTTTTAAGTTTTATAATTTGTAAAAATATTTCACAAACACATCTGAAAATCCTAGAGTCATTGTTTACATGTTGCACATTTCAGGGTGCGCGATTTTTCGAAAATTCGGCTGGTATGTTGTTACAGAGAGTGGATCGCAATATTTTGGCATTTTATTTATAATATAGATATCAGTGTCAGTGTGGTTTCAACAGGACGTTGCAAAATGTTACACAACCTCCGACAGTCACATAGCCTCAGCTGTTAATTGGCCCAATTATGAGTGGATCGCAATATGACATCACCGGATTATTTTGTAACTACTTATATCGGGCTATGTTTAAAAGCCAATCGAATTGATAACAGTCAAAACGAATTGCAATCACATGCAAATTATGATAATTTGAGGTCATGGTGGACATTCGACCGATACTATGGGGTGGTGAACGTATGTATATTGGATTTATGCTGACGTTTGTAACGCCCAAAAATGTTAGTCTAAAACCAACCTTAAAGTATACCGACCTGAATCACTTTAGTGCTGATTCTGTACATGTTTTAAAGTCAAGAGGTGCTGAATCATTATATGTTAGCGTTACAAGTTACATTGCAATCACATAATTTATATCCTTGCTACAAAATGGTGAAGCGTAACAACATTTTAAATTCCTAGCAATAATAAAAGTAAAAAGCTTTTTGGATTTTATAATTTTATTTACAAATCAAATCTGGTATGGCGCGTATTTAAAATTAACGATGTGTTCATTGGCCATTTAATTTTGAACATTATTTTAAAGAGCATAGAAGTCATAAAAAATGGAAAAGTTGTTAAACTTTATCCATCAGATATTTTTTTATTACTTTATAACGACTTTACTTTTTGTGTTCGCTATTTGTTTCATACTACAACTTGTGGCATTCGACACGCATACAATTGTGTGTCACTCACCAAACAATAATAGCAATAACAAACGCTCGCACACATACTCGTAAAGCAAAAGGATAAATGTAAAAAGAGAGAAATCGGCGAACAAAGAGACATAAAAACCATTTAAAAGGAAGTAAAAATAAAACTTGTTGCACTTTCGAATTAAACTCAAATTGTTGAGAAATACTAAAATACTTGTATGTGCAACTATGCAAGTGGTTGTTTGTATTTATTTATAAAGTTGCAAAGAAATGTTATAGAACATGAATGGAAATAATAAAAACATAAAATTGTGATGATTTGAAATGTTGGCAAAGCACTTTATCTGCACTTCTTTGAATAGGAAAACAAAATCCATCTAAAGAAGTGCATTTCCAGCAACTAAATACAAATTGTTTAAGACAATAATTTGTTTTTGCTGAAAATACAAGAGGCAATAAAGAAATAAAGTGGTTGCAAGTTTGTTTACCCAACAACTTATCGCTGCAGCATCTAAGCCAATTAACAGATGCGTTTGTGCGTATTTTAGCAGTTTCTGTTGCTGGGAGATCAACATTTTTAAACAGCATCGAAGTAGTTGAATGTCTTTAAAGTAAATATTTGTTCAAAAAGTTTTATGTTGAAGTTTCCCTTTTCTTACTTTTACTTATGCAAGAGTGCAGCGTATAGAGAAACTATTTACCAACTAGTTGTTATTAGCACAGTGGGCTAGCATGTAGTAAATAAATTTTGAATTATGTGAAAACTTAAAAAATTCTGGCAAAACCTGTCTTTTGATACCCTACTGTTGATATGTATTTATATAATTTTTAAAGTAATTTTCGAGTGTGAGTATCCAAAGTGAGAAGGTAATAAAATAACAATAGCATTACAAATACTACTAATACTACTCTCCTTTATATTCTTTATATTATAAAATAAAAATAGGAAAACTTAAAATTTGAAGAATCGTTACAGATCAAAGTTAAAGTACGCCTTAGACTTTAAAATTTGTTTAAGCTTTAATTAACGCCTTTTTTTAATAAAATCTTTATATTTGATAATTCAATAAGAGCGCTACAAAAGTTTTTTTAAATAAAACAAAAACGGTTTTGGATGTCAATGAAATTCTTTATTCCTCTAAAAGTACGTTTGATGCCATTTTAAATTCCTAGCAATAATAAAAGTAAAAAGCTTTTTGGATTTTATAATTTTATTTACAAAACAAATCTGGTATGGCGCGATTTCTTTTGCATGGCCACCACGGGCAAGCTTGCAGATATCCAGACGCTGAAACCAATTTCGTCGGTTTTCAAGAATAAATCGGCCGATACTGCTGCAATTTCACGTTCGATATTCCTACAAAGTTCATCAATCGTCGCTGGCTTGTTGGCATAGACCATAGACTTGACGTAGCTCTACAGGATATAGTCTAACGGGGCGTCAAATCGCACGACCGAGGCGGCCAATCGACTGAACAATTTCATGAGATAACACGTTCTTTAAACTTGGTTTCCAATAAATTGATTGTGACATTCGCATATCATCCAATTGGGGCCAAAAATATTCTATTATCATTGCACGGTAGCGATTCCCATTCACAGTAACGTGCCGGTCTTCATCATCACTCAAGAAGTACGGCCCAATGACGCCGCCGGACAATAAATTGCACCAAACCGTAATGTTTTCGGGATGCAATGACGACTCATGGGTTACGTGTGGATTGCTGTCTGACCAATAACGCATAATTTGCTTATTGAGCGGCAGCAATATTCTCGACACTACGAGCACTTCTTTGTCTCACTGACACGGGAACATTTTGTAATGTGCCTGTGGATTCAAATATTTCCACCAGACGCTCAATTGTTAATCTGGTAGGATGATTATGACAACCATAAATTGGACGTAGCGCTCTTAACGTTGAGGCCACTGACTCCGAATTTCGGTAGTAAATTTTAATAATTTCGACTCGTTGTTGGCTCGTATATCTTTCCATCATGAAATGGCAAACCTTACTGAAGAGAAATGTCAAAAGAGCGGCAAAAAATATGGCGTCGTTTGCTGCCTCTATCGGTCTACTTTTGTAGCGTCCCTGTTGAAAAACGCTTTATTTGATATTTCTCCTCTTCGTTGATAAAGATTTTATTAATAAAGACCTTAAGCTTAAACAATTCAATAATTAAACTTCTAATAAAAAAAGGTCAAATAAACTATTTTAGACAATATATGTACCGACATATTTGTACTGACTTTAAACAATACCAAGGAATTAAAAACAGTTAAAACTGTCCGATATAATTATACCCTACACCACAATAGTGGAGAGAGTATATTGGATTTGTGCTGATGTTTGTAACGCCCATAAATATTGGTTCAACACCAACCGTTAACTATACCCATCGACTCAGAATCACTTCCTGAGCGATTTAACGATGTCCGTCCGTCTGTCCATCCGTCTGGCTGACTGTCCATGTAAAGCTTGTGCGCAAAGTATAGGTCATAATTTCGAAGATATTTCAATAAAATTTAGTATGTCTCATTTTGTCAGGCCCAAGGACGGTTGGGGTTAAAATTAGTTGAAATTGGTTCTTCATTTCACCCAGTCCCCATACAAATCCTGTAATAGGGATTTATCGGTCATAAATGTTTGATTTATGCACGTATCCAAACAAATTTTGTCACAAATATACTGTACGTAAAGGCTAATCACATCTAAAATTTTACCGCAAAACGACCATAAATCTCTTCCATATGTTGGTATCGTAAAAAAATTCAACAGAAATAAGTTTCATATTTAATGAAATCATAACACCTAATTTCATAACGATCGGTCCATAATTAGTCCAAGTTCCTATATAAGACCAAAATTCTGAAATCACTTTAACATGCATAAATCTTTTAAGACTTGATATCGAGCTACAATTTCTTGCAAATAATTTGTTTATGCACAGAAGTCATGCTACTAAATATTATGATGAACGGTCACGGCTTTCTTCTAAAAAACAGTGCTTACACATATACTTGGTGTAGGAAATTGTATGGTCGGGCTTGACCGACTACACTTTCTTACTTGTTTTATTTTGAAATAAGTTCTTGTTGAAAAACCCTTTATATATATTATTAATATTTGTATTGTATGCGGTTAAAAGTTCACTTAGTCGCGCGTTACTTAAGCTCCCTTTAGACGGTACGTATTTTGCAATGTGCTTGTCAAATTTTCCACTGCAAAATGCATACACGTCGTGTAAAAGCAAAACAAAAATGCTTCTGCAAATGTCAGCCTGCATTTACAGTGTAAAATTTTCAATAAGAACATGTTCTATTTTCATCTGACAAAGCACCTGCAACCAGCTGTTTTGCAAGTCAATTGTTTATGACGCCAAGTGTTTGTGTTTCAGCAAATGTTTATTTAAAAAAATTGTATTAAACAAAACAATAAATTTGTATTAAAATAAATATTTAAAAAGCGTATTTATACATAATAATTTTTATTTAACTTAAAGACAACAATTTTTGGCTCCACATGGCACATTTTCTCTTTAATTATTGCTTAATTTTTTTATTTTATAGAAACTATTTATTATTGCAATAATGCTGCAAGTGAAAATTATTTCATTACTTAAACCATTTTTTTCAAACTATATTTGCAAGTACACAAAACTCCCGCGAAAATAATTATAACAAAGGCAGCTGTTGTGTTCTATGATAGATTATGTCAGATGAAACTAAACAGCGACGTGTGAAAGCAAAAATTATAAACTGCCTGTAAATTGCCAATTTTGACAGACATGCATACAATACAATTACATATGTATAGTACAATTGATAAGTACACTGCAAAATACATACCGTCTAAAACCAGCATTAGCTACATATGTATCTGCATTTGTTACAAAAAGTTGTTATCATTATGTTTTTTAGATGGTAAAGCTTTTGAGAAAATAGTATATGGGCAACTTCAAAAATTTACTACACTTGAATTTTTTTTTTTTTTTGTTTGACATCAATGTCGATTTGCGTTGTGATTTGAGCATGTGAAATCCGTTCGCGTTAATTATTTTTACTGCGGTTTTAAGTTAAAAAAAAAATATAAAAATTACAGTTTTTGAGGTTAGAAAATTTTTTTTCCTCTAAAAAATTTTAAATCTTTAAAATTAAATCTTTAAAATTAAATCTTTAAAATTTTTTCGTGCGTTGTCAACTTTAGTATCAAGCTCAGTAAAGTCTTCTATTCGATGGACGTTTCAGCGCAATTAATACAGCGCTATATTTGCCACAAAGCGAAATGTGTTGGGGAAAAACTGCCGCACCACGCGCCCGGGTTGAAAGAAATTCTTTTTTTTTTTTGCACTTTATCAGTTTACTCCGTCGCGAAGAATCTATTTAGATACCTAAACATGTTCCCATGCCATGTTTTGATATAAAAAAAAAGCTTAAAAAAAATGTTTTTTTGAAAAAATTTTAAAAATGTTTGCGTTTAAAAATTTTAAAGTGCGTTTTCGCCTCGGAGGTACCCTTTATGAAGTTACTCACATCACGCAATACACTACCGAACTTAAAAGAAAATTCAGATTGTCAGATGCAAAAAAGATACATTTTTACAAAATTTACGCTAATTTCTTTTAAGTTTGTGATCTCCGTGATACGTTATTGTTGCGCTGACACCAACTTGATATATGTACCTCAGACTTTATAACATAACGCAGTTTTTTAATTCTGCGCTTAAAACTCATTTTTATTAAACGGCGCAAAAACTGTATGTAAAATCTTCAAAAAGTTCAAAATTCGGAAAATTTTCGTTTCACTTGTAAACCGCATGCAACTTTTCACCCAGCAGCGATATGAAAATTTTTTTTTGTGGATATATCCACCAAGTCTAGTGACTATATTTTGTATTGGTTTGGATCTGAAAGCTAAAAACTATTACAAAGAAAACGGAATGGATGAAAAAACTCTTGCAAGGTTCAAGTCGTTTTTTTAATTTTTCGAATTTTAGATGACCACCAATTCTTAAGGTGAAGACTTTTCAACGTAAAACTTTGCACGTCATATCCTTCAAGTATAGTCATCCAAATCCTGTACAAATTTTTTTTTTTAATTCATAAAACTTAACGGAATAAGAGCCATAGTATGTCGGTTTCAGCAGGTGCTCAAAAAATTTGAAATAGCCCATATGCTGCTTAATGAAAAAGCTTTTTTTAATAAAGTGGTTAAAATGGTTTGTGAATATGATAAATAACTATACTAAGCTTTTAAACAATTGAAATACACTCAGAAAAATAAAAAAAATTTTGGTTGTTAGTTTAATAATAAAATAAGGAAAAGTTAATAAATTTATATAAAACAAGTTAGACTGCTATATTCGGCTGTCCCGCATCTTTAATACCCTCACCTAAACGTAATGCTTGGTTTTCACTATGTCATTTTTGTTGTCAAATTGTCCAAATTGTTGGCAATTGTATGAAAACGGGTTGTCAATCATGATTGCAAACATAAATGACGCCATATTACACCCGTTTTCATACAATTGCAAACAATTTGGACAATTTGACAACAAAAATGAAATAGTGAAAACCAAGCATAATAAGAAATACAAAAACTATTTCAGTCTTAGTGCAAAATTTAATTATTGTTTTATATATTGTTTGAGAGGCAATTTTACGACCAACATAATTCATTTTAAATGTTTCGAAATTTTATCTAATTTTGACCATTTATAATTGATAAAATTACCGATTCTTACTGTAATTTACAGAGTTTGTCGCATTTTCATAATAACCTTGAGTGTAATTTAACAATTTATAAATTTAAAAGAACATTTTTCCATATTCACAACAAGTTAACCCTCTAGTGCCCAAGGCCTCCTTTAGACGGCCTAGATATATTACGTGTGTAGTTTCCCTTTTTATTTATTTTTTTATGTTTTTCTTATTTAATGTGTTTTGGGGAATTGCCGAATTTCTTTTGTTTACATTTGCAACAAGTTTAATTGGAATTTCGTGAAAATCAGTGACGTTAGGTTAAAAAAAGTTTTTGAAAACTTTTAATTTGAGTTACAAGACAAGCTGCCTAAAGGCGGTCTTGGGACAAAGTGAGAAAAAAAAATATTTCGAGTAAGTTTGAAAGTCAAGTAGTTTTTTTGGTTTTTTTTTTTACTAAAAATTAATTTGTTTTGGTATCGTTAGAAATGAAACGTCGACAATATTATAAATTATCGTCCCTTAATGAGGAACAAATCGAGAAAGAATTTAGATTTAGATGATCTTGGTATGAACGAGGGAGAAGACGACTTTGATAGCGATGACGATGTTTAGGACGAAGATAATGAGGTGATTGATCGAGTAGTAAGTTTGTCGGTATCAGATCTGGTCGCGGAGATTGGGTTAAGTGGAATTAACGCATCGGTGTTAGATACGAGTGTATCGTCTCCAAGCACATAATCTTCAGTTACTTCTGGTACACCAGAAACTTCGTGCACTGAAGTTTGGTTCATCGTAGAATACTCGTTTTTAGAACGCCGTGAAAATGTCTATGTGGAATTGAAAACGATTTCAGTTTCACTTCGTAGTGGAATATAGAATCTAGGCGATATAATTTTTGAAGCACAGCTAAATAATTTAATAAAAAACGTAAAGCAATTTTTTATTTTAAAACTAATTTAATTTTTTTGCTGGGTAAATTTTTAAAGAAAATAACAACTACTGAAAATTTCTTATTAAATATTCCCGATCTAGCACAACATGTGCTAGCGCTAGAAGACCAATTTAGAAAAGCTGTAGGTTTAACTGAACTAAACTTTTGACTAAATAAAACCACTAATTTTGATTTTTTAATTCTCATTATGCATGGTATGTTGTGTTACCAAAAATAATTGTCGGGAATTCCCGAGATATTTGAAATTAACGTAGTTTTATTTATTTGGTTGAAACTAACTAAAAACGATGTTTTAAATCTTGCTTAAAAACTTAAACATTGAAGAATTTACTTTAATCGAAACTAATGTTTCATTCTAAAAATATAAGTAATTGTATGCACTTATGTTTACAAATATTTAACATTTTTAAAGTAATATTTTTTTAGAAATCCCATTCTAAAACAAAAATTTCTTGTGAAATATATAAATAATAAATTCAGCAAAGATGTCCATACTAGATGTAACAGCGTGGTTGTGATAATCCAGATATTTCGTAAACAAATGAAAGCAATAAGAAAAGGCAAAACCAACTTGATAATACCCTACAGCGAGTATATGAGTGAAAACAGTTATTGAGATATGGTCGCTATAAGGCTTGTAAACAGGGACAGAAAATAACTGTTATTTTTAAAAATTAACATCAAAAAAGCTCACAATAAAAAATGAAATTTTGTATGACTTTTAAATGTGTGCCTTTTTTGATAAATTATTATTTTACTCAAAAAATAAAAGTTATTTTTTAACTTTTAATATTTTAAGGCAAAAATAAAAGTCATGATTTAAATATTGCAAGACTTTTATTTTTGCCTTAAAAAAATAAAAGTTAAAAAATAACTTTTTTGTCTTGACTTTTTCAATAAAAGTCATAACAGTTACGGTCCCTGCTTATAAAGGAGCGTTCTTTATAACGTTAGCTGGCACGACTAATGAGGCTAATAGGAAAAAATTTGCAATTGTGTCGTAAATCGATTGAAAGTTAAATAATTCGGTAAACAATGGCACTTGATGTCTTAAAAAATGCTGTTATTTTAATATTTGAAATTTGTTATACATTAAATTAAAGGTATTAAAAATGCCTTTCCAACGATATATATCATGATTATAAAATATGGACCTACTATGGGTTAAATCCGAAAAAAATATTTTTTAACCCGATTTTTTTTTAATATCTAAAAAAAATTAAAAAAAAGTCTTTACAAGGTTTATCTTAGTTTATTAATATAAATGGCCAAGACATTAAGCTTTAGTTTAAGGTATCATAATATGATATATGATATTATGTGTCTGTAGGTACTATAATCATAGAATTATAAGAACTGAAAAATTAAAAAAACACATTTTTTCAAAAGTTTTTTTCTCTATGGTATACAGAATACCGGCTTCGCAATGTACTAATTACCTGTATTGCCGGCCTGCGGCCGGGCGGAAGGATTTTCTCTTCCATGGTATACAGAACACCGGCTTCGCGTATTGTATTTTTTATGGTGAAATGTCATAACCTTTCTTTATCATCTTCGGATTTATATTACCTACATGGTCATGTTATACCTTAAATGAAAGCTTAATTTCTTGACTTGAAAATACTGTTATTTATACTACTTACTCATATAGATATTTTTCCCGGATTTTTTAGATTTTTTAAAAAAATTTCGGATCAAAAAATAATTTTGCGAAATTTAACAATAGGTGGTTCATATAAATAGGTCATGTTACATATCATTGGAAAGGTCTTAAAAATATCTATCATTTAATATATATAGCGTCTAATAAAAAAATGTAGTTTTTAAGATATAGCTAAAATATATTACAAACTTTGGAGCCCCGCCCACTCGAAAATAGGGGTGACCGCCCCAATTTTTTTTTTTATTTTAATCAGAATTTAAAATTCTATTAGTGATAAAATTTTGATAGTGCTTTGAAAAAGTCACTAAAACCGACTTAAGCCAATAAATGTTTTATTTTCAGAAACTGAAGAAGCCAAGAGAGGCAAATTGGAGTGCCTCTGAGAAAGAATGCCTCCCGGAGTGTGTAAACGCACACTTGGATGTGGTGGAAAACTGAGGAAATGATATTTTATTAATACAAAAAAAAAAGAATGCGTGTAATTTTGTCAAATCGGTAGCGGGAATAAAAATCCTCATCGCTTAGGTCGAATGGCTTAAATCTATTGTTGTAATTTTTAGGCTTCTTTACACAAAAACCATCCTCAAATCACAAATTATTGTAAAATCTATTTCAATATCTTAAAATCTTAACAATAATCAATTCAATAAATCTTTTAACGTTACAATGAACAGCTGATGTTATTGTAAATTGAGTGAACAGGTTCAGCTGGTTTTAAATTTAGAGCCGACTCTAATGTAAAAAGCCAACTTTAAGTTGTCTATGAATGACTTAGTGTAGACTTTTTTAAGAAATTGACTTAAGTACTGACTTAAGTAGTATTTTATTTTATTTTGGGTGGGGGGGCGGTTGGGGGGTTGGATGTGGTTGGGAAAAGATTGACTATGCAATCAGCATACAACAATTTGCTAACAATTTTGCCCTCATACATCTGAGACCCTACAAAGTAAACGATGTTTTTCGTCAGCATCATATATTGGTAACAAACTTAAATCAAGATTCTTTCTTAAGATCGAACTAATTAAAAGCAAAATGACATGGTTTTTTTTTTGATGCAACATTTCAATATCAAATTATTCGTTTCGTATTGCTGACGCTAAATGGAATAAGGGTGTATGTTTTTAAAATTTTGATGGTTCATAAACTTTAAATGAATTTAAAAATTATAGCCATGAGGACAGAAAATATTTGTTTTCAAACATTTTACTTTATCGAAATAAATAGTTTTTATTATTAATAATAAACCAATTTGTTTTAATATAAAACAAGAATTCCGAAAACCAGTACCGTTTGGCTTCCCTAATACAAAAAATATATTCTCCACCATTTTTTGCTGTATTGTTTAAATATATTACCGACAATACCATGCAATTTTGTTTACATTATTTTTTGAGATTATAAATATTCGGTATTGAAATGGACGAGATCAGTGTAACTAAAAATTTTAAAAACAAATGTTAGGCCGTTCGTTATTTAAAAGCAATTAAGCAAAATAGCGCCCAAAGTTATAGCTAATAGTGGTGTCCAAAAAGAATGAATAGGTTAAACCAAATCTAGGAAAAATTATCACTAAAATTAATTCGGGTAAACCAGATAAATGTTTTTATATAAAATGTTCAAAATCGGTTCCCGTATTACATTGGTGGTGGGTATTTAACACTAAATAATTAAATGTATCTCCATTTATATTCATTCAGAGTCAGTGAGGCGCGAGTTAACGCGCGAGAATTATCAGATTTGTCTGAAATTTCTAGAGTTGAACTGGAAATTCTTAAAATTACTTCAATGATCGTCTACATCCGAAAAGACTCAGTTTTAAACGTTTCTAGGGAATATGGACGTACAAAAGAAACATTTTTTCTATTTTAAGTAGATTCTTAGCCGAAAAAGTGTTGAATCCATTGACAGACTCCGATTTTTTCAAGCAAAACTATCAACTCAAAACATTCAACTAGTTAAATATTGCGCTTTTTTGAGAAACGCTAAAATTATGGCACGGCATACGAAAAATGCAATTGACTTTTGGAAAAAACCAAAGATTAAATCTTAAAATCCAAATGCTCTGTTAATTGGAATATTTTTCATAGAATTCATTTTGTGGGATAATTAATTCTCCAAAACAAATTCTATTTGTTATTTTACAACTAAACTGTAAATTATTGGTTTCCATGTTTTATGTATATAAATCTTACGTGCATTTAATTAAATCCGTGTAATCCGACGGTGATAAAGCGTATTCTGGATCCAGTTCATTGACTTGTTCTTTATGCTTATTGCGTCGTCTGCAATGGCCACTTTTTAAATATTTAGAGGCCTTGCCATTGCAATATGAAGAACGGTGATTACGACCTACGCCACCACCACCACCACCACCACCCTTACCAGCACTACCACCACGCAGGTTATTATCATCAGCACCTCCAGCGTTATATCTTGCCGGATTATCAGTTGCTTTCGATGGACTACTTGCCACCGTTGAGTACTTGCCATTTGTAACAGTGTTGGACTCGTCGCCGTTAGGATTGACATTTTTTTCAACGAAACTATCACGACGCCAGGAGGGCGTTAAAGTGCTTATCGCATTGTTGGTATCGTTGTAGCCCTCATAGTTGTAACGTTTGCGTGAATTTACACCCGAGAGAAATTCCAATGTCTGCCAGACGTTCATGTTGTTCGATTCAAAGAAATGTTCATCCTCGACTGACCAGTCATTGCGAATTATACGCTCGGCAAGCATCATTGTAACGGTGGCACGTTTTATTGTACGATCCAGAGATGTCGTTGCCGCTGCAGCCGATGTCAGTGTAATTGATGGCGATACGCCATGATGTGGCTGGTGTTGGGCTAAAGAACTCTGTGATGAAGTTTTGCTGAACGTTCGCATTTTGTGATTGTTGTGCGCCTGGCTGGTGTTGCTGTTGCAAAATACTTTCTGGGCAAAATTAGTTTTGGAGAAATTTCTTGTTTTCTAATTTAAAACACGTCAAAAATGTTAATGCAAAATATCACACTTGTACTTTTTTGCTGCTGCTTTTTTCAATGATGTGAAAAACAAAACTTTATTTTGATTTGCAAATCGTGCGAATGTGAATTGAAAAACGCTCTTTTTAGTTAGTTTTTGTTATACATATATATTTTTGTTGTATGCAACTTTTCGTTAATTTTAGCACTTTGATAACTCGCGTTACTTTCGATTTTTATTTTGTGTTCTTGCGTTTCGTGTTTGGCAAAAGTTAGTGTTGCAAGTAAAGTGTCTGATTTTGTTATGACAGCTCATATTTCAGACGTGCAACACTTTTGTAACACTTTTCGTTTCAATAACAATTTACCAACATACTACCATCTCCCACTCTGCAATTTGCTACAATTTGCTATTACAATTCTATAACTATACTATAGTTTAATGTTCCCCTTACTTTGTTTATTGCCATGTAGCACCTTTGGAACCATTAGAGTTTTATTTTTCCTTTAGATCCCCTTCTCCTTTTTCATCAAAAGGTTCTAATTTCTATTATTTGTTTGTTTATTGTTTGAATAGAAATTGCTGTTGTTTTTTTTTTTTTTGCTTTCATTATTTGCCTCAATTTATAAGCCATCAATTTATAATTTTTTATTTGTTACTCTACCACCAAAATCGGGGTAGTTTAAGTTTGTCAATTTGTTAGTAAGTCGTAACCACACTTTTAATTAAAAAAAAATTAAATATATTAAAACAAAGTTGGCATTTGTTTAACTGTTAGTCGAAAGTTAAATTTTGTAATTAGTAACAAGGACGCTGTGGATATTTGTGTCTTACCAAATAATAAAATGGATACTGACAATTTTCTATAAAATCAATATTAAAGACGAATATGAGGTTTTGCCACAACGTACACAAACAAAGTTTGAAGATGTCGAACCAGTTCGGTTACATAAAGAAAAAATAAAAATATCCAAGAAGAAATTGAGCCATCTCCAGGAACTTAAATGTTTACTGTCGTCTGATTATCACAGTTTTTGCGATAATTTACTCAGATTAGATTTATAAATTTTACTTTGCAATGTGAACTTCTTTTCTTTTCATGTAATAATCAATAATCAATTTTCGTTTTTTTTTTAATTTTGTTTTCTTTTCTTAAAAAAAAGTATATTTTTCTTGAATTCATTAAACTCGTTGTAATAAGTTTTGTATCTTTTATATTCAAAACACAGAAAACAAAAAGTAGAAAATGTTTAATAAGAGTGGAAAACGGATTTTTTTTTATCCTAATTTTAACTTTTATTGAAATTTTTTTTGTTGTTACGTCTTTTTGGTTTCAGAAAAAACGATTGCAAAAAGCCTTAAGTACAATTACTAAAAAACTACTATTACTTTGTGATTTTTTTATTAAACTAAATCCGCTTAATTCTAAAATTTTGCCAATAAGAATGAAATAGTCTTAAATTTATAAAGTTTTTTGCTTCTCCTGTAAAAAAGTAAAATGTGTAGTTACGGCCTTTTAAATTTTAGGTGACGATATGTAATTCAAAAGAAATACGAGATTTCTGGTTCCTCCCTTTCGATATCCGGCAAATATGTACAACATATTCTAAAGATTACTACTTGTTTAATTAAGGAATATATCTGTAGTGTTGTTTACATTCGTGTTAGCTGGTGGATTTACTTTTACTTGCTCCTTTTTATTGTTATTTTTCTATATTTTCATATTTCCCCAGTATTGGTAGTATTTGTTTAATTTTCTTATTTTTATTACTTTGCCTTTAGATTTTTTTTTTTTTGGGGGGGGGGGGGTGGTCCTTTTTCAATTGTTTTTGTATTTGCCATCTAAATAATGCGATTTGATTTGATTGAGTTTTAAAAGTTGTTTCTTGTTTTGTTGTTTTGTGTGTCAATATTCAGGTGTTGGCATGGTGTTAAAAAGGTTTAATTTGCATTCTATTATATTTAAAACAAATATTAGGTTTTTTTTTTGGGAATATCCAAATTGAATTTGCTATAGAATAAATTGTTTTGGGTTTAAGCAATTATAATAACATACATGTGACGAATACTTAAAGACATTGATTCTTAATAAATATTTTCCACAGAAATAATACATACTATTAGTAAACCAAACACTGTCATTAAACAGTTGGTTCTAAGGTCAATACTGTGGAAAGGAGAAATGATTTAGCCACCATTAAACAGTATTGAAGACAATTCTTAAGGAACGTTAAAGAAAATAGTTTCAATTCAAGGCAATAACCTGAAAAAGTCTAAAGAATACGATTTAGCAACACATCGATATTAACCCAATAATATCCACTCTTACATTTACATTACGCAATTAAAACTAAGTTTTGAACTTCATTGGTTAACGACAGAAGAGCACAAGATACAGTGGCGAGCACAAATGAGTTCATGTTAGTTCTTTGCAGTGGTCCAAGGTGCTGCCATGTAAAGCAACCCCATATCATGATGTTCGTCCCACCGTGCCTTTGTTGGACTCAGATAGACTTACTTCAATATGTTTAGCTATTATTCGGGTAGAATCGTGTTCTCAATGGCTCTTAAAAGTTTCTTTATTATTTACTGATTTTGTTGGATAATTTGCAAAAAGTGTTTACCACATGCAAACTAACTGTAAACTTTGATATTTTTGTGCAAAGATATCAAAAGAAACACTTGTACTAATTGTTTATATTCGGGAATTATTATATTATTTTCCTTTTTGTATTGTAAATAATTTTGTTTAGCATTAAATATTTATGCCCTTATTTATAAAACTTACAACGGGTTTATAGGAGGTTTATAAAGCAAATTTCCATTTAAAATTGGTTTAGGTTTATAAAACTCAATTTTGTTTCATCTGTTTTTATGGGCGGTGTAAATATTAAGAATTAGACGCTCTTGATGGTCTAGGCATGATAATCCAGTGTGATGTCCGCTGGACCAAACACATTTTTTAAGTGCCTTGGTTTTTTAGAAAATACTTTACTCCATCTGATCTTCCTACTATTTATACCACCTATATTCGACCGAAAATGGAATACAAATCTCATGTATGGGCCAGTGCTTCGAAGTATATTTTCGAGTTACTCGACCGCGTACAGGAAAGGTCAAAGATGCTTATCGGTGACAGTAGGGTACTCAACTCTATTGATTCACTGGAGCATCGCCGCAATACTTATACTACTCTAATGGAATGTGTTCTGCTGAAATTAGGGAACTAGTTCCCAAAACACATAGTTTTTTGCGTAATACACGTTCTTCAGTCAGGGCCTATCCATTCATGGTCGACTGGACAGTGGATCGCACACTACAGGGAAAATTCATTCTTTAGGTGTACTGTCCGTATGTGGATTAAACTACCAGCAGAAGTATTCCCTGCCACTTTCAATGTAGGAAAATTCAAATCTAATGTTCACAAACACGCCCTCTGTCATCCCTCTCACGCCCTTTATCCTGCCTCCCATAATCTATTTTTCTAGTTCCAACACAATGCATTGCATGAGTAGGTTTCGTCTCCTGAGTGCTGGTCCAAGCAAAAAAAAAGATAAACATGTACCACGGCATATTAGCCATCACAGTGAATTTAAAGAAGCACAGTTCAAAGTGACCGGAATATGGCAAAGTATATTATTTGTAAGAAGTATTTCTCGGTATCAACATTTAAACTATTCTGGCTCATTTTGATTAATGGTTTTATTTAATTCGAACTTTGAAGATATGTTTATTTCATTGTCGAACTCAATCTTCCAACAATCAAGTTCTACAAATAATCAGTTTTTTTCTTCTAAAGGGTATCGTTTACTAATCATCTTTTGCCACATCTTAGATCGTAGCGATTGTTAAGGTATGGTCACATATGGCAAGTATTTACTTAAAAAAGCGTAACCACTTTTTTTTTACCACAAATTTGACTGACGTTGTTTACTCTTACAAAAGTTTATTTTGTTGTGTCTTGTCCTAGACAAAACGAAGTTTTTTAAATAAATAAACGAATTCAAGAATATTTTATTTAGTGGTTACGTCTTGCAGAATGTGACCGTACCTTTAGAGTTGATAAGATAATTGCATCCCTATTGTCTGTAAGTCTCTCTATATCAACTCAAATGTATGGACTCTCTACTGCGATAATCATTTCAAACAATTCTATCGACATTTTAATAAATTGGAATATTATGAAAGCTCACTGTTATTTGGGATGGCCACGGTAATCTCCAAAAGAAAAACGTGGCAAATGGTGCGTGTTATAAAGTATTTGAGGGATTGTTGGCAATGGTCGAAATTTATATTTAATATATATCAATGTTATTTATTCTGGTTTTCCAGATACTGCAAAAACGAGACCTACTTGTGTGTGCGAATCTTCTGATATGGTAGATTTCGTTTTGCAAGAAAATGCTTCAAATTGGTCCAACATTATTTTTGCCATTCAGTTTACTATTGTTAGCAGTTAGACAGCCACAGTCTGAGTATCCTCGTGTAAAACTGGTAAGTAGAACCAGCTCCAGTTATTTCTTAATAGTTAAATTGGATAATTTTGTTAAATACGTTTTAATGGAAAGTTATGTTACTCTAAAAAAAGCTGCACACTTTATTGTAAACATAAATAAAGATAACATTCGATCAAAAATACCATTTAAAAGTTGACCAAAAATACACCTTCAAAGACAAAGGCTACATCCATCCAGACTGTTGCCGTATTAGTGCTTGAGAAAATGTTGTTTAAAACTTTAACTTTCACTTCACACTGGAGTATAAATTAACCAAAAACAAGTAGCAACTGAAATAGTAGGAAAATATACATCTACAACTCCAGTCAATTGTATATTGTAGTGGGTGTTAATTTGAACTAAATAAAGCCAAACAGCAAAGTCACGTGAGCCAAGTTAACATTCCAATGAAAACCAACAAAAAAGAAAATGTACAAATTTAGAAGAAAGAAACACGATAAATAAATTGTTAGAAAAACTTATGATTTGTTATGACTTATTGCTGAAAATTATAAATTATTTTTAATTATTAAAAACAATATTCGGATGGTGGTTCATTGTGCCATATCAAGTTAAAAGGAAAAGATAAAAATTAGGAAAATAATAGACTGTTTACTTTGGTTGTAAAGTATGAATTCATATTACATATTATTAGATCCAGGCTGTTGCTCAATATATTTAAATGAACATATTCATATGCAAACATTTTCAATATTATCACCACAAAACCAACATAAAACACTTGTTTTTCCTTTTTCATTGTAAATTATTATTATTTCTTAAATTAACTGACGCAATTTGGCTTCAAATTTGCATCAACTAAATTAGAAAGTATGAACATATTAATTGTTTATTGCATTTAAATGTAAAAATATAAACTTTAATTAAAACCGACTAAATAAAACTCTATAGTTCAAATGGTATCCTAACATTGGGCCCTTGAAATATTTAAATAATGAATCGAAAGCAATAACGGTCAACCGAATTTCCTAACGTAAACCTCGAAACTTATTTTAGTTTAATTCAAACATAGTTTCAATAGATATTGACTATCAGCCATGTCAAAAACTCCTTTCGGAATTGAAACAATTCGGCAAAAAAACACAAAACCACTTTTTATATATTAAATATGGCAACACTACAACGAATGTAGCAAACCAAAAAACAGCTGATTGGAGAGTAAAACAAGTTAGTGTGCAATATTCGGCTGTGCCGAATCTTTAATACGGTCCACCTAAACATAATAAGAAATAGAAAAACTACACTGGTTATAGGACTAGTATATCCTTATTCTGAGCTTTTTATTCAGTCTTAGTGCAAATTTTATTATTATTTGATATTCTATTGTTTGAAAGACAATTTTACGACCAACATATTTCATTTTAAATGTTTCGAAATTTTATCTAATTTATAATTACCGGTACTTACTGCAATTTACAGAGTTTGTCTGATATCCATAACAATCTTGACTATGATGCAATTCAATTCAATTCAGTTTATTGTGTTTAATGATATTTACAAAATTTACTTACAATAGTAAATACATATTTACAAAGAGTGTAAGGATTTTTCCTTTTTCTACTTAAGAATACAATTTTGTTTTATGTTATACTTAATTTTTAATATAGAATTTAAGTTAAGGTGAAAACTAGCCCCCTGACCCACGATGTCGAATGATAACGTTCGCTTAGATAAGACTTAAGACACAAACATGATTGTGGAATAAACAAATTTGATTGAGTAAAAAATTGATACGATAAAAAGTTTGTGTCTTAAGTCTTATATACGCGAACGTTATCGTTCGACATCGTGGGCCAGGCGGTAAGTATAATTTAAGAATTTATAAAATTAAAAGAATATATTTCCATATTCACAACAAGTTAAAAAACAGGGTAGAAAAGGAGTAAGATTATAAGGTGAGGCTCCTTTTGGTTGAATTTGATCTCAATAACATTATTTACAAGGGATCTATGGGTGGCATAGTAGAAGTGGACCAATTATGGATTGATAGCTCCTAAATCAAGTGTTCAGTAATGTGATTTCTATGTATTTTAAGATTATTTTAATTGAATTTCCCCTTGATAAACTTTATCAAGAGTTTACAAGAGTTGTATGGTTGGTAGGCATGCTCGGAAGTGAACTATTGCCAACTATTGACTGACAGCTACAAAATCCAGTAGCACAATTGTCGTATAACCGATATTAGTATGATTTCTGGATTAAAATTACTTTTCTATATAAAAGTTGGTTCGATATCAATCTTTATTAGACATTTTTGTGGGTTTAATTGTTTTTCGAAAATTGTTCTTATATGCCAGCTATAACAACTTATGGACCGATCTTCTTAATTTTGGAACAGTGATTTTTATGCATATGATGAGGATATCTTACGTCGAGTTTCCACGTAATAACGGTATATGTAAGATACATATTATTATTGACGTGAATTTCGGAAGTGGGCCTTTAGTGAGCAATCGGTGTGCTTCAGCGGCACTTTTTTTAAAATTAATAAATAGAGCAAAAGTTCCAGTTTTGGGCCACATCGACACTTTCGAAGCAAAAAATAACTTTGTTATTTATACTAAAATGTTTAATAACTAAGTGAGAATAAATGACAGATAGAGTACAAAATGTCATATACTCGTATGTAAGTAACAAAAGGCACAAACAGCGTTCAAAATTTTAATAATAACCCCAAAACTGTCGAATTGCACACAATATTTCTATGATAAACTCTGGGGATACTACATGAATTTAATGGGGTTAAAATCTACTCTCTAATATTTTTAAACATTTAAAATTATTTATCTTCTGCATAAACTTGATTTATTTTTTGACTACATAATATGAAAATGAAAATGAAAAAGCTTTCTGCAAGATGGGTGCCGCATTTTTTAACAGTCGACCGTTTGGATCGTTTTAAGAAAAATA
Source organism: Bellardia bayeri (assembly GCA_950370525.1). Taxonomy (NCBI): domain Eukaryota; kingdom Metazoa; phylum Arthropoda; class Insecta; order Diptera; family Calliphoridae; genus Bellardia; species Bellardia bayeri. Next base: position 59,407,820 of record OX493265.1, read on the forward strand.
AAATGGATTTTCAGCGTCGTTTCATAACTGTTGATGAGACCTGGATCCATCACTATACTCCAAAGACAAAAGAACAATCCAAACAATGAACTGAAGCTAGAGGAAGTGCCCCTAAAAAAGGCAAAAATAATTCAATCGACTGGTAAGGTTTTGGCAATGGTTTTTTGGGACTTCAAAGGTATTTTATTGCAAAAGGTTAAAACAACAAATTCAGAGTACCATTGCAACATTTTGGATCAATTTAATGTAAAAATTCGAGAAAAAAGTTCTGGCACAAGAGTGTTTCAACAGTGGCTAAAATCAACAAATTAAAGTACGGGTTGCTTGACCACCCACCTTATTCTCCTGATTTAGCTCCCAGTGACTTTTACCTGTTCCCAAATCTAAAAAAATTCCTAGCTGGCAAGCGTTTAACCTCAACTGAAGATGCAATTACAGATGTAAACCACTATTTTAAAGGCCTTGAGAAAAACTATTTTAATGAAGAGATAGAATTGCTAGCTAAGCGTTGGACTAAGTGTATTGAAGTTTCAGGAGATTATATTGTAAAATAAAAATGTGCTTGGCTAAGAAGTTTTCGAACCGCCCTCGTACTCTAGTATTTAAACCAGTATGATTTCTTTGTCATTATATGTGGGTGGATGCTATTTAAGATCCGGCACTTTTTTCATACATGTCTGGAAATGTTTTCCTTTAATCATTAATCCTTAGAGGTGAATAGCTCAACTTTGACCCACATTAATGTTTATACGTAAGAGAATTTCATTTTCTTACTAAATATTACATCCGTCTGCATAATTTAGAAAAGCTTATAAACTTCAAAGGGATACAAAATTTTATCCCTTGACACTTCATTTTGTTAAATGTAGTGGAAGTTATATTGACTTAAAATATCATCCATAAAATGGTAGGAAACATAATTCAATAAGTGCCAACTTGTTATTAATTCATAATAATAGATTTTATTTTATTTAGTATTTATATCTTTAAACCAATTTGCCGTCAATGAGGGCTTTAAATCAATGTATGGGTGTGTTTAAATTATTAATTGAATTCATATATTTTTTACAACTGCAAAAATATCAAATAAACAAGTAAGAATGTATAGTCGGTCAAGGCCGAACAGTATATGAAATGTGCGTTTTTCAGAAATGACCTATATGGACCGATCATCCAAAAATTTTGTCATGATTTCTGTGAGTATAAATATTGTGTATGTTAAACTTTATCTCGATATAAATACTTTTAAAAGATTTATGGAGGTTAAAGTTGCTTACGGGGAGGGTCTTATATGGGAGTTTCGACTAACTACGGACCGACCATTATAAAATTAGGTTTCATCATTTCTGTATATTACTTGTGTCGAATTTTATTTGATTACCAACATTCTTAAGAAATTTATGATCGTTAAAGTGATTTTCGGAAGTGGGCCATTTATTGGAGCTACGACTAATTATGGACCGATGACAATAAAATTGTCTCGTGTTGTTTATATACATATGAAATAAATTTGCGTTCAATATTATTTGGATACCAACATTTTTGAGGGAGTTATGCTCTTTAAAGTGATTTTTGGAAGTGAGCCTTATATGGGGGCCAATCTGCACAAAATTTGTAGATCTGATTTGGCTTCATTTACCACACATTTGTTTTGAAATTTGTTTGGTTCTTTGCATAATTCAAACATTTATGATCGGTAAACCCCAATTTCGGGAGGACTTTTGTATGGGAGCCAGGTGAAATAATGGACCGATTGCCAGCAGTTTCAATCCCATTCGTCCTTGGGCCGAAAAAATATCATGTACCGAATTTTATCGAAATACCTTCAAAATCTGCGCACAAGCTTTACATGGACAGCCAGCCAGACGGACGGACATTGTTAAGTCGACTCAGAAAGTGATTCTTAGTCGATAGGTATACTTTAAGGTGGGTGTTGGACCAATATTTCTGGGCGTTACAAACATATGCACAAATCCAATATACCCTCCCCACTATGGTGGTGTAGGGTATAAATATTACAAATATGGTACAATTGCAATATTTTTTACAATTCAATTACATATTACCATTTTACTTCTATTTGTCTTAACTGCTATCTGCAGTTTAAATGAATAAGAAAAATTAACTTGTTTTTTACTTTTGTACTCCAGCCACCAACCGTTTAATAAATTTGCCAATATAATAATAATAATAACAATCGAGCCAAATGGATTATAAAGGTTTAGGAAGGAAAAAATATGTACATTCGAATTTATTAAACAATAAAAACGGAACATAAACTACACAGCATTGTTGAGGGAATGTTAAGTAAGACTATTGAAAAATAAAGCTAAAATCCATAAAATATTGCCAAATGGAATGAATGAGTGCGTATGTTATAGGCTGAACCATAAATTATTTCATAAACCACCGAGTTATAATAAATTATCCATGATATAAATTTTTTATGGTGCTAAAATTACTTTAACAATAAAATAATATTTTCTACCATCTTTTTAGATTGCTAAGAGTTGCCAAGTGTTTTACTTTATATCATTAGTTTGCCAAAGTAAAAAATGCTGCAAACTAAATTCAAGGTATTTTTTTTATTTATTGAAGGTTCTGCAATAAGTGAAAACGTTTTTTATAATTAATGCATTTGTTAAATATTTTGACTTTAGCAGCTCAAACTCTCAGTTTACACAATTAAGAAAACTGATTTCCGCTAGATTAGCAATTGCTTTGAATTTTATAAACCACTAATTAAAATGTATGTGCGAGTATGTCTTTGGCAATCATTCTCCATCAATCACAAAACTGCATAAATTACCGCAGTTTTCCTATTTAATCAATAAACTTATAAATTTAGCACGTGCTTAAGACGCAAAACTAAACCATTCATACAAACAGCACTAATAAACGACAAACAAAATGAAAATTTCCAAAATATCTATAACAATAAAAATATCAAATAGAAATAATCAAGCAATTTTCAAACTCACGCAACCACCACATCCGGATCCTCCCACCATTTACGTGCTGATGACTCCAAATATAAATGCACACTACGCCAACCACCAGTTTTCTTAACCTGCCACAAGCACAATAAAAGGAATTTTGTTTTTATTTCATTTTGAGTTTTGTTGGTTTTGTAAATAACTATTCACCCGATAACGTTTATTGTCACGATTATTGTCCTTATCCGCAAAAACTAAACGCGCCATTTTAGAAATGTTCTTTAGTAAAGAGTAAATAACGTGTGATATAAATAAATTTAAAATAAGATGAAATTTTATATTTGAACACAAATAGAAAATAGTTTTCAAAAAATTAATAAAAAAAATTTTAAAATTTTCAAAATTTTGAAAACTTTCGTAAATGTCTTAGAAAGAAAAGTCCAAAAAGGGCTTGAACATGGTGTAATTATACAAGGTGAGTGCAAATCGGCAACAAATACAACACATTAGAGAAACAGCAGGCATTTTGTTTGTGTCTTAAGGTGGATTCACCCATTCGTTCTTAAAAAAAAATTTGTTCGAACAGTATTTTTTTTATATGAAGTTTAACGTCTCTCTTTTTGAGAGAGAGAAACTATTTTTTACGAACTTGATGTGTTTAGTTTTATATTTTTTCTGGACAAAAATGAATTGAGTTGCCAATAGGTTGCATTTTTTCATACAAATAACAATGCCTTATGTATTTCCATGGCCATCAGCAAAAGCAACTTTCTTTGTTCATTCATTTTGAATTTATATATATTTGAACACACAATACTTTAAAAAATTATTTAATATTTGTATTTTGACACCTAAAACCCAAAGAAAATTAAATTAATGGCCGCACTTGTAAAACTAATAGATTTTGTTTCCATATGGCAGCTTTGATTTTTCAATGGGGGAATCGTGCTGCAAAAAACTCTCAGTAAAAAAAATTTTCTCTGGAAAAAATTTTTGTTAAGAACAAATGGGTGACTCCGCCTTTAGAAAGAAAAGTCCAAAAAGAGCTTGAACATGGTGTAATTATACAAGGTGAGTGCAAATACAACACAATAGAGAAACAGCAGGCATTTTGTTTGTGTAAAATAATGTACTACTGTCAACAACAAAAAACAAATTAGAGTCCTATATTCGGCTGTGCCGAATCTTAAATACCCTGCACCTAAATATAATGAGAAATACAAAAACAACACTAGGTTTAGGACTATCCCTATTCAAGGTTTTTTATTTAGTCTTAACCCAAATTTTATTAGTATTTTATATATTGTTTGAAAGACAAGTTTACGAACGTCATAATTTATTTCAAATGTTTTGAAAATTTATCTAATTTTGACCTTTCGTATTTGATTGTTATTACCAATTCTTATCTCAATTTACAGAGTTTGTCTTATCATAATAATCTTGAGTTTTTCAAATTCACCATAAGTTAAGAAACAGCATGTAAACAAGCCTAAGGTTATAAAGATGGGGTTTCTTTTGGTTGAATGTGATCTTAGTAACTGTACTTACAAAAGCTTTATGGGTGGCAGAGTAGAAGTGGATCAATTATGGACTAATACCGTCAAAATCCAGTATCCAGTAACGTGATTTGAATGTATTTGAGGCTTATTTTAGTTGAATTTCTTCTCGATAACATTATATACGAAAGTTTTATCGTTGGAGTAGATTTAATTTAGGAGCTATTGGCAATTTTTTTTTTTTAAGAGAAGTGACACTCATGCAATTAATATGCCTATATATAATTGCGTTACTTTCTTTGGAAAGGGGATAGGTTGGAGAAGTAAAGGTGGTGAAAGAAGAAAGCTTTTTTTTTATATCACAACTCTGCATTACGTTTGTTTTTAGTGCAGAATTGCAGCGCCTCTGGTGGTGAGTAGGCGCATTAATGTTAAAGCTTGATTTTGTAGCCTTTATTTAATTATTTTACTTTGATGGCGTTTCAATGCTATACCACCGAAGGGGGCGCTGTGATAGATATAAGTTATGATATAAAACTAATAATTATCAGAAATTGATGTTGTTTGAGTGGCAGCGGCTGGAAATCGAACCCGGGCTACAAATACCAACTCATGCTTAATGATCAAATTCGCTAACCAATTAAGCTACAGCACTACAGACTGACAGCTACAAAATCCAGTAGCATAATTGCCGTATAATATATATTAGTATGAGTTGTGTATTAAAATTTTTAAGCTGTATAAAATATTGGTTCGATAACAATAATTATTAGATATTTTTGTTGGTAGATATGACTAATAAAAAATATAATAATGGATGTGACTGTGTCCTTAGTTTTGCAGTCGACTGTATTAAAATAAGCATTCTGATCATAAATGATTGTTTTCTCGGGAGGAAAAGGGTACCCTACTCGCGACTCTTCTTGAGAGGTCTTTTATTACCCAATTGTCTGTCTGATCAATTTCGGCACATTTGTGACTCATATTTTTAATGATTTGCAAGTCTTTTTTGAGTCTTTTTTTTTTTTTTTTTGCTGTATTTCTGATTGTTTGCGAGTCTTTTTCGAATCATTTTTTAGTTGTATTTTTGATTGCCTAAGAGTCTGTTTCGTCTCATTTTTCTGTCCTATTTCTAATCGTTTGCGAGTCATTTATTTATGAGTCGGTTTTAAGTCGTATTTCTGATCGTTTGCGAGTCTTTTTTAACGCCTTTTCAAATGTATTTGTTATTTTTAATTACTTCAGTTTATTAAAATTATATAAATTAAATTATTATTAATTTAATTCAACCGTTGATTTCTAGGACAATGTCATCTATCTTCAAATGAATATGTTTGTCTTTCCATTTAGGAATTTGAATGAACTGGGGTAGGTTAGTAATAAAGAAAAACAGAATAAAAATCAGTATTTTATCATCTAGATGAGCAAAATATTTTATTCATAAATAACTTTCATATTTCAAACACCTGTATGATCCATTTTCGATTGCTGTATGTTTTGTTAGTGTATTTTCAATAAATAATTTTTTAAGCATTTTCAAGACTTTTTTCAAGCGCTCAAGTGATTAATCAGTTTTTGATCGTCAAATGTATTTGAGGAAGACTTTGTTAGGTGATTTTTGATTAAACAATCTTTCAAATGCTAGTAGGGAATATTTAAAAATTTTTAAATTTAATATAAACACACATACTGTTCTGCCAATGTTTGACAACTGCCAATATGCCAATTTTTGCCATGCCACAATTTGACAACAGTGTGTACTAACAATTTCTGTTCACAGATTAATTTATTGTGTGACAATTGACTGTCAATGAAATTGTAGGATTTTCCTACAATAGTCCGAACTAACAATTTACCTTTTGCTAAAAATTTTTCATTGTCAGTACATTACCAGCACATTTTCAGATATTTTTTAATGACCTGATATAAACCGAATGTACACAATCCAATTATTTGGTTTGAAATCGATATTTATAAGGTATTCAAAATATATTTTTGTGGGAGCTATGGCCAGTTATGGGTCCATCGTTTCAAAGTTCGGTACGACGGAAATTGTTTGTGTTGAATATTGAATACTATCGTTTCTTTAACAGACACATCCATACTTTTATTATTTGAAGATTAATTGATGGTTTTCTTTTTAGACACCCCTAATGCTTATCATGGAATTAGAAGATGAAACATAAAACCACTACGAAATAAACTGTCTTAATAAAAACAAGTTCGAGTGCTATATTCGGCTGTGCCGAATCTTAAATACCCTCCACCGAAACATACTAAGAAATAGAAAAACTGCACTGGTTATAGAACTAGAATATCCTTATTCTGTGTTTTTCTATTCAGTCTTAGTGCAAATTTTATTATTATTTTATATATTGTTTGAAGGACAATTTTACGACCAACATAATTTATTTTAAATATTTTGAAATTTTATCTAATTTTGAATATTTATAATTGACTTAATATCCGATTCTTACTGTAATTTACAGAGTTTGTTTAATTTTCATATTAATCTTGATTGTAATTAAATAATTTATAAAATTTAAAGAACATTTTCCATATTCACAACAAGTTAAGAAACAGATTATAAAAAAAGGATAAGATGTAATATGAGGCTTTTTTGTTTGAATTTGATCTCAATAACATTATTTACAAGGGATCTATGGGTGGCATAGTAGAAGTAGACCAATTATGGACTGATAGCTTCTAAATCCAGTATCCACTAATGTGATTTCTATGTATTTTAGGATTATATTGGTTGAATTTCGTCTCAATAACGTTATTTATAAGAGTTGTGTTGTTGGTTGTTATGCTCGGAAGTGGACTTAATTCAGGAGCTATTATTGACTGACAGCTACAAAATCCAGTAGCTTAATTGCCGTATAACCGATACTAATATGAGTTCTGTTTTCGATATCGATATTTATTAGACATTTTTGTCGGTTTATTTGGTTTTTGGAAATAGTTCTTATATGGCAGCTATGACAAATTATGGGCCGATCTTCTTAAATTTTGGAACAGTTATTTTCATGCATATGAGGATATTTCACGTCGAATTTCAACATAAGCACTGTATATTTAAGATATATATTAGTATTAACGTGGATTTTGGGAGTGGAACTTATGTATATGGACCGATATTCTCAAAATCTAGCAGTTCGATTTTGGTATAAATGTAAATGATCCGTGTAAAATTTTGGATCGGTACCGTTATTCATAGGAGATTTGTGAGTAGTAAAGCGATTTTTGGAAGAGGGCTTTATTGGGGCATACGGTTAAAAATAGACCGAAATTTACAAAATTTTTTGGGATGATTTTTGTATATATGTAAATGACCTGTGCAACGTTTTGAGTCGGCACCAATATTTATGGAATATATATAGGAATAAATGTCTTTTTCAGATGTGGTCCTTGTATGGGAGCTATGACCAATTCTGGGTTGACCACCATAAAATTTAGTACAACAATTTATTTGCCTATAAAGATTATTCATGTCAAATTTTAGCCGTTTAACATTATTTATGTTTGCTTAATACGTATTTAAGTGAATTTTGGAAGTGGACTTTATATGGGGTCTATGGTCAAATATGGAGCGAACTAAAAAAAATTTCGTTTTGCGATTTCTTTTTTATTTTTGCTGAATTTTGTCTTGATATTCCAATTTTATAGGCATTTATGTATAATTGAGCAATATTTCGAAAAGATTTTAGAATGGGGGCTATAAGAAATAATGGACTGATTCTTACTATTTTCCGCACACTTTATTCTTTTATCATAGAAACGGTGTGTACAAAATTTCATGGTATTAGCTGCAATATATTTCAAAATATTGCAATAAAATGGACAAAAAATATCAAATTTTTATGGAGGTTGTCTCACATATTGGTTCATAACTCTGGTTGGCCTAAACCGATTTTGCTGACTTTCAATACCAAAGTTACCAGCAAAATAAGAAATATTTTTCTGGAAATTTCGTTTAGTTAAGGTCTATAGTTTGGACATGAGAGTGTTTTACAGAGACGGACAGACGGACATGGCTGAATCGACTTCGAATTTCAGAAGGATCAAGAAAATATATTCTTTGTTGGGTCTCAGATGGATATTAAAAAAGTTTCACATGGAATGACAAACGTAATATACCCTCATTCACCACTCTTGGTGGTGGAGGGTATAAAAAATATAAATATGTATGTATTTATTTATGTACATACATTCAGTTCTTCTTACTAAATATCTTGAGTATTTATGGCCACAGAAAGCACTTGGTAACTAAACCCCAAATATGCAATTTTAAACAAAATAATAGTTGACATTATGCAATCTTAACTAACTAGATTTATAAGAACAAAGTTCTGCAGACTAAGAATTAATTTTCACTCGTTTCGAGCATTTATTGAAAAAAAAACACATGAATCATAAACTGTTAATTACAGCAATAAATTACAAAATAAATAAATAAATAAATAAATATATTAATTGAAATGTTTTAACTGAGTATTTTGCAAAATTAATTAAATGCAGTAGCTGTGCAGCGTTTGTTTTTAAGTATGAATTTGTTGAATTTATAATGACGTCACAATTGATCGCAATGCCATCTGCGAGAACACGGCAATCAAGTAGGCTAAAACGTATGTACGAGTATGTATTTTATATTAACTATTTTGACAAGTCTGGAGTTTGTTATAATCACCAGATTAATAAAATAGTAAATTAGTAACGGCTGTTTGTATTTGAATCTTAACATTGGCATATTTATTCGTATGTTTCCGCATGTTTATCTTGTTTGAAAATTTCACTTTCAATTGAACTGGAATGGAGATTATAGTTTGCATTTGTTGGTTTTTTTTCTTTAGCAAAAAAAAAACTAGATTTCATTTTGTATCTTTTTATGAGTAGAATTTAATATTTGAGATTTTATTAAAAACGACAATAAATGTGAAACATTTTATACAATAAATATTTACAATGAAATCTATACTTGAAATTGAGCTTAAAGTATGAGACGGAAGAGAACAAAAGTACTGGCTTAATGAGAAACATAAAATAGTTCTGGAATTAATTAAACAAATACTAAAATCAAGCTGTCAACCAACCATACTTGGTAAAGTTAATTATAACTCGACTCAAATTCCACACTGGCCATTTGTTGACACCTTTTGCAATAATGGTTTGGAATAGAAAAAGTACCATTTGCTGGTGGTATAAAAGATTGCTGCGCACGATCAGATGCCAGTAGAATTATTTCTAACGTTAAGGCGTCTGGAAAGCTTTCAGTTTGACAAAACCCCTTTAATCCCTAAATAAATTTAATTTACATTGCAAACATGAAGGTGAGAATTATAAAGATATAATAATGGATTGATTATAAGAATAAAAAATAATAATATTAAATATTTTGTGTTATAAATGAAAGAATTTTCGTGATTATTTGTTTAAAGAGTGTTGAAAGTGATTTTGTATAAGAAGTTTGTAGTGGTCCTGTGGGTTCTGCAATGAGGTCCAGACCAATATATTGGGCTACTACTACTGGGTTGGTCCATAAATCCATGGGACGAAGTGAAGTATGGTTGGCTGGGTAGTTGAAAATGTGGTAGGTGTCATGAAGACCCAGGTTAGGGACGGCACGGTACCAAAAGGCGTTAAGCCAATTGCTCCATCCCGAACTCAGTTGTGCCAGAACTACTCTTGTTTCCCGCGGCAGTTGTTTTTCGGTTTCTGCAATAGGCGGAGGGCGACCTCCAACTACGTCATTCATATGATATCCTGCGACCGTGGTATTAATTGGCGTCCATGTAAAGTCGTTCAAAGCTGCTTCATACGAGTTTTGATCTAGTGAGTGGTTAAACCTTTTCTATTGGAATATTCAACGTTTATGAAACTAAGCTCGTGACATCCTTGTTTTAAGTAACAGTCAGAAATTGTCAGTAAAGTATTGTACAGTTTTAAATGCTTAGTATATGCTAGCTTTCCTGTAATAGTTGTAAATCTGGGGCTAAGCTACATATTAATAAAAGTTCTGGTATTTATTGGAGCGGATTGACACAACATTCTATCCATATATATTATAAATATTTTTTGTAAGTTTGTTTGTTTGTTTGTTCCACAATCACGCCTAAACGGCTGAACCGATTTTAATGAAACTCGGAACGTAGATAGATCTATGCTGGGAAGCGTCATTAGACTACATTATTTTCCAAGACTTGGACCAGTAAGAAATAAAACTGGTAAAAACCGTTAAAATTGGTACCTTTTTTGTTAATTAACCAATCCCAAACGGCTAAACTGATTTTTTTGATATATAAATATTTTTTTCAAAACTTGTTCCAGGTCGGGACATAAAAGGCAAAAACCGGTAAGACCAAACGGCTAAATCGATTTTACTGAAATTTGAAACGTGAATATATCAATGCTTGAAAGCGTCAACAGCAACTTGGATCAGCATAAAATGGGGGAAAACCAAGAGGTTCAACGTAAAATGTTTAATATATTTTTTTTAATTCATAAGCACAATTCACAAACTTGTGCAAATGGTATTGCATCATTGGATTTGCAAACAGGTTTAGCATATTGTTGCTCTCAAATATAGATAAATTTGGATCAACCATATATAGCTCTATGTTCTAGAATCTAGACCAATGAGAAGTATTCAAGAAAAATTCCAGTGAATAAAACTAAACTCAAAACTATTGCTTACATTTAATTAATTAAAGTTGGTTGGTTATTATGGGTTTGTGCTCATTTTTATAATGTTCAAGAATGCTAACAACGTACAGAAATCAGCTAAGGATCATTTTCTGAAAATCGATGAAATTAGCATATTGAATTTATATGAAATCCGTCCATCCTTTAGCTCCCATACAAAAATCAATAATATAGCCCGGCTGCATTGATGTTTGGGAATTGACATATACCTCCTCATGCCTTGCAGTGTAATACTTGATGATTTGCCAGTCTAATCTATAATTAAGAGTTAGTCCTCTACCGTAAAATCTCTTAACGTATTTTTTTGTTTCTATATATACATACATACATATGCTGACTGACTTTGTTTACAATTTACTTATTTCAAAAGTAATAATTTTTCAAGTATGTTTGACAGTAGTACATTATTTTACACAAATAAAATGTCTGTTGTTTCTGTATTGTGTTGTATTTGTTGCCGATTTTCACTCACCTTGTATAGTTACACCATGAATTAAATTAAAAAATTTAATCGGTTATTGGAAATTTTTAGGAATACTCGTATATAAAATTCTATATGGAGCCAATTAAGAAAAGTATTCGTCAGCCTAGTCAGTCATTTTAATTCAAAATATAAACAAGAAATCAACTTACAACTTTCATGATAAAGAACTTTAATGTACAGCAAAAAATAATTTGTAATAAAATATTGATATAAAACTAAAAACTATTTTCTTTAATGATTATTGTATGGATCGGAAAGCCCGCTTATAATATCTTACTTGTTTCGTTCGAATGCCACAATGCAATTCTAATTTTGTACTTTCTTTACTTTTTCAGTTCGCCGTTGTCGTAGTCTTGGTTGCTTTGGCTTTGGGTACTAACGCTTCCATCATCCCCGGTACAGTAATAGTTGGACATCCAGGAGCTGTTATTGGCATCCCTGCCAGCCCTGTACAAATCGTATCCGGTCCAGCTATTGTAGCTGCTCCCGTGGTTGTTCCCGCACCCACTGGCACCTATGTAGCCAAGACCCGTGGTGCTGTACATGTTGCTCCTTTGCCAGGACACGTACAATCCGCCGTCTCAGCCAACTTACAACCTGCCCCTGGTACTATTTAATTTTACTCAGCAAATGAATTGAAAAATGTTGGCTCAACTTTAAGGCTTTTGAATTTGAACCTATGATTTAAACCACCACCTCCACTCCAATCCCATTTTGTCACTTCATCGTTTTAGTGTCGCAAGAGCACTCACTATAAAAGAACCATAAATGGCAACAAACCACTTCATCGTACGCATCACACGTTAACAGCCCAGAAAAAACCACCAACAACAGTTTTCGTTCTATTTTTCTAGTTTCAATTTTAAAACAACAAACACACACAAAAAACCTACAACAAGTTGCAACAAAATAATAATTTTTAACTAATTTAAGTTTTGCTTATCCCTATTCTTTTTAACATTTTATCATTTTCCTTTTACATTCTTATTATTTGCTTCTCTTATTCTATGCTTTTTTTGTAATAGTCATTCCCAGTCTTCCATTCACTCGATCTTGTCTTTTCTTTGTGATATTTTTATTAATTTTCTTTTAACTGCCTTGTTTTTCTGCTCTAAGTCACTTCTCACCTGCCATTTTTACCGTCAACTTAGAAACTGCCATTACTTTGAATTTCACTACTTAAGTATATTTTATACCTATTAGTCATCTATGCTTGGATCATGTGTTTGACTTTATGAAAAGTTTAGAATCAATTTGTAATTAAAAGATGTTAAACTGTTTAAAAGAAAATAAAGAAAAGCTTAAACAAAAACAAAACGGATGATTTATTAAATTATTTTTTTTTTGGAAATTAAAAGAGTTAAATCAAAGCAGAGTATGTTAGCAATTTTCAGTTCTAAATTAAACCATTAAGAGTTTATAGTTGGCTGTGCCGAATCTTATATACCCACCGCTAAGTCACCTATTATGGAGCCAATTTTCTATTCATTTAAGGTTTGTTTTAGTTGAATTTCATCTCAATAACGACATTTATAAGAATTTTATGCATATTCCAGCTATAATCAATAATTTACTTCAACAAACTATAAATTAAATACCAAAAACCAAACGATTTTTGCTTCAAAAAACGTCAAAATTGTCAACTTTGTGGTTCTTCTCGGAAGTGGAGCTTGTACGGGAGCTATGCTGAATTATGGACCCACTTTCACAAAAGTCAATAGTATAATTTTTACATGCTTATAACTGATCTGTGTAAAATTAAGGTTCGAAATGTATGTTTATGTAGGCTAATGAGTTTTCGGGAGTAGTCCTCATATAGGAACTATGACCTATTACGGGCCGATCGTCATGAAATTATGTACGACGGTGTACATGCGCATTATTTTTGTTGAATTCCAACGTAATAATGATTTTTATAAGAGATTTATGCGCATTTAAGTGATTTTTCAAATTGACCTTTATATGACGACTAGGGTCAAATATGGACCGATGACCATTAAATTGGATGTGAATATTTCTATATATGCATTGTCTATTTGTTTTGAATTTAAACTTGCTGCTGATGCTTATAAGAGATTTATGCGTATTTAAGTGATTTTCGGAAGTGGACTTTATATGGGGTCTATGTGAAATCGTGAGACGATTTTCAGAAAGACTTGACTTGATAATAGAAATAAAGTGTGCAAAATTTCATGATATCATTTGCATTATATTTGATGAAAGTAGCAACAAATATGTGAAAAATATCAAGGTTGTCTAAAATTTTGGTCTATAATTCGGATCCTACTAAACCGATTTTGAACATTTTCAAATACCAAATATTTAAATGAAACATAGAATGTTTGGGAAAAAATTCAAAATTCTCTGTGTTTTTTTTTTTTTTTTTTTTTTGAAGCTCCAACCTGAATACAACAGTCGGACAGAAGGACGGACATGGCTAGATCGTGTTAGAATCTTATAAGCACCCAGAATATATCGACTTTTTGGTTCTAAGACTAATATTTTGATGTATCACAAACGAAGTGACAAAATTAATGTACTCCCCATCTTTTTGGTAGTGAGTATAAAATTTATATAGCTGAAATTTACCTCTAAAATTAACCAATTCGGGTTCAACGAGATAAATGTTTGTATATAAAATGCACAAAAATTGGTAGGTATGTATGTATATAAGATTCGAATATGAGGGCCGAATATAAGGCATTTTCTATATTTGTATGAGGTTAATAATGTTTTATTATTTAAAAATAATGAGCTTTTGTAAGGCTACTATGAACAATGTGTTAATTTTTCAAGATTTCAAGGACATAATATAATGGTAATTCAGAGGCAAGCTAGTCAGAAAATTTGTATGGTATTTGTGGTTAATTTCACTAAAAATAATATTTTTTTTTTGTTTGGACCAGGACTCAGGGGACGACCCCTACTCATGCAATACATTGTGTTAAGACTAGGAAAATAGATTATGGGAGGGAGGATAGAGGGAGTAGTGTTTGTGAACCTTAGATTTGAATTTTCCTACATTGAAAGTGGCAGGGAATACTTCTGCTGGTAGTTTATTCCACATACGGACAGTACAGCTAAAGAACGAATTTTCCCTGTAGTGTGCGATCCACTGTCCAGTCGACCATGAATGGAAGGGCCCTGACTGAAGCACGTTTATTACTCAAAAAACTATCTGTTTCGGGAACTAGTTCCCTAATATCAGCAGAGCACATTCCATTATAGTACCGATAGAACATTGAAACACAAACGACATTGCTCCAGTGAATCAATAGAGTTGGATACACTACTGTCACCGATAAGCGTCTTCGCCCTCTCCTGTACGCGGCCGAGTAACTCCAAAATAGACTTCGATGCACCGGCCCATACATGACAGTTGTATTCCATTTTCGTTTGAATATAGGTGGTGTAGAAAAAAGTATTTCCTATACCGTTTTAAAAAACCAAAACACTTGAACGCTTCTTTTGATACTTGAAAAATGTGTTTGGTCCAGCGGACGTCACACTGGATTCCCATAAAAACAGATGAAACAATATGATCTGTCGTGCGTTTGTGTGTTAATAAACAACATTTTGTCTTACGTGCGTTAAAATCGACTCTGTTCGCACAACCCCATTCTGAGATTGTTTAAGATCTTGGCTAAGCGTATCATTCTTCTTTTGTCACATTTCCCAAGGGTTTCCTATGGATTTGGTCTATGGTTAAATGAGTATGAATGGCAAATATTGCTATCAGCTGCAAAAGAATAGATAGGATTGCAAGTTTGACATAGGAGGGCATTTATAAAGATGAGAAATTAAGATAGAGAAACAACGGAGCTTTGCGGTATCCCTGAATTAACCTTGAACTCGTCTGATGAGATCCCATCTATAACAACTTGTATAGTGCGATTTCTGAGTAAACTCGATACAAATCGAAAGAAGTTCTCACCGACACCAAAAGCAGTGAGTTTCGATAAGAGAGCACCATGCCAGACTGATGAGACATAATCGTATGATATTTTTCAGATCTATTTAACAAAAATTCTCACAATATGCTTTAGTAGACAAAATTGTTTGGTACACAGAAAAAAATAAAAATGAGTTTCAATTAAAATATTTGTGGAATCAATTAAAAAATTTAATTGAAATCGGACCTGTAAACAAAATGATAGTATCAATTAAAACAAAATGTGAGATTTAATTGAAAATATCAGAAAAAGTAATTGAATCAATTAAAATTTTAATTGAAAATTATTTTAAAATCAATTAAAGGTTTAATTGAAAAAAAACATGATTTTTTTTCTGTGTATAAATAAAATGTTTTCCTTTTTTATCTCAAACTATCAGGCATGTGATGGAAATCGAAATCGAAAACGAATCAGTTTTGGAAATACATTTTAATGCATTTGTAATATAATTTTTAAAATTTTTGTTATAAAAGTTTTTGTGATTAAAGTTTTTCAATACAGAAATATTACGAAAAAATTGACTTCTAAAACTCATTCGTTTTCGTTTTCGATTTCCATCATATGCCTGTATGTTTGAAAATTCTACTTTCAGACAAATAAAACATGTACTCGTTTTAATAATAATTATTACGATTATAATCACACTAACTATAATTTATTTCTTACTCCTAGTGATTTATTTGTTATTATTTTTATAATGGCTTGAGAATGCAATGTTAGTATCGACGTTTATTTATTTTAAACCGTTTGAGATATTTTAAACTGCGGCTACAAGTCATGTCTGCGATCTAGAAACAAATTATCAATTAACCATTTGCATAAAATCTATATAATTCATATTTGCTTTCATTGTTTTACTCTTTTGATTAGCAAAAAAAAAAAAAAAAATCATTAAAGACATTTAAATTGTATTAGCTGGGAGCAAAGTTTGATTAAGTTGTGCAATAAAAATAAAACTGTAACAAGAAAAATAGTTGTGTATTTAATGGTAAAGTGTTTTTAAATAACAGTGTTATTTTAAAAACAATAAAAACTAAATTAGAAATAAATTAAACAGCAGACGTATTTTAAGGTAAACTACTTCTACGTACGAGTTTTCGATAAGGAAAGGTCGTGTCAAGAAGTTTGAAATGTAATTCACCTTGTCATTAGAGTTTACAATTTTTAGATTCAAGTGCTTTGATATGTCAGTGATAGCTGATAGTGTTTGTAAAGGAAATAAGGAGTGTCTCGAGTATGTAAAATTATCTTCAAATTCATTAAAGATCTTTCACCGACCTGTTGGGTTATTAGCCATTATTTTAAAGTTTGAAGTCATACATACATATGCATGACTAAGATCTTTGTCATAATATGTATTTGATTTGATACATGGTGCAACTATACAAGGTGAGTGCAGTAGCCCAGCTGACTGACTTTGTTTACAATTTACTTATGTCAAAAGTAATACTTTTTCAAGTATTTTTGACAGTAGTACATTATTTTACACAAACAAAATGCCTGTTGTTTCTGTTTTGTGTTGTATTTGTTGTCGATTTGCACTCACCTTGTATAGTTGCACCATGATTTGATATTATAAATTTAAATTTAAATATTTGTCTCCATTTACCTAAGTAAATACTTGAATACATACATAAACATATGTATGTTTATTAATTTATTTATAATTTTATTTTATAATAGAGCTGCCAATCATTTTGAGAAATAAACTTCAAAAGTGCTGGTCAACAGTTATCACGAATTTAAACAAGAAAAGACTGAAATCGTAACACGTTTTCTTTAACAAAATAAACTGACATATAACAACAGCAACAGCAATACATAATAACAACAGTACAAGTCAAACAATCAAAGTATTCAAAAGTGTCATAAATTATCAATAAAACTGTCAACTGAACAATGAAAAAACAATATAGAAAATATCTAAACAATTGCAGACATCTTGAGAGTATCATGTGTCAGAATCCAAATCATACAACCACAGACGTCAATCCTTGTTTGACAACAATGACTGTCATTGAGGAAAACATTGCAGCAGCAGTAACAGCAACAGCTCAGTACAAAACAGCATGTTGCGGTTTTGACACACACCAACCGTTAACACTCCACAGCCCCTTTGGACAAGTGAGTCTGACAAAACATGATGTCCAACAAATACAGCCAAAAGACATTAACTTGTACAACTACAACAATTAGGAATCAAATATCTAAACCATGCAAATGCACCGACGCAGTAGCCAAGCCCAAAGGCATCAATGTATAGCTGGTACTCGTATATCTTTGTTGGAACTGCAAAAAAAACAACAAAATAATGGCTACATGGAAATCGCGTGTAAACCTAAACCGGAGCACATGAGTCGCAGGTTTACTTTTTTGCGGTTTTTAAAACGAGTAGTTTCTTTAATTACCAGCAAAACATGAAAATGGAACATAAAACGCCACCGGACATTGACTGTTTATACGATTTATAAATGCGAATACAAGCAAATTTTATGAAACATAAACCTATAAAATAATTTTAATTTTATTGTTTATTTTAATATTGATATCAGTTCACTGAAGGTTTTGAAGTAGAACATATGGCTCCGGGTCAAATGGAAATTTATTATGGATAAACATGCCTATTCAAACAATAATTTTATTTCCACAACTCGAAATAAAACATTTTATTGGTAAGTTTACAAACCTGTCAAATAATAACTTCATGTGTTAATGAAGGTGAGTGGACCTTGGACTAACTTCTTGTCAGAGAATTATGTATTAAACCCGCACATAGTATAATCAGATATTATTCTAATAATATCTGATTCACCTGTTCATACACTTTTAAATAAATCTAGAAAAGTAACATTTCAGACGACTTATGTTGCCAGTCGTCAGCTTAATTTTGACTTCATTCTCCATTCACTGCCTATTTTCCATTAATTACTGCAGCATAAAAAACAACTACAAATAGGGGACAAAAATGTTTTCATGTAAAATTTACTTTTTTTATAATACAGGAAGTACGACTATTTATGGATCGATCTTAATTAAACATATATGGGCCTAATATGGGAGCTATGATTAATTGTGGACCGATCGTC
This sequence comes from Bellardia bayeri, assembly GCA_950370525.1. Taxonomy (NCBI): domain Eukaryota; kingdom Metazoa; phylum Arthropoda; class Insecta; order Diptera; family Calliphoridae; genus Bellardia; species Bellardia bayeri. The sequence continues at coordinate 59,426,477 of OX493265.1, forward strand.
ATAAAATTATATCGATTGTGGATATATTAGACTTATTTGTGTTGAATTTTATTTGTCCCGGATCACATTGTTGGTTAGAGGGGAAAGAAGAGTGATCCCCCCTCTCTCTCTCTTTTTCCCTCTTACCCATAAACTCAAAAGTTTGGCCCATAATTTGTCATAGCTGCCACATAAAAACCATTTTCGAAAAACAATTAAACCCACAAAAATGTCTAATAAATATTGATATCGAACCAACTTTTATGCAGATGAGAAATTTTCATCCAGAAATCATATTAATATCGGTAATACGGCAATTATGCTACTGGAATTTATAGACATCTGTCAGTAATTGGCTCCCAAATTAAGTCCACTACCGAGCATAAAATAATCTTAAAATACATAGAAACCACATTAGTGGATATTGGATTTAGAAGCTATCAGCCACGTCTCTTATGCCCGTAATTTTAACAAATAGATAACTACTAGAGTTTATAAATATTAGTTTTCCTTACCTAACCGGTAAAAAGAATTTGGTAATTTTAACGTTTTTTTTTTACCTACGTGTTACAACCTGCACTGCATTCGGTGAAAAATGTGGCAACATTGGTGTTTGACGTTTAGAGTTACACCAAATTTAATTGTTTGCAACGACTTTTTTAGTTTTGTCCAGAAATGTCTGGAAAAGTTGCCAAAAGAAGTGCTAATTTCTTGGAGGGGGAAAAAAAAGCTGATTCACTTTTCTTTGAAAGACGAAATCTTCTTATAAATTCCAAATCATTCCAAATTTTAAAATGGTCAATTCTTTCCCTGAATTTGTGTGTTAACATTTGGGAATTTTGTTTTATTTTATTTCTCAAAGTTCTTAGTTCTAGAAGTTCTGAACTCATATTTTCTGTAATTGTTTTTAAAATTATTTTACAATTTGAGAACACAATGCTTACCTGACGATTAACCCGCTGCAATCCTTGGTGTAAAATACACTGTTGTTTATTTAGTCGGCAAGGCTACCGGCGTGTTAAAGTTCAACTTCGTTGAAGTTATCACTCATAAATCTCTTGTAAATAATGTTATTGAGATCAAATTCGACCGAAAGAAGTCTCACCTTATAATCTTACTCTTTTTCTACCCTGCTTTTTAACTTGTTGTGAATATGGAAAAATATTATTTTAATTTTATGAATTGTTAAATTACACTCAAGATTGTGATGGATATGAGACAAACTCTGTAAATTATGGTGAGAATTGGTAATTACGTCAATTATAAATGGTCGAAATTAGATAAAATTAGAAAACATTTAAAATAAATTATGTTGGTCGTAAAATTGTCTTTCAAACAATATATAAAATACTAATATAATTTGCACTAAGACTGAGTAGAAAGCTCAGAATAAGGATATGCTAGTCCTATAACTAGTGTAGCTTTTGTACTTCTTATTACGTTTAGGTGGAGGGTATTAAATTGTAAACAAAGTCAGTCAGCTGGGCCACTGCACTCACCTTGTATAGTTGCACCATGAGTCCAATATTGTTCAATTTTCTGAAGTTGAAAAGTGTTCATTTATTTTTATATTAGGTTGACCTAATTTCTTTGATAGCAATCCATTGCACCTTTAGTATAATGACAGGAAGCTTATGGTTTGTTTGTCTGTCATTTGGAATACGTTTTGAAAGGTTTATTTGTAATCTGCAATAATTATATGTTGGATTTTCAAGGAGTTTGTGCACGGTTTTCTTTCTGTTTTGATTTTCGAAGGCACAAAGACTAACCCCCTTATTCAAAAACGATTATTAAATTTAACAAACGTTTACTAAGACAGATTTGTATATAAAAATTTGCTTAATAAACGTTTGTTAAATTTAATAATCGTTTTTGAATAAGGGGGTAACTGCCGTATTCATAAAAAATAAAGTAGGTTTGAAGTGTGCTTTTAGACAAAATTTGCATACAAAATTTTCTTAAATTACATTTGAAGTCTACTTTAATTTTTTATGAATAAGGGCTTAAATTGTTTGACAGAGTAACAGTAGCTGTAGTTCGAAAACAAATCACTGAAAGAAGCATACCAAGTGATGTCAACATGCTTTTAGAAAAGAATTATGTTGCGGGATTTTATGTGAACAATGTTTTTGTCTTTGTAAAACTAAATAATTGTTAGAAATTATAACAATATTTACAACTATTAGTTGTAATTGATGATTAGTATAAACAGTCTCTTTAATATTAATATCAAATATCATTACAATATCGTATGTCACTATTAATCTGTCTCGCTTCCAACCAACCAACCAAATTCGTTGAGTGTATTTTTTTTTCAATTGCGTAAAATGATACGTATGTATGACTCTATAAACAAATAAAAAACGACATTGTACAAATTGAATTCAACTCAAGTTCAATTACATACGTTGAAAGAAGGAGAACAAAATGCAGTTCATGCGATTACAAGTTCAAGTTTACGCACTGAATTTTACGCATTTAGTTATTAAACAGCCTTCCATGTTTCCATACAACAAGTTCTGCTATTTTCAAAAGACATACCGGATAACAGGCAGTTCATTGCACGACCACAGCATCATATTGAAACCACAGAAGTAGACTGGTTGGCATTAAACCAAGTTAACAATAAAGGCCATAAAAGCGTTAATAACTCACTACATTTTACAAATGGCTTGAAAAACTTGGCCAAGTTCTTTACGCAACATTTTAATATTTTTATTTTTAAACATTCCAGCTGGCACTTGGCAAACCCACTATTATGTGTGTCGTCAGCCAGTCGTGGGAGCGTGCAGAGGAAATCATTTTACACATTGTGGAGGTATTGATTGTTTAAAGTTATTTTTGGTTGTTTGAATGTGTGCTTGATATTGCTCCAGTTTGGTTTGGCTTCAATTTGATTTTCTTTTAGTTTTTTTTTATAATTTTTTTTTTTTTTTTGTGTGACTTGGAATATTGTTCAAGTTGAATGCACTTTGCAAGTGTTTTTTAGATATCATTTTGTTGTTTTGTTGGAATTGTTATTAAATACTCGCAGTACTTGTGTATCTACAATGTATGTTTATGTGTGCAGTTGTTGTTTGCGTGCCACAAATTGTGCAGCTTTTTTTTTTTGTTCAACTTATACGAGTGTTTGAAAAATATTTGAAAATGTTGTTGAGATGCTTGATGATGACGATGGGCGTTATTTACAGCAAATAAAAAAAAAACTGCTCAAATAAAATGCAATTTTAATACAATTAATTGTGGAAATTAATTCGATTGGCATAAATTAAATACTTTTGTGCATTTTTGCAAATTAAAGGCCTTGAATTAATTAAGAAAAACAAAGTTTTAAATTAATGAACAATTCACAAGTATAAAATTTTTTATTTGTTTGTTTTTTTTTGTATTTATTTTTGTTGAAACTAAACAGGATTATCTATATATATATATAAAAATTAATGTATGTATGTATTTATGTATGTAACGTATGGACTCCAAAACGGCTGAGCCGATTTTGATGAAATTGTCACAGCATGTTACTGTGACTCTGGAAGGAATATTAGGCTATATAAAGTTTTGATTGTACAAACGGGGGTGGCACCGCCCATATAACCCAAACATTTAAATCGCCATATTTTGGGCATTTTTTGACCTACGTCAATGATATGTGGTACATATGGTATTGGCATAATTAGAAATACGTACCAGGAGAAAAGTGGGTGGGACCACGTCCCTTTTTAGGAAAATTAAAAATCGTAATATAGTCTTAACTACTGGACCGATCGTCATTAAATTTTCCCAATAGGATATTCTTACGAAATAATAAATTCTTGACTATGTAAGTGGATCTAGGGGCATGGCCTCGCCCACTAAAATGCATTGCTCATATGACGCGCTTCAGTATCCTATTATTTTTCCATATGGAGAAGATGGATATGCGTCAAATCAATCAAGCACCCGTAAGGCCGTTAATTATACTGTTGAGTTCTTAAATTCACTCGATGTGGCAGGCTTTCCGCCACATGTGCTACAACTTAAAATTGGAGTGCCAATTATTTTACTGCGTAATATCGATCACCACGTCTTTGCAATGGCACTCGACTTGCAGTAAACAAAAAAACTGAGAAATACTTTGGTAGAAGCGACCATTATAACAGGAAAATATAAAGGTACAGATGTACTTTTGCTACGCATTCCAATGCTACCAACAGATTTACCATTCGATTTTAAATAATTTTTTTCTGTTCGGTTAGCGTTTGCGATGACTGTTAACAAAGCTCAGGGTTAATATGTGTATGCTCCTGATGGGTAAACTAAACCTAAAGCATTGCAATAAATACATTAAAATTAAATAAATAAATGTTTGTAAATATCGACAGCTCAATTCCAAAACGTGCTAAGTCGAAAAAGTGAGTTTTGCAGGAAAAGCTCCTAAAGTTTACAAGCCAATATCTAAAGAACTATATGAGGTAGAACTTTGTTGTTTATAACTATTGATTGGATTAGCCAATCACAACAAAAATTTGACAGAATTTAAGTTGAAACAAATCTAAATTCAAAAACGCAAAAAAATTAAAAACAGGCTAAGTCGACATAGCATGGTTTGGAATTGAACTGTCGATATATAAATACGTTTTATTTTATTTTATAACAAGAGGGGTTGCGAAATACACCGGGCTTAGCTAGTTTTTTTTAATATAATGTTAGTGATCGTTCTACAAGTAAATACCCTGCAAGAAATGTATGACTGAAACTAATACATACAAAATATTTTTACAAATACATTTATATTATAACAAACATATGATTGTCATTGATGACAGAAAAATTCATCAACGTTGACCAATAGGGTTGCATTTTTTACATATTTATCATAATTATTTTTGTAGTGTAAGTAATTTCTGTAAATCCCCGAAAATGGCATATATTGTTTGTTTGAAATTGAAAACAGAGCAAAAATTTTTCTTAGTTAAATAAATTTAAAAAAAACCTAATAAATCCTAAAAAAGTGCTTTTAAAAAAGATAAGTGTTTATTTATTTACACGAAATAAAAAAAAATGAATAAAAGGCATTTTGAAAACTGCCTGTCAAAGGAAAAAAGGACATATGAGTCCAATATAAAAAAATATAAAAAATTAATGGAAAAGTGTTTTGGTGAAAATAGTGATGAATGTCCAAAAAAAATAGAGTCAGTGCCTATTGTATCCACATCCGCAGGTTTGTTTGCTGATGAGGTTGCAAGTGTGAATGATGATAGGAATAGTGTTCAAAGCGAGTCAGTGCATAACACATCCTCTTTTGTAGAAGTATCGGGGAATAGCGAAGATAAGACAAAATGTAAAGAGATCAAATCGTGGGCTCTTAGGAATAAAATATCCCAACACGCGTTAGAGGATTTGCTGCATACATTGAAAAGGGTAGGTGTGGCAGACTTGCCGCTGTCTGCCAAAACTCTCTTAGGTACGAGTACAAAAAAGGTTGCAATATCTACTATTCCAGGTGGCGAATTCTTATACTTAGGTATACAAAAGCATTTTCTTTCGGGCCCATTCGAATATTTAGCTGAAAAAGATGAAATTTTAATCGACGTCGGAATTGATGGGTTAAAACTATTCAAAAGTTCGAACAGGGTGTTGTGGCCTATTCTCGGGGCAGTCGTAGGCTTTTCGAACGTTAGTCCATTCGTAATCGGCTGCTTTTCAGGATTTACAAAGCCAAAAAATTTGGATGCCTTCATGAAAGATTTTTGTGAAGAGGTGAAAGTGCTTAAAGAAAATGGTGTAAAAGTTGGTTCTAATGAAAGGCTTGTGCGGTTCAATGTTCGGTTGTTTGTTTGTGATTCTCCAGCTAGGGCGTTCGTCACAGGTGTAGTGTCTCATAATGGGAAGAATGGTTGTTCCAAATGTTGCCAAGAAGGGCTATACAAGGAGAGAAGGGTGTGTTTTTTGAAAGAAGTTGGCCTTCCAAGAACAGATGTAACATTTCAATCGCGATGTAATCCGTCTCATCACAGGGAAGAATATAAAATCAGAAGAAGTGTGGTAGAAGATTGTGGTTTTGGAATGGTTTCTCAGTTTCCCATAGATAGCATGCATTTGGTTGACCTAGGAGTTACTAAAAAATTGCTTAAACTTTTGATTTGCAAATCGAATATAAATAAAATTAATGAAAAAATTAATTTAATTGCCAAACATGTTCCATCGGAGTTTCGCCGTGCACCTAGAAGTTTAGATGAATTATGTAATTGGAAATCTACTGAGTTAAGGCAGTTTTTGTTATACACTGGTATTTTTATTCTAAAAGATTGTGTATCTAGTGACCAATATTACCATTTTTTATTATTACACTGTGCTATAAGGCTTTTGTCTAATGAAAGGTCGCATAGTATAGAGGCAGATACGTCCCAAAACCTATTAGAAGATTTTGTAAAATTTTTCGGCGTATTATATGGAGACGAGCTAGTCAGTTTTAATGTCCATGGGTTACTACACTTAGCAGATTGTGTCAAACAATTTGGGCAGCTGGATTCTTTTTCTGCATATAAATTCGAGAACTACATGCAATTTATTAAAAAAATTGTCAAGAAACCCAATAAAATTTTGGAGCAGATATCTCGAAGGCTGAAAGAAAGACGAAATCAGAAATCTGAATCACTAAATATGTTAAGTTTGCAAAGCTTTTCTATTAATTTCAAAAAGGAAAAGAATAGTTTTTACTTAAGCAAAAAATATGGGCCCATGAAAGTCATCAACAGAGGAAATGCATCCGAAACGGAAACATTTATATGCAAGGTTTTCGGAAAAACTGAAAATTTTTTTGAGCAACCCTTTCAATCCTTTAGGGACTTAGGAATCGTTGTTGCAAGTGGCTTAAGTAGTGAAACCACACTAATTAAAAGGGAAGATATAGATTATAAATATTTTTGTATTCCACACGATGATAAGTTTCTTCTCATACCCCTCTTACATAACCTTTTCCATGAATTTTCATAATAATAAAAATAATAATAAAAATAAAAATAATTATAATAATAATAATAGATTAAAGAAAAAAATAAATTTGTTTCTTTAATCTATTACCAAAGAGCCGTTGTCGTAAAAACAAAACGACTCTCATAATAAGTCTAAATAATAATATATTTTATTATACATGAGTGATTCAGGCAGTGTGTTATTTAATTCGGAAGATTTCAGCGGAGAAATAAGCGCTGCCCAACCAGTACTCCCAAGAACTTCGTATTCGTTGGGGGACGTTAAATTCTCACCAAAAAATGAAGGTAAATTTTTTTAAAGATTTTTTGTAAATCGAATTTACTGACAACTTTTCCATTTTAGGCATTATGGGACTTCTGCAACAAATATTGGAGGGTCAAAAAACGTTGCAATCGAAGTTGGACAAAATAGAAAATGCCCAAGTAACCCTAACAAAGAGTGTGGAACAAATTCTTAGCAATCAGGCCATATTAAGCAATGGACAGGTTATTCTCACAGACAACCAGGAAAATATTGCTAACAAGTTGCACTTGATGGAGCTGACTGTAAGTATTTAACAGATTGAGAAATGCTTATATTTAGTCTTCAAAAATAAATTCTTACAGGGTGCAACAAGAGCAGAAATGATGGCACAGTCCAAAGTAATGATGGAGTGCAAAGTGGCCGCCAAAAGAGTCCAGGACTCGATTTGCCGTATGACTGGGGAAACGTGCGACAAAACGTTGGACGAGGTTGCCAGTTTGCTCCCCTTGAGGACCGTTGAAGGCGTGAAGGAAGTAGAGGAGAAGCTGGACTCCTCTGATTTCGCTCAGGCAATGGTAACAAAAATACGCAATTTAATATACTATATATGTATTTAATTTCTTATTTAACACTTCACAGAATTCTTTCTTCATAAAATCCAAAGGCCTTTCAGATGATGTCGGCAGCGTTATCCGTGCAACATTTACGGATGACCTGTTAGAGCGTTACAATTGGGATGGAAGGTGGGAAAAACTTTCCTTGGCAAGCCTCATGCTTGTAAACAAAGTTTTAAGAGGTATATACATGCATGCATATATTTTAATCCCTATAATATTTAATATGTTTCAATATTTTTTAAAAATTGCAGCTGTTTTCCAAAAGCAAGGTGCTCTGGAATTTGAGAGAAGTATGAAGAAGGCGGTGGAGCGTGCCCACCATAGAAATAAACAAAAAAAATATTTAAAATCAAGGAAATAGTTTTAAGTTATTTAATTTTCATATTTTTTACTTTGTTTTTTACTCTTGTTTTCTTTTTAAATTTCAATTTGTTTTCTTTTTAAATTTCAATTTGTTTTCTTTTTAAATTTCAATTTGTTTTCTTTTTAAATTTCAATTTGTTTTCTTTTTAAACTTCAATTTGTTTTCTTTTTAAATTTCAATTTTTCTTTTTATATTTAAATTTCTTTATTTTTATTTATAATTACATTTATTTATTTTCTTATTTAATCTATTTTATTTATTACTTTATTATTTTATTTATTTACTTTATTATAATAAACACATGACTGAATTGAAAAAAGTGTGTTTTATTTCCATCAACGTTGACGAATAAATTCATCACGTTTGATATGTCAGCGATGACCGATATATCCGTCAAGTTTGACAAGTCAGCGATGACCGATATATCCATCATTGTTGTTTAATCAAATGTGACCAATATTTCTATCAACGCTGACCAGTAAATAGTATTAGAGTGAGCAGTTCAGACATATGTTCTATATACGGTTAAACTTGTTAGTTAGACAGGGATGCAAGATCACACGTACACAAAAGTTTCCATCATTTTTTTCATATTGGCCTTAAGAAAATGATAGAAACTTTGTTCTACGAGATGACCGATATATCTGTCAGCAATGACGGTCATTTGACCGGTCAAATGACCGTCACATTTCTTGCAGGGTAGTTGAACATTTTTGAGAATGAGAAATATTCTAATTATTTAAAATACTCTTAAGGCTAAATTCACAGTCTTTAGTTAGCGAATGGCAAAGGCTTAACTAATGATTCTTTATTCGCAATGATTAGTTTGCCCTAAGAATACCAAGTAATAGTTAAACAATAGTTAGTAACTATTTTAGTTTAGCAATGGTTAACTAATGGCCAAGAATACATATATTGCAGATATATCCACCACCACCATATACATACATACAGATTTTGATTCTTTTATTAAAATGTTCAATCTCAATTTAGCAATTTTTTGTAATTGTTAATGCTATAATCGATTCAATTGGCTCTGTATAAACTTTTTCTTTCTTGGCTCATAGCTTACTTTATGCAATCTATTTTTTATTGTTAAAGTTCCATTAAAAAATCTAACAGGAACTTAAAAAATAAATTGGTGTGATTTAAAATAAAAAATCTTATAGTCTAAAAAACCAAAAATAATTTATAGAAAAAATGTACATTTTAATTTATTAACACTAAAAAACAAAAAAAAAATTGTTTTTCATGTCACAGCTTATTTTATGCAAGCATATATGGGTGTTGAAAACTTAAAATTAAAACTGCCAATTACACGATTTGATTTATTAATTATTAATCGGCAAAATATTTATCCACTCCTTCATTAGAGCCTTTTTAAATTCCTATAAAATGTCATAAAATGTGGACAGTTAAATATTAGGCACGTTTACATAATATCCGATTTGTGATTTGAATGGTTATCCTGGTAAAATATAAAATCTGATGTTACACCCGGGTTCTATGCGCTTTCCAGCAACATACATATGTACATGTCCAAACCATGACACTGCCTGTATTTGGTTTCCGCCAAATATCAGCGGCGAAGATGACCAAATTCCAAAATGTAGATTCCTTTCAAAAATGTACTTTGGTAAAATTTGGCCAGCACAGTCTGTTTATAAACGGTTTTTTGCGTGCAACTTGTCCATTAAAATCACGTTGACGCAACATTGTTTTCCCAGCTCAGATTCAACTTTGGAGGCTAGTTGTGATGCTGATATCTTGGATTTTACTTTTTTAAAATGTGTGACTCATCATGCTCATTGAAAATATTAATTGGAGCATTCCTGCCAATTTTAATGATTGAAGCGCTCAATGATTTTTGGACTGCGGAAGCTTTAATGGTAACCATTCCTACTATTTTTTTTTTTGCTGTGAGTGGCCATTTTGGAAATGGTTTAAAACTAATTCACGCTGTTGTGTCTTTGTAGGCAAAACTATTTGAACTTTTTTAAATTGACATTTGACGTTATAACGTATACAAAGTCGGACTCACAATTCAACAGAAAATATTGAAAGAAGTAGAAAAAAGAAAAACGAAAAACTAACAACGTAAAGTAGAAATTGACTGCATAAAATAAGCTTTAAAATAAGTTTTAATATACTAATAAATAGAGCAATAAAAGTTTTTTATTTGTTAAACTATGACATTTTTGTTTTAAATGACACCAATTTTTTAAGTTCCTGTTAGTTTTCTTTTATGAAGCTTTGAAAACAAAAAAATGCTCTTCATAAAATAAGCCACTGTAGTCCAAAAAAAAATTACCGAGTGTTATTGGCTGGGATATAAAGGCAATTAACGTCAGAAAAAAAATATTCAAGAACTTAACGTAATATAATTTTATATTTATTTCTAATAATTTCAGTTTTTCAGAAATGGGTGTTATATGGGAGATATCACCTATTTTGGACCGAAATTTAGTGTCGTGATTTCTGTGAATATAAACATTATATGTGTTAAACTTTATCTCAATATAAATACTTTTAATAGATTTATAAAGCTTAAATTGAATTACGGAGAGGGTCTTATATGGGAGTTTCGACAAATTATGGACCGACCATTATAAAATTAGGTATCGTTATTTCTGTATATAAGAAACTTATTTGTGTCGAATTTTATTTGATTCCCAACATTTTTAAGACATTTATGACCGTTAAAGAGATTTTCGGAAGTTGGACTTATATGGGAGCTACGACTAATTAGCTAATAAAATAATAAAATGGTACCGTATTATTTTTATACATATCAAATCTATTTTTGTTAAATATTATTTGGATACCAGCATTTTTGAGCGAGTTATACCCTTGAAAGTGACTTTTGGAAGTGGGCCTAATATGGGAGCTATAACTAATTATGGAGCGATCGTCACAAAATTTTTAGATGTAATTTAGCTCCATTTACTACTCATTTGTGGTGAAATTTGTTTGCATACTTGCATAATTCAAATATTAATTATTGGTAAACCCCAATTTCGGGAGGACATTTGTATGGGGCCAAGGTGAAATAATAGACCGATTACCACCAGTTTTAATATCGTCCGTGCTTGAGCCGAAAAAATATCACGTACCAAATTTTATTGAAATATCTTCAAAATTGCGACCTGTACTCTGCGCACAAGCTTTACTTGGACAGCCAGCCAGCCAGCCAGACGGACGGACGGACGTTGTTAAATCGACTCAGAAAGTGATTCTGAGCCGGTCGGTATACTTTAAGGTGAGCGTTGGTGCAATATTTCTGGGGGTTACAAACATCAGCACAAATCCAATATACCCTCTCCACTATAGTGGTGTAGGTTAGAACTAAAACAATAAAATGTTCTCAATAGGAATTTCATATTCGTAAGACCATAACAATAACAATTTGATAGAAACCCTTCCCACAATGATTGATTTGAACCAAAAACACCCATTGCTATTGTCAGAAGTAATTTGTTACATGAATGCTACATTTTTGAAAGTACACTTTTGTTTTTTTTTCAGCTTTTTCATTAAATTAACAATTATCCTTCGAACAATTACCCAATATTTGGCTGATGCAATAGTTTGCATATACGATTCAGTCCAATAATAGAAAAAAAACCAGTCTCAAGAAACATGAGCCAAATTAAAACATAACAAAAAATGTAATGGGAAACAAAGTGTGTCTAAGTGTATGTGTTTCTGTTTCTTATCTCAGTTGGCATGTGGTGGCATGAGTGTTGGACACCAATAAATACAATACTTAACCTCATTTGAACAAATCCAAGGAATGCCACTTCAGACAGAGTTAAAGTCACAAAAAACACCATACAAAACAAACGTATCAAAATAAGAATAAAAAAGACACTTGCAACTTAGTTGTTAGTGGCGGGGTGCCTTTGTGGGGTTGTAGTCAATAAGTTTTGATAGTTGCCCCCACAATAACCATGGTAACAAAGTCTAATAACTATATTCAAATTGAAAAACTTATCCAAATTATTTTATAACTAAGTACTGACTGATATATTAACGTATGTATGTATGTACATATTTATTTCTATTAAGTTTTTGGTGGTATATTGGTAGATACACACTCCCAGGCAACATGCTTCGAAACACGCTTCCACAGTTTACAAACAAACAAACAAACAAACTAACTAACTACGTATTAATCGTGCTATTAAAAATCTTTATTGACAATAGCATGTTGCATACCACAAGTGGTCAAATGTACAAGTTGGTTATTTATGAAGACCCAGATGGAAATTGTGAACAATAACATTTATAAACTATAAGAAAATACTTTTTGGAAATTTCATGAAATTAATTATAGATTTCATAGTTGATCAGTTCTATTACATATGAATTTTATGCCTTACATTATCTCGCCAGTTAATCAGGTTATACATCGAAAGGACACGAAATATCATTTAAGAGGCTGCCAAGGTCTAGGTTAAATTGTAGGAATTGTGCCTAGTAGCATCATAAAGAATTGTACAACGTGCTGGAAATGGGCAGAGAAGGTGTTTAACAGTTTCCCTTGTCATCATGACAATTTTTACAGAAGTCATTCCCTGTCTCTTCAAAGACTCTAACTTGTGGTAGTTTTACGCGGGCCATATACTCTACTACTATATACTCAATATCGAGTGACTTAAGGTAGGGAACCTGTATACCAAATCATCTTGCAGACGGGTGCCATCTTGGGTTAGTTCTTCTGTGATATTATTGCTCCTTACATCAAAGTGACCCCCGTAGTCAATATTCACAGGGATACCCAATAAATCTGAGACAGCCAGGATATAATCATCATATACTCAGCTTTCCGTTGTGGGGTAGTTTGAATGATGCTTTTAGAAACCGGATAAAAACTCTTTATGGACCATTACAGTATATTCACATTTACGGGAATTAGAACTCAAATGAGCTCATATATAAGCTGTATATCATATAGATTTATTAAGAAAGGAAATGGTAGGTCCATGAAAACTTCTAAAGTTATCTTTCTGCAAGCCGTCCAGTTTTCACAAATTGTCTCTGAACAGCTGTTAAAGTTTAGCAGATGCTGCACAAACGACTCTTCTCAGAGGATCCTTTTACTTTATGGGTAAACAGCTGACGCATATATCAATACATTGACAAACGATTTTGATACTTTAAGATCACTAATGATATGAGGATTAGGGAGATGATGAGAGAGGACATCATACTGATCCTCCCTATCTGCACTTTTTACAATCAGACTATAACCAGTCATTAGATATTTTCAATTCCTTGATCAGGATACGTACAACTTACTAGCATCACATCAAGAACATTCTTTCTATTAGCAACAACTACTACACCTCTTGTCCAGGCCACTAATAGTGTATCTGCAACGTTGTAATCAGAGAGTTACTGTAACCTTCTTCATCTACGTTTTTGACATGAAGTTTTTCTTGATCATAGAAGTTCCAACAAAATTCATCCATCAACTCAGAATTAGAACGAGTGTCTTCTTAATTAATTGATCTAGTAGTCCCAACGCACTATAAATTCTCCGTAATCGGTTTATTGGCATTCAGTTTTAGTTAATCCTTATCGTCTTGTTATCCTCATACAAATTTTCTCGTCGTCCCTATTGACTTTAATTTATTATGACGTTGGTCATACTGGAATGTGCTTCTGATTCGCAGAACCTGCAAGCTTCAAACCATATATTAGAATGTCAGGATTTCCAATATGAAAGATAGTGGTTCGTCCGGAACTAGATGTCTATAATTCTTCCATCAGCTTCCTACGCAACATATTCAGTTTGAAAGAAATCCAGTCAAAATATCATTAAAAGACGTACACCCAGATTTTTGGCTCTAAAGAAGTTGTCTCACGAGCAGCTTTCGAGGAGCTTGTATTACAATTCAGAGGCACAATGGTACTTATGTATATATTGCTTGATAAAAAATGCCTGTTTGGTCATTCAGAAGATTTGAGTTTCCTCGAATCTCTTCCTGTTAAAGTTTTAACTCTAGTGCTAGCAGACTGAGATAATCTGGAGCTCAGTAGCTTTCGAATTATCACAAACTAAAACCGTCGCAGATTATTTTCTGAACATAATTTGCATTTAGTAACTACTTCAAATTTTTTAAACTCCAGAAAAACTAACAATCGGTTTTGTGATCACCATGAACCGTGCCAGAACTTTACAGTAGTGTAATTCTGTAATATCATAATATTTATACCCTACACCACAATAATGGAAAGGGTATATTGGATTTGTGTTGATATTTGTAACGCCTACAAATATTGGTTCATTGGTCCAGAATCGCTTCCTGAGTCGATTTAACGATGCCCGTCCGTCTGCCTGACTGGCTGTCCATGTAAAGCTTGTGCAAAAGTCCAGGTCGCAATTTTGAAGATATTTCAATCAAATTTGGTACGTGATATTTTTTTGCCCCAAGGATGGATCGATTATTTCATCTGGCCCCCTTACAAATGTTCCTCCGAAATAGGAATTTAATGATCATAAATGTTTGAATTATGCAGGTGAGTGGTTAATGAAGCCAAATCACATCTACAAATTTTGTGAAGATCGGTCTATAATTGATTATAGCTCCTATATAAGGCCCACTTCCTTAATCACTTTAAAGAGCACAATTCTTTTAAAAATGTTAATATCGAAATTATATTAAACACAAATGTTATTCATAAATATAGAAATAATATGGTAGAATTTTGTAATGATCAGTCCATAATTAGTTGTAGCTCCCATATAAGGCCCACTTCCAAAAATCACTTTTTAACGACCATAAATCTCTTAAATCTGCTGGTATCCAAATAAAATTGAACAAAAATAAGTTTCATATATACAGTAACGGTGACATCTAATTTTGTAATATTAGGTCCATAATTAGTCAAAACTTTCATATCCCTATCAGGCCGTGATGCATTGATTGTGCGGATGGGTTTCGGTTTCAATGCATCGATTGTGCTGATTGTTTTTTATAATTGCTTCTCAAATTTCTCTTCTCTTGATTTACTTGAATTATTGCGAAATTCTTCAGTTACATTTCAGTTCTAGCAAAATGAGCCGTGGATATAAGTAAGTGTCTTTAATTACAAAAGTATTAATCGTTTACAAAAAATGAAGTGCACATACATACTAAAAAAATTCAAAATTTTAATATTTCAAACTAATTGAAATCGCTGCATGCAATAAAAATTTGTTTTAGTTCAAAATATTAATGAAAATCGACCGAGATGCATCCTGTGCGTATCCTGAAAATCCTTGAAGGATATAAAAATGATGAAACCTAATTATTGATTATATTTCTTCATATTCAAAAAATTATAAAAAAAAATCCTGGTCGTTTTGCGTTAGTTCTGAAAGGGATATAAGACCCTCTGCGTAACTCACTTTATATCTTTTAAAAGTATTTATATCGAGATAAATTATAACATACATACATACATAATATTTATATTCGCAGAAATCATGACACTAAATTTGTGGATGATCGATCCATAATAGGTCATATCTTTCATATAGCGTCCATTTCTAAAAAACTGTTTTACACATATACTGGGTGTAGGGTATTATATGGTCGGGCTTGACCGACTGTACTTTTTTATTTGTTATAGTTTTTTTTTTATTATTTCATCTATATATAAAAATTAAATGGTCCATGTATGTAATGGCATCTCGTGAGAACGGCTGGAGCGCTTTGGCTGATTTTTTTTTTATTTTATTCAAAATTTTCAGGAGATGGTTTGTAAAAAAAAAATTAAAAAATTCCTCGTTTTTCTTAATAAGAGACATTTTTTGAAGAAACTTGAAGAACAGACACCAAAGCCTCCTTTTCACTTCTCATTTTTTTAAGTATGAGACTATTTTATGAAAACTCAAAGAACTAAATTTTACTGCCTCATTTTCACTTCTCATTTTTCTTAATAAGAGAAATTTTTTGAAGAAACTTGAAGAACAGACACCAAAGCCTCCTTTTTACATCTCATTTTTTTTAAGTATGAAATGATATGAAATACCAATCATTAGTAAATATCGAGCGAAGCCGAGGCGGTCAGCTAGTATTGTATAATGACAAATAATCATATTTTCAATTTCATTCATTCATTTCATCAAGTAAAAATAGCAGGCCTGGAAATAAAATTGTCTTGAAATGAACAAAGTTGGAACAGAGTAACGAGCCCAGTTCATGAGTGGATGTACATACATATAAAAATGTTTGTTCCAATGAATTCTATATACCGAGTTTTCCATTTCCTATTAGGTGGTTTAGCTGTTAAATTATATGCTTTTTATGTAGCATGCTCAATTGCAGCAACTTGAAGTATGTTAAGGTAACGCCTCTTCTGACGATTACGTCCAAACGTCCATTGATATTTGTAGCATGTTATTGTGTTTCTTGCAGTTTCCGTTGCTTTTAGTATTTTTATTGTTATTAATAAATTAAATTTTAAAGTAAACTACAAGATCATTGCCATACAATTAAATTAAAATCACACTCGCCTATTTGCTTAGGAAGTCTTATATAAAATTCTAAGGGAGTTTACAATGCATTTGAATACCGCTCGCATATAATACACTCAAAGACTTACAATCGTCCATTAAGAGGTTTTTTATGTGTATAATGTTGTTGATGTTGTTTTATTGCAGGGGATCGATCAATAAAATTGACATTCTTCTGAAGTGAAAAGGTGTGGCACAATTCGTAACGAATAGTTATGATAATTATATGTGAGAAAATTTTAAAGTGGTCCGAGTTTGTCTAGTTTCTAGCTGCTGACAGTTTATTTTATTCGCATTGAAATATTTCCTCATGTAGTTTGCAGAATTTTTTTTTTTGCTTTATTTTTTGAAGAAATAGTTGTAATGGCCATTCAAAGTTGTTAACTGGACAATTGTCAGATAACTAAGTGTTAGTGTTTGACCTTTACATCAGGTGTTTGCAGAAAATACATAAAACTTGTTAATGTTAATAGTTTGCAGAAGCATAATATATCTTTTATTTCAAGTTTTGCAATCTAAAATGAAGTTTCCATATCTTTAAACACAACTTGGTTTTTAAAAAACAAAATACCGCAACAAACAAAAAGTGTATTTAATTTCTAAACATGCCTCGTTATCGCCACAATTGGCCCAAATGGCTGCAAGTACAATTTGCTGATGCTGATACTGACCGCATTGTTTTCCTGCAAAAACAACTTTTGCACTAAATAAAGGAGTTTGTTATTGTTATTGTTGCTTTTGATATTGTTTCTTAACACAAACAATAACTGCAACAACTTTGCATTACATACTTAAATTATATTGATTTGTGCAATCATGTTTAGCCTTAAGCGGCTGCTGCATGCAACAATACGTATGCAGGTACCTTTAGAAAAAAAATATTATTTACAAATATATTTACTTTTTTGTTTTTAAACTTTATTTTTAGGTAGCTCAAATCTTAATAATAAAATCAACAAGTGCTTAAAACTGCCCCACACTTCAAACTGTTAAATGCTTGCAACATCAAAACTTAAAACATTTTAATACCACTGCCAGTACGAGTATGTGTGCAGATTAACAAGTTGCAACTAAAGAATCAATTGTAAACTGTAGCACTCGTTTACATACAAACTCATTTGATTGGTTTTATTAAATTAACAACTAAACGAAACAAAACAAAAGAAATATATCAATAATAATAAAACTAATAAAAATAAAAAAAGCAAGTACTTACTACAGTTTTATTTGTTGTGGCCGCAGCAAATTGCCAATTTTCAAGACTGTCTGTCCCACTGTTTGTCCCACTGCATGACCAAATTGAATATTTAGCAAACTTTGTTTTTGACTTAAATATTATTGGCCCGGCCAGTTCAGCTGCAGCCTACGCATTTTGCAATAAAAAACAAGTAAGAAAGTATAGTCGGTCAAGCCCGACCATATAATACCCTACACCCAGTATATCAATAAAACTGTTTTTCATATATGGGCGCTATATGGGAGATATTACCGATTTTTGTGAATATAAATATTGTATATGTTAAACTTTATCTCGATATAAATACGTTTAAAAGATTTATGGAGGTTAAAGAGAATTACGTAGAGGGTCTTATATGGGAGTTTCGACTAATTATGGACCGACCATTATAAAAATGTACCGTATTATTTGTATACATAGGATATATATTTGCGTTCAATATTATTTGGATGTCAACATTTTTGAGAGAGTTATGGTATTTTAAGTGATTTTCGGAAGCGGGCCTTATATGGGAGCTACGATTAATTATGGACCGATCTTCAGGAAATTTGTAGATGTGATTTAGATTCATTTTATTACTCATTTGTGGTGCAATTTGTTTGCATAATTCAAAGATTTATGATCGGTAAACCCCAATTTCGGGAGGACATTTGTATGCGGGCCAGGTGACATAAGGGACCGCTTTCCATTAGTGTCAATCCCATCCATCCTTGGCCTGAAAAAATATCACGTACTAAATTTTATCGAAATATCTTCAAAATTGCGACCTGTACTCTGCGCACAAGCTTTGCATGGACAGCCAGCCAGCCAGCCAGCCAGACGGATGAACGGACGGACGGATGGGTGTTGGACCAATATTTCTGGGCGTTACAAATACATGCACAAATCCAATATACCCTCCCCACTATTGTGGTGGAGGGTATAACAACTTGTACTATCCATTTGATCGAATACCGTTTAATTAATATTTCCAGGAGGTAAAAATCAAAAAAACAAATAAAAATTCAAATATTGTGTGTGTAAATAAAACTAGTTCTATAAAGTGTGGGTTTTTTGCACTCTAATGCTAAGCCAAAATTGTGACTGGTACAAGACCACCCTTTAAGTTTTAGAAATGCCTGTCAAAAGTTTTGAACAACTTGTTACAAATTGATTGTGATCGCGGACGTTTCAAATGAATATAAGTAAATCCGGCTTAAATTTAATAGTTAAGCGTAAATCTATTATAATTCTAGGATATGTACTATTTATTGTCTGTAATATAGAGGGAAAACAACTTAACTTAACTAAAACTAATTGATGTAACATTAGAGCCAAATGAATAACAGGCAACATATATATATATATATATATATAATACCCTACACCCATATATTCTGTGAATATAAATATTGTGTATGTTAAACTTTATCTCGATATAAATACTTTCAAAAGTTTTAGGGAGCTTAATTTGAATTACGGAGACGGTCTTATATAGGAGTTTCGAATAATTATGGACCCACCATTATAAAATTAGGTGTCGTTATTTCTGTATATAAGAAATTTATTTGTGTCAAATTTTATTTGAATACTAACATTTTTTAGAAATTTATGATCGTTAAAGTGAATTTCGAAAGTGGGCCTTATATGGGTGCTACGACTAATTATTTACCGATCATAATAAAACTGTACCGTATTATTTCTATACTTATGAAATATATTTGGGTTCAATATTATTTGGATACCAAAATTTTTGAGAGAGTTATGCTCTTTAAAGTGATTTTCGGTAAACCCCCATTTCGGGAGGACATTTGTATGGGGGCCAGGTAAAATAATGTGCCGATTTCCACCAGTTTCAATCCCATCCATCCTTGGGCCGAAAAATATCACTTGCCAAATTTTATCAAAATATCTTCAAAATCGCGACCTGGACTCTGCGCACAAGATTTACATGGACAGCCAGCCAGACGGACGGACACCGTTAAATCGAGTTAGAAAGTGATTCTGAGCCGATCGGAGCACAAACCATGTTTAAACATGGCTACTTGAATGACAGGACTTTTTTTTGCATAATTATGAGTATGATGTTACAGTTTGCTTTATTTTGACGTGTGAACATTGCTCTTTTTATATATTTCTTTTAATAATATGTGGTGTTGACTTTATTTTGATCGGTATTGAGATGCAAATATCGTTATTGTAGTGAAATGCACTATAAACCTCAAATAAATATAAATCAGAGTAAAATCCAAAAATAAAATAATTTGTATAAATATATAGTTAAGCATTAAACACATTCACCACAGCAGCCCACCGACTACAATATTCCAAAAATAAAATACATCAGCGCAAAAGATCATGCACGGATCACACTACTGATATATAAATTGTGGGTATAACAGATTCGTTGCATTTTTCGAATTAACCTTGAGAGCGTATGAGTAATATTGATTAATAATAACAGGTATACTCAAGAACAATATCGAGCCGTATCATTGAAGAATTCTTAAGTGCCAAAAAATACTACAACTTAACAGAATAATTATAATTTAATTGTAATTATACTTTATACAACTATAAAATTTTAACAGATTGTTCCCATTATATGTATTGGTTTGTGTAAAAAAGTATAATATTAATTAATGGTGGCAAACAGAACATTATAAAGCGTAGACGCTTGCTATAGATGGGAATAAATATTACCGGAGAATGCCCTCAATGAATGACTCAATTTGGACGAAATTTGCACCAAGGTTAGTAATATTGGATAGTAGACCAGGCACAAATTTTCAGCTCTATCAGTCAAGAAGTGCCAAAGTAAGAGGGGGTCAAAGTTGGACATTTGGGTCATACAGGGTTTTTTTTAAATTACTGTAACTTTTCACCTATTGCTCCTAGCAAAAATTGTCCAAAGGACTTTAGATAGTTATTTCTTCAATCATTCCAAAAATATTTTTTTTTAATTTTTTATTAAGTTATTTTTTTCAATTTGGGCCCTTTTTTCCTTAAAAGAAAGCTTATACAATTTCCTTTAAGGCCTTTATAATCAAAATAAAAAAGTAATAACATTTTTAAAAGTAACACACACTAATGTGCACACTTGTAAAAGCATACCGATTTTCATAAACCAAAACTTTTCTTTTAAGTGATTTTTTTGAGAAATAATTTTCGCTCTTGAATTTATGGACAAGTTATGTCGCGTTACTGATATTTTTCATTTTACTGCTTCGATAATTATAAAGGATGATTTAGTTTTTCAGAATATAGATTTTATGATTTCAAATAGGAACTTGATTATATTGCAAACTAGATAATAAAGTAAAGGCAAATCCTACCTGCACATAATTTATTACCAAGTATAAAAAACTATCTAGCAAATACAACAATTATTTTAATTTTCTATAACCCTAGGCCTTTCACGTGCATCCAACCAATCCCTGAAACACTTTTTAAACAACAAGTCCTATAAATCAGAAGCAAGCGTGATGCATGCATATGAATTGTAAAAAAAAACTTCTTTCCCTTTTGAAAGCAGGATACAAAAAAACTTTTTGCAATAATTTATTACCATTTCAGAGGCAATTTCCCACAACAATTTATTACCAACTTATTGAATATAATATTGTTTACTTGTATAATTTGTTATAAATTACCGCGAGTATAATTAAAAAAATATTTTAATTAATCAAATTAACTTTTAAAATTTGCATATTTTACACATAATTCATCTGGTATGTATTTTGTATTTTGGTGGTTTGTTTGCTTGATAGAATCAAGAACACTCAATTACAGCAGCATTTAGAGTCGGTGACCATGTTAAATCGTCGTGTCTTTCATAATTCAAAATAAAACGTTAAACAGGGCGTTGACAATGCCCTCAGCATTTATGTTATGAAATAAATACTGCATACTCGTATTGTATGAATATTGGTTAAAGTCGGTTAATATTTGTTTGATTTAAAGAATTAACATATGGAGGTACATCCCAGCAAACCATATGAGTCCGAGAAGAGTCTTTTCTGACACCTTTTTGCGGAGCGTTAACGCTCTTAGATAATGTCAGTAAAGAGTCTTTTGTGAGTTTTTTTTTTTGGGCTCTGTGTAATCTTGTTTTGATCATTCTTGTGTGGTACAGCTATGGTTTTTATTTGTTCAAAGCACAAATAACAGGACAACAACGCTTTGGTACACACATAATTAAGTGGAATTTATGAGTCATACTGCGTGCCGACTCAGGACAGTAACAAGCAAATTTTTCTTTCGCTCCGAAAATGCTGCTTAGTTGGACTCTTTTCTGACTCCTTTTTCGTAGCGCTCCCAGAATGGTATGCTGGGATGCATACATATGTACGTATGTATATTAGTAATTAATTTATTTTAGTTTTTGAAAAGTTCAAATTTGTAAAAAGTCATTGTTAGAGTTGACCATATTCTTTACTAAATTTCCAACTTGTCGTACAATAACACAAACATACATACACACATACATATACTCAAGCATTTCCTTTTGGAAATGTGTGTGTTTTATGAGAAAAACAATTTATTTTGCTTTGTTTGCCAACATGAAAACTGTTAATAAAAACAATAACAAAATTGTTATACATAAATAAATAAAATATTGTAGTAACAACAACAACAACAACAACAGCAATGTATTAATGTATAACAAACTACAACAGGGCGTTAGAAGATCACCTTGATCATTTTGTAAAATGTATCCCAAGAGAAATATTATTGAATGCATTTTTCATTCTTATTTATTTAGTTTTTAACTTTTATTTATTTATTTTTATTAACAAGCGCGAAAATAAGAGTGAAATTGAAATTGAAAATGTGCAAAAATATTCTAATCAGAATGTGTTCTTGAGCAACAACGACATTGTAGTTAATGAACTTGCAATGTAAACTACAATAATTTTTGAATAAAATAGAGCAATTTTTATATAAATATTTTGAAATGTTTATAAGAGTTGTCAAATCATATTGCGATATTTATTTACAAAGTTGTTTACATATGAATGGAAGCAATTATATTAACACTATTTAAGGATTTTGTAA
The DNA here is from genome assembly GCA_950370525.1 of Bellardia bayeri. NCBI lineage: Eukaryota > Metazoa > Arthropoda > Insecta > Diptera > Calliphoridae > Bellardia > Bellardia bayeri. Next base: position 59,449,435 of record OX493265.1, read on the forward strand.
AATATTTAATGTTGTTATAAAAACTATTCTGGAGGTAACTGGAGGTCATTATACGCAGAGAAGAAATATAAAAAATTTTTTATTTAGATATTATGGGCACTGTAATTATTTATATGATTTCGGCAACCATGATATGATTATACCAATCATATATATGATTATAGCAATTATGTAATGTTTATGGTGATGAATTATGTAATGTTTTATGATGAAAGATTATACCATATTATGTTGTATATAAATTATGGTGAAAGCATTCGTCATAAACATGATTGCAACAAATATATACGTAGTTATTACAATCGTGTATATGATTGTAGCAATCATCTGAATCTGAATTAACCATATTATGATTACTGCAATCATATAAATAATTACAGTGACCATAACATTGTTATAAAACTTGTAAAAATGTTGACTTTTTGGTGGTAAACATGTACAACTATATTTTTTCTCTGTGTGTATTTCAGTGACAAATCATTGTTTGAATAATTTTGCCAGAATAACAGAAAAATAAGAATGATTCAGAATCATAATTATGGAAATACTGCTGACATTCAGGTCCAATGTCATATCAAAAGGAACTGCAGTATTCTATTTGTCTTGAGTAAATTTAACAGAAATCTCATTATAAAAATTCGAAAGAAATAGCATAATTGGTTGCACTTCCAAAAATCACTTAAAACTATCGTTGGCAGGTTTAAATTATACATAAAGAAATTGCCGTACCGAATATCGAACCATTATTGGTTATATCTCCAATATACAATGGGGAGCACAAGTGGGTACATGTTAAAACATTGTGCCATAAAATAAAACTAATAAAGAAAATTACAAAGCCTTTTTGTCATTTATTTTATGTTTAATAAGTATCCAGTCCAAAAATTAAAATGATAATATTAATTTCAAAACCCTGTTATTTCTTTAAACAGGTTTTACACCTTTTGGCATATTTTCCATCAATTTTTCAATTAATTCATTTGGAATATTCTCCCATTCGGAACGAACCCGCTGCCAGTTCTCACCCAAATTGATTGAAGTTAATCGTTATTGTCCCAACTGCCTCTTCGCGATTGACCGCTAATTCTTAATCGGACTGAGGTCGGGACTGCAGCACCACCAATCTGAATAGTAACTTTATCCATATAATAGCAGCTCTTATTTACAAAATCGAGAAGATGAGTTAGGAAAACACGCAGATAATCTTCTTTCCTCTTTATTCCTTCGATTCTTTGCAGTGGTCCGAGATGCCACAATTTAAAGCTACCCTAACATCATGACGTTTCTTCCATCCTGCTTCAATGTTTGTCCTTTAGATGATATTTTGGAATTCTCTTGGCTGTTCGGCGCTAGCAATACAATTGTTTGCTTTTGGATTGAAAACGAGTAAATTTTGGATTTGTCTGACCAGATTATACGTCGTTTTGTGCCTATTGCTAAAGAAGCATATTTTGGTATTAAACACGCCAATAACTATAACTTCATTGAGGCCAAAATCAACCAACATTTTCAACGACATTTGTGAAAAAAAACCGATTCTATTGACTCAGCAAGACTATATCTTTAACATAGACCCACAAAAAAAATTTTAGTGATGATAAATTGCAGCCAAAAGTTATATACATAGAACCTCCTCCATGTATCATCAAATTTTTTAAAGTTTGGCCGGCAAACATATTGCCTTCCATCTGGAGAGACCCTTTTAATTTTTGTTTCGTCCGAAAAAAAAAATTCTTTTCCATTCTACATCCGCCAAATAGAGGTACTTCTTGCGAAGTGCAACCGTACCACTTTCTATAATGCTGGACCGCTGCACAAAATTGAGGGATATATTGATATATAGTTTCGATACAATATATAACAATAATTGATATAATATAGTTTCAGTATGCAAGAATTCTAAATGATACAATGATGCCGTATGTTGATGAGTACATGCCAGTAACATGGATATTTCAACAAGATAACAATCCGAAGAATACGGCTCATCACGTATTGACTGGCTTTCATTCAGTCCTGATCTCAATCCGATTCAGAATTTATGGTAAGTTGTAAAAACCAAAATAAGCTCTGTAAAAATAAGCAATTTTAATGATATCTTTGCCAAAACAAAGAAAGCTTGGGAAACCGTTCCAAGTTATGAAATTGGTGACCTCAGTGACTCGCAGATGTCAAGCTGTTATAGATAACAATGGATATGCAACAAAGTATTGATTTATTTTAAATAAATACTTTTTTTGTAAAATTTTTAGTATGTCCTTAATTATTCTTATTTGAAAATCTTATTTGACATCAATCGTATTTGAAAATATGACTCACAGATTCATAAACAATAATTAAAATAATTAAATTGACACAATCAGCAGTTATTTTCTAGGAGTAAGAATTAAAATTACTAAACTACTACAAATTTTGAGAATATCATAAAATCTTTAGTATTATTTGCTTCAAGCTCACATATATAGGCCCAATCACTACTCCAGAACACATAGCGTACCATACAGTAACGCGTTCAGTTTGCAAAAAAAATTGTCGAGAATTGCTGTTGAATTTTCAGAAAACCTAGTACCTTAATTTTGCTTCTTGAAGTATCCAGGCAAATAAAAATGGTCTGCACGAATTTCACAAAATAGAGCTTTTATAGATCCAAAATGTTCGTGGTGAATTCTTAATTATTTAAGTGAATTTAATTTTAACAATTCACAAAGCTGCTACTAATAAGTTAACAAGTTTGATGTCAAAATTTTTATGCGCCTGTTGATTAAAAAAGCTTGACATTAAGTTTGCATATCCTTGTTCTGAAACTTACCCCCTGGCCCACGATGTCGAACGATAACGATTGTGGAATAAACAAACTTGATTGAGTAAAAAATAGATACGATAAAAAGTTTGTGTCTTAAGTCTTATCTAAGCGAATGTTATCGTTCGACATCGTGGGCCAGGCGGTTAATTTTTATATCTTTGAATTTTATATATTTTAATTAAATTACAAATCATAATTAACCCTCGTACTATATTCTGTCAGTAATTTTATATTTTTATACCCTACACCACCATTGTGGGGAAGGTATATTGGATTTGTGCTGATGTTTGTAACGCCCAGAAATCTTAGTGCAACCTTTTAACGATGTCCGTCCATCCGTCCGTTCGCCCGTCTGGCTGACTGTCCATGTAAAGTTTGTGGGCAGAGTACAGGTCGCAATTTTGGAGATATTTCGATAAAATTTGGTACGATATATTTTTTCGGCACAAGGATGGATGGGATTGAAACTGGTGGAAACTAGTCTTTACAAATGTCCTCCCGAAAATGGGGTTTATCGGTCATAAATGTTTGAATTATGCAAGTATCCAAAAAAATTTCATCACAAATCAGTGATAAATAAAGCCAAAATACATCAACAAATTTTGTGCAGATCGGTCCATAATTATTCGTACTTCCGGAAATCACTTTAACGAGCATAACTCTTTCAAAGATTATTGGTATCCAAATAATATTGTACAAAAATATATTTGATATGTCTAAAAATAATACCGTCCAATATTATTATGATTGGTCCAAACTACCATATAAGACCCTCCCCGTAATTCACTTTAAGCTCCATAAATCTTTTAAAAGTATTTATATCGAGATAAAGTTTAACACATATAATTTCGCCCATATAATGCCCATTTCTGAAAAACTGCTTTATACATATAATGTGTGTTGGGTATTATATAGTCGGGCTTGACCAACTATACTTTTTTAATTGTTTTTTTTTTTTTGTTTAAAACTTGAAAAAGATAAGGAGTTATGCATTTTTGTCTGATTTACTTAAAGTGATACACAAATGAATATTTTCATACTACATACAATAATAATCCCAATAAAACAAATTTAAAAAAAAAAAAAACTTTAACATCAAACCCTAAATTTGCGGCAAACATAAATTTATATTTGTAAAAAAAAACAACTGTAAATTCTGGATAATTTATAGGAGCTGAAGTGGGGATTAGAAAAGTACATAGATTAATTTGACTATACTAGTGCCATCCTATATATGTATGTACTATGTGAGGGTATAAAATGTTGAATTTGAAATTATATTAAATGAGATGTTATTGAGATTTCACGCAACTGTCACAACAGGTAGTGGTGTACTTGATTAAAGCAATTTGTAATAACAAAGAATAATATGGGTTGGTAAATTATTGTTTTGGCTAAATTACACAAGGGAATTTCATTTCATAATCTTGAGAAAAAACAACACAATACAATAAATTATGCTCTAAAACTTAAAATAATCCATAAAATTGGCATTTGTGAATGAACTGAAAAAAAATAACAAAAATGCCAAAACCTAAATTGGGTCATTTAACACAAAATGTGTAACTAACAAATTCTCTGTTTATTTTACAATTTCAAACAAACATGATTAATTCAGTATTTGTATTAGTTGCACTGTGGGTTTATTACAGCAGGGCTAATCACTGTTCAGCAATTTGGATAACCTAAAGTTGTTCAAACTCTGCATTAAATTTGTGATAATTTTTTGTTGTTTTATTTGCAATCTATTTTACAAAAATTAAAAATAATGAGCAAATTCTTTAACATTTTTTAAAAATAACTTATATAGAGCTCCAATTGAACTCAAAAAAAAATAAATAAATACAAAAATTTTACTTAATTAATTAGTTGAAATAAATTTTTCTATTTCCTGAAGGGTAGATCAAGTACATGAAACCTTTGAAGTCTTTTGATTTCATCGCTTTCATCTAAAAGATTAATTGCTAATACATTGAAATGACAAATGAGTCTATTTAGGTATCTTTCACTAAAATTGGTAATTTCATTTTTGATTGTTGGAATTTGTAGATCTTGTTATTGATAAACCGTGGCGCATTTGTTAATAGTCTGAGAGTTTTTGATTGTTACCTCTGCAATATCTCAATGTTGGGTTGGAGTTACTAGTTGTTCCCCAAAGTTGAATACCATATGTCCAAATCGGCTTAAGGATTGATTTATATAATAGGATTTTGTTTTCTAAACTTAAGCTTGATCTTGGCTCCAAAAACCAATACATTTTTCGTGTTGTTATATTAAGTTGTAGTCGTTTCATTGTAACATGTTGTCTCCATGTGAGTCTTCGATCAAGATGAAGGCCTAGGTATTTCACATTATTGTTTCTTGGTATATTTGTGCCGTTTAAATATACTGGCGAGCAATCGTTTTTCCTTAGTGTAAATACGACATGAACAGATTTTGTATTATATACTTTTATATTTCATTTTTGTAGCCAATCTTGAAGAAGATTCAATTGATTTTGTACCAACTCAGAACCATGACTGGCGGGCGACTCGTTTGTAGCTAATATTGCAGTATCTTCCGCATACGTAGCAAAGGTTAAGTCGTTTATTGAAGGCATATCTGCTGTAAAAATGGTATACAATACTGGTCCCAGCACACTTCCTTGTGGAATACCTGCGTTTATGCCACCACAATCTGAAAAACTGACAAAAAAGTATTTGTCATGAAGATATGATCTTAGCTAGTGATGGCACGATTAATCGAAAAACTAGTAATAATCGATTATTTTTCTTCAATTAACAATTTAATTGTATCGTGAATTCTCTTTCGATTAATTGAGTTATTAATCAATTATTCCAAATAATAATCGATAGAAATTCAGAAACAAAAAGAAATGGAAAAAGAGAAGAGGAACAATCGCATGGTTGAGCGTTTTTCGTGTGCTGAACAGTCGTGTATCGTAAATTATTAAATATAACAAAGTCTACTAATTAAAACAAACAATTGTGCATTCATTATTGTGAGTCACAATTTGTGACCAGGGCAGCCAGATGAATTTTGGAAAAAATCGTTAAATACGCGATAAAAAAGAAAAAAAAATCGTCATTTCGAATTTTAAAAATCGGAAAAATAAAAAGTCACTTTTTCTAATAATATTTTTAAATTTTTATTTAAATGAAAACATAAAAATTCAAGTTTATATAGTCTAACACATAAATTTCAACTTTTTAAATAAGAAATCACAAAAAATATAAAGTTAAACACAACGTGTGTAATTAGTTTGCTTTTACACTCTTCAATTCTGACTCGTCAAGGCAAGTATTTTTGGAGGGGTAGAGAAAAGAGAACAAAAGGGGTACACACTTGACGGTACTAGTCAATTTTCTTATTTCCTTTGTTTTTTTTTCATGCATATTGAAATGGTAAGTTCAAACAAGAATTGAACAAAAACTAGTGAGCTAAAACTGACGAGTGTGAAACAAGACTTACAGTATTTGAAAAATAAATATGTGAATTTAGCATATTTTATTAATTCTGGTTAAATTACAATATCAAAACAATTTAGTTTATTAGTTTTTAAATAACATTTTGAGTATAGAATCCAATTCGTCCATCATATACAGATTTCCGTATATTTGTTATTTAAATTTATTTGGCTGAATATTCTTTTGACGTGTTGTTAAAATAGGAGAAGTTTTTTTAGAATTTTCCCGTTTAAAATTCAGAAATTATTTTCTCTAAAAATTTCAATTTTACCTAAAAATATCGATTAATCGATTAAATCTTTCCAATTAATTGCAATAAATTATATTTCTTTTCGATTAATCACATAATCCATTAATCGATTATACTTTTTTTTGCCATCACTAAATCTTAGCACAAAATAAAATGGGGCTGGGATAAGTTTTTTTAATTTGTGCAAAAGTCCAATGTCAACAACATCTAAAAACACTGCAGAACAGGCGTTAGAAATGGTATTGACTATTCTTTGACATTGTTCAGGTGTGCCATGTTTATGCCTGAATCCGCACTGATGACCAGGTATAATTTGCTGTTTTTCGGAAATTGGTAGTAAATGATTTAAAAAAAGATCGAAAATTTTAATTTGAGTAGTTTCTTTCATATAAGATGTTGCCGTTCGAACTTATCGTTCTTTAGTAAATAGTCAAGTAACTATAATTTTCTAGGTTATCTTCTCTTCACTGTATTTAAACCGCAAACAAATAGACTTTATTTAAGAATTTATATTTACTCGTATGTAGAATTTGTTTAAATTAAAAATGTCACTACCCACCTCCGCTAGTCTGAAATACAACATTATTTAAAAAAAATATGTTTAAAGTTATTTATATTAACATATTACTGTCACGTTAAAGTGTTTTAAAGTGGCCATTGTCATTTTCTAAATCTCAGAAAAAAAAAGAATTTAAAACTTTAAACAGCTTGAAACGTAAAAAGTCATTTGCTTGGCAACTTGTTTAAAAGTCATGTAAAATTGTTGAGGCGTTGTAAACTTCTGGAACAAAAATCACATTTTTTTTTGTTACTTAAAATGAGCAAAAAAGAACATAAATAAATATCTATTGTAGCAGTTGCAACATAAATATAAGTTTATATCATTATTTTTTTTTCTTTAATTTTTCCTAAATAATGACCATTTAACTGTAACTATAACAACAATAATAAATGAAAAAAAAAAAATCATAAAAATTTAAACGCCCTCAACTGTATTGTAATGCTTGTAATCAACATTTGTAATTGTAGTTATTTCATATTCTGTTGGTTCGCAAAAAAAAAACGTCATCTTAGATACGAGAACAAGTAAATTTTTTTAACACAAAAATTGTTTAAGATTAAAGATCTAAATGGGAGTAATTATTGAAACAAGTGGGCTTGTGTAGCTTCATTGGTATTAGTTGAATTCAAAAGCATGCTACAAATAATAGAAAATGTACATTGTCACAATTATTGTGTCATTCTATAACAAAAATATATGCAATAAAGTAACTTTACTAGAGAGTAGATGGCAGATTCTCTAACTTTTTTATGCTAGTGGAATTTCGTATTTCGGTATTAAACATATCGACTTCATTATGGTAAAATACCGAACCATGTAGTAATAAGTAATACAATATTTTTTCAAGTTTCTTTACTGAAACACTTGAGATTAAAACAAGTACAAGTACTTCCAGTATATGTATAAAACAGCTTTTCAGAAATGGGCGTTATATGGGAGATAAAACCTATTGTGGACCGATCATACAAAAATTTAGTGTCATGATGTCTGTGAATATAAATATTATATGTGTTAAACTTTATCTCGATGTAAATACTTTTATAAGATTTATCGAGGTTAAAGTGAATTACAGAGAGGCTCTTATATGGGGCCGACCATTATAAAATTAGGTGTCGTTATTTCTGTATATAAGAAACTTATTTGTGTCAAATTTTATTTGATACCAATATTGTTATGAAATTTATGATCGATAAAGTGAATTTCGAAAGAGTGCCTTATATGGGGGCTAGGACTAATTATGGACCGATCATAATAAAATTGTGCCGTATTATTTGCATACCTATGAAATATATTTGGGTTAAATATTATTTGAATACCATAATTTTTGAGCGAGTTATACTCTTTAAAGTAATTTTCGGAAGTGGGGCTTACATGGGAGCTAGGAGTATTATTCAAACATTTATGATCGTTAAATCTCAATTTCAGGAGGACATTTGTATGGGGAAATAATGGACCAATTTCCACTAGTTTCAATCCCATCCATCCTTGGGCCAAAAAAATATCACGTACCAAATTGATCGAATTTTATTTTATCGCAATTAAAATTGCGACCTGTTATCTGCACACAAGCTTTACATGGACAGCCAGCAAGACGGGCAGACGGACGGACGGACATCGTTAAATCGACTCTGAAAGTGATTCTGAGTCGATCGCTTGACTTTAAGGTGGGTGTTGGGCAAATATTTCTGGGCGTTACAAATCCAATAAACCCTCCCCGCTATGGTGGAGTAGGCTATAAAAATACCAAATTTGCAGTTGATGTCTTTGATATAGTGCAATATTCATAGTTAATAGCCATAAACTGGAGGTGGACCAAAATATGGACAACTTAAGAATATCGTTAATTTCTGATTAATCATCTTTCTCTCAACAAGACCACGTAAAACACAAAAAAAAAACTAAACTTCGTCACTAGTAGTATTTCATATTTATATTGAGAAATGTCTTAAGCACAGGGAATAACGATACAAGCATACTTTTGCCTTTTCGATGTGTATCCTGGATAACGCTAAATTAGTAATACAACTTGAGTCTACATAAGTTTACGTTTATCCAATTACATAAGGTCAACATCCAGACAACTCAAAGATATATCATAACTGCATACGTAAACAATAAAATAAGCGGATTTAATCGCTAGCAGGAAGCCGAACGTTATAAAAATAGAAAATCATTCAACAAATGGTTTCTAGAGAGAGTCTAAATGGAATAGAGGTTCTAACCAAGACTTTGGCTTCATTTCAATCGTTAGAGATGATTCACTTCCCGTTTCAAGCATATACTATGAAATTTCCCACAAATTTGTCTTCAAAATCCAATGTTCAACAACGGCATAATATTACTCACATAGATGCAGTGTTGTCAACTTGGTGCTTTTTTAAATTTTTGGTGCGAAAAATTCCTTAGTTGGTGCTCGGTGCGCTTTTTTTAATTTCAGTGCGTTTTTTAATTTTTCCGAAAATATGATGAAATCTTTCTTTTTACTAATTTTTAATTGAAGTTTATTAATAATTCATTATCATGAAATTTATACGATGATAAGAGACCCCATTGAATGTAATTTTAAATACAAATATATGATAAATGAATACATACTATCAAAATCTTCACTGGAAGGTTTAGAAATAATAAAACCTTAGGTGAGTAGGGTGAAAATCTTTGTTTGGAAATAAAATTAACATTTTAAACATGGAAATAGAAATTCTTGTATAGCCTGATGGTTTGAACTATAGAATAATAACCAGGGTTAGAGTTTCAGTGGAGCCCTAACAAAATTTATTGGAAAAATTCAAATAAAAGTATATAAAATAGAAAACAAAAATAATTAAAATATATATAAAACATTTTTTATATAAATGTAGAAGTGACTTATTCCTTAAATAAAGGAATTATAAAAGAAATTATCAATTCTTAACCAGTTAGTGCTTCACTTCCGAATAGCATATTGTGAGTTAAATTTTAAATGGTGTAATGCTTATTACACCCTACACCACAATAGTGGGGAGGGTATATTGGATTTGTGCTGAAGTTTTTATTGTGCTGTGTATACCGATCGACTCAGAATCTTTTTGAGTCGACTTAACGATGTCCGTCCGTCCGTCCGTCTGGCTGGCTGTCCATGTAATGCTTGTGCGCAGAGAACAGGTCGCAATTTTGAAAATATTTCAATAAAATTTGGTACGTGACATTTTTTCGGCCCAAAGATGGATGGGATTGAAACTGATGGAAAGCGGTCCATTATTTCACCTGGCCCCCATACAAATGTCTTTGAATTATGCAAGTATGCAAACAAATTGCACCACAAATGAGTAATAAAATGAATCTAAATCACATCTACAAATTTCCTGAAGATCGGTCCATAATTAGTCGTGGCTCCCATATAAGGCCCACTTCCGAAAATCACTTAAATGACCGTAAATCTCTCAAAAATGTTCGTATCCAAATAATATTGAACGAAATATATTTCCTATGTATACAAATAATACGGTACAATTTTATAATGGTCGGTCCACTTTAACCTCCATAAATCTTTTAAACGTATTTATATCCAGATAAAGTTTAACATACACAATATTTATATTCACAGAAATCATGGAACTAAATTTTTGGATGATCGGTCCATAAGCGGTTATATCTCCCATATAACGCCCATTTCTGAAAACCTGTTTTATTTATATACTGGGTGTAGGGTATTGGCCGACTATACTTTCTTACTTGTTTTATCTTTATTACTGCGTTTATTTAAAAAAGTGCTTTTACTATCAATTGTTGATCTCTTTTTAAAAAGTTTTATAAATTATGTTATTAAAAAAATGTAAAAAAGAAATTCTAAACTTGGAGCATTTTTTTAAATGGGGCATTTTTTTCTTCATTTAAGTGCGTTTTGAAATTTCAAAGTTGACAACCCTGCATAGAGGTATTCTTAACCTCAGAATTAATATTTTAAACTAGACACAGATATCTACTTCGTTTCTTCATTCTCCTCTTCCCTCTCTCTGATGGTCGCATATGACTTACAAAGAGCTCGGATGTTTATTACAGTTTTTGACATTTATTTAAATTCTTCGAGTAGCTAATTATAGGGCGTAATTGCAAACAAAGAGCAACATAGCAACAGCTTTAACTAGGATGAAAACTAGGCCTTCTTCTCAAGTATGATAACATCAATACAAATCCTGACTTTGATTTGTCTATTCAGTGCAATCATAGACTTGAATCAATAGTTGCCAGAGAAAAAACTACAACGAAAGCTAGCTAGATTTGGCGAGAAATAGACATTACAATAGAGCGTTTTAAATTAGACGACCAAAAGAAAGAATTAACCATGTTTAACTCTTAAGTCTTCATGAACGAACCATGGAATCTATAAAAATGTATCTTGTCCTAAGCTACATACATAACTAATATTTTTCCCAGTCAACACTGACGAATTTAGATATACAGTGGCTCCAACGCATAATCGGATAAGACGTTGACTAATCAAAATATGCTCTGAACAAGACAAAATGTACTTAAGTTAATGTGTTTTTAGATTTAAATTTACACTTTACATTTCTTGTGCTCAAGCAATTGAGTTCGTAAAATTATAATTCGACTGAAATGGAAACGTATGTTCGCATGGCCATAGATTCACTATAGGCAACTTTCTCTGGAATATCGGACATGTAATGGAGAGTATTGACGCATTTATTAGGAACAGTAACTTTTTACCGCAATCAGCCATATGAATCATTACGGTGGCCACTAAACCGTCAATCAATTGACTTGGAGATATATTCTAAAATAGGCTAAATGGACCCAAGTGATCTGTATAACACTCTTAAATGTAAACTACCAATTCTTGACAATTAATTCCTTACAGTGTATTTTAAAAATGTACATAACTGATGCCCGCCTGCATTGTAGCACGTACACTTCACAAATACAGACAGACGTACAAAAAACAAAAGCCTTAAAAAACTTTAAAGTTCCTACAGCGCACGCGTTCATGGCTTTATATGACCATAAGTTGCTTTTTTTTATTTTAAATTTTGTTGTTTTACGTTTCTTAACTTTTTTTCTGCAGTATTTTAATATAAAATTAATATTAAAAGAAACTACAACTATATATACATACGAGTACTTATAATGAAAAAATCTACTCGAATTATAATGCAAGAAAAACAATTGCATTGTTGAATGAATGTACCTACATATTTATTTACAACGTGCCACACCCTACAATTATCTAGCACCTTAAACAGAAATGGTTCTATTTAATACGACTATGAACATTTTTCAATTTTATATTTTGTATATATGTATGTACTCGTATGTACATACATACGTATGTAGGTATTTACAAAAATACATCTTAAGCAAGTCTCAATTACCCGTGTTCATACAGACAGACGTACCTATGTATTACATACGAGTATGTATGTATGTACGTATATTTACAACCTTCCTTCAATACTGCTGCAACGTGTCCAAACTATTAAAAACAATGCGCGAGTGTAAAATACTGATACGAACTTACCTTTCCTGGCCATGCCATGTGCTGTCATTGTCTCCTGCATTTATGACAATTGACCTACGCTGCACATTGTTGTTGTATGTTGCGGTTGGTATCATTCCTCACGCCCCTGACGTTGTTGTTACTGTTATTGTTCTATTATTTAATATCTTTGTTTTTGTTTCTTCGTGCAATTTGTTGTGTTAATTGTGCCACAAATGTTTATATTACAATTATTTCTAATAGACTGAAATATTTGTTGTAATAATTTACCATTACATCACGATCACAGGTCATGTTGAATTTACCAATCAGTTGGTAACAATTTTTTTTTTAGTTTTGTAGTTTAATTTTCAATGTTTCTTTTAGAAAATGAAAACAATTAAGAAAGTGTAGTTGGTCAAGCCCGACCATATAATACCCTACACCCAGTATATGTATAAAATAGTTTTTCAGAAATGGGCGCTATATGGAATAATCCAAAAATTCAGTGAATATAAATATTATGTATGTTATATTTTATCTTGATATAATTACTTTTTAAAGATATATGGCGATAAAGGGAATTACGCAGAGGGTCTTATATGGGAGTTTTTACTAATTATGGACCGACCATTAGAAAATAAGATGTCATCATGTCTTCACTTTTATTTGGATGGCAATATTTTTAAGAGAGTTATGCACATTAAAGTTATTTTCGGAAGTGGGGCTTATATGGGAACTATGATCAATTATAGACCGATCTTCACAAAATTTGTAGATGTAATTTGGCTTCATCTACCGCTTAATTGTGATTAAGTTTGCTTGTATACTTGCATAATTCAAACATTTATGATCGTTAAACTACTATTTCGGGAGGACATTTGTATGGTGGCCAGGTGAAATAATGGACCGATTTCCACCAGTTTTAATCCCATCCATCTTTGGGCCGAAAAATATCACGTACCAAATTTTATAGAAATATCTTCAATATCTTTAAATGTCTTCGATTGGTATACTTTAAGTTGGGTGTTGGACCAATATTTATGGGCATTATAAATATCACAAAAAATCCGCTATTGTGGCGCAAGGTATAAAAAGTTGAGGCAAGATCGTAGAACAACCTACAATAATAGCTTTTCGGATCATTATTGTAATATTACTTAGAATATTTCATTGTTATAAATAGTTTACTCTACTGCGTAGATTTCAAAGATTTAGTTTGTAGTTTTGTCTTCTAGTTTTATAAACGGTCCTAGTAGGGGAGTTGCAATATCGATTCTAATTCATTACCTTATTATCTGCACAATCTAATAACCCATAATTGTTGATCTATTTAGGAACATATACTCGTATACAGGTATACTACGATAATTACGAATTTATAAAAAATGCCACACAATTAAATGATTTAATTAATCCAGTTTTTTGTGTTAGATAATTTTATTTTATTTATAACAATAATTGTGGCAAAGAATTCTGGAAAAATCTAATAAATATTTAATTACTTTTTTTTTTTGACATTTGACATCATTAGTGTGAACGATTTAAAGGAAGTGGTAGTAATTATGGACATTTAAATTAAATTAAAAAAAAACGAAGTATTGATATTAATTATAATCTAAACCATTATATACTTATAAGACTAGAGTTGTGCCCGATCGTTAAAGAATTAAAGGAATAATTCTTATATTAGTATTATTATTATATGTGAAAACCAAAGGGTTCTTAATAGTCAATAAAATTATGTAATTTTTGAATTGAAAATTAATATTTACAAATATTGGCTTAAAATATTAAAGGTACATGAATTGATAGAGAGGTAAGTGGAAGTGGAATATTGGGTCGTGAGGAATTTCAAGGATAAAAAAAATCGCGACTAGGTTGGGAGGGCATATAGAGAGACTAACGTCTGTCTCCGAAAATAAATGTTGTGTGGTATTGTATTGTTTTGTTCCAGTTCCAGTCCAGTGTTGTATTTACCTTTTTTTCTTGTTAGGAATACGAAGTTGGTGAGTTAGGGAACCGCCTGAGAAATCTCAAAAGCTAGTCGGAAACCTCGCCAAAACAAAAGTGATCCGTAACAGTGACCGGTCATTTGCGTTCATTTATCCAAGACTGATTCGTTCATTTAATCCTTTCAATCGTTCACTTTAAACGAATCAATACAACCCTTATTGAATGTGATTTTCTTCTGGTCTATTGATAAACATCAGCTGAACGAAGTTGACACTATTGAACAAAAACCGTTCAGTTAAATGACCGGCTCATTCCGTTCAATGAAGTGATCCGTTCATTTTAACCCGTTCGTTCATGAACGGCACAGCTCTAATGTTGACTAAAAGTATTTCAGATTATTTAATTGAACTCTTATGTTTTTTTTTTCTTTAATTTACGTTTGTAAGTACTAGGGTTTACAAATTAATCTATTTTTAGTTTGTTTGATATAAAATATTTATAAATAATATTGAATATTTAATTATATTGAATCTCATACCTTATACTACATAAAGACCACATTTACAACCTATGTTCTACATGGTATAGGAGAATCAACAATACACAAAATCCAATTAACATTTCTATAACAAACGACCACCAAAAGATTAATAGATTGGATAGAGTTAAGTTCGAACGACTACGTTTAGGACATACAAGGCTTACCCATGGAGCATTAATCAACCCAAATTTGCCACATTTTTGCAACTGTCACATAGTTTACCCAACAAATCCCTCCCATTTTCTGTGTGAATGTCCAAAAACACAAATCTCTAGAATAGCAGAACATTGATCCTTTACATCTTCTATCTAACCCCTCAATAGAAAACGTAACTTTATTGATTAAGTTCCTTAAAATCTCTAAACTCTATAACGAAATTTGAAAATACTCTCATCTGTAAACATCTAAATTATCTATTAAATTATATTAAATTAAATTATATTAAAAAAATACAAAAAATTTATAACCTCATTTAACTATAATATACTAACTTCCGAGCTGAAGGCCTACGTCGCCATTGCCCTTAAGTAACATTAGCTTGTAATTTTTAATTATATGCTTAATAAACAAATAAATAAATAAATTATCTTGATTAATTATTTTACTATGCTCGCTCGAAACGAGCATTGGCCTCCTAACGGCCAATGTTCCAATACCTATTAAACACTATTTAGAAAAAGTTGTAGGTATGATTTACCTCTCCCGCTTTACAGTCCAGATCTTTGTTTCGATCGATCTAGAACGCTCTCTCTCTGGGATTCACTTCAGAACAGTGATTCACGGCTGGATTCATTATTGGCCTCAAAAGATGAGACAAATGGGTAAAGGTCATAATTAACAATGACCAATACTTAGAATAACTTTATATTGTACAAATATTTCCGCCCCGGCGAAAAATATTATAGGTGCTTAATCACCTATATACAATTATAATGCCGGGGTAGAGATGGCGAAACTGGTGCCATGAGCTGCACGGAGCTCGAAACTGGCAAGAGTTGATTGTATCACCCCATGAAACTCGAAGCTGACTAGAGACTAATCTAACTGGTAATTGGTTGCAGGTCCCTTCGGGGTACATCTGGTAGCTGTGATTTAAACCTAAAATCCCAGTTTTTAGTGATGGATAAAAGTGATGTTGATTGATGATGTGTTAGATTTAATTTGTTTAAATTTTTCTTTTTCAAGAACATTTTTTATTTGAGCGAAAATAATCATGAACATAGAAAATAAAGTTACATCTGATAGTTCTACCAGACCTAACAGTTAATTCAATGTAATGTCGCCAGAACACATCCCATTATACGAATACGTAGTATCTATAATAAAGTGAATCACATTCATATTTCTATGATTCTCTAGTGAATTAATAGAGTCGGATAACCTATTTCTATAAACTATAAAATACAATTTGAAATACCGTCTATACAATCAATTGGATAAAGATGTTGTAAGAAAAATTATTTTAGTACAGCGGCCGATGTCCTTAATTTAAGTGTTTATAGGACGACATTTACTGTTTGGAATGCTTGGGCAATAATTGAATGAATTCAATCGGCAAATGTTGCTATCATCTATAAAATAACTAACTAACTTGATTTAAAGTATTACGCAGAAGTATATTTAGGAAATTAACAAATAAAGCAAGAGAAAAAAGATCAATGCTGTGACCCTGATATAACCATGAACTCGTTTCAGGAGATTATAGATTTATACTCTTTGCATAAGCCTAAACAGTACAGATTTATTTCCAATTTTTTTTTACTTCCGAACTACTGTGCCGCGTTATATAGAAATTGACATGATTTGGAACAAATTTTTAAAGTAGTTTGAAGTGTTTTGCTCCATTGATTTCAGCAAAATGTTTATTTTGACCCAAATCATGTATTTCAGAACGTTATATTTATTTGAGTCACAAGAACTCAAGCAAAATAATCACTTCTGACATGATCTTATCGCTCTAAAAATATTTATTCAGCTAAATATTAAAAGCTAAGTGCCCATAACATGCAATCAATTAAAACAATAGCTAACTGCTGACAATAGAGCTGACAATAAACCATATATGTATGTACATACATACAAAGACTTCTCTTCATAAATCAAATCACAACTAGATTTTCAACCATGATAAAGTCAGGCGACAATGACAAACTGTAGCAATGATAATGGCATGACAATTGATTAATATGGTTTTTATTCACCTTTTTCCAGATCGTTGGCCGATAAAATTCTATTCCCAGGTGTAAATCATGTTCAACCAACAAATATTATTGCAAATTAATGAGTGAGAGTAATAAATGAATTTGAGAATAAATAAAACAAATGCTGAAACTAAACTAAAAATTAAAAAAATGGCATAAATGAAAAAAATTATTCAATATTCAAAACACACAAAATAATAAAAGAAATTGATAAGAAATCAACACAAATTAAATGCACATTTATTTTCATTACTTTCAAACACCGATTTAGACCGATTCAAAATAAAAATACGAACAGCAAGCGCTGACACTTGACAGCGAATTTAATATCCAATGGAAACAAATAAAAAATAAATTTAAAATCAGCGTCTAAAGTGACAAATTAATATTAGAATTCATAACATGGCTCAAAAACAAACAAACAAACAAACAAACAGTCAATCCACTCACTAACCAACCCAACCAACAATCAAACAGTTGCACTTTTTTTACATCACAGATAAAATTTACATCAAACGTAAACTACATAGAACAACAGAAAACATTTGTAAACATCATTATAACTATTTACTTGTATTAACTTTAAACAATTTAATTACATACATACATACATACATACATACAAATATAAATAGCTATTTAAAATTTATTTATCCGCTGGGAATTTTAACTAAACAAAATTAAAATTACAACAGAAAGTGAAAAATTTAATAAATAAAACAAACTGAAAAGTTATTCAACAATTACATGGTAAATTCTTGAATGCGAATAATAAACAACAGTTAAACTAAAATAATAAATTAAATAATTATTTACGCGCCAAATGATATGAAAGGCCAAAGTGCTTCTTGTACTTTGTTAAATAAATATTAGAGGTATTCACGTAGATGTCGTAAAATTCCAGAAAAAGGTGTGAAACCCAGATCAAATCCATATGCTAGTAACTAGAAGTATTAGAACGTATTCAGGTATACAATAAAATCGCACAATCTAATACTCGATGTCTCAGATAAATAAGAAATATGTGTCTAAATAAATGATGAACCGGGCATAACTTTGGTAGCCAATACCTCAATAACCCGCTATTAGCCACAAAATATCCTTCCGTTTCCTATTCAATAGTTGTGTACTGCGTTTCTCGGTATGCGCAGGAACCCAAACTAGAGTCATGTCAGTCAAACGACCTAGACTAGGCTTCCTTGCATTGTCTGACTAAAGTAGATGTTATATTATAGGACTTAAGTGACATGAGTTGCAAAGCATTTTACCCCTCTCTATTCTCGCCTGGACGGAATAAAAATTAAAAACATCCTGAGCTTTGGTGTAGTAAAGAGGATAGTAAAGGTACAAAAAATGCTTTTGATATGTACTGCATTAAACCGTCGAATGCACTGTGGGTAAAAAGTAGGATTTTTTGGCATTTTTTGGCATTAAATATAAGTTTTAGTGACAACCCTTTCTTTGTTTTGGTACAACTGGCGGTAGACATCAGCTGAGTTCGAGTGCTTGTAAAAGTTGAAGTTGAATAAAATTAATAAGTATTGTTATGGAAAATATTAGTGGAGGTATGTAAAATTATTACCTGCTACCAATTTGGTCCTTAATATGTGTTGTTGGCCAATTATGCAATGTTTTATTTAACTATGTATAATATTGGATTGAACATAACATTTATATTAGTGTTTCGTGGATTATAATTTTTGAAGAGCAAACCAGTGCAAAAACTTGCAAATGGCAACTTATAATTTGAATTGTGTAGATTAATGAATAACTAACCATTATTGCTCCAATTAGCTCCATTTAAAAATAATCGCTTTTTTAAGGTAAAACCTAGTTGCATGTCGGCCAGATCGGCTAGATAGCAACTATATGAAATAGTGCACCAAATCATATTAAACTTGGTAGGTCATCTTGCGAGCATAAAAAATGTACACAAACCAAATTTCAATTCAATAGATTTAAAATTAGAGTTTATGCCAAAATAAACGGAAAAAACCCATAGTGGAATGCTTTAGATCATTCCTTTGCTCTCCTGTATATATATGTACTATAGTATCCCATGATGCTTGAGTATGAACAGGAAATACTGGTAAATATCTGTAGTGTTTTATTACTTAAGAATTCTGGCAATGATCACATGTTGTCGAATCTCTAATGTACCCTCGGGATCCTAAACTTGTCACTTATGAATAGTCCTAATAATTGCAGAATACTTACTTTCATCGATTACTCCGATCTAGTCTGTATGATAACTGAAGTTGAGTTGATGGCAGCGGTACCACTTATCATAAGTTTGTGTAATAGGGGTTCTGGTTGAGCTGTATTTTGTAATATCAAAAATATATTTAAGGACTTAAATATTAAAGATTTTTTATTTTAAACAAGTTAGAGTTCATTATTCGGCTGTGCCGAATCTTTAATACCCTCCACCTAAACGTGATAAGAAATATAAAAACTACTGGTTATGGGACTAGAATATCCTTATTCTGTGTTTTTCTATTCAGTCTTAGTGCAAATTTTATTATTATTTTATATATTGTTTGAAAGACAATTTTACGACCAGCATAATTTATTTTAAATATTTTAAAATTGTATCTAATTTTGACCATTTATAATTGATGTAATTACCGATTCTTACTGTAATTTACAGAGTTTGTCTGATTTGCACAATAATCTTGATTGTAAGTAAACAATTTATAAAATTAAAAGAACATTTTCCATATTCACAACAAGTTAAGAAACAGATTATAAAAAAAAGGATAAGATGTAATATGAGGCTTTTTTGTTTGAATTTGATCTCAATAATATTATATACAAAAGATTTATGGGTGGCATAGTAGAAGTGGATCAATTATGGACTGATGGCTTCTAAATCCAGTATCCACTAATGTGGTTTCTACATATTTCAGGCTTATTTTGTCTGAATTTCATCTCAATGACGTTATTAACAAGAGTTGTATGGTTGCTTGGTGTGCTCGGAAGTGGACTTTATTCGGAAGCTATTGCCAACTATTGACTGACAGCTACAAAATCCAGTAGCATAATTGCCGTATAATCGATATTAGCATGATTTCTGGATTTAAATTACTGATCTTTATAAAAGTTGGTTCGGTATCGATATCTATTAGACATTTTTGTGGGTTTAATTGTTTCTCGAAAATGGTTCTTATATGTCAGCTATGACAAATTATGGGCCGGTCTTCTTAAATTTTGGAACAGTGATTTTTATGCATATGAGAATAACAACATAAGAATATATTAGTATAAACGTGGATATCGAAAGTGGACCTTATATGGGGGATATAGTCAAATATGGACCGATATTCTCAAAATCCAGCAGTTTGTTTTGGGCATGTATGTAAATGATCTGTGTAAAATTTTGGATCGGTGCCGTTATTTGTAAGAGATTTATGAGTATTAAAGTGATTTTCGGAAGAGGGCCGTATAGGGGGGATACGGTTAAAAATGGACCGAAATTGACAAACTTTTGTGGGATGATTTTGTATATATGTAAATGACCGGTGCAAAGTTTTGATTTATACGTTAATGTTAATATTTATTAATTATTTTTTTAAATAAAATATTATAGGAATTAATTTTTTATTATTAAATAATTTAAAATATGGTATTTATTTTTTAGCTGTTGCCATTTTTATATACGAGTACATATGTACCTACATTAAGAAAAACAACTAATCTGTAGCAAGTATATATACACATAACTTCAATTACAAAATAACAGCCAAAAATTGACCAAACGAGCAGGCGGTGCTTTAAATGCGCATAAGGTTTTATCAGAATACAAATAAATAAAACTACATTAATTTAAATTCATTTCAATTTAGTTTACTCATGGATAGATGGATGAATGAATGTTCGGGTAGGACTAGTGTGGTTTTGCCAAAAGTGTCTGTAAAGTGATACATGTTGTCAGATTTTGTGTACTATAAAAAAATATAATTACAAAAGATACTTGAAAAATTTCTTCTCACCACTGTGAATATTTATAACGACGAATATTTATACTTTACAATACCTCAGCGGATGGATAAACGTCTGAATGGCTAGCTGTCCAGTTAAACCTTATGTGCAATTTGAAAGAAATATCGAGACCGAACCACATACATATACAGTCTAAGGACGAAGCCTATTTAAATAAACTCTAGCATTATGTTGGTATATAGTATTTATTATAAGCATTCCTTTAATATTTATTATACTCGTATGGGCAAAAACACAAAGGCGCTTTATTTTAGCCAAAAGTTCATATGACAACTTCAAATCTTACAGTACAAATAATACAATTCAGGTGTCTGATAAAGCATGTTAGTATGTTGAACTTCTGGCAGGGTACTTAGTATTTTTGGGTACTTTTTATTATAAACAATTGTATTCCGAATCATCAGTTTGGATTTAGAAGAAAACACAATACTATCGAACACACCCATAGACTTGTCAATATCATCAAAAAAAAAAAAACATTTGAAGAAAAAAATATTGTTCCGCTCTTTTTATTGGTATTTCTCAAGCTTTTGATAAAGTGTGGCATGATGGTCTAATATACAAGTTGAAACTAAAGCTACCCGTAAACACACATAAACTATTGAAAAGTAAAGTGGGCGAACAATTCAGCTTAATGAAGGAGATTTTCAACCTATTGAAGCATGAGTACCTCAAGAAATTATCCTGGGACCCTTCTTATATTTGATATATATATATATATACGTCTGATATGCCAACAAACAATTCTACTTACACATCTAAATTTGCTGATGATACTGCTATTCTAAGCATTCATGAAAACCTTCAAAAAGCATCTCGCTGGTTAAAGCAATGGAGGATAAAAGTTAATGAGCATGCAGGGATGACAGATGAATTTCGGATAAAGTCGTCAAAATCCCGAAAAAAATCGTCATTTCGAAATTTAAAAATCGTCAAAAAATGGGAAAAATAAAAAGTCACTATTTCTAATAGTATTTTGAAATTTTTATTTAAACGAAAACACAAAAATTCAAGTTTATATAATCTCTTGTACAATACATATCAAAATACATAAATTTTATTTTTTTTTAAATAAGAAATTACTAAAAATTTAATGTTAAACACAACTTGCATAATATTTTTACAATATCTTAGTCCGCTTTCACACTCTTCAATTCTGACTCGTCAAGGCAAGGATGAAAAGGGGAAAGAGAATAAAAGTGGTACAAACTTGACGGTACTAGACATTTTTTTTTGTTTTTTTCATGCAAGTTGATTTGTATGCAAAAGTACGAAAATTTAATTGACGTGTGTGAATGGAATGGCAAGTTCAAAAAAAAATTAAATAAATACTTTTTATAGTTTAGTACAAATAAAGTTTGGAAACACAAAAGTGAAAACTTACTTCCCATCAGATTGCCTGGGATGTGTAAATTCCCATTGCATAACCAAGAGCAAATACATGCCAATTATTAACTAAATCCATGTATTAACACGTCTATTTGACAGTCCCATGTTTTAGTTTTTTAGTCTTATCTAAGCGAAAGTTATCGTTCGACATCGTGGGCCAGGCGGTAAATTACACTCAAGATTACTATGAATATCAGATAAACTCTGTAAATTATCGTAATGTAATTATGGTAATTACATCAATTATAAATGGTCAAAATTAGATAAAATTTAAAATAAATTATGTTGGTCGTAATATTGTCTTTGAAACAATATATCAAATAATAATAAAATTTGCAGTAAGACTGAATAGAAAACACAGAATAAGAATATTCTAGTCCCATAACCAGTGTAGTTTTTGTACTTCTTATTACGTTTAGGTGGAGGGTATTAAAGATTTGGCATAGCCGAATATAGCAGTCTAACTTGTTTTAACTGAATCGGTAATTATACATATTAGGGTTATGTATGGAATAGCACAATTGACAAATGATCGAAAATTGTTGCGGCTAATTTCGTGTTGTGAACTTACTCCTAATCCACTTCATTCTGATCATTTTTAAAAATATTGAGATTCATATTGGTAATTAACCTAAGAAGAAATTGAAAAAGAGAATAAGCGAAATCGTATTAATACATCAAGATTAGTTGTCCAGCTGTAACAATTATTGTTTGCGTTAGAAATATTCAGCACTTATGTATGTCCCTTAGAGCCAGTTGAATTGTAGTAGTTTTCATTTAATGTAAAGCTACTAAAGCTTCTACGAATTCTTAAGATACTCCATGATCATTTGAAAATGTTTTTTCCTAATTTAACTAAAAGCAAGCACATTGGCCCAGGTAATGCTTTAGTGTTTCGTCCTCTTCTTTACATGTGACTTTGTCTCTGTATGTCCAGTTAAACTAGTCCTATTTCAGAGTGTTGTTAATCTATTTAGGTTAAGAATCTCGTTGGAATTCTCTTGAGGTTTGGAAGTTATTGGATAACTGCTGGCTGTAGAGTCCTGTAAGTTTCTGACATGTATTTTTCTCCAATTTTTTTAACATCTGCATATAGATCAGATCCTTGTTGAAAATGCGGCAGCAAGCGCTGAGTCATATAGTTTTTCTTATCCGGATTAACATTAAGTTTTCGCTCTCTCTCTTACCCAGTTTTACGATATGTTTAGAGCTTTTTTGGGATCTTTCCCTCAGTTGGATGAATCCTTTATCATGTAAAATCCTTAATAGACTATGTATAGTTACCCACCTTGTGAGGTTTCTATGCATAATCTCACAATCTATTTGTTCTCTATGACCTATTTAGTCTATTATATCCTGGCTGTATCAATAAATATAATTAGGTTATACTTATCTAAGAATGGTATAAAACTTTTTGTCTTGCTGTCTCAATGAATGTGCCTTTCTTGTAGGGATGTTGTTTGAATTTCATTGCACTTTCCGATATTTGACGTTTAACCCTTTTCGGCAATTTGCTGCAATCTTTTCAATAAGAACGAAATACATAGTTCCTTAAGTCAGATATTACAACGTTGTCAGTTCTAGCAATGTGCTAGCAATGTACTGACATTGAAAAATTGTTAGCAAAAGGTAAATTGTCAGTTCAGACGACTGTAAGAAAACTAACAATTTCATTGGCACCCAATTGTTTTTTTTTATGAATTTATCTGTCAACCGAACTTGTTTTTCCAAAATGTTATTAATGCACACTTGTTTGTTTAAAAATTCTATGACAATGCTGCCATTGGCAAATACATAAACTTTGCACATATGACAATGAAAAGTGTTTGACAATTGTCTTAAAGCAATGACAAAATTATGTGTTTACACGATTGTTAGATGTCTGATAATATTTTTGTCTTCCAATGTACTGAAAATTCATTTTCTTACAACGTTGGCAGACAAAAGTTTTAAGTTCACACGGTTGTTAGACATTTTCTGAACATTTTTCGGACAACGTTGTAATATCTGACGATCGTCTATACATAGCTTTACAACATTTTTCTACTAAACCTTTGTTGGATGTGTTTTGTATAGATAGGCGGCGATAGTACTCGACATTGTCGCGGAACACTGTGTAAATATTTAAAGTATCCTAAGATCAGTTAAAGGTTACTCAGGTTACACTGTATTTGAAAAGGAGGTTGTGCAACAATGTGTTAAGGTGGACTTAACAATTTTCAAATAATTTAAAAGGTTTGTTTATTTTGCACATTGCTATTGTTGTAATATTAACTTAAATAGTTGTTTTTATTTTTTTCTGTATTTCTGATTAGTTAAATGTAACATTGTTGTTTATATATTTTTTTTTAATATTTTATTTTTCTAATGTTGCAGTTGATGTGGTTGTTTTATTGATATTAATTTTTTGTTTAGTTGTCCATGGCGCATGCATGCCACTTAATGTTGCTGCTTGTTGTTATTGCTTTGTCTAGAGTTATTTGCTTGCTCTTGATGGAGGTGCTCTGTTTAATTTTATTATTATTATTATTATTGTTATTGTTGTTATTATTTATTCTCCGCCACATTTGTAAATTGTATGTAGCTTGAGTTTGTTCTTGTAGTTGTTGCTATTGTTTTATAGCTTTTTGGTGTGGCCAAAATGTAAGTGTCTGCCACACACCGAACAAAACAATTTAATGCTTCAACTCTAAACTCGATTTATATTTTTAGTATAAAAGTTGGCATAATTTTGTAAACAAATTCAGAATCAATCCAAAAAGCGTTCATTGAACAACAGTCTGAGTTCAATTTAAATAGTTTTTTTTTCAACTTCCAACTTCTTCTCCTTAAATCCTTTCAACAACATGAAGGTAAATTATTGAAAAATTAATGTGTTTGTGCAAAGTTTTAATTAAATAAGTGCAAAAAATTGTAAAATTCAACTGCCAAAGGATATAAATCTTAGAGAAATGTGGCTGAATATAAGTCTATTGTTTCACAAATGATTTATTGCTGCTTTTGTATTATAATATTCAAAAATATATGTAGTTTCATTAAATAATTAATTCTTTAACAGATATTCCTTTGCTTAATATTCAGTCAATATTTTAATGAAATCTCTGAAAATCTACAATTTTTGAAAAGTACATTTAGTGTATTACATTTATTGTCCACTTAAGCCCTCTTTATTAGAATTAAAATAAAACTTGTGTTTAAAATTGGATAAGTTCGAACAAATGAACAATATAAGTGAATCTATAAAATACCTGCATATATAATTCGAAATATAAGGAGTTAAATTCAAAAAATTTAAAAAATTCTCTTGAATTTTCAATGATCAGTACATACCGTTTGCAATATATAGAAGTAGTTGTATAATTACTTTTAATTATCTGTTATATAAGTGCCTACTTAATAGTCATTTGTTTGCACACATTCCTGTTTTACTGACAATCACTTCTGTGAGAATTAACTATCAAAGTGTTATTTGTTCATTATTTGTAATGATATTGAAGCAATGTCACATTTCTAAAGGCACGGTTACATTTGGCAAATATTTGCTTAAAAAAGCGTAACCACTTGTTTTAGCATAAATTTGTTTGACATTCTTTATTCTTACAAGAGTTTTGTAAGATCAAACAGCATCAAATAAATTAAAATTAAATAAGAAAAGTTTTGAAACAGTTAAACATTTTAACTCATCACTTGGCAATGAAAGTATTTGTTGGGCATCCGCGTTAAACATTATAGCTTTCAAAAGTTGTTTTTATTTTTAACATAAAAAAAGAGTTTTTTTTAAATGTTAATGTAGTTTGTTAATAGTAATTTAATAAATTTTTCTTGGTCCTTTTTTTTAGTTCGCATTTGCCGTAGTCATGTTGGCCTTAGTCGCCGGTGTTCAATCATCTCTGATTGGTGCTCATGCTCCTGGTGTATCGTATGTTACCTCTGCCATACATCCAGCTGGACCTTGGGGCGCTCCATTGGGACTTCATGGTGGTTGGGGTGGTCATGCTGCTGTTGATCATAGTGCATGGGCTGGTCCATTGGCTGGTCATGGTCTCTGGGGTGGACATGGTGCTTGGGGTGCTCATGGTGCCTGGGCTGGTCATCCCGGTATCTCTCTAGCTCAAGGTCCAGCTGTTGGTCATGCTGGTCTCGCTCTTGGAATTGGTCATGGACTCGCACATGGTGCTCATGGCCCTGGTGTTTATGTGGCTAAGACTCGTGGTGCTGTGCATACAGCTCCTTTGGCTGGTCACATTGCCTCGGCTACTTCATTGAATGTGGCTCCAGCTCCTGGTACGCATTAAACTAACCACTAAATCGTTCGTAGGCACTGCAGCAACCATTCCATATTCCAATAATCTGATGACACCAAGATGCCAAACTAGTTATAAGTTAATTATACTTGTTACATCCTCCTTAATCCTATCTTCTTCACCACTGTATCCCTTCCGTTTATTGTCTGATCCTATTCCAATTTCTCTTCAATTTTCCCTAAGTACTTTTCAGCTTTTAGATTTCTTTTTTTTTAGCAGCTTTCTTATGATACCTGAAATTAGCACACACTACCAACACCACCACTACCACCGCCTGCAAATCTTTTGCATCCTTCAACATCTATAAGGGTCTTAAAAAGGTTTTGCAAATGGTTTTTTTGATTTTTAGTCCTGTTCCAACACCAAGTCCAACAACAATCAAGAAGAAGCTACACTGGCACATTTTCAACAACAACAACAACATCTATTCAATCTATTCTGAACTCTTCGTTCTCTTTCTGTATCTGTACTTTGCATCTCTCTTTGCATCTATCTATGTTTACTTCTATCTATCTCACTCCCTAACTGTAAATATTGTATAGTATTGCAACAACATAAACTTTGAAAAAAAAATCAAACAAAAAAATTTTAAACTATCTTTGATCTACATATAAGAAAAAAACATTGTTATTGTTTAATAGTGATTTTATGTACAAAATAAAGTAAAATTACAAAAAAAAAAATATATAAAAAATTATTGGTATTTTATTGAAATAAATTGGCAAAATATTAAATATAGTTAAATTAGTGATAAAGGTTTTTAGGATTTTTAATTTCTACAAATATGACCTCATTTGGCAGAACTTGAGCTTTCCGAGATAAAATCTGGTCATTTATAAAATTATAAAAGTTATTATTTGAACAAATTTATACTCGTATAACAGACAGACATCGACAAATTTTGTTTCAATAAAACTAATAATTCGAAGAATACATTTTAACTGTACGAATAAATTGAATGCACATTTAAAATTAATCAAATTATTTGGATAATTAAATATATATGTATATTAAACTCCTTCCGGTTTGGTGGTTAGTTATCTAATCACTTATTGTTGCTTGCTTAAAACTTGTTTTCGTGTCACCTATTGACAAATTATTAAATAATTAAATTTGTAAAGACATTGGGGTCATAACCATAGTCACAAACTGTCAACACTTTACTTTAACTATGGACACGTAAAAGTATACTTTAACCGCTAAAACATACTTTTAATTTAAAACAAGTAAGAATGTATAGTCGGTCAAGCCCGACCATATAATACCCTACACCCAGTATATGTATGAATAATTTTTTAGAAATGGGCGTTATATGGGAGAAATAAACTATTATGGACCAATCATTCAAAAATTTTGTGTCATGATGTCTGTAAATATAATTATTATATGTGTTAAACTTTATCACAATGTAAATACTTTTAAAAGATTTATGGAGCTTAAAGTGTATTACGGAGAGGGTCTTATATGGGACCGACCATTATAAAATTGTACCGTATTATTTGTATATATATTAAATATATTTGTGGTCAATATTATTTGGATACCAACATTTTTGAGAGAGTTATGCTCTTTAAAGTGATTTTCGGAAGTGAGCCTTATATGGGAGCTACGACTAATTATGAACTAATCTGCACAAAATTTGTAGATGTGATTTGGCTTCATTTACCACTAATTTTTGATGAAATTTGTGAGGATAGTTACATAATTCAAACATTTATGATCGGTAAACCCCAATTTCGGGAGGAAATTTGTATGAAGGCAAGGTGAAATAATGGACCGAGTTCCACCAGTTTCAATCCTATCCATCCTTGGGTCGAAAAAATATTTTATTGAAATATCTTCAAAATTGCGACCTGTACTCTGCGCATAAGCTTTACATTAACAGCCAGTCAGCCAGCCAGACGGACGGACGGACGGACATCGTTAAATCGACTCAGAAAGTGATTCTGAAAGTGATTCTGAGTCGATCGGTATACTTTAAGGTGTTTTGTGGACCAATATTTCTGGGCTTTACAAACGTATGCACAAATCCAATATACCCTCCTATGGTAGTGTAGGGTATAACCAGCTGAAGTTGCTTTTAAATAATTTAACATCACTTTAAAATCAACCAGCTGTTTATGCAAAGAACAAAAACTGGATGTGTACAAAAGTATAAAAAAGTAAAAAAAAATATATAAAATATAAAAAATTAAACAGTGGATAAGCAATTATAAAAAGGTATTTTGGTGTGTGTTTAAATGCAAGGGATGCTCTCTTCGTGACGGCATTAGCTTTCCTGGCTCTTACTTTCATTCGCATAAACTGCGATTTGAGTTTTGGAATTTCACGATCATAGCCTGCGAAAGCCATATCAGTCCGGATTGTTTTCCATGTGTTCTTTTTTTTAAGAATCATGCAAGTGTCGTTGCCTTTGTGTTCGACAATATCCAGGTGCAATCTTATACACTCCCGCAAATATTCTCTTTCTGCAGTAGCCCAATTCGCCTCTAATAGGCCTATTAATCTTAACTTCTCCATTTTTCCACTGCAAACACTGTTCTTAAATTTTCCGGCTTAATTTTATTATTTTGCCGATTTTTGTTTTTTTTTTTTAATTTTCAATGACAGCTTTTTAAAGCTGTCACCTGCTTATTTTTCTTTACAGTTTCTTTGATATAATTTTCTTCATATGAGGTGGCACCTAGTTAAAGTCGGTTGAACTTAAAATGACCTTAAATTTTCACTATAGTTACAAAATAATTAAAAATAGGTTTTAAGTTGAAAGTTGTTTTTAAAAAGAACCGACTTTAGCGTTTGTCTATGATTATGGCCCATTGTTGTTCTTTTGTTGCGAGACTTTGCCTCTAGGTTGCACTCCACCACCATAAGTATTGAATGAGTGTATGTATGTATAAGTTTGTCAATCCGTCTGTAACACTGAGCAATATTAATCTGAGACCCAACAAAGTATATATATTCTTGATCCTTATGAAATTCTAAGTCGACTGAGCCATGTCCATCTGTCTGTCTACAACACTCTAACGTCCAAAGGACACAACCGAAATCAACAAAATTTACAAAAAAGCGTTATAGTTCTCCTAAGCAGTTTGGTATTGAAAATCAGCAAAATCCGTAAAGTAGAACAAGAGTTATGGATCAAAATGTAAGACAACCTCCATAAAAAATTGATATTTTTAAACATTTTTCTTCCAATTTTTTTAAGCACGATGGCCACGTATCAAACTGATTTGACAAATAATATGTATGTATTGGTAATATTTAGTTTGAAGTAGCGGCGGCAGTGAAATCTAAATTGTTTTGATTTTCGTCAAACTCACATCAACATATACGTGTGAGATTTTTTTCACTAACACAATCAAAAAAACTGAGTTTGTCAAATCAGTTTGATACGTGGCCATCGTGCTTTAAATATATCGCCCATATTCCCATTTTGTTTTTATGCTAAACGAAGAAAGTGTAATGAAAATAGTAAGAGTTGATCCATGATTTCTCATAGCCCCCCCAAATAATTCTTGTAGATATATAAAATGTTGTGCTAAATTTTATGATGGACGACCCATAATTGGTTATAGCTCCCATATAATAACCACATTCGAAAAAGTCATTTAGACTTATATTTATCTTATAAATATCGCTAACGACTGAAAGCTTAACACAGATCAAAATCATACTACAGAAATTTGTAAATCTCGGTCCATATTTGACCATATTCACCATATGAAGCGCTCTTCCGAAAATCACTCATAAATCTCGTTTAAACGACGATACCGATACCTAAAATCAAACTGCTGGATTTTTAAAATTTCGGTCCATATTTAACGATATCCCCCATATCCGAATCGATATCCACTTCCGAAATTCATGTTAATATTAACATTTATCTTAAATGTACTATTATTATATTGAAATTAAACGTGGGATATCCTCATACATATGTATAAAATTCTCTGTTTCGAAATTTAAGAATACGTACCGCTTCCGAAAAACAAGTTAACACGAATTAATGTCTAATAAATGTCGATATCAGATCAGAAATTGTAATCCAGAAATCATACTAATATCGGTTATACGGCAAACATGCTACTGGATTTTGTAGCTGTCAGTAAATCATTGGCAATAGCTGCTGGAATAAGACCACTTCCGAGTATAACAACCAACCATACAACTCTTGTAAATAACATTATTGAAATCAAATTCTCTTACCCATTTTTATACCCTGCTTCTTAACTTGTGGTGAATATGGAAAAATGTTTTTTTAATTGTATAAATTGTTAAATTACACTCAAGATTGTTATGAAAAATCAGACAAATTCTGTAAATTATGGTAAGAATCGGATATTAAGTCAATTATAAATATTCAAAATTAGATAAAATTTCAGAATATTTGAAATAAATCATGAAATAATTGTCTTTCAAACAATATATCAAATACTAATGAAATCTGCACTAAGACTGAATAGAAAACACAGAATAAGGATATACTAGTTCTAAAACCAGTGTAGTCTTTGTATTTCTTATTACGTTTAGGTGGAGGGTATTAAACATTCGGCACAACCGAATATTGCACTCTAACTTGTTTTTTTTAACAGGTCGTTTAATATTGAAATAAAGAAGCATAGAGTGTTTATTATTAAACGAAAGCAATGGTATTTAGATATTTACAGTCTAATTCCTAAAAACTTATCAAGGGTTTATAACAGGCTTATAAAGCAAATATCCATACAAAATTTGCTTTATAAGACAGTTATAAACCTTTTACAAGTTTTATGAATAAGGGGGTTAGTATTTGTTTGTTTGTTTTGTGATGACATACTCGTATATACATATGTAACAAGAGCATAACCACTATGACTATAGTACATTCTAAATAATCTGTTTTCCCCCATAATTATTCCCTACACCACAATAGTAGGGAGGGTATATTGGATTTGTGCTGATGTTTGTAACGCCCATAAATATTGGTCCAACACCCATCGTAAAGTATACGGATCGGCTCAGAATCACTTTCTGAGTCGATCTAACGATGTCCGTCCGTCCGTCCGTCTAAAGCTTCTGCGCAGAGTACAGGTCGCAATTTTGAAGATATTTCGATAAAATTTGGTATGTGATATTTTTTCGGCCCAAGGATGGATGGGATTGAAACTAGGATTGGGGCTTACCGGCCATAAATCTTTGAATTATGCAAGTATGAAAACAAAATTTACCACAGATGAGTAGTAAATGAAGCTAAAGCACCTCTCTAAATTTCGTGAAGATCGGTCCATAATTAGTCGTAGCTCCCATATAAGGACCACTTTCAAAAATCACTTAAAAGAGCATAACTCTCTTAAAAATGTTGGTATCCAAATAATATTAAATACAAATATGTTTTGGACATATACATAAAACATGCTAAAATTTTATGTCAATCGGTCCATAATTAGTCATAGCTCCCATATAAGGCCCACTTCCGAAAATCACTTAAAAGAACATAACTCTTTTAAAAATGTATGTATCCAAATAATATTGAACACAAATAGGTTTCGTCTATATACATATACTATGGTAGAATTTTATGACGAACGGTCCATAATTAGTCGTAGCTCCCATATAAGGCCCACTTCCGAAAATCACTTAAACGAGCATAACTCTTTTAAAAATGTTGGTATCCAAATAATATTTGGATACCAATATAATATAATAGAAATCGCAGATATTTTGTTTGAAAATATACCTTCTGATGGTGAAAGTGTGTGTAGTTTCGAATCAGTAGAAGAAAAAAATCATGACCAAGAACCCGATCTGATGATACTCGGTGACATACGTGTACCTTCAGGACTGCAGCTAGAACTTGATGATTATTTTTACCCAGATGATGACATACCTCTACTTCTGCTACTCAGTTACCTACTATTAATGCAACCTAAGTGGGAAAAAAACTTCAGAATTGAAGAGCCGTGCGAATATATAGGAGCCGGAGGTGTAGAATTAAAGAATATAATATAAACAAAATTTTCCGTTTATTTTCTGCTTTCAAATAGATCTATAACCTACGCAGAAAGTACCAACTTCTACAACCACTACACCTTAAGAAATTGAATGTCAATCGTCATAGGGTGGTTACTTAAGTAACCACCACAAAATCCTGAAGCGTAAATATGTTTTTTTCTATTGTTTTTTAATAAATGAACCTTAATTCAAATAAAAATGTTTTGTTAGTTGTTTTGTTAATACAATTATATACTTTTTATTAAATAATTTTTAAGCTTGAGGTCACTTTTTGTTTTTTATAAAACACACACAAAAAGTGACCTCAAGCTTAAAAAATATTGTGTTTTTTATAAAACACACAAAACGTGACCTCAAGCTTAAAAATTATTTAATAAAAAATCATACAAAAAGGTCAAAGAAAATAGAATAAAATTATTTACAATTATATATGTAAGACTGTGGCTGACAGAGTTAAAATAAAGTAAGAAATTCAGCGTTCCACTCTGCCAAGTCGTAGGTTTAATGCCACCATCGATGGCATACATTTTAGTTACAACGATTTTCTTCGTCTATTTCAATGTAATCACCAATGTTATCCTCAATATCACGTTCGTCAACATTTCCGGCTTTAAAGCTTGATTTATTGCCATTATTTTAATTCTTTTACTTCGGTGGCGTTTGAATGCTATACCACCGAAGGAGGGCGCTGTAATAAATATTAGTTATGATTGGATAGAAAAACTAATAAGTATCAGAAACTGATGTTGTTTTGAGTGGTAATCGAACCCAGGCCGCAAATACCAACTCATTCTTACTGATCAAACGCGCTAATCAATTAAGCTACAGCACCCTTTATTACACAATATGATAAAAACCAGCATCTATAGGTACCTATATTTTCTAGCGGAAGAGTGGCTGGATTTGAGGTGAACAATAATGCATTATCTAGCTGTTTACAAATTAAATACAAGAAAAATTGATGTACATGTGTACATATGAATGTATGTATATAAAATTGTTTATTTAAATTTGTATCTTAGAGAATATTTACATATTTCCGCAATTTATTTACATATGTTCTTGCAATACTAAATAATAATTACATTTAATGAGAAGGATGGATAGTTAGATAAAGACATAGAAAATAGTTACAGATACAGTTACAGATACAGAACAGACAAAAAAAAGTTCGTAAAAATCATAAAATTTTCCTGATTGTTGTTGGACTATAAATTCAATAGCCGATATGCCAAAGCGTTATGATGTTGAGTGTGTGCCATAAAAGAGCGCTTTAGTAGCTAGATATAACTATGAGATTTCAGTTGTGGGGTATTGTAGTGCCTTTTGATTGATTGTCTGCCATTTAATGGGTACCAGGAGCTGGAGCCACATTCACTGAAGTGGCCGAAGCAATGTGACCAGCCAAAGGAGCTGTATGCACAGCACCACGTGTCTTAGCCACATAAACACCGGGACCATGAGCACCATGTGCGAGTCCATGACCAAGACCGATGCCAAGACCAGCATGACCTAGAGCAGGACCTTGAGCTAAAGCGATACCGGGATAACCACCCCAAGCACCATGACCACCCCATGCACCATGACCACCCCATGCACCATGACCGGCTAATGGTCCACCCCAGGCACTGTGATCAATAGCGGCATGACCACCCCAACCACCATAAAGTCCCACTGGTGCTCCCCAGGGGCCAACTGGAGCAGCGGCGACATATGATACACCAGGGGCATGTTGAGCAATCAATGAAGACTGAACACCGACGGCAAGAGCCAACATGACTACGGCAAATACGAACTGCAAGATTGAAAAGAAAAAAAGAAAATATTTATTTAAATCAGAAGCATAGATGCATCTCTATTGTTTGCTTATTATATCAGCATATTTCGAAATTTTCTATCGATGGTCAAATAGTAACTGACAATTAAATTAAATTACAACTTAAGAATGTTTAACTTTAATTGCTTTTAGATTTATTGTGAGTTATAATATGTAAATCCTCGATTTATAGTTTTTTTTTTAAAGATGCACTTTTGTGGCAATAAATATTATAGTTATTTTTTAAGTTTTGTAAAATTTTTAATTCCAAAATTTTATTTTTAAAACACTTTTCAAGAAACTTTTTGCCAAATTTACCTTCATGCTGTTGAAAGGATTGAAGGAGAAGTAGGAAAATAAGTTGATAGACAAGCTATTTAAAGTGAACTGAAACTAGTGTTCAATGAACGCTTTTCGATTTGTTTCTGATTTTATTAACCAAATTATGCCAACTTTTATACTAAAAACTGAAATCAAGTTTACAGATAAATTATGTTTGTAGTTTGGTGTATGTGGCGTGTAGTGGCAGTTACAGTTAAAGTTACATTTTGGCCACACCAAAAACTCCAGCAAAAACAAAAACTGAAAACAACAAGAAAATAGTGAAATAATCACCACCACCAATACAAACAAGCCACACAAATAACAAATAAACGATTAATAATGTTTTTAATTTTCTTAAATATGTATTTTAATACCCTTCACCGTTATTAGTGAGTGAGTGCAAGTGTGACTTTGATTGTGTGCAACAAAATATGTTTGAGTATCGAGGAATGAGGAATGTGAGTTTTGTAATTCCATTGAAAATATACGGATGTGTATTATTTCAGATGTAAACATTATACCTGTAGTAAAACAAACAGATGTTTTTTTTTTAAATTAAAAAAACACAATGTTTCATTTTGATTGATGTTTGATGATTGAGGGTGCCCCTGTTGTCTAGTTGCTAGTATGCTAATATATCAATCTGGGCATTGTAGATTCCAGGGATTAGAATATTATTGCAATTTTTGAACAATCTAGGCTCGAATAAAGTGTGTGATAATTTCAACTTCTTTCCACTGCCACAATTTAAAATTTCAAGACACTTTTTTGCATTTATGACCTCACAAGTGTATTTGGAAATCAAATAAAATACATTCTGATAAATAACAAGTAAGAGTTTATATTCGGCTGAGCCGAATCTTATATATCCACCAACATACACATATATGAGTAGTGTGATCTATACATATATACGCGTTATTTTATATATACGAGTATATATTTTATAAATATATTTTAGATTTTTTTGGGTTTTCCACTAATGGACTCCAGTTATGGACTGATCTTCACAAAATTCAATAGTAAAATATTTAATTACATACAACTAATCTGTGTTAAATTTTATTTCGATGTTAATGTGTTTTTCGGAAGTTACGATGATTTATATATATATATGTGGATTATTTGTGTCAAATTCCAACTTGATTAAGATTTAGGTGATTATCGGAATTGATCTGTATAAGGTCAAATATGTAGCGATCGTCATAAAATTCGGTACGCTTATTAATATATATTTATGTATTGTATACATTATGAGCATTTAAGATATATTCGGAAGTGGACTTTATATGGGAGATATGGTCTGGTAGTCATTAAATTCAGTACGGTGATTTATTTAACTCGTCGTCGTGCCCAACAATTGCACCTCTC
Source organism: Bellardia bayeri (assembly GCA_950370525.1). Lineage (NCBI taxonomy): Eukaryota > Metazoa > Arthropoda > Insecta > Diptera > Calliphoridae > Bellardia > Bellardia bayeri. Next base: position 59,485,888 of record OX493265.1, read on the forward strand.
ACGCTCGTCGTTGATGAACATTATGCATAAAGACTTGCATTTACACGCTTACAAGGTGTAATTGGCTCAAGAACTAAAGCCTCTTGACCATTCCAAACGTCGTGAATGGGCAGAATGGTGGCAAGAAATGGCAACAGTGGATGATCAATTTTCGAAGAAAATCATCTTCAGTGATGAGGCACATTTTCACCTCAGTGGATTCATCAATAAACAGAATTGCCGCATTTGGGCGAATGAGAATCCAAGAGTGATTGTCGAAAAACCAATGCACCCACAAAGAGTGACTGTTTGGTGCGGTTTATGGGCTGGCGGCATCATCAGGCCGTATTTTTTCCAAAATTAAGCCGGTCAGGCAGTTACTGTGACTGGTGTTCGCTATCGTGAGATGCTAACGAACTTTTTATGGCCCGAATTGGAAGATATAGATGTGGACGATATGTGGTTTCAGCAGGGCGAAGTCACTTGCCACACAGCCAACGAAACAATGGCTCTTTTGCGCAACAAATTCAATGGCCGTGTTATCTGACGTAAAGGCGATGTCAATTGGCCGCCAAGATCATGTGATTTGACACCGTTGGACTTTTTTCTTTGGGGTTATTTGAAAGAAAAGGTGTACGTCGATAAGCCAGCAACAATTCAAGAGCTAAAGGATGAGATAATTCGGCACATTAACGGCATAGAACCTCCATTATGCCTCAGGGTCATCAAAAATTTGGACCATCGGATGGAGGTGTGCCGCCGTGGTCGCGGCGCCCATTTGGCCGATATTTTGTTCCATACATAATTGAGTAAAACCAATATATCATAATAAAATAAAATTACAATAATTTCCTAAAGAGTTTGTGTTTTATTCAAAATCAACATCGGCCCTTGAAATTTAACCACCCTTTATATATATATCGCACCTGTTCAACAAAAGAGTATTAACTCAAAATTTTTAAATTTTCACTTTTTATAAAAAAAAAACGATACATAATGATCTATTTTACCCACTGTAAAAATCTCCCATTATTTTGTCTACTCTTTCGTCAAAAAATACCGTTATGTCACTCTTCATATCTTCAGAGTTACTATTTATAATAAACAGTTTTTTGCCTCTACTAAAAAATAGAAAATTTTGAGTTACTACCCTTTTGCTGAACAGGTGCGTTATATATAGATTATTTGTGTTGAATTTAAATTTGATAACATTTAATTGATTTTTGGAAGTGGACTTTATATCAAATACTGATCGAGTATCATGAAAATTCGTGTATACGTTATATATGTATACATACGTGGGCTTTTTGTGTTCAATTTTTACTTTTTTGTTTTTTTTATAAGAGATTTATGCGCATTTAAGTTTTTTTTAGAAGTGGACTTTATATGGGTGCTACGGTCAAATATGCAAACGAAATATCCTTTTGAGATTTCTCTTTATATGAAACTTATTTAGCTGAATTTTGTATGGATACTACTTTCTATAGACATTTATGTACCATAAAGCCATATTCCCGAAAGACATTTGTATGGGGGCAATGTGAAACCGTTAAGCGCATCTTACTATTTTCAGCAAAACTTGTCCTTTAATAAAAAAAATACTAAAATGTGCAAAATTTCATGATGTTACGGGCAATAATCAGCCTTATTATGAGTGTCGTTTTCTTTTTACGACAACGACTCTTTCGTAATAGATTAAAGAAACAAATTTAATTTTATCTTTATATCTTTGATTATTCTATGTTCAGTATTAGAAATGAACCATCATGTGGTATTTACTCTCTCCCAGTTGATGGCATTAAAGTAAAGACAGCTTGCGATACTGGGGCACCTTGTACGTTGGTGTTATCATTGTTTTACAAAGAAAACGAAATTAAAGAAGCTTTAAAAGCATGTAAAGTTACATGTGTAAGTATAGCAAAAATAACATACGAGGGTTGCTCAAAAATTTTAGCAGTTGTTGTCTCTAATACAAACAGTCCGCCATTGTTGGGTTGTACCAAAGAATATAATTCATATAGAATACGCATGTGAACGAAAACCAAAATATTTTTGAAAACAAATTCATGATGCGCGCGGGAAGACAAAAGGGAAAGAAGCACAAACAAAGAGCGTAACAATGCTCTCGTTGTTTATGAGATCTTTTAATTGTCATTTATCACCATATGTATGTGTGTATTAAAAACACATTAACGTAAAAATAAAACAAAAACCTAACAAAAGAATTTTTGTTTCTTGCAATTTTTGTGCAAATAACCTTCGTAAAATATATGAAAAATATCGAGGTTGTGTGTAACTTTGGTCTATAACTCGAATCCTACTGCACCGATGTGGCACATTTTTTACACCAAACAAAGAATGTTTGGCAAGAATTTCATTGTTGTAAGTATTTTTTTCGAAGCGCTATCATGATTTCGAAAGACGGATAGACGTGGGTATAAAAAGGTTTTCAGTTAAAACAAAAGACTTAAGAACAAAACTTTTTTTAAACAAGGCAAAAGTTTCTTATCAATAAAAATTTTATTTATTAATATCTTTTAATGAAATTTTGCAATTATATAAACTTATATTTTTAAGAAACAATACTAAAATGGAAAAAAAATTAAAATTTTTTAAAAGGTACCAAGATCCCAAAAATGTATTTTTTAGATTTTTAACGATATTATCTATAACAGGGGTTGTGAAAAACATTTGCAGAATTATTAAGAACATATTGGGCAGTATAAGATTGGTTATTATTTTTAGATATCGACTATAGGATTTGAGCACATTTGCCCTAAGTTTGAGTTTTTCCTAAATATAGCCATATTTTGAATTGAACTGGTCCTCTGGTCCTTTTTAAAAAGTATATATATACATTTTGAGTTTTCTTAGAAATTTATTAAATAATGTAAAAATTGTAGAAGTATCTTTTCATGCAAAATAATGACAAAAAATAAAATTTACTTTTGACTATGTGATGATTTTTAAACAAAAAAAATTTTTTCTGGGTTTATAAAATGTATCATCCACAAAAAAATATTTCGAAAAAATCCGGTAATATTTGAATCCGCAATTAGCAGAAAATTAGTATAGGGTGACAAAAAAAGTTACACATTTAATTATTAATATGCGAATATTTCGTAAACTGTAAGAGATAATATATAGATATGACAAAGTTTTTTTTTTGTACTCAACTATTAGATTTAATTTATAGTATAATATTTAATATGGGATCACAAGCAATGAACTAGAAGACAAATTTAAATTTTGCACATACCCGGGTACCTCTGGCACCTCGCCTGGTGGATTTATGGTGATCAAATAAAAAAAAACTTAAACTCGGCATATGAAATTTCTCTAAGCATATACAATTTTATTGCAATCGGAATCACCGTTTAGACATTACAGATTTATTTCTCTTTATTTTTAAATTACTCCACACGACAGCTGCAAATTCAATGATATCTATACAAGTAAATTATATTTACCTTTTGTTTAATAATTTTTCATAAAAACTGCAAATTATATTTAAAATTTCTATTTTGAAAGAAATACGCTTAAAGTAAAGAGAGTATGTAGTTGAGCGTACTTATAGCTTCTTCAGTAAATGTATAAATGTTGCTTCAAAAAGTTATAATTCTACAGAGAAATCTTTAATCTTTTTTAATAAAAAAAATACTGTATGATTTTGGAATAACTTTCAAAAAAGCAGAAACAAGATTTTCAAAATATACCACGGGCTCAAAATATTGGCATGTAATAACCACTGTATATATGGCCGCTATTGTTACTTATTTATTTACGTTGAAACAAAAAATATTACTCAAAATGTTACATTAGAGGAATGTGATATTGAAAGTGATTGAATATAAAATACAAATAAAATACAATAAAAAACTTTATGATATGAACAAAAGGCTAAAACCTATAATATGCATTGGAATACCTAGAATATATAGGAGAACACAATGAATATGACATACAGTATTTTAGAGCTGAACAAGTGGCATCCTAAAAGTCTTATTTAAAGTGATGTTGAATGTGGTAATGAAAATATAATTGGGGATATTCATGACGACTACAATGAAATACACAATGAACATTGTCATAAAATATAAAAATAAGTGATATTATTAAAGATGGCTTGACTTTAGTTTGTTCACATTATATTCGAATAATTCGTTTAATTTAAAATAAAAACCGAATTATTTAAACTTATTGATTTATTCGTTTTATTCGAACAACTTTTCCAATAACTTTTAATTTAACAAATTTAATTTTAATTTAGATTTCAAGACATAGATATTATTTTTTCAATAACTCAAATATCACATCTTAAGACAAACAATTCAAAGGATTATATTTCAAATACCCACAAAATACCCAGTAAAAAATGTACTCCAAAAGGAGCAGGTTTTATGTATGAATTCATACCTCAAATCGCTTTAAACCTTCTGATGGGCTGCATGATTTTTTAGGAGGTGTTCCCGGTTTGGAGGACTACTTTCTGCTGACAATAAGCGCTTCTTTTAACCTAATCAAACGTGCAAATAAATCACTTTCCTAAAGTGTTTTACGTCACTTCGCGCACACCAATCAAAGAACAAATTCTATCTATTTGTTTTTTCTTAAGAAAAATTCATAGCAACTGAGAAGCGCGATATTCATTTTGTAATTGACTTTCGTTGTCATTGTAAATCTGTAGGCTATAATTTAATTTTTGTTTTTCGCTTTAAAACCTTCTTCGTTGTCAGCACTAAAAAAACATCTTTTTTGTATATTTTATTCGTAAGCATTTACTGCTTTAAAAGAGCGCTTATATTGAAGCGCTCAATTATGCGTCTTTTCTCTTAAGTGCTTAAAAAACACACAAATTTTTTTACTGGATATTTAATGAATTAAAGTTAAAACTAAAAATTCAATTAATGTAAATAAATTATTGAAGATGATCCAATCATGCGGTAAATAAATTTTGTAACCACAGTGCTTAAATACAAGGTGGGTTACAGCTGAATACTGTGTCTTTAAAATTGCTTTACAAGGTTCCAACAATACGAGTACGTGTTGGCAATCAACGTGACAAATACACTGTGAGTGTTGATAGTAGGAAGTAGTTGTGGATGGTAAAATACTATTATTTAAACGATGATGGTATTTGATATAATCTTGAAAGTTGGACAACAATGTAGTCAAACCATGGTACAAAAATTGTTGGGTGGCAGCATAAAACTCGGTACTAAATTGAGCGAACGCCACGACGTAACGGTAGTAGGCCAATTCCAATTTAATATAGCCAGCAAGCAAACTGTTTCAATGCCTTAGTTTGGCCGTAAGGCAAAGACAAGCCAATTTTATGGCGGGACGGATACACTTCAGTTTTCACGAAATTTCGAACATTAGTAATGAAAATTAAATTATTTGGAATGTAAGCGGACTAAGCAGTAGCACCAAAAGTTATGGATAACTTGTGACCTGGGGGATAACGAAACAACAAATATAGTTGAAGCTAAGCGACGGCATTCTGTGAACAAATCATCATAGATTTCAATACGTGTTTCCATGTGAGTTTTGTTAAAGCATTGGTGACAATTCTTAAAAATTTTATAGAAATATATAGTCAATGACAAGATTTATACATAAATTTTGTTATATGGTTAATAATATTAAGAATATTAAAATACCACAAAATTATATCTGCAAGAAAAAAGTTTGCTAATTCGAGTCTTAAACTATTTATTCCATTTTATCTGCACCGGAACATTATTTAGTCTTTAGACCAGTAAGAAATAAAATTAAGAAAAAAATACTTTATATTATATTTATTTGTAAGATGATGTTAAAAATATTTCTAATATTTTAAAAATAGTATCCTTATTTATCTTTCGTACCTCTAAATAATAACTCAATAATAGTTTTTTATTTAATTTTACATATTTTATTTGAACGTAAAATTTTTGATCGCTTCTGGATCAACGATATAATTTTTATGTTTGTTTTTTTTTTTTTTTTTGTAGATTTATGTTGCTGTTTACAATATTTACAGTTGAAGAGTAAGATAGCTATAGACAGAGACAGTTATAGAAAAAGATATAGATACAGTGATAGTTACAGATAAATAGATAACAAAAGTTTAGATTATTTAAGTGTAAGTACTCGTAATGTTGCTGAAAATGTGCCAGTAAGAATTCATCATGATTGTTGTTGGACTTAAATTCTAAACTATTTGTCATCAGGTTTATGGCAGTATTTGCTGGGGGGGGGAGTGGATTGCTGTAGAGTGTGTGCTATAGTAAAGAATTTATTAGTTGGAGGGAAGTAGAATTTGTTTGGGACTATTAAGCTATTGATGTGTCTGTTATAGATCGTTGTTGACTTAATGGGTACCAGGAGCTGGAGCCACATTCACTGAAGTGGCCGAAGCAATGTGACCAGCCAAAGGAGCAGTGTGCACAGCACCACGTGTCTTCGCTACATATACTCCGGGACCATGAGCACCATGGGCTAAACCGAGTCCGAGACCAAGACCAGCATGACCAACAGCGGGACCTTGGGCAAGAGCGATGCCGGGAATACCTCCCCATAGACCATGACCGCCTAAAGGAGCAACCCATGGACCACCCCAAGCACTGTGATCAATAGCGGCATGACCTCCCCAGGGTCCAACGCCCCAAGGTGCTCCCCATGGACCAACACCAATCAAAGATGATTGCACACCAACGGCAAGAGCCAACAAGACTACAGCAAATACGAACTGTTAAATAATTGGAAAGATTATTTGTAAATGGAAATTTGATTTGCAGAGATTTATTCCAGTAAAGCTTTGTAGCAAACAATAAAGCTTGTTTAATTGGATTCAAAATAATTGTATTCTTGTTTAATTTAGGTGGAAACTGGAGATGGAAACTAGAGATGTTTGCACTTAAATTAAATAAGAATACAATTATTTTGATTTAATTTCTCTTAAACTGTAAGAATTTTGTGAAGAACAATTTAGATCAATTCAAATACAAATTTTTTGTAATCCTTTAAATGCTAATTTTGGTATCCTTTGCTCAGTTTTTTTTTTTTTTGTATTACACTCTTTCCTTCAAAATTTACCTTCATGTTGTTGAAAGGTTGGAAGGAGCAGAAGTTGGAAAATAAATTGAAAGAAAAACTGTTTAAATTGAACTCAAGCTGGTGTTCAGTGAACGCTTTTTGATTTGATTCTGATTTTATTAACGAAATTGTGCCAACTTTTATACGAAAATAAAATGATACAAGTTTTGAGCTAAAGTATAGCATTTCTGTGTGTGGCAGTTGTTAAACTTAAACTTACATTTTGGCCACACCAAAAAGCAGCAACAAACAAAAGCAGACAAGAAACTTAAATTGAAATCAAAACAACATACATACATACATATGTACGTACGTACTTACAGCAACTTTACAACAGTACAACAAATATAAATAAATATTTAATATTATTATTATAAACTATTAACACAAAGTTCATATTTTGTTGCAATTTCTTAATAACCTTCACCATAATTGCCCAGTAATTGTGTTTCAGAGTTTGTGGCTGTCATTGTGTTTGTAACACAGAGAAATATTTAATTTTAACATCTTTAAGCATCAGTACACATTTGTATGTGTATCTGCCATATTTTGCGGATTTCCTATTCTAAAAAAAACTCACTTAGTGTTTGGTGTAAATTTGCTTTTCAGCTGTCCCTGGGTTAATTTATGTAGTAGCGATCTGGATGTCATGTTGAACGGTGTTTTTGACACTATCAGTTTATGTTTTTATCTCGTCGAACGTGCTAAGAAATCATTGCAAAATTTTTAGAGCATGCAATTTTCTTGCAAAGTCGAATCTAAATGTGCAACCGTGGTGCAAAAAATAACAAACCTGATTCACTTAATTGCAACATAAGTGTGTGTTTAAGTAGAAGACAATATATAATTGTAAGGGCTTAAGGAAAAACTTTTTTTTCATGAATCGCATTAAATGTTGCACAATATTTCGGTCCACCGGCTTTTTAACCTTCTTTCATATCGCTTACATTTTATTAACATTATTAATAGTCTCATATTGCTCAATGTTTTTGGCCTAAGGACAATTCATCTAGCCACCATACAAATGTACTTCCGAAATAAAATCCAAAAATATTGTGTTCATAGGCCAATTACGAAAATCACTTTAACGAACATAAATGTTTAAAAAATATTGATATCCAAATAAAATTAAACACAAATATGTTTCATACTTTCACAAATTATTCAGCATAATTTTATTTTCTGATTGGTATATAATCAGTCATAGCTTCCATATTAGACCTTCTTCTGAAAATCTCTTTAAATTGCATAGTTTTTTTTTACAAGTACTGATATCAAGATACAATTCATTGCATATAAATTGTATATGCACAGAAGTTATGCTCGCTCCATAATACGTCATAGCTCCGACTGTAAATCATAATATAAATTATATCACCAAATTTGATTTGACCATTGGTTTTTATTTGGCATAAGAAATCTAGCATAATAACATCCGAAAGAATACTCAGCACTATTGCGATTTCGGATATAATATTCTAAGATTTTTAATGAGCAAATAGAGAGGGATAAAGCAAATGAAACAATTATTCACAAACCACATGATCTTCTTAACTTTGTATGCAGATGCCATCAAGTATTCTAAAGCTATTGGCTACAACGAATCTTTCTACTGATGTAAGGTCAATTACCTACTAATAATTTTTAACCTGATTGTAAAGAATGCCAACTGTTGATGATATCTGGCGAAATCTCCAAAGTGCTCAAGTCAATTTCTCTCCTTGCATAAGCAACGAAGACAATGTGGGCATGGTTAATGAAAAGACAAGGTGCATTGCGCGATCTGTATCATTCTAGACTGCATATCTCAACAAATGGGGTTGTGCGAATAGAATCGATTTTAACGCACGTAAGACTCAGTGTTGTTTATTAACGCACAACAGATCATGTTGCTTCATCTGTTTTTATGGGCGGTGTAAATATTAAGGAATCAGACGCACTTGCTCTTCTAGGCATGAGAATCCAGTGTGATGTCCGCTGGACCAAACACATTTTTCAATTGTCGAAAGAAGCGCTCAAGTGCCTTGGTTTTTTAAAACGGTGTAGAAAATACTTCACTCCATCTGATCTTCTTACTATTTACACCACCTATTTTCGACCAAAAATGGAATACAACTCTCATGTATGGGCCGGTGCTTTGAAGTCTATTTTGGAGTTACTCGACCGCGTACAGGAGAGGGCGAAGATGCTTATCGGTGACAGTAGGGTATCCAACTCTATTGATTCATTGGAGCATCGTCGCCATGTGGGCGATACTATAATGGTATGTGTTCTGCTGAAATCAGGGAACTTGTTCCTGAAACACGCAGTTTTTTACGTAATACACGTTCTTCAGTCAGGGCTCATCCATTTGTGGTCGACTGGACAGTGGATCGCACAACACACTACAGGGAAAATTCGTTCTTTAGCCGTACTGTCCGTATGTGGAACAAACTACCAACAGAAGTTTTCCCTGCCACTTTCAATATTGGAAAATTCAAGTCAAATGTTCACAAACACTACTCCCTCTATCCTCCTTCCCATAACCTATTTTCCTCGTTCCAACACAATGCATTGCATAAGTAGGGGTCATCCCCTGAGTGCTGGTCCACGAAAAAAAAAAAAGTGAAGAGTCGGTATAAAGTGCATTGCATAAATATAAGACTTATTTAGTCTTAGTATTTGAGCAACTATCCCAAATTATAGCAACTATCCCAAATACTTTATTTTTATAAAGAACTCAATAGTAGGGCCGTTCAAAATAAAAATAAAAAATTAATGGTGTAAGATTAGTTCTTCTTATTCATGAAGTTATATACATTTTATTTCAGCAATAAGATTCAATAAGATAGCGAGATAATGCAACGTTACACAATTTTTATAAACGTAACTTCTAAAGGAAATAGCATCTCAATTCATAATGGCCGCTAATAATAGATACATTCAATCCTATTTCAAATTTTTTTCTACTCCTAGAAGTTTTCGTAAACCTATAGTTTTGATAGAGTGTATTTTTCAATATTTCTAAGTCTAGTATGTCCCCCCGTATGCCGTAGCCAAATCCATATGTGTTTCCGTAGATGCTCATTTTTCCGCAATGGCACTACATTGTATATTATTTCTGTCCTGGTAAAATTAATGCGTGCTATTTGTTGAGACTAGGGATTTTTCGGAATTTCGGGATTTTTGTTTTTTTATTAAAACAAATGGTTTGTTAATATTAAAAACATATACATATTAATTCAAAAGCAATATAATATTATCGCTCGATTTTAAAAAGCTTTTTAAAAATATTAAAGCTTCTAAAGTAAAGAGAATCTTGATGTAATTTTGTTACCAATATCTATATGACGCTGGCGAAAAGAATCGTTCACATTCAATGTTTGTGGGTAAAATTGTTAGCAAATTGTTGTACTCGTGTGCTGATTACATTTCTCACACTCCGAAACAAATAATTATAATAATTCTTATTTAATATTTGATTCCATATCATTACAAGACATTATAAGGTATTGTAAGGACCTTTTACATATTTCAATTACATTTAATTCTATTTCATTCGTTTTGCAAACAACGTTTTTAATTCATTACTAATAACAAACATTTCTAATCTAAGAATAATTAATATAGCAAATTATTGTGCACAATTCCTTGAAATTCCGATATTAAAGTTCAATTCAGAGTTCTAAAATTACTTAAACGTAACTTCTGTTAAATTTAAAATTTGATAGATTTAAAGATGAAAATATCCTTCAAAATTATTTTATAATTGACTTTTAGCGTTACTAATAACAATTATATTTTTTTTAGATTAAATTATTGTTATCCGTTGTATTGGAAACAATTTAACATGAGTTATGAACTCATGAATATTGATTTAAATGCTGCAAACAAAACAAACATTTGCCAGTTGGTAGAAAATTGAAACACTTGCTTTCAATTAAACTTGTAGTTACTCGTATTTACTTGTTGCACTTTAAGTGATAAAAATCATTGATCATTTAGATTAAATTAATAAGCAACGTAAATGGAAAATTAAAAATTAACAACTAAATGCCTGTTTTACATAAGAGGTGGTTTCAATAGTTCTTAAAACACTTGTTTCTTATTTACGAATTAAACAACTAAGTTAATTTACGGTTTTACACAGTTTTTCACTTTGAATTGAAAATAATTCAAAAATAAATTAAGACACAGCGAGAAAAGACCCTCATTATGATAATAACTACTTGAATGTAATTGTTAAACTGCATACGTGGTCTGATCAAAAAATAAACGCTATTTTTAATTTGTTCAAAAAGTATTTATTTATTCATCAATAAGTATCTTGTCCCCTTCAAAGTAATCCCCCTCAGATATAATACACTTATGCCAGCGTTTTTTTCCAATCCTCGAAACGCGCTTTTTGGCATCGCCAATAGCTCCTGTTTCGATTTTGTTTTTATCTCCTCAATCGTAGCAAAACGCTTTCCTTTAATCGGTTTCTTTAGTATTGGGAAGCGGAAAAAGTCAGCGGGGCGACAAGTCCGGTGAATACGGTGGTTGAGGCATGATAACGGTTTTGTTTCTGGCCAAAAACTCACGCACAAGCACCGATGCGTGAGCTGGTGCGTTATCAGGGTGCAAAATTCATGATTGGTTTTTCCACAATTCTGTGCGTTTCTGCCCAATTGCTTCGCACAAACGGCGCATAAATTCAAGGCAGTATTCCTTATTCACCGTACGACCTTGTGGCAAGAATTCATGATGCACCACGCTATTGCAGTCGAAGGAAACAGTGAGCAAAACTTTCACATTTGACCGAATTTGACGTGCTGTTTTCGGTCTTAACTCTTCTGGACGTTTCAATTGGGATGATTGGGCTTTGGTTTCAATGTCAGAGCTATACACCCATGATTCGACACCAGTTATGACCTTTTTGATAAAATCTGGATCGTCGTTGACGATGGTCAACAGCTCCTGAGCGATGTCCATGCGACGTTGTATTTGCTCAAAATTTAGCAATTTTTGAACAATCTTTGCTGCCGCACGTTTCAATCCTAAAACATCCGTAAGAATTGCTTGGCATGAACCGAACGATATACCAACATCATCAGCAACCTCTCTGATAGTGATTCGGCGATTATCCAAAACCATTTTCTTCACTGCTTCAATGTTTTCATCAGTTGTTGACGTGCTCGGGCTACCAGGACGAGCATCGTCATTGACATCTTCTCGGCCTTCCTTAAACCGGTTATACCACAATTGAACTTCTGTTCTGCTCCTAGTAGACTCGCCAAACGCCACAGTCAACATTTCAAATGTCCCTGCGCATTTAATTTCAGTTTTTACACAAAACTTAATACAGTTTCTTTGATCCATTTTTTCGAATAATAAAAAATCGAAGAGCACACCAACACACGACTAACCTTTGTATCTGTCAAAAACAAACTGACAATTCAAAATGGCTGATACTAACAGAAAAAAATGCGAAAATCGAACATACATAACTGACGAAATTTGAAAATAACGGTTATTTTTTGATCAGACCTCGTATATCTCGGAATCTTATTCAATTATTTGATTTCACTCCTAATATTATTATTGATTTTAACACACAAATATGAATATTAACCCATTTCTGCCCGATTTAATTGTTTTTTTTTTTAAGTTAAAAACTAATTTATTTTTTCTTCTTTATGTACGTCAAATTAATAACAATTGAAAGACTTAAAAAAAATGTAAAAAGTGTGATTTTAGAACACCGGGCTCACAGAAACATTGATTTGAACAAAATAAAACAGCACTGAACATTACAATTCGAAGTTGTTCCAATGTTGGAATACCGGGAAAAATGGGTTAAACAAAAATAGATTGAATTGCATTACATTTATTTGCGGTTATATTTATGAAAACCATAATATGCTTAAAACAAATTAACGATTTGATATTTATTTATCAACATGTTTATTGATTGATAGACCGACCGAATGCACGCAATTAATTTGTATATTAAACATACAAAACGAAAATAATTTAATTACTAACACCTGCATGCTATTTGCAGATACTTGTTCAAAACCAAAACTCTGAACGATAAAACCGTTTAAAAATTTCAAACAGTATCAATCGATCTGAATACGGTTAACAATAGTTTTAAACTTGCTTTTAAACTCGTATATTAGGTTGTCCCAAACAAAATTTTTCTTTGGGGGTCAAGTCTAATATTGAAACTTTAAGATTTTTTGGAAAAGGTCGCGCAAGTCGAAAATTTGTCAAAAATCGGCTTTGCCCGCTTTTTTTAAGTTTTCTTCATAACTTTGCCAAAAACCACGATTTTCTTCACTTTTGTGGAAACAATTTAAAAGAAAAATTGCCAAGCTTTATTTTTGTGTGAAAATAAGACTCAGTGTTGTTTATTAACGCACAACAGATCATGTTGCTTCATCGGTTTTTATGGGCGGTGTAAATACTAAGGAATCAGACGCTCTTGCGTGATGTCCGCTGGACCAAACAACTTATTTAAGTGTCAAAAGAAGCGTTCAAGTGCCTTGGTTTTTTAAAACGGTGTAGAAAATACTTTACTCCATCTGATCTTCCTACTGTTTACACCACCTATATTCTACCGAAAATGGAATACAACTCTCATGTATAGGCCGGTGTTTCGAAGTCTATTTTGGAGTTACTCGACCGCGTACAGGAGAGGGCGAAGATGCTTATCGGTGACAGTAGGGTATCCAACTCTATTGATTCATTGGAGCATCGTCGCCATGTGGGCGATACTATAATGGAATGTGTTCTGCTGAAATCAGGGAACTTGTTCCTGAAACACGTAGTTTTTTACGTGTATTACGTGTTCTTTAGTCAGGGCTCACCCATTTGTGATCGCTTGGACAGTTGATCGCACAACACACTACAGGGAAAATTCGTTTTTTAGCCGTACTGTCCGTATGTGGAATAAACTACCAGCAGAAGTATTCCCTGCCACTTTCAAAGCAGGAAAATTCAAGTCAAATGTTCACAAACACTACTCCCTCTATCCTCCCTCCCATAACCTATTTTCCTAGTTCCAACACAATGCTGGTACAAGAAAAAAAAAAACCATTAGTTTTGGCCATGAATTTGCTCATTTAGGTACCCTATATTGCAATTTTTCATAATTGTTTAAACATTTAAAATTTATATAAAAATGAAATAACCTAATAATGCAGTATGAAAGCTCTATTAATCCTAAATAATTTAGAGGAAATAATTGTTTGAGTTTGCTCTTACCATTCCACAGTTATAACATTTTAAAAGTTTGTTTGTACCCGATGCATATTAAATGTTCAGATTTCAAATGTTCTGACAAGATATGAAGAGCGTGTTCGGAAAAATAGCTCAACCTTCCGGAAAATCTAAAGAATCAAACAGAGTTCTCAAAACCAAATCGGAGTTTTTTTTTGGAAAACGAGAATAATTGCAGCGTTCGGACGATTCAATCTATGAACCAACAAAATAATTGGTTTATAGGGAATTAATTGCCGTAAATTCCGCGAATTCCTCCTTTTATTTAAGGCCAGCTTTTTTGAATAGTCTATGTAAAATTGCAGCTGGTTTCGAAAAATGCATATTTTTAAAGAATATATAATTTTCATCATCCAGCCAGCCCGTTTAATAGCTCATATACCTTTTACTGTTGGATAGGGCTTAGATCTAACACCCAAAAAAAGATTAGTCTCAGATGAAACGATTCTTTATAGTCTTGTCTTGGTTGTCTGTCTTCAAACAGGCCTTTAATAGAAGGAGGAATTCACCCATGAAAATCAAAATAAAAATAAAACAAATTTTTTGGTACCGCCTAATATACATATACTACTTGCAGAAACTACTTGTTAGTAAATATTAGTATAGTATGCCATTAATGCGCCTACTCACCACCAGAGGTACTAAAAACAAACATAATGCGCAATTGCAGAGTTGTGATATGAAAAAAACTTACTTCTTCAACTATCTCCTGTCCAAAGAAAGTAACGCAATTATATATATATACATATTAATTGCCTGAGTGTTACTTCTCTTTTACAAAAAAAAAAAGTTTTATCTAATAGCTTGAGAGTAGTGAAACACTTCAGGGACAAATACCATATACTGTAATTACACCCTACACTGAGTGTTAAGTTTGTAATTCTAGAAATCAACTTTCCAAAGCCCTGAAATACGTTAAGATTGTGAAAGATTCATCAATATATGAGGTAAGGTCCCAAGTTGGTTGCTATTCCAAATCGTTCTAAGAGTAACAATTATTATTAAAATTTTAAATTCCAAGCTCTCAGTTCTAACAGAAATACTTTGTAGAATATGTCTTATAAATAAGTCAAACCGGCTCATTAATTTCGCCGAGAAAAGTCAAATTCCTTAAAAACTATATTTTTACACCAAACAACCAAAAATAATTTTAAATAAAGCATGAAAATCCGACATTGTCTTGTTCAATAAATCAAAACTTCCAAAAGTGTCAACCTTAGGCTCAGATCGTAAACATAGAGAAAGCAAAAATAATATTTAAATATACTACCAGGAACTTTCAAACAAAATACTAGGCTTAAATGTCGGGTTTTTTGGCCATGACCTAGCAAAAATGCAACACCCGTGCACAGTGGAGCAGAATCGATTTTTTTTTTAAATTAAATCTGGCATTTCTAAGCAACTGCTCCAAACGGGATACATGGCTGTAGCCAATAAATATTCGAGTTTAGGTTTTGAAGACGGACCCCACAAACCTTCCAAGGGCGTGTCTTTGCAGGCTCAGAATTTTTATATTTTCTGAAACCTCCTGGGCTAGACATTTAATCTCTTATCTATTAATCTATATTTTTTAGTTTTCGAGTTATATACACAAAACGCTGGTATAGTTTCTTTAAATAGCCGTTTTTCTTTAAATTTACCCTGTTGGCTTAAACAATAAAATTCTACATCAGATGGTCCGCTTTCACACTCTTCAATTCCGACTCTTCAAGGCAAGTATTTTTGGTTGAAAAGGGAAAAGACAATAAAAGGGGTACAAATTAAACGGTACTTTGTTTTTTTTTTCTTTCAGGCATGTTGATTTCCATGAAAAAGTATCAAAATTGAATTGATGTGTTGAAATGAAATGGCAAGTTTAAAAAAGAATTGAACAAAACTGAAGAGTGTGAAACAGAACATGTAGAATATTTCAAAACAATAACATTTATAGGTACAATATGACTTTCAATTTGGGAGTAAAAAAAAATAATTAATATCTGAAATTTTTTTTTTTTTTGAAAAAAAAAGTGTCTTAATTCTATTATTGATTTATTAGAAAATTCTATTTTTTATTGAAAATTAAGAATATTAAGACAATCGGAGAAGTTTATATATTTCTGAAAGTTATCTTTAAAGAGATAATTTTTATATAAAAAACATATCCAATTTGTCAAATACTTTTCCGAAGTTGACCTAGTTTTCTTTAATCAAAATTTTAATTTTAGTCCATCTATTCTATCATTCTAAAGAACATGTATTCATTCTTGAAGAATTTTATCAGTTCCGATAGAAATGTGGGCCTTATAAACAAAATTGTAAAAGAATCCCCTTTGGGGAATTTTTGTATTGTTTACTTATTATCTAGAATCTTGAATGTACATTGAAAATTTGATTGCATTATACAATTAATAAATAAAGATTAAATATTAAATGTTTCATATTTGTTGAATCTCTGAAAAATGGAATATTTATCGAAATTTATATAAATTTACAAATATTGCGAACAATTTGAGCCATTTTTTCAAGGACATAATTTTTTTATTTAGGTAAAGTAATTTCCGATCTTAAACAAAAAATTTGCAGTCAATTAGATTCATAAACTGCTTTAAAGCTTTAAAATTAACGCAAATTTTAACATTTTGGTACGAAATGTGACAACATCAAAATTTCAAACGCGTAATTTTGATGTTATTTTTTCCCCAATCCAAATTGAATGATGGTCTACAAATGGCGTCTAGATAAAGCTGGGTATCCATACTCTGCATTTTTTTAGCGTCAAGTATAAGTTGAAATACTTGTAAGTACATACGTGTAAGTAGATACAAATTGTACTTTCGGAGGTAATGTCGCTGATTTTTTTTACATGAACATTTTTTTATCGGTTTGTTTGTCAATTTTATATAAAAAATGTTTTTTTCAGCTGCGATTTTTCGTAAATTTTTAAAATGTAAATGTATTGTAAAAATGCATGTAAAGACTAGACCAACGTGGAGTAGGAGTGCTCCAAAACTACTCCAAATGTATGAAAAAGGTGGTCGTTTTAACATTGCTATATCCTAGGATTGAACCATATAACCCATCGGAGTAGTCGCAAAACTACTCCATGGAGTACTCAAGAGGATTAGTTTTAAAACTACTTCATGTCACTACCTAATGACACACGAAAAAATAACTTTACGTTTAAGCTTTTTATTTTTCTTTATTAAAATTAAAATAACAATAAAAACATAAAACAATCCACTTTATATAATATATTTATACCTACTTTTGAAAATTGGCAGGACATCTACATATATTAATGTCACAAAGGATTTCATCATATATTTCTAACAAATGTGCGTCTTTCATTAATTTTAATTGTCTTATGCCGAAATGTGCATATCAACCTGGATGCACAGGCACTATGTTTGGTGCTATATATATTCTTTTTGACAAGAGTAAGTGGAGATAGAGGCACATCTACACCATTATTTCTCTCATATTTTCTCTTGATGTCCTACTGCTTAGCTGTCATTGCCCTAATTCAGTAGCTAAATTTTTATTGCCGCATTCCACATGTAAATCCTGATGGGCGGAAATATCAGCCTCAGCAGATTCTATATTGGCATATTATGCTAAGCCACTTGCACATTCAATTGTGTTATTTTAATTTTTTAACATTTTGCTTTTTTATTAATCGCCTTTTTTAGAGTTGTTTAGAATGCGAGAAACACGTAAACGCTTGGTGTTAACTTTCAGCTTAAAATATTATTAATCAGCCGCTTTTGGTTTTTAATAATTGGCATCATTGCTTATAAGAAAATGAAAATATTAACGATAGTCATATTGAGGATGACACTCACATTGTGTGTCTCTTATTTTAATTTAAAAATTTCAATTATTCGAAAAACAAAAAATTTTTTTTCGTTTTTTTTTTTTATTATTGAATCTTCATTTATTAATATGAACTAACAATACTCGCAAGTAATCAAATCTTAATCTAATAAATATATATGTATATGTCCGACCATTGCCGGACATAAGATCTTAATATCATGGTTTGAGGAGGCGTGCGTGCGCTCTTCTATACGGATAAGTGCTGCAGTATCTCTTCTCCTTAGTCGGATATGACCAGCATCATCTAGAATGTTTCGAGCCAGCTGGTTTGGGTAGCTTTCAAGCCTTTTCAAATATTTTGTTGAGTGTGCTTGAATCACAGTTTGAACTGATGGTACATTGAGGTCTTTTTGACATAACAGGGGCGGCCGTGATGATTTCCATAATTTTATTTTGGCGCCTTTGAATTTTCTCTATATTGGAGGCCCAGGCAGTGCTCGAAAGCTGAATACTATAGCACCAGATTGGTTTTAGAATAGCGATGTAGAGTAGGAGTTTACAGTCCAATCTAAGGACCGAGTTTCTGCCAATGAGCAGATCGAGGTACATACCGAGATATTTTACATTCGCATGTTGAGGAATTATTTTTTTTTTTTATAATACATTATATTTATTTATTGAATCTTCAGATATTGAAATGACAATAAGTTTTCGAATCTTAATACTAAAAGAAAATAATAAGTCCAGCCAGTGCTAGACAAAATATTATGATACTACAAAAAAATTTACATCCACTGATCCAGTCATCTGTTTTGCGTTTGAGTTAAAGCAAGGGTATCCCTCCTTCTCAACCGAACATGGCCACTAAAGTTAAGGATGTCTCGTGCAAGTGGGTTTGGATGGTGTTCAAGTTTGCTGACATATTTTGAGGCGTATTTTGTAAATTCGTCTTTCACCAAAGGAATGCCTAGATCTTTGTGAATTCGAGAATTTTTAATGTACCATGGAGCTGCAGTAATTATACGTAGAATTTTATTTTGACCTCTTTGAATTTTTTCAATGTTGGATGCTGAGGCAGTACCCCATAATTGAATTCCATAACACCATATTGGCTTTAGAATTGCATTGTACAACAAAAGTTTACAATCCAACTTTAATGTAGAATTTCTGCTGATTAGCCAATTAAGTTGCACTGCTTTTAATCTCATCTGTGTAAGTTTTGCGTCAATATGAGACTTCCAGGTTAAACGACGATCGAGGTGGATTCCGAGGCATTTGACTTCATTGTGTTGCGGAATTATTTGATTATTTATTTTATTTGGAGGGCATGATTCTCTACGTAAAATGTGCACATTTTTTTCATTGACTTTTATTTTTCCTGTTTTAGCCATATTTCCAAATGAAATATATCGATGGCTTAATATCAAAAAGGTTAACTTAATTTTATTAAAAAAAAAAAATCAATGAAAAAAGCCTTCATTAAAACAAAAATAAAAAAAAATTAAATAATAAATAAAATGTGTTGCTTTTTTTTTATTAAAAATTGTATTAAAATATTTGTTGTTTCTAAAATTTAACGGTTTTTATTAAGTTTTTTCATTCGTCTGTAAAGTAATAAAAAATCGAGTTAGACCTATTTTATATTAAGCCATTGATATGGTCTTGCAAATGTCGAGATGCTTCATGACGATTTTCGTAAACGCTTAGGCCGCGTTTTTACTATGTCATTTTTGTTGTAAAATTGTCCAAATTGTTGTCATATGGCGTCATCTATGTTTGCAATCATCTATGCATACATAGATGATCATCTATGCAAACATAGATGACGCCATAAGACAACCCGTTTTCATACAACTGCCAACAATTTGGACAATTTGACAACAAAAATGACATAGTGAAAACCAAGCATTAGAAAATTAATATTATTCGAATAAGTTAAAATTTCTTATTCGAATTATGTATTCATTTTATTCTCACAAAAGAAAAATCTAATAATTTCAATGCCCTACTCTGTAGAATATTTAGTAAGTGAAGTTTTATTGTAAGTGAAGCTGTTAAAAGTTCTCAAATACTCACTTTTTGAACAATGTAATAATGTTCACAGAGTTATAGACTTGAGTTACATATTCATACAAGTTTTCTTCTATAATTATTTTATCACAAATTTTTATTACTAATACATATTTTAATTATACATGTTGAACCATTATTAACATGTAACATTCATGAACAGTGAGCTTTTCTAAACATACGCAGGTGTTTTGAAACACCCCCAACAAAATAATAAATTTTAAAATTCTTTTCAGAATTATAAAGTAGTGGCAAATAATTATTTTAGCTACTAATTAAAGGTGTTTAAATTTAAACTAATTTAACAAACATTTTATTACTTAGAAACGTTCAATAACTAATTCATATTTGTTTTTATCTCAAACCGATTTTAAAATAAATGGCGTCTAAAGATCTGTGTATAAGAAAAGCAGTTCAGTTAAATTAAGAAATATTCTTAACGACTTGAGAATATTTTTAGGAAACACAGCTATTTTTATAAGAGACTGTAGTTAATTAAACAACATTTATTTTGAAAAGTTTAAAGAAAACTGAATTATTTCATGGTGCAACTATACAAGGTGAGTGCAAATCGACAACAAATACAACACAAAACAGAAACAACCGGCATTTTGTTTGTGTAAAATAATGTACTACTGCCAAAAACACTTGAAAAAGTATTACTTTTGACATAACTAAATTGTAAACAAAGTCAGTCAGCTGGGCTACTGCACTCACCTTGTATAGTTGCACCATGGAAGTATTTATTAAAAATTATAAAAAGTTAAAAACTCAAAATTCAAAGCAAAAATGATTAAAATATTTTTATACGAAATTTGAAATTAAAAGTTTTAACAAGTAAATTTTAAATATTAAATATGTGTCCCCACAAGACCAAGACTTATTGCATAAATAATATATCCAATATACTATAATCAGTTATTAAAAAATTATACTTATTTAACTACACTGTGCTAGTTGATGATAGTTGATCAGCTTAACTTTAGTATATGAGATATAGCGTTATTTAAAAAATGGAGGAGGTTGCCCAATAAATATTCGCGTAACTCGAAAACTGTTGAATTAAATAATAAAAAAAAACACGAAATTCGGCAACAAAATTATCTTTATGCTTGACTAAAGACGTTTTGGAAATAATTTGTTTTCTGGGCTGATTTCTTGTAAACTATCAAACCACATACTGAACATAAATAGAAATTTTTGTGATTTTGCTAAAAAAAAAACATATTTTTTTTGCCAAAAAAAATTAAGTTCCAAAACGACTGCTCGGATTAAAAAGAACAGTCTCTCTTAAAGATAATTTTGTTGCCGAATTTCGGTTTTTTTTTATTTAATTCAATTAATGACAGTTTTCGAGTAACGCGAATATCTATTGCACAACCTCCTCTATTTTATAAATAACCCTATATCTCGAAAACTAGAGTTAACCTAAAAAAAACCAGCACCAGCTCAGCACCACTGAATTCAACGTACTCGATTTATCATTACCCACTAGATGTCCCGTTTGTCGGTAAAACAAGTGTGAAAATCGAGCACAGTGCTACGTCTTAAAACAACTAACCTCACCTTTCTATTTTCTGTCGGAATTTAAACTACAGGTAATTAACTATCTAGCAATATTTATTTAATAATATTGAACAGTTTTCCAATGCACATAAAAATATTAATTAAAAATAATTTATTGACAAAGTAGAAACTTTGAATTGTTTCTTGGGTTTATTATTTTGCAGTTATTAGCAGCACCACACCTAAAAATACATTTATCTATTTAATTGTCTCTTTAAGTTATGTTTCATAATTAAATTGGATCATTTTAACAATTCAATAAATTGTTAAAAAAAAAAAATAATAATAATAATACGAAAACACAATTAGAGACAATATTAAAGTATTAATATGAAAGCCAATATAATGGATGAGGAAGGTGTTGCAAATATCAACAGTATGATGGAAACCGATAATAAAATTGTTAATCAATAACTTCAACACTAAAGATATTATTTACCGTCATGTTACCGTTGGAGAATGTTCTTTAAGTCTCCATGACAAAGACTGTAGATCGCAAAAATTCTTCACATGTGTTACTTAAATATATCAGTAACGGCTGATATCTTTAAGCGATATATAGGTTTTTGATTTTTTAACTATCCATGTCCTACGGAGCAGTCTTGCCAGTTTAGCCTTTTTATACCCTCAACCACCTAAAGTGGTGAATGAGGTAAAATATAAGTTTGTCATTCCGTGTCTAACACTGAGAAATATTCATCTGAGATCCAACAAAGTATATATAGTATATTCTTGGTTCTTAGGAAATTCCAAGTCGATTGGCCATGTCCGTCTGTCTGTTTGTCTCTGTAAAACATTCTCACGTCCAAAGGACACTACCAAAATCAACAAAGTTTACAAAACACCGTTTATAGTTCTCCTAAGGAATTTCTGTATTGAAAATCAGCCAAATCAGTAAAGTAGAACTAGAGTTATGGATCAAAATGTAAGACAACCTCCATAAAAAATTGATACTTTTAAATATTTTGCTTCCAATTTTTTTAAATATTTTGCAGATATTCCCATGAAATTTTGTATACGTTGTTTTTATGATAAAAAAAGAAAGCGTGAGGAAAATAGTAAGAATAGGTTTATGATTTCTTATAGCCCCCATACAAAAATCTTCCCGAAATATTGCTCAACTTAACAAAAATGCCTATAAAATTGGAACATCAATACAAAAATCAGCAGGAATAAGTTTCAAGCAAAAGGAAAACGTAAAACGAAATTTTTTTTAGTTCGGTCCATGTTTGATCATATACCTCATATAAAGTCCACTTCTAAAATTCACTTAAATACGTATAAAACTGGTATAAATAATGTTAAAAGGTTAAAATTTGACATAATTAATCCTTATAGTTAAATAAATTGTTGTAGTAAATTTTATAGTGGTCGGCCCATAATTGGTCATAGCTCCCATGTATGAACCTCATCCGAAAAAGAAATTTATCTTATATATATCTTATAAATATCGGTACCGACTCAAAATTTTTTAAGTGTAAAATTTGTTAATGAAACTAATGAATGAACAAAGGAGACAAAGATTACCAGCAAATGTGAATAATATTTACTTTATATCCGTTGATTATTCACGAAAAATAGTAAAACGAAATACAAGGTGCCGCAAAAGTAATCCTCCTATCAGAAAATGCTATAAATTTTGCGATTGACCCCTAATGTCAGTTCTGTTTTGACATTTGTGTAGTAAACACATGCGAAATACACGTTAATAAACAATGTTACGCTACATTGCTCCAGAACGCGGAATATTGCTGACTATTTATTTGACCAATAAGCGGTCGGTGACTTTTTCAAAAATAATCATGAGTGATGAGGCCCATTTCCATCTTAGCGGGTACGTAAATAAGCAAAATTTACGCTTCTGGGGCAATGAAAATCCGCGTGTAACCCACGAAGAGCCATTACACCCGCTCAAAGTCACTGTATGGTGTGCTGTTTTCGCTGGAGGAGTCATCGGACCTTTTTTTCGAAGATGTCGCGGGCCAAACAGTTACTGTGAATGGTGAGCCCTACAGACCAATGATCAACGAGTTCTTTTTACCGCAACTTGATGAATTGGGATTGGAAAACTTGTGGTTCCAACAGATCGGTGCAACAGCACATATTGTCTCTTATTGAAAGTTTAAAAATGCTCTGCAAATAATCCATTTGTACATTTAGTATTCACCCCTATTGTGACTTTCGATTCGAAGCGAAATTTTCTCCGTTTGGCAAATTTGGTATTCAGAGTTTCGATTCCGCTACGTTTCTTTCGATTGTAGATATTCTGTATTACGATCGTAGTTACGTTTTTCTACGCTTATATTTCAGCAACGGAATTTTTTCGATTACTCTTTTTATAAACTTAAAAAGAGTTTAATTTATAAAATGTAAGTAGAAAATGTTTAAAAAGTGATTTATATAAATTTTTGTTGTACGGCCAATCAGGAGGCAGCAACAAAGAACATGGTTCAAGAAATGTGTACTGGTAGAACGGAGGAGTTTTGAATTACTGTCACTACAAACAGGAAAGCAGCCTATTTATTTATTTTTCCAGGTCAAAAACAACGACATCAGAGCAATACTAAAAGCTGGCAAGTTTAATGTCAACAAAACAGGATATTGCTTGCGGCTCAGTTTTTGTTTGGAATACCAATTTTCGATCGTAGCGTAACTGAATGCGGAGACTTAAAGCGTTTTCTTTTCTGGCATAAATGTTACACTTTTTACCCATTTCCCCTATAAAAAAGGAAAAAAGTGTAACATTTTTGCCAGAAAAGAAAACGCCATTAATCGAAAGTCAGAATAGGGCTGATTAGCTTTTAGCAATGCAGAGGATATTTAATGAATACAATATTATTTTCCACACTTATATATTAAGTTCACTTGCCGGATCATATACAAACAAGTAAGAAGGTATAGTCGGTCAAGCCCGATCATATTATACCCTTCATAAATGAGAAATAATCTATTATTGACCGATCATCCATAAATGTAGTGGCTTGATTCTATCGCAATATAAACAGTTTTAAAGGATTTATGTAGGTGGTCTAATATAGAAGTTTCGACTAATTATGGACCGACCATTATAAAATTAGGTGTCATCATTTTTGTATATATGAAACTTATTTGTATTGAATTTTATTTTGATACCAACATTGTATAGAGATTTATCGTCGTTAAAGTGATTTTCGGCAGTGGGCCGAAGCTATAGTCAATTATGGAAAACTTATTAAAACTCCTATTTTGGGAGGACATTTTAATGGAAGCTAGGTTATACAATGGACCGAATTCAACCAATTTCGATCTCAACCGTCGGGCGGACGACTCAGGAAGTGATTCTGAGTCGATCGCTATAATTTAAGTTGTGAGTTGGACTAATATTAATGGACGTTACAGACATTAGCATAATTCCAATATACCCTCCCCACTATGGTGGTGTGGGTTATAAAAATATAGGGACATTTTAGGGAAAATTTTTAAAAATATTGACCCTTTAACATGCTTCTACTTTAAATGTGTGTGTCTTTTTATGGGAATGAGACAACTGCTGGCAAGTTTCATTTTATTCACAATTTTATCGCAAATATTGCTGATATTTTAGATAAAATTTTCGACACTCCGTTAGCCGGCCAAATCTAAATAACCCAAAGAAGATCGGGAAAAATTAAAACAATATAAAAATATTTAAGCATTATTTTCTAGAGCTACACAACATATGTGTTTTGTTTACATAAGTAAAACAATGTGGCGTACTTTCAATAAAAAAAAAACGTCAAATTATGTAAATTCGCGTGATAGGCACCATCAAATTTTCCGTATGAAACAATTAATGTTGCTCAACATTTTTCCCAAATTTGAACAGAGTACTAGGCTTTAGGAAGAACAAATCCTTTCAATGCCTTTGACACCTCACACGTTGTAAAAATGTGAATAAAAAAACACTCAATATTACTAAAACAATAAGACAATAAACCTGTCATATCTGCAACAGACTCAAATTAGATAACTATCAAATAGCCAACAATCCAACCAACACCCTTCACATAGAAAACGTAACGAGTAAATTATATACCTACTTACATTCATATGTATGTATATATGTACATATGTATAAGAAAAGAAAAGCAAAGAGGGAGTTAATATATTTAGCATTAGTATAAATATGTACTAATGCTTTTAATTACAATAATTGAAAGAAACGGTAAACAAAACTAATTTTTTCCTAGTAATTTTATTACATATGAGCTTTTAAGCACACAATATCCGGTTTGAGAACTAGTTGAAACTTAAACAATTTTTAAAACTCCTCCATATGTGTTAAGCCGCAAGAAATAAACTATTAATTTGTTATTAGTACATTGTTTGACTTGCTTTGTAAAAATTTTTGGTGGCTAAATAATTTTTAGAAGATTTATGTATGTTAAACTTTATCTCGATATAAATACATTTAAATGGAGGTTAAAGTAAATTAAGGAGAGTGTTTTATATGGGACTTTCCACCAATTATGGACTGACCGTAATAAACTTAGTTGTCATCATTTCTTTATATATGAAACTTATTTTTGTTGAATTTTATTTGGATTTATGGTCGTTAAAGTGATTTTCAGAAGTCGTTTATATATGAAATCTACGACTAATTATGGACTGATCATCAAATTTATATATATATATGAAACATTTTAACGTTCATTATTATTTGGATACCGACTTGTTTAAGAAATGTCTGTCTCGAAAATTATATAGAGAAGGAATTAGGCAAAGTTTGCGTACTAGTGGAAAATAATGGTGGGGATGATTCAGGTATAAAGTTGAAGAATGTTATTAATATCATTGATAAATTACCTAAAAACTTTCAAATATCTATAATGTGATAGACTGGAAACTTTGCCAGTAAATAAGCAAATCGGATGTAAGTTAGTTGACTCTCGGTCATTAGTTAACCACTGCTAAACTAAAATACTAACTATGGTTTAACTATTACTTGGTATTCTTATGGCAAACTAAGCATTGCGAATAAAGAATCATTAGTTAAGCCTTTGTCATTAGCTAACTAAAGACTGTGAATTTAGCCATTATAAAATGATTTAGTTACATATTTTAAAATCACATTAAAACAATTATGCTAGGCGAACTTGAAATAATTTTTTAGTTCTATAAAATATAATTGAATTTTATAAGTAACAGATGATCTTAAAATATGTTGTTTTTTTAACAAAATGTTACAAAACTAAATTTTTCATTTCCGTTTTCCGGGAAATAAAATATACCAGGAAATTCCAAAACCTAACTAATAATTACGTTTGTCCAAAATATACATTAAGGCTGAAAAGTATATTTGAAGTATATGGCAAAACATATTAAACAAATATATGTAACCTGATAGAATTCGTTATGCTGAATACAAAGTATTCAGTGTATTTTACAGTATAAATATAAAAACAGTTAAAATTAATTAACTTTTGCTAGAAATTTACTATGAAAATGGTGAATCTGTAACCGCTATTAATAATTTGGTCAATAAAATTGCCCCAATGCACAGTGGTTCAGTAGTAGGACATAGTGGTCAAATGACAATATTCGATTTTTTTCACCGTTAGTTCGTTCTAATACTCACTATTAGTGGTTTTACTAAAACATGCAAAAAGATTTGCAATCAGTTGTTTTTTGCATTACCTTTTGTGATTCGAAAGTGAACAAATCAAAACAACTTTCGTTATCTTTTTCAGCAGTGCTAATAAAGTTAATTTCTAGTGCGTGTTTTTCAAAGAAAAAAACATTTTTGACTTATTGTTTTACAATGGATATTTAAGCTGAAGGTGTTTCACGTTATTATTATGTATTTAAAAATGTTTTAAGCAAAAGGTATTTTGCGGAAAGCGGTTTCACGACAAATCAATTTTCACGTATATTTTTTTACGACGTTTTTTCCCCCTTAAGGTATTAACTATGTTGCCGTCTTACGCCGCTTTCAAGTTACATATCAAAATGTTACTCTATATCCGTACTTTTAATTTAAAAAGAATTTATCTGCGTTTGTTTGCGAATGTGCATGGTACAGAGGGTATTCGTCTTTAGGACACGATTAGGTTTAATTGTCGTCAAAGTACAAAGTGGCGGAAGTGGCACATCCAATGACGGAAACACTGCAAGAACTTTTTTTTTTGAATTCAGCTATATCAGCTGAAATAACTGGCTCAGATCAAGCAGTTATTGATCGTTGTCATCATCTTTTGCAATATCTTTCGTCGGGATACAAAATTAATAGTGTTTTATATGCTTATTAGTAAGTATCCATGGTATAATTTGCCTGCTTCAGTTCATAATTCATGGAGCGGAAGAAATTGAACTCTGTCTAGTTTCCATAGGCGAGCTCTCTGAAGAAGCCGCTAAATCTTGTAATAAATTCTTTAAGCAATTCAGACGAGACAACACGCGAAAAATGTCTCGTATTGTCACTAACACTGATCTTTTGCATAGACTTCTTCTAAATTCCGACCCGTTGATTTCTTCTTTACGTAAATTACCACAAAAGAAGAAGTCTATGCTATCACCAGAGGCTTTACGTATCTTGAGTTTTTAAAAATAATGTACCAATGTTGTTATAAAATTTATTATTTTTTCTTCATTTCAACATTTTTGTGTAAATAAATTATTATAATCAGGCTTGTGATGGAAATCGAAAACGAAGACGAATGAGTTTTGAAAGTCAATTTTTTCGTAATAATTCTGTATTGAAAAACTTTTATCACTTAAAACATAAAGATATTGTGCTACTAAAGAGAATCTTAAAAGAAAACTTTTAAAAATTAGATTATAAATGCATTAAAATGTATTTCCAAAACTGATTCGTTTTCGTTTTCGATTTCCATCACATGCCTGAATATTATATTAAAATACTTTTTTTAATCTTATTTTACCCTAATTGACCCATAAATACCGTAAACATAAATATTCATATTAATTTTGATGACTATAATAACTGAGTAAACTACGTATGACCGCCTTCCTTAGAAACTTGAACCACTGTGCATTGGAACTTCTGAAAAACCAAGAGCAATTGTTAAGAAAGAAGACTTTGCACACTGATCGCGTTACTGTATGATACGAGGGATGTGAATGGATCACTCTGTCGAGAGCTTATTTTTATCTATAACTGCTGATATGGATATGTCATGTAAAATTTGGTCTTGATCGCACCAGCCGTTTAGAAATGGCAGATTTATTTCTAGTTTGAGTTTCCCACATCATACAAAGTTTTTCCATATATTAAACTTTTTTTATTAACCCAAAAAATCATTTCATAATTCTTCTCAATTAAAATAAGAAATATATAAATGTATATGATTTTGTTCTATACATATACACCAATACCTCACTTTGCGTGGCGGTTATGTTACAAAAAACACGACTCAAATTGAAACGCACGCAAAGTGAACAAAGATTTTTCTATACAAACCATGTAAAGAACGAAGATAGGTTCCAGGGTTACAAAAATACTAAGTCGTCGACGATCTGTCACAGAAAATTGCTCAGATATTTGCTGAACAGCTTTTTTGCAACATAAAAATTATTTCCTTGTAGCAATTGTCTGTATTACTATTATCAGCATTATCGTTGGATAATGCTTTACTTTTTATGTCATTCAATAAGTTGTTTGCTTTTGTCTAAAATATCATTTTACTTAATTGTATTCTCTGCGCAACTTGATTTTCAATCCAAATAGGACTCCAAGGATTTGATCATCAAAGCCCTTCTTGTACGGGTCATCGTTTTAGCATCTAACGACACACAATGAAAATTAGTACTAAATAAGCAGCAACGCAACTACGAAAAAACGCAAAATGAAACGACGCAAACCGAGGTATTGGTGTACACTCTTGTACTATTTATATCTATTAACTGTTTTGCTGCAATGAGAATTTCATTCGACTGTTTTAATAAAAAACCATACGTTGTAAAAGTTTATTTTGTTGAGTAAGTGGTTTTTTAATTCTTTGAAAATAACAACTTGAACTTGTACTTTCAAAGTGCTGAAGGTCGTTTAAAATTTCCTTGTTCTCTATTTCATTAATAAGCATTCAACATATTTACATACATAAGTACACGTTAGTATGTCTACCAAATAAAGTTTATTGTTCTTATTTTAATATGGAGAGATTTGCAGTAAATAAATACAATTATGTTGGTAATTTGAGTTGAGAAATTTTTGTATAAAAATATTGAAATTTGTTGACTGAAATCAGAATAGAACTTGAGTTCATACCAGCAACACAAAGTTAATTTTCTGCAAACACAACAAAATGAAAGTAAGTTTTTAATCCTGCTGGAAATATTTACAAAGGATTAAAGAATTTTATATTATTCAGAATATACATTTAAATATTTATCAAAAAATTAATTAATTTTATTTTCAGTTCGCTATCGTTACCTTGTTCACTTTGGCCTTGGCTTTGGGCGTTCAATCTTCAATAATTCCCTGGGGTGGTGTAGTGACACAAATTGCTGGTGGTCCTCTCGCACACACAGCTGTTGTATCCCCACTTGGTTTACCTTGGGGTGGTGTTGTGGTAGGTCATCCACCAGCTGCTGTAGCTGTACACGCACATGCTGCCATTCCTGCTGCTGTACATGCTGCTGCCGTTCCCGCTGTTGTAGCTGGTCACGCCAGTTATGTGGCCAAAACTCGTGGTGCTGTTCACTCTGCTCCCTTGGCTGGTCATCTCAACTCGGTAGCCAATGTTAATGTAGCCCCAGCACCTGGTACCTGGTAATATGTAATCACCACCGTCAACGTATTAATCAACGTTTTTCGCATTTAAAGAATGTGATGTGATTTTAAAGAGAAAAATTAATTTATTTGAAAATTATTTCCGTTTTAGTTTAATACAGGGTGCATTTTTTAAAAATTCTAGTAGTACTTTTCTATTCTCTTTCACTTTTGTCTGTAATCTATTGTTTCCTTTTTTACTTCTATATTCTTCTTTTCTTATCTTATCTTCACTTTTCTATTTCTATTGTTTTCTTAATTTCTGTCAATAAAGCAAACACTTTGTTAAAAAAGTAAAAAATAATGAAAATGTATTTTAATTTTTTGAAATATTTATTTGAATTAATTGTCAGATGCAGAATGCTGACAAATTACAATGTGTTCTACGTATAACTTTTAGCGTAAATGGGTAAAAAACAAAATTGATCTAAGTGATCTTGAATAGTCAAAGCTTATTCTAGTTTATGTTTTGACGATCACTTAAGAATGGCAATGTCTTCTCACAAAATAGTGCATCTCAGATAAGTGTAATTTGTGAACTTTGTCGATTTTGTTGTCTTTCGTCCGATTTTGAATATCTATAAATATAAACGAATAATTATATATATAAATACGCAAAATTGTTAAAAACAAACTTTAAAGGGTTTAAAATTGTTCATATTTTTTTCTAAAGAAATTATTCTATTCAGTCCGGTTTCACACTCTGCAATTCTGTCTCGTCAAGGCAAGTATTTTTCAATGAGAAGGAAAGAGATAATTATCTTTTGTCTTTTTTTTCTCATTGAAAAATACTTGCCTTGACGACTCAGAATTGCAGAGTGTGAAACCGTACTAACTCCTGCTACAGTATACAGCGGTTCACAGCTTATTTTATGTAGCTCGTTCTACAGTATATTTTGTTATTTAAAGATCACATTTGCCCTAAATGATTAAATATTGTATTTTATTTCAAATTTATGAGACAACAACGATAAAATTATCTGGACACACAAATATAAACTAATTTGCTAATTTGGTTGATTTGTTGGTTTACGTTGTTGCCTGCTGCTTACAAGCATTCAAGTGAAATCTTTTGATTCCTTATTTAAACAACCATAAATAAATGATAGGATTAGTTTTTTTTCTAGCTACTATATGCAGCTAGTTGCCTTCAGGTAACCGATTAAATAGCACCATCTAATTATTAATGTCTCCGTTAGGTTGTGTAAGGTATGGTCACACTTGACAAATATTTGCCGAAAAAGAGGTAACCACTAAATGAAATATCTTTCAACTTGTTTATTTATTAAAAAAGAAACTTCGTTTATTTACGACAAATTGCAATAAATATTTAGTTTGAATCTAGTTGATGCTGTTTGATCTTGCAAAACTCATGTAAGAGTAAACAAGTTCAAACAAATTAGTGCTAAAACAAGTGGTTACGCTTTTTATACCCTCCACCACCATAAGTGGTGAATCAGGGTATATATAAGTTTGTCAGTCCGTGTGTAACACTTACAAATACTCATCTGAGACCCCATAAAATGTTCTTGGTTTTTACGAAATTCTATGTCCGTCTATCTGTCTTTCCGTTTGTCTGTCTCTGTAAAACATTCTCAATTCCAAAGGACACAACCAAAATCAACAAAGTTTACAAAACACCGTTTATAGTTCTCCTAAGGAATTTCTGTATTGAAAATCAGCCAAATCAGTAAAGTAGAACTAGAGTTATGGATCAAAATGTAAGACAACCTCCATAAAAAATTGATACTTTTAAATATTTTGCTTCCAATTTTTTTAAATATTCTGCAAATATTGCCATGAAATTTTGTATACGTTGATTTTATGATAAAAGAAGAAAATAGTAAGAATAGGTCCATGATTTCTCATAGCCCCAATACAAATATATTCCCGAAATATTGCTAAATTATACATAAATACCTACAAAATTGGAATATCAATACAGAATTCAGCACAAATGAGTTTCATGCAAAAAGAAATCACAAAACTAATTTTTTTCAGTTCGGTCCATTTTTGCCTTCAAAAATACGTATAAAACTGGTACAAATAATGTTAAAAGGTTAAAATTTTACATAAATAATCCTTATAGGTAAATAAATTGTTGTACTATATTTTATAGTAGTCGGTCCATAATTGGTCATGGCTCCCATATAAGGATCACATCCGAAAAAGTCATTAATATTTATAATATCTTATAAAAATACACACAAATCATACTGCAG
The DNA here is from genome assembly GCA_950370525.1 of Bellardia bayeri. Classification (NCBI taxonomy): domain Eukaryota; kingdom Metazoa; phylum Arthropoda; class Insecta; order Diptera; family Calliphoridae; genus Bellardia; species Bellardia bayeri. The sequence goes on from OX493265.1 coordinate 59,518,594, forward strand.
AATTTTGGTCCATATTTGACCATATCCCCCATATAAAGCCCTCTTCCGAAAATCACTTTAATACTCATAAATCTCTTATAAATAACGGTACCGATCCAAAATTTTACACGGATCATTTACATTTATACCAAAATCGAACTGCTGGATTTTGAGAATATCGGTCCATATTTGACCATGTCCCCCTTATACGGTCCATTTCCAAAATTCACGTTAATACTAATTGTATCTTAAATATACGTTGAAATTCGACATGAGATATCTTCAGATAATTTATTGCTTCAATATTTAAAAAAAAATCGGCGTACGATTTTTCATAGCTGCCATATAAGGACCATTTTCGGAAAACAATTTAAGCCATAAAAATGTCTAATATCGAACCAACTTTTATATAGGTCAGAAATTTTAATCCAGAAATCATACTAATGTCGGTTATATGACAATTATGCTACTGGAGTTTGTAGATGTCAGTCCACTTCCGACCATAACAACCAACCATGCAACTCTTGTAAATAACGTTATTGAGATGAAATTCAACCAATATAATCCTAAAATACATAGAAATCACATTAGTGGATACTGGATTTAGAAGCTATCAGTCCATAATTGGTCTAATTCTACTATGCCACCCATAAATATCATGTAAATAAAGTTATTGAGATCAAATTCAAGCCTCACCTTATAATTTTACCCTTTCTTATACTCTGTTTCTTAACTTGTTGTGAATATGAAAAATGTTAAGAGTATTTGAAAAATCAGACAAACTCTGTAAATTATGGTAAGAATCGGTAATTAAGTCAGTTATAAATATTCAAAATAAGATAAAATTTCAAAATATTTGAAATAAATAATGTTGGTCGTAAAATTGTCTTTCAAACAATATATAAAATAATAATTAAATTTGCACTAAGACAGAAAACACAGAATAAGGATATTCTAGTCCTATAACCAGTGTTGTTCTTATATTTCTTATTATGTTTAGGTGGAGGGTATTAAAGATTCGGCACTGCCGAATATTGCAATCTAACTTGTTTAGTATATAATTGTTGGAAAATTTGAGTCTAGCATTTTGAAGAGCTGGACATTCACAGAGAATATCTATGAAACACTTTTTCTTACTTCTCCCGTTCCTGGCAACTGCGGCAGTGATTATTGCTTACCAATCGTCCAGTGACCGGTTCTCGAGATGTTCTTTCGTTTCATATTAAGGAGTTGCAAACTGTGCTTTTCATTATATCTTACATATGCGAGTAGAATAATAATTTTAATACCAAAAAAAAAAGTTTTTTCATTTACATTTCAAGAAATCATGAATAAAGATCTCAATGGTACTTTTTATTGTTCCATATGATACTGGTTGAGTGATAATTCTTTATTTAATTACTTTCTATTGTGTAAAATAGCGACTTATACGAATTTTATAAATTTTACCATTCGGTGAATTTTTCAAAATATCGGCAACAACTTACGACCGATTTTATTCAGATTGTTCATGTTTCCGTAATTTCTTCTATACTTGTTTGCAATTTTGTATCTACTTTCAAGAAGTTTATAGAAATTATTAAATTTCATCACAATGAAATGTTAACGAACAAACCTTATACAAATATTTTAATGTTACTAATATCAGTACAAAAGCATGAACCTACCCATTATGGCGGTTTAGGATGTAATAAGCTAATTTAACAATGTTGGAAATAGTTTGGAAAAAATATACATTCATTTTGATAGTGTATTTTGGATGTAAAAGCAGAGTACCTCAGGGAGAGCGTTCTGCATGGAAAGAAACAAATACTAGTTGGACGGGGCAAGGTTTGGATTATAAGGTGGTTGAAGCAAAACGTACCAACAACCACTTCTTCTAAATAGTTTTTAACAGGTATTAAAACATGTGGCCAAACATTGGCATGATATTATACTATCATGTATGGCACCATATTCTAGGCATTTTTCTGCCAATTCTCGCTTGAAATGAATCAGTTGCACTCGAAACAAATTCCCTGTGACGGTCTAGAAAGATTTCAGCAGCTCAAATTAACATATATTGGTATTTTAATCAAAATATTGTGCGTTATGAAGATAAATATAGATAGTTATATGTAATTGGAAATTACTACGAGTATAGCGAAGAAAATATTCGTCACATGAAAGTAGGGTTTTTGTCTGTACTATTATTGGAGAATTGCGTGAAAAACTTGGTTTAAAAATAAAATTGAAAGAATTCAAATACAAGTATTTATAATGGAAAACAATTTCAAAAAAGTACCAAAATATATGTACTGAAATTAACTCTTTTTTTTAACAAATTAGTACTTGAGTTTTAAACAGCATATGGTGAGTTAAATTTGATTTGTTAAATGCTCATTTTGTCTTTATGAGCTCGTTAATTTTTAAAAATAATAGAAGATGTGTAAAAAAATTTTCGAAACTATTCGTATCAATTCTTAGTCATACGTACTATTAGAAAATAATATTTTATGTATTTTAATTGCGAAAAATACTTTTGTAAAAATGTATCAAAAAGTACGATGGAACCGATTTCAGGCCTTACGAATTCGTATTTAAAAAGAACCACAAAGATTTAAGCTCTTTATTGATTTAAGAGTAATGGGTGTTCATTACACCCTACACCACCATAGTGGGGAGGGTATTTTCGATTTGCGCTGATGTTTGTAACGCCTAAAAATAATAGACCAACACCTTTAAAGTATACCGATCGACTCAGAGTCATTTTCTAAGTCGAGTTAACGATGTCCGTCCGCCCGTCTGGCTGTCCATGTAAACTTTGTGCGCAGAGTACGGGTCGCAATTTTGAAGATATTTCGATAAAGTTTCGTAAATGATATTTTTTGGACCAAGGACGCTTGGGATTAAAATTGGTTGCATTCGGTCCATTATTTCTAAATAGGTGTTTATCGATCATAAATTTTTGATTTATGCACGTATAAAGCCTAATCTCATCAACAAATTTAGTGCAAATCGATCTATAATTGACCATAGCTCCCATATAAGGCCCGCTGCCGAAAATCACTTTAACTATTGGTATCCAAATCATATTCAACATAAGGCTGTTTCATATATACAAAAATCATTTGGACCAATTTTGTGATGATCGGTCCATAATAGTTCATAGCTCCTATATAGAATCCATTTCTGGAAATCTGTTTTTACACATATACTGGATGTAGGGTATAATATGGTTGGGCTTAACTGCCAATACTTTTTTACTACTTTTTTTCAATGTCATGTATTTAGCAGATCATAGGGTTTTACGAACACCATTTTTACCCGTTTTGACCTTCGTTCGACCACAGTTTTGTCTGTTATGTAGAAATGATTTTGGAAAATTGTCATTGTAATTATTTGTAATGCCTGGAATTATAAAAAAATATTTTTAGATACATATTTTCATTGAAAAAATCTGTTTTAACAAAAAAGTACCAAAAAGGGATATAATTGTTAAGCCTTAGGAATTTGAATTTCAAAAAAGTACCAAAAAAATTATTTCTGCTCTTCATTGATTGTAGTCGAATGCATTTTAAATTGTATTTCTATGATTGTTTATTTAAAAGATACGAAAGGTAACAGAGGGGTTCGGGTACCTGTTTTGATCATGTAGAATTTTCAAAAAGTACCAGCGTTCTTAAATAAAGGCGTACAAAGTCAAAATTGTTATTCTAGCTTTTTAAGTCTTAGAGAAACACAGTTATCATATTTACCCGTTTTTGTCCGATTTATTCCCCTTAATGTACGAATTTCCAAAAATCCCTTCATAGTGAATCATGTGAACATGTTGTAAAAGGAATTTAATACCCGAGTTTTAGTCAGTCAGTCAAATTACTCTTTTAGATACTCGTACATACATACATATATGAATAAAAGTAATTTCTTTATTACATATAATAAAAACTTGAGCTGCATTTCAGATCACAAAATTTAAAAAAATTACAAAAACAAGAACTTTTCTATACATATGTATGTGCGAGTGTGTATATAGTATGTAATACAGATACACATTAATTTACTACCCTGCAGGAAATGTCAATAGTGAAACTGTACTGATTTACTATTGACACAGTCACCAGTACTAGTGACTGTGACAGACTATATCCCAGACAATGCTAATTACTATAGACATTGAAAATCCACTACTGACATAAGTACTATTGACAAGGTAGTTCTTTTGGGACCAAATAGAAAATAAAACTGCATTTGTTGCTAATTTTTGGAGTTTTATTAAAAAAAAATAAATACTAAAAAATATTTAATTAAAAATAAATTCGAAAGCACCCAGAGTCTGTGGCGGGAATTGAACCCGAAAACCTCTGAATGATAGTCCGCCACACTATTGCCTGGTATATCGGGGATCACAACTGAAAAAAAATAATTGTATAATAATAATAACCATTGTGACAATGCTGTTGACAATGTCGCCAAACCGTTACCAAAATAGTAGACAAAAGTGGTGACTTGGAGACACTTGTCCCCAGGTTTCCTTCAGGGTAATTATTTACATATATTAATTGTTTTGCATTAATACAATCTTATTGCAGTTCGTAATGTTGACTGTTTTAAAAATAGTAGTTTGAACTGAAAGTGTGTTTTGTTGAGTGAATATTTTTTAATTCATCGAAAATAACAACTTCAACTTGTACTTTCCTTGTTCTTCCAGTTTATTTATAAACATTGTTTATTGTTTATACATATAATTACTAAATAAGTTTGTAATTTGTTGTTTTTAATATAGAACAATATAATATAGAACAATTTGTAATAAATAAATAAATAAATTATGTTGGTTATTTGAGTTGAGAAATTTTTGTATAAAAATATGGAAATTTGTTGACTGAAATCAGAATAGAACTTGAGTTCATACCAGCAACACAAAGTTAATTTTCTGCAAACTTCAATCAAACACAACAAAATGAAAGTAAGTTTTTAATCCTGCTGGAAATATTTACAAAGGATTAAAGAATTTTATATTATTCAGAATATACATTTAAATATTTATCAAAAAATTAATTAATTTTATTTTCAGTTCGCTATCGTTACCTTGTTCACTTTGGCCTTGGCTTTGGGCGTTCAATCTTCAATAATTCCCTGGGGTGGTGTAGTGACACAAATTGCTGGTGGTCCTCTCGCACACACAGCTGTTGTATCCCCACTTGGTTTACCTTGGGGTGGTGTTGTGGTAGGTCATCCACCAGCTGCTGTAGCTGTACACGCACATGCTGCCGTTCCCGCTGTTGTAGCTGGTCACGCCAGTTATGTGGCCAAAACTCGTGGTGCTGTTCACTCTGCTCCCTTGGCTGGTCATCTTAACTCGGTAGCCAATGTTAATGTAGCCCCAGCACCTGGTACCTGGTAAAATGAATAAAAAAAAAAGACCACCGTCGTCGTATTGAAGTTTATTGCCCTTTTGAGAGAAAATTAAATTATTTTAAATCAGTTCAGTTTTCGTTTAATACAGGGTACATTTTTTTAAAAATTCTAATAGTTAATTTCTATTCTTTTTTCTGTAATTTATTATTTTCTTTTTTGCCTCTACATGTTTCTTTAATTTTCTATTTCTCTTGTTTTTTCTAATTTCTATTAATAAAGCAAATACTTTGTTAAAAAAGTAAAAAATTATTAAACAAATGCATTTTTTAATTATTTAATATTATTTCATATGATTACGTCAATTAAAGACCAGATGCAAATTGAATTGATTTTTATAATTAAGCGAAACACATGACATAGAAGAATTAATAGCGATTAATGGGTATTAAGAGGAAACTTTAATAAATCCAACTATATTCCTCGGTCCGAAAATTGATCATGGAATATTTATTTCGTTGAATGGTATCATCTCAAATGTTTACTTACTTAAAAAACTGAAATTTTCTAACGTTTGCATTGATCGTGATCCATTATCAAGAATACTCTAAGTATGAAAAGTCTCGTTATGTGATGCACATTATTCTAGGATCAAATTGAATGTCATATAATCAATTTTTTAATTATTATGAAAAATAGTGTGAGATTTGGCTGAACTTGGACAACATGCCCAACATTCATATTGTATCAGTTATGAGAACCAACTGAATATCTAAATTTGTATCCTTTATACCCTTAATAATAATGTTTGGGTGAAATATGCAATAATGGTAAAAACTAAAAAAAGGGAAATGTGCAACGATTTGACAACACATTTGACCCAAAAAAATTAATATTTGACAAAAGAAAAAGGACGATTCCATTACATTTTCCAAAACGTTTTTATATTGACGCTGATCCATTATTCTCTAAACTTGTACAATTGGAACTACACCGCACTAAGAAAAGGCACTCCAGACCATAATAGACCCGCCACCGTGTTTCACTGTTTTAACATTGTACCTGGAGTCTAATGCTTGGTTTTCACTATGTCCAAATTTGGACAATTTGACAACAAAATTGACATAGTGAAAACGCGGCCAAAGGCTTTATTTGGAGGACGTCTAACATATGATTTTCCATGAGACTGGAACAATTGAAACTTAGATTCGTCGCTCCAGAGAACTCTATTCTAGTAACGTGGATCTATTCTGAGCATTTATCTTGCAAACCGCAAACGCTTCATGATATTTTTTTTTTTTGAGAAATTTTTTTATGCAATGCACCCACAAAGTCCAGACTCATTTAAGCGTCTTTTTATTGTCCGTGTGGATATTTCTGCACGTGTTTGCTGTCCAATTTCAGACTTTATTTCGCACGAACATAAAAATGGATTTTTTGGTTTCCTAGCTAGGGTTGCAAACTCTTTTTTTTGTACAAGTGAATTGCACCAAATACCATTTTTTGAGCAAGAAAACTTTTGTGCAATGCCCACATTGTCAGTTTCTCATTTTGATAACACTGCACAATTAAGCGTATCATTTCTGGAGCACATGACTTGTTTTTGCCCATTTTCGCAACTAAACCGTATCAAAATTATTACAAGTTAATCTATTGTTTAACAAATTATACTCACTTTGTCACTAATACTTAGAAAAGTTTAAAAGTAATTACCTGGCCAACAAAATAAAATGTAAAAATAATAAGTTACAGAGTTGCAATTAGATAATTGATTTATATGTTTGATAACTTAAATCTCATACTCTATAATAAAATAGAAAATATATTCCATGTAATTTAATTTATACACAAATTGAAAAAATTGACGAAACGTTGGGAAAAAAATTGTAATTAAATGCGCTTTTAATTTACAATAAAATAATTTAGGCCCAATTAGCTTATATAGGAAACAAATATAGAAAAACTTTTAATATTTTTATATATTTTTTTAATTTAAATTATAACTCAACGTGTTGTGCATCAACAACACTATTGATTGTTTACTCATTGTTTACTCGGTTAAAACAATTCACAGTGAAGGTCTTAAAAAAAACTACACAGCGATATTATTATATCAAAGCATCGTTTCTAATTATATGGCCACCACTGTATGCGCCATTGAACCATTTTTCGGAAAGAAATTTGTATGGGGGATGTGATAAATCATGGACCGATTCTTATCATTTTCATCACATTTTCTCCTCGTGGACGTTACGACGCATACAAAATTCTCAAAATGTAATGTCACTTTAATTAAAAAGCATATATAAAATGGTTTCAAGGGACCTGGCATTCGGTCGGCGGAATAGCTTCAAACTATGATGTAAATTGAATTCACGTTTCACTTAAATCAGTAACAAATATTCCAGGAGTTTTAATTTTAATTTGTAAATATGTAGGAAAATAAAATTCGCGACTAATTCTTTTAAATTTAAATATAGTTCGCGAAAAACGTAAATTTTTGCATTCTTATATTTAAAATTCTTTCGCAAATTTCATTTATTAATTTCTAGAATCGAAAAGTAGTAAAATTTGAATTAAACTTACAAATTAAATTCGTCCGAGAAAGAAATCAATTCGAGCATTTTCGGTGCACTGGTTTTAAGTTTTGGCTTAATTCGAACACCGGCTTCGCACATTTAAGATTTTTCTTAAAATAGCCACTAATAGCAATCAATGGTTGTCCATAAATTAATCCATAAATATTATTATTATACATATTATGGTTTTCAAAAAATTTATCATTTCATTATACCCTACACCACCATAGTGGGGAGGGTATATTGGATTTCTGCTGATGTTTGTAACGCCCAAAAACATTAGTCTATCAACCACCTTCAAGTGTACCAATCGACTTAGAATGAATTTCTGATTCGATAATGATTGGCTGGCCATGCAAATTTGTGTTCAATTACAGGTCGCAATTTTGAAGATATTTCAATAAAATTTGGATGTGTAGTTTTCGTGACGATTGTGATCGCAATTTTTTTAAAACTAAAACTTAAATATGTACGTATATCATTTCAGACGTTTAGATTTATACACGTATCCAAACAAATGTCACTAAAAATAATTTATCTAAAAATAAAATCTTATCACAACTACAAACTTTGTGCAGATCGGTCAACAACTGACCATAGCTCCCATATAAAACCCAGTTCCAAACAACACTTTAACGAGCACAAATCTCTGAAAAATTTTGATATCCAAATAACATGCATCACAAATATGTTTCCTACAGAGAACACCATTTGATCTAACAGTATGATGATCGGTCCATAATTATTCATAGCTCCCATATTATATTCACTTCCGAAAATCACTTTAACACCCATTAATGTTGCTGTCCAAATAAAATCTAGAACAAATAAGTTTTATAAATACAACTCTTATTTCATCTAATTTTATAACAATTGGATCATAATTGTTTTCGTATGAAAAATCAAATAATTTTTGTTAATGGTCAATGGTTTACACCTACTGAATTATTTTTAAAATAAAACATTTTTAAACACGACATCCTGACGACTTAATTGATATTTTAAAAATAAAAATGCTTTTTAATTATATACTTTTATTTTTTACTTTTTTAGCAAAGTGTGACTTTATTAACAGAAATTCGGAAAACAATTGAAACACTAAAGTAAAGTTAAGAAAAATGTAGAGGTAAAAAAGTCAAAAATGAATTACAGTTAAAAGTGAAAGACAATAGAAAAGTTTTATTGGAATTTATCATATATACCCTGCATTAAACAAAAACACAACTAATTTTAAAATAAATGAACTTTTCTCTTAAACATCGTATAAAATTTTGTAAAGTCAAGAAACTTTAACGCGATGATGTTTACTTATTTATATTACCAGGTTCCAGGTGCTGGGGCAACATTAACATTGGCTACCGAGTTGAGATGACCAGCCAAAGGAGCAGAGTGAACAGCACCACGAGTTTTGGCAACATAACCAGCGTGGCCGCCTATAACAGTGGGAACGGCGGCAGCATGTATAGCGGGAGCATGAACAGCTGTGGCAGCATGTACAGCTACAGAACCGGGACCATGTACAGCAGCGGGAGCATGTACAGCTATAGCACCTGGGCCATGTACGGAGATAGCAGCAGGAAGTGCAGCTGGTGCATGACCGACTACAACACCACCCCAAGGTAAACCAAGTGGGGACAAAACAGATGTGTGTGTAAGATGACCACCGGCAACTTGTGTCACTACTCCACCCCAGGGAATTACGGAAGATTGAACGCCCAAAGCCAAGGCCAAAGTGAACAAGGTAACGATAGCGAACTGAAAGTAAAATTAATTAATTCATAATAATATGAAATGTTTTCGCTTAATATATGCATTCCTTTATATTGCCAGCAGGATTAAAAACTTACTTTCATTTTGTTGTGTTTGATTGAAGTTTGCAGAAAATTAACTTTGTGTTGCTGGTATGAACTCAAGTTCTATTCTGATTTCAGTCAACAAATTTCCATATTTTTATACAAAAATTTCTCAACTCAAATTACCAACATAATTTATTTATTACACAACTTGCCATTCTGTAATTAGAACAACAAACTTATTTAGTATATAGTACATTCGTACATACATATGTATGTCTGAATGTTTATGAATAAGACGGGAGAACAAGGAAAGTACAAGTTCAAGTTTTTATTTCCAAAGAATTAAAAATACTCACTCAACAAAACACACTTTCAAATTAAAATTTGTTTTAACGAACTGCAATAATATTGTCATTACAGCAGAACAATTAATAGATGTAAATATGTATTAGTTAGTAAAGTTATACATACAGATGTATTTGTATAACAAACTTCTTGTTTTATGCACTTTTTTATTTTATCATCTACAGTTTATATCAAGTTTTGATTTCAATTAATAATAAAAAATATTGAAATAACTTATGAAAACTTTTCAAATATTTACTTATATAGTATGTGTGTGTACTTTTATATATTGCGAAATAGCATTTTAAATACGAGGTCTGATCAAAAAAATAACTGTTATTTTAAATTTTTTCAAACAGTATTTCTTTATTCATCAATAACTAACTTGTCCCCTTCAAAATAATCCCCAATAATAAAAACACTTATGCCAGCGTTTTATCGAAACCTTTGAAACTCTTCTGAAACGCACTTTTTGGTATCGCTAACAGCTCCTGTTTCGATTTTTTTTTTTATCTCCTCAATCGTAGCAAAACGCTTTCCTTTAATCGGTTTCTTTAGTTTTGGGAAGAGGAAAAAGTTAGCCGGGGGCCAAGTCCGGTGAATACAGTGGTTGAGGCATGATAACGGTTTTGTTTCTGGCCAAAAAATCACGCACAAGCACCGATGTGTGAGCTGGTGCGTTATCATGGTGCAAAATTCATTATTGGTTTTTCTGCAATTCTGTGCATTTCTGCCGACTTGCTTCGCACAAACGGCACATAACTTCAAGGTAATATTCCTTATTGACCGTACGACCTTGTGGCAAGAATCCATGATGCACCACGCCATTGCAGTCGAAGAAAACAGTGAGCAAAACCTTCACATTTGACCGAATTTGACGTGCTGTTTTCGGTCTTGGCTCTTCTGGACGTTTCCATTGCGATGATTGGGCTTTGGTTTCAATGTCATAGACATACACACATGATTCGTCACCAGTTATAACCTTTTTGATAAAATCTGGATCGTCGTTGACGATGGTCAACAGCTCCTGAGCGATGTCCATGCGACGTTGTATTTGCTCAAAATTTAGCAATTTTTGAACAATCTTTGCTGCCGCACGTTTCATGCCTAAAACAATCGTTAGAATTGCTTGGCATGAACCGAACGATATGCCAACATCATCAGCAACCTCTCTGATAGTGATTCGACGATTATCCAAAACCATTTTCTTCACTGCTTCAATGTTTTCATCAGTTGTGGACGTGCTCGGGCTACCAGGACGAGCATCGTCATTGACATCTTGTGTTCTGCTTATAGTCAACATTTCAAATGTCCCTGCGCATTTGATTTCAGCTTTTACACAAAACTTAATACAGTTTCTTTGATCCATTTTTTCGAATAGTAAAAAATTGAAGAGCACACCAACACACGACCTTTGTATCTGTCAAAAAGAAACTGACAATTCAAAATGGCTGATACTACCAACATATAGAACAGACATGTGTACCAACATAACAGAAAAAATGCGAAAATCAAACATATGTATGTAACTCAATAAATTTGAAATTAACGGTTATTTTTTAATCAGACCTCGTATATGTTAAAAACCATTGAGGAGGACAATATTCTAGCAATGATAAAACGTAGCTAGTATACGCGAGTAATAGCTAAAGAACTTAATACCGCAATTCACAATCTTGTGCAAATGGTATTGCATCATTGCATTTGCAAAAAGGTTTAGCATATTCTTGCTCTTGTTGTGTATTTTGTTAGTGGAATTCCAGAGAAACGGGAAATTTAAAATTAATGTTCTTTTAAAATATTTTGGCAAAAAATTACCATTTTGAAATGTTTAACAAAGTTAAATTTCAATAATAAGTTATTATTGCTGTAAATATTAAGATGCAAAGAAGGAAAAAACAGCAAGAATTAAGTTTCTGGGCCAAAAATTTAAAACTTAAATAACTTCAAATTTATGTTACGAAAGATTAGCGTCGTAGAACGCAAAAGTCCATATATTCTGGGTCTTTATAAGATTCTAAAGTTATGGTCACACATGGCAAACATTCATTTGCCGATATTGACGTAACCACTAAATAAAATATTTTTCAACTCGTTTGTTTAGGACAAGACACAGCAAATATTTAGTCTTGTTTTATTTGATGCTGTTTGATCGTGCAAAACTCTTGTAACAGCAAACAAAGTCAAACAATTTTTTTTTATAAAGAGGCAATTAATACGCCTATATATAATTGCGTTACTTTCTTTGGAAAGCGGATTGATTGAAGAAGTAAAGGTGGTGAAAGTAGAAGAAAGCTTTATATCACAACTCTGCAATTGAGCATTATGTTTGTTTTAGTGCAGCATTGAAGCGCCTCTGGTGGTAAAGTAGGCGCATTATTTTTAAAGCTTGATTTTTTAGCCTTTATTTAATTATTTTACTTATGCTATACCACCGAAGGAGGGCGCTGTGATAAATATTAGTCATGATAGATAGAAAGAAAACTAATAATTATCAGAAACTGTTGTTTAAGTGGCAGCGACACCCTCATTGAAAATGGAAAAATCGGTCCAGTAGGATCCAAGTTTTAGACCAAAGTTTCAGACAACCTCGATATTGTCGATAAAAAAAATGTTAAATCACGGTTAAATTTTGCCAGTGGGTACAGAAATTGGACAGCAGATGACTGGACACGTGTAATCTGGTTAGACGTATCCAAATTTAATTCTTTTTAATCGGACCGTAAACAATATTGCTAGCAACAATCAGCCCAGGGAATTCAAAGACATTTTCAAAAGGAAACAATGAAGCACGGTGGAAACGAAATGATACATATAAGATTGCTTTCATGTTGGCACCTTAAACCACTGCAAATATAATGAACTCATCTTCCCGATTTTGTAGATAGAAGCTCTTCTATCCAAAGCACACTTCTAAAATCGTGAAAGAATTAATTTCGAACAGAATTTCATTTGACGCAGTGGTACGCAAAAATTCCCGATCTCAATTCGATTGAGAATTTATGGTCAATCATGAAGAGACAGTTGGAACAATACCGATTAACTCCAACCCATTTGGACGAGCTTTGGCAGCGGGACTTATCCAAATGATATTATTGAAAAATTTGTGGAGAGTATGCCAAAACCTGTAAAAAGTCATACGAATTAAGTGGTTCATTCCCTTAACCTGGCGTCGGGCACGTGATAAAAGAAACACCGACCGTCAGGTGGGTAAATATGACCCTAGTTTTTTTGACATTGTATTTTGCATAATTTTCAAAATTTGATAAACGTATCTGTAAGCAATATATACATGACTCTTTTAGCTACATATTTGTTACATGCAAAAAAAAAACATATTTAAACTTCAATACTGAGAAATTTGGCAACGTCGCAAACCGCTGAAAAAAGTTACAGAGCAATTTAAGAGCATATGGGTCATAATGACCCAACCTGTATGACCCAACCTGTTTGGTGCAAAATTTAGTACCAGCAAGTTGTTTTCGTTTTGTTTGTGTTTTTTCTAAGAACTAGATACTTTAAATTTTGATTTATAAATTATTTTGTAAAATTTAAATATTAAATAAATTACGGGAAACATTTTATAATTTGCTTTATTTATTTTTATTATTTTTATGCAAAGTACTAACATGTACTCATTTGTGCTCCCCACTGTATATACAAATAGCCATACTGAACTTTTGTGTCGGTTAGCCAATAATTTATCATAGCTCCCATATAAGACCACTTCCGAGAAATTTTTTTCGAAAAAAATTGACAAGGAATCAAAATTCTTGTTTCTACATTTTTATTTTCTAACTTGATTTTGTATTTACAGCTAAACTGCACAAAGATGGTTTGTTCTATTTCAGATTAGAAAAATAAGTCAAAAGTATATCAAAATATGAAATTGTATTAAAATGTTAATTTTTTGGAGAACTCAAAAAATATTTTTTTAATAATTTCTAAACGAAAAAAAACGGTTAAACGGATTCGGTTTTTGAATATTCTAATAAGAATAGTCTAATAAGTTATTTTAATTTTCATATAATCATTAATAGAACCGGAATATATTCACCCCTATCGTTAATAAAAATTCCACATGAAATTTGTACCCTTTTCACATTTTCCCTATTAAAATTCAATGTTAAAAAAATAAAAGGGAAAACATTTCATGTGGAATTTTTATTCACGATAGGGGTGAATATATTCCTGTTCTAACCCTACATGTTAGAGTTCTAAACAGCGCCATGCTCTTTCATAGTTCTGTGTCTCGAAAAACCATTTTTGAGCATTTTATAATAAAATACAGATTTTTCCCATTTTGTAAAAATGTAGCAGGTGTTCGTTCATATTGTAGTTAAACAGTTACGAATATTAGACAGTTATGTGAGTTAAATTGATTTTCGGAAATGGTCTTTATATGGCAGCTAAAGCAAAGCATGGGCCAATGTATTTAAATTTCGGAACAGAGAATTTCACGTATATGAGAATATCTCACGTTGAATTTCAACATAATAACGATATATTTAAGATACATATTAGTATTAAAGTGAATTTCGGAAGTGGACCTTATATGGAGGACATGGTCAGATATGGCCCGATATTCTCAAAAACCAGCAGTTTGATTTTGGCATGTATGTAAATGATCCGTGTACAATTTTGGATCGGTACCGTAATTTATTAGAAGAGATCTAGGAGTATTGAAGTGATATTCGGAAGAGGACTTCATATGGGGGATATGGTCAAATATGGACCGAAATTTACAAAATGCTTCAGTATGATATTAATATGTATTCATATTATGAATCAGTCCGTCAAAAACGAAAAAATGATACTTGTCAGAGATGCTTTACTCTACTTACAGTGGTTTTCCTCATCGGACACCGTTGTCTAAACTTAAACTGAAATAGTCTTCGGCTATATAAGAAATTGAATATTAATATTGATATCCACCCATTTTTCGCCAGAAGTTATGTTTATAATATTAATATTTTAATTGGTCTGTAATTGTCAGTAATTTAAATTAAAAATGCATTTTATTTATTTATTTTTTTACTTTTTTCAACAAAGTGTTTGATTTATTAGGAAATTATGAAAAGAATAGAATTGGAAAAGTATGAAAAATGCAGCGGTATAAAAGGAATGAAAAAATTATAGGAAAAAGTGAAAGAAGGGAAAAGAACTATTAGAATTTATGACATAAACTCTTTATTAATCTAAAACAAAACTAAGTTTCAAATAAATAAATGTTTCGTGAAACTTTTTAATATGATGATGGTTTTACTTATTAATTTTACCAGGTTCCAGGTGCTGGAGCAACATTAACATTGGCTACCGAGTTGAGATGACCAGCCAAGGGAGCAGAGTGAACAGCACCACGAGTTTTGGCAACATAACCAGCGTGGCCGCCTATAACAGTGGGAACGGCGGCAGCATGTATAGCGGGAGCATGTACTGCTGTGGCAGCATGAACAGCTACAGAAGCAGGGGCATGAACAGCTGTGGCAGCATGTACAGCTACAGAACCGGGAGCATGTCCAGCAGCGGGAGCATGTACAGCTACAGAACCGGGAGCATGTACAACAGCGGGAGCATGTACAGCTATAGCACCTGGGCCATGTACGGAGATAGCAGAAGGAACTGCAGCTGGTGCATGACCGACTACAACACCACCCCAAGGTAAACCAAGTGGGGACAAAACAGATGTGTGTGCAAGATGACCACCGGCAACTTGTGTCACTACTCCACCCCAGGGAATTACGGATGATTGAACGCCCAAAGCCAAGGCCAAAGTGAACAAGGTAACGATAGCGAACTGAAAGTAAGATTAAGTAATTTTTTGATAAATATTGAAATGTATATTCTGAATAATATAAAATTCTTTAATCCTTTATAAATATTTCCAGCAGGATTAAAAACTTACTTTCATTTTGTTGTGTTTGATTGAAGTTTGCAGAAAACTAACTTTGTCTTGCTGGTATGAACTCAAGTTCTATTCTGATTTCAGTCAACAAATTTCCATATTTTTATACAAAAATTTCTCAATTCAAATTACCAACATAATTATATTTATTTACTGCAAATCTCTCCATATTAAAATAAGAACAGCAAACTTATTTAGTAATGTTACATTCGTACGTATAAACAATGCTTATTTTATTAGTAAATTGAGAGAACCAGGAAATCTTGAACGACCTTCAGCACTTTCAAAGATTTAAAACACTAACTCAACAAAATACACTTTTCGATCAGAAAATATTTGAATTAAAACACTTTCGACTTTACTAGCGTCATTATAACAAAACAGTTAATAATGGACAACAGCTTGATACGCTCAGAAATGAAATGTTAGTAAAATCAAGAGTGCCTAAAACTAAAGTTGAATATTAAAGGCAACAGTAAATAATAATAATAGTAATATCCGTATTTGAAATGAATTTGTAAAAAAGACTTTAATAGTTATTTAATGATCGTTCAATTATTCAAACAATTTCTTGCGAATAATTAGTCGAGGAATTTATAAATGAGCATTTTCGTATAACAAATATTTCGAATAATTTTGTGAAGAATATTCGAATAAAAGGAATAAATATATTTTATTTAATTGGTCGTTTTTTTCCCACCGCCAAGAAGCTGGGGGTATATTACGTTTATCATTCCGTTTGTAATACATCGCAATAATGGTCGTAGAGCCAAAAAGTCTATATATTCTGGGTTCTTATAAGATTCTAAGACGATCTAGCCATGTCCGTCTGTTGAAATCACGATAGACCTTAAAAAAGACATAGAACAAGGAAATTCTAACCAAACTTACTTTCATCTACCAAAGTGTTTGGTTTTGAAAATGAGCAAAATCGATCCAGTAGGATCCCCGTTATAGATCAAAGTTTCAAATTACCTCGATATTTTTCAGATATTTTTTTTCTATTTTCTTCAAATATAATGCAGAAAATACCATGAAATACTGCACACTTTATTTTTATTATAGAAGGATAAGTCCTATTGAAAATGCAAGTAATCGGTCCACGATTTTTTATGGCCTCGATACTAATGTCTTTCCGGAATATGGCTTTGATGCACTGCGTAACTTCCTAGTCCATAAAGAAAATTTTCTCAAGGTATTGAAAAAAATACAAAATGGAGTTTTTTTTTAAATAAATTTTTTAAGAAGCTCCAGCTTCAGCTTCAGCTTCACTTCAATCTCAAGAATCACTCGATAATATTTTTGTAGAAATTAACAAAAACAAAAAAAACTAGAATAGACTTCGTGTCTTAATACTCTTATACCTAAGAAAATGGGTAGCAAAAGGAGATACCCAGTAGGAAAAATTGACAATTTTATAAAAACAAAAAAAAAAAAATGAAAAAAAAAAATTCGAAAAACAATAAAAATTTATAAAAGTTGTTGAACAGGGTTCAACAGGCGTTATGGTACATAAATGTCTATAGAAAAGCAATCATAAGTTTAATATAAAGTAAAATCTCAAAACGATATTTTGTTTCCATCGGTCCATATTTTGACCATAGCCCCATACAAAATGCGCATAAATCTTTTATAAAACATCACTAACAAGTCGAAATTTTACACAAGTAATCCGTAGACACATCTAAATTGTTGTACTAAAATTAATTATGATCCGTCCATTTTGACCATAGCCCCCACATAAAGTCCACTTCCGGAAATCACTTAAATAATCAAAAATCTCTTATAAGCATCAGCAGCAAGCTTAAATTCAACACAAATAATCCATACATATATAGAAATATTCACATCCAATTTAATGATCATCGGTCCATATTTGACCCCAGTCGTCATTGATGATAATGATTAGGTTGAAATGTGTTATGTTATTAACCCTTAAATACCTGAAATTGAAAATACATTCAAATTGCAGAAATAAATTTCTGTTTTTAATACTCAACTGATGACCGTCTATAGACGGTCTTAGGCGTTAAAGGGTTTAGGGTGGACTTAGACGTTACTTCTTTACGTCCTACTTGATGAAGAAAAAAATTGTAATTTTATTTAAAACATTTTAATTATTCGAATAATTCAGTTAATTTTAAATTTATAATCGAATTATTCGAATAAGTTGCAATCTCTTATTCGAGTTAGTAGTTTTATTTGTAAAAGTTGAATAATTTGGCTATCCAAATACCTACTACAAATTGTTAAATTTTATCTTTTTGATCTTTACAAAAGATAACCATTTTGAAAAAGCAATTGATTCAACTTTCAATAGGGATGGAATTCTTTGACAGGGGGGATAATAATCTGTTGTCATAAACTCTATTAATAACATCTCTGATTTATAGTCCGGCACACCATCGCCTAGACTATCTATTATAAATCATTTTTACTATTTGTATAAAAAGAGATATATCAGTAAAACAAATAAAAGGAGGTCTGATCAAAAAATAACCTTTATTTTTTATTTGTTCAAAAAGTATTTATTTATTCATCAATAACTATCTTGTTACCTTCAAAGTAATCCCCCTCAGATATAATACACTTATGCCAGCGTTTTCTCCAATCCTCGAAACACTTCTGAAACGCACTTTATGGTTTCGCTAACAGCTTCTGTTTCGATTTTTCTTTTGTCTCCTCAATCGCAGCAAAACGCTTGACTTTCATCGGTGTCTTTAGTTTTGGGAAGAGGAATAAGTCAGCCGGGGGCCAAGTCCGGTGAATACAGTGGTTGAGGCATGATAACGGTTTTGTTTTTGGCCAAATGGCATTATTTAACAAAGCTTTACGAAAGGTTTGTTTAGCTAATAATCTGTTATGAATACAACTTTAAAGTCTTACGCTTAATAATGTTTCGTAAACATTTTGTAATTTTTGTTACGTTTTTCTGGATTTTACAAACAAAAAACAAGTTTTAAAAAATATCAATTCAATTAAAAAAAAAACTAATTCCAAATAGTGTTCGTTTTGCAATTTCTGAAGAAGTAATTAACAGACTTAATTCCATTCTTTCAATCGCAATGGAATTCTGTGACAGGGTGACATTTTTACGAACATTTTACTACGAGTGTAGTGAGGGAGTAGTTCGAAAATTATCTAATTTAACTATTTACGGTAAGTTGTTCAGTTACTGCAATGGCTGCTCTAATATATTTTATGATGTTGTATATTGTTTTATTCAAATAATTCTTATCTAAATGTTTATTACAAACTTTTAAAAGAACAACAAGAATGAACAAATGTTCACTATCATTTTGGCGAAGGTGGCTTAAGGCTTCCTGGTACTTTAACTGCTTAAAAAAATTCATATTTTAATAAGTTGTGTTATTAACACAACCTAATTACAGCTTTAGTTTAAGCAATATGACAATTTTCATATAAAAACTGGTGCAAATGTTCAATGACATCAGACTAGAACTTTAGTTCAAAACAGCAACACAAAGTTTAGTTTTCTACAAACTGTAATAAGTTTCTTTTACAGCAAAATGAAAGTAAGTTGTGTTTTGTCTATAAAATAAAATTATTGACAAAATTAAATTTGTATTTTTTACAGTTCGCTGCCGTTACCTTGTTCACTTTGGCCTTGGCTTTGGGCGTTCAATCATCCATAATTCCCTGGGGTGGTGTAGTGACACAAGTTAATGGTGGTCATTTCGCACATACGGCTGTTTTATCCCCACTTGGTTTACCTTGGGGTGGTGTTGTGGTAGGTCATCCATCAGCTGCTGTAGCTGTACACGCACATGCTGCTATTCCTGCTGCTGTACATGCTGCTGCCGTTCCCGCTGTTGTAGCTGGTCACGCTAGTTATGTTGCCAAAACTCGTGGTGCTGTTCACTCTGCACCCTTGGCCGGTCATATTAACTCAGTAGCCAATGTTAATGTTGCTCCCGCTCCAGGCACCATCTAAACGAATTTACTTATATAAGCAAATAAGCGTAGTCAATATATGTACATGTTTTTGGACATATTTTCACTGTGATGTTAATAAAAGTTTAAAGGAATGAATAAATGAATTTCCTCATATGTAAATGTTAATTAGAAAATATTGGTATTTTATTGTTTATCTGTATTTTCCAGCTGTTGTCATTATTATACCCTACACCACCATAGTGGAGTGGGTATATTGGATTTGTGCTGATTGTAACACTTATAACCTTATAGTATAGCGATCGATTTAACGATGTCCGTCTGACTGGCTGGCTGGCTCTTCATATAAAGTTTATGCGCAAAGTACAGGTCGCAATTTTGAAGATATGTTGATAAAATTAGGTACATTTTTTTTTCGCCCCAATGATATTAAATTTGGTTGAAATCCGCCAACTATTTCACTTGACTCCCATACAAATTTTCTTCCGATATAACGCTTTATCGGTCATAATTGTTTGACTTATAAACGTATTCAACAAACAAGTTATGTATACAACCAAATTACATCTTCACATTTTGCGCAGAGCAGTCCGTAATTAAACATTGCTCCCATATAAGCCCCGCTTCCCAAAATCACTTTAAGTCTCTAAAAAAAAGTTCGTATCCAACTAAGTAATATAAGTTTTATATATACAGAAATCATGTCACTAATTAGATATACATAAGTAAAGGTCGGTCCATAATTCGATAAAGCTCCCCTTCGAAAATCATCTTAACGTCTTTAAATCTTTTAAAAGTGTTGATATCGAGTTAAAATTAAACACAAGAGAATGCTTATATACTCGTACTCAGAAGTCATACCAACACATTTTTGGATGATCGGTCCACAATAGATTAGCTTCAGTTTAGTGTTGGTATCTGAAAATCTCTTTTCGCGCACATACTGGATGTAGGGGTTTATGGTATTATATTTGTGATATAACAAAAGTATTTAGGAGTGAAATACTCCATGGAAATAATTCGGAATTAACTTATCCCTGTGTAACATTGAGAAATATTCAAAAACATACCAGTTTTGGGAATTTATTAATCCCGAAAAATTCCGGGATTTTTTAAGACAAAGTAATAGGGATTTGTCAAATCGGGATTGGCATCCCCAGTACAAACACATTGTATATGTGATTTAATATTATAAACCTAAATAGTTGGTCTTAAAAAATGCTTGTTTTTTACTAATTTCAATTGGTTTTAGAGTTAAGAAACCCAACACCTATTTTGCATACGATCAATGTCTTTTTTTACACGGTTTTTTTTTTGTACTGAAACCAACTACCGTGTAAAATTTTATATTTTCATGATCCATATTAGAGTATTCAAAAACCGAAGGCGCATACCGCTAAACCGGTTTTTCCGATTTGAAAAACCTACAATCCGCTTTTTTTTAGATCGGTTAACTGGTTTTTATAATTTTTAAGGAGTTTCCTTCAGGCTAATTTGGTCAAATGTTTCCAAACGTAAATAAAAAACTAGTTCGATTTTTATTTTTTATTTTATTTACCCAACGTTTCGTTAGTTTTATTCTAACTTCTTCAGGGGTCTCTCTCGAACTTTTTTTTGTACGTTTTGACAATATTTTCTTATTTTGGAATCGAAAATCTCAAGCTGAATAAACTATGTTGTAGAAACTAACGAATATATAACTGACCAGAGCTTTTTCGTAAAAAATAAATGTTCCAATATCGATTTTAACTGATTAATGCCCGAATTCACAGTCTTTAGTTAGCTAATGACAAAGGCTTAACTAATGATTCTTTATTCGCAATGCTTAGTTTGCCATAAGAATAACGTGGGATATCCTCGTATGTATAAAATTCTCTGATCCGAAATTTAAGGAGATTGGTCCATGTTTGGTAATTGCTCACATATACGTACCACCTCCGAAAAATAAGTTTACCCTAATATAAATAATGTCTAATAAATATCGATGTTGAATCAAAATTTTATACAGAACAGAAATTGTAGGCCAGAAATCATACTAATATCTGTTATACGGCAATAATGCTACTGAATTTTTTTAGCTATCAGTCAAGATTTGGCAATCGCTCCCGAATAAAGTCCACTTCCTAGCATAACAACCAACCATGCAACTCTTGTAAATAATGTTATTGAGAATAAATTCAAACAAAATAAGCCTAAAACACATAGAAATCACATTAGTAATAACTGGATCTAGAATCTATTAGTCCATAATTGGTTCGTTTCTACTATGCCACCCACATATCTCTTGTAAATAATATTATTGAGTCAAATTCAACCAAAAGAACTCTGTTTCTACTCTGTTTCTTAACTTGTTGTGAATATGGAAAAATGTTTTTTTAACTTTATAAATTGATAAATTACACTTAAGATTATTGTGAATATCAGACAAACTCTGTAAATTGTGGTGAGAATTGTCAATCAATTATAAATGGTCAAAATTGGATAAAATTTGTAAAAATAAATTATGTTGGTCGTAAATTGTCTTTCAAACAATTTATAAAATGCAACCAGTGTAGTTTTTGTATTTCCATTATATTATGTGTAGGGTATTTAGGATTCGGCACAGCTGAATATTGTACTCTAACTTGTTTTATTTTATTTTTTTTTTATAATATTGCAATTCACAATATTGTGCAAATGGTATTACATCATTGCATTGGCAAAAAGGTTCAGCACATTTTTGCTCTACACTAACAAAATACACAGCAAGAGCAAAAATATGCTAAACCTTTTTCGAAATGCGATGATGCAATATCATTTGCACAAGATTGTGAATTGCACTATTATTTTATTTATTGCGTAAGATGCACAAAATAAAAACATGCCCCCATGTTTGCTCTCCACATAGAATTGAAATAAATTATGTTGTAGACTTGTCTTTCAAACAATACATAAAATACTAATCCAATTTGCTATAATACTGAAAAGGAAATCGGGTGCCCCGATAGAGGGTTACGGATTCGATTCTCGCTAAAGACTCTGGGTGTTTTCTGCAGATAAGCCAAAAGCAGATTCGCAGTTTGTGTTTGTTAATTAAAAAAAAAAAAAAAACACTTAATAAGGATACTCGTTTTCTAGTCCTAACACCAGTGCAGATTTTGTAACATTCTATTTAGATTATTTTATTTAAGATTCGACACAGCCTTTAACTTTTCGTAAAAATAATAATAAATAACCATTTTTTATATTTTACTTTTTGTACAAAGTACTTGCTTTATTAACAGAAATTAATTAATTAATAATAATAATAATGACTGAAAATTCAAGAAAATCAAAAAAAGTGTTGAAATGCAAAGAGTGAAAAAATTAACAAATTACAAAAGTACCCTGTATTAAACGAAAACAAAACAAAAAAGTTACAACTCATCACTTTTGCTCTTTTTCGGCGTGAAACTTGTTTATTGACTACGATGAATGCGTTGAAGGCAGGTCCTTAGATGGTACCAGGAGCAGGAGCTACATTAACATTAGCTACCGAATTGAGATGTCCCTCCAATGGAGCAGCGTGCACAGCACCACGGGTTTGGGCAACATAACTAGCAGGAGCAGCAGCCACGATTGGAACAGCAGCAGGCCAAGCAGGCACAATTGGTGATGTAACGGCTGTGTATGAAAGAGGGCCACCACCGGCAATTTGGGTAATTACATTACCCCAGGGAATTATGGATGATTGAGCACCCAAGACCAAAGCCAAAGTGAACAAGGTGACGATAGCGAACTGCAATATGAAGAAAATTCGTATGAAAATATTTTAAAACCAAACTGTATTTCTTTTATTTTTAAATTAAATTATTTTATGCAGGACTTTTTTCTAAAACACTTTGCATATTCTAATAATTATTCTCAATTACGCTCAATTATAAAATTTTTTTTAAACCATCACTCACTTTCATTTTGTGTATTTTTGTTTTTTGAAAAAAAAAAAGACTGTCTGGAGATCGGAGAAAACTAAACTGTGTGTTACAGGTTTGAACTCAAGTTCTAATCTGATTTCATTTTATAGAATCCCTTATTTTTATATCAAAATGCAACACCAACATCGTCCAAACAAATTCACTCATTATTGCCGGCTAATTTATTTTATTGAAGAATAAAAAATAAAATTACTTAAGTACAACTAATAAATAGTTTAATAAATAATAAAATTATGTCGATCTGTTGAAGAGAACAAGAAGAAAAAACCCTCAGCTCAGTGAAATTGCAATTTGTGGTTGTGTTTTTAAACATTTGCAAAGTACATGGAATAAAAAAAAACATATTTAGATCAAAAGATACCAGTACAGCTAATAAACCCGTCATTATATGTAAATATTTAATTACAATGATTTAAAACCAGACTGAAATATGGATCAATATTAAAACACACAAAGTTTGTACACTGGGAAATAAAATTGGAGAAACAGAAGTATTCATAAGACCTACATTGTCGATCCTAAGTTTAGCAGCTAGTTTATTGATATGATATGTAAAGACTTTAGCAGGAACTTCTTTCTCAACATTGAATACTTTTGAAAGACAAATTTATATTCATTTACTAATGTTTAAGAGAAGCTCAAATAAGAAATCAAAATGAATTTCCTCTTACAAAAATTAACGTTTTGCATAACATTTCGATCCACATTTTGCTGCATATGTACTTGTTTCAAATCGATAAAATTGTTCATTGTCTAAATCTAAATCTATAGAACCATTATGCTTTAACATTCCATTGACAAAAGCCCCACATTATTCAATTGCTCGAATCTGGGCAAATGAATTTTCCATTATGGAAAGACAAATTTAAAAACTTATAACTTTGCGAGTTCTTACTGTCAACTACTGATGATTTTATTTTATGATATCTCCCAAGGGGGTGTCTATTACCTAGACGCTGCTACCATCCTTGGGAGATATATGGCGACACCGCGGTGCACCGGTGCCATGAGCTTGCAGGGGCTCGAAACTAGTTATAGTTTGATTGTTCAATCCTATTAAACTTGCAGCTGACTAGAGTCTTATCTAGCACTACGGAATCAGTTAGAAACGCGGAGATTCGTTCCCTAGCTGATAATTGATTGAGGTCTCTTCGGGTTACACGTGGTGGTGGCTTTATTTAATACTCAAATTGGAAAGAATGACAGTTGGTTAAAAGACTGATGTTGGTTTAAGCAGCAAACTTCGGTCCACCAATTTGTCTCTAGGTTCTGATACGTAGCTCGGTGCTCTGGAAATATACGGAAATTATGGCTTTCATTTCATGTAGCTTTGGACAATGTTAAATGGCGGCCTATGCCAACCGTAGTAAATTCTAATATCTTTCCTTGTCAGTAGTGGTCGGTTAGTGCGATGTTAAGATTGCTCTTTTCTAGTAAAAGTCTTCGGTCATGCTAATTGGGGTGCCCCGTTAGACTATGCGCTAGTGTGTCGGAATATCAGTCAGAGGATTGCGAGTTAGATTACCGACAAAGCCTCTAGAAGTTTTCTGCAGATAAGCCAAAAAGCTTCGCAGTTTGTGTTTGTTAATTATATTTAAAAAAATAACAAATTGACTAAGCTATGGTTAGCTGGGATTAGCCCAAGCTCTTACGCAAGATGCTCGTTATATTGATCCTTGAAGTCGTGTACGAGAAATTGCAAATTATGTTATCCTGGCAAGTTCATACAAGTACGCTCTTTGCAAGACCTACATAAGTATGTTCTTGCAGGATATACAATGCGGTGGTGAGCCGAGTTAACCCGCGTTTAAGTGCACCGTGAGGTTAGGGCGAAAACGCAGACCCACGTTAATCTTGAACACATCTGTTGATTTTATGACGATACGTTTTTATGAAGAAGCTTTCTCAGACACTATGAAATTTTATTTCAGCAGGAAAATAATAACCCTTTAGTCTATATATTTCCATGATGTCTTAAATACAAAATTGTAAATATCGTTCTTTATCATTGTAATCCCATAATGTATAGATAATGTTTGATAATACATGTTCACTCGTACAAATATTTTCTGACTTATAATTATTAAATTTTTCGACAGAATGAAAGCAAATCACTAAAAAACAACGTGTTAAAAAAAGCCCCTTTGGCCGGGTCTTCTATAGTCAACGCTTCATTTAGGTATTTGATTTTGCCTCATCTCGGCAACGGTGTTTAGCGGTGTCGGTAGCAGAGAAGAAAGCGTATTTTAGAGGTAACGGTTGACATAAATGGTTCCACACTTTTGCACATACTTACGTGGTTATGAGTCGTAAATAATATATTGTTTTGGGAAATCAGGAAGAATTTTTGAACACTGTAATCGTCAGCACTAACAATTAACTGAGCGGACAACTCTAAAGAATTTAACATCTTAGTGTGGTAAAGATCCTATTAGATAGATTTTTATTCTGAAAACTTATAGTTTTCATCGGCGTTATATATTATTATAAATGGCACGAATGTCATTTATGCCATTGAATACTTGCCACATTAGCTATATGTTTATAGTACTTTATTCGAAATTTTTCTCAGTGTAATCACCCTCAGATCTTTGTCATATAAGACCACATATGTACAGCTGCGGTAAAAAAAAATAGCACTGAAGGCAGGACGCGACTGCACATATGAATTTTTCTTTGTTTACATTTTTCTCGTGACACATAATTAAAATACGAATATTAGAATCATTTATTTAGCGTAAAGATTTGTTAAACTTTTATTGAGTTTTTATTGAAACTATTTACAAAGCTATTCAGGTGAAGTATCAAAATTTGGACGGTAAGGAAATAGCACAATTCATTATAAATTTTAAAAAAGTCTGTCGTAACGTTTGGTGAATGAAATCCGAACAAGTCTAAAAGTAAAAAAAGCGTAAAAAAACTTATTTATTTATTGGTTTTTTCGCTTCCATGGTATTTTTGGAGCTATTTTTTCTTCTTTTTCTGAACTCCGATAGATTCCAAGTATTTCCTAACTGCATTTTTGTCACATTTATATTTCTTAGCCAATTGGCGATAAGATTTTTCACTGCAACCTGCTGTTTCGGTTTTCAATTTTGAGCGAATTTTGACGTCTTGCAAACTGCATTTCCGACCAGATCCAACGTTAATATAAAAATATGCTTTACCGTCTTAGATATGATATGAATTGTGGATTGTATTCTGCATTTGGGGGACTTTCAACATATGAACTCGACCCTTTTCCATGAAATAAAATGACTTTACTTACTGTTCTTGTGCACAAGTGTTATTATTTTTGCCGGCACTGTATGTACGTTGTATAGAGAACGTTATCATTAAAATGCATATACGTCTATGTAGTTGCATAATAACTTATACTCGTACCTAATTCTTACCTTTAATGGTATCTAGAAGTATTTCATAACGTACTTGAACTTCTGTGTGTCAGTTGTTTAACATAAAGTTGTACAACATTCTACGGGCGTTTAAAGATTGCTCAAGGAGTTTGTGCAAACATTTTTTAAAATCGTTATTCAAAAGCGTAAATTAAAATTAGCATTGACTTGCAAGGAAATAATTATAATATAAAAACACACTGCTTATTTTAAGTTTAGCTAAAATATTATTTCCTAAGTAATAAATAAATTTCTCCAATAGTCAGCTGAATTCAAGATATTAAATTCAGAATTATTTGCCATACTCAACAAAATAAAATAAACTACAGTAGTGTTTAAAATATTCGTTAAGTACCATCATAATCAAAGCTTAAGATAATTCTTGTTACTAATACGTTTCAAAACCACATTTTTTTTGGTTTGTTTGTTTGTTTCAAACCAAAAACTCCTGCATAGTTTGCTGTTTGCTTTATATAAAACTAAATAGTTTTATTACATATAATTTTGCTGTAATGCAAACAACTTTTAAGTGACAGTTTAACAAACCAAACGACAGTTGGAAATACAGACCGACACACAGCTGTTTAGTGCTTGTAACTAGTCTCGTCATACTCGTACGTTTCATTAATTCAGTGACAATTTGACGCCCATTCAATTATTTGCGTATGGGATTGACCACACCTAATCCGTGTTAAATTTATCAGTTCCGTAATGCCAACTATATGCAAACATTTCTACAGAAAATTTATTTATTTCTATATTTAAATATACACATGTTATACATTACAGGGGGTGGCCAATAGAATTGGATGACAAAATGAGCAATAGAAAGAATATTTCTTAATGAAAGTTAAAGTATGCTTTTGGAACATTTACTGCCGTATTTATAAAAAAAATAAAATAGACTTTAAGTGAACTTTAAGAAAATTTTATCTTAAAGCACACTTCAAACCTAGTTTATTTTTTATAAATACGGCAGTTAATCTGTTTTATTTATATGATTGCTACCAATTGGAAATAATCTTATTTCAGTTCACATTTCTTTGGCCACCTACTGTGTCTGAGTCTACAAAATGACTTTGCAGACTATGTTTTTGGTTAATGTGTAATTAAAGGTGAAAACACAATTTTGTTTGATTGAATCACTTCATTAGCGATCAATTAGTGGCTGTTAAATTTAATTTCCATTAAAAAGTTAGTAGATTAAATTTTCTTTAGCAATATCCAAGAAATATTTAATTCCGGCTGAATAAATTATTTTCAAATCTTAAAGAAGTTTTTAAACTAATAATAAAGAATTATGTCAACCAACCGTCTATGGTAATAAAGGGTTTTTAATAAGAACTTTGTTTTCCAATTAGAGTTTATTGAAATTACATGCAAGTTTTTACATTTTACTGGTTGACGTATCACTAGTAGAAGCTTTGAAATAAATTAAAATTCGCATAAAAATATTAAAAATTCATTTCTAAAAAATAATTTTTTCATCCGAAACCAATTTGAATTTGTTTGGAAACTTTAACAAGCTAAATTGCCGTAGCTGGGCCATTTTTCCCCGAAAATTCGGCTGCATTTACGATTATGGTAAATGAATCACGCCTTCAAGAAAGATAGAGTCTTTAAACAGCCAATCGAATCCATTACAGCCCACAAGCTTAAAATACGTGGTTTGATATACGTGATAAATGTGAGTAAAAATTTAGAAAAAATATTCGAAAGAATGGGTCGTGTTGGACATCTATCCAATGTTATTTTTGATTGTCACACCTTACGTTTTCAAATAAAAGAAATAATTTTCCATGAAAACCCCATTAGTAACAACATAATTATATCAAACACTAATCGGTAATCATCACAAAGGACTTTAACTTATTTCAAGACGTTAATCTGGGGTCTTAGTTCTCGTAAGAGATCTAAGATCAATAGACACTTTCGCTTTCTAATTTAAGACTTGCTTGTACCTGTCCAGTTACAATAAACACTTGCCGAACATTAAGATCGCAGCATTCCAAGATTCATAGTCTTACAATATTATAGATTTAACAAGCTTTTGAAAATATTAATCTTGATGAATTTGTAAATATGTATGTTCGAAATTCTTTGAAATACTCTACGTCTTCGAACTGTGTTTTTTTTTTTTTGTTGCTTTGATTGTCATTATCTTATTCGAATGGCCAGTTTTTAACTTAAAAATTAAAGTGTGTTTAAACTTAAGTTCTGTTTAAATACCAAATTCATTTTTATAGATCATATTTATATAGAACTTAAATCACAGACTACGTCCATTTAAATACAACTTAAATACAACTTAAGTTGTATTTTGACAGTCCTGCAAATTATGAAAATTGCGTATTGAAGATTTTGATAAAAATTATTCAATAAATAAACTCTCCGCGAATAAAAACATTGTGCTTATTATTATCAATATCAACTAAAACAATGAATTTAGATGAAGAGGATATGAATTTGTAAACTAAATATAAAATCAGCTGTTAAATGAAGAAGTTGTTTATATTATTTTGACATTTAATAGTGCTACCATACTTTTTTCATAATTAAATACCAAACTTAATTTGAGACTGAAAAAATGAAACCGTATTTATACAACTTTTATAAAAATTAACTAATTTCGTATTTAAATATCAAGTTAAAAACTGGCCATAAGAATGTTTAGCCTAAACCGCCCTGGAAACGATCAAATTAACACATCAATCACATACATAAGTAGTTGTGTGCGTGCAGTCGTTATTTTTCGGCTGCACATACACGTTGTCTGTAATGATTGATGAAAATCAAAAAGTTTGATTTTTTATTTGACGGCCGATTATTTGAGTGTCTTGCTTTGTATTTGCCGTCATAAAAAAGTGTACAGGTGAAATATGGATGTATGTACATATGTACATATTTTGTGTTTTACGTGTTTAACAAAAAGAAAAAGCGGTGTGTTTTATTTTTGGTAATACATAATGGAAAAGTGCATTGACGAGCAAAAGTTTCTATTGCGTTTTATTGAAAATTACCAAAACTTGCCATCACTGCACAAGTAGTCAATAACAATAAATCATCATCCCACGACGACATGATTTGATACGAACGCTACATAGTCAAAATACAAATGGTGATTGTCAGGATTATTTGTACGTCTCCTATAAAGCTTCAAGCATACGACACTCACACATTTGCACTGATTGAGGAGTTTATTTAATCGTCTCCAAGGCGCTTAAGATATTGATATGGATGCCAGATATTGTATATTCTGAAAACCACTTAATAATAATTTTCACCATTACCTTTAGTGGTAAAAGCTTGTTAAGGATACTCTCAGTGAGTTGTTGACAACAACATATGAATTCATTTGGTTGGTTTATTTTAGGCAAATCACATACTTCCTAATTGTTTTGTGTTTCGGTACATGCGAACACTTAAGTAGAGTCGAAGGGACACCGTTTTAATAAGACCACACCACTCATAATGTAACTAAAATGTGTACAAAAAGTATTGTCTTGCTAGACCCAACCTGTAGCTGTGAGATATCTCAGTAGGTTGAGTTTTGACCCGGCTACGTTGTTCAATGTATAGTTTCCCATGAATTTATGTCTCTTGACACTCAGGGCTGGGCATTCGCAGAGAAGGTGGAAAATCGTTTCCTCTTTTTCCCTATCCTTACAACTACGACAATGACCGTTAAAAGGGAGTTCCAGGCGATTAGCGTGCTTGCCTAACTTCCAGTGTCTCGTTAATACTGCCAGCACCTTGATATATCCTTTCTATTCCGCGTTATCAGTTGCATAGTACGTTTCTCGTAAAAAGATGGCCACATCAATTTGGCTACCCTACACGTGTCTAAATTACGCCATTTGTACTCAGCCTTTGTAAGAAAATGTCTGAAGATGATACCTTTGATTAGGGTAGCCAGATTTTAAATACGGAAAAACAGTACATCTTATACAAAAAACAGGACATTTGAAAAAAAAAAACAGTACGTCTGGTACCCCTACCTTTGATAGCCCCTAGTGGAATTGCTACTAAAACCGCATCGGATATATCTAAGGCAGATCCCATTCTGGCTAGTTCGTCTGCCCGTTCATTACCGTAGTGGTGCGCAGGTACCCAAACCAAGGTAATATCAGATAGACGACCTAGCCTTGACAGAGAATTTCTACATTGCCTAACTAGTGAAGATGAAATTGTGTAGGCATTCAGTGAGAGGAGTGCCGTCTGACTGTCGACAAAAATACCTATACGGCCGCGAATATTATGATCATGTAGTGTATTACAAACTGCCATGATTGCAACAATTTCCGCCTGGAAAACACTACACTCATTCGGAAGACGATACGAGACGCCTATCTCAGGTTCGTCACAGAAGACCCCAGAACCAACACCGCAGCTCATCTTAGAACCGTCTGTATATATCCTAGTGTCATATTTGTACACGAGATTACCCCTAGTCCACTCACTCCTGGAGGGAATTAAGCCCTTGAATACCCTATCAAAATCTGTGTATGGAGTAATATAGTCAGATGGTTGCAGAACGATCTGTCCTTAATCATTTTTTACTACCACCTCAAATTCAAGTCATGACTTTTAAAAATTCTGTGCGTACAAAATTTTTTGTAATTTTTTTTTTTTTTAAATTATGACTAGAATTTGACGTGGTAGTAAAAAATGGTTAAGGACAGAAATGTAGCACTTACAGAGCCATGAACAGCGGTATACAAAATGTTATGATCGGACTGAAAATAGCCACACAGTGAACAAAATACTAACAGGGCGGTATTTGTAGGCGTGGCAAAAAAATAATTTCTGGAATTGTTTTTACAAATTTTTATATCCTAGATGATGACTGATACAACATTTTTTTGTATGGAAGGCGAACCACTCTAATATATAAATACTACATACTCGTATTATTCACATTCAATTACAAAAATTGTTACTTTTTTATCAAGTTCATGAAAAACTAAGTGGGTTTGGGTCTAGATGCATGAAAATCAAAACAAGACGGGGGGTTAAAATATGAGGGTGTTTAAAAATCATGGAGAAAGAATCGAAATCCCTATGGCGATTTTTAAAATGTTGATGACAAAATTGGTTTTAACCTAATAATATTTCTTAATATTAATTATTTTCCTGTTTATAAACTCTTCAACACAAAATTTTCACAAATCATATTACTTGTGGGAAAATAAAAACTAGCCATAAGTAGTACTTACATAACTAGAAATCAAGGCTCCCTTACAGTTATGTATTGGAATAAAAAAAATCATTTAGTTTCACTTATCTTTTTTTTGGTAAAAATACATATTTTGAGCATCCGCAATAGCGAATCCATACAAATGAAAGTTTTTCTTTCATACAACTCGTTTTCAAACCAACACCAAATAAATTGGTTTCATTAACAGCACACTTCCAACATTGCTTCAGTATCGTTTCCAGTCAGAGACAAGTCTATTAATGGCCATACAATTGATAAATATTCGTACAACAAATCTGACATTAAAAACCGATTAAGGTAAAATGACCAGCACCTGTATTTTTGCGTCTATTTTTGGTAAGAAAGAAACAAGATAAATAATTTGATTTTTTTTTTTTTGTTTTTGCTGCGTACAGGTTTAAAACTGTCAAGGATGACTAGACAGAAAACAAAAATTCCAATTGGGTACTTAACGAATAGCTTTGAGCTGAGAGATAACAGTAATCGCAACAACTGTCACACAACCAAATGAACAGTGGGTCACATAATTTAAGTTTGCAACGGATTAAGTTTGTTTAATTGTACAAAAGGGTGCAGATAATTTATATCATTAAATTATTTGATGACGACAAATGGGAAGGCCAAAGTCAATTCGAAACTGTATAACAATATTTTCTATAAAAACTCCTGTATAAACAGTATTTTTTTAAAAACGGTTTTACCACAATAGCTTAATAAATATAATCAAAATTTAGAAGTTTAGCACTCTGATGTTGAAAAAGTCAACATCAGATTATTTTGATAACGAACAAATATTTCGTTATTTTAATGGAACTACAAATATGAAATTATATACTACACGTGATCCTGAAGCAATGAGAATTTATAAATATGGACTTTTTATACTTACATCTAAAAAGTTGTTGCACAAGTGTTGTATAGCGGTATACATACGTTTGTAACATTGAAAAAGTAGGAGTGATGAATCTCATATACTCACCAACAAATCACCTATTAAGGGGCCAACTTCATAAAATATTGTACCGTATTTTCTATTTATTTTAGGTTTATTTTAGTTAATTTCAAAGATATTTATAAAAATCATATGCCAGTTATAATCAAGAATTTAATCTTTGTTTATGTTTTTGCCGCATGTAACATAAAGCGATTTACTTTAACACACAATTATGCTCAATTATGGACCAAATTGCACAAAATTCAATAGTATAACTTTTACATACTTATAACTGATCTGTGTAAAATTTCGGTTCGATAGGAATGTTTATGTAGGTTAATGAGTATTCGGGAATAGTCCTCATAAGGGAATTATGACCTATTACGGGCCAATAACCATGCAATTCTGTACTACGATTTATATGGACTACGGTCATATATGGACCGATCATCATAAAATTGGCTATGAATATTTCTATATATGTATATATATGGACTATCTGTATCGAATTTAAACTAAACTGCTGATGCTTATAAGAGATTTATGCGCATTGAGTGATTTCAGAAAGTAGACTTTATGTGGGGATTATGGTCAAATAACGACCGATCATTATGAAATTTGATGCAACAATTTAAATGTCTATTCCGAGTTGACTGTTGTATTGCTTTTCGACTTCTTAATGGTTTTTATAAAAAATTTATGCTAATTTTAGTGATTTTCGGAAGTAAACTTTATATGGGGGCTACAGTCAAATATGGCCCGATGGAGATGGACAATTTTATGTATCGTCTATTTGTGTTGAATTTCAATTTGATAATAGATTTATGCGCATTTAACTGCTTTTCGCAAGTGGTCTTTGTATGGGGCTATGCCAAAATAATGGACCGATGCAAACAAAATATTCTTTTAAAATTTCACTTTGCATAAAATTTATAATTGCAGAATTTTATTTAGATACGGCTTTTCTATAAACATTTATATATCATACAGCCATATTCCAGGAAGACATTTGTATGGGTCTATGAGATATCGTGGACCGATTCCTACTATTTTTAACACGACTTGTTCCTCTATAATACAAATAAAGTGTGCAAAATTTCATGATATTATCTGCATTATAATTGAAGAAAATAGCAAAAAAAAATATATCTGAAAAATATCGAGGTAGTCTGAAACTTTGATCTATAACTCAGATCCTACTTGACTGATTATGCCTATTTTCAATACTAATTATTTCGGTGGATCAAAGAATGTTTGGTAAAAATTTCATTGTTCTATGTTTGAAGCTCTATCGTGCCAACAACAGACGGACGGACATGACTAGTTCGTGTTAGAATCTTGTAAGGACCCAGAATATATAGTCGTGTTGGTTCTACAAACATTATTTCGATATGTTACAAACGCAATGACAAACGCAACATACCCCCATCTTTTTGGTGATGGGTATAACAGTCTATAAATAGAGTATATTGGAACTTTTGTGCCAAAATGCTTTATTATCTTAAGATATGCGGAAACTCAATGTGGTTTTACCCTATAGTTAAATTTTAGACTGCGATAAATACTAATTTATTATTTTAATAACATGTCAGAATGAAATATGATATGTTCATGAGTATTTAAATATGTGTACATGTATAAGTAGGTACAAATATTAAATACTACGTAATATTGTGGTATATTATTATCTAAGTAATCAGTAAAACAAGCCACAAAATAAGTATTAGACATGTAATAAAACTTTTGAGGTAAACTGTAGCATAAAATATAATTTACACTAACAAAGAAAACTAAATGTTACTCAAACTAACAATAACATTATTAATGAAGACTTTAGAATCGAAGGTATTCATTCATTTGATATTTTAAACAAATCCAAATTGAAAATGTCGTACCCTAAATTACACAATTATCGTTGACAGTGTAAATGCATCCTTAAACAAGTATTGAAACCACAAATTATTAGAAGTGTCACATTTTATTTTTATCCATTTCTGCATAACACAATAATCATCATGTGTATTGAATACCAAACAAACCAAAAAAAAACTGGCTTTATGAATATGAAAACCTATTGGAAGAATGTTAAGTGGTTGGTTATTCCTAGCATTCAAACAAAATCACACAAGCATTAAACACATTCGAGACAGCGGGCTACACGACTACACGAGTGCAAATGCCGCCGGGTACTTATGACGCCCTGTAGCCAGCTACTTAATTATTATGAAAACGACTGCTACATACATATTTAGCAGCTGATTCCGAAATCTGACGTTTTAATAAAAATTAAATTTGTTCTTCGAATTTTTTTAATAACATAATGGCTGAAGAGCATTTTGTTTATTTTATAGAAGCTATTACTAAAATACAACAAAAAAGTAAATAAAAACATTAAAAATAATAGATCTTAAACAATAAAACACTTACAAACGTTAATCAAACAAAACATTGAAATTATAAACAGCTGTTGCCGCAATTCATTTATATTTTAGTGGTGCCACTTAAGGCTTTTATTTTTTTAAGTAGCGCTTCATTCCAGACATGCTAATAAACTTCACTCACTTTTATTAATATAAAATATAATATTATTAATATAATAAAATATTATTGATACATTTAACAACTCTTGATGCATAAATGATCATGACATTATAATTTTGTAGTTTGCTTTTTATTTTATTTAATTTGCTTTACACATTTTGCGCTATGGTCAACACTGTTTTTTTTTGTCGCCAACAAAAATAGAAATTAGTTTAATTTGACAGCGACGAAAAAATTAGCATGGGCATGTTGCCTGCTGTCGTCAATATAGTCACTCTCATATAAACATGTGTATTTTATTTTTGACGTATTGTAGTCGGTAGCCTGCTGCCTCGAATGTGTTTTAATGCTGCACAGTAAAAAATGTCAATAAAAACCCGTCTGCAATTCACTCACTTTAAACAGTTGCAACACTAATTTGCTAATAATCGGGGAGAAGTAAGGAAAACAAAAATAATAAAAATTTGTTTATATTTTTTTTTATCTTCTTGACTCTCTGTTGGAAATACTCTCTCTATTTCTCACTATTTTAGTTTTATTTTTTGTATTTTCTTTTTCAAAGTCATCGCTGAAAAATGGACAATGTAATTGAAAATGAAAACGAAATTGTTTTTTTTTTCTTATTAGTATTATTTTTTATTTATTTTTCAATGCAAGTGATGGGAGAGAAAGGTGATTATGACGTCTTGT
Organism: Bellardia bayeri; assembly: GCA_950370525.1. Classification (NCBI taxonomy): domain Eukaryota; kingdom Metazoa; phylum Arthropoda; class Insecta; order Diptera; family Calliphoridae; genus Bellardia; species Bellardia bayeri. Next base: position 59,555,181 of record OX493265.1, read on the forward strand.
TTAGAGTGGCCATAACTACAGAAATAGAGAGGTTTTCATTACCTTACTAAATGCATTATTAAGTAATGCGTGGTAATCATAATAAAATCCCAGAAATTAATAACTTTTAGTCTAAATTCGTTATATTGAGATTTTTTTTATAAAGTTTGACCGTATTCATAATTTGTCTAACTTTTGTTGGTTTTACTAATTTTGCTTTGGAACGACGACTTGGGCATTATCAAGTATCAATAAAATTGTTATTTTCGAGGTACTTCGGCTCTTCAAATGGTACTATTATTCAAAGATATCCACTAATTTTTGTTACGAAAAAGGCGGGGTTTGTTTAACTTTCCAAGCAAAAAAGGTTTTGTTTTTATTGTTCCAGATACATTAATGCAAGATTCATTCCCCCTTATTCAAAAACGATTATTAAATTTAACAAACGTTTATTAAGACAGATTTGCATATAAAAATTTGCTTAATAAACGTTTGTTGAATTTAATAATCGTTTTTGAATAAGGGGGATTATATTCATTGCCATGTGGATTTTGGTGAAGGTACTTAGACCATATTTAGGAATTGTTTATCTGTCACGGAAGCGGCTTGGAAAAAACATCAAGATTGTTGATTGATGGAATAGAAAGGGAATTATGAGTATTTTTTCTTTTCCTTCCTAGTCGCTACCGACAAGTACAGTTGGGTTTATCTACCACCTCCGCTTATGTCACTGCAGTCACGCAAAAATTTCAAAGTCGTAACAAGGTTCTTAGAGCTCTAGCTAGCAACTTGGGACATACAGCTATGGACACAGAAGTAGCGCACCAATGTTATATGAAGTATCAAACGTATCATATTGTCAAATGGAATCTTATTAACTATCCTTTGGTTCACTCTACTTTTCAAAAAATTCTGTTAACTTTTGCACGTTTTTTATATTGTCATATTTTGTTATAAATTCAGTTTTTTGGTTGAAAAATTAAACAAAAATAGTTGATGCTCTTTTTGATGGTAAATTCGTGTGTAATTTAACAAAAATATTGTTTATCATTAATTTTTGTCAACCAATATGAGAACAGAAAAAAAGTTTATTTGGGAACTGCACCCAAAGAGTACAATACAAAATAAACAAAAATAGCTGAAATAATTGGATGTTCTCGAAAGATGGTTTAAATTGTCCTCAAATATGTTAAATCAGATGCAAAAATTTGCTTAATGTAAAGAAAGATCGGAAGAAACCACCACGCGAAATACAACAGTTAGTGAGGATAAGGCAATAAGATCCGTTTAAGTCATTACGAACAATAATGACTGAAATAAATGAGGAATTTCGGTTAAATGTTTCCAGTAGTCTTGTACGAAGTTGCCTCAATGGAAATCAGCTTTGTGGTGGTGTAAGTAGAAAAACCAGTTCTGTCAAAAGAGAATATAAAGAGACGATTGTCTTTTGCAAAACCACAGCTCAACAAGCATATCAAATTCGGTAAAAAGAGTTCTTTTCACAGATGAAACTAAAATTAATCTGATTGACCCTGACGGAAAAACGTTTGTACATTGACCAAAAAAAAACCAAGAATTCAATCCCCGTTGCACTACTAAAACAGTAAATTTCTCTGTCCATAGCTAACCTTGTCCATCTTGATCTCTACGCTGATCTAATCAGAAATATTCAAATTCGTATGGACAGTCAGCACGATGAACGAAAGTTTTAATAATTGTCGAACATAACATTATGCTAAGAAAACAGTTTGAATTGGGATGTCATGCAAACTTAAACATCCACCTAGGTACATATATCGGGAAGGACCTAAAAGTATAGGAAAACAATATTCGGCAGCTTTGAACATCATTGAAAGAAAATTCATCAATATTGTGTGAATATTATACTTAGAGGTCGCTACACGAAAAAAAACTTGCCGTGAAAAACAAGAGTAATTCTGGAACAATTGATCTGTAGCAACACGATCCTAAAAAGTTCCAAAACCTTTAAATCTATAATCTACATATTCGGAATATGCTTTAAAAAATCCAATATATTGGTCAACCTAGAATCAGCATAATTAGATATGCAGGTTAAAAAAATGCATGTAGCCGAAAATTGCAATACAAGCCGAAATTGTTACAGTGTCTCAAATTGCTAAAAATGTATTTACGACGCTAATATTTAGTTGCGATATCTCAAATGTACAAAGTTAGTTAGGCTCTTGCCGCAGAAAGCTCAGGTTCTCAAGTATAATTTGAAGTTCTGTGATTATTTTGATTTAGTAATAATATTAATGGACGTAATGTCAAATAAATTTCATCAGAAATTTTTTTATTATTTAATATGGTTTCCAGGACAAGTGTCTTTCAATCGGTTGAATAGCCTCTAACTTTGGTGTTGATTGAATTTTGGTTGCAATTCAAGAAGGAGCTTCAAAATCCGGCTTATTTAGAATAACGGTGTAGTGTAGTTGAGCTTGTTCGTGATATCATCATTAATTGTAATTTGCTCATGAACATTTTTTTTTTATATAACTTTTCATTATTTATTGAATCTGCCTTATTTCCTTAGGCCTAACAATAAGTATTCAAATCTTAAAACTAAAATAAATCTAATTACTCTCTAACAGAGCATTAATTTCTTATTGGCTGTTAAGCTCTACGAAGCCTTGACTCCGTCTGGCTCTGAGCTAGAATTCTAGCCAGCGGATTTGGGTGGGTTTGTAGATTTTTAATGTAGTTCTCGCTCATGAACATTAAGACACATTTTGTTGTGTCATTATGCCCATGAACTCTATGACACTTTTTGATATTTAAAATTGATCAGTATGACATGCTATCTAAAAAACGGGTTCCAGTGAGTATTTTATAAATGACCTGAAATAAAAGTTATATTATTAAAAAATATTAAAAAAAATATTAAAAAATTTTTGCCAAATTAATCTGTTCGGAAAAAATATAACAAATATGGATACAAGTTAGATACAGCAAAAACATGATTTCTACTGTAAAATTTATTTTGTAACACTAGATAAATTTATACGAGTATATGTTTGTATTAAATTGTCAACAGCTGGTCACCTTAAATCACATACTATTTGTGTAGTGTATTCACAGCACTACTGCTAAATGATGATAACGACCTGTTGTATGAGTAAGTGTTTATTTTTCTATGGCTTGTCTAGTGCAACGTATGTATGTATGTATGTATGAATGTCTGTTTAGGATTTGGATGTCTCGTACACAAGACCATATCAGAGTTCTGCTTGTTACTGGCAATTCAATGGGGAAAAATTACACAAAAAAAAACATACAAAACAAAGTACAATAACAAAAAAAAACAACAACATAAAATAAAAGTAAATAAAGCTTCACAAACGAAGATATCACTGGGTACGAATAGCAAAAGTTTGTTGTTGTTTGCATTTGGTGCAATAAAGACGTGCAACAAGTGAAATATTTTTCTCTGCCGTGCGATTAAAAGTTTTATTGTTGATCAAACTGTAGACTGGACTGGAAGAAGTGAAAAATATTGAAAAAATTAAATCCCGACTGCCTGGGAAATTAATTCATTCAGTTCAGATGTTATTAAATTAATCAGTAAAACATCAAGTCTATCCGAGTTCTCCGATTGTGTGATGGTGTTTACAAGTGCAGCAGTGATAAACCACACAACGTGAGCGATAAAAGGAAATTCTTAATTAATTTATGAGATAAAGAACAACAGGAAATTTAATAAGAGTCCAGCAAGAAATTTAATTCTATGGAATTTGTGTATGTTGATGTTAAGTGCAAACAGTTATTAAAAGGCCAATTATTGGAAAGGAAAAATTAAAAAAAAAAACACATAAAATAAAGCAAATTTCTTGCATTTACAATTAAATATTAAGAATCAATACAAAAAAATCACAAAAGCAACAAAAAGTAAACAACCTCATAAAACGGAATACGAATACGGCTGCAGCTTAAAATGTAGGTAGTGAGAGTGTGTGTTGAAGGTTTGTCATATATGTACCCTACACTAAAAAGACAGTTATTGCAGATAAATGAAGTAAAGTTAAGCTAGATTTACACGATTGAAATTTTAGTCAAAATTGCTCTTTAAAATGCTTCAAACTCGTGTAAATAGCAAAAATTCCTCAAAAATTATTTTTTTAATAGTTATTAATAAATAAATTTTGAAGACTTGCTCTTCAATTTTAAAGAAAATTTCAATCGTGTAAATCTAGCTTTAGTGTGTGAAAAATAATTTTAACAATTTCTATTTAATTTTGATCAAAAAATAATTTACAGTCGAAATAACCAAAAATATTAATTTAATTTAACTGAAGATCTAAGATTTCACACAGGAAGCATTTCTCAGGAATAACATCGTAACTGTATCTAATCCATTAAACGTATTGACCTATTGATTTCAAAAATTTCATGGCTAAACGGAGCTTTCAACAAGAACTTTTCTGTAAAAAAGAAAAAAAAACTAAAACAAAAAAATTATATGAAATTAATTTTTATTGTATTGGAAAGAGTAAGCTTTGACAATTAGAAATGAAAAAAAAATTATATTACACAGATATCCACCGCAAGTTTTATCAAAACTTTCTATCACATTTTGGCATAATATCGGCTCTATTTCATTAATCATTGACGCTATCTTTGCTCCACGCAACATAATCCCATGATCGAGACGCCCAATAAGCAGCTGAATTTTCGTACATTATGCGCTCATGAAAATAAATTCACTGTTTTCTTGGCCATTTCAGTGATATCCATATCGTGAATAATTTGCCAGCATTTAGATGTTAACAACTCTCGATGATGAGTTCCATTCACCGTAACCACATTTGAAATAGCAAAAGCATAATCTAATCAGACAAATTGAAATCGCCATTATCTGTAAAAATTTTAAATCAAATTTTTATTTTAATGCAATGTTCGAGCGAATTTTAATTCATTGCAACAATTTATTTGTTAGAAACATAATAGTGCAATTCACAATCTTGTGCAAATGGTATTGCATCATTGCATTTGCAAAAAGGTTTAGCATATTTGTGCTCTACATTAACAAAAATACACAGCAAGAGCAAAAATGTGCTAAACCTTTTTGCAAATGCAATGATGCAATACCATTTACACAAGATTGTGAATTGCGCTAATATTTTGTTTTTATTAAAATAACAAAATTACCTGCTTCAAACGTTCAATTAAATACACTTAAAATTGATAAAATTTATAGAGTAACATTAATACAACGAAAGCTTCAAGTATTCTTTAAATTTATAACAAGTTAGAGATTATAGTCGGTCAAGCCCGTTCATATATTAACCTACAACCAGTATATGTATGTATAAAAACAGTTTTTCAGAATTGGGCGCTAAGGGAGCTATGACTTATTATGGACCTATCATCTAAAAATTTAGTGGCATGACTTTTGTGTATATAGATATTTTTTGTGTTGAATTTTATCTCGCTACAAACACTTTTAAAATGTTAAACTGATTTGTAAAGGGGGCCTTATACGGTAGCTTTGGCTAATTATGGACCGATCGTTATAAAATTGGTTGACATGATTTCTGTATACATGCAAATTATTTGCGTCGAATTTTATTTGGATACCCATATTTGTAATAGATTTCTGGTCATTAAAGTGATTTTTGGAAGACCGTCTTATATGGCAGGTAAAATAATTATGAACCAAGCAACATAAAATTGGTCCGAATAATTTGTATATATCTGAAATATATAGTGTTGAATAGTGTTTTTTTTAAGAGAAAAGTTTTCTCTTAAAAATAAATATTAGTTCAAATCCTTCTCTAAGTGTTTTTTTTATCAACATTTTTAAGACAGTCATGCTTTTTAAAGTTATTTTCGAAGTGGGTCTTATTTGGGAGATATGGTCAATTATTTAGCGAATTGCATGATGTAATTAGGCTTCATATACGACTTATTTGTGGCGAAATTTCTTTGAACCCGTTTACAATAAAAAATTTATGATTGATAAACCCCCGTTTCGGGAGGATATTTCAATTCCAAATATCCTTGGGCCGACGAAATATCATATACCAAATTTTATAGAAATATTTTCGAAAAATGCGACTTGTATTCTGCGCTCCAAGTTTACATGGACAGCCAGCCAGCCAGACGGACGGACATCGTTTAATAGACTCAGCAAGTGATTCTGAGTCGATCGGTATACTTCAAGGTGGGTGTTTGACTAATATTTATAGGCCTTACAAACATTAGCACAAATCGTATATCCCCACTATGGTGGTGGTGTAGGGTATAATGATCAGTTTATTTTCTTATTTTACAATTCAAGGACATAAAATCTAGTCTCTTAAGTGGTGAAAAAACAAATAGTAAATAAGAAATCTCCAGCAAGTATTTATATTCGTATGAAATAATTTATAATCAAATAATCTCATTACCAAGACTTTAGAAGAAATTTTTGCGCTATAAAATGATTTCTGATGGGGAACGGAAAAATTTCGTAGAGTTTTTTAAGATTACATAAATATTATCTGAAGAATATGTTGTGTCATTTCCATGAATTTATGTTCCATATGAGACCCATTGTCATACAATTTGGTAGCATAATTTTTGTACATATGGAACTTATTTGTGTTAAATTTAATTTAAACATCAATAATTGTAAATTATTTATGCTCGCTACAGTTATTTTATAACAGTGGGAGACTATGACTAGTTATGCACCAATTATCATACAATTTAGTGACATGTTTTCTGAATACATGAAGTTATTATTTATTTTGAATTGTTGTTGGATAAAATAAGTTGCATGAGATGAAATATCGTTAATGTTATCTTGGAAGTGGAACTTATATGATTGCTATAACAAATTATAAACTGATCGAAACTAGATTATAGGAAATTTAACTGATTTTTGGAATCAGTGCAATATTTTGAAATTTCAGGTAACATTTTGTTAGATAATTTTGGCCGATAATAATCTATTTCGGAAGGACATTTGTATAAAATCTAGTTGAAATTAGAAACAATTGCATTATCTTCAAAATGCATTTAAGCAAGTATCTGCACACAGACATCAATAATTCTACTTGTAAATGTGGGTGTTGATATACACTACCACAGTGGTATACGAGTTTCAAAAATATAAAATTTTTCCTAAAGTAACAGTTAGACTCGTAAAAATGTCAAGGAATAAAATTAGATAGTAGATTAAATTGAAAAGAAAATGAGCGTGAACGAATAAGGAAGTCTTTGCCCAGCTACATATATGCAAGTCAAAAGCTTATGGTCCCGAGGTCATTAAGAAAACAGATTCGTTGTGGCAAACGATTATGTCTTTAAAATAAAAGTTTAAAGTTGTGGCTACAAAATTTTACATGGGTATACAAATATTTGGTTGGTGTAATCATAATTCTTCTTTATCAACTTACTTTCTGTGTAACATGAAAATGCGGAAGTTTTTAAAATTTTTAGCTTCTATTTTATAATATTTGTACAATATAAATTTATTCAAAGTTATTAGCTAAGAGATCTTTTTGGCAACATATGGAATCCGCGCCAAAAGAACTGTTCACTTTCTGATGCGAAGAACTAATAAAGCCAATTTCGGATATGCTGTTCTGAAGTGAAGAGTATCCAAGAAAGAGAGTTCTGTACGATCAAAGATGTAGTAGTTAAAAGGCGCGTGGGGCAAAACTTCCCAACCACTTATTTCTAAAGAGTTTTTAACAGGTATTGCCACATTCAGCCGAGCGTTGTCATGATGAAATATAACGCTTTCATGTTCTCATATTTTGATCGCTTTCAGCCAATGCTAGCTTCAAAAGAATCAGTTGCATTCCGTACAGGTTTCCTGTGATGATCCAGACAGATTTCAGCAGCTCATACTATATAGAACCATTTTTGTTTCACCAAATACAAAAGAATTACCATACGCTTCGGGTTTTCGTAATAGATCTATTTGTCAAAATTATTTACTTTTATAGCATTTAAGCAGTATTTCGGACATAAAAAAGGCTTCAATTCATATAATACCCAAATTCCCTGCTTTTAAATAAATCCTGGAGTTTTGAAATAGCTTCCAATGATCTTGTTGAGTTTGTCATGGAGTACTGCCTTCAATTCCTGACCTTTGCGATCTTTGTCATCCGTATCGAAATTACCACTTTTGAGAAGGACAAACTATCTCTCTCACGTTGAAACCAATGGAACACATTCATCACAGTGATGGAAAATGGATTTTTGGATTTCGTACCAACTATATAAATAAAAGTTACTTTTAGACCTGTAATATTTATTAAATAATAATAAAATTTTACCACAAACTTACTTTATCGAAAATTCGATATATTTTATGGCAACATTTTTAATATCACCTTATATAACGAATGTTTAAGCAATTTTATACTCGATTGCTATTGATTTATTGCAATTGATAAAAAAGACTACGGCGTAAGAATTCTTCAAAGAATCATTATCTAACTTCTGGTGATATTATAAATGCTGCCAGATAGAGCGTTGGTTCACGATATGCAACTAGTGTTCCAGGAAGAAAGTTACCAAAGCATACTCTAACAATTTTGTTTAAATGCATCTGAATCAATGAAAGTTAAACCTCTTATTCTTGGAAAGACAAAGAAACAGAGCTCGTTTCGTAATAAAATGTTTCCTGTAAATTATCTTCATTTTGGGATTTGTCTGTATTTGTTTAAATATATAGTTAGCCGTCTAACTTCTGAATCTTTAAGAATATTATTTGCGTTAATTATCGCTAATTATTTCAAGAATAGAAGAAATAGAAGGGCTAACTTCTAACGACATTGAAATCCTGATTAACTGCATTTTAAGCTTTAGTTTTTGAATTCAGCCTCAATATCATTTAATGGAAATTAATCTATCAAAGGCTCTCATTGTTCGATAATTCGACCAAAAATTCGTTGTCTTAATAATTATTTTATATGTAGATGCATATTTAAAGATCAAATTGATATCAGTTCCAAAATGTTTATGAAATTTAATAAAATCTCTTTTGGATGCACTATTACACAAATAGTAACTTAGATGATATATTTATCTATTTCATCTGAAATACCAAATTTTGATGCAACAGTGTTTTGAAATTGTACCAAATGACTCGTGGTAGTACCACGGTACCAACTGTGTCTAAAATGTATCTAAAAAAGTACAATTGTACCATGTTTGCCATAACTGATTCATCATGGGAGTGAGCAATTGGGGTATTTCAAATTCAAAAAGTAAAACAAAACTTCCCCATATGACGCTTTGCTGGTACAAAAATCGATATTTTTGAAGCAAAAAACCTTGTTGTTTAGATTACAATGTTCAAATGACGGATACATACATATGTAGACTTTAAAATTACCTATGTATGTATGTATAACTTACTAATGACAAAAACCGGGTTCAAAAGTTACGCCATCTACATATTATGTATTCCGCATTTTTAAGTTATACACCCAATATATATAATACTTAATGCAATCTTATCAGTTATTTAGCATTCTTTTTTGTCACGTAGTGCATCTTACAGTCCACTGCTGCCAATCATATGCATACATATGTATAACACTTTATGTATTTAAATATATAAAATATTTATGGCGCCGGTTTCTATTTGCTTGTTCCCTTCGTTTCTAGTGTGATTTTAACGAGTAAATCTAGTATATTTCTACTTCTACGAATATGTTTTTCCTTCTTTCTTTCAAAATCAAATGCGTTCATTGTTTAGCTAGAGTTTCTTTTTGTATGGCTTGGTATGTGGCTGCTTTACTTATGACTTGTGCCTTTGTTTACATTGTTTATCACTTTAAAGTTTAAACTGACGCAGAGTCTAACCAGCCAGCAGTCAAATGTGTAAAAATTTTTGTAAAAGACGGACAAACGCCTACTCAGTGTTTTCGGTTTGTGTGCATACATAGCTGCCAGATTTGACGATTTGTCGTCATTTTGACGATTTTTTGTTTCAAAAATAGCAAAGTGACGATTTGACGATTTTTTCATTGAAAGTGACGATTTTCTGAATTATTAAAATTTTCTATCATTTTTTTGTTTAATTAATGTTTTTGTTACCAAATTCTCTCTTTTTTTGAGACAAGAACTATTTTTCTCATTTAATATCATAAATATTCAGCCTTATTATGAGTGTCGTTTTCTTTTTACGACAACGACTGTTTCCTAATAGATTAAATAAACAAATTTAATTTTATCAAACAATTTAATTTTATAAACAAAACTAAATAATAGTTGTGTTTTCTTAATTATTGACAACTGTTAAATTTAATTATAATAATTTAAAATAATAGTAGAAATTACTTATTTATCTGTAAACATCAAAAGCAATTTTTAATGCTGAATTCCATGAACAAAAATTTTTAGTGGAAACAGGTTTTAAGGGGAAAACTCTACAAAAACTTCTCCTATTTTAACAAAACGTCGAAAGAATATTCAGCAAATTATATTTAAATAACAAAAATACGGAAATCTGTATATGATGGATAAATTGGATTCTATACACAAAATGTCATTTAAAACTTAACATTGTAATTTATACTTTCATACTCTTCCGTTTTAGCTGACCAGTTTTTGTTCAATTCTTTTTTGAACTTGCCATTTCATTCACGCACGTCAATTCAATTTTCGTACTTTTTCATGCAAATCAACATGCATGAAAACAAGGCATTAAGAAAATTATCTAGTACCGTCAAGTTTGTACCCCTTTTATTCTCTTTTCCCTTTTCATCCTTGCCTTGAGGAGTCAGAATTGAAAAGTTTGAAAGCGGACTAAGATATTGTAAAAATATTACGCAAGTTGTGTTTAAAATTACATTTTTTGTGATTTCTTATATAAAAAGTTAAAATTTATGTATTTTGATATGTATTGTACAAGAGACTATATAAACCTTAATTTTTATGTTTTCGTTTAAATAAAAATTACAAAATACTATTATAAATAGTGACTTTTTATTTTTCCGGTTTTTTTTTGACGATTTTAAAAATTCGAAATGACGATTTTTTTCTTTTTTATCGGGATTTTGACGAATTTATCCGAAATTCATCTGGCAGCCCTGTTTGTGTGGTGAGAAACAAAAAATAAAAACAACGAAATCATAAAAGTAAAGCTATGTATAGACGATCGTCAGATATTACAACGTTGTCCGAAAAATGTTCAGAAAATGTCTAACAACCGTGTGAACTTAAAATTTTTGTTCTCCAACGTTGTAAGAAAAAGCATTTTTAGTACATTGGAAGACATAAATATTGTCAGACATCTAACAATCGTGTAAACACACAATGTAGTCATTGCCATTGTTTTAAGACAATTGTCAAACACTTTTAATTGGCATATGTGCAAAGTTTATCCATCTGTCAATGGAAGCATTGTCATAGAAATTATAAACAAACAAGTGTGCATTAATAACATTTTGGAAAAACAATTTCGGTTGACAGATAAATTCATTGTGTGACAATTGTGCCAATGAAATTGTTAGTTTTCTTACAGTCGTCTAAACTGACAATTTACCTTTTGCTAACAATTTTTCAATGTCAGTACATTGCTAGCACATTGATAGATCTGTGTTTTGATTTTTGGCGGAAAACAAATAAAATTTTATTTATTTGCTTTGTTAAGGTATTTATGGACTCGTAATCAAAGTAAAACTTACATACTTACTGATAAGCTTTTTGAAAATTAATAATTTTTACATCGTTATCATATTTATAAAACAAAATATATCTACATATATACATACATACATAAAACATACATACATATAAACATAGACATGTATAGATATTATTGATGAATTTTCCGGAAGACTAGAATTCTTGCAGCTGGTATATTTAGAAGAATTTACATATAGTACATAATCTGCCCATATATCATATAACGTCCCCATATTTACTCAATATTTGATTTAATATAAAACACAGTGATTTTAGTTTGAATTGTTAGTTTGTCATTGAATCATAAAGTACGCGGAATGAGATTCTATATGTCGAGTTTTTCCATGACCATGAGTTTTTTTTTATGAATCGTTGAATTACCTTCTTTAAAACAAGAGTGGTTGTGGGTTTGTTGACAAAGACATAAAAAACTACATAAAAAGAAGTCGAATGGTGTTAATTCGACTCAATTGCGATCTAGGGGAAAATATTGATCACCAAAACTATAGAGTACATAGGCGCGAAACATCTCATTGAACTGTTGCACGAACATATCAATATCATCCAGTTTAGATAGTAAACACTGTTGCCGTGTCGCAACATCGAGCATCGTTAATAATCCTTGCTTGACTAGGCTCATTTTCGAAGAATTATGGTCCTATTATGCCTTCAACTTAAAATCCGCCCTAATCGTTAAGGGTTCAGTATTGTTGATGTTCAATAACATTCAGTAAGTATAAATACTCGTATGCTCTAGGTAGCTGCTGGAAATTTGCAATTCTTGTTAACGACGCCTCTTACTCCCAAACTTTCTTACACTTCGTCGATATTTATAGATGAAGTGATTATTTTAAGACGACTAGTGTGTTCAGCATTACAAATTGGTCCAATCTCCGTATTTTGTTACAATATAAGATTATTTTAACATTTATCTGGATTTCTTTGCGCACTAGCCTTCCTTACCTAATATCCATCTAGTTTATAGGTCTAGGTCAGCAGTCGGCCATAATCATACAACTCACTTAGGTCCATTCATTGGTCCTTTTGTGTTAAAATTTCAGTCTCTAACTAAAGTTTTACTTGCAATCAGTCAATCAACTAAGAAATGGATAAAATTTATAAATTTTATGGTTAAATGGAAATACATACACATTTCAAAACTTCTTGATATGTTGGTTCTCATTCATCTAGAACTTCCTGCAATACAGCAATATTGTACCATCGATCATCGAACACCCATTCCCTTTTCACAATTACAGCGAATGAATTATTCAGAATATTGGTTCATTGTTTTTTCCTTTAGTCCATATTTTGAATTAATGCTCAGGTATCCCTACAAGTTCCGAAGATGTGACAATCTAATCATTACAAACATAATGACAAATATATTTAGAAAGATAAATTGATCTTGGTGTCATTCGTATTTCTTTATGTTTAAATCAGCTATTGAACGTCTGGTAACGTCTTTTATTATATAAATTTTGCCTAGTGGTCAATGGCTCTTTGTTTTCATTCATTAAATCACTACAAACATGTACATAGACGCAAACATGAGTATATATTTATAGATGTATAATAGGGTGGCACCGTTTCTATTGATGAAAAATAAAGTGTCGATGCACCCAAATAAAATTAAAGTTTATTTTGTTAGAGGAGAAAATATTTGTCTTGTCGTTAGTTTTTGTTAATTTTGATTACGGGATAAAAAGGTTCTTTTAAGGCTTTTATGCTTTCTTGCGCATTAATTACAAAGGAGTCATGTGAAATATTAGCATTATATTACAAATTTTAAAAAGGTAATTTTAATATTGTACTATACATTTTCGTTTATGTTTAAAAATTCAAAAATTTAAATTTCGCAAAATTCCTGATATTTTCGGTCTACATAATGGATCTTCTAAAAACCACTATTTAGAATTTGGTCAATAATTTTGAGTCGACTGGTTCGTACATAATGTTTCAACGCGCGTTTAACCGGTTTGTTCAAACATCGCAGCCGTGAGTCGCAGTGTTGAGGATAAACCGAATTTGTCAATTGGGGCTATCCACAATGACCACATGGCTTTGAAACCTTCGAAACATTCACATCGCATTTGACTGGATACGGCAATAAGTAATTCCAAGAAGCAAATATTTAGGCTTCTGAAAATCCGACAGCAAATATTGAAAGACCTTTGCATGCAAAACGTAACACTGTATCGATGATGGGCCATTTATTTCTTGAATATGCTGGAAATGTGGTTGTGGTGAATGGATCGCTTTATCGAGAAATGCTAATAACTTAATTTTTGCATATGATGATATGAAGAGCAATGTTACACAACCCCCAGAACAATGAATTTATTGCACATCAATTTTTAGGATCGCATAGTTTCACAAACTTCAGCTGCCAATTGATCATGAGATTACAAAAAAAATCTTGCTGTAAATCACTGTACGAGTATATGATGCCTACGGACACAATGACATTGAAGGATACTTAACGTTGTGTACATGATGAACGACAAATTTTTCGTAGAATTGTTGATAAGAACTTTATTAGTTCAGATTTTTTGTATTAATTTTTACCAAAATTCACGTTAGAATAAAGGCGTTGCACAGCGGGACAATTTAGAAAAATTCCGATCGCAATATTTTATGTATGGCTCAATTATACATAAATGCCTATAAAATTGGAATATCAATACAAAATTCAGCAGGAATAAGTTTCATGCAAAAAGAAATCGTACAACGCAAGTTTTTTTTAGTTCGGTCACATGTTTGACCACAGATCCCATATAAAGTCCACTTCCAAAATTCACTTAAATACGTATCAAACTGGTACAAATAATGTTAAACGGTTAAAATTTGACATAGATAATTTGTTGTACTAAATTTTATGGTGGTCGGCCCATAATTGGTCATAGCTCCTATATTAAGACCACATCTGAAAAAGTACAAAAATATTTTTTAAACTTCAATTTATTATAACAATATCTGCGTAGACATTTTAAAATACAGAAATAAAAAACCACTTTCACAAAATTTATATAAGGATTTGTTTTCTCCAAACAAAATGTTGAAAAATGAATGAAACTTTTTGGGGCCACCTTAATGTTCATACATATGTATTAAGGAAACGTAAATATGCAAATAATTAAAAAGGCAAACACCTCTTTTCCCCTCAACACTTAGTAACAAAAAAGAAGATATTTGTTTATATTTTTGCATACTCGTCTACGAGTATTTAATGATATTGAAAATGTATGAAAACAATAATATGAAACAATAATAACATTCACAACAAAATACTTGAAATTAAGTAGATGCCCACTGTACGAGTAGTATGTTCGTTAAATAAATATACTATTAATGATTTTTGTACATATGTATATATGTTTGAAGATACTGATACGTACATTTTTTACACTTGAGAATAATTAAAACAATTTATAAAAACAAAACTTTTCTTTTTAGCAAAATATGCATGTAAAAACAAACCTGATTAAAAATGCGGATGTTGGAGCCAATTAAAATTAAAATTAAAAGTAATTTGTTAGCAAATAGACGCAATAAAATTAATTGCAATGTACCTAGTACTTAAAATTTACAAGTGCAGCACGTTTCCTTTTATTTATTGTTATTCAAATGCTTAAATTTTACCTAAGGAAAATTAAATGTTAAATTTAATGTTAAAATAAAATTTTGTTTCATCTTTGGATTTTTTGCTCTTTCAAGAGCAAAAGTAAATAAACGTGTATTTCTAATTGTCTCATAAATTATAACTAATTAAACAAGGAAAAATTATTTAATTATTTTAAATACTATTTGTTTTTATTTTTGAGCGTTATTGCCATGAATTGCATTTAAGGTTAAAAGCTGTTAACAATAAAATCAAAATAAAACACACCAAAAACATTCAAAATTGAATTTAAACTGGTCTACAATGTGAGTAAAAAAAACAATAAATCATTTTCTAGCTCTCCTCTCTCTATAAATAGACAAAGAAAAAAGCAAATTCCAATGAACACGATCAAAACAAAAAACAGCTGTTTTTGTTTAAGTTTCAACAAAAAGCTTACAACAAAAACAAAACAATAGTAATTCTCCCACAAAATGTAAACAATTTTAATGAGTCTATAACGATAAAACGCAGCACTTAAATTTTAACAATTCTTTCCACTTTTTTTACTCTCAAAAACAAATAAACCACACAAACATAAATGGGAATGGATGTGTGTGGGGATCCCTGACTTAAAACCATAAATAAACAATGTGAGGAATGCATAAGAAGCGGTTAAATTATTGATATACCCTACATTACAAAAAAAATATTTCTACCCCTAGTGAGCCCAGGAAATATGTAGCAAGGCTCATGATTGGTATCAGTGATGGAAAATGGGTTCTTGGATTTCGTACCAACTATATAAATAAAAGTTACTTTTAGACCTGCACGGTACCATTTGTAATATTTATTAAATAATAATACAATTTTACCACAAACGTACCTTATCGAAAATTCGATATATTTTATGGCAACATTTTTAATATCACCTTATATAACGAATGTTTAAGCAATTTTATACTCGATTGGTATTGATTTATTGCAATTGATAAAAAAGACTACGGCGTAAGAATTCTTCAAAGAATCATTATCTAACTTCTGGTGATATTATAAATGCTGCCAGATAGAGCGTTGGTTCACGATATGCAACTAGTGTTCCAGGAAGAAAGTTACCAAAGCATACTCTAACAATTTTGTTTAAATGCATCTGAATCAATGAAAGTTAAACCTCTTATTCTTGGAAAGACAAAGAAACAGAGCTCGTTTCGTAATAAAATGTTTCCTGTAAATTATCTTCATTTTGGGATTTGTCTGTATTTGTTTAAATATATAGTTAGCCGTCTAACTTCTGAATCTTTAAGAATATTATTTGCGTTAATTATCGCTAATTATTTCAAGAATAGAAGAAATAGAAGGGCTAACTTCTAACGACGTTGAAATCCTGATTAACTACATTTTAAGCTTTAGTTTTTGAATTCAGCCTCAATATCATTTAATGGAAATTAATCTATCAAAGGTTCTCATTGTTCGATAATTCAACCAAAAATTCGTTGTCTTAATAATTATTTTATATGTAGATGCATATTTAAAGATCAAATTGATATCAGTTCCAAAATGTTTATGAAATTTAATAAAATCTCTTTTGGATGCACTATTATACAAATAGTAACTTAAATGATATATTCATCTATTTCATCTGAAATACCAAATTTTGATGCAACAGTGTTTTGAAATTGTACCAAATGACTCGTGGTAGTACCACGGTACCAACTGTGTCTAAAATGTATCTAAAAAAGTACATTTGTACCATGTTTGCCATCACTGTTTGGAATAAAGAAGGTTTATCCTTTCTCTCTCTAAATAATATTTTATGACATAGATCTGATTTTTGAAATTAATTTTTTGTAATCAAATACAACTCAAGAAAAAAGGGAAATAATATTTTGAGGAATTATTATTAAATATTTCTAATTTGTAATAATATAAAAAATTTTATAATATAAATAAAATATTTATTAAATTAATAAGTTTTATGGCGCGTTGTTAACGGGAAATAATTATTTTGTGTTGTTTTGCCTGTAAGCTCACATTATTTAGTTATTGGGTCATTTATTTTAGGGAATACAAACAGTTTTCGGTGGTGGTCTATTTACGGGGATGGATGAAACTTTTGTTTGCATGAAAAAAAAAATAAGCACGTCAATACAGTTAGAACTGTTAATGCTGTCAACAGACTTCAAATGTCCAAATGGATTCAAAATATTGTATTCGAATATATATTTTTGGTCTATAATCCGCCATTTAGAAAATTCCACATTTAATAGTCAGATAAGCGGTCTTACTGGAACATATTCACCTGTGTTCTACATATGTATGTAAAATGAAGTGAAAGTGAAATTTTCATTAAGTTTGAGTTCTAAATTTTTAAGATTTTGAGATTTCAAAAGAAGAATATAATTTCCAGTTTGGTTCATCGAAGCATTCGTTTTCTAGAACGCCGTGAAATTGTCTATGAGTAATTGAAAACGATTTTAGTTTCACTTCTTAGTGGAATATAGAACCTAGGTGATTATCTTTTATCACTGGTTGACTAGGATTCTTCTAATAGAAGACTTTCCGTTTATCAGTTTATATACAAGAACAAGTAAAAAAGTATAGTCGATCAAGCCCGACCATATAATACCCTACACCCAGTATATAAAAAAAACAGTTTTTCATAAATGGGCGCTATTTGGGAGATATTACCTATTATGGACTTGTATGTATGTATGTTTACTTTATCTCGATATAAATACTTTTAAAAGATTTATGGTGGTTAAAGTGAATTAGGAAGAAGGTCTTATATGGGAGTTTTGACTAATTATGGACCGACCATTATAAAAGTAGGTGTCATCATTTCTATACATACGAAACTCATTTTTTTAAATTTTATTCGGATAACAACATTTTTAAGAGATTTATGGTGGTTAAACTGATTTTCGGAAGTGGGCCTTATATGGGAGCTACGACTAATTATGGACCAATCTTTACAAAATTTGTAGATCTGATTTAGCTTCATTTATTACTCATTTGTGGGGAAATTTGTAATTAAAACATTTATGATCGTTAAACCCCTATTTCGGGAGGACATTTGTATGGAGGCCACATGAAATAATGAACCGATTTCCACCAGTTGCAAGCCTTGGGCCGAAAAAATATCACGGACCAAATTTTATTGTAATTTCTTCAAAATTGCGACCTGTACTCTGCGCACAAGCTTTACATGGACAGCCAGCCAGCCAGACGGATAGACGGACGGACGGTGGGTGTTGAACCAATATTTCTGGGCATTACAAACATCAGCACAAATCCAATATACCCTCCCTACTACGGTGGTGTAGGGTATAATGAATAATAGTTATTAAACACTTTTGCCTTACTTTGCGTTATTAATCTTTTTAAATATTGGCATCAATTTTTAAATCATTAGGCGGATTCACCCATTTGTTCCGAACAAAAATTTTGTAGGGAGAAAAACTTTTTTACTAAGAGTTTTTTGCAGCACGATTCACACATTTCGAACGAATTTTCAACCTGAATATGTAAACATTGATTTATTTTGCTTTGGTTTTTAAATGTCAAAAAACAAATATTAAATTATTTTAAAATATTAAAATTATGTAAAGGCACATGGTCACACTTGGCAAATATTTGCCGAAAAAGACGTGTTTGAAATCGTTTATTTATTTATAAAAACGTTGTTTTTTTAGGACAAGACACAACAAATAAATAGTTTTAATTTATTTGATACTGTTTGATCTTGTTATAAAACAAGTGGTTACGCTTTTTTGAGTAAATATTTGCCAAGTGTGACCGTACCTTAAGTTATTGGAGAAAAAACTCTATGTTATTATAATTTGAATAATTTTTTTTTTTTACCGAGAAGTTGTCTTGTGCATTTTAAATAAACAAGATGATTTTTTTAAAACAACCAAATTATTTATTAGATTTAATAAAATTTGAATAATTCAATAAACTGCAAACGTGATATTTTCCATTTCATAATAAATATTTCAACTTATGGTAACTCTGTATTAAATATGGGTTCTTTGCATATATAAGAATTTTACTAATACATACATACATACATATGTATGTATGTATGTAGTAAGTATTTCTGCTATTTACTTTTCATATTATTATTGCGAACAAAACAAAATAATTCCATTGTTTTAAATCTGTACAAAGAATAACAAGAGAAATAACACCTAATCATAGCGAATATAAGTAAATACGAAATAAATATGTATTATTAAAATAATTAATAAACAATTGCAAAAAAAAGTATTTATAAAAAAAGTTATCAGTTAAAGACAACAAAAACAATATTATTCAATTTCAATAAAGATGTCTCTTGCTTTTTCATTGTAATTTTAAATATTCGTAATTTCATAAATTTAATCAATTGTGATGATTACTTGATTTTGTTTTTGTTTTTTTTTTTTGTTAATTTTGCTGTGTAGGTAAAACTAAGGCACGCTAGGCAGAAATCAACTGAGAAAAATAAATATATCGTACATTTGCTAAATATAAATTTTGCATATAACTAAATTTAGTTTGTATAAATTTCATCTTGTATAGACACTGCTAAAAGATTAATGCGTGTTCAATAGATATTCAGAACTGGGTCTTATAAGGGAGCTTTAACTAATTCTGGGCCGACCGTCATAAAATTAGATGAAAAAACTTATTTGAAACTTATTTGTGTGGAAGTTTATTCAAATACCAAAATTTTTAAGAAAGTTATGATCGTTAAAGTGATTTGGGAAGTGGGCCTTATATGGGAGCTATTGTCTATTATCAACCGGATCTGCACAACATTTTTAGGTGCGATAAGGTTTTATATACAAGTTATTTGTGGTGAAATTTGTTTAGATATGTTTATAAATTAATATTTTTTTGACCGATAAAGGGAGAACATTTGCATGGGGCAATACCAATAGCTCTTGTATTCTGCGGTTTACATGGACGTTTATGCAATGTAAGCAGCATGCGGCCGCAGTCGGCAATCAGCTGTTCTTTTTGACGCTTATACTTTTTGTAGGTAGGCAAATGTGCGCGGCATATTTAAAGCGGCAAATGTCAAAAAATTAAATTGATTTGTTTTTTACATAAATAAATTCTTAAATTAACATTTTTTTAGTGTACATGGTGTAAAAAGTTTTAAAAAAAATGCAAAATTTTTTTTTTATTTTTTAACTAAACTCATATGTCACATATTATGGCAACATCGTTTTAAGCGGCAAATTTGAACAAAATTCTACTTTGCCGCGCCGCCGCTTCTCACAGCATTGCCAGATTAAGTAAATTGCGATACTTCAAAATTTTTGTATGAATAATTTTGTAAAGAAAAAAAACTTTTATTCACTGGTAATACTGTTGCCGCTCGCTGCCAAATGCTGCTTATATTGGTCGTCCACTATTAAATGGACATCCAGCCAGTCAGATGGCCAGATATCGTTAAATTGACACAGAAAATGATTCTGAGTCGAACGGTATACTTTAAGGTGAGTGTTAGACTATTATTTTTGGGCATTAAAAACATAAGCACAATCCCACATAATCTTTGGTGCTTCGAAGAAGACATGATTTTTGGATTTTTCAAAGTTCATCTATAATATTTAAGCTTAATTTAGTGCTGGGTTTCAATTTATTTATATTAATAGTTTTTCAACACGAACTTTGTTTTTCAACATTTTATTTGTTGACATATCAGCGGTGTAGAAGAAGCTTTGAAAATTCTCACATAGAATTGCATTTCTTGAGAGAATTCATAATGAAAATGGTGGTTACGCAAAACCTACATTTCTTTAAAATTCGTGATATTTTCGGTCAATACAATTGTCCTTGTGAGACCGCTATTAACATTGTGGCCGATAAGAAATTGACGCATTTGTGCTTCGGAAAATCCAAGAGCTATTTTTTTAAAAAATTCGGCTGAAATTTCGGTTAGAGTGACTAGATCATGCTATCGTGAGATGTTAACAACTAAATTTTGAAATATTATTTATGATAGGGATATCACTGACAAGTGGTTTCAACAAGACGGTGCAACAAAATTATCCAACCTCCAAAATAATTATAGTGCGTGATGAACACAACTGATTATTTGTTTGGGCTATGTTAAAAATAGAGACCATACAAGCCCAAACGAATCGATTAGAGCCTTGAAACCGTGACGTAATTGAAAACTTCTGAACATTTTGATTAAAGAATCGACAGCTGTATTTGTGGCAATAACAATAAAAATTTAAA
Source organism: Bellardia bayeri (assembly GCA_950370525.1). Lineage (NCBI taxonomy): Eukaryota > Metazoa > Arthropoda > Insecta > Diptera > Calliphoridae > Bellardia > Bellardia bayeri. The sequence continues at coordinate 59,576,650 of OX493265.1, forward strand.
TGATTTTCACATGAATTCATTGTTGTATTTTGTATCGAAAACCCTTTATTTTCAATTTTGTATAAGCAGGAGATAAAAATTGAAATTCATTCTACGATCATTCTCTTCATTCATTCTACAATACAATTATTATTTTTAAAACATTTATTATCATCCTGTCTGTACACCCCACTTCATAAGAGGCTTGCAAGAGATACCGAATCTAAAGAAGGTCTCGATCTAGCTAGTTATTTTACCGGCTCATTAACAAACTCATAACTTCATGCTCAAAGATCAAACTGAACAATTATCAGATATATGGTTTTACTTTGACGATTTGAGTGATGGATTGTCTATATAGATAACAATATTTTCACATATGTATAGTGCTGTCATGTAGTGCTTTAGACAGAAAATGCCACAGAGTCTAGATCACAGTTCCTTAAACAGTGCCCTTAAAACTGGAGGTTGTGTAGTGATAAAGTTGGTTTAAGTGCGACAGCAGCAGACATAGCATTTTGTACAGTTTATCGAAGTCCTAATTTACACGAAGTAATTCCTTAAGCTAAGCTGATTACCTTTTCGACATCGTGGTGAGGGGGAAGATAAGACAAGTACACACTTGATTGTACTAGCAATTCGTGGTACTCTCTTATTCATGTTACATACATATGTGTATATAAATGTGTGTATAGTCTCAAATAAAAATATGAGCAATTTAAGTAATAAGAATTGTGCTGTGTGAACACCGAAGAAATTTCAAGGAAAAATTGTATGAATCTTTTCAATAAAAATTGCTTCGTGTAAATTGCGGTAGATCGTTTAGATATTTTACAGTTTCGTAACCATGTTGGTATATATTTTTTTAAATCCAATTCCAATTCTTTTTTTTTTATTTGAATATGTTAAAATTTCCGTGATCTTTCTATTTCTGTGATCCCTGCCCTACAACTCGCAGTGTAAGTGTGAATTTATGGGTCTTTCTAACGTTTTGGTTAAGAGGGATAAAGATTTCTTTGTTCCAAATTTAGTTTTATTTTATAACTTGGTTTTAACATATCGAAAGAAAACACTTTTCTTTCTTCTTCAATTGGCAGAGAGACAATGTTTAAGTTATCAGGGCGGTGGATAATATGAAAACCCATGTCCAGCTTAAACATTAATTACCAAGTAATGAGTTAAATTGCGAAATTCTGGCTCTTTACTAATTACATAATATAACTTGTATTCATTATTTTTATCAGAATGACAGTAGTACATTGGAGTACCACTGCAAGTACTTACCACAACCGCTTACTTATTATTACTTTATTGTCACTAAAACCACAAGCTACAAGTAATGACTCAAATAAGTTATTGTTCGTAAGAGCTCACAGAAGTTCACAGAAATGCTATGTATGTGAACTTATCATTTATTGAAATAAAGTGAATATGTTTATATGCATGTATATATATTGAAATTCGCCCATAAATAGTATACTTAGTCGAAAAGGTGGTTCCCCTCGGCATTGATGAACCGGGGTAATGATGATTAGCACATGAAGTAATTTTACTTTAAAGTCATACTCTACATTGTATTCAAATTATTCTCTTACTTTTGTTGTGCAATAACAATTGTAGACGTCACTATTATCATTAATGTTATTTTTAATTTTCACTTTTATTGTTTGTTTTGAATAAATCTCCTTTTGTTAAATTTTCGAATATTTAATTTGCGTACACATTTTTATTTAGTACTGTTTTTTTTTTGTTTTTTTTTTTTTTGTTCAGCGTTCAGTCTTTAACTGGATAGTCAAAGTTGTAGTCACAGCCATAAAGTGTTTCCCACAATATTGATCAATACAAACGGCCGATACAAAGTAATAATAAAACAGAAACATCAGCAATTAGTTTGCAATTAATCAAACTTGCAGTAAAGACACAATTAACTAATTTATGTAAATTAAGAAAAAAAAGAACATTTTGGGTGGTGCTTAAATGAGCCCATGAAATAAATGCGTGCGTAGTGAATGTTGTCAGTCTTGTGGTCAGCAGAAATATCCAAACGTCATTGGCACTTAAATATTTGAAATTTCTATAGTTTCCCTCCAGTTGAGATTAAAATGTGAGTATTTTTTTTATTTAAACAATAAAAACAAATACATATGTACTTATTTGTGTAGTAGCTGAAGTGTGTGTAATACGTATTTCTTTAATTAAATTTATGTTTTTTTGTCGGCTCATATCGTTTATTGTTATTAATTATACCCTACACCACCATAGTGGGGAGGGTATATTGCATATGTGCTGATGTTTGTAACGCCCAGAAATATTGGTCCAACACCCACCTTAAAGTATACCGATCGACGGCCCGTCCGGCCGTCCGTCTGGCTGGCTGGTTGGCTTTCCATGAAAAGCTTATACGCAGAGTACAGGTCGCAATTTTGAAGATATTTCGATAAAATTTGTTACGTGCAATTTTTTTCGGCCCAAGGACGGAAGGGATTGAAACTGGTGCAAATCGGTCCATTATTTCACCAGGCCCCCATACAAATGTCCTCCCGAAATTGGGGTTTACCGATCATAAAAGTTTGAATTATGCAAGTATCCAAACAAATTTCACCACATATGAATAGTAAATGGAGCTAAAATATGTTTACAAATTTTGTGCAGATCGGTCCATAATTTATCATAGCTCCCATATAAAGCCCACTCCCGAAAATCACTTTAAACAGCAGTATCTAAATAATATTGCACACGAATATTATTTGATATATAAAAATAATATGGTACAATTTGATGATGATCGGTCTATATTTAGTCATAGCTCCCATATAAGGCCCCCCTGCCGAAAATCATTTTAACGAGCACAAATCTCTTCGAAATATTGGTATCCTAATCATATTCAACATAAGCCTGTTTCAAATACACAAAATTCAAAATCATTTTAACAACCATAAATATCTTAATAATGTTAGTATGCAAATAAAATTAAATAGAATTAAGTTTCATATATACCGAAATCGTGACAACTAATTTTATAACGGTCGGCCCATAATTAGTCATAGCTTCCATATAAGATCCCCTTCGAAAATCACATCTATAAATCTTTTATAAGTGTTTATATCGAGATAAGATACATTTTTGGATGTGTTTACACATATACTGGGTGTAGGGTAGTTTATGGTCGGGCTTGACCGACTATATTTTGTTATTTTTTTCTAGTTATTATAATGTGATATAATTTAATTATTTTATTTAGCTTTTATTGACATTACTAAACTGCTTTGTTGACAATATTGATGACCGGGTTAAGAATTAAAAAAAATATATATTAAATAAAAGAGTGCAAAATGTTTAAAGATAAATTAAATGAGATTGACACATACTTCTGCATTTGATCTGTGAAGATTGGTATCGCATAGAGATACAGGGTGTGGCAGAAGGTTTTTATTTTTCACGAAAAGGACGGTTATAACTTTGACAAATATTTTAAGAGATTTCGGTCATCAAAATGGCCTTAAGTTGGTTAAAGTTTTATCGAATATACGAGACTTGATATTGATATACTTGGCCCTATCAACTATACTGGGTTCTATACGATATAATCTCATACAGGACCACCAAGGTGTACCAGATTGATTTGTTGGATTTGTTCCGCTTCCATGATGTAAACGTATGATTCTGATGAGACTACGACTATGTACAAACGAAATAGTAATGCTTGATCTTGAATATCATTGACGATCATGGATTGATCTATCAAACTACAAGAAATTGATTCTACAGTGACTTCTATAGAAGTTTTCAGAAATAGGAAAAAAAGGAAATCATTTCATCTGTCACTGTACGGCCCTGCGGAAAGGAGATAAAACAGGTTACATTTCCTAAGTTTACACAACCAGATGAGTATGTCGGAGATGGATATAAGAACAATAAATGACTTTGTTTGTTCAAATAAATGGTTTGGTTAAGCACTCATTACGATTTAAGGAGATATTTATTGTCTACTACGAGGTCTAGAGTTCTGAAAACCGAAGCTGCAGGTTCTATTATTCTGCCTTTTATAATATCAACATTACAGAACCAAAAAAAAAATGGGCGATGAAATTTATTTTCCATTTGCATTATTGAAGCGTTGATAAGAACTGTTCAATTATAGCAAGATTGTTATATTTTCTTGACAAAAATTATTGCTTTATATTCCAAAAAAATGTTAAGAGCTTGAAATGTGGCGATGTTACATTGAGAAGCTTTCATAGTGTTAAATGTGTTGATATCGCACCCTAAATACAAAAGGGTCACAACTCAAAATACTAAAATTTTCAGGAGAGACAAAAAGAAATTTTAGCGGTAGTTAGAGATGTTTACTCTGAATAAATTTATGAAAAAAAGTCAGTTTTGGAAAATTTTGAGCTGTGACCCTTATGTATTTAGGGTGCGATATGTTAAAAAATAGATGAAGAGCAACCAAGACGATAGATCTTGTTGAAATTCTTAGTGTCCCAGAGGCGATATCCCTTTTCTATTTGCTACTTATTAGGCCATCATTCGTTTTCTTGCCAGCTTCCCTACTTCTCCTTACGTTTGGGCAAAAATTTGAGTTTACCAAACACTTTTTTTTTTGAGAATAAAACGAAATTATCAGAATGTTCATTAACAAATATTTGCACGTTCCTCAATTATCGCGTAGTATAAAAATATTACCGAAAAAAATAGACCAACGTAAACAAATTGGTAAATTTTGTGAAGAGATTCTGAAGACAGAGTTTAAGAACGGATGATGACTATAATTAAAATAGTAAAAGGTAATAATAATGGTTGAAAAGTTATTACCCCGATTTTTACACATGTGAAACACCCAACAAATCCTAGAATAAAGGTGAAATAAGTTTTCTGAATGGGTTTTATTCTGTTTGATGATTAGTGATTTGCGGGAACCATGAACTATTTTTTCCAATTAAGAGTAAGTGCAAAAATTTATAAAGTATATAATGAATTTCAAAACTAAAAAAAAATGTAATAAAAAATGTTAAAATAATCTTTGAACCATGGTGTAGTTATACAAGGGAACTAGCCCTTGCTCTAGTGCTGTTGGGGAGCTTCTCTCACGACTAGTTTTTATATGCACCAATAATATATTTATATTCCAACAGTTCTATTTTCTAACCTCTACTCGGTTATCAAGAATTTTACAACAAACTCTAATTAATATTTGTTAAAAATTATTACATAAAAAAATTAAAAAACTACATTGTAATTTAACTTGAACATGGTTTAATTACTGCTTACTACTAGTAACTAGTCTTTAAAGATACAAACAATTGAATTGAAAATTCAAACAAATAAATCAAAATGCAATTAGTTTTGAGTTCGAATAAATAAATTAATCAAGATTTTTATTATACATTGTACAACCTCTAAAATATCGTATACAAACTTATCTACAGGTTTTCATAATAAAATAAAAACAATATGTAATTAAATTAAAGTGCAACTGCATATTACAACTCGGTGTTTCCAGTACTGGTTTTGTAAATAAAAAACAAACTGAAAAACCAAGAACCACAAAAATCTAAAATTTAAATTCAATTTAAACGCTACTTTTATCTCCAACGAGTAACAACTACATTTGATACAGATACTTTACAGCGAGAGACAAGCAGAATAATAAACATACTTACAAATACGGGTACTGACTGCCTGATATTTAGTAAATAAATGAAAACAAAATATTAATTGTTTAATTCAACTTAATTTCAATTTCAAGATTAAAAAAAAAAAACCCCCAATTGAAGCTGAGCAGTTGAGAGCAGCGGAAAAAAGTTCCACTTCAAACGACAGCGACCCCTAAATGGTGTTATCAGAGACGTGAGCGGTGACAGTGGGTCAGAAAGTGCGGAATAAGAAAGACATGAAATCACTGTATTTCGAAGCAAAACAACATTTAAGCAATTGTATGCCTGCGTCGTCCGCCTCTAATGCGTGTACAAATGATAAACATGAACTTGGACATGAACACGACTACAATTATGACTGTGCAAATGGGGATGCGCTTAACGGTGATGATGATCATGGAGATGGTGGCGCTGCTGGGGATGGTGATGCTAATGCGATGACACGCAGAGGCACTACATTAAATTGCCATCGTCGGCATTCACAGACAACGCCCCCAACAATAGGGCTTAATAATAATTTCATTACGAATGCCACTGCGTATGACACGCTGCAGAAACCATTCAAATACGATAAATTACGAGGTCGCTGGTCAACGGCCGCTGACTTTTATTTTGCCTGTACTAGTCATGCATTTGGAACAATTGTATTTTCCGAATTAACACTATTCGTATCGTCGTTTTTGGGAGGTAAGTTAATTGATGTTGTATACATGTACATATGTATATCAACAGACAGCTCAATTCCAAACCATGCTATGTCGACTTAGCATGTTTTTAATTTTTTTGCGTTTTTGAATTTAGATTTTTTCAACTTAAATACTGTCAAATTTTGGTTGTGAAAGACTAGTCCAATCAATAGTTATAAACAACAAAGTTCTACCTCATATGGGTTTTTAGATATCGCCTGTAAACTTTAGGAGCTTTTTCTGCAAAACTCACTTTTTCGACTTAGCATGTTTTGGAATTGAGCTGTCGTTATATTACTTTATACTCGTATAGTTAGTCAAAAAATTAATAAGCTTTATAAGTATTTGTATCTGACCTAGTTAAGGCTTATACATTAATTAAAATTATTCCTAAACTGTTGCTTTTGTGGGCAATACATTCTTGGTGAGTTAGTCCTTCTTCTTAGTTTTATAATATGTGCTCATACAAAAACATATCAGATACTGTTCACCCAGTTCATCCAATATGAAGGCCGTTGTTTAAGAAGAAATTCAAAATTTCAAATAACACAAATTTTCAATGAAATCTAATTAGATCAAAAAATTGTTTTTTCTTTTTTTTTGAATCATCAAGTACACAGGATAAGAATATTTATGGAATGGTTCATTGGGCAAAAGGTCACCACAAGCAAACGGCCCTCAGCTTTCAAACTTAGTTTTGCATTAATTTACTCGAAACTATTTTTTAAATATTGTTTAGCAACGAAATTTCATATTTTTAAATATTTTTCTTGCAATTTTTTTAAATAAATTTATGATAAAAGAAGAAATTGTAAGGAAAATAGTAAAAATCAGTTCATGATATCTCATATCCCCCGTAAATAAATGCCTGTAAAATTGGAATATTAATACAAAATTTGGCAAAAATAAGTGTTATGTAAAAAGAAATCGCAAAACGAAATATTGTTTTGTTCGGTCCATGTTTGACCATATAAAGTCAACACAAAAATTCATTTAAATACGTATAAATATGGTAAAAATATAGTTACCAGGTTAAAATTCGACACAAACAATTCTTATAGATATATAAATTGTTGTACTAAATTGATATATCTATAATTGGTCATAGCTCCTATATAAGGACCGCATCCGAAAAAGTAATTAATCTTTATATATATATCTTATAAATATCGGTACCGACTCCAATCTTTGTAACTATATATCATATAAATATGCACACAAATCATTCCACATAATTTTGTGAATTTCGGTCCATATTTGACCATATAAAACCCTCTTCCGAAAATCAGTTCAATACTCACATAAATTTCTTTCAAATGACGATATCGATCCAAAATTTTACACGGATCATTTACATACATGCCAAAATCAAACTGTTGGATTTTGTGAATATCGGTCTATATTTGACTATATCTCCCATATAATGGCCACTCCCGAAATCCACGTTTATACTAATATATATCTTAAATATACCGTTATTATGTTGAAATTCAACGTGAAATATCCTAATATGCATGAAAATAACTGTTCCAAAATTTAAGAAGATCGGCCCATAATTTGTCATAGCTGCCATATAAGAACCATTTCCGAAAAACAAATAAACCACAAAAATGTCTAATAAAAATCGATATCAACCCAACTTTTATATAGATCAGTAATTGTAATCCAGAAATCATACTAATATCGGTTATACGGCAATTATGCTACTGGATTTTGTAGCTGTCAGTCAATAATTGGCAAGAGCTCCCGAGTTAAGTCCACTTCCAAGCATACAAAACAACCATATAACTCTTCTAAATAACGTTATTGGGATTAAATTCAACCAAAATAATCCTAAAATACGTAGAAATCACATTAGTGGATACTGGATTTAGAGGCTTTCAGTCATAACTGGTCCACTTCTACTATGCCACCTATAAATCTTTTATAAATAATATTATTGAGATCAAATTCAAACAAAAAAGCCTCATCTTACATCTTATCCCTTTTTTTATACTCTGTTTCTTAACTTGTGGTGAATATGAAAAAATGTTCTTTTAATTTTATAAATTGTTAAATTACACTCAAGATTATTATGAAAATCAAACAAACTCTGTAAATTATAGTAAGAATCGGTAATTCCATCAATTATAAATCGTCAAAATGATAAGACTTCAAAATATTTAACATAAATTGTGTTGGTCTTAAAATTGTCTTTCAAACAATATATAAAATAATAATAAAATTTGTACTAAGTCTGAATAGAAAATACAGAAATTGGATATACTAGTCCTATAAGCAGTGTAGTTTTTGTATTTCTTATTACGTTTAGGTGGAGGGTATTAAAAATTCGGCACAGCCGAATATTGCACTCTATCTAGTTCTGCTCTATATTTATATGCACTAGCGGCTAAATTATTTTCAGTGGTTATTCCCAATGCAGATGACGCAATTCTTTCAGAAAAATTGATTACCTTTTAGACATCGTGGTGAGGGGAAGATAAGACAAGTACACAGTCGATTGTACTAGCAATTCTTGTACTTGTTACCAGTGTTGTCAACTTTGAAATTTCAAAAAGGCCATTAAAAAACGCACCAAGTGTAGAATTTCTTTTTTATTTAAAATTAATTTTACATTTTTTTAATTTTATAAATTCTATATAAAACTTAAAAAAAAAACTCTGGTTGTTTGTTTTGCCACTTCTGACCTTCAGTGGAAAAAATATATCTTTTTTTTGCAAACAAAAATTTATTTTCAAAATGACTGCTGAGATATCATTAGAAATTACTGAAATAATTATACTCAACACATGGTGTTATCATAGTCCTTAGCACATAAGTTTCCAAGAATGTGAGAGTAAAACTCGATTGAAAGCCATGATGTATCACAGAGTGTGGTAAGGTCAGCCGATGCCACAACGCTGATTCGACTGACGAAACAATTAGTCTCTGTAGTTGTAGAGCCGTCATGATACTCTTAATTGACAGAATACCCGCATGAAAAAATACAGTCATTAGAAAGATTTAGCGATTTACATCTTTGACTAATACTGTTTAAAAGTTATATTTCCTGTATGCATAAACGTATTAGAAGTTACTTTAGTATTTTAGTTCTGGATGTATGCAATTATTATGTTGGATCATAGACATCGAATATATTTTTATCGTTATTTTCATTCCAGGATACGCCTTAATACCATATATACTCGGCATCCTTTTATATGCCATACCCATATTTGGTATACAAACATTTTTGGGACAATTCTCATCGTCGGGTACCATAACGGTATTTCGAGTAGCTCCAATTTTTAAAGGTAATGATAAACATGACAACCTTTTACTTGTATCAAATAATATTTAATAATAGCTTTCTTAAACTTGATGTTATACAGGAATTGGCTATTCCATTTTACTACATAATCTAGCATCGTTGTCTTACTATGCCATCATTGCTGCAGTTCCTTTAGTTTATGCTGCCAATTCGTTACATTCTGTGATACCCTGGATGAGTTGCAATAACACATGGAACACTGTCAATTGTTCAACTCATGACTTTTATGATGAAGATGTAAGTTAAGTTAAAAACAAATAATACTATTTTTAAAAATGTTTCTATGTCTTCACAGGAAGAAGAGTTATTTCCTCATGCAACAGTTGAGTTTTTTCGGTTAGTTTAATCTTTCACAATTTACAAAATCAATTTTAAATTAAGTACAGTACCTTTCCTTTTACTTAAGCTCCATTATACGCTCAGATGATAATTCACCAAGTCCTTTATCGATCTCTTGGCCAATATTGTGTGCAGTGACGGGTATTTGGTTACTTACCATGTTGGTACTTTTAAAAAGAGTTACTTTCGTAAGTACTTTTGATATGATATTTTCAAACTGCATCACGTTCACAAAACTTTACTTTTTCAGATAGGAAAATTTCTTCGCTGTTTATGTCTTCTTATGATGACATTTTTCGTGGCCATCTTTACACATTTACTCATGCATGTGAGTTTTACATGGGAATCCTTTATGGATTATTTAAAACCCTATGTCTATACAGACAACCACTCTGCCATTTGGGCTGGTATGAGGGCAGCTATTATAATGCCAATGTGGCTATTGGGTCCCGGCTGTGGCAGTGTTTTACAACTGGCCAGTCATAATCGTTTCCGTCATGATAGTGAAAAAACTACATACTGGATTGCATTCACCTTCCTGATTATGACTCAAATGGCAGCGCTATGTTCTCACATAGCTTTTGATCATTTTGAGGGTAAGAAATTTGTTAAATGAGAAATATAAATAAAATTTAAGCATTCAAATATAAAATCTCAATAAGTCCCGATTGTGGCACAAACGATTTTAGTATAGAAGGTTGGAAACAATGTCGAACACATTTTGCCAAAATTTGTTGTTTCCAATAATATTTCAATATTGTCCATCTTGATTTAAATTTTGATCCATATTTTGCATCTATTAATAACACTTCTTTTTCTGTATTGTTTGCAGATCATGTTGCAATATTGCACGATCAAATTGAAGAGCAACACAACATGCGCTTCATTTACATCTGCTATGCCTATTTATTCGGTAGCTTCATCAGTTTACCGAATCTGTGGAGTTTTCTTTTTTTTGCCATGTTATTTTTTGCAGAACTTTCGGCTGTGGTCAGTAAAAATATTAATATTAAACTAAAATGTTGCCGTATTTTATCGGAATTTTATTTTAATAAACTTTTATAAATTTCAGATAATCCAAATGATGACCGTATTAACGGCCATATTTGATGAATTTGAAAAACTACGAATGAAGAAGACAAGTATTACCATTGGATTGGTTCTTGTAATGCTTTTAATTTCAGTGTACTTTTGCACCAAGGTAGGTTTTATTTTTACAGAACACTTATAACACTTTCAATTAAGAAAATAAGTAAAAAAGTATGGTAGGACAAGCCCGACCATATGATTACTTACACCTGCTACGCGTACAGCGTTCCCTCGATTTACGTTGTTTCTTTCTACTTAAATTTCTGTCGTAATGAGATTTACGTCGTCTCTGTTGTTTTAAACAGATTTGATGATTTTTTATACCACCACCAAAAAAGATTTGGGGTATATAACGTTTGTTATACCGTTTGTAACACATCGAAATAAAGGTCGTCGGGCCAAAAAGTCTATATATTTTGGGTCTAAGATGATCTAACCATGTCCTTTCGTCTGTTGAGGGCACGAAAGAGCTTCAAAAAACAATGAAATTTTTACCAAACATTCTTTGATCCACAGAAATGTTTGTTATTGAAAATGGGCAAAATCGGTCCAGTAGGATCCGAGTTATATACCAACGTTTCAGACTACCTCAATATTTTTGACAATTTCGTCAATTATAATGCATATTAGTTATAGAAGGACAAGTCCCATTGAAAACGTTAGGAGTCTGTCCATGAATATCTATAGAAAAGCCGTATACATACAAACTTCTGCAATAATGAATTTTATGCAAAGTGAAATCTCAAAAAAATATTTTGGTTGCGCATAAATCTCTTATAAAAATCACTAAAAAGCCAAAATTCAGCACAAGTAATCCATATATATGTACATACATATAAATTGTCGTACTAAATTTCATAATGATCGGTCCATATTTGATCATTGCCCGCATATAAAGTCCAGTTCAGCAAATCACTTAAATGCGCATAAATCTCTTAAAAGCATCAGCAGCAAGTTTAAATTCGGTACAAAAAGTCTCTACAAATATAGAAATATTCATGCCCAATTTGTATGATGATCGATCTATAACATCCATATCGAAATGAAATTTTACACAGATAAGTATGTAAAAATTATCCTATTGACTTTAGTAAAAGTTGGTCCATAATTGGACAAAGCTGCCACTGCCGAAAATAATTACAGATTATACAGAGGTGACAATTTTGATGTTTCAAAAAGTCAAATACAGTTTCCAAGGGCTCTTTCGTACTTAATATGCATATTGGGTGTTAAAGTAAATCGCTTTATGCTACACGCTTTTAAAATATAAACAAAGTGTAAATTTTTGATCATAACTGGAATATGCATAAAATTCTTAAGCGAATAGAAAAATACGGTAGAATATTTTATGAAGTTTGGCCCTTAATAGGTATATAAGATTTGGCAACGGGTTCCATCACGGGTTCTTGCTGTACGAGTTTCTATAAAATTAAGCACAACCTAAGATCCATCCAAATTAAATCCATTTTTAAGGCAAGGTCTATGCATACATATGTAAATTTATTTGAAATTTGATTCTACGTCGTCATTTTTATATACAAAAATCGTACGATTTAAAACGACAGTTTATTGTATTCAGCAATAATGATCTATTTAAAATATTTAAAATCTAAAGCTTGCTTGTGTTCTATTTTGAATCAAAAAATTTACGAAAAATTAATTTTTCTTTAAAAATTGTTAACAAAAGTTAGTTTTTACATGTTGATTATGTGGCAAAAATAACCTGTGACGTCATGCGCAGAGAGAGAGGAAATTTTGTTTACATTCTTTGCGCAATCTTTATTATTTGATTCATGGCCTTGAAGAGTCAAAAAAAGATGTGTTATTTTGAGTTTTTTGTGGTAACAAAAATTGTTTGAACTGATATAAAAATTTTATTTATAAATATTTTGTAATAATATTTTGCATTTATTGAGACATTTTTTTATGTAAAATACTAAAATGAAAATAAAGTTCAAAATTTGTTATAACATACCCCACAATTACCAAAAATGGATTTTTTTTTTATTTTTTTGGGTTATCGAAACCCTTTTAAGAATAATTAAGAACATATTGGGCCAAGTAAAATTGTTTATTATTTTTGGATAACGACTATGCGATTAGAGAACACTTGCTCTACATAAAAAGTAACTACAATTTGGTTCCCTCGGTAACAAAGTTTTTATTTTTTTTTCATACGCCATATATTCTTTAAATTTAGCTTTCCGAGAAATATAAATAAGTTTCCTAAAAATTTCTTAAATAATGAAAAATTAATAGAAGTATTTTTTATGTCAAAAATTAAATTTTTAATAGTTTTTAACTTTAAATGCATATAACTTTTATTTATGTTATAGTTGTTAAACAATTCTTTTTCACTAGATTTATAAAAGTGTTCTTAGGCCATAAAAAATAAAAGCTACTAAAGGTGAAGCCTACAAAATTTAAAAATTAAATTTTTATATGACAATATCTCGTAAACTATAAGAGAGAATATATAGCAAGGACTAAGTTTTTTTTAGGATTCGACTAGTATATAGTATAATCTTTGAAATTGTATCACAAAAGAAGAATTGACAGCGTTTTCAATTTCTCACATGGCTGAGGTGTCCCACTTTGGGGACTTCTTGCACCACCCCTGGTAGATTTATAAGGTTCTAATTCAAAACTCGACAACACTACCTCTCTAGACAGGGGAAATTTTATTGTAATATAAATTATATTTAATATAATTATCTTTTTTGTGTATACAAGAAAGGGATATCTGTTCCAGAATACTGTACTAGTAAATAAAAAATTGTTTAAACTCGGCAATTATTTTAAATATCAAAACCAATAATATCAATTTCATACATATTTATAATTTCTTCTCATAGATTTAACATACTCACACTGCAGTTCATTTAATTAATGCTACATTTAATTAATACTGATTAATGCAGGTTCATATTAGATTTTTTGCTATTATCTTTAAATATAATTCAGATAATACCATGAAATTCTGCACACTTTATTTTTATTATAGATCGACAAGACCTGTTGAAAATGGTAAGAATCGGTTCACGATTTCTTATAGCCCCATACAAATGTCTTCCCGGAATATGGCTTTATGGTACCTAAATGTCTATAGAAAAGCCGTATCCATACAAAATTCAGCAAAAATAAGTTTCATGCAAAGCGAAATCTCAAAAAAATATTTTGCTTGCGTCGGTTCATATTTTAGCCCCATACAAACCCCACTTCCGTAAATCACTTAAATGCGCATAAATCTTTTATAAAAATCACTATCAAGTTGAAATTCAACAAAAATAATCAAAAGTACACATTTAAATTGTCGTACCAAGTTTCATAATGATCGCTCCATATTTGACCGTAGTCCTCATATAAAGTCCATTTTTGAAAATCACTTAAATAAGCATATATCTCTTTGTTGAAATTCTATACGAATAATACATATAATTCTTCGTACCCAATTTTATGACGATGGGTTCATATTTTTTCACAGTCCTTATATAAAGTCAACTTCAGAAAATAACTTAAATGCTCTTTCTTTCATAAATCCCTTAAAACTCTATACAAATAATCCGCATATACATATGTATAAATCGTCGTACACAGTGTTGCCATTTTAGCACTTTTAGTGCTAGATTTAGCATTTTGTTTCTCGAAAATGCATTGAAATTTTTCAAAAATTATGCTAAATGCTTTTTAGCATAATTTGATTGATAAAAACCTATTTTTTTCTCGAACACATTTTTACTTTTTTACTCCAAAAAATACTTTTGGCAAAATAAAAAATAACTTTTATTAAATTTCAACTAAATTTCTTTCGGTGTGAAATGTAATCTATTAAAACAAGTCAACATTGTTATGAACAAAATTAGAAAAAAACTATAATTTATATTTGTAACATTTGAAATAAAAATTGTATTGTTACATTGAAAAAATTTAGCACTTATTTTTCTTCTGTAGAACATTTTAGCACTTAGTTTTTCAGGTTTTAGCATATTTTGAAATTTATTTTCTGGGAACACTGGTCGCACAGGATATAATGATGATCGGCACGTTTCAAAAATCCAAAATCAGGTTCCTTGGGACTTTTTAGTGCCTAATTAATTGCGTGTTAAAGCAAATCGCTTTATGTTACATGCTGCAAAAATATAAACAAAGGACAGTTCTGAAATAGAGAGAGAGAGAGAGAGAGACAAATATAAATTCTTGATTATAACCGTAATATGCATAAAATTCTTGTAAATATCATTATTGAGATAAAATTCGACCTCAAATAAATGAAAATATAAATACAATATTTTATGACGAACGCCCCATAGTAGATGATTTGGTGGTGGATATGTAAGAATATAAACCCTTAAGGCTTATTAGTCTTTACTTTCTGTTACTGTTCTTTTCCGTGTCGTTCTGTTGTTAAATTTTTGTAGTTAGTTTTTACGTATAAACGTATCAGCTGTTTTAGGTAAACAGACAACATACCGCGAAAATAAATCAAAAAATACAAATCAAAGTTTTTTTTTTTATTGTACAATATGTCATTCCTTTGGACTAAAGTAATGAGTTTTTCGTCATCCATCGTTTATTTTTTATATTTTTATAACTTTTATAAAAAAACTTATATAAATTCAAAGAAATTGAAAATGTTTGTAATAAACCAATAATTTTTTGTTGTGCGGATGTCAGCTGTTTTGTGCTGTCACTTACAATTACTTAGCAAATTTTTGTTTTCAACAGGTTCGTCCGCAACGGCACGGAAAGTAACAAAACAACTAACGACTTCTCTATACATTTTTCTATTTAACAGAATCAAGGCAGCTGATTCGAAACAGAACAGAAAGTAAAGACTAATTCTGCCTTTACTTGTTTTTTCTTACCATTAATTTATAATACCATTAATGTTTATTTTATTGTTTTAAATTTCAACCATATTCTTTTAATTACAGCAAGGTTTTGAACAACTACATCTACTGCCAGATATTGTAGCTGTGACACACTTAACCATTTCCATACTTCTAATTGTAATTACAACTTGGATATATGGCCGTGAACGTTTCCAATGTGATTTGCAATTTATGTTGGGCAAAACGATATCAAATTTTAAAATAAACATACTGCTGCGTTTTATAACACCCTTCTTTATAGGCTGTGGCATTGTAAGTATTCCCCAGTGAGCGTTTATTATTTTTTAATAAACATAATTAAAAAAAGATAAGAAAACGCCTCCTAATTTCATTTATTTAATTTCTAATCACTTACGTTCGTTTTTTTTTTTTTTATTACTTATTTATGTTTTTACACTTTTATAGGCACAAATTATCTTCTTCAGCAGCGATCCGCCCTCTGTCCTCATTTTGCTGACACAAAGTTTTATTTACATTGTGGTGCCCCTGTACATGATGTATAAAATCAGCCAGACTACGGGCTCATTTAAGCAGCGCATTCGGCAGTGTTTTGCGCCGCACGACTGGCATCCCGTCGATGCTGACAATCGTCGCTTTTACGAGGAAATAATGGGCACATCTGAAATGCTCGTCATATTAAATAATGACCATCAAATTTGTTGATTATTTCAAATCATGGATGAGATACGAAATTATAATAAAATAAATTAAAATAAAATAAAAACAAAACATGTTGTTTTGGTGATAAGTTTCCAAAAATGAGAAATCAAAACTGAAATTGTAATAGTATCTAATTATTTATGTCGGCTAAGTCGAACAGTTTTGACTCTTTAATATTTAATAGGGAAGATTAAGTTAATATGCTTATTAATATTTGTTTGTAAAATACGTTACATTTATTCAAAATGATCGAAAAGCAAGCAAGATCCATTTTAAAATATGTAAAAAATTTGGTAAAATCAGTCCACAAAAAATACACATTTAGCTTCGAAATTTATTTAATATTGAACATATTGTAAGAAACACCAATTAATTAAGATTATTTCAATCTGAAATCAAAAAGTTTATTAAAACTTTGTACCAAAAGTAAAGTAAATCAACAACATTAAACAATTCAATTCAAAATTTCATTTCATTCATTCGTTAATGAAATATTTAGTTACAAATTATAGCCAAGATTTTTCATATAGATCTTAACCACTTTCTGTTACTTATCTTATAATAATTGTTATAATTATTCACCTACTAGATGAAGAGTACTCAATGAAATTATAACAAATTATATAAATAATAATTTAATACTCAATGCTTCGTATTTTAAAGCTGTTAAATATTGCAATTATGAAACAATTTTTATACTCTGTTTGTCAGATAAATTATTTTGTTATAAAAAAAATGAATGTTTATATAAATTAATCTAATAAAAAAAAAACCAATTTAGTTGTATGTGTTTTTATTGAAAAATTATCGTTATAATTTATTTATAAAGAAACGAAATTTTTATCTTTATAATTATGTTAATAATATGCTTCATATTTGGTATATCACACTGAAGCAAAATAAATGTTATTCTAGATTATGAGCCAAAGTTATGTATATAAATTTAGAACAAATTAAAATCAGAAACAAGAAAAATATAGACTCATTTTTATACCCTGCACCACCATGAGGGTATATATAAGACCAAACAAAGCACATATATTCTTGATCCTCTGTCTGTCTGTGTAAAACACTCTCACGTGCTCAAGTAACAACCACCATCAACAGAGTTTACAAAAACCAGTTAATAATTTTCCTAAGCAGTTTGGTATTGAAAATCAGCACAATCGGCATAGTAGAACCAGAGTTATGGACCAAAATGTGAGACAACCTCCATAAAAATTTGATATTTTTAAATATTTTTCTTCCAATTTTTTGAAATATATTGCAGATATTGCCATTAAATTTTGTACACGTTATTGTTATGATAAAAGAAGAAAGTGTAATTAAAATAGTAAAAATCGGTTTATGATTTCTTATAGCCCCCATACAAATATCTTCCCAAAATATGGCTTAATGATAAATCAATGCCTATAAAATTGATAGATTAATACAAGATTCGGCAAAAATAAGTGTCATGTAAAAAGATATCGAAAAAAGAAATTTTGTTTTATGCGGTCCATGTTTGACCAGAGACCCCATGGGCGCTTCTATGCCAGACAACTTTTAATATCAATTTTCAAATCACACTATTTGATCATTTTTTTGATGCCAATTTAAAATAAAACATCTATATTTTGTAATAATATAATTTTTTTTAGACGTAAGCTTAAATATAAATTTGTTGTGCACTTCGAAGCATTAAGATTCATAGATTTGGCGCGAACAGAAAATTCATTCATGTTGCACCCGTCATGGCTTTATTGGCAAATTTCTTATTATTGGATTATATTTCTCTACGATGTTTGATTCTTGTAAATAGATAACAATAGTAGATAGAATAATATTACCCCTTCTAGAAATAACTTAATTGAAAATGTGTTTCTTTCTATTAGTAACAGACGTTGGAAGCGTCTAAATGTTGCACCCGTCAGAATAGAATCGTCCCCATATAGTTACCAAGTTACAATTCGACACCAATAGTAAATTTTTGTACTAAATTGTATGATGGTCGGTCCATATTTGGTCATAGCTCCCATATAAGGACCACATCCCACATAAATATCGGTACCGACTCAAAACTTTATATATATATCATTTAAATATACACAAAAAACAAAAATTTTGTGAATTTCGATCCATATTTCACCGTATCCCCCATATAAAGCCATTTTCCGAATATCACTTAATACTCATAAATCTAAATAATGGTACCGATCCGAAATTTATCACGGATCATTTGCATACCTACATGCCAAAATTAAATTGCTGGATTTTAAGAATATCGGTCCATATTTGGCTATATCCCCCATATCGTTATTATGTTGAAATTCGACGTGAGATATCCTAATATGCATAAAATTCACTGTTCCAATATTTAAGAAGTTCCGCCCATTATTTATGCTAAATTTTTAATAGATATCGATCGCTGTTCCGTATATATTTATATGTATATATCATGGAGACAAGAAATTTGGAGAAATCATAGACTGATGCTCAAAATTTTCTTCTTTTATTATAAGTATTACACAAGCAAAATTACATTTGAACAAAATTGCAGAGTTATGAACCTAAGATAGTCTATATTTTGGTTACTATCTCTGGCTCTACTAAATCGAGTGTACTGATTTTTGACAACTAATGTAATCCAGCACAAAAAAAAAAGGAATTTATAAGAGGACATTAATTTCTTTCTTTTTTTTTTTTTTGAATTTAAACTTTATTGGCGGAGAACTAAGTCCCTCGAATAGAGAGGTTATTCAGCAAGTCCCAAGTCAACCTATACCTTCATATAGGAAGCTGGAATTTTTAAAAACCGTAACGCGGTACAGTTAGACGACGCCAAGCATAAACCAATGCAAGAATGAGACGCAAATATCTCGCAGCGAAAAAAGGACGACCTGAGTGCCTTTAAGCGATAATGACAATTACGCGCGAGTTGTTCCTCCACCCAGAGCTGAATTACGACTGGCCATTAATTTCAGTTTGTTTTTTTTAGCTCAGAAATATTAATAAATCAGTATCATTTTGTGCTTTAAATTTACCCATAAACACACATAAGCTATTGGAAAGCTACTTAACTGGTCGAATATTTAAGTTTAACGAAGTAGTTTTCTTAAGCTCTGCACAATATATTGAAGCAGGAGTACCTAAAGAAAGTATACTGGAACCCTTCTTATATTTGACACATGTATACCTCTGATATGCCAACAAATAATCGTATTTACACATCTACATTTGCTGATGATACTGCTATTCTAAGCATTCATGAACCCTCAAGAAGCTTAGAACTTCATATATCTGAATTAGACAACTGGTTAAAGCAATGAGGATAAAAATTAATGAGCAGAAATGCTCACACATAACTTTTAGATTGCGTAGAGAAGGAGACTGCTCTCCTATTTATATCAATAATCAACAGTGATGCCAACTTAGCTATTTTGGGGCTAGATTTAGCTCTTTTTAATAACTCCTGACACGTAATATTTTCTGTTGGCTCTTGAAAAAAAAGAGCTAACACGGGCTCTTTTCAATGCATCTATCAATAAATACTCCCGTTTTTACCCTCTTGCTTCGTCTTTGGTTCATTTATAAAGATAATATTTGGACACATTTTTTGCAACAATGTTTTTTGCATTGCATAATTTTGAGAAGGCTTGTGATGATTCTCATATAAGTGAATCAGATAAATATATAATTAAAAAGAATTTAATACAGTTCGTAAAAAGTTTCATTTATGAAATTAGGGCAAACTTACAACAAATTTTAAGTTGTTAGAAAAAATTTCGGCATTTAGCGTAAAACATGTTTTTTTTTCAAGATGTTAAAGAAATTAAAGAACTGGAAAATTCTTTAAAAAATTTAAGATTATAACAGTGGAAACAATTAGTTAGAAACGATCAATTTTGGATCGAGGTGCATCAATTCAAGAATTCGGTTAAAATGAGAATAGTTTTCAAAAATTGTCATTGTTTGTCTTAAAATTATTATCATATCCATACTCCAATGCTGAAGTAGAATGAATGCTCTCAGTGCTATGAATTTTTTCAAGAATAAAATTAGAAATCGTATGGCTTTGAATACTGTTAACAGCTTAATTCATATAAAATATGTGTTTGTAAAAATAAATTTAATTGAAACATATAAAAGGTGAAAATATTATATGAAAACAAACATATGGCCAGAAGATGAAGAAAATTTAAAACTTTTTGAAAATGACTGTTCATATTTTTAATTCTACTTATTGAAATTGATACATATTGTAATGTAAATATTTGTATACAATTTTTAAGTAATAATTTTATTAAACATTAATATGTAAATTTAATTTGTTTAATATACATAAATGAGTTTCAAGTACAAAAATTAATAATAAATTGATTTTAAAAAAGAATAATCTTTGATTTTTAAATTTAGCACTTTTTAGCTCTTTTTGACTGCTCGGTCGGCACGTTGGCATCTCTGATAATTAAGCAATAACACAGCAATCCAAAGTTAAATACCTCGGTATACAGCTCGATCGTCACCTCACATGGAAATCTCATATAGATTAAAAATTGATTCAAATGAAATTGAAATTGATCCAAATCAATTGGCTCATTGGCAGAAACTCTAAGATAAGTTTAGATTGTAAACTCCTGCTTTACAACTCAATCATAAAACCTATATAGTGTTAGGGAATCCAGCTATGGGGAACAGCCTCAGCTGCAAATGTACACAGAATTCAAAGACGCCAAAACAAATTGCTACGAATGATCACAATTGCCCACTGGTATATAAAAAATTCGAATATCCATAAAGACCTAAATGTGCCTTTGGTAAAAACTGAGCTTCAAAAAAATGCAGAAAAACTCTTAAAAAAGCTTGAAGTACACCTAAACCCATTAGTTCGCAACATATTAAATAATAGTGACTATATTCGACTAAGAAGAAGGTATCTGAGCCGAAGACAAAATGCAAGAAGAATGAATTTTCGTCCGGCTTTGGCTGGACTAATAATTGAAATTTTTTTTATATATAAGATTTGAAAAACTTATTGTTAATGAAGATACAATAAATAAATAAATGTACAAAAAAAAATGTGGTTCAAAATTATTCAATCCCTTTTTCTGCTACATAAATATTTTAATATTTATGTAGCAGGATATTATGTGAACAGTGCTTTTTAAGAACTAAATAGTTTATACACCACAAGTATTATCTGCTCCAATTAATTGCCATACCCCATAAAACCAATTTTGAAAATAATTTTCTATTTTGTTTTGTAGCACAGTGTTATTTGACTGCGTAATAAAACAACAAATCTAAGCAATTTCACATTGCTTGGATTAGATGCTAAGCCTACATTTGGCATCATATGATCGGTTGCGATTAATCATAAATCTCTTATGTATTTCTAATGGCATTGAATAAAATGTTTGTTTATTTTTGATTAGGTTGTTATATTTAAATACAGTACTGGGTGATTTTTTAAAAGCTTTAGGAAAGTTTTTCAAAAAAAAAAAAACACATAAAATTCAGAAAAATGCATAAAATCTTTATTTGAATCGATAGGCCATATAATTTAATGTTTGAAGATCATTTCATGCAAATGTTGACCTTGACTGCGCCTCAAATCGTCCATCCGTTTAGTCCAATTTTGGCATACTCTTTCCAACATTTCGGCCTGTATCTTACGAATAAATGCTTCAATGTTGTCTTCGAATGCGTCAATTGAAGCGGGCTTGTCTGCATAGACATGAGCTTTAACATAGCCCCACAAAAAATAGTCTAAAGGCGTTAAATCGCACGATCTAGGCTGCCAATTGACCGGTCCCGAACGTGAAATAAAATATTCACCGAACTCGCCTCTCAATAAGTCCATTGTTGCGCGTGCTGTGTGGTATGTGGCACCGTCTTGTTGAAACCACATGTCATGCAAGTCAAGCTCTTGCATTTTGGGCAAAAAACAAAAGTTGAATCTCACGTTAGCGCTCACCATTCACAGTTACGTTACGATTCGCGTCATCTTTGAAAAAGTACGGTCCAATGATGCCACCAGCCCATAAACCGCACCAAACTGTGACTTTTTCTGGATGCATTGGTAGCTCTTGCAATGCTTCTGGCTTCCGAAATTTAGTCACAATAGCCCGAATAGCCGCTTCAGTGGGTCGATTAAACTGACCATAAAATGGAAGAAGCGCGCGATGAACTTTCTTAACAGAGCACGCATTTTGATAATAAAATTCAATAATTTGCAAGAGTTGTTCGTTTGTAAGACGATTAATG
The DNA here is from genome assembly GCA_950370525.1 of Bellardia bayeri. Classification (NCBI taxonomy): domain Eukaryota; kingdom Metazoa; phylum Arthropoda; class Insecta; order Diptera; family Calliphoridae; genus Bellardia; species Bellardia bayeri. The sequence goes on from OX493265.1 coordinate 59,599,508, forward strand.
GTTAAATTATAGACCAAACTGACGATGTTTGACAGTGAAACAAAACACGAAACGTGCGTCAGCTGTTTAAACCAGTGTTGCCAAAAAGATAATAGCTAAAAAATCACCCTTTATATTATATATGGTATATTTATACTCATTTTTATGTACTTGTGTAAAGTATGTGCACATACTTTGCATGGGACCACTTAACATTTTCCAAATTCCTTATCAAATTTCAAGAAATAAATATTATTGAATTTTAGAGATTTTTTACCGCCAAGCAACGACTTATCATAACCCTTTAATTCATATTTTTTTTGTTTTCAATTCCTACAAATAGAAATGCAAAATGATTTTCAAATATTGAAATTGTTTAAATGTAATCAGTTTATTGGTATCAAATACATACATATATATGTATGTATATAAACATTTAGAAACAACATTACCTCTCTCTCTCTCTCTCTATCTGTAGGGTATATTCATTGATAAGATTTATTTGTTAAAATAATATATAAAGACTTATGAAGAAGTTTACCTAAGAGATCCATTCAGATTTTGTACTTTATGCTGAAAATTAAAAATTGTTCTTTTTTTTTGTTGGGTAAAATTATGAAAACGTATGAGAAAAAAATAAAATGTATTAAATTTATTGCTCGATATCGAAGGGCATAATCTCAAGTTAGGAAATTACGAGCAATTTTACCCGATATCGAATTCGAATTGTAATACTTTTAACTCGGATTTGTTTCAATAATTTCTTCAATTGTTATTAATTTGTTTTATGTTGCACACCTTTCCTAACAGTATCTACATCGAGCCACGACTAGTGTAGGGTATTGTGTACATACACACAAGATAACGTAGTATACTCCGGAAAATATATTGAGAATTCCATCCCTCATCTTAAGCCATAAAACAAGTTGACAAAGATGCGGTGAAATGTGCGACTCGTAAAATCTCTGATGACATTATTTTTTCACTCTCACATCTGTATAGATTAAAAGAAAATAATTATTTAAAACAAAATTGTATTTCTTAATATTTATTTATAATAAAGAAAAAAAAAAGAAGCAAAACGACAATGATCTATGAATCATCATATGAAAGTGGTCGCATACCATTTGTGCCCAACGTAAATCGTGGCCATTGGGCGAAGACCTGTGATTTTATATTTGCTGGCCTGGGTCTGTCCTATCGCATGGATATTTTTCTATTATTTATACAATTATCAGAAAAAGTATCAGGTGAGTTTGTAATTCTTTTTTTAAACAAAGATTGTTAAAATTTTGGTACACCAAATGTAATTATTAATTTGTAAATTCTCTTTTAAAAGTTCCTAAAACTCTTATCTGATCATCATAATAATTACTTGTTTTTTTTTTATTTCAGTTACTTCCCTTTTGCCGGCTTTCGTAATAAGCTTAGCTCTATATACTGTGCCACTTCTGATGGTTCAATCTTTTATGGGTCAATTTTCCAGCAGTGGTTTTATATCAGCATTTCGTATATCGCCCATATTTAAAGGTAAGCTTTGATATTTTTGAAAATCTTAATGTCATTTTCAAACATTTTTTTTTTCATATTTATCCAGGCATTGGTTATGTGTCTCTGGCACTGAACGTATTGGTGCTGATCTTTTACAGTCTATTTGCCATGATACCGCTGGTGTATTTGATAGAATCATTTAATCCACAATTACCATGGGCTTGTGAAGGTAACTACAGTTGGGTTGATGTAAGTAAGTTTTATTTTTATTTAATGTACGTATAGGTTTTTATACCCTACACCACCATAGTGGGGAGGGTATATTGGATATTGGTCCAACAGTCACCTTAAAGAATATCGATCGACTCAGAATCACTTCCTGAGTCGCCCGTCCACCCGTCCGTCCGCCTGGCTGGCTGTCCATGTAAATCTTGTACGCAGAGTACAGGTCGCAATTTTGAAGATATTTCAATAAAATTTTATTGAATTTTATATTTTTCGGCCCAAGGACGGACGGGATTGAAACTGATGGAAATTGGAGTTTAACGATCATAATTTTTTGAAAGTATCCAAACAAATTTCACCACAAATAAAAAGTAAATGAAGCCAAATCTTATCTACAAATTTTGTGAAAATCGGTCCATAATTTATCATAGCTCCCATATAAGGCCCACTCCCGAAAATCATTTTAAAGAGCGTAACTCACTTAATAATGTCGGTATCCAAATAATATTGAACACAAATATGTTTCTTATATATAAAAATAATATGGTACAATTTTATGATGATCGGTCCATTATTAGTCATAGCTCCCATATAAGGCCCACTTCTGAAAATCACTTTAACGACCATAAATCCAAATAAAATTCAACACAAATAAGTTTCATATATACAGAAATGATTACACCTAATTTTATAATGGTCGGTCCATAAGTAGTCAAAACTTCCATATAAGACCCTCTTCGTAATTCATTTTAACCTCCATAAATCGTTTAAACGTATTTATATCGAGATAAAGCTTAACACACATAATATTTATATTGACGGAAGTCATGGAACTTAATTTTTGGATGATCGGCCCATAATAGGTAATATCTTCCATATAGCGTCCATTTCTGAAAAACTTTTTATACATGTACTGGGTGTAAGGTATTATAAATTTGTAAAAAAAAATGACGTGATAAAAACAACGTCGTATGAATGGAAACAAATTTTCGTAACAACTTCAAGAGAATTAATAAAAATAGACGTCTTAAAAATCATCGTATAAACCTTGCCTTTGTATGTTGTTTGAAAATAAACGTTTTCTCTCCTCATAGTCCTCACAATTTTTAAAATTTACTACAAGTTTTTAAAGCAAATTTTGTATTTTATAAACAAAATTTTACAAACCATTAATAATTTTTTAAAACAAATCCCGGTATTTTTGCGATCGAGATTGGCATCCCTAGTGAAATGTCAGTTGTATTTATGAAATTTATTTGTTTTGAATATCATTTCGATATTTCATTTTTAAGACATTTATGCTCGTTATAACGATATACAAGTGTATATTCGCTGTGTAAGACCACTATACATATATGAAACAATATAAGCACTATATATGAGATATATGAAACCAAGCTTTCACCAATTTGAAGGAGTGTTTCGGGTCATTATCTTGCTGACATTTTCAAACAAGTGGCATATTCTCCTCAGCATATGGTAACATAACCGTCTCTAACAAATTCTTGTAGACAAATCAGTCCATTGTGTTTTCTATGATATGTATCGGACCAACATCCTCCCATGGAAAGCAACCCTATACCATAACATTTCCTCCTTTATTTTTTACTCTCTTTTTTGTAAATCTTTTGTGGAATTCCTTTGCTTTCGTACGACGTACATTTCTTTCCGCAACGTTACCAAACAAAATTATTTTTGTGACGTCGCTCCAGAGGATATTTCGGCATTTTTTACAATTCCAACGATGTAAGAAAAAGCATTTTCAGTACATTGCAAGACAAAAATATTGTCAGACTTCTAAAAATCGTGTAAACACAAATGTTTGGCATTGTCATTGATTTAAGATAATATTGACATATGTACAAAGTTTATGCATCTGCCAATGGCAGCATTGTCATAGAAATTATTTCTAAATGCAACTCTACATATACATAAGTAAATAATAACATTTTGGAAAAACAATTTTGGTTGACAGAGAAATTCATTGTGTGACAATTGTGTGCCAATGAAATTGTTAGTTTGCTTACAGTCGTCTGAACTGACAATTAAGTTTTTGCTAACAATTGTTCAATGTCAGTACATTGCCAGCACATTGCTAGATCTGACAACGTTGTAATATTTGACGACCCTCTATACATATTTAGCTTTAGATCTTTTATTTAGGTGGGTTTCCCCTTTTTTTAAGTTTAAAACGGTGTTGCCATATATGTACTATATTGCATTATTTTGTTTATTAGAGGACATTTTTTATATTGTGCCATGGAGTGCCCCGATAGACTAGGCGATAGTGTGCCGGACTATCAGTCAGAAGGTTGCGGGTTCGATTCCCGCCAAAGACTCTGGGTGTTTTCTCCAGACAAGCCAAAAGGATTCGCAGTTTGTGTTTGTTAATTAAAAAAAAAAAAAATTCGCACCTATTTTTCTGTCCACATGTGTATTTAATAATAATCTTTTACAAATATGTTTAACAAAACTATGGTTCAAAGCGGACACAAACTTATTAAATAATGTAATTTTAAGGACGTTGATTTAAAGAAGATATTTCTTTAAAAAAATAATTTGTTTTAATTTCTTCTTTTAAAAATTAGTTCTGTAATCCAAAAGCAGATAGTAAGGAAACCGAGGATTACATGTGTAAGTACTTAAGCTATTATAAATACATATGAATGTATATGTACATACAAGTCAAATAGTCCTGAATATAAATTTAATTAAAAAATTTATTTCTTAGATTTTGCCCAATTTTTTCAAATACCTTCGACTGCATACTTTGAGTAAGTATTGTTTCATACAAGTATAAAAGAGATTTCTTAAAAATATCAGGTATATTTCTGCTTAATCATTATTTTGCAGCACTATTTTTCAAGAGGTTAATCTGTTTGGCTTACAATTCACCCTGTCCTGGCACCTGATCATATCGGCAATATGCATTTGGCTCGTTATTGCTGCAGTGGCATATAAATTTCCAAACATAAGCAAGGTTCGTTAAAAGAGAATGAGTGCAACAACTTAAATGTATTTCTTTAAAGATTTTCTATTTCAGATAGGCCAAATAATACGCTATTCGGTTAGTATCGTTTTTTGTTTATTGATTGTACTGATTGTACGCTTAAGTTTTGTACCCGGTGTCGGTGAAGTCTTCTCCGATATGTTTGCACCAAATTGGCAGGATTTTGTCGATGGCCTTAAGTCTATACCAAATTATGGTATTTCAGCCTTTGGTCCTGGTTGGGGTTTAATTTTAACTCTGGCCAGCTTTAATAAGTTCAACACAAATATCAGATACACCAGTTGGTTAATTGGCAGTGGTCATATTTTAATGATAATTCTATTTAGTATATTGGAGCTGTTGATAAAGGGTTGTGTTAAATGTAAGTGTATGATGAACTGAGATTTACAATATGTCAGTGAACTAATCTCTAATCCAATTTGCTTACAGTATTGGCCCATGAAGGCTTTCATAGGGATTCAAAACCATACCTCGCTTTATATTTAAGTGGTGGCAGTGTTTTTGCTTCTATGGCGTGGGCAAACTTATGGTCAGTACTGTTCTATTTCATGTTAGTTTTAGCGGGTGTAACATTAATGGTAAGTTAAGCACAACTACATATGTATAGTCATTGGTTATTTATAAATACGTTTTGTTTTTTACAGATCATCCAATTAAACATTATTGTGTACAGTCTTCATGATGAAATCATATCATTAAGAAGGAAAAATGTCACCCTGGTTCTAGTAGTTGCAATGGCAATATGTTCATTATATTTTGCCACTGAAGTATGTTTGAATAATAATAATTGTAATTTTTATATTTTGATTTCAAGATACATATGTATGTATGTATGTATGTAAATGTTTTTGTTTGCAGCATGGCTATGAGAATTTCTTATTTTTAAGATTCGATACTTTGGTAACACAATCATTAATCGATTTACTAGTGATTTTGGCAGTTTTGTGGGTTTATGGACGCGTACGCTTTCAGCGTGATTTGGAATTTATGATTAATGAACGTTTTGCCAGTTGGAAAGTGTTTGCTTTAAGATTTCTAGCGCCCATAGTACTATTAATAGCCTTGGTAAGTTCGTAATTTTCTAATATTTGAGATAATCTCAAACTAAATACATATATATATTTTCTTTTAGGCTGAGGGTTTGTTGGTGGCATTATTTCATAGCTTCTTTGGGCAAACTTCAATTACGATTTTCAATTTATTGTTGAGACCCCTGCCTTGGTTGTGTGTGCCTGGTTATGCGATTTATTGTTTGTTGAAAGCCAAGGGACCATTCACAGCCCGCTTCGTGAAAAGCGCTCGACCCACCGATTGGTATCCGGTTGAGATGGAAGATCGTCAGAAGTATGAGCATGTTGTTAACAATGCCAATATGACACATCCTCTCAATACTTTAGAAGATAACGACAATATGTGACAGCATTGTTACTAAAAATATCAAAATATGATAAAATTAGCAAAAATTTACAATTTACTACTGTAAAGTTTGACTTAACTAACTTAACTCATTTATTTCATTTTATCTAAAAATGATCAATAAATTTTTCCGAAAGTTTAACCTAATTAATATTTCCATACTTCAGATATTATTATACCCTACACCACCATAGTGGGGAGGGTATATTGGATTTGTGCTGATGTTTGTAACGCCCAGAAATATTGATCCAACACCCACCTTAAAGTATACCGATCGACTCAGAATCACTTTCTGAGTCGATTTAACGTCGGTCCATTATTTCACCTGGCCGTCATACAAATGTCCTCCCGAAATTGGGGTTTATCATAAATGTTTTAATTATGCAAGTATCCAAACAAATTTCAACACAAATGAAACCAAATCACATCTACAAATTTTTTGCAGATCAGTCCATATTACTCCTAGCTCCCATATAATGCCCACTTCCGAAAATCACTTTAAAGAGCATAACTCTCTTAAAAATGTTGGTATCCTAATAATACGTAACAAAAATATATTTTATATCCATACAAATAATACGGTACAAGTTTATTATGATGGGTCCACAATTGGTTATAACTACCACATAAGGTCCAATTGCGAAAATCCTTTTTACAACCACAAATCTCTTAAAAATGTTGGTATTCAAATAAAATTTAACACAAGTATGCTTGTATATATGTAATAATATCATACGTTGCATAATCATGTTGATCGGTCCATGATGAGTCACAGCTCTGAAAACCAGTGAAACAAATTGTGTTACCAAATTAAAGAATTAAATTATATTTGGCAGTTTTGAATCTTATATACACTTGGTTACCGATTTGTATGCCTTTGAAATCAATTTCATCTCAATACCGATATTTACGAAAGTTTTATTCTAGTCTTCCTCAGAAGTATACCCTATATGAGAGTTATGATCAATTACGGACTGAACTGAATTTCATCTCAATAGCGTTATTTACAAGAGTTGTATGGTTGGTTGCTATGCTCGGAAGTGGACTTAATTCAGGTGCTATTATTTACTGACAGATACAAAATCCAGCAGCTTAATTGCCGTATAACCGATACTAATATGATTACTGGATTAAAATTTCTGATCCATATAAAAGTTGGTTCGATATCGATAATTATTAGACATTTTTGTGGGTTTATTTGTTTTTTGGAAATGGTTCTTATATGGCAGCTATGACAAATTGTGGGCCGATCTCCTTAAATTTTGGAACAGTAATTTTTATGCAATGTGGATATATCACGTCGAATTTCAACATTATAACGTAATAATAACAACATAATAATATATTAGTATTAACGTGTATTTCAGAAGTGGACCTTATATGGGGGATATAGTCAAATATGGACCGATATTCCTAAACTCCAGCAGTTTGATTTGGGTATGTATGTAAATGATCCGTGTAAAATTTTGAATCGGTACCGTTATTTATAAGAGATTTATGAGTATTACAGTGGTTTTCGGAAGAGGGCTTTATATAGGGGATACGGTTAAAAATGCACCGAAATTCACAAAATTTTGTAGGATGATTTTTGTATATATGTAAATGATCTGTGCAAAATTTTGAGTCGGTACCAGTATTTATACGATATATATAAAGATAAATGTCTTTTTTGAATGTGGTCCTTTTATGGGAGCTATGACCAATTATGGGCCGATCAGCATAAAATTTAGTACAACAATTTATTTACCTTAAGTGATTATTTGTGTCTAATTTTAACCGTTTAGCATTATTTATACTAGTTTTATACGTATTTAAGTGCATTTTGGAAGTGGACTTTATATAGGGTATATGGTCAAACATGGACCGAACTAATAAAAATTTCGTTTTATAATTTCGTTTTGCATGAAACTCATTTGTGCTGAAATTTGTATTGATATTCCAATTTTATAGGCATTTATGTATAATTGAGCAATATTTCGGGAAGATTTTTGTATGGGGGCTATGAGAAATCATGGACCTATTCTTACTATTTTCCTTATACTTTCTTCTTTTATCATGAAAATAACATATACAAAATTGCATGGTATTATCTGCAATATATTTAAAAATGTAGCAAGAAAAATATTTAAAAATATAAATATATATAATTATAGGCTGTCTTACATTTTGATCCATAACTCTTGTTCTACTTTACCGATTTTGCTGATTTTCAATACCAAACTGCTTAGGAGAACTATAAAGGGTTTTTTGTAAACTTTGTTGATTTCGGTTGTTTCTTTTTGCGTGAGAGTGTTTTACAGAGACAGACAGACAGACAGACGGACACAGCTCAATCGACTTAGAACTTCGTAAGAACCCAGAGTATATATACTTTGTTGGGTCTCAGATGAGTATATCTCAGTGTTACACACATATGTGCCACTAAAATGACATGTGCATGTTTTGCGCATCACAAACACTGGTATTACTAACACCCATGTAATACTTTAACGATAGTATCGTCACCTTAAATGTAAAATTTTTAATGTAATCTTTCACAATTTATCAAAAAAAAAAAAACAAAGTTTTATTAAATGAAATTATTGAGCAAAAACTTAATAAACTTGAAAACAAAGACAAACATTTTAGTTTTCATTTATTACTGATAATTCATAAATACACAAATGTATGTATGTATTCCTACTCACACTTATACAGCGAGATCATGGAAAAATCATTTTTAAATTTGCGTTATACAAATCAATTAAAATATTTAGTTCGTACAAATAGTACGATTGTATTTTGTATTATTAAAAAAAAAAAAACAAAAACAAAACAAAATATTTATTCATTTATGGCAGCTGTAGTAAATTTCCATATTGAATCATATACATTTTAGGAATGTCCCAAGTGTCTTATTTCACAATATTCTAATGGATATTGCAATACTCGTATGTGTAAAATAATCATAATATTAAGGATACGACAAATGTATTCGTTTAAAAATTGAATACATTGTTTGTTATCTAACAACAGAAGTACTTATAACTAGAGACATTTAATATTCTGATAACGATCTTGTTGCATCCCAAAAGTAGAATGAACAAATTTGTAAAACATATGTATGTTTGTGTTGCCATTTTCCCGCCAAGCTTACGAGTAATAAATGCAATTATCACTTACAATGTTTAACGATCGTAATTTAAGTATTTTCATTATTGCCACGATGTTTTGAAAAAAATGGATAAGTTTAGAAGGAAATTTGAGCGAATTTGTAATATATTAAAATAAGTAATTATGACCATATTAGATCCAAAGGCAGTTCCAAATATATAATAATAATTTATTGCGTTGTTTAGGAATGGAGGCAACATTTTATAACATTTTTATGAGTTAAAGTAATTTTCAAAAGTGGGCTGTATGTGGGAGATTATGAACCAATGATAACAATATTTTACAGCGTATCACTACATATCTGAAGTTAAGGGTTTTTAAACAAGAACATTGTTGATCGAAACAAAATAAAACAAAGAATTTATCTGAAAATTATTAAAATTTGTAATGTATTGGAAAGAGTAACACAGAAAAAAAAATCATGTTTCTTTTTCAATTAAACCTTTACTTGATTTTAAAATAATTTTCAATTAAAATTTTAATTGATTAAATTACTTTTTCTGATATTTTCAATTAAATCTCACATTTTTTTTTAATTGATACTATCATTTTGTTTACAGGTCCGATTTCAATTAAAATTTTAATTGAATGATTTAATTTTTTTCTGTGTAAGTAAGGTTTGCTAATTATAAATTTGAAATTATATTGGATAGATGTCCACTACGACCAGTAATGCAGATATTGATTTGTTTCTCTGAATATTCACTCACATCTTGGCAAAATGGCGGATTTATTTCGTTGAACACATCTCGGCTCTTGTATTTTAAGACTGTAATCGATTCGCCTCACAAATAATAATCTCTTATGGCCGAATTCTCAGTCATTAGTTAACCATTGGTAAACTAAAATACTAACTACATATTGTTTAACTATTACTTGTTATTCTTATGGCAAACTAAGCATTGCGAATAAAGAATCATAATTTAATTTTTTATCATTAGCTAACTAAAGACTGTGAAAACGGCCATTAGTGTTAAATCGCATGGGGTGACCAAATTAACAGTCAAATTTTAAGAAATTATGCGATCCATAAATTTGGTTCGCAATAAATACACATATTGTTTTAGTGGCTATGTGTCAATTGATACCGTCCTGTTGCAACCATATGTTAGTGATATTAATATTATTAATAATTGGTCAATTTTAGTTGTTAACATTTCTCGATAGTGTAATCCATTCGCCGTAAAGACATGTTACACCATTTGGGTTTAGGGTACGGGAATTCCTGCCCATTATTTTCTGAAATTTCTCAGGAAAAAAATTTAAATATCCTGGGAAAATGAACAAACAATTTGCATTTTTAAAATGTTTAACGTGTTAAAATTTATTAATAAGTTATTAAGTTATACATACTACATACAAAGAAAATACTACCTGAAAATAAAAGAGAGAAAACAGTAAAATTGATTTGAAAAAGATTTGCGATTTTTGCCGTTGGACATTCGTGGCTATGAATGTTTCTGACAAGCCTAAAGAACTGCTCATCTTTTGAGGGGGCAAATTCTATAAGTCGGATGAGGTAAAACTACCCAACCACTTCTTTCTAAAGTTTTTAACAGGTATTGCAATATGTAACAAAGCGTTGTCATGATGGATTTTTATACTTTCATATCTGCTGCTCCCAAACGTTTTCAACTGATTTTGCAAGCTCTTATTAAGTTTCACAACAATTTTTATAATACACCAATGGATCTTATTCACCATTAGCTTCGGTTAGAAATTGGTGTGTTTCAAGGGCACTTTTTATACCCTCCACCACCATTCGTGTCGAATGAGGGTATACTCATCTGTTTCGTACGTAACACTGAGAAATACTCATCTGAGACCCAACGAAATTCCAAGTCGATTGAGTCATGTCCGTCTGTCTGTCTGTCTATGTAAACCACTCTCACGTCCAAAATCAACAGAGTTTACAAAAACCGGTTTATAATTCTCCTAAGCAGTTTGGTATTGAAAATCAACAAAATGTGAAACAACCGCTATAAAAATTTTATATTTTTAAATATTTTCTTGCAATATTTTGAAATATATTGCAGATATTGCCATTAAATTTTGTACACGTTATTGTTATGATAAAAGAAGAAAGTGTAAGGAAAATAGTAAGAGTCGGTACATGATTTCTCATAGCCCTCATACAAATATCTTCCCGACATATGGCTTAATGATGAATAAATGCTTATGGAATTGTAATATTAATAAAAAATTCGGCAAAAATAAGTGTCATTTAAAAAGAAATCGCAAACGAAATGTTGTTTTGTTCGGTCCATATTTGACCATAGACCTCATTTAAAATTCACTTAAATACGTATAAATCGGATACAAATATTGTTACCAGGTTAAAATTCGACACAAATAATTCTTATAGATATATAAATTGTTGTACTAAATTTTATGATGGTCGGTACATAATTGGTCAGAGCTCCCATATAAGGACCACATCTGAAAAAGTCATCTTATAAATATCGATACCAACTCAAAAATTTGCACAGATCATTTACATATATAAAAAAAATCATACTACGGAAATTTTTGAATTTCTGTCCATATTTGACAATAGTTCCCATATAAAGCCCTCTTCCGAAAATCACTTCAATAATCATAAATCTCGTATAAATAACGATACCGATCCAGAATTTTACACGGAGCATTTCTCTCAAATCAAACTGCTGCATTTTGAAAATATCGGTCCATATTTGATCATTTCCCCAATATAAGTTTCACGTCTGAAATTCACGTTAATACTAATATGTATCTTAAATATACTATTATTGTGTTGAAATTCAACGTGGGATATCCTCATATGTATAAAATTCTGTGTTCCGAAATTTAAGAAGTTCAGCTCATGTTTTGTAATTGCTCACATATACATACGGCTTCCGAAATAATGTCTAATAAATAACGATTTTGAATCAACATTTTATACAGACTATTAATTATAATTCAGAAATCACACCAATTTTGGCTATACGATAATTATGCTACTGAAGTTTGTAGTTGTCAGTTCATATTTGGCAATAGCTCCTAAATTGAGTGCCCGATAGACTAGGCGATAGTGTGCCGGACTATCAGTCAGAGGGTTGCGGGTTCGATTCCCGCCAAAGACTCTGGGTGTTTTCTGCAGACAAGCCAAAAAGCTTAGCAGTTTGTGTTTGTTTTTGTAAAAAAAAAAAAATTAAGTCCACTTTCGAGTATAACAACCAACCATACAACTATTGTAAATAATGATATTGAGATTAATTTCAACCAAATCACATTACTGGATTTAGAAGTTTTAAGTCCATAATTGGTCCGTTTCTACTATGCCAAATTAAACCAAAAGAACCCTCACCTTATATTTTATCCTTTTTTATATTCTGTTTCTTAACTTGTGGTGAATATGGAAAAATATTCTTTTAATTTTATAAATTGTTAAATTACACTCAAGATTATTATGAAAATTAAACAAACTCTGTAAGTTACAGTATCGGTAAATACATCAATTATAAATGGTCAAAATTTCTAAACATTTGAATTTAATTATGTTTTTCGTTAAATTGTCTTTCAAATAATATTCATATAAAATACTAAACTATTATTATTAAAAAACATTGAATAAGAATATTCTAGTCCTATAACCAGTGTATTTTTTATATTTCTCATTATATTCAGATGGAGGGTATTTAAGATTCGGCACAGCCGAATATTGCACTCAAACTTAATTTAAATTGAAGAAGTTTGTTGGCACATAATTCGATATTTTCAAAGCAAAAAAAAAAACTATAATGTTCAATAACTGCGTGAGAATAAGTTACTGATAAAGTAACATATAATTTACTAACGACGAAAACCTCGTTCAAAAGATGCACCAGCAGTTTTGAATCCCGCATTTTTAAGTTATACACCCAATATATATAAATGAATTTCATCAAACACAATTAATCTTAGAAAACAATCAAACATTTGAATCATTTTCGAAGCAATTTCTTTTATTGAAAGTCGTCTTATTATATAAAGAAAGAATTATGCGTACTAAGTGAAAAAAAAATGGTGGAGATGATGCAGTCATTTCTTAAACTGTAGTACGCAATAAAAAAATAGCAAATAGCTGGATTATTTCACATTTAAAAATATTAGTAGCCATAGAGAAGTTTACAGTAGGTATATGAACATTATTTATAAATGTAAAATTAAAAAAAGATTGATGCCATTGACAAATTACCTAAAAAGTTACAGAAATACAATTGAAGCAAATGCAAATCGGACGAAACATTTTTATAAAACTATGTTTTTATTTCTATAAAATAAAATGTATTTTTTTTAGTAACAAATGCTCTTAAAATGTGTATCCCTCTTAATAAATTATTTTTATTATATAAAATAAAATATTTAACCTTTATACTTATGTATCTGTTAAGCATTAATTAATTAATTTCCGGGATTCCTGGGAAATTTAATTTTTCATTCCCGTTTCCCGGGGGAAAAATATCCCGGGGAAACCTAAACCCTACACACCATACAGTAACATGTTCAGCATTATCAACAATTATTCTTGGATTTTCAAAACACCCGGCAAATGAAAATAGTCTTCTTTTTTTTTAAAGGAACCAGCGTGTTCTTGCATGAATTTTTAATATTTTAATGCGTTTTTAGATTGTTAGAATACTCAAAGCTTTTATCAAGGTATATGCGACATGGCATCAAATACAACAATCCGAAAACACAGGCGTTTTGTTTTTGTTAATAAGTATGTAAAATGTCAAAATCCAGGCGAATTGAAATATCAACGAAATTAATTAGATTAGTTTTGTTTATTTTTACAGGTTTCTTTGAACCAAAACAAAACATTTTATTTTTATTAATTTTACTTTTCCAGACTCTTAAATAATTTTATTTATCCTTACTACGTTTTTAATATAAAATAACAAATGTAAACAAAACAAAGTTTGACAGATGGATACATTATTTTACAGTGAACTAATAATCAGCTGATCTGTTGCATACACCTTATTAATTCGCCTTGGCTTTTATTAGTCCTGTTTCACACTCTTCAGTTTTAGCTGGCCAGGTTTTGTTCAATTCTCTTTTGAAGTTTCCATTTCATTCACACACGTCAATTCAATTTTCGTACTTTTTCATGCAAATCAACATGCATGTATGGAAAAACCAAAGGCAATAAGAAAATTGACTGCCATCGTCTAGGTTGTTCTCCTTTTATTCTATTTTCCTTTCTCACCCAAAAATATTTGCCTTGAAGAGTCAGAATTGAAGAGTGTGCAACAGTGATGCCAACTTTACAGAAGCAAAACAGTGCCTCAAAAAGCGCTAAATTTTAATTAAGCGAAAAGCGCCATAAAGCGCTAAAATAAATTTTAATAAAATGGGTTTTAAATTCAATATTTATATAAAAATTAGTTTTATTTGTACATTTTGAGATCATATAATATATTATATTAATTTTAAAGTGTATATCAGCACAAAAAAAAATATTTTAGCGAATTCAGTTAAAACTGTTCATTTTCGTACAAAAATGTAGAATTTTCCTCTTCATCGTCTGGCCAAAGTACTGTCTTAATATAAAATTTTGACTTATTGTAAGTTTGAATTGAATTAATTTTTGCAGAAACATGTGGAGGGATTTTATAACTTACACAGCATGAATTTGCCATCTTTAACCCGTATTTGATATGAATTAAAGAATTAACGGTATTTAAACACATTCTGTTCCGAATTTTGTTTTTAAAATAATTCATAACGCTAAATACTCTTTGCACTTCAGCATTGGAGTATGGATATGTCAAAATATCTATGACAAAACTTGACAACTTAAAGAAGGGATTTTCATCGACTGCGTTTTTGAAACAAAGCTTTAAATTGTTGAAACGAATTTCAAATTCTTCGATTTCTTTTTTATCTTTTTCATACTCTTGTATAAAATTCAAAACTTCTTCGGAGTTATTGGACAAAATATTTTTTACGCTAAATAGCGATATTTTTTTCAACATTTTGAAATTGGATGGCAATTTAGCCCGTATCTCGTAAATAAGAGATTTAGTGAAGAAAATTAATTTATCTTTAATAAATACTTTTTCAGATTCTTCAATGTTGTTATCAATGCAAGCCTTTTCAAAGCTATAAAAAATGTAAAATGTACCTTTTTGTCAAAGTGATTAGTTGTATGAAAAAGGCGCTAAAAGCGCTAAATGAAAAACGAAAACGCGTAATTTAGCGCTTTTTTAAAAAATGTGCTTTTTGGGTAGTCAAAAAGCGCTAAATCTAGCGCGAAACGCGCTAAGTTGGCATCGCTCTGGTGTGCAAGCGGACTGTCAAAAGCAAATCAAGCCCAATAATAACTTAAAAAACGGCTAGATTCCCTTAAATATTTTCAGAACAGTGATATTTTTTTGAGCTTAAAATCTTATGAGTTTTTTATTTAAAAACTAACATTCCACTTCAAGATCTGCAAGAAAGAATTCCTGTCACATCATTGCAAATTTGTCAATTTCACTTGACCTTCTACAAATTTCCCAAGAATGCGTGTTTCCCAGTTGATTAAAGGGAAAAAATAAATCAATAAAATTGAACGAAACGAAACGAACAAATTGGGGAATTTCACGGAAACCTAAATAAATTCCAAAAACATATATATTCTTTGTCACAGTAGGAAGACTGCTAGGCAAAAAATGACATTGTTCAGCAACACTGCACTCAAATACACAGCAATTCATTTCGGTTCGTTTCGTTTTGTTGTGCTTTTGCTTTTGAGAAACATCATCTTGTGCTCAAATAAATGAGTTGACAATTAAGAGATGAAAAACGACAATGATGACGATGAATACGATGATGATAATTATGATGATCGCAAAGTGGTCATGGTGTTTTGAATTCTACGAGTACACAGTCAAACAGTGTAAACAATTATTGATGTTGCTGTGGTTGTTTATGTTTTTTGTTATTGTTGCTGTAGTTTTTATTGTGATAACAAACTTATCGGATGTAAATTCACATACGAGTACAATATACTATGTACAAATATAATCGAAATGGGAGAAGAGCAGTACTAATTACAAATTGTACTTTTTCAAGCGTATTGTAATTTTAACAATATATACATATTTATTATTTTTAATAGCAGACATATTAACTTCCCGGCCATCCATTAGAAATGTATATACTATATGCTCAAATGCAAACTATAAGTTTGCATTTAAATCACCATCAAAGCACTTTTTAGAAAACTTCCTCAGTTTTTTATCAAATAAGTTTATCATAAAATATAAATTTTAAATTAAACGTTCTTTAGTTTAAGAAATTACTGGATTATCCTATAGATATATAATGATATCATTCTTATATATTCCTCAAATTTTCACTGGGCTTTTTTTAACACTTTTAGTTTAGAATATTTAAATATTTATAACGTTTGGGGAAGCATTGTTTTAAATGTTGATTTCTTTAACGTGGCCGTAAATTAATAATCAGTTTGTCTTTAAGGATATTCACTTGTACATATACCGTCAGTACATTATCTTGAATTATGCATGTGAAAAGAATGTAAAACTAAAAACGTAGTGTTTAGTTTAAACTTTCGGCGACGAATTTATAATCTTCTTTATATGAATGTTCCTACGGTCAGACTTGGCAAATATTTACCGAAAAAGACGTAACCACTAAATAACATATATTTGAACTCGTTTATTTATTTAAAAACCTTTTCTTATTTAGGCCAAATATTTAGTTTTAATTTATTTGATGCTGTTTGATCTTGCAAAACTCCTATAAGAGTAAACAACGTCAAACAAATTTGTGCTAAAAACGCTTTTTTGAGTAAATATTTGTCAAATGTGACCGTACCTTTAGATTTCTAATTTCTATAATATTTATTCATGATTCTATTTCATACATATAGTGGTGGACACCAGGTTAGCACATATGGTAACTGGAAATATTTTCTGTTGTTCGTTATTTGTAAAGATCCTTTACTTTTCAAAAGTGTTACATGACACTCTTAGATCACGCTACTCCACTATATGTTTTATTACTTTGTTGCATTTCGGTGGTTTTCTTTCCAGAACACAACTACCCCAAAAAACTCTGGACAGAAACCAAAAAAATTTAATTATAATATTTAGTAGGATATCATATTCTATTCTACTATACATATTCTCTTTTGGAATTGTGTACTAAACTTTTTGGATTTCATTCCACAAATCGGCCAAACTCTTGGGTCTTACTGTTGTTATATGTTGTTACACTCAATTGGATTGAGCTCCGGAGATTGCGCTGTACAACTTCAACATATCAATCTTATTCTGCTCCAGACAACTCCGCACAGTGAGTGAGGTGTGTTTTGGGTCGTTGTCGTGCATAAAACGCCAACTAAATGGCATATTGTCCTCAGCGTATGGAATCATTGCATTTAAAAGTATACTTTGATAATCATACTGATCCATTCGTGCCTATAGGTTGATGCACGAATGGATCAGAAAATACTGCCCACAACATCACAAGCTCTGCCACTGCAAATTACGGGTTTTTTCTGGAGACAGTTTATAGTTCTGCTAAAAGTTAACAACTGTGAAAGAAATCTTCAAGATTGGATTGAACAAATAACGTACGATATTCTACTTATAATGGAATTATAATATAGTAGATCTTGTTATTTCTTTAGATTAATATCAACACTTCTAAATGAAGCCACTATATAAAATACATACTCGTATAATATAATTTTTTGTATAATTTTTCTCTTTACTTTCGATCTTGCCAAAGAAGCTTAAAGAGAAAACTTGGGTAAATCCTGTGGAATTTAGTTGACCAATAGTTATTCCATGATACTCTTCGTGAACCAATTCAATTTTCTGAATATAATCATGTAAGCGAGCAAGAGTGAATGCATACGAATGTCAAAATTAAATACTGTTGATTAACATTTCGAAATGAATTTTCAGTGTTTTTGTTTTCAAAAATTTCGATGAAATTAAAAAATTTGAAAAAACCCCAGCAGATGTTGGCTGGGCGGACTATTATTGAAATAAATATTGGTAATAACATCAGTATTCTAGGACAATAGGTTGAATACAATTCAAATTTCTTATATTTAGACGTATTTTCGGAACATAAATACTAGAGATATCTACTGGACCCAATGTTTGATAATTTCAGTGTTGAAAATCATTAAAATCGGTTTATAAATGACTGAGAAAAACACCAAGCCTACCTTGAGTTTGGAAATAAATTCTATGCACATGTGCCAATTTACACGAAGCAATTCTTTCAGCTAAGCTGATTACCTTTTAGACATCGTAGTAAGGTTGTACATACTTGCAATTCGTTTTACTCTCTTAAGATAAGATCACATGACTGCCGCAATGTACCAATTATTGGTGTGATTTATGCACCAATCGTGTAAACTCCCAATTTATTGGTTCATACGGCAACCTTTAAACATATTTTTTTTATTTGTCCCAAGCAAATACACACGTGCTACGGCAATCGTGTGACTACTCGACGGTCAATAATGTGGCAATAAAAAAGTTTGTAATAGCGCCAATATTAACTTTTTTAATTAAAAGTAAAATTGATTTTAATTGTTGTAAATATACTAATTATTAATTAAATGTAGCTTAAACCTGGTGCTCGATGACATTATTGTAGAAATACTTGATCCTCTGGACACGGAATTTGTGTAATCTCCTGACAAACTCCTTTGCCTAAAAGGAAGGAAAAGCCATCATCTTGGACCTACAGTTCAATAAATGATTTAATATTGGCTGGGATTATCGCGAAACTCCCTTAATGTTTTTTCGTATACACGATCAGTGTTTCTTTTTTGTCAGCCACTGTCTGATCCAAATACTTCTTTTAATACTCTTTTTTTTGAATTCATTTAAAAAATTTATTGCAGCTGCAATTTTCTTTTAATAAGAAATCATTTTAACTTTAGTTTTTTTTTTTAGATTTACATATGTACATACAAAGACAACAGCTGTTTCGCAGTGCTGCCTTATATTGTAACAATCGTGTGACTGATAAACAGCAATTATTGTCCCTTTGTCGTTGTGAGCAAATTTGCGACAATCAAATTTATTTAATTTTAGGCAATCGTGTGTGTGACTGCAACAATTTGATTAGAACAATCATTCTATTGTTCTCAAAATTAGCACAATAAAAATTGTTACAAATTGGCGTATTGCAGCAATCATGTGATCTTACCTTTATACGTATTAGATATGTGTATACAACTGTGTGTATACTCTCAAATAAAAATATATAGAAGCGATTTAAGCAATAAGAATTGACACAGCACAAAGTAATTTCAACAAAACAATTATAGGGTCGAAACGATCTTAACCTATTCTCAAATTTTAAATGGGTAAGAACCTCACCTTTCTTGGTATGAAAGTTGTGGTTGTGATATAATGTGCCCAGTGGGCCACTTTTGGTAAGTAGAACTGGCGCTGTGTGATGAACAAAACGTAATGTTACGGTGCCCAAATTAACAACAATCTTTTCAATAAGAATTGCTTCGTGTAGGTTGAAAAATTATTGCCGAAATGATTACCAAAATTAAGTTTTTTCGAAAGCATTGTTTTAAACAAATTACACCAATAAGAGCTTGGTACTTTTCAGCTATGCAATGTACACAAAAGGTACATATGCATACAAACCCAAATCCAAGTGTTTTTTATTATAAAAAAAAAACGAGAGAAAGAGATGATACAAATAGAAAATTAAACAAAAAAGTGAAAAAGAGTGTTTGTTTGTTTGGCTGTGTGTATTTTGTGTCCGTTAGTATTCAAATTGCATCGCAAAAGTGTGTTTTTTATTTGAAATTTATCGTTACTTATTAGTCGTTTGTCAAAGCTTCTACTAATTACAACAAGTTAATGTTTTAATTAAAACTAAAGCGTACAAATTAAACAAAATTTTAAAAATTTCATATGAAAAATTATATTACTCGTATACGGATGAATTAATAAAATAGTAACGTTTTTTTTTTCCTTAATTATTAATTTCAAGAACAAGTGTGTTTGTTTCCTGCAAAATATTACTCTCGTATATATTCATACATGCATACAAATGATTTATATTAATTATTAATATACGATGTATATTATTATATTTTCTTCTTAATTCTTTTTTTTTCATACATACATAATTTTTAAATTCAATGTCAAGTTCATACAAAACAATTTTTGTAGATAAAAGCTGAAAAACAAAATAAAAAATTAAAAAAAAAATAAAAAAAACGAAAATTGTGCAAAAGAAATTGTTTATTTATTTGCGTGTTTTTGTTTATGATTTCCAAAATATTTTGTTGACTTAAAAATGGTGTATGAGTCATCGTATGAAAGTGGACGCAGTCCCTTTTTACCCGATACCAAACGTGGTTATTGGGCCAATCCCAATGATTTTGTCTATGCTGGTCTGGGTTTGGCGTTTCGTTTGGATGTATTTACAATGACATGGTTTTTTATGATGGAATCAAGTGGTAAGTAAACGTGATAATAAAAAACAAAATTAGAATTAAAAAAAAAAAAAAAAAACTAGTGTCCAAGTAACAAAGTAACTTGCCAGTATATGATGAAATTCTTTAGCAAAAACTTTGGATTATTGGATTATTGTAAACTAGAGTTCTGTAAGACGTATGAATGATTATATGTATTTTTTTTATACCCGTCACCTTCATGAGAAGGGTATATATAAGTTTGGATCCGTATAGATAGCGGAGTCTATTAAGCCATGTCCGTCTATCTGGATGTTGAAATCAATTTTCTGAAGTCCCCAGATATCTTCGGGATTCAAATCTTCAATAATTCTGTCAGATATGCTTTCGAGAAGTTTGTTATTTAAAATCATCAAAATCCGTCCATAAATAACGGAGATATGAGCAAAAATCCGAGACAACCTCTGAAAATTTATCAAAAAAACTAAGTGTATTAATATTGTTACGAATAATTTCATCAACAGATGGCGTTGATCACACAAAGGGTATTAATATTGTTACGAATAATTTCATCAACAGATGGCGTTGATCACACAAAGTGTATTAATATTGTTACCAACAAATGCATCAACAGATGGCGTGTTTATCGACATAATTATGCATCCACAACAAAGGTGAAGGGTATATAAGATTCGGCATAGCCGAATATAGCACTCTTACTTGTTTTTTTTTTAACAAGAAAACATGTGGTTGATAACATTTTTAATTGAAGTAGTAGGTTGTTTTGCATACTTTGTTTAACGCCTTCAAGAGATGCCCCCTGCAAGATATTCCGAAATTTCGTTCACTTCTAAAATTACCCAAGAACAGCTTAATGTGGGAATTGTCCTCGCCATAACGATTGCTTCAATGAAGTGCTCAATAAATAAATACTGCCATCTAATGCTGTTAATCTTGTTCTTTACAGTGTGCCCAGATCTTAAAAACTTAAGCGGCTAAATCATTTTAAAAATAAGATAAAATATGCTTAAAATTGTTTTAAAATGCCAACAAAATGTGCTAAATTTTTAAAAATACTTTCTTGAAATATTTTTTTGCAACTTAAAGGACGCATGATTAAAAAATAAACTTTTTTAATAAATAATACAACTTTAAACTCAAGAACAAAACTAATTAAGGTTCTCTTCGGGACCTGAGTAATTTTCATACAAATTTTCATTACTGTATCAGGCCTTAATTAAGTCTTCTGTAATTTGAAAACATTTGATAGGGCTTTATTGATCATACATGTGTGATTTATAAACGTATCTAAATAAATTTTGCCACAAATAAGTTGTATATGAAACGTAAACACACCTACAAATTTTGCATAGCTCCCATATAAAGTTCAATTTCGAAACTCACTTCAACGACCATAAATCTCCTAAAAATATTTGTATCCAAATGCAATGAAGAATTAGAAATCATGACACCTAATTTTATAACGACTGGTCGATAATTAGTTATAGCACCCATATAAAAACAACTTTTGAAATCGGGATTGACCGACTATATATTCTTACTTACTTTTTATAGAATTCATTCCACTAAATATACGTTTACCTTTACTGAATTGCTTAATGGCAAAACTGAAATCAAAACATGAAAGCGAGTTTTTATAAAACGCATTCTTTTACTCAAAAACTTGTTTCCAAAATTCTACAGTTGAATTTTGAATTTCCCACTCATATGCAGTTAAGCTGTATTCACATTATGTGTATTTGTCATATACAGTCCACATGTCGCATGTCAAATTTGTACATATAGTCTGAACACCTTCAAACAATATCATGTGTTATTTCTCTGTGTGCAATACATATGACATTTTTGTATTTAGAACGAGTTCTATTTTCAAGTGACATTTTAATAAATATAATTTATACCTAATAGTAAACCAAAAATACAAAAAAAAAACTACACAAATTTATTATTGAAAATGGGGGGAAAAATTGAAAAGGAGTTAACAAAAGTAAGTCAAATGTATGTGACATAACCAACATATGAACATGTAATTTATAAACCGTATGTAAAACTTAAATTTTGACATACACATGAAATCACATATGAATAGAAAAGTGACATTCCACATGACAAATACACATAATGTGAACACAGCTTTAATGTTTGCCATTTTAGTTCAAGAGTTGTAATTTCATTTGCTATTTATTCTTTAAAATGCTCATATAATTTTCCTTTTTTACTTTCAAGCTATTTTCAACAAAAAATAAATTAGTATCCTTAAATTTTAAAATTTTAAAAATACCATGGTGCAACTATACAAGGAGTGCAAATCGACAACAAATACAACACAAAGCAGAAACAACAGGCATTTTGTTTGTGTAAAATAATGTACTACTGTCAAAAACACTTGAAAAGGTATTACTTTTGACATAACTAAATTGTAAACAAAGCCAGTCAGCTGGGCTACTGCACTCACCTTGTATAGTTGCACCATGAAAAATACTAAACATATTATTAAGAAATGCCAAATAAAATGCCAAATGCTAAATGTGAAATTTTGCAGCTAAATCAAAATAAAATTAGCTAAATTTAGCCGCAAAAATGCTAAAATGGTCACACTGGTTCTGTACTCTTCGAAATCAAAATAAAAAGTAATTGACGTCAAAAACAATATTTATCAAAAAAAGGGAATTTTTTTATTTCTTATAAGTTTTATTTTTTTAAAAAAAAGAAACAAATCTAAATAAAAGTTAGTTTTATTTCAAGCGATAAATCAATCGAATTTTTAATTTACATGACAAACTGTTTAAATAACAAGTGTAATATTTCGTTGCAATGCTGCAAATTGCGCTAATTGTACCGCACAGTTTCGACAGAATTAATTATTAATTACATTTTCAAAAGCTTCCTTTATAAGAAAAATATTTTTTTTGGCCATATTATGAAAATAATTATAATTAGGAAAAACAAAATGTGTGCCCCGTTTTAGGAAGCTTAAAACATTTTTCTTACATACTCGGGTCTGGTGAACTTAGATAGAGCTATTTATGGCTTGAATTACACAGAGTATGTAAGCAAGAACATTTTTTTAAAGCTATGACCTATTATGGACCTAACATCATACAATTTAGTAGCGTGACTACTGTGCATATGTGTTTTATTAATATATATATTAATTTTATCTTGATATCAACACTTATAAAATATTTATGCATGTTAAAGTGATTTTTAGACTAATTTTGGACCAAACATCATAAAATTATGCCGATTTCTAACCGAATTTTCAGAGATCTGGCAATCATGTTAAACCAAGCACTTTTTTTATTTGCCATAAATCATAATATGACCGTTATTTCGGTTAAAGTGACATTTTGTTAAAAAAAATTCAAAAAATAATTTCTGAACACCAAAATGAGTTCAAAATAAAAAGAAACCACCGAATCTCAGCGCACCTACATAATCAAGGCAAGTCATACGCTGAGATAGGTGAAATAATGGAAAGAAGCCGTTTCACAATTCGAAGTGTTATTAATCGTTTTAAAGGAGAGTCAAGCTTCAATAATGCTAAACGAACAGGCCGTCCTAGAACTTTAACGGATCGCGAAAGTAAGCAAATAGTGCGAAAAGTAAAACAAAACCCAAATAAAACGTCGACCGCTGAAGTTCAAGATGAATTCGGTAAGAATATTCATCCCATGACCGTGCGGAGAGTGCTGCACGAGGCTGATTATAATGCTTGGTTTTCACTATGTCATTTTTGTTGTCAAATTGTCCAAATTATTGGCAATTGTATGAAAACGGGTTGTCATATGGCGTCATCTATGTTTGCAATCATGATTGCAATTTCATTTTGAGAATTTTCAATTTGGACAATTTGACAACAAAAATGTCATAGTGACCACGGTGGAGGTGTTGTCATGGTGTGGGGCTGCATATCATATGCGGGTGTCGGTGAGCTGGTTTTTATAGACGGCATTATGGATAAATTAGTTTATTTAAATATTCTAAAAGAAAACGTCAACAAAAGCGCCGAAAAGTTAAATTTGCCAACATCGTTTACATTACAGCAGGTCAATGGCCCCAAACATTCAGCTCATGACGTGCGTATGTGGTTATTGAACAACGTGCAACATGTTTTACCGCAGACACCAGAGTCCCCCAGATCTCAATCCGAATGAGCATTTGTGGGAGGAACTGGACAGACGGGTCAAAAAGCGGCCGATCTCCAATAAATATGAGCTACAACAAGCGTTGAAGGAAGAGTGGCTAAAAATTGGGGAGGAAGCCACAAAAAATCTGACGCATTCTATGCCAAAACGTTTGAATGCAGTTATTAAGCAAAAAGGCTTGCCCACTACGTATTAAATGTGGTAAAAATGTAAAAAAAAAATTTTCTTCAATAAGTTTTTAAATTAAATGTGACAATACTTTTGTAAATACAAATATAAATGAACTATATAAATAAATATTGATTTAAATACACTTGTACTAGTTACTTCATTGGATAAGGTTATTCGGAAAACATTTTTTTAAATTGTTAGAAGCTTTCAATATCAATGAAGCGGGTATAAAGTCAAAAACTCTTACTGTGCCAATACTTACGTGCGGGACTGTATATTTATTTTTTTTTGCTTTTTTTATTTTATTATTTTTTGAAAGCCGTTGTCATTTTTTTCAAAACGAGATATTAAACTCTTAAATCGGTTATTCCCGAAGATATTAAACCTATGTATGTTAATAATGATCCAATATCAAAATTTTAAAACTTTCGAAATGTTGCATTCAACACAAGATATTCCGCGCTTACTAACTAAGGTGCAACATTGATGACAAACAACTTTGTGTACTCTTGCATTTAAGATATCTACATTTTGTGCATTCGATCGATACAGTAATGGCTTAAGAACAAGCCGTCAATTATTCCACTGAATTTTTGAATTTCGGAATGCTACCGAATGTGCTAACATGGATCACCGGTAATTCTTATTCGCAACTTAAACGCACCAAAGTTATGCAACGGAATCAGATTGACCATCAAAAACTGCTCACCAAATTTAATCGAGGCAACAATCATCGGTGGCAGATTCAAAGGCGAAGACGTACTTATTCCACGAATTCCAATTATTTCCAACGGCTCCAATACATTTTGCGTCTTGGCTCTCAATTATCATCAATAAAGCACAAAACCAATCATTGACTATTGCCGGCTTAATTTTGGAAAATTCATGTTATTCACACAGCCAGTTGTATGTGGCTTGCTCCCGAGTTGGCACGCCAAAAAATTTATACGAATATGTAAGTGATTCTGTAAAAAAAACTTTATGAAAGGTGTTCCATTAATTTTTATTTAAAGACCGTAAATTTCGTTAAAAGCTCAATTTAAATCGTGTGCTAATACTAATGTTTGCCTACGGCCAGCAACGCGGATCGGGCAGCTAGTTTCTCTATAAAAAAAAACGTTTTATTTGGTAACATGCTCAAATAGAGAACAGTTTCGTTCGCATTGAAGCAATTCAAAGTTGTTCACCCATTATTAATGTAATTATCAATGTTAATAATTTGGTTATTTGTTTAATTTTTTGTTAATTTTCTCAGCCTTGATATAATGTCATATAAGGTAGTTAATGTTAAAAACTTAGCTGTACGTTATGTCGGATTTTTTTTGTTAAAATTAGATTGCGAATACTAATTTAACTGTAAACAAATTGTTTCAGCAAACTTATTTTACCGAAAATTGAACAGCATATTCATATTTACTGCAAATCTGGAATCAGCTTACATTTCAAATGTTTGGATGGCCAAACACCCAATGCGGAAAAATAAACCACAATACCGCAATGAACTATTGGTCGATCAGTAGTCACTCATGGTTTTTATTGAAAACACGGGAAACGTCTGATATTCACAACATGATGTGGTGGTGATGGCCTGCCAATATATTGTCGAAACTATCGAAGAGACAATTGATTACAAAAAAAATCGATGCGCTAAATAAACTAAAATACTTTTTGGGACCACATTATGTGGACTCAAGATATCAGCCCTTGGAGTACTACTCATGCTGTTTTCTAAAGATGTGTAGCTTAGTTTTCAATCCTACCTGCTGGAGAAATCTAATTAAATCTAAATAAGAATATGGCGACCATGGTGCAACTATACAAGGTGAGTGCAGTAGCCCAGCTGACTGACTTTGTTTACAATTTACTTATGTCAAAAGTAATACCTTTTCAAGTGTTTTTGACAGTAGTATATTATTTTACACAAACAAAATGTCTGTTGTTTCTGTTTTGTGTTGTATTTGTTGTCGATTTGCACTCACCTTGTATATTTGCACCATGATGGCGACAATCTATTGTTTGACATTAAAAACTTTGAACGAATCGCTGCAAATATATGTATATATTTATTAGTCATGGTAACATCTTGTCATATATGTATAGGACAAACTTATGTGAGAACAGTTTATTACCAACACCCATGGGACTACAAGTTTTTCCTTTTCGTTCTTAGCTTTTGGTTTTCTATCAGGCTCTCAAACGACTGTAGCGATTTATGTCCGTAGACTTGCGTCATCGATGCGACGAACGAGAGAAGAATTTGAGAGTTTAATCTAGAGCCGTCGACAAATGACATCTACATACGTATATATGGACAGCTTTTCATCAATCTATACTCAATTGCGTAGTGAAAAACTCAAATGTACATTCATTATCAATCCAGTAAGAAATACTAATTCGAGTTAAAGTAATTTCTGATGAATGCACCAAAAACTTAAGTGGTCTGCTATCATCACTTGCTCTGGCTATTTCTAACACGAGAAATATCCAGAAATCTCATGGATTTTGAAACGCTTATATGATTAGAACATATTAGTTGATTAGAACAGAAGTTGTATGTAACTTAAGTTAAGCTAATAAGTTTGTTGTTAGATTTCTTCAACCACAAAAATCATAAAAACGGATTTTTCAATTTATTAAAGTTTAATGCTTTAGCTAATGGAATGGATAAGAGATCAATGTAAATTTAAAAATTTAATTTAAAACTAATATTTTCTAATAGTTATTAAATAAATAAATTTTAAAGAATTTTTGCTGTTTACACGAGTTTGAAGCATTTTGAAGAGCAATTTTGAAGAAAATTTCAATCGTGTAAATCTAGCTTTATCTTTGATTGTATATTGTAGTATTTTATTTTTATTATAGTGGTAGTAATAATACAACACTATTGAATATCAAATAATATTAATAAATATAACAATCATATCAACATTTCCAACCTTGCTTTCAAGAGTATTAGCTTGTAATATTTTGGGAACAAATTACGATTATATAGACGGAATAGAGCAATTAACATCAGATGTACTTATGTTGTTTCTAAAATAGAGACCACTATTCTTAAAGTTTTGAACTATTTATTATAACAAAATCTCTATAGTGAAGTGTATTATAGTAAATTTGTGCTTGACACACATTTTGTTTTTTTCCTTGCATTACTTTTGAAACAATAATAAACATTTGCTTAGTATCAATTTAGTGTCATACGAAAGCCGCAAATTGAAGCTTATCGCTAAAAATTTTAAAACAAATCAAAAATATGACCTGAACTTTTAAAGAAAGAAAATAATTATATATTGCTTTTATGATTAAACAACAAGTGAAATATGTATATTCATTTATGTTCACAACAAAAAAGTTCTTAAGTTCCTTAATTAAACAAATAAATGTAAATAAAACAAGTTCGAGTGCTATATTCGGCTGTGCCGAATCTTAAATACCCTCCACCTATACATACTAAGAAATAGAAATACTACACTGCTTATAGGACTAGTATATCCAATTTCTGTATTTTCTATTCAGACTTAGTACAAATTTTATTATTATATTATATATTGTTTGAAAGACAATTTTAAGACCAACACAATTTATGTTAAATATTTTGAAGTCTTATCATTTTGACGATTTATAATTGATGGAATTACCGATTCTTACTATAATTTACAGAGTTTGTTTGATTTTCATAATATTCTTGATTGTAATTTAACAATTTATAATATAAAAAGAACATTTTTCCATATTCACAACAAGTTAAGAAACAGAATGTAAACAAGTAAAAGTGCTATATTCGGCTGTGCCGAATCTTATATACCCTTCACCTTTGTTGTGGATGCAATTCTTACCATAATTTACAGAGTTTGTCTGATGTTCATTATTATGAGTATAATTTAACAATTCGGTTTTAGTGACTTTGCTCAAAAAAAAAAAAAAAAAACTTCATCAAATAGGACTTTTAGAGGAGATGCCAGCAAAAAAAATTGTTGGCGGTCAGGGCTATTTTCGAGCATGCATATGAGGATATTTGACGTCAAATTTCAACATAATAACGGTATATTTAAGATATATATTAGTAATAACGTGGATTTCGGAAGTGGTGGGACATAGTCAAATATGGACCGATATTCTCAAAATCCTGCAAAATCCTTATTTATACGAGATTTATGAGTATTAAAGTGATTTTCGGAAGAGGGCTTTATATGGGGCATACGGTTAAAAATAGACCGAAACTCACAAAATTTTGTGGGATGATTTTTGAATATATGTAAATGACCTGTGCAAAGTTTTGAATCGGTACCGATATTTATACAATATATATAGGGATAATTGTCTTTTTCAGATGTGGTCCTTGTATGGTAGCTATGACCAATTCTGGGCCGACCACCATAAAATTTAGTACAACAATTTATTTGCCTATAAAGATTATTCATGTCAAATTTTAGACGTTTAACACTATTTAAGTGAATTTTGGAAGTGGACTTTATGTGGGGTCTATGGTCAAACATGCACCGAACTAAAAAAAATTTCGTTTTGCGATTTATTTTTGGATAAAACTTACTTTTGCTGAATTTCGTCTTGATATTCCAATTATATAGGCATTTATGTATAATTGAGCAATATTTCGGGAAGATTTTTGTATGGGGGCTATGAGAAATCATGTACCGATTCTTACTATTTTTCGCACGCTTTCTTCTTTTATCAATATATTTAGCAATATATTTAAAAAAATTGGAATAAAAATGCTTAAATATATCAATTTTTATGGAGGTTGAATCACATTTTGGTCCATAACTCTTGTTCTACTTTACCGATTTTGCTGATTTTCAATACCAAACTGCTTAGGAGAACTATAAAGGGTTTTTTGTAAACTTTGTTGATTTCGGTTGTTTCCTTTGGATGTGAGAATATTTTACACAGACAGACGGGCATGGCTCAATCGGCTTAGAATTCTATAAGGATCAATAATATATATATTTTGTTGGGTGTCAGATGAGTATTTCTCACTGTTACACACGGAATGCCAAACTTATATACGAGTATACCCTCATTCACCACTTATGGTGGTGGAGGTATGCTTAGGACATTGTACTGTCGGAAAATCCAGTTCCGCACTCTACCATGTAGGCCATTTTAATACAAAGATCTTCTAATCCAGGTTTTCCAGAATTTTTTGTAATATTTCAGCTATTTTTACAGCTAGATGTTAAACTTACGCTTATTTCTCTTAATATAGCTCTTACTTCAGTTTTTCTAAGACGCCTTAGTCGTTTTGCACCAGGCATATTGTCTATGTTATATTCGTCTAAGTTTAAAGCAGGGATTTGACTTTTCTACCTAAGTGTATTATGATTTGCCGAGTTTCAATTGATGTTTGTCTCCCCATTGTAAATTGTTTACCTCTTAAAGTCACAACTTAATCTCTTTTAATGATAAATTATGAAACTCAATTATTTTGAACGGCACTTTTCCGTTATACTTTTAAACAACGAAAACTTAAAAGAATTGCCTATTTTAACAATATATCAATTAAATTTGTATACGCTTTTGTTCTGTTATCGTTTCCTTTTTTTTTAAATTCAATTCTACTTAAATAAAAAATGCAATATAATTTTCTAATATAATAAATTAGGTAAATAATCAGGCTCGAGGTCTGTGTTATAATCAATTATCTTATTTAATTATTTTTCAATATTTCGCCTACCCTTACCGATGGTAGGAAAATCAGGAAAATCTAATCTACACACAAAACAGAAATAATACAAATTAATTTATTTTACTATTGTGACAGAATATAAGGATAAAACTTACAAAACAAAAATTAGACTTCAAAGTTAAACATGAACTGCCGTATTTATAAAAAATTAAAGTAGACTTCAAGTGTACTTTAAGAAAATTTTGTATGAAAATTTTGCCTTAAAGCACACTTCAAGCATACTTTATTTTTTATAAATACGGCAGTTAATATTGCACTACATTTTCTATTTTGTTTTATTTATTATATAACTATAACTCTTTGATAAGTTTTCTATATCGGTCCGGTAGTTCATTCTCTTTTCTTGTTCGACCTTGTTGATGTGTAACATTTCCAATGTAAATTTCCGTTTATATATTTTCTCTCTTTGCAAAATTTGTACATTGTCAAAATCTGGTGTATGTCCTCTCATTGCACAATGGGCTGCAAGTGCCGTTTTTTGTGTTGATGACTTATATTCTATAAATAAATAAATTAATAAATAAATAAAGCAGAAGGTGAAGGTTCCGTGATGTGAACACGATTAGCTGGAGGGTTGTTCAATGAAAACAGGTCTACACATATTAAAACAATAATTACAATCAAATATTTACAATTATTAGAATTTAAACAATTTACGCTGGCAACTTTCAGCAACTGCATATCGAGAGTTATTATTGCATATCTTTGAAACGCCGATTTGTCAAAACTGACATTTGCAAAAGTGGTATAAGAGCTTTACATCAATTAACCCCATCGAAAGATAAGGATAGCAATGCATATGTATTAATCATTAAACACATTCGAGACAGTAGACTACCGACTACAATATATCAAAAATAAAATACACACGTTTATATGAGAGTGACTATATAGACGACAGCAGGCAACACGACTGTAGGTTGTTGTCCATGCTGATTTTTTCGTCGCTGTCAAATTAAATTAATTTCTATTTTTGTTGGCGACAAAACAAAAACAGTGTTGACCATATAGCAAAATGTGTAAAGCAAATTAAATAAAATAAAAAGCAAAATACACAATTAATATGTCGTGATCATTTATGCGTCAAGAGTTGTTAAATGTATCAATAATATTACATTAATAATATTAAATTTTATATTAATAAAATTGAGTGAAATTTATTAGCATGTCTGGAATCATATGCATATGTTTTTCATGTTTAATAATTAAAACGCTACTTTAAACAAAAATAAAAGCCTTAAGTAGCACCACTGAAATATAAATGGATTACTACAACAGCTGTTTATATTTTTATGGTTTTATTTGATTAAAGTTTGTAAGTGTTTTATTGTTTAAGATTTATTATTTTTAATGTTTTTATTTACTTTTTTGTTGTATTTTAGTAATATCTTCTATAAAATCAACATTATGTTGTTTAAAAAATTCGAAGAACAAATTTAATTGCTATTAAAACGTCAGATTTCGGGATCAGCTGCTGACTATGTAGCTGTCGTTTTCAAAATAATTAAGTAGCTGACTAGAGGGCGGCATAATGTACCCAGCGGCATTTGCACTCGTGCAGTCGTGTAGCCTGCTGTCTCGAATGTGTTTAATGCTTTACTAGAAAATTTTATATCTCTTACTTACGATGAGGTTAAATGTGTATTGCCACTTTGACACATTTTAAGAGTACCACTGGCCGTTTCTATGTTTTTATCTATGGTCGAACTAGAAAATAGAAAATTTAGAACATAGCTTATGTTGACGATGTGTAACGTTTAGTTTAAGGTATGTTTTTGGATATGATTAGATCTGCTTACCACAAAGAGAATCTGTAAATTATCCAATGCTAAATTTTAAAGCCTATACAGTAAGACCTGTATAGACTAACCCCGTTATTCATAAAAACTTACAACAGGTTTATAAGAGGTTTGTAAAGCAAATTTTGTATGGAAATATAAGTCGTGTAACTCAAATCAATCTAGTTTAGGTTCATAAATAATGAACAGATAGACGTGCTGGCTAGAAAGATTCGCTTTAAATTCAGTAAATGCCGCCGTATCTCATGGAATTATTAAAAGCGAAATCTTTCATCACTACCTTTAAAGGATTAAGAATTCTTAAAATATATCCAGTTCCCTAGATATCGAATACTTTGACGATATAAAATATTCAAAACCGAACTTTTTTTCAAGATTAAATAAACTGGTTTCCGGTTTTTTAATACCCCAGTTGCAAGTATGATGGTTGTGAAATGAATACTAATGTTAGAATTATGTTTTCTGAAAATGTTAATAATTTTAAATATATGTTTATTTCTATTTCAGTTATTGCCTTCGTGCCCATATATTTAATAAGTTTATTTATCTATATAATACCATTTATTGTGATACAATCATTTTTGGGTCAATTTTCCAGTAGTGGTTACATCTCGGCTTTTCGTTTAACGCCCCTGTTTAAAGGTTTGTTTATTATTATTATTTTGTCAAAAATTTGCTTTTTAAACATAAATATATTATATGTATCTTTCCAGGCATTGGCTATGTCACGTTGGCGTTAAATATTTGTGTACTTTCTTATTATAGTATTTTTGCCATGGTACCTCTAGTCTATATGTTTTCCTCTATGCAGCCAACATTGCCCTGGAGCTGTGATGGTTTCAAGAAATGGGCCACGAATTTAACTGAAGAAGAGGAGATAAATGTAAGATACAAATTGGTTAAGAGTGTCAAAGTAAAACATAAAGATATACATATATACATATACCCTGCCTTGCATAACTATAAATACATAAAACCTTTCTCAAGTTATAGAAAAAGTAAAATAATTTAACCTACATACATGTACACATACATGTATGCGAAACGAACAAAAAAGCAAATTCTATTTAACAAAAAAAACATTACTTTTTAAAGTTAAATAGTGTTTCATAACTATAAATACACTGAAATTAAAATAACTTAAAATACCAATATCATAAAAAATTTTTGACTTTAATAATGTAATCTTTTCTTGAATCAACTGAAAAATTCGATTAGACGAAATTATTCTTATATCTTCAGTTATAGATCGCCAACTGTCTATAACAGACATATTGTAGGTTTTAAGCATAAATTCGACTGGTTAATATTTCTTAAATGACTCAATTCAAGTACATTAATATTTTTCGAAGACAAGCAAGCATCCTTTTATTTAACGACTTATTATTTTTTATTACTATTTATACCCTACACCACCATTGTAAGGAGAGATTGGATTTGTGCTGATGTTTGTAATGCCCATATTATTAATTCAGCACCCACCTCAAAGTATGCCGAACACATTTGAGTCGATTTAATGAGTTCGTCCGTCCGTCTACTTGGCTGACTAGCTGGCTGGCTGGCTGGCTGGCTGCCTGCCTGTCTATATAAAGCTTGTGCGAAAAATGCAGGTCACAATTTTAAAGATATTTCAATAAAATTTGGGACCTGATATTTATTGGTCAAAGGACGGTCGGGATTGAAATTGGTTGAAATCGGTCCATTATTTCACACAGACCCTATACAAATGTCCTTCCTCAATGGGGGTTTATCGGTAATAAATGTTTGATTTATGCACGTATCCAAACAAATTTCGCCACAAATAAATTGTAAATCACATCAAAAGTTTTATGCAGATCGGTCCATAATTGAACATAGCTCCCATATAATACCCAATTCCGAAAATTACTGTAGCATAAATCTCTTAAAAATGTTGGTATCCAAATAGTATTCAGCACAAATATGTTATATATGTATATATAGAAATAATATCACCTAACAGTCGATCCATAATTAGTCAAAGCTTCTGAAAATCACTTTAACAAGTATAAATCTTTTAAGAGTGTTTATATTGAGATAAAATGAAACATAAACAATATTTATATGCACAGAAGCCATGCGACTAATTTTTTGAATGATCGGTCCATAACTCAAGTATAACGCCCATTTCTGAAAAACTGTTTTACACATATACTGGGTATAGGGTAATATATGGTCGGGCTGTACCGACTATACTTTCTTACTTGTTTATAAAAGTGGTCATTTTTCATCGATCTAGTAAATGCTTGTAATCAGAAGAATTGACTTTGGTGCATTCAAACGCTTAATCAAATCATCAAAACCATCAAAAACCCGCCTTGGAAATTTATTTTTGTGAAATATCGTGGTTCCTTCCACAGGTCTCTCCAATAGCTGTTGAAAACATCTGGACCATCAAGATTGAAGGTTTTCTCATTGAAAAAATCACCTTAAATAAATATATGTATGTTTAAATAGTGCTTACTTGCTTCCAGTTAATTTGAAAGTTTTCTTAAGCGAATTCAAGTCTAGCAATTTTGTGGCGGAGTAATAGTCTTGCCACGGAAAACAGCTTTTGTCGAGTAATAGTCTGTAATTTTCTTAGCAGTCTACTTAGGGTTAATTGGGACACATTTAGCTCATACTCATTAATAATCTGCCTAAGACTCTTTATTGCGTTTATGTTTGGTTTATAATTCTGCTATTGTCCCATTCAAAAATCTTTTTTCGGGCCGACACTTGCATTTATACCCTACACCACTATAGTGGGGAGGGCATATGGGATTTGTGCTGATGTTTGTAACGCCCATAAATATTGGTCCAACACCCATCTTACAGTATATCGATCGAATCAGAATCACTTTCTGAGTCGATTTAACGTCCGTCCGTCCGTCTGGCTGGCTGTCCATGTAAAGCTTGTGCGCAGACTACAGGTAGCAGTTTTGAAAATTTTCTATAAAATTTGGTACGTGATATTTTTTCGGCCCAAGGATGGTTGGGATTGCAACTGGTGGAAATCGGTCCATTATTTCATCTGGCCCCAATACAAATGTCCTCCCGAAATTGGGGTTTATTGATCATATATGTTTGAGTTATGCAAGTACCCAAATCACATCTACGAATTTTGTGCAGATCGGTCTATAATTAGTCGTAGCTCCCATATAAGGCCTACTTCCGAAAATCACGTTAAAGAGCATAACTCTCTCAAAAATGTCGGTATCCAAATAATATTAAACGAAAATATATCTGATATGTTTAAAAATTATACGGTACAATTTTATTATGGTCGGTCCATAATTAGTCGAAACTGCCATATAAGACCCTCTCCGTAATTCACTTTAAGCTCCGTAAAGCTTTTAAAAGTATTTATATCGAGATAAAGTTTAACACATATAATGTTTATATTCACAGATATCATGACACTAAATTTTTGGATGATCTATCCACAATAGGTTATATCTCCCATATAACGCCAATTTCTGAAAAACTGTTTTATACATATACTGGGTGTAGGGTATTATATGGTCGGGCTTGACCGACTATACTTTCTTACTTGTTATAGTCCGCATTATTTGCACAATTTACTACTACAACATGTGACCGGTTTATTTGATTGGCAATTTCTCGAAAACTTACGCCACTTTTTAGTAAACTGAAATTTGACCTTTTTTTTAAATCAATCAAGAATAAATAGAATAATTATCACTTATACTCTTGTTTTTCTAGTATTTATTATAAAACATTAACAAAATATTAATGCACAATTTCCTTCTTTAATTAATGAAGTGTGGTATCTGAAAATGTCTACGTTTTTAAAAAACTATTTGTAACTTTAAAATATTTAGCAAACATCAAATATAGTTTAGACAGAATTTAATATTGATATAATATTTTTTTTATATTTATAGCTTTGTAATTTATATGTACAAAACGAAACAGTGTCTGACAATTCGACTTATTCCAGATTTATCAATCATCATATACCTTCCGTGCTGTATTTTAAGTAAGTTTGCGTTTTGTTTTGGTGATTTAGTGATTGCAATTAATTTCTAATGGATGTTTATTTAATTTTCAGGACACTTTTCAATGACATTAATCTATTTAGTTATGAAGATGTTGAATTTTCCATGTCTTGGCAATTGATTCTATGTGCCATTTTAGTTTGGGCCTTAGTGACTTTAATTATTTATAAATTCTTTAATACTGAAATGGTAAGTGCGAATTAAATTCGGAACTGGGAACTGTTGTCTAAAGATATCTGAATATGTTTAAGGTAAATTATTGCATTCTAGAACTTTTTTCTCTTATAGTTTGGTCAAATTATCCGTTACACTGTGTGGACATTAATCGGTCTCTTGGTTTTGTTTTTGATACGCTTCAGCTTTTTACCCGGCTCTGGTCATGTATATCGTCGTATTGTTATACCCACTTGGAGAGATATTGTAAATGGATTTGCCTCCATACCGATTTATGGTCTATCCGCTTTTGGTCCCGGTTGGGGCATCTTCATAACACTGTCCAGTTTTAACAAATTCAAAACGAATATTATGAAACAGAGCTGGTTAATTGGTCTCGGGCAGTTGGGAATAATTATTGGTTTAGATTTGTTGGCCAATTTCACGGAACAATATTTTGGAGGTGAGTGTTGTAAATTAAAAGATTTAATCAATTGCTATCCTCAATATGTATAATTTAAATTCACAGAAGCCACAAATTTCAACTACTATACGGAGGTGGAGCATGTTTGGGTTTTATATTTATCGTCCGGCAGTGCTATGTCCCATATGGCCTGGGCCAACTTGTGGTCAGCATTATTTTATTTTATGCTGTTCTTGGCGGCCATGCTTTTAATTGTAAGTTGGTGCTATATCGATATAATGGTATCAAAATAATTGTATATATTCTAAACTCTTGCTCCAGATAATACAATTGTATTCCATATTGACCACAATTTTCGATGAGTTTGTGGCCCTGAGAGAACGGAAAGTAGAAGTATGCATGGGTGTTATAGCCGCCACAGCAGCCATTTCTTTGTACTTTACCTCAAATGTAAGTGTAATTGAAATTATGTAGTTCATAATATGCTTATATGTATTTAAGGAGCTGGAGCAATGTTTAAAATATGTTTTATTTTTTTTCTAACTAGCATGGAGTTACATATTTCACCGCCCTGTCCACCGATAGCTATATCACACAAACCGCCATTAATTTACTATTAATCTTGATTGTTCTGTGGATTTATGGGCGAGTACGTTTCCAACGTGACATAGAATTTATGATAAATGAGCGTTTTTCCACATGGAAAATCAATATTCTGCGCTTTGTGGCCCCTTTGGGAATTTTGCTGGCTTTGGTAAGTTTTAGTTGTATAACCACGAATTGTGTTTTTTATGTTCAATTGTGTTTGTGTTTGTTAGTTTCAAAACTTGTTAATGTGTTTCATAAGTATTTTCTTGCTGTTGAATTATTTATTGTCAACTAAAGCTTTGTACAGACGATTGTCAGATCTTACAACGTTGTCCGAAAAATGTTCGGAAAATGTCTAACGTTGTAAGAAAATGCATTGAGAATTTATTTTTTGCTAACAATTTTTCAATGGCAGTACATTTCTAGATCTGACAACATTGTATGATCTGACAACCGTTTATACATAGCTTAACTCTTACAGAATACATATGTACATACATACATACATGTATTGTACCAAACTTCTTCTTTCTATATGTTTCCTTTACTTTTTTCTACTTATTTCTCAGTGTTCTTCCAATAGTTGGCCATAATTTCTATTGTTCAATTCCCCTATTTTACTTTAATTACAGGCTATGGGCATACAGATTGCCTTTTGGGAACATTATTTTTCCACTTTAATCATCGATTTGTATTCCATACTCTTAATTGCAGTACCCTGGTTAATTATACCCGGTTATGCTATTTACTGCATGTTCAAAACGATGGGCACGATTAAAACTCGTTTCACAAGATGTTGTCGTCCCACCGACTGGTATCCCGTTGAAGCCGATCATCGTCAGGAGTATGAAAAATCAATGGGAAATACCGACATTACTCATACATTAAGTGAAGAGAAGGACGACGAAGTGATTTAAATTGATCTTTAGAAATTGCCTTCGCTTTAAGTGTTTTGTTTCTTAAACAAAATAACAGTTGTTTCCTAAACTACTGCAAAAAAACAAAATCTTAAGAGATTGTTATTAGAATTTTATGCTTAAACATTAGTTTATTAAATATTTCTATGTCTATTGACATATAAATTTCGGAAATGCTGTGAACTATTGACGGAAAGGTTCCGGCGATTTCTTTTTGAAGTAATAAAATACAATATAAAAGTAATTTGTAGATAAATTTTTTGTGGAAATCTATATAAATCAGACATTTGTGGCAAATAATGTCCTCTTTCGGCATGTAATTTGTATCCATTAGGGTGTCCCAAAAAAAATTTGTATCTGATTTTCATAGGTGCTCAATCAAAATTTAAAAGCTTAAGCCTAGTACTCTGTTCAAAAGTTCAAGTGGAATGCTGTCAAAATACATGTTAAAAAAATTCACACGAAATTTTCATGAAAAAATGTTGCAGAAGTAGTACTCTGTTCATTTTGTGAAAAACATGTGAAATGTATCTGGCAACATTATTTTTTCACAGCGAAATAATTAAAGTAGCAATTGTTTCACGTGGAATTTTCATCCAAAAGCTCTTCTGTCGCTTTTTGTGCTGCTGCACAAGCGGCCAGTAATATTTGTTCATTCATTCTTATTTAACGATTTCGATTCAACACAGATTTTTAAATATTTTAACTTTTATTTAGTTTCGATTTAAATTCACAAAAAAGAAAAACATATGTATGTGTTTTGTTTACACAAGTAAAACAATGTGGCAAACTTTCAATAAAAAAAAACGTCAAATTATGTAAATTCGCGTGATAGGCAACATTGGCTACACGTCAAATTTTCCGTATGAAATAATTAATGTTGCTTAACATTTTTCCCAAATTTGAACAGAGTACTAGGCTTTATTGGGTAAAGTATTTTTGATTTTTTTTTTAATAATTTTCGGAATAGGTTTAGAGGTCGCGCAAATGGATTTTTCATAAAAAACCGGAATTTTCGGCATTTTTTTAACTTTACTCATAATTTGGAAACAGTTTTAAAGAAAGGTGTCCAAGCTTTATTCCTGTGTGAAAAACTTATAAGTTATCGTGATTAGATACCCTAAATTAAAATTTTTCGTAATTTTTTCAAAAATTTTGTAATAACGCTTTACAACTTCTTAAGTTTAAATGAAAACGAAAAAAACTAATGGTGCAGTTTGAAAGACAAATTAATTCTAATTAATATGAATCAACAATTTTTAAATTTGTTCCTACCTTTCCTGAGTTATACCCATTTTTATGTTTATATCCAGTATATGTTATTATAAGCTGTTTGCCAGTTCACCAATCATACACAATCAACAAAAAAAAAAAAAAGCTTTTCTTTTGCTCTGTGAAATATTATTTATTGAGGTTCTTGCGATGTTAATCTATAACTTGCAATAAATTCTCGAAATCAGTTTCAGAATTTGTGACATTAATATAAGTATTAGCCAAAGCCACACCTCGTTCTGCCACATCATTTAACACTTGTAATTGTTGAACTTTTTTCTTTGCCTCTTGAAATGACTTTTTGGCTGTCCAATTCTCTGGATCTATTTTTAAAAAATCGATTAAAATATTGCAAGCTTCAAAAAAAGTTAGACTGGCTTTTGAAATGAATTGTTGAATTTCTTTATTTCTAAAGTTTTCTTCTGTTAAAGTTACATTTGCTACTTCATAATCGCTGCATGGAGTATCTGCAAGTTTTTTTTGTCATTAATCGCAAACTTTTGGTGTCGATACGTTAACCAAAAAACGGCAAGGCAGCCAATTTCGGAGTTTTATTAGTAATTTTATAACTATCCAATTCTTTTATCAGGCTCATATCATTGAGAGGAGCGTATCGAGGGCACAGGCAGAGGTACCAATATTTAATATATATTCTTAAAATAAATGAACTAAACTCAAGCAAGGCATCAACTGTTGATTTGTCTATATAAGATTGCAACTGGTTTCGGAAAATGCATATTTTCAAAGAGTAGATAATTTTCATCATCCAGCGACCCCGATTTATAGCTCCTGGAGCTTTTACTGTTGGTTAGGGCATAGCGTTATCACCCAAAAAGATTAGACCCAGATGGAGGTGTTCTTTATAGTCCTCTCTTGGTTGCGTGTCTTCAAGTTGGCCTTTAATAAAATTGATTATGTCTTCGCGTATTGGTTCCGGAATAATCTTTTCAACAATTTTGCGATTTATGCAGTCGGAAAAACTATACTTGTTCATAGACTCTCACCTCTACTGGAGTGTGGCGATAATTTTTATTTGCGGTGATTTGGTTTGCTGTTCAATATTAAACCTAAAGATATTGGGAAAATCCAATAAACGGCGTATTAAATTAAAATTATATTCGCAGAAATCACCTTAAAGACCCAACTTTAAAAATTTATGGAAATATACAATAATTATAACGAAAAAAGTATCACCATTTTTAAGGTACAAACTATAAAAATAGTGTAACTCGGGAACTGTAGGACAAAATTCCATTTTTCATTTTCTTAATTGTTTAGAACTTATCGGTATTCAAAATCGCGTCACTAGTTTTTATACCTTTCATATAAATTTGAATAGTAATAAACCGTTTTTTACAGAATTTCTTAAAAAATTACAAAAATACTTAATATGTGGGATTGCAATGGACAAAAATATTGCCGGAACTTAAAGTTTTTGCATATGAACGTGCATATTAAATGAACGTGCCGAAAACCCAGATTTTTAACAAAGACTTGATTTGCGCGACCTCCAAATCTCTAATAAAAAATTCAAAAATACTGGACCTTTTAAGCTTTCAAATTATGCTTGAGCCTCTGACAAAAAAGGGTTTGGGACACCCTAGTATACATATATAGGTGTAAAAAGGAACCGCTTTCAACCAGCTTCGTTAGGCTTTGTGCTTGCACGAGATCATCAAAATCCATCAATACGAACAGACTCTTCTAAATCAATATGCATTAGATTATAACAAAGTCATTTGATAACTCAAGCAGTTCTTAAGCTGATTACAGAATTCTCGGAGTGCACAGTGGGCCATTTGGAAAAAAGTAGAAATAAATCTGTGAAAAATAACGTATTTACTTTATTCTAAATAAAATATGTTATAGAAAAAATGCAAACTAAAACGTGAACACCCTCGGTAAAAATTAGTTCACGTTTCTGCGAGTTCACTGTATGTACATAGATTTGCCGTCAGAAATCACAGATTAATTTGATTTTTTTTCGCAATTCCCACACTGTAATAACCAAAATGAAAGACGAATATTTTTTTTTTCAAATAGACATGTTAATTTTTGTTTAATCTGTCTTTCCAGTTTATTTGTATTTTTTTGGCCTACTACGAACACATGATATCCAGTGGCATAATTGCTGCCTTCGCCATAATATTTATCGTTATTCCATGGCTTATAATACCGGCCTATGCCGCCTATATCATGCGCCAAAGTATGGGCACACTTAAGACACGTTTTCAACGCTGCTGCAGACCCAACGATTGGTATCCCGTTGAACAAGAGGACCGACAGCGTTATGAAGTAGCGATGGGCAATATGGATATAACTCATCAGCTGAGTGAGATTACCGACAATGTGCTATGAAAATGTGATTAGAAAATGCTTGTAAAATAGTTCTGCATATTTTAAGTGCACCAAATTATTTTTATACGAACTTTTTTTTTGTTAATTTTAATTATAGTTGAAATGTAATTTACTAAATAAAAAAAATAATTGTGTACATATCTAATTAAGCTTAACAAAAACGAAACATATGTATGTATATCCATTACTTTCTTCATGCATTATTTTATAACCATCATCGTCAATTCAAAAATAAGTCTAAACAAGAGATCGAGTCTTCAAATCTCTGCCAGGGCATATTAAAACAAAAATATTTACTAATTCTAGTGAAATTGTAAGTATTGTGTAACAGATTATTTATTTAATTTTAAATTAGTTTAAACATGGGAACAAGTACTTTGTAGTAACCGACTTGTGTAGAATCTGCACCTTTGAAAAATTTTTACTTTTATCTTAATACCTAGAGATTGCAAACACTTTTTCTTTACCAACACTTTACGAGCAACCTGTAAGTTAAAATTATTTATGATTTGACCCGATACTAATTCAAAATCTGCAATGGATAGTAGTAAGAAAGTATAGTCGGTCAAGCCCGACCATATATGGGAGCTACGACTAATTATAGACCGATCGTCATAAAATTCTACCATATTATATGTATATGTACGAAAGATATCTGTGTTCAATATTATTTGGATACCAACATTGTTAAGGGAGTTATGCTCTTTTAAGTGATTTTCGAAAGTGGGTCTTATATGGGAGCTACGACTAATTATGGACCGATCACAATAAAATTGTACTGTATTATTTTTATACATATGAAATATATTCGTGTTAAATATTATTTGGATACCAACATTTTTGAGTGAGTTATGCTCTTTAAAGTGATTTTCGAAAGTGGGTCTTATATGGGAGCTACGACTAATAATGGACCGATCACAATAAAATTGTACTGTAAAATGTGTATGTATTAGAAATATATTTGTGTTGAATATTATTTCGATACCAACATTTTTAAGAGAGTTATGCTTATTTAAGTGATTTTCGGAAGTGGGCCTTATATGGGAGCTACGACTAATTATGGACCGATCATCATAAACTTCTACCATATTATATGTATATACACAAAACATATTGTGGTGTAGGGTATAAATACATACTAAATATACAGTGGGAAGCAAAACTGTTCAGATGTTTTGCATTAAGGAAGTAAGGTAATGACAATAATACAAATATATATACATACATACATATATATATATCATATATGTATATGTATTTGTTTATTTAATTGAACCTTATTCTAAATTATATTCTAACTATTCGGACACTTTTGCGCAGTACAAGAAATAAACAATTTTACGATATTGCTTGGTTAACATTTAACGGTATTTGACCCGTTGGTTTTTTGTCTTTGTTGCGATCTCGTTATCAAGCATCATTGTTTGACCTGTGAAGTGATTAACTTGATTTTTAAATAAAAAAGTTACTAGACATATGTAGGTATTATCCTTAATATGGTGTGCACGTAACTGGATATTGAAATTCGCTATACATATATGTATGTAAATGCTTATGCACATATATTATAAAAGTTTAACTTATTTGCATCGCTCGAATAGCAAGAATATTTGGGAAAAATCATAAATAAATATTTAATTGTTATAGGTGTTTTATGGCATTAAAGAAGTCTGCATTCGACATTTAAAGTACCTTAGCCGTTATTACGAACCGTTCATTATCCAGATAAGATTATTTTCTAGAAAAAGTGCATAAAAAACAAGTTCATATTCGGATGTGCCCAATCTTATCTATACCCACCATCAGTAGTATGTCCTATATGCATATTTGAAACAAGTTTGTCTTACATTTTGTATCAATAACGGTGTTTATACAAGTTATTTTATTTTTCGGATTTCTTACTTGTTATGCTATGATCGATGTAAAATATTTTACAGAATTTGAGTTTTATGGTGAACCAGCTTAACCCGGTGTGCTTTGCTAACCCCCCTTTAGGGTAAAGTCGTTAATAAACATTGTAAAAAAAATAGGTGCAGAAGTGTGCATGGTC
This sequence comes from Bellardia bayeri, assembly GCA_950370525.1. Lineage (NCBI taxonomy): Eukaryota > Metazoa > Arthropoda > Insecta > Diptera > Calliphoridae > Bellardia > Bellardia bayeri. The sequence continues at coordinate 59,643,831 of OX493265.1, forward strand.
GAAAAATATTATCATGTATTCCACTTTTCTTTTGGTACGTATTTCTATTCATGTCAATACCATATATAACAAATACTGACGCTATTGGTCAAAAAATGCCCAAGATATGACGATTTTAAATTTTTGGTTATATGGACGGTGCCACGTCCCTTTGTCCACTCACAACTTTATATGGTCAAGAATTTATTATTTCGTAAGAAAATCCTATTATGAAAATTTAATGACGATCGGTCCAGTAGTTAAGACTATATTAAAATTTTTAATTATCCTAAAAAGGGGCGTAGTCCCACCCACTTTTCTTCTGGTATGTATTCCTAATTATGCCAATACCATATGTACCAAATATCATCGACGTAGGTTAAAATATGGCGAATTAAATTTTTTGGGTTATATGGGCGGTGTCCACTCACAATTTTATGTAGTCAAGAATTTATTGTTTCCTCAGAATATCCTATTGTGAAAATTTAATGACAATCGGTATAGTAATTACGATTTTTAATTTTCCTAAAAAGGGGCGTGGTCCCACCCACTTTTCTCCTGGTACGTATTGAAGTTTTGGATATATGAATATTGACTGACTTTTACAAAATCCAATAGTAAAATTTTTATAAGAGACTTATGAGCATTTAAGTTATTTTCGGAAGTGGAATTTATATGGCGGCTATAGTCAAATATGAACTAATGTAAATAAAATATCGTTTTATGATTTCCATTATCATGGAACATATTTTTGCTAAATTATTAATGAATACTGTCTTTCTATAGGCATTTATGTATTATGTAGACGTATTTCGTTGACTTTAATAGACATAAAGTATGCGAAATTGCATGATATTATCTGCATTACAATTAAAGGAAATAGCCAAAAATATCTGAAAAGCAACGAGATTGTCTGATACTTTGGTATATAACTCGAATCCTATTGGACCGATGTCCAATTTCAACACAATAAAAAATTATAATATTAATAATTAAAAAAATAAAATAATAATGCAAAAAGAAATTATAATATTAAAAACTAAATTAAAAAAAATAATGTGTAAAACAAAAGTCCGTAAATTATGTGACTTAGGTAATACAAAACAGAATTAGTAAATACAGTGCAAATTCTTCGTCCGTCACAGTTTATTTCAACCAAACACTTTTACGAACTGCTAAATTGCCAACACTACTCGAGTAACCGTAAATTATGCAGCGTATGTATATTTTGTAGTTATGATTGAAAGAAACTTTTAGTGTGGTTGTTCCAGCTAAGTGGTGCATTAGTACAAATTTCGACAATGGGACGACGTACTACGATAGAACAAAAAGAGAGGGTTAGTAGCTATTTGCAGAATGACCACTTGCGCCGAAAAATTGCTAAAATGATTTGTCTAAGTGATTCAACAGTGCAAAGCATAATATCTCGGTTCGAGAACTAGAATAACATTCATGATAAGGGAAAAAAGCACATAACAAAATTTTTTAATGAAGTTAATGAGCGTCACATTGTCGGCTCCAAAATTGGCTACGTCAGTTAAAATGAGACTAGTACTAGAATAGCCGAAGAAAAACACTTTATTAACAGTAACCAAAGACCTAAACTTTCGGAAACATTTTATTTTTTTGCGGACGATTATAAGTCAAATCAACAGTGGCAATGTCATGGTTGTTAAAGTCCAATTTATTGAAAAGTGCTGAAAAAACTGGGTATTAAGGAGCAATTTCCGTTCTATCAGGACAACGATCCGAAATAAAAATCAGGTAATTATTCCCACTGCCAGCACAGTCACCTAATTTAAATGTTATTGAGAACTTATGGGCGATATCTAAACAAAACGTCCGCAACCAGACCAGATTTCGAATAACAATGATCTTGAAACTGTCCTAAAGGGGAATGGGCAAAACTAACTCCACAAACCACAAGAAAATTAGTGGAATCTATGCTAAAAACTGTAATTGATCAAAAAGAAGGCCATACTACTAAGTTTTAGATATAAAAAATATTTTTTTTTTAATTTAAATGATTTAAATGTTTTTTTTATACAACTGTTTGAGATAATCAGTGACTACTTCTCTAATCATATTATTTATTCTTAGATTGTCAGTTTTTATAAATATTACTTAGAGACTGAATAAAAATCTTATTTTTGAGTTTAAAAGATATGCTATAAGCCTTTATTAACATTCTGTTAATATTTATTTTTATTTCCAAATTATACGCACTAAATATTCTTAAGATAAGCTGGTTGAAATAACCTGTGAGCCACTATACATATCGCACCCTAAATACAAAAGGGTCACAACTCAAAATACTAAAATTTTTAGGAGACACAAAAAACTATTCATCGTGCACAAGCAACAGACTTTAACATAAAAAAAGACATAACGATATTTTTCCAGTTAAAGAAGATAGTGATGTAAAAGAAATTTTTGCTGTAGTTAGAGATGTATACTCTGAATTAATTAATGGAAAAAAGTCAGTTTTGGAAAATTTTAAGTTGTGACCCTTTTGTATTTAGGGTGCGATATGTTTGCCTAAAGGGCTAAAATGCATCTATATTCATATATTTTGTTTAAATGCCCAAGTTCTTGAACAAATGTATGTAAACAAACCAAAATTTAAATACCCATTTCGAGGAAACATCGCCTCATACAGCAAAACTGGCTAAGAGCCAAGAGCAAAAGACTGCTCTTACACCTGCGCAGAGAGAATAATTCTATAAACAGAATTGTGACGAGCGACGAATTTTTCGATCTGCATTCATAACAAATTCGAAAATGTAAAAAATAAACGAGAAATATACAAATGCTAATGCTTTTTATATTCGACTTATTTGTTATTTAAAAAAAAAAAAATTTAAAAGACTTTGAACCGAGAAACTTTTGCTAGTAATGCCTTCTGATGTTGTGATATGAATTTATAAAAAACTACTTATAATATTGTATGTATTGAGATTATGGTTTCATCAAGATGATTTCCAAAACTAAGATTACGTTAAAATACAAAATTCGTCACAAAATCGTTATATAAAATAAAGACAAGCTGAATTAATTTAAAAAGATGTTTGCCTTTATTTTGACATTGAGCCCATCAATAATATTAAAAAATTTAAGTCACAATATTATAATGACCGTATGTCTGAACTCAGTAATCAGATTAGATAATATGGACAAAAATAGTGATAAAAAGAAGTCTTTATAAATGAAAACAAATACAATATTGATGATTCTAACTGCTAAAAGATTAATATTTGTACGACAAAATAATGTCTCAAGAAAATTTCATAATTCATAATTAAATTAACAATATAGAGAAACATAAATAGATTAATGTTGCATATTTATTGCCGTATTTATAAAAAACTAAAGTAGACTGCAAGTGTACTTTAAGAAAATTTTTTATGAAAATTTTGTCTTAAAGCACACTTCAAGCATACTTTATTTTTTATAAATACGGCAGTTAAAGTTTAACCCCCTTATTCAAAAACGATTATTAAATTTAACAAAAGTTTATTAAGCAAATTTGTATATGCAAATCTGTCTTAATAAACGTTTGTTAAATTTAATAATCGTTTTTGAACAAGGGGGTTAATTTTAAACTCACTGTCGAGAGTGACTTTGGTCGCAATTGTAATCTAGCTGTAATTATATTATTGTTTTCAATACAGAGATAACAACTAAAGAGTTATTGAAACTCTACATTCAATACAATTTATTTGTCGTTTAGAAAAACATTTACAACAGTGAGGGCAAACACTGTACAATTGTACTTTTTTTGATACATTTTAGACACAGTTGGTACCGTGGTACTATCACAAGTCATTTGGTACAATTGCATCAAAATTTGGTATTTCAGATGAAATAGATAAATATATCTGCATGAACATTTTTGAACTGATATCAATTTGATCTTTAATTATCCATCCATAAGATGATTATTACGACAAGACATTTTTAGTTGAATTTTCGAGCCTTTGACATATTAATTTACATAATGAGGCTGAATTAAAAAATGAAAGCTTAAAATGTAGTTAATCAGGATTTCAAAATCGTTAGAAGTTAACTCTTCTATTTTTTCTAATCTTGAAATAATAAATCTAGTTATTCTGGAAATGTAATCGAAGGATGCACATATACTATATATGTACATTAGGGCGGGATATATTTTTTTTTTTTTTTGATGGAGCGTATAGCAATTTTGCTCAAGAGACCATACATAGCTCTATGTCGAATTTGGAGCCCCTCAAAATTTCAAAATAGATATTTTTCCATATATACATAGAATAATGTAATTAAATTCGTCATAAAATCGGATAGGAAAGGAAAGGTTTTTTATCACCTTTCAGAATCTGTATTGATACCAATATTTTTTTTTTTTTTTATTTTAGTAGAGATATTGGAAATTTTTTGTCGATAAATAGCCTAAAATTAATTCTGAATTTTCTTTGATTTGTTTCGATATTTTTTGCAGATTATGAAAGTTCAGATAATTTCCAACAACTTTTACTACGATCAATTTTTTTGTTTTCGAATTCCTTTTTGTAGCAAAACCGATCTGAAAAAATTAAAATTTTCAAGGTTTCAACAAAAAAACACTATCAGGCATGTGATGCAAATCGATATCGAAAACGAATCAGTTTTGGAAATACATTTTAATGCATTTATAATCTAATTTTTAAAATATTTGTTTTAAGGTTCTCTTTAGTAGCCCAATATCTTTATATTTTATGTGATAAAAGTTTTTCAATACAGAAATATTACAAACAAATTGACTTCTAAAAATCAGTCGTTTTCGTTTTCGATTGCCATCACATGCCTGTATTTTTACATTTTGAATTCAATTTATTTTTAAATATTATTCTCGACCTACAATTTAATGTTTTAACGTGGTAATATTAGTTTTTAATGTCATTTTTACTTTCCATTCGAGGGGGTTAAAATTCAAGTTTACAATTTAGTATCAATGATAAAAGTAAATTATTATATTGGTTGTCTAGAAATAGTTTACTATTTTAATTGTACGTTAAATATTTTTAACTTCTAATAAAAAAAATAGCTTTTAAAAGCCTTTTTAAAAAAAGACAGAAGTTAAAATATAAATTTCAAGGCTAAAAGGTAAATAAAAAGACTCAATCTAGCCTCCTGTTGCAAAATACAGTTCTGCGCTAGTTCTAATTTTGCTATTCTAGGGGCTACATTGTTTTTTGAGTGTCAAGATAATCTACCTTTTTGATTGTGCATTCTATATAAATTTAAGATTACCGACGCCTGATGCTGCCACACGGTCCCAGACCATTACTGAGCCGCCACCATATTTTACCGTCTTGGTAACATATTTATTACTAAATACATCGTTGTTGGTTAGCCATAGTCTTAGGGGGTTTTTGACTAGACATATCTGAAACCTACTATCATGGGTGAAAGGGATATTATTCCAAATAATTTGAGACGTTTATATACATATGTATGTATGTAAATGTTCTTTGCGAAATTGGTTTAGTTGTTCTTTGATTTAAAGGCTTCTTAAGTGGCACTTTATCATGCCGGTCATTTTGATACAAAAATCTTCTAATCATATTCGCGCTTACACGTTTTCCAAAGGTTCTAGTAATATTTTCAGCTATTTTTACTTAAAATCATCCGGCAATCCTGCTAACTCGTCATCTATTTTGAGTCCTGCGCTTCTTACTTTTATAGCCGTCATCACCAATTCATTTACGTATTCCTGGACTATGACATAGTTTTTCAACTTTTGATATTTATTTAGTTAGGCTCTAGTTCATTTAATTTAATTTTCATGAAATTATTTTTACTGAAGCTAGGAATTGTTTTACAACTTGAAAAATTTTTTTTTATTAAAATTTTTATTGATAATTTTTTTGGCTGGGATTCGAACCTTGGTTGTTGAATTTACATATGTTTCGAGAAACACCACTTTCTCTCATCAGAATTCTTTGCGTTTCTAACCCTCTGCACCACTTGCGGTGCCTGCTAGCCAACAGACAAACATCAATCTTTTAACCAGTGTTACCTGGTAGTTCGAAATTTGCTGTAATTATAATTTTATTTATTAATTTATATTTTCATGTTGCCTCCTTTTCTTCAGTTTTTCAGTTCAGTTTTTCAACTTCATATTCACAAGTTGTTTTAGCAATTCAACCTTTCTTGTGAGGCCCGTATCCTCATAAGCATTCATAAGTGCGTCCCAGGCTTCTTTATCCGTTGTGGCAGCCGCAATAAGTCCATAATTACATGGATAGACCATCAAAGTTATTTCCGTTCGTTTGAGACAGCATCCTCATTACCACTCAAGCCGGATTCTTCAACTTTCCAGCAACCCTTGATAACCAGGCCAGACCTTGCGTCCCTTTAAACAATCGATAGAAAATCCCGTTGAAACATTCGCAAAAAAAAAAATAACACGCTAAAAAAATTTTTCTTTTCCTTTTTTTAATTAATACAAACGTGACATGTAGCCCATAACCTATTCTAATGAATTTATTTCATAAACTAAAAATATATTCGTAAAATATAACATATTGTGTTTAGTATTGAAAAACAGAGTTACACAAAAATGGATTCTATTAACAATATTAAATAGAGTGCAAGAGAAATAGTAATAATTAGATAAATGCTCATTCATTCTCAACAACCACTATCAAAATCTTTCACTCCGGACCACCTTAAACAATATAGCTCCTACTCCTACGAAATCCACTACAACAAATACACGAATATACTACTATACTTTAGAATATACTACAGACATAGATTCTTAGTTTCGGTTTTTTAGAATTATAAATTATAAAAAATAAAATGATATCAAAACACGTAAGAAAGTATAATCGGTCAAGCCCGATTATATAATACCCTACACCCAGTATATATATAAAACAGTTTTTCAGAAATGGGCGTTATATGGGAGATTGCACACCGATCATCTAAAAATTTAGTGTCATGATGTCTATGAATATAAGTATTATACATATGTGTTAAAGTTTATCTCGATGTAAATACTTTTAAACGATTTTTTTAGCTTAAAGTGAATTACGGAGATGGTCTTATATAGGAATTTCGACTAATTATGGAACGATCATTATAAAATTGAACCGTATTATTTTTAGACATATGAAATATATTTTCGTTCAATATTATTTGAATACCAACATTTTTGAGAGAGTTATTCTCTTTAAAGTGATTTTCGAAAGTGGGCCTTATATGGGAGCTATGATAAATTATGGACCGATCTGCACAAAATTTGTAGATCTAATTTGGCTTCATTTATTACTCATTTGTGGTGAAATTTGTTTGAATACTTGCATAATTCAAATATTTATGATCAGTAAACCCCAATTTCCTCACCACTGTGGTGGTGTAGGGTATAACAACGAAAACTAACAATATAAGCCCAGTTGAGGGTTTCAAAAAGTTCCATAATAAGAATATTTTTTTTTGCTGATTTTTTCCCCAACCAGAAATAAAAATATGATCCAAAAATTAAATAACAATATTAACGTAATTTCGAAATATTAAAAATTGGTTATATTTGCAATTAAGAGACTAAGCTACCAATTCGCCTAATATCAAATTTTGACCACAATAAAATCATTAATTTAAAAACTGGCATGGAAAGATAGAAAAATATCATTAAGAGTTCTTGATTTAGGAATATTAAACTGTATAATATATTCCTCGGTCAGTGGATGAAGTGGCAGTTCTTGAATTTCTTCAGGTTACTCTTCGTCCCATATGTGGCAATTTTGTTTGTTTACATACCCATGCAACCAGAAATGGGCCTAATCGCTAAACAAAATTTGTACGCTTTCAATTTAAGATTTAGACGTAAAATGCAACAAGTCGTTTCATACGTCAGTCTAAGTTGCTGCGAACGGCGCCGAATCGACTCTCCACGGTCTTCGTGTACACTCTCAACCACGTCCGTTATATTTCCTTCACAGCGTGCTAGAGGTGGTCTATTCGGTTGAATATTATCCAATGTTGAATGCTGGGTCTCAAAATGGTGTTGCGAATAGTACGCTCATTATGTTGACCATAAGTGGAGCGAAGAGCACGAACCTGAATTTTCGTAATAAAATTTAACGATTTTTAAACGTTGTTCAGACGCAAGTCTTTCTATTATAAAATGCCCGACAATACTAAACAAAAATAACATGACAGTATGACACGAATCTTTCCAAAAAAGTATCTCTACTTGAATCACCCGTTATTATTACAAAATTAAATTTCATGGAATTTTTATTGAGCAAATTAATTTATACACAAAAGTTCCAAAAAAAATCGAATTCGAGTTAAGTCTACGGAACTGTAGTTGAACAACCTGCGTTAGAGTCTTACGGCAGCATTTATAGAAAAAAAAAAACAAAATTAATTACAAATAAGTACTAAGTAATAAGTAATATGCGTACTAAAATTTACCCTTTTTACAAGTACTTGAGTTCTGAATGGCATATTTCCAGTGGTCTGAATCAAATTTTATAGTTAATAGCTCGTTAATTTTAATTTATATTAGAAAATGCACAGGGTAAGAGGTAAAACCCTTTTTGGCCATTGGTCAGAGGCCAAACCCGATGAAAATCGTTGTTGAATAAGTTCGTATTAATTATTAGTAATACGTACTACTCATAATAGAAAATAATATTTTGTAAAATTTTTATTCGGAAGATCAACTTTTTAAAAAAGGTGCCAAAAAATACCAAGGATACGTTTTTATGCCTTAAGAATTCAAAAAAGTACCAAAAAGATTTTTGCTCCTTATTGAGGTTCTACAAAGGGCTTTAAAAATGTTATTGGGTTCTATGGATACTTTTTTTAACCCTCAGTTTTGTCCATTACATAGAAATAATTTTGTCTTTGTAATTATTTGTAAGACCAGGAATTATTGAAATAAAATTCTATATATTTTTATTGAGAAAATTGGTTGCAATAAAAAAGTACCTAATAGGAATACAATTTTTAGGCCTTAAAAATTCAAAATTCAAGAAAGTGCAAAAAAAATGTCTGCTCTTCATTGATTTTAGCCGGACGAGTTTTCAATTTTATTTATATGTTTATTTATTTAGATTATACGAAAAGTAACAAAAGGTCCCCGGGTACCGATTTCACCCATTTTAATCATTTAGAATTTTTGTAATATCATTATATTTAGTAAAAAAAAAATACCCAAATTTCTCCCCATAATCTGTTTACAGAGCCAATTTGGAAATAAATCTTCTCATCTGGCAACAGTGAATATGATAATTTATATTCTCTTGCTCTCAAACCTGCGCACACAGAATATTGCCATAAATATACATACATACATAAATACAACTGAGTCGAACAATGATTGTTTTTGATGTGAATGTAAAACTCTTATATAAATAACGAGTGAATTCACCACTGTTTCCAATTTGTATAAATCCGCCAGGTATTTTTATCATCGAATATTTTCAAAAAATAAAATTAATTAATTTGTTGAAGCTTTAAAATTGTCTCGTAATCGGGAATGTAAAATAATGTTGAAATTCCTATATTAAAATAGCTAAACCTCAAAAGAGTTTAAATTTTTAATAGAAAATTTTATACCACCAATGCAACTAAATTAAACTAACAACAATTTAAACGTTTTCATCACTTTTCTTTCAAAAAAGTGCAGTCAGTAGCTGAAAAAATGCATTTATATGCAACTTCAATTTCGATATGACAACACTGGTGTAGTTATAAAAAACTAAGAGCATAAGTGAATGCTCTCTCAAAGTAAAATCTATTATATTTGAGGACAGCGTTTCTTGGCACTTTTATACCACCACTAGTTTCGAATAAAGGAATATAGAGAATTATCATTACGATTGAAAAACCAGTATACATACATACATATGTATATTAATTTGAGACCCAATAAAATATATATATATAATTATTATGGACGTTATTCTATTCTAATTTATTTAATCTAAGATCCTTTGTTAGGGTCCTATTGATTTTTAATTGGTGTTGGATGACCAAACGATGGAAAGTGAAAAGAGTTTTAATTCAATTGTTAACGACGATTGTCTTAGGATTTAGTGAGGCCGCAGAAAATGTGTTTTACTTATGGTCCACGTTTAATATTTCAAAGTGTTACAAACGACATTACAAAACCAATATAGCGACTATATTTTTGGTAGTGAGTAAAGACATGTAAAAGAGAAATATCAGCTGTTTGTTTGACTTTGTCTGTTTTCTGTCTGTTTGTAATCTGACACAAAGATTAGTTTTTTATTTGAAATTTATTGCAATCTATTGGTTACACATCAAAACATGTTCTGGTGGCAACAACTTAAATAAATTGTTTGTAATGTAAAACTATTTTGCTATTACGCATTTTAGTAGAAATTAAAAAATAAAATTCATTAATTATAATTAATAACTTCTACAACAAATTGTGTTTTTTAATTAGAATATTTATTTGTCTTACAAAATTAATTTCTAAATAAAAGCTGAAGAATATGTAAATACATAAATTTATGATTCCCAACATACATAACATATGTTCGTTGCTTCAAAATGTCGTATGAGTCATTGCAAGAATGTGTTCATTCGGTCTTTATACCCAATGCAAAACGTGGTTATTGGGCCAATCCCAATGATTTCATCTATGCTGGTCTGGGATTGGCTTTTCGTGTGGACGTATTTGTACTATCGTGGTACTATTTGATGGAATCGAGTTGTAAGTATTATTTTAAGGTCATTTTTTTAATATAAATTGTATAATTTGAGGATACTTAGCTTGAACAATGAGGCAACAAACATTTCGATAGGCTTTACATATTTTATATACCTAAATATCCGAAATTATACACGCAGAGAAAAAAACATGGTTGTGGTAAACATAATCTAAGAGCAACATATTGTGATAAGATTCATGATTGTAGGTAAAACATATTATGATGAATATAAGTGTAATAAAATATCATATTATGATCAATTATAATCGCAATATTTCATCATAATATTTTCTTGTTAATAATAATTTGATATTATAGCATCATATTATAATCTAATATAATCATAAAATAGTCATACATGATTATATTATGACCCAAGGTAACCGTATTATAGTTTAAAGTAATCATATTATGTTCTAAATTAATCATATTATATTCTAAAGTAATCATATTATGATATAAAGTAATCATATTATGATATATAATAATCATATTATTATCTTAAGCAATTATATTATGATTGTACTTTATCATAATATGTTAAATTAATATCATTTTAGTTTTACTATTTATCATATTATGAAAGTATACATTCATGAATGCAATATTATGCAATGGTACAGTTAAAACATTATTTCTAATTAAGACACAATTATTTTAGTATTTCGTATAATCGCAATTATTTCTACATTTTTTTAATAACACAAAACCAAAAAGCACTAGTTAATATTTTTGTAAATAGAAATAAATATTTGCAGACCTTCAACGTTTATAAAAAAATTACATTTATTTGTAGATTTTTATTTTGAGAAATTTAAGATTATTTATTTTATGTACACTTTATTTAGGTCTTTTACACGTCTATGAAAATTGTAGTAATAATTAGTATATTTTAAGTACGAATTGTTTTTTTTTTTAAATATAGAAACATTTAAATCCAACTAAATATTCCGATATCACGCAGACAAACTACTGAACTGATGCAAAAACATTCTACAAATGGTAAAAAAAAATATTATTAAAATTAAACATCTTTGCATTTTAAACATAATATGAGTACAAATATAGAAGCTTATCATTTAATAGTTACTAGTAAGTTTAAATAGTTGTAAATAACATAATATGTTTGAATAGTTATCATTCAATAGTTGTGGTAAACGTCTTCTAAGAAAAATTATGTTTCAGTAAACCATATTCAATTATTGCGATAAGCATACAAATGTTTATAGTAACTAAATTATTGTTAAAATCAAATTAAAATAACAATTATTTGTGTATCACAACAATATATTGTTACTAAAAACACAATGTAGTTGTCGTAACAATGTCCAATCATGTTTTTTCTCTGCGTGTAGGTGACAAAATTATAGGTGATATTTAGACCAAAATTGCAAATTGCTTTCCAAACCATCGCCATGTATTCAAATTGTTTATCATCTGAGCTTACATCGTTTTATAACATAAGTTACAGTACTTTTTGACAGTTTTAGCTTATTTTATGCAGTGCATTTTTTTGTTTTTGCTTTGAAGTTTTATAAAACGTAAACTAACAGGAGCTTAAAAAAGAAATTGGTGTCATTTAAAAGAAGAATTTATTGCAAAAATGTACATTTTAATATATATCTATATATAAACACTAAAAATAAACAAAATAAATAAATATACGTCACAGCTTATTTTATGCACTTATGGGTTTCAAAAACTTGAAATAACACGATTTAATATTTGGTGTGATAACCTTTATTATTTTTAAAAGATTTAAGACGATTTGGCATAGATGTGATCAGTTTTTGGGTAATACTCAGCGAAATATTCGACAACTTCTTTAGTAGCTCTTTTGTGAAATAATTTTTCTTAGAAGTTTTGTGTTTCCTTATGCTGGTTTCTATAGTTGACCATAAATTTTCGATAACAAATGTAAGCAGTTATGTACATACTATATATTAGCCACGCTTGTATAATACCCAATTTGTGCTTTGGATGGTTATCAGGTTCTCCACGCCTTCCAACAAGTCGTCCTTCAGAATCTGAAGGTACTTAAACTTGTACTTGGTTGTTTCAACAAATGTAAAGTTCCCACTACCAGCATCTGACATATCAGACCAAATCTTGACACTGCCACCACCATGCCGTGACCGTATTCCAAAATGCAAATTCCTTGCAAACATGTTCTTTGGTGAAATGTAGCCTGCACAGTTTGTTTGCCGGTTTTATAAACGATTTCTTGCGTGCAAGTGGGCCATTGAAATCATGTTGGCTCAAGTCACGAAGAACAGTTTCAAAGCAACCTTGTTTGCCCAGGTCTGCTTCATCTTTGGAGACCAGTTGTAATGTTGATAGCCTTGGATTTGCCCATATTTTTTTTAAAATGTGTCGCTCATCATGCTCACTGAAAATTATATTTTGTTCATTATATGCCTTTGATTTTTATGGATTTTCATGCGTAAGCTTTACTCTTAACCATTTCTGATATTTTTAGCTGTAATGGTTTAAAACCAATTCTCATCGTTCGATCGTTGTATGCGGACTCTTTTTAACTATTTTAAATTGATACTTGACGTTACAAAATCGGACTCATAATTTTACCAAAAAAATATTGATAGAAGTAGAAAAAACGAAAAATTAACAAAGCTGCATTGAACTATAGGTAGAGTAGAAATTGACTGCATAAAATAAGCTGTAACGTAAAAATTGAGCATGTTTCTTTGTTTTTTAGTTAAATATTTTTTGTTTGTTAGACTATAACACTTTTTCTTTTAATAACAGCAATTAATTTTTTTAAGTTTTCATTAGTTTTCTTTTTATAAAGCTATGAAAACAAAAAAATTCCCTGCATAAAATAAGCTGTAAGCCAGTGTATATTCAGAATGATTCAGTTTTTGACGAAATACGTGTGTTAAAATATGTATTCCATTTGCACGAATTTGTTAAGATACAGAAATTTTTTTCTTTATGTATGTAGTATGTATGTTTTCTTTTCAGTGTGTATACGAGTTTACTACGCCGTATGAGTAATTTCGATTAATCCAATAAATATATATTACTCATAGGCCTACTTGGTAAATATAAAAAATAAAGATACGTATTTAAAATGATTTCAATCATCGTACAAAACGAAAATACACTCAATTCTGTTTGTATGCGGTAGATACGTTCCTGAGCAAAACGCATAAAAAAGACACTATCTACATTGAATAAATAGGGATAGGTTCTATAGCTCTCGAAAACCGCGTAAAACCAAATTTTTCTTTGAAGAATAGAGGGTTATACATTTATAAAATCACGAGTTAAAAATTAGTTTTTTATTACACTTTTCTTAGAAATAAAATGATAATTATACCTATTCATTATCTTCACTTGTTGGCAATGCGCGTGACCGTTTCTAGCTGGTACGAAATCGCTATCATCGCTGCTGTAGCTAGTCAACAATTCGGGTAATGATACTAAATAATAATTCTCCCTCATTAGACCCAGTGCTAATTTCAACGACTGGTGGTTTTGCTTCTTTGGCAACAAAATCTCTTATTAAACTTTGCGAAGATTTCTGAAATTGTTTAAGAAGTTCCTGATAGCCAGAAATGCAACTAGTCAGGGGCCAAATTTCCGCATTCGTGATCGCATGAGCTATCGTATCGAAAAATGATTTCGATATCGTAATCAAAAATGATTAAAAAAAAAATGATCAAAAATGATTACGATATCGAAATCATTTTTCGATACGATAGCTCATTCGATCACGAATGCGGTAATTTGGCCCCAGGTCTCGCTGGAATTTAAATACCCGTTCGGAATTGGGTCATTATTAATAAAATGATTTTCCAATGAATTGCAAAGTTGAAGACCTTCTCGAATTATTTTTGCAGTGAGCAGTATAGGTTCACTGTCTTCTACATCACTATTATTTTCTGGATCTAGGACCGGATTTAATACTAATTCGATAATATCAGCATTACTTAAGGCCTCGTCCACAAGCAATTCATCAACTTCGTGTTCGTTAAATGTTTCAAAACCTTCGCCACCAATTTCATGTGCTAAAGCAATAATTTCAGTAGAAACCGTCGTCGACCTTTTGATTAATTGCGTTTCTGTTTATAATGCATCCAGGCCAAAGTGTTTTCCAACTCGCATTTAAAGTTTGTCCTCTTATTTCACCAATATCAGAAGTTGCATATTTCATAGAGTTTAAAATCGAAAACTTTTTCCAAACGTCTGTTTATGTTTTTTACAACTTATGAATGTTTTGTATAAAGGTGAGGTTTAGACGACTAATCTGTCAACTGCAATATCTGATAAACTTTAAGTCTGTCACCGTTCAGCCCCTACACTATCAGACTTTTTTGTCTGATTTTGGTCGTCAATTAAACTAGCAATTTTAATAAAAATTAAATATTTAAATTAAAATCGTATGTCTTATAAAAATTTGTACTAAAAACCGCATAAGAATAAAATCGCATAAAAAAGTCGCATAAAAACAGAGTTGAGTGTAGGTTCAAAGTTAATTTTTATGGGCGGGCTTATTTTTTTAATAACCTCACTAAATTATAGTTTATATTATAGGTAGCATGTATATTAGCTCTGTATAGACTTTCAGTCTAATTCATAAAAACTTAACAAGGGTTTATAACATATTCATACAAAATTTTCTTTATAAGCCTGTTATAAACCTTTGATAAGTTTTATGAATAAGAGGGTTAATCTCTAACATAGCCTCACAAAAAGTAATCTGTGATGATAAATCCTATGATCGCAATTGCTTTGGATTTTCAGAAGCTCAAATACGGCAATTTTATCAACCAACTATCTCAATAGCAGTCTCATAAGAACCATTATGTTGACAGAAAATAACTCGAATTTTACCAAATGTTTTACAGATTCCAAATTTTCATGGTGAATGATATTTAAAGCGTAATTGAATTCATTGTAACAATTTTCAACAACTGATTTGCCAACAAGTAAAATGTAAAAACAAGCAAGTTATTTAAATTCGATGCTGTTGGAAAATATAGTTCTTGTCAAAAATTATTTATTTCAATAATGAGGAAAAATGAAAACGAAATATTTGAAATGAATGCAAACACTAAAGTACCCAAACAATTTGACTTTTCTTTTGTAGGAATAATATTGTTCAAAGAATTGGAATCATTAAAATTTGTAACATTCATATTCATACATATGTATCTTATTTATTTCCTTTGCAGTTATTTCCTTCGTGTTGGCATATTTAATAAGTTTAGTTGTTTATGTAATACCATTTATTTCAGCATTCCGTATAATGCCCCTCTTTAAAGGTTTGTTTTTTTTTATACCCTTCACCTTCATGAGAAGGGTATATATAAGTTTGTCATTCCGTTTGTAATTTCCACAATATAATTTTCCGACCCTATAAAGTATATATATTCTGGATCCTTATAGATCGCGGAGTCGATTAAGCCATGTCCGTATGTCTGTATGTCAGTCTGTTGAAATCAGTTTTCTGAAGTCCCCAGATATCTTCGACATCTAAATCATCAACAATTCTGTCAGACATGTTTTCGGGAAGTTTGCTATTTAAAATCAGCAAAATCGGTTTAGGCCCATCAGAGTTATGGACCAATATGTGAGACAACCTCCATAAAAATTTGATATTTTTTGTCCATTTTATTGCAATATTTTGAAATATATTGCAGATAATCCATGAAATTTTTGTTGTTTTTATGATAATAGAAGAAAGTGTGCGAAAAATAATATGAATCGGTCCATGATTTCTCATAGCCCCCATACAAAAATCTTCCCGAAATATTGCTCAATTATACATAAATGCATATAAAATTGGAATATGAAGACAAAATTCAGCAAAAATAAGTTGTATGCAAAAATAAATCGCAAAACGAAATTTTTTTTAGTTCGGTCCATATTTGACCATAGACCCCATATAAAGTCTACTTCCAAAATTCACTTAAATACTTTTAAGCAGGTATAAATAATGTTAAACGGCTAAAATTTGACATGAAGAATCTTTATAGGCAAATAAATTGTTGTACTAAATTTTATGGTGGTCGGCCCAGAATTCGTCATAGCTCCCAAACAAGGACCTCATCTGAAAAAGACATTTATCCCTATATATATTGTATAGGTATCGGTACTGACTCAAAACTTTACACAAATTATTTACATATATACAAAAATCATCCCACAAAATTTTGTGAATTTCGGTCCATTTTTAACCGTATGCCTCATATAAAGCCCTCTTCCGAAAATTACTTTAATACTCATAAATCTCTTATAAATAAGGGTACCAATCCAAAATTTTACACGGATCATTTACATGCATGCCTAAATCAAACTGCGGGATTTTGAGAATATCGGTCCATATTTGACTATGTCCCCCATATAAGGTCCACTTCCGAAATCCACGCTAATACTAATATATATCTTAAATATACCGTTATTATGTTGAAATTCGACATGAAATATCCTCATATGCATGAATATCACTGTTCCAAAATTTAAGACTATCGGCACATAATTTGTCATAGCTGCCATATAAAAATTTCCAAAAAAAAACAAATAAATTTGGGTCAAAAAATATTCTTTTCGGATTTAACCCATATTCGCTCCATATATTATTTTATATCGTTGGAAAGGTATTTTTAATACCTTTTATTTAATGTATTACAAATTATCATACACCCAGTAGTTCCCGAGATATAGGCCTATATATTTTCAACTTTACGGGCCCGCCCCTTCGAAAATAGGCGTGACCGCCAACAAATTTTTTTTGCTGGCATCTCCTCTAAAAGCCCTATTTGATAAAGTTTTTTTTTTTTTTTTTGAGCAAAGTCACTAAAACCGAATTGTTCCCCTTTTTTATACTCTGTTTGTTAAATTACACTCAAGATTATTATGAACATCAGACAAACTCTGTAAATTATGGTAAGAATTGGTAATTAAATCAATTATAAATAGTCAAAATTAGATAGGACTTCAAAATATTTAACATAAATTATGTTGGTCGTAAAATTGTCTTTCAAACAATATATAAAATAATAATTAAATTTGCACTAAGACTGAATAGAAAACACAGAATAAGGATATTCTAGTCCTATAACCAGTGTAGTTTTTTATCTCTTATTACGTTTAGGTGGAGGGTATTTAAGATTCGGCACAGCCGAATATAGCACTCTTACTTGTTTATTTGAAGTTATTCTAAAAAGTTTTAAACTAACTATTTATTGTAGGCCTTGGTTATGCTGCGCTGGTCTTAAATATTTTTTTTATTTCATTTTATGGTATTTTTGCCACTGTACCTCTTGTTTACATGTTTGCTTCAATGCAGCCCACATTACCTTGGAGCTGTGAGGGTCTTAAGGGATGGGCCACCAAGTTAACTAAACAGGAGGAGACAAATGTATGATAAATACTTTTTAACATTAACTTTTCAAATACCATAAATAATTGTTTATATTTTGTGTTAATGCTAAACTTGAATATTTTTCAGCTGTGTAATATAAAAAATGCTTCAGAGACTGATCATGCGCGTATGTCTCTCAACAATCATTATGTACCCTCAGCGTTGTATTTTAAGTAAGTTTATGGAAATTTTGTTTTAATTTTGCTTACCATTTAGTAAATTCATTTGAATTTATTTTCTTTTTATCTTTATTCAATTTACAGAACTCTTTTTAATGTTGAAAATTCTTCGGAGTTTTCCATATCGTGGCAATTAATTGTATGTGCCATTGTAGTTTGGGCCATAGCGACTGTAATTCTTTTGAAATTCTTTAATACTGAGAAAGTAAGTGTGATCTTAATTTAAAACAGATCCGGAACGGAAATAATGCTCCAGCTAAAATGTTTGCTTAGATTTAAAAATTCCTCTCCATCTTTATTTACACTATATAAACGGATGCTTTTGCTGGTGTTTGTAATGTCCAAAAATATTGTTGCATTTTTGATTCGATTTAATAATGTCTGTTCGTCCGTCTGGCTGGCTGTGCATATAAAAGTTCTGTTACGAGATATCAACTAAATTTTAAATTGATTTAAACCCGTATTTAAGTCAACTAGAATGAATTTAGTGAATTTGTTTTTGTCTTAAGGTATGGTCAGACATGGCAAATATTAATTTAAAAAAGTGTAACCACTTGTTCAAGAATAAATTTGTTTGACGTTGTTTACTCTTACAAGAGTTTTGCAAGATCAAACAGCATCAAATAAATTAAAATTAAATATTTGCTGTGTCTTGTCCTAAATAAACGAAGTTTTTTTTATATATAAACGAGTTTGTTTGGTGGTTACGTCTTTTTCGGCAAATATTTTCCAAGAGTGACCGTACCTTTAGATGTATGACGGGTCTAGCATTACATGATCTTACGAGGGCGGTTCGGAAACTTTTTAGCCTAGAACAGAAAGCGCGATAGAAACAGAAAAAAAAAGTTAAGTATTTTGGAAACTTCCGTCTCTGCTATGAACACATGTTAAACTTCTTTTCGATCTGACCACTCCTTCATATAGAAACAGGGTTTAAAAAAGACGCATCCGCGATTTTTTTACAATGGAAAAATTAGAGATTCGTCCTGTCATTAAATATTTAAATAAAAAAGGTTTATCGGGACAAAAAATTCACACTGATATGCAACAGTAAAAAATTGGGTTGCTGAATTTAAACGTGGTCGTACAAACTTTGAGGATGAACCACGTAGTGGACGTCCAAACACAGCAACAACAACAGAAATTGTAGTCAAAGTGCATGATATGGTATAAATGAACGACGAGTAAAAGTGCGTGAAATATTCAATATCATGGGCATCTCAAATGATCGAGTCCATTTAATTTTGCATGAAGAGCTACAGATGAAAAAGCTTTCTGCAAGATGGGTGCTGCATTTGTTAACAGTCGACTAAAAACGCATAAAAATGAAAATTTCTCAAGCTAGCTTGGATCGTTTTAAGAAAAATAAAATTGATTTTTAGCATCGTTTCAGAACTGTTAATGAGACGTGGATCCATCACCATACTCCAGAGATAAAAGAACAAGCCAAGCAATGGACGGAAGCTGGAGGAAGTGCCCCAAAGAAGGCAAAAACAATTCAATTGGCTGGTTAGGTTATAGCAACGGTTTTTTGGGACTTCAAAGGTATTTTATTGACTGGCTATCTGCAAAAGGGTAAAACAATAAATTCAGAGTACTATTGCAACATTTTGAATCAATTTAATGTAAAAATTCGGGAAAAGCGTCCTGACTTTTAACACAAAAAAATAATAATTTTTCATCAAGACAGCGCACCAGCACACACGAATATTTTGACAATGGCTAAAATCAACGAATTAAAGTACGAGTTGCTTGACCAGCCACCTTATTTTCCCGATTTATCTCCCACTGACTTTTACCAGTTCCCAAATCAAATAAAGATGCAATTACAGTTGTAAACCACTATTTTGTAGGTCTTGAGTAAAACTATTTTAATCAAGGGATAGAATTGCTAGTTAAGCGTTGGACTAAGTGTACTGAAGTTTTAGGAGATTATATTGAAAAATAAAAATGTTTTTGAAAAACTAACTATTCTCTTTCTGTGCTAGGCTAAAAAGTTTCCGAACTGCCCTCGTAGACTTACATTAAGTATATCTTTCTTTGAATGACCATGTTTCCTTTACAGCTCGGTCAAATTATACGTTACACTGTTTGGACATTATTAGGACTTCTGGTATTGTTAATAATACGCTTTAGCCTTCTGCCAGGAGCTGGTCATGTATATCGTAGATTTTTCACATTCAACATTGAAGATGTTTTAATGGGTCTCCTCACTATACCATATGATGGAATAATTGCTTTAGGACCCGGCTGGGGTCTGTTCATAGCTCTATCTAGTTTTAACAAATTTAAAAGTAATATTATAAAACAGAGTTGCTTAATAAGTCTCGGACAGATGGGTATAGTTGTTGGTTTAATTTTGTTGGCCAATTTCATGGAAAAATATTTTAAAGGTTTGTTTTAGAAATTTTAATTAATAAACACAAAATTACAAATTCAAAATTATATTTATAGAAGTCACGACTTTTAATTATGTGTCGGACGTGGGGCATGTTTGGGATTTATATTTATCAGCCGGCAGTGCTATGTCTGATATGGCTTGGGCCAACTTGTGGTCAATATTATATTATCTTATGCTGTTTCTGGCTGCTATGCTTTTAATCGTGAGTGTTGTGGCTTTATATTTTTTAAATTTCCTTTTTTTAATTTCACACATTTCTTTTTCCAGATCGTGCAGTTGTATACAATATTGACCACTATTCTCGATGAGTTTGAGGTCTTGAGAGATTTTAGAGTAGAAGTTTTAGCATGTCTTATAACTTTCGCCGCAGTCATCTCTTTATATTTCACCACAAATGTAAGTTCGTAATCTTTATTGGTAAGAAAAAGAGCAGGAGCTAAATGTTTAATATCTTATTCCTCGGTCTTAATAGGATGACTATCAATATTTAAACATTCTGCTGTCTGATACTTATCTCTCACATGCAATCTTTAATTTAATGTTAATCTTGATTGTTCTGTGGATTTATGGATGTAAACGTTTCCAAAGTGACATGGAATTTATGATAAATGTGAGTTTATCTACTTGCCAAATTATGTTTCTCAGGTTTCTGGCACCTTTGTTAATATTAATATTGCTGGTAAGTCATTATATGTGTTAAATTATTATGATAAATTTTGTATTTTACATTATAGTCAATATTAAAAATAATCAATTCAAACCTGGCACAGTTTAAAACAAATTGGTAGATAAACATTCATAATATAATTTATATTTTCAGGCTATTGGCTTTTTCTGGATGTTCTTCATACACGCTTTATTTGCCAATGTTGTAACTTTGGTCTTCGCTGTAGTCTTTATTGTTATTCCATGGTTTTTAGTACCGGCTTATGCCATCTGTTACATGTGCATTTTGGTGAACAGTATCAGACCAAAATATTGGTATCCCGTTAAACCGGAGGACTGTAAGCGTTACAAAGAAACGATTGCAAATAAGGATGTTATACATCAACATATTGAGGTTACAAATAATATATCTGCTATATAACTTTGCTTTGCAAAATTAATGGTAAAAACAGTTAAAACAACTTTTTGTTAATTTCTGCTTCAAATGTGAATAAAATTTGTCGATAAACTTAATAAAACCAGATTTTCTGTATATATTTAAATCAAATTTAAGAAGATCTGCAAAAAAATATGCTTACATGCTTTATCTCTTTTAGTTCAATAGATATTATACCCACCACTAAACATATGGACAACACATTATAAAACATCGAAAAAATGGTCATAGTACTAAAACAAGTAAGAAAGTATAGTCGGTCAAGCCAGACCATATAATACCCTACACTAAGTAACAGTTTTTCAGAAATATAGTATATCGGACCTATTATGGACCGATCATCCAAAAATTTAGTGCCATGACTTCTGTGAATATAAATATTATGTATTTTAAATTTCATCTCAATATAAATACTTTTGAAAGATTTATTAAAGTGAATTCCGGAGAGGGTTTTATATGGGAGTTTTGACTAATTATGGACCGATCATCATAAAATTTTACCATATTATTTGTACATATGTATATGGAACATACATGTGTTCAATATTATTTATATAGCACCATTTTTAAAAGAGTTATGCTCTTTAAAGTGATTTTCGGAAGTGACCCTAATATGGGAGCTACGCTGATCAATTATGGAGCATACTGCTCAAAATTTGTAGATGGGATTTGATTTCATTTACCGCTCATTTGCGTTGAAATTTGTTTAATTACTTGCATAATTGAAACATTTATGATCGTTAAACGCCTATTTCGAGAGGACATTTATATTAGGGCCAGCTGAAATAATGGACCGATTTCTACCAGTTTCAATCCCATCCGTCCTTGGATCGAAAAAATACCAAGTAACAAATTTTACTGAAATGTCTTTAAAATTGCGATCTGTACTCATGGACAGCCAGCCAGACGGACGGACGGAAGGTCAGACATCATTAAATCAACTCAGGAAGTGATTCTGAGTCGATCGTGGTTGTTGGACCCATATTTATGGGCGTTATAAACATTAGCACAAATCCAATATACCCTTCCCACTCCCCTTTTTTAACTGCTTCTTAACATATTATGTATGAATGAATAAGAAATTTCTCTTTAAAAATATATAGGCAATGCAGTTGTGTGAGACACTGTATGTGGATGACGACACCTATAAAACTCTTGTAAAGAAACGGACAATAAATAGTTGAAATTAGAAACAATTTTTACAAGTGACGGAGGGTATTAAAGATTCGTGACATAATAAAACAACAATTGTTTATTTTATTTATTTGCATTTTTCTTTTCAATTTTATTTCATTTTATTTATCATTTTTATTTACTTTCTGCACATACATATGTACAAGGTTTTATTCATCATATATAAATACATATTAATACGAACTTTAAAATCAAAACTTTTTAAAAATTCCCTCTTTAATTGCTGATAACGAAAATGGCACAAAATAAAGCAATTATTGATTACAGCTTGTGTATTTGCTGGGGATGCTAATATCAACTAAATGTCATAAATATCAGCATTCTAGAAAGAAAATTCAAAAAGATTTTATGAATTTACAAGACTTACAAGACCAATATACAGATATTCAGACAATGCTGATGCACATTGTTAAATCAAATTTGAAATTAATATTAAATTTCATATTTTCAATATTCTATTTCACATATGTACGTATGTATAGGTATATATATCCCCACCCACCAATGTATAGAGATGTAGCTAGTGAACGCTATTTAACACAAGAAAAACCAAACACATTTTTTTAAAAATCTCGAATCTGATAATTTATTAACTTACAATTGGCAGCCCCAGCAGCAATGTTGTCGATATCGCTGTTCATGGTGACGATGATGATAATGATGACGACAATAGTTGCTCACACATTTCTGCACATGATTTCTACAATGTAATGAATTGGATTGTTTGCAGAAATTCTAGTTGCAGTTACATTTAGTTTTGAAAAACAAGTGTTTTGTGATAATCACATACATAAATACAAAATAATCGAAATGTGAACGAGAGGCCGTTAGTATTCCAATCGCATATAAAAATTAACAAATAAAGAAGGAAAATGTATTAATTATTTTATTTATTTATTTACTTACTTACTAATTCACTTTTGATTTGTCATCACTGCTTTTAGTCGTGTGCCAAAGCTTCGACTATTTAGATCGAGCTTTGTGGCAAGTAATTTTTAAAATTGTTTAAAATTTTTATTTATTTGTTCAAGTATTCAAGATAATAATGCAATAATTTACGAGTAAAAAACATAAACAAATCAAATAATTAATACAAATATAACAACAATTACATTTACAAAAATTTAATAGAGCAAAAAACCAAAACTACGTCTCTCAAATTTAGACTCTCAAAACGTCTGCACTCGTATTATGATAAGAAATTTAGCTGACTGCAACGTTTTTGAAAATAAAATTATTTTCATTGTCAAGTTTGCATAATTTTGAAATTGTGTTAATTTAGTTCGTTTAATTATGGTTTATGAAACATCTTATGAAACCGGCCTACGTCCGTTTGTTCCGGATGCAGAACGAGGCCACTGGGCCAGTCCCAGTGACTTTATATATGCTGGCATTGCTTTGGTATTTCGTATGGATTTTTTCTCCATGTCATGGTTTTTTTCTATGGAATATCACGGTGAGTATTTAAGATTTTGGTTTTATGAAAAAGTAAAAAACGATTTAATAAAATAATATATTTTACAACATTAAAATTGATATTACAAAGTTGTTACCCAGTAAAAACTTAATTAACAAATTAAGCTAAAACAAGTAAGAGTGCTATATTCGGCTATGCCGAATCTTATATACCCTTCACCTTTGTTGTGGATGCATAATTATATTATATACATACATACATATATATGTTATGTTGTTACGTTTTTACCTTTCAAAAACGGTGGTTTATTTCCTTTAAATAAACCGGATTCGTTTTAATTGCAAAATAAAAGAGTCAAGTAGTTTGAAGAAAATATAACGAGTCTTTTTTTATTTAAATGTACACAAACACAATTAAAAACAAGTAAGAAAGTATAGTCGGTCAAGCCCGACCATATAATACCCTACACCCAGTATATCAATATAAATATTATGTGTGTTAAACTTTATCTCGAGGACATTTATATGGGGGCCAGGTGAAATAATGGACCGATTTCCACCAGTTTCAATCCCATCCATCCTTGGGCCGTACGTACCAAATTTTATCGAAATATCTTCAAAATTGCAACCTGTACTCTTCGCACAAGCTTTACATGTACAGCTAGCCAGCCAGCTATGGGCGTTACAAACATCAGCAAAATACAATATCCTCTCCTCACTATGGTGCCGTAGGGTATAAATATACTAATAATGATTTATAATGGTTAATGAACTTATCTAATAATATTTATGACTACATATATAAAATAAATCTTTAATATATAATTATTAATTCAAAAAGTGGCGAATAAGGCTATAAAATAAAGAATTCTTCAAGTCATTAATATTAAGACTGCAAGTAAAGATTTTGCAGGGTAGTTTAGGAGATTTTCGTCCCGAAATTCTATTAATTTTTAAAATAAGTAGGTTTTCTTTGCGACATGACAGTTTAAATTTTTGGCTGTAGCACTTTACAAACTGTTGCATTGTTTCTATTTCGCTGGAACAGCTTGAAGATAATATAGTTGTACATGTTTACCACAACAATGTCAATATTTTTACACGTTTTTTAACAATGTTATGGTACCTGTAATTAATTATATGACTACAATCATATATACTATATATATATTTGTTACAATCATGTTTATAATGAATCCATTTACCATAATTTGTTGCATTTTTATTATGATAGAGAACAATATAATATCATCATATAAACATTACATAATTGCTAAATTCATATATATGATTGATATAATCATATGAATGGTAACTTAATCATAGCATTGTTGTAGAAATCATATAAATAATTACAGTGACCATAATGTTTTAAAAAAATGTTTAAAAATGTTGAAATAGTTGTGTGTGTAGAGTTACTCACATTTCCTTAAGAAATCCCTAAGAATATTTTTTCTGTTATTCATTCAAGGATTTCGGTGACCACACCTTTCTAAATTTTCTGTTCTTCAGCGTAGGTACTATTGATCGATTTATTGCAATTTCTATTGCTTAATAAATCCTATTGAATATATTGGATGTTAAATTTGTTTCTTTTTGCCAATGCAAGGAAAACTTAAATGTTTTTACCAGTTTTTTTTTTACAAATTTCACAAAAAAATGCGAAAGGAAAATACATTTGTGATACACTGTAGCGCAATATTAGCTTAATTTACATCTGTTTAACACGTCCTAACTTTCAGATACTGCCATTATACCTACATATCTATTAACATTAGCTGTCTATGGAATACCTTTGATGGTAATACAATCATTTATGGGCCAATTTTCCAGCAGTAGTTACATATCAGCATTTCGTCTGGCGCCTTTATTCAAAGGTACGATTTTTTAAAGATTTAATCGAAATATTTATCTCTTCTAAACACAAAGACTATGTTTAGGTGTTGGTTATATAACATTGGCCATAAACTTGTGTGTTATCATGTACTATAGTGTTTTTGCTGTGATACCTCTGGTCTATATGTTTGCCTCCATGCAACCCACTTTGCCCTGGAGCTGTGAGGGTTTTAAGAAATGGGCCATTAACTTAACGGATCACGAAGAGACTAATGTAAGTAAATAATTTAAATAAGATGTGTGTTTTATGCTTTCTTAAATGAACGCTATTAATGTTTTAATCTTATTTCTAAAGCTGTGTAATATAAAATTTGCAAATGCTACAAACGATTATGATGATGGGGCCGGAAATGATACCTCGTATGAATACATTAATCATCATATACCATCTGTCTTATATTTAAAGTATGTTTTCGTTGTCAATTTTAAATTTCGTTTTCATTTGATATTAATATTGTTTAATTTTGTTTTAGAACTATTTTTAATGATCAAAACTTATTTGAATATGAAGATATGCAGTTTACTATGTCCTGGCAATTGGTGTTGTGCTCCATTTTATTATGGTCTATAGTGGCTGTAATAATTTACAAATTTTTCGATCCAGAAAAGGTAATTAATATACATGAACATAAGTACTAATCAAAAATGATTTCGAATTATGCAAAAATCTATCATATGTGGTCATATAAAATCGGTTTTTGTTTTTGTACATCGATTTGATAAAATTTGCACTAAATGGGAATTGTATATAAAAAATAGCTATGTATATTTGTTTTTGATACCCTCCACCATGAGTGGTGAATGAGGGTATATATACGTTTTTAATTCCGTGTGTAACACTGAGAAATATTCATCTGAGACCCAACAAAGAATGTATGTATATTCTTAATCCTTATGAAATTCTAAGTCGATTGTGCTATGTCCGTCCATGTAAAACGATCTCACGTCTAAAATACACAACTAAACTTCACAAAATTCATTTAAATATACTGTTTGGTATTGAAAATCTGCAAAGTCGGTCTAGTAGAACCAGAGTTATGGAATAAAATGTAAGACAGACAACCTCCTTAATTTTTTTCACATTTTCAACAAATATTTTGCTATTTTGTTTAAACATATTGCTGATAATACCATGAAATTTTCTACACATTATTGTTATGATAATAGAAAAACTGTCATGAAAATGGTGAAAATAGGTCCGTGATTTCTCATAGCCCGAATACAAATTTCTTCCCGAAATATGGCTAAATGGTACTAAAAATACTTTAAAATGAGAATATAAATACAAAATTAAGCAAAAATAACTTTCATATAAAAATAAATCTAAATCTACTTCGGTTCGATTTGGTCCATGTTTGACCATAGCCTCCACACAAAGACCGCTTCAGAAATTCACTTAACCCTTTCAGACCGTGATGTATGGGTTTCTGTTTCCATATTTCTGCTACTGTTAACCCAATTTGAAATAGACTGGCTTGCATCGATTGTGCTGATTGTTTGATGCTTCTCACATTTCTCTTTTGTTTGATTTGCCGTTACTTGAATTATTGCGAAATTCTTCAGTCACATTTCAGTTTTAGCAAAATGAGCCGTGTAAATAAGTAAGTGGCTTTAATTACAAAAGTATTAATCATTTACAAATAATGAAGTGCACATACATACATACATATATTAAATAAAACAAGTTATAGTGCTATATTAGGCTGTGCCGAATCTTTAATACCCTTCACCTAAATGTAATAAGAAATACATTCGGAACTCGATTATCCGTTATTCGGTTAACCGGTAACCGAGATTAACCGTCTGTTGTTTTTTGTTTGCAATGTTTTCAAATTGTTTGCTTCGATTAACCGTGATTACCGGGGAATTCCCTTGTTTGCATACGATGACTCAGAAGCATTTAAAAGTGATTAGAGTAATTTTGAAATTTGGGAAGTGATGATGATTAGATCTAAATATATTTAGTATGGCATCGTTACCAGTGGTAAAAATATAAAGAAACATTTCAAATATTGAAGATAAAGTTACAATAATTAACGAGCATTAAAAATACTTGTGAGTGTTAAAATGCCAGCTCAAAAATACGAGGTTTTAATAAGAATTTATTTTTTTAATATTTTTTTATATTTATGTACACCAATGTTCACTTGTTAAATAATAAAAGTATTTAAAAACTTTATATGTAATCAAAATTGTTATTCGATTAACCGTGAAAATCGATTATCCGTAATGCTTCTGGTCCCGATCATCACGGATAATCGAGGCCCGACTGTACAAAAACTACACTGGTTACAGGACTACAATATTCTTATTCTGTGTTTTCTATTCAGACAATTTTACGACCAACATAATTTATGTTAAATATTTTGAAATTTTTTCTAATTTTGACCATTTATAATTGATGTAATTACCGATTCTTACTGTAATTTGCAGAGAATCTCTGAATTTCATAATAATCTTTATTGTAAATTAACAATTTATAAAATTAAAAGAACATTTTTTCATATTCACCACAAGTTAAGAAACAGAGTATAAAAAAGAATAAGATATAAAATGAGGCTTTTTTGTTTGAATTTGATCTCAATAATATTATTTATAAAAGATTTATGGGTGGCATAGAAGAAGTGAACCAATTATGGACCGCTGGCTTCTAAATCCAGTATCCACTAATGTGATTTCTAAGTATTTTAGAATCATATTGGTTGAATTTCATCTCAATAGTTTTATTTACAAGAGTTGTATGGTTGGTTGTTATGCTCGGAAGTGGACTTAATTCGGGAGCTATTGCCAATTATTGACTGACGGCTACAAAATCTAGTAGCATAATTGTCATATAACCGATATTAGTATGATTTCTGGAATAAAATTACTGATCTATATAAAAGTTGGTTCGATACCGATATTTATATTAGACATTTTTGTTAAAATATATTTCGAAAATGGTTCTTATATGGCAGCTATGACAAATAAGACGATCTTCTTAAATTTTAGAACAGTGATGTTTATGGATGTGAGGATATTTCACGTCGAATTTCATCATAATAAATATATATTTATGATACAAATTAGTATTAACGTGAATTTCGGACTATATGGGGGACATAGTCAAATATGGACCGATATTCTCAAAATCCAGCAGTTTTATTTTGGCATGTATGCAAACAATCCCTGTAAAATATTGGATCGGTACTATTATTTATAAGAGATTTAGGAGTATTATAGTGATTTTCGAAAGAGGGCTTTATATGAGGGATACGATTAAAAATGGACCGAAATTCACAAAAATGCAGAATATTTTTTTGTGTATATGTTGATGATCTATACAAAGTTTTGAGTCGGTACCGATATTTAAGAGATTTATATATACAGATAAATGGCTTTTTCGGATGTGGTCCTTTTATTGGCCGGCGACCATAAAATTTAGTACAACAATTTATTTACCTATAAGGATTATTTGTGTAAAATTTTAACCGTTTAACATTATTTATACCAGTTTTATATGTATTTAAGTGAATTTTGGAAGGGGTCTATGGTCAAACATAGACCGAACTAAAAAAAATTTCGATTTGCGATTTCTTTTTACATCAAACTTATTTTTGTTGAATTTTGTATTGCTATTCCAATTTTATATGCATTTATGTATAAAAGAGCAATATTTGGGGAAGATTTTTGTATGGGGGCTATTAGAAATCTTACTATTTCCCTCAGGCTTTTTTCTTTTATCATAAAAATAACGTATACAAAATTGCATGGTATTATCTGTAATATATTAAAAAAAAAATTCCAACACAATTGACAAAAAATATCAATTGCTCCATAACTCTAGTTGACGTAAACCAATTTTGCTGATTTTGAATACCAAAGTTACCTGCAAAATAGGAAATATTTTTCTGGAAATTTCGTTTAGTTAACTTGTATGGTTTCGATGTGAGAGTGTTTTACAGAGACGGAGAGACGGACGGACATGGCTCAATCGACTTAGAATTTCATAAGGATCAAGAAAATATATTCTTTGTTGGGTCTCAGATGAATATTAAAAAAGTTTCACACGGCAAACGTAATATACCCTCATTCACCACTTTTGGTAGTGGAGGGTATAAAAATAAAGAAAAAAACCCTTAACAAATTCATAAAACGGGGAAAATGTGTTTCAAAATTTGTCTTTTTTTATAGAAGTGTCCATTGTGACGTTATTTACCGTATGATAGTAAAAAGCCTTTCTGTGTATTTGAGTAACAAATAGGGCAATGCAAATATGAAATTTCTTAGAGAATCGGTGCTTAGCGTTTTTAGAATTTTTTATTTTCAATATTTTTCAATTCAATATTGCTGTGCGTCGCCAGCAAAATTGTTTACCATCGGATTAAAATCGATTAAATTTGGATTCTTTTGATCAGAAAACGCTTCCAGTCGTCTACTATCCAATTTATGTGCGCTCTAGCAAACTTTAACTTAACCTTGCATTAAGGTTTTTTATTTTTATTAATTCTTGACAGTTGCTTCATTATTTATTAAAATTTTTATTACAATTTGATTTGTGTTGGATAATTTGCAAAAAGTGTTTACGACATGCAATTAAATTAATATCGAACGAATGTCTTTTTTAGTCATAGTTAAATAGAATTGTCTAACGAAAACAATAAAAGAACGTTTATTTCTATTTTTATATCTTTATCTTTGCCAGATGGGTCAATTAATTCGTTACAGTGTATGGACTTTACTTGCCCTGTTGGTTGTGTGTTTAATACGTTTTAGTTTTCTGCCCGGTGCTGGTGCAGTTTATCGAAGAGTGTTTCTACCACCATGGAGAAGTTATGTGCTTGGCATCACTATGATTCCTATATATGGTCTGTCGGCCTTTGGGCCAGGTTGGGGTCTATTTATAACACTGTCCAGTTTTAATAAATTTAAAACAAATGTCAAGAAAACAAGCTGGATAATTGGCTTCGCTCAAATGTTTGTAATTTTGGCACTAAGTTTATTGACCCATTTAACGGAAAGATACTTCAAAGGTATGAGACTTGTAAATGTACATACATACATATATACACATTTATGATGAATGTATTAAAATTATTTTTTTCTGTTTTGCAGAAGCTACTGACAACAATTATTATTCACGCGTGGAACGTGTTTCGATTTTGTATTTATCCAGTGGCAGCGTTATGGCCCACATGCCATGGGCCAATTTATGGTCTGTCTTATTCTTTTTCATGCTGTTTTTGGGAGCTCTTCTTTTGATTGTATGTACATATATATGTAGTTTTAAAGCATATGATTTGTTTGTAACCTTAATAAGTTTCCTTCAATTTAGATTATACAATTATTTTCAATATTAACAACAATATTTGATGAATTCGCTTCGCTAAGAGAACGTAAGACGGAAATTTGTATGATGGTAACTGGTGCCGTTGCATTGTCTTCTCTGTACTTTACCTCAAATGTAAGTTGATATTGAAATATCGAAAACATACTTAGGTACATATGTAATACATTGAGGTGCCTTCCTTAATTTCAGCATGGTGTAACCTATTTTACTGTGCTTCTAAATGATTCCTACATTACACAAAATGCGATCAACTTATTGTTAATTCTTATTGTTTTATGGATATATGGTCGCATTAGATTTCAACGTGATATAGAATTTATGATAAATGATCGTTTCTCTACATGGCAAGTAAATATTCTGAGATTTGTAGTACCTTTGTTCATGGTCTTAGCTTTGGTAAGTATTATCTGTTAAAATTAAAAATTACTTAAGCTGGTAACTTTTGTTGTGGCTGGGTTTCTTGTGTTTTCATTATGTTCCATATGTGTATGCAAATATCTATGTTTCTTATATTTCAGCTAACAGCTTTAATAATATCAACGATGGAACATGCAATTGCTGTTCCTGGCATCCTATTCATTTCCTTAACTCTTGTTTTTGTGCCCTGGATTTTTATACCTTTATATGGTATTCGTTCCATGTACCAGGGTATAGGCACAATAAAATCTCGCTTTCAACATTGTTGTCGTCCAAATGACTGGTATCCGGTCGATGCTGAGCAACGACAGCGTTACGAGGAGGCAATGGGCAATGCTGATATAACACACCATTTAAATGAGGTTACCGAAGAAATGTAATTTCTTATACCTACATAGCTACATACATATGTAATATTTAACTTTTATACTGATATATATTTATCATATTGAGACTTATAAAATTCAAGCCAAATCTATGTAAAATGTGATAAATTTATTAAATTATAAACGAAAGATGAAATGTTTACTATATAAATATAAAGTAATTCTAATGAACTTTCGACACAGACTGGATAAATCTGTTATAAATCTGTTGATCTTAGAAATACCGATATTGAACTGACATTTAACACAGATCAGTTAAGGTCGTGAAACACTATAATACACAATCGTACGATTCATTCACTGGAATATCTGACCGATTTCTATCACACTCAAAAAAAAAAAAAATTGCAACAAAGTCTGTCATAGGTGCCACACTATTACACAAAAAATATGCAAAAACATATGTTTTAAATCAATGAAGCCGACATTGTTGTTTTCTTATCAGCTGTATTAGAAAATACAACTCTGATCGCATAGAAATTATCATTTTATGAAAATTTTCAAAAACTTTTGCAAGTCTGTCCGACTTGTCAAAAAAATCTGTCATTTAGTTAAATTTTTAGGCCACATACTTCATACTTTATGAACACACACGATTTTTTTGACATACCATACGACTAAATAGGATTGTCAGTATACTGACTATAGTGACCTTTAGATGCAAGTAAAAATTTTCCTATTAGATTTTGAAAAGGCCATTACATAATGTACGAGAATAACAGGCATAATTAAAAAACTCTCGAACATATCCTTATATGCCTCAAATACATAGCAATCAGTAGGATTAACGTGAGCATACATCCCGCTTCTGGCGGGATTATCCCGTTTTCAAACCAAAATCCCGCTTTTTACTGTTTTAGTTTATTTTGCTAATTTTAATTTTCTATGAATTTAAATAGATTATGATAAATAATGAAACATGTACTTTTTAAAATTTTTAAATTTATTAATAAAAACGAACAATCCCAATATTCTACAATCCCAATATTTTACAATATCAAAAAAACTTCATAAAGATATAAAAAATGAACATCAAATTTTATATCGATGGCTTCATATAAAAAAGGCCTAACTCGATTTTTTGTTACTTTACAGACGAAGGAAAAAACTTAATAAAATCCGTAAAATTTTAGATACAACAAATATTTTAATACAATTTAAAAAAAACCAACACATTTTATTTCTTATTTAATTTTTTATTTTTGTTTTAATGAAGAAATGCTTTTTTCATTGATTTTTTTTTTTAACAAAATTGAGTTAGGCCTTTTTTATATTAAGCCGTCGATATATTGTTTCAACGTAATTTGCGCTTTCGTGGAACATATTTGCTCACCTAAACAAAGTCGTCGATTATTCTGCAATTTTCAAAATTCTATCAGAGGCGGGATTGTTTCTTGGAAGATATTCTCTGTTGTCATGGAAGTGCAGATACTGTCTTATCCTTTCAAATTTATTAGCTGGCATAGTCTGTTGAATAAGCGGAGTACCAAGAACGGAACTCCAATGGTTGGTTACTCTCGGCAGTTTAATCAGTGACATTATGTAAGTCATACCTAAAAAGTTTTGGATTTCCAATTCAGATACATTAAAATTATTGTTGGGATCTTTTTGTGTCAAATACAGATTTGTCTCTTTAGAAATTTTCTTTATAAGTTCCTTTGGAATACTTATAAAAAGAACTGTATAGGAGTTTCGAGATCTAATATATCAGAACTCAATAGTTCGTTGCCAGTGAAAGTAAGCTGCTGTGCATTGAGGTTAAGGTTCATCTTTTTCCACTGCAATGTTCTTTTTTCAGGCTTTTGTCGTTTCTCGGTTGGACTTATCGAATTTGGAATATTGGAACTGGAAGGTGTTGGTTCTTTTTCAGGATAAGAAATAATTTCGTGATCGATTTCATCTTCCAAACACACTTCAAGAAACTCATATAAATCCGGAGCCAAGTCAGGATCAGCCAAGCTGTCATCTCGAAATCAATAGCATCTACACTTTTATCACCTGTATGAAGTATTCGGGCAATATAACTTTGTCATTTAGCTTATGCCGGCGAGTCATTCTAAAACAAAATAATACTCCTATAAATTTGCCTACTATGTATATAAAGTAGGTCCCTTTTCTCATATTGTAGCTCAAAAGACACAAACACTAAATTTCATGTTCTACCAAAATAATTATAAAATTCAAAAATTACTGGATTAGTAACTAATCGTTGCACACTTATCTTGCGTATAAACGTAAAACAACAAAACAAATGTAAAAAAAAAACATTTTTTATTAATTATTTACTTTTATCAAATGTGCAACTTTTGAAATGCTCCGAAATGGTAATGAGATCGCAAATTTTTAAACAAGAACAGACACCTAGATTATGGTTTTTGCATTTGATGCAAAGAACACAATGTTAACTACAGTATACATAGTCTGATAGGCCATATCAACTGTTAATGTGAGATGACCAGTATGTTGCATGTAGTATATTATATGTTAAAGGACATACAAAAATTAAAAACTATGATAACATTTGAACTTAGTTTAATTTGCTATATTTTCCTGCCAATGACATTATTATTTTTAAAGTACAAAGAAAATCCAGTAATTCTCAAAAAATTAGACGAAATTTTTTACAGGTCCCCATTTCTTTCGGGGCATATATTAAGTTTTTCAAAGCAGCTTTTCGTTTTGTAAAGCGAGTTTTGGCATTTTAGACCATTTAGATATTGGTTCCAAACTTTCTGTCTATAATTTGCTGTTTAAGTAATAAAGTAAATTTGACGATATTTTAAACCAGATTAATATTTTGAAATTTTAATTCTCAAATGCGTTTAATTTGAAAATTATAAGAGCACAGGCATGTACGAGGTCTGATCAAAAAATAACCGTTATTTTCAAATTTCGTGAGTTACGTATGTTCGATTTTCGCATTTTTTTTTTTTTGCTATTATGTTGGTACACATGTCTGTTATATATGTTGGTAATATCAGCCATTTTGGATTGTCAGTTTGTTTTTGACAGATAAAAAGGTTAGTCGTGTTTTGGTGTGCTCTTCGATTTTTTACTATTCGAAAGAATGGACCAAAGAAACTGTATTAAGTGTTGTGTAAAAAATGAAATTAAATGCGCAAGGACAATGAAATGTGAGTCTACTATGATCAGAACACAAGTTCAATTGTGCAATTGTGGTATAACCGGTTTAAGGAAGGCCAAGAAGATGTCAATTTTACGGATGTTCCAAAATTGCTAAATTTTGAGCAAAAACAACGTCGCATGGACATAGCTCAGGAGCTGTTGAACTTCGTCAACGACGATCCAGATTTCCTCATAACTGGTGACGAATCATGGGTGTATGGCTATGACATTGAAATCAAAGCCCAATCATCCCAATGGAAACGTCCAAAGGAGGCAAGACCGAAAAAAGCACGTCAAGTTCGGTCAAATGTGAACGTTTTGCTCACTGTTTTCTTCAACTGCAAAGGCGTGGAGTATCATGAATTCTTGCCACAAGGTGGTATGGTCAATAAGGAATACCACCTGGAAGTTATGCGCCGTTTGCGCGAAGAAATTCATCAGAAAAGCACAGAATTGTGGAAAACCCAATCATGGATTTTGCACAATGATAACGCACCAGCTCACACATCGATGCGTGTGCGTGAGTTTTTGGCCAAAAACAAAATCGTTATCATGCCTCAACCACCGTATTCACCGGACTTGGCCCCCGCTGACGCCTTCCTCTTTCCAAAACTGAATACACCGATGAAAGGAAAGCGTTTTGCTACGATTGAAGAGATAAAAGAAGAATCGAAACAGGAGCTGTTAGCGATACCAAAAAGTGTGGATTGGAAAAAAACGCTGGCATAAGTGTATTATATCAGAGGGGGATTACTTTGAAGGGGACAATATAGTTATTGATGAATAAATAAATACTTTTTGAAACAATTTAAAATAACGGTTATTTTTTGATCAGATCTCGTATGTTTCTTAAAGTTTTAGCTGGAGACTTTCAGAAAATTAAACAAGTAAAAAAGTATAGTCGGTCAAGCCCGACAATATAATACCCTACACCTAGTATATGTGTTCAATATTATTTGGATACCGATATTTTTAAAAGAGTTATGCTCTTTAAGGTGATTTTTGGGAGTGGGTCTTATATGGCAGCTATGATAAATTATACACCGATCTGCACAAAATTTGTAGATTTGATTTGGCTTCATTTATCACTCATTTGTGGTGAAATTTGTTTGGATACTTGCATAATATAAACATTTATGTTTTTAAACCCTAATTTCGAGAGGACATTTGTATGGGGGCCAGGTAAAATAATGGACCGATTTCCACCAGTTTAAATCCCGTTCATCCTTGGGCCGAAAAAATT
This sequence comes from Bellardia bayeri, assembly GCA_950370525.1. Classification (NCBI taxonomy): domain Eukaryota; kingdom Metazoa; phylum Arthropoda; class Insecta; order Diptera; family Calliphoridae; genus Bellardia; species Bellardia bayeri. The sequence goes on from OX493265.1 coordinate 59,680,598, forward strand.
TCACGTACCAAATTTGATCGAAATATCTTCAAAATTACGACCTGTACTCTGCGCACAAGCTTTACATGCACAGCCCAGCCAGCCAGACGGACGTACGGACGGACATCGTTAAATCGACTCAGGAAGTGATTGTGAGTCGATTGGTATACTTTAAGGTGGGTGTTGGACCAATATTTCTGGGCGTTAAAAATATCAGCACAAACCTAATATACCCTCCTCACTATAGTGGTGTAGGGTATAAATATCTTTGAAATCGGATGAAAATTGTAAATTTACATGTCAAAAGGGATTATTTTCAACCCCAAAAGCTTGGTCCATGCTCATAACTTAAACCCTTATTCTGAGCTAAGCCAATGTAAAATTTTGTCTCGACCGTTCCAGCCAATTACAAATGGTTTATATTTATTTAAAAAAAAATATTGATTCTTTCCCACTGTTTCTGCATTCTGAATTATCTTTTAGAATTATTGAATTTTGCAAAATCTTCAGTTCCATATAATGATTCTAGAACTGGTTGTTAAATGTTATTTTCTTTTTGAAATAGTGTATGAAAATTTAAAATGTTTTTTATTACGCTTTTTTTGAGTAAATATTTGCCAAGTGTGACCGTACCTTAAGTATATATTCAAACAGATTACTTGAAAGTCAAAACTTATGCATTTTATAGACGCATTATTTATTTCGTTACTTTGATTGATCACAGATTGATCTTATTTTTTGAGTTCAAATATATTTACAATTATTGAAGATTAAAGATTATTTGAATAATTGTAATATGTATGTATATTAAATTAAAAAATTAATCAATCAATCAAACACTGCTACATATTATACTAAATTTATTTAAAATGTTTGGAATTTATTTTTACGAATGTAAGTATGTGCAATTCATGTAAATTTGTTATACATCTTTCTCATGCAATTTGTACTAAAAATATAATTAAAGGCGTCCCTTAACACTATAAAGCCAAACTACTTTTTTGTCTTCTTTAACAATTCTAAAGTTTCAAAATTATTCATATTTAATTCTCTCATAATTTTTTGCGAATTTTTAAATTCATTGTAGGCCAAGCGATAATCATCTTGAGCTGGTAACCAGAATTTAGCCTGCAGAGAACGCATAAAGTTCTCTTTTAGAGTGCCTTTTGGCAGTAAGATTTTCTTTAACATATATACAGGAATGCAAATAATGGAAATGGCACAACTGCACCAGCCCACTATAATGGCCCATTGGGGATAACTCTGATCATTATAACGCACTGGCCTATTGAAGACAATGGTAGTGAAGAAAATTGACTGTAATAAAATATAAATGTAGAAAAAATGTAATAATAATGTATGTACTCGTATATTGTTTGCACTTACCACCAATATAAGCGGTGTTATATATTTCCAACAATAGCGCCAGATTCTTTCGGGCTTTTTGCCAATCATAAAATAGATGTCATCGATAAAGTTATCCACACCATAAATCCAACCGACCATTACTATCTCAAATATACAAATCAAAATCACCGACACTGAAGCTGAATACCAGTCAAGCAATTGTAAAATGAACATGCCACCCTAATTATATAATAAATTTTATTAATTTTTAAATTGAACAAAATTATTACCATCATTTTTTTTTTTATTTACATTTGTAGTAAGTATGATGGACATTGAGAACATCAGAATACATGAAATTAAGGTTACTGCAAATTTATATGGCCTCACTTTGGGAATTTCATCCAATATGGATGAAATTATGGCTTCAATCTGTACAAACTGCAAAGAAAATATTTATTAATTATTGAGCCTCGTATTTATGAAAATAATTTCATTATTAGAAAATTTACCACACTGTCTAAGCCGAGCAAAAAGAGCATACTGAAGAATAGGCCAGCCCATATTTGGGAAAAAGGCAACATTGATATTGCCTGTGGGTATGTTATAAATGCTAGACCGGGTCCAGATGTTGCAACAGTTGCCACTGGAATTCCCGTTTGATCTAAAATTATATACAAATATTTATTTAACTTACAAGCAAAACTTGAGAAAAGCAACTTTCCCATAGAAATGTTCCTGCAAGGGAAACAACTTTTTTATAGAAAATTTGCTTGCATAAGAAGCAACCTTTCTATGTTGCTAGCAAGAGGAGCAACTTTTTTATAGAAAAAAAAGCTTTCCTGTAAGTGAAACAACCTTTCTATAGAGAACTTGTCTGCAAAAGAAGCAACTTTTCTGTAAAAAAAAACTTGCCTACAAGAGAAGCAACTTTTTTTATAGAAAAAAATCTTGCCTCTAAGTGAAGCAACTTTTCTATAGAAAACTTTCCTGCAAGAGAAGCAACTTTTCTATAGAAAACATGCCTGCATAAGAAGCAATTTTTATATACAAAACTTACCTGCAATAGAAGCAATTTTTTATAGAGAACTTGCCTGCAAAAGAAGCAACTTTTCTGTAAAAAAAAACTTGCCTACAAGGACGCAACTTTTCTATAGAAAAAAAAAAACTTGCCCACAACGGAAGCAACTTTTCTATAGAAAAAAAACTAGCCTACAAGAGAAGCAACTTTTTTATAGAAAAAAAAAAGCTTGCCTGTAAGTGAAGCAACCCTTCTATAGAGAACTTGTCTGCAAAAGAAGCAACTTTTCTGTAAAAAAAACTTGCCTACAAGGACGCAACTTTTCTATAGAAAAAAAAACTTGCCCACAACGGAAGCAACTTTTCTATAGAAAAAAAACTTGCCTACAAGAGAAGCAACTTTTTTATAGAAAAAAAAAAGGTTGCCTCTAAGTTAAGCAACTTTTCTATAGAAAACTTGCCTGCAAGAGAAACAACTTGCCTGCATAAGAACCAATTTTTATATACAAAACTTACCTGCAATAGAAGCAACTTTTCTATAGAGAACTTGTCTGCAAAAGAAGCAACTTTTCTGTAAAAAAAAACTTGCGTACAAGAGACGCAACTTTTCTATAGAAAAAAAACTTGCCCACAACGGAAGCAACTTTTCTATAGAAAAAAACTTACCTATAATGGTTGCAACTTTTCTATAGAAAAAAACTTACCTACAAGAGAAGCAACTTTTCTAGCACTTACCTGCAAGACAAGCAACTTTTCTATAGAAAACTGGCTCGCAAGGAAATAAACTTTTCCACAGAAAACAACTTCACTATAGAAAAATTGCATGCATGGGAAGTAGTTTTTATATACAAAAATTACCTGCAAAAGAAGCAACTTTTTTTAGAAAACTTGTCTGCAAAGGAAACAAGTTTTTTACAGAAAACTTTACAACTTTTCCACAGAAAATTTGCCTGCAAGGAAAGCAACTTTCCCATAGATACCTGCCGGCAAAAGAACAAGTTTTCTATAGAAAACTTGTCTGCAGGCAAGCAACTTTTCCACAGAAAAAATCTTTTAATACATGCATTGAAAAAGCTAACTTTTCTATACCAAATAAAACACTTACGTGACAAAAATCCCAATACCGAAAATACCACAAATCCCGCAAAAATACTCGTGGAACAATTTATAATCGGTATATAAATAGAATCACCTTTCGCATTATTACGAAAATTATTGAAACTAGCCATGTTGACAATACCACCCCAACCTGGGCCCAATGAGAAAAATATTTGTATGGCGGCGTCTGCCCAAACTTTGAGATCCAAAAGACGAGACCACTCTGGATAAATATAAAATAGAATGCCTTTGCCTGCACCAGGTAATGTGACGCCACGTATAAATAAAATGAAAAGTATGATGAAGGGAAAAGTGGCGGTAAAATAAACCACTTTACCGACCTGCAATGAAAAGCATGAACTGTAATGGAAATTATTAAACAAAAACCTAAAATATACTTACAGTTTCAATGCCCTTAATAATGCACACATACACCAGAATCCAGGCTATCAGTACGGCCAAAAATAACTGCCATTGAATGGTGCCAATTTCATCAATGCCTTTGGATATTTTTAAAATTTCTAAACTTAAAGTAAAGAATTATGAATAGTCAATTTTATGATGAGAAAACTGACAATTTGTTAAACATCTAAAGTTCTTTAAATAACAGAATCTAAATTTTAATATATTTACTTACAATCTACCTTATACTTACTGGAAAAATTCGTCAGCTGGGGTTTTGAAATCTCCACGATGCGTGAAATTACGTTGAGCCATCTATGACAAATATCAAGCATAAAATTACAAGATTTACAACTACGTACACTCAATTCTGTTTTTATGCGGTAGATACATTCCTGAGCAAAACGCGTTAAAAAAATCGCATAAAAAAGACACTATCTACATTGAATAAATAGGGAAGGGATAGGTTCTATAGCTCTCAAAAACCGCGTAAAACCAAATAAATAACCAAAAAATCGCATAAAAAGAATGATTTTACCCACCAAAAGGTGTTTGAAGAAAGGAGGGTTATATGGACATTTAAAACAAATTGAAATCACGAGTTAAAAATTAGTTTTTTATAACACTTTTCTTAAAAATTAAATGTTAATTATACCTAGTCATTATCTTCACTTGTTGACAATGCACATGACCGATTCTGAGATGGTACGAAATCGCTATCATCGCTGCTGTAGCTAATCAACAATTCGGGTGATACTAATTCTCCCTGATTAGACCCAGTGCTAATTTCATCGACTGGTGGTTTTGCTTCTTTGGCAACAAAATCTGATATTAAACTTAGCGAAGATTTCGTGGTTTGCGAATCTTTTTTTCCATCGAATAAAATCAATTTAGAAATTTCTAGAAAAATAAATTTCATTTCAATTTATTTTAAATTTGTAAAAAAAAAATAATTTTTGATATTTTTTACCTTTTCTAATAAAAACAAAACACATTAAAATTACACCAGGAAACACATGGTGCAACTATACAAGGTGAGTGCAGTAGCCCAGCTGACTGACTTTGTTTACAATTTACTTATGTCAAAAGTAATAATTTTTCAAGTATTTTTGACAGTAGTACATTATTTTACACAAACAAAATGCCTGTTGTTTCTGTTTTGTGTTGTATTTTTTGTCGATTGCAACTCACCTTGTATAGTTGCACCATGAGGAAACAAACAGCTCACAGCAGACAGAATGCAATGGAAATGAGCACAACCGCCGTATATTATACGAGAAAATATAAAAATTATGAACTGGGACTCCCATTAAAAGAAAATTAAAAATCATAAAAAACTGGCATTCCCGTAAGAAGGTGCGTTTTTTGTTTATGTTCTTTACTACGTAATGAATGTTTTGTATAAATGTGAGGTTAAACTAGACTGCAAAATCTAATAAACTTTAAGTAGCCCCTACACTATCAGACTTTTTTTTGTCAACTTAAATGATAATGCATGGTCGACAATTAAACTAGCAATTTTAATAAAAATTAAATATTTAAATTAAAATCGTATAAAAATTTGTACTAAAAAACCGCATAAGTTTAAAATCGCATAAAAAAGACGCATAAAAACAGAGTTGAGTGTACATACATATATATGTATAAGTATATATATAAATATATTTGAAATACATATATTCTTACCTCTGTCAGCTCAATACAATTAATAGTATTCCAAGCATTCTCGCAAGATTCCCACGGCAATTTGGCAGTAAATATATGTTTAAGAAACATTAAGGGATACGATATGATTACCGAATAATACACAGTACAAATTATATTAACTACAACTATAGCATAGCCAGCTCCTAAAATCATCAAATAATAAATGGTATCTAAACGTTTGTTAAGATCAAAATTCTATAAGTACTTACCTTTGAATAATGGAGCCAAGCGGAAGATTCCTATGCATCCTAAACTAGAAAATTGACCCATAATAATTTCCATGAAAAATAATGGAATGCCACAGAAAAACAACATTAAAAGATATGGAACTAAAAATGCACCTATAGAGGAGAATTAAAATATTGTAGATTATATATTATTTACATATTTATTTATAATATTTATTATAAAAAAAATATTATTTTTAAATGGTTATTAAAAAATTATAATTATGTTGCAATTATCTACTTATTATACCCTACACCAGCATAATGGGGAGGGTATATTAGATTTGTGCTGATATTTGTAACGCCCAGAAATATTGGTCCAACACCCACCTTAAAGTATACCGATCGACAAAAAATCACTTTCTGAGTCGATTACAACATTTTTATTAATAATAACTATTTCTAAGCTTATATTTATTAATAAATTTATTTTACAGCTTATCCCATAAAATATTAAAATTAAATATTTATTTAATTAATTTATTAAATTAAATAATATAAAATTTCTAAATTAAATGATTATGATGGGCCCATATTTGACCGTAACCCCCCATATAAAAACTACTTCCGAAAATCAATAAAATTAGCATAAATCCACTAAGAAGTCGAAATGCTGTACAAGTAATCATGTATATACATTTAAATCGTCATACTACATTTCATAATAATTGGTCCATATTTGACTGTAGCCCCAATATAAAGTCCACTTTCGAAAACCACTAAAATTTGCATAAATCTCTTATCAAAATGACAATCAAATTGAAATTTGACAAGCATAATCAGAATATACTTTTAAATTGTCGTAACAAATTTCAGGATGATCGGTGCATATTTGACCGTAGCCTTCATAGATATTCTACTTCCGGAAATCACCTAAATGCGCATAAATCGCTTATAAATCTCCATAATAGATGATTTTGTGGTGGATATATAAGATTCGAATTTTTATATGAAAATCTGTCTTAATAAACCTTTAATAATCGTTTTTGAATAAGGGGGTAAGTAATTTCTAATAAAATTTAATATCGTAATATGGTTCAAGCACACTAAAGTTTAAGCCTAGAACACCTGGTTGGAGTATTTTGCAAAACTATTCAAAATGTTCAAAAATGAGGAAATTTCAGGAAAAAATTTCATAATATTTAAATTAAAATTTTCCTAAAACATTTGCCGACAAAAAGTTGATGAGATTTCTTTGTCGGAGTTATAGTACTATATTCGGTTATGTTAAATCGTAAATATCCTCCACCTATAATGAGAATTACAGAAATTATATACTCTGGTATGTTATGTTTTTCTGGCTTAGCACTTTCTTTAGCTATTTTAAAGATGAAACATAATTTATTTGAAATTTTTAAAGATTTTCATATAAAAATTTGTTTAATAAACGTTTGTTAAATTTAATAATCGTTTTTGAATAAGGGGGTTAATGTACAATAACTTACCACCCCCACTGCGATAGCATAGATAAGGAAAACGCCAAACATTTCCCAGACCAACAGCATAACCTAGACACGATAATATAAATTCGGTCTTTGAACCCCAACGACCTCGATTGTCATCGGGAGTGTATTTATCAGCTCCAGTAGCAACACCAGTTGATTTTGTGTTAACACCGACACTACAGCTATCAGCATCACTTTTCTGTTGCGCATGTCTTCCACTAGACATTTTAAATTTTCTAATAAATCTCACACCAAGGTGATGATTTTTTAATGTATTTTAAAAATACAAAAACAAAATTTATAAAAAAAAATACTCTCTTCACTTAAAATGTGAATGTAAGCGCACAATGGTGTGGAAAATGTTCAAATTTGTTGCTTTCAAAGTGTTGTGTTTTTATTTTGTTTCTAAATTTAGTAACACTTGGTTATCACTTTTAAATACACTTTCAAATTAATAGTTTGATTAAAGTTTTTATAGAGTTTTCATGTACATACATAGATATATTTTTTTCTTTAAATGTATTGGAAAATAAATAAATATTTATATTCCTTCCCATTCACATTGCTTTCATTCTTTGGGGGAATTTCCACATTGTAACCGTTCAAAAACTCGATGTCAACTAAACTGAATTTGTATTTTGGCTTTGATGAACTTTTTACATTTTAAGATTTCTTTTTTTTTTTGTCTTTCTTTCTGCGCCCCCAATTCCCTCACTGCCCAAATTACGTTGTCTTGGTCCGGTTGTTGCTGCTACAGCAGATGTTGCAATTTTCTCATTCTTTAGTAAGATTTTTTTTTAAATTTGTGTGAATTTTTTACTTTTCACTTGTACTCGTTGAGAGTGTGTTTTTATTGTTGCTAATTTAAATGATTAAGCATCGTCAATTTAAATATGAGGAACTAAACAAAAAAAGAATAAATAAAATAATATGAATAAATAACTAAATCGTATTTGCAACAAACTAAAAAAGGTGACATACGCGCCATATGACAAATTTCTCTACTTAAAGAGAAGTTCACAGTAATTAAGGTTGTTGTAGTGTTAATGACATTTTGTTAATTTAAAATAGATGGCCAAAGAAGATTAGAATAAGAATACATATTTGGAAAATTTATATAATTAAGTAGCTTTTTAAACCTGGCGTTGTCCGGGGATGTCTTTTCTTTTATTCCTGACCGCTGATCATTTTGTTTTACACACTCGCGTGATCAAAAATTTAAAAATCTAGCGAACAGTATATTTAAATATCCAAACAGACAATTTGCAAACTTACATTTGAAAATTTAATAGTTGAAATGCTTCAATTTGAACTTCTTACGTCTTTTGATGTGTAAAGATACGGTCACATTTGGCAAATGTTTGCCGAAAAAGACGTAACCACTAAATAACATATATTTGAACTCGTTTATTTATTTAAAAAAAAAACTTTTCTTATTTAGGCCAAAGCACAACAAATATTTAGTTTTAATTTATTTGATGCTGTTTGATTTTGCAAAACTCTTGTAAGAGTTAACAACGTCAAACAAATGTGTGCTTAAACAAGTGGTTACGCTTTTTTGATTAAATATTTGCCAAATGTGACTGTACCTTAAGATCCTAATTGTCGCTGAGAATTTTGTGCTAATAAAGAAATCAATATTCAATATTAAATAAAATATGTCACGCTTAACAGGTGTTGCATGTATTTACTGTAAGACTACCCCTTACATAAATATGACCAACATAGGAAAAAAATAATATTTTTAGGGCTTACCAAATTCTAGAGATCGTAATTTGAGTACAATTTGTCGATAAAATGTTTTTATTTATTTGAAACGAAAATTTCTAACAATAGCATCTCTGAAAACTGTACTTCAATATTTGTTTCAGTTTGTTTTCTTATTATTTACTTCATAAATACGCATTGTCGAGTGCATTTATATTTAACACAGGTTTCTCTAATGTAAACAGAAAAAATACTTATATAATACAATTTTTTTTTTGATTGTACAAAGCTAAAAATCCAATTTTATCTCTTTAAATAAATTGAATAAAGAAGGTACCAAAAAAAGCACCAAAACTATTAAGTATTTTCGCTATTTTTCTTGAACTTCTAAACCCATGTAATGCCACCGAAGTAAAATAATTAAATAATGGCTACAAATAAAGATTTGTGCAATGCGCCTACCCACCACCAGAGGCGCTGCAATACTGTACTACTAATAAAGAAAAACTTTTCTCTCCTTTCACCACCTATTCTTCTCCTACCTATCCCCTTTCCAAAGAAAGTAACACAATTAATTAATTAATATAAAGGCAATTGCCTGAGTGTTACTTCTTGAACATAAATTCCTTAAATAAATAAAGTACTTTCCTAATAAATATTTTTCTGATTGCATAGAGCAACAACACCAATTTTACAAACAAATAATAAATTAAAAAAATATTAAACATTTTACGTTAGTTCATTATTTTTTTACCCGTCGTTACCGCCTAGCTGTCGTTTTATAAAAAAGTTACTTTGCAAACAAATCTTCGAATCTGCGACAAAATAATTTTTGTTAACTAAGAACAAAGTATTCAAAAGGTACCAAAAAAGTACCCACCTATATTCCGTTATAGAAAATCGTATTTAACATTTCAAGTCTGTATCTCGTTTTTATCCGTTATTTCCTTCTAAGAGTCGGTCGTATTATGGAGAAATTACTTCTCAAATATTTATTTTTGTGATTGCATAAAGCCACAACACAAATTTCATTGTCTTAAAACAACAGACGCAAAAGGTACCAAAAATTACCAAAACACACATTTTAGTTAACTTTTTGCAATATTTTTTTGGTCTTTTATTATATCAATATTTAAAATTTCAATTCTGCAGATCATTTATTAATATTAAACAAAAAGTTCCCCTTTTTACCGCCATGAATATAGAAAGTTCATTTCTATACACGTTCCAAATATCAATTTAATTTTTATACCGACATGGTATAAGCTTTAAAAACGATATAACCTATTCAAAGCACAGACATATCTACGTTCCAAATTTCAATCAAATTGGTATATTTGTTTGTGATTGCCGTTTTCTCCCGACCTGGTCCAAGTTTTGAAAAAGATAAAGCCTATAGACGCTACCAATCACGAATCTATCTTCGTTCAAATGTTCAATCCAATCATTGAGGCTCTTGGGATTACCGATTTGTCCCGACCTGGTCCAAGTTTTAAAAAAAGATTTAGCCTTTTGACGTGGATCTACCTAGGGTTTACGTTTTAATAAAATCGGTTTAGCCATTTGGGTTTACCGGTTTTTCCCCTTTTTGTGCCGACCTGGTCCAAGTTTTAAAGAAATACATAGCACATTGACTCTTTCTTAAAAATGTAAACAGGCTATATATTTTTTCAAAATTTTGACCAGATCGGGATAAAAAGGGGAAACCTGGTAAAGTCGAACGGCTTTTGAAATGTGAAACGCAAATAGATTTGCAAGACTTGGACCAGAAAGTGATAAATTGTGTAAAAACCGGTAAAATTTAATATAACGGTGATACCGGGAAGGGACAAAAAGAGAAAAACTTAAAAAATTTGTCTTTGTTATGAAGCAACAGCATTTTTATTTTACATTTATGTTGTCACAAAGTTGTGTATTAGAAAAGTAGTTCTTTGTAAGTCTATCTTCAAGGGAATAAAAAACGAATAAAAAGTGGAATTTTGTGCTTAATCTTTATAAAACTTTAAATATTGATATATTAAAAGACAAACAACTAATTAAAATAATACAAACAGAAGGGAAAAAAAGGTTCTGTGTTTTTGGTACTTTTTTGGTACCTTTTGTATCTATTGTTTTAAGACAATGAAATTTTTCTTGTAGCTTTATGTATTTGAGAAGTTAATTTTAAAATGGGAATTTTGCATTCCTTTGAAATGAATCACTAACAGACTTACAGTTCTAAAAATGGATTCTCACAATGAAATATAAGTTAAACCTAAATTAGAGAGACAAAAAGTGAAAAATTGTATAGTTGGCACTTTTTGTATACTTTGGTCTAGACTTGTAAAAATTATTTTTTGGCGTCTTAGATTCACTCAAATTTTTATTTGCATCTTTTATGTCAACATAATCGGCCTACAGAGCGAACTATTCTCAACACCATCACCCATTTTGAGACCCAGCAACCTAAAGAGATTCGCCACTGCATCCGAAAAAACAATGGTTTGGTGTGGTTTGTGGCCCGGTGGAATCATCGGTCCATATTTCTTTAAAAATGATGCCGTTGCGAACATAAACGTCAATGGCGACCGTTATCGTGCCATGATAACCGACTATTTGATGCATGAAATTGAAGCTCGTGATGGCTTTATAGAGAGAACACTTTGGTGAGCACATAATTTCACGTTTGGGCTGGTCAATTGGCCACCAAAATCGTGTGATATCACACCGTTAGACTTTTTCCTGTGCTCGAACGTTTCCTCGAAAATTGGACCATCTGCGACGTAGCAACGGCCAACATTTGATAGACATAAAATCTAGCTATAATCTTCAAACAATAAATGCCAAAGAATGTTCTTTCAAATAATACTAAACATTCCCATTAAATTTTAATTTTCTGTGTTTTTTCTTTAAACAAGCAGGGAACCTCGAAATGGATCACGTTTTAAATAAGATTTAAGTATATCTTTATTTAAGGGATCAAAAGTTTAATAGCCTACTAGCATTGATGACCTTCATGTTACACATATAAACAATGGTCTTACATACAAAACTACTTAATCGGGGCATCTGTTCCTTTAATAGAAATTATGATCTTATACAATATGGACAAATATGTGAAAACAATGAAGACTATTCAAATTTGAAATGTATGTAAGTTTCCTTATTTTCAAAAAAATCGACGACAGACAAGCTCAAATATACGTTTAGAACGGGAAACTTATTTAACCAGTTATTTAACAAATTTAACCAGCACCCTACCAGAGATTCAAAATCTGAATGTCAATATTCCTAAAACGGATTACCAAAATGTTAAATAATCAGCGGCCAGGAATAAAATATCAATAATATCCCGGACAATGCCGGGTACAAAAAGCTAGTATGAAATATATGTATATGGAATATATGCATGAATCAAATAATAAAGATTACGCATTGCACAGGTCCGTTATATTTTGCATAAACTGTGAGAGCAAAATTTCTGCTTGTGACGTCACAAGTCAAAAATATATTTTTGTTTGCTTAACTTCTATATAAATTTAAATGCAAGTAAAAGTTTTTAATTGTGAAAATATTAAAAAAATAACATAAATTTAATTTTTTAGATTTCCGAAAGAAAATAAATTGAAAAGCAATTTGACACCTTGATGAAAAAAAATTAAAAGTGTCTCATAGAGTTTGTATTGAACTCTTTAATGCAGATGATATAAAAGGAGATATTAAATTAAAAATGGGTAACTGAAATGTTTTGCGTTTAAGATACATACCTTAGCTTAGGTTATTAAAGCCTACTGAAGAATTTATGTGTCAATTTAAAAATCTGGAATCTTAGAATAGTGAAAATCTCTTGATTTGCAACGAGTATTTAAAAAAGCATATATGTAAACGAATTAAGTACTATTAATACGGATATTATAGCTAAAACACTTTTTTATATCAAAAATGTTTTTTGAAATAACGGAAAAAAACAAAAATAAAAAATTTGATAATTTTTACTTTTTTGATACATTAAGTGTTTTATTTTGAATCAAAAAATTGTTAACAAAAGTTATTTTTACATGTTGATTATACGGAAAAAATAACCTGTGACGTTATGCGCAGAAAGAGGAAATTATGTTCACATTCTTTGCACAATCTGTATTATTTGATTCATGGAATATATGGATATACATATGTGCATATATAATGTTACTTTAATTTATAATACGTTGCGGGAGAATGAATTTGGATGCATTTTTAAATTTTTCATTATTTCTCTACATATTTTTGAATTTATGTTTTATAACAAGTAAGAGTTTATATTCGACTGTGCCGACTCTTATATACCCTCCACCAAATCACCTATTATGGGGAGAACGTCATAAAAAATTGTGCCGTAATTTATATTTATATTATGATTATTTTGGTTGAATTTCATCTCGATATTTACAAGAATTTTATGCATATTCCAGTTATAGTCGAGAATTTATATTTGTCTGTTGCTTTCAGAACTGCGCTTTGCTTATATTTTTGCAGCGTGTAACTTAAAGCGAATTACTTTAAGTTGTCCAATGCTGTATAGTGACAGAGAAAGTGAAGAATTGTCTCCTCTTCTGCTTAATTGTGGTAACATCTGCAGAAATCATAATAAGGTAGTGTAATTCTTCTAGCATGTATCAAATGGCACGAACAGATCGAAATAGTTTATTTAAAATAAAAATACATTTCTTTATTATTTAATAAAAAAAACATTTTATTCAAGTCTCTCTTTACATTTCGACCCTAATGCGGTGAATTTCAATGAGTCAGTCAATGGACTTGAATTATTTTTTCTCCATCTTCCTTTCTTTTTATCTATCGCCCCCTCTATCCATCATAACTATCTGACCCCTCCTAATTATTTTTTCAAGCAACACAAAGTGACCAAACACATGGCCCAAATCAGTTGTATTTCTGAACGTCGGCTTGCTGAACTAAACTAAACTAAACACACTTTTCTACTGTATTCATTACAATTACCTTTTTACAAAATAATGAAAAAATTATTTGAAATAAATTTTCAGTTAAAATAGTATTTTAAACTATTTGACAAAAAGATGGCGCTAATATATTACACAACTTTGCTTGTTTCTTGCAACTCTGTTTACTTTAACTGAACATACCCAATCATATAAACGACGGCGGCTGAAGTTATTCAGTTTGCAAATTTTTCAAAAGTCTCATTCAATTGTGTCGTAGAATAGATTTTTCTTTGTTTCTTTAATTTTTACTTCATATTTTTAACAAAAAAAAAAAAAATAATTATTGCATATTTGAGAGCTGAAATATGGTTTCGCGTAAAAACAAGAGCGGTCATAGCAACGATGCCTTTAGCTATGTGCGCGACTTTAGTGTACAGGCAAGCCATTATCGAAATAGTAAATCAGAAGAATCTTTGGTACTACTTAACCGCACTGCATCCTTACTAAGCACAGCTATACAACCACATCATTTTTCTTCAGGCAATTTGGAAATCTCAAAATTTTTCATTGATTTGCATGCCGTCATGGGAACTTTGTCAATTGATTGTGATGCTTTGTGGACATGTGTGGGTATATTGCAGCATTGCTCTAAAAATTTGGAGGCCCGTAAAGCCATTGTGGACGAATATCGTTATATACCTGTATTGACCTTCATATTAAAGCGCACACAAGCGGTAGATAAACGTCAGCGTTTACTCACCCTCTTGCAGGAATTAACATTCGGCATTAAAATTACCTGGGAAGAACCCTATATAGTCTTGTTGTTGGAACAATTGGTGCAAATTGTTTATGAGGAAGGCGAGGAAATGCAAGCACAATTGTCGTTGTCGATTCTGATAAATCTTTGTTACAAGAATTTTGTTGTTTTATTTCTGTTTTTGCGATCCGTAAATATTTCCAGTTTCAGTCGACGCATACAGAATTATGGCATGTTGGCCAACAAGATGTTAATAATTCTCTCTGAGGACATACATTCGCCTGATCAAAAGGAGTTGTATTTATTTTTACGTTCCAGTTTCGCCGCTGTGAATGATTGTATCAAAAATTGGAATGTTCCGCATTTGAGACATATTGTGGAATTTCTGAGAGATTCACGTGCCCACAGTGGACTACATAAAGCTATGCTGTGCTATGAGTACTATTGTGAAGATATTGAGAAGTTGCTGGATGTAAGTAGGATAATTTGTTTTATTTATCTTTTGCATTTCGACCAAAGATGATTCATATTTTATCATATCTCCTCTCATATTATGATTTTTGAAAATGATGAAATTTTTTTGCTATGTTATTTAAATAAAATTTTAATTTTTAGCATATAGAGGCACGCTCTTCCATGGACGACACAAATGAAGAATCCAATAAGCAACAGCAAATTTGTATGGGTTTACTATTTCAATTAATTGAATATATTATGGAATTATCCGCACAACCTGATACGGAGGGAAATGAAAATGTGGCAATAAGTTTGGATTCAAATATACCGCGAATATTTGAATTGTTAAGTAATTGGCTGGAATCTGAAGTATGTGGGGTTGAAGCAGTTAATCTCTTGGATAGTTTAGTACGTTTAGGTAATAATATTTGCCATAAATACAAGAATATAATATAATTTATATACTATTTTTTAAACAGCTAAAAAAGAGACGATAGCTCCTCGTATAGCCAGAGATCCATCAATAATAATACAACTTATAACAGCCTCGGAGAAATCTGATACTTCAGATCTTCACACAGCAGCAGTTTTACAACTTTTAGTATCGCTGTTACATCAAACAAAAACCGAGAAATTGATTTTATCGAAAATAACTGAATCATATTTTGATAAAATTTTATCGCCTCTATTAAATATAAAGTCCGAAATGCATGATAATGGTTTGACCATGGAGCAGATTGAAAAATTCATATTTTGTTTACTGTTACTCATAAATTTTACAGAAATTGCAAAGAAGGCTTATTTCGAGAAATGTTGTGCTCTACTTCAATTAACACAAATACAACATGCTTTGGCACGGGCGATGATAAGTGGCAATGAGAAATTATGTTCGGCGGTATTTCAAATATCACAATTTGAACATTTTCCACAAACAGAAGTCGCCAAGGTAAATTTACATATTTTTGAAACTTTTATTTGTTACTAATTGTTTTATTAAATAATTAGCTTATTTCGAAGTTAAATGCTTCAACAAATCAATTAATACCAACTGCTCCTACAGGCGATCAATGGCGTAATT
This sequence comes from Bellardia bayeri, assembly GCA_950370525.1. Classification (NCBI taxonomy): domain Eukaryota; kingdom Metazoa; phylum Arthropoda; class Insecta; order Diptera; family Calliphoridae; genus Bellardia; species Bellardia bayeri. The sequence continues at coordinate 59,696,740 of OX493265.1, forward strand.
TGAACGCAATTTTAAAGAGTCATAAGACATTTGTTAGCAAGGAAATTGAAGAACGTCTTCAAGCCCTTATTGAAGTTATAACACTGGCCCAAAACAATAATCAACTGCATAACGTGGCCACTTCACAAATTATAGAACTTTTTAATTATAAAATCGAAAAATTTAACTCAGCCGAGAGCTCCATGCAAAAGAGATTAGAAGAAGCCAGTAAAGAGGTCTTAAAGAATTTTTTTTTTTTGTGTTTAAACAGTTTAAAATTGAATTTTGTTCCTGCTTACAGATCACTCATTTAACACAGCGCATTAACTTACAAAATGCTGAAATCGACAAATACCACACTATGAACTTTGAACTGCACATTAATCAGGAGACCTTGCAGACTCAGTGCAAAGATTTGAAACATCAAAAAGACAATTTAAAACGTAATATGACCGATTTAATGAAAAAACTTTCAGAACAATCGGAAACATTAGAAATTAACGAGAAGCGTCTGGCGGTTAAAGTATCGGAAATGATTGGTATGTTTGTTGTTGGAATAATTTATGAGTTTTTAGCTTTTTTTACAAACGTGCGTGTTGTTTGTCTTTCTAGTTTTACAGAAAGACTTTAATGATCTCAAAGACGAATTGCTTGGTAAAACGGAAGAATTGGAGAAACTTCATGTGGCTGCTAAGGAAAATGTAAGTAGATTTTTAAACTTATTGATATTTTAATTTAACAATTAGTAATAACATATTTATAATCATATGGAAATGTTTTAAAAGTAAAGTTATAATGATTTGGTTAAAGAAGCAAACGGTTTTATCTGCTAAGCTAACATTTTGGAAGGTATTTATGAAGAAATACTTTTGTTTACAACCAATTGATGGTTGGGTTGCCTTGAAAGTGCTAATAAATATTTCTGATTGTCTGTTTTTGGTCTCCAAGAGCTTTCTGTTGATATATTTTAAGAGTATGCAGAACAGATAGAAAGATAAATACTATTAAAAATTAATGACCGAGTTTGTAAAAATTCAATTGATAAAGCTATTGTCTCTTCATGTTCCAATAACCGACCATAAAGTATTATCATTAAAGCTATGATCTGCGACGCTTTGCTGTGATGGCAAAAGTTGGCAGTACTTTACTGGATGAAGTTTATCCCCTTATCTGCATATCTATCAACTGATATGAATTTGACATGTGAACTATTTTGAGCATTTCGTTATTCGCATCTGGGTAAATGACGAGACTTGAAATTCCGCAGTTCTTTTACCAGGGATTACTAGCATTGAAGCCAGTGACGTTTCCTACGAATTTTTGAGAATGATTTATACATCATACATCATTTGTACATAACAGATTGACGACTGCCGGTTTTGGTATTTCATTGGCGTCGTTTTATCGAACAAACAACAGAGGACCATTAAGTCTTGCTGGCATGCAGTGAGTGGCAAATTTCCACGGGAAAATGTGCGTCATCCTTTCAGGATAAAATTTAAAGATTATGTCATATAAACAGGCTAACCACTGGGCCTTATCGTATGAAGTAATATCATGAGTTGTCATGGACTGTATAACATTTCTGAACGAAGTATGGTGACATGACATGAAACATGAATTGACATTGTGATGCATACCTAGCCAGGGAATAAATGTGCCGATTGTACAGTTAACTCGACGTACCTTTGTGGGATCAAAACGTTTCTTTGGCAAACTAATAGATATTTTAGGAAAAAGCCCGGTTCCTGATTATAGTTTAGGAGGTTTGTCACGTTGTCAAAATCCAAAATCTAGTATCGCAATGTACAAATCTGTACAAATAAGAAGCAACATATTATGATTTTCTGGGAAAAATGTTTGCGCTATGCTAAAGATATGTTAACATTACAATTCTCCTCCCAAATCATTAAAATAATTTCTGATTTCTTTCCTTGCTTAAAAAAAAAATTTGAGTATAATATAGTTTAAAATACTTTATGCGTAACAGCATTTTAATGATAACTGCAGCTAGTTAATTACTAAACTATTGTTTATTACGAATAGAGGTTCTACAGAATACAAGTAATTTGCATTAAATGCCATTGAAAATTTAAAAACCACATTGTCCTAATGATACAATAAATAAATGTGGCACTAATCGTCTTTAAATTGCAACCGGCATTAACGTAACCATGGCAACAAAATAAACCACAACCAATGTCACAACTAAACTGAATATTTTTCACTAATCACTCAACATACGAAACGCAACAAGCCATGAAGCATTTATTTTCAAATTTTCTAATTATTTCAATAATTTCACTACAAATCTCTAAGATTGTAACAGAAGAAGTGCCATCCTTTCGCATTGTAGCACCACAAAATCTGTGCAAACACAATGACAGCGAAACTGGCACAAAGCAACCCGAGGGAGTGACAATAACTTTTCAACCCAAAGACGGCATTAAATTGTCATATAAATTTAAAATATTCTTTAAAATCATTGGGCCAGAACCGTTGACACAACGTGAAACGTTATTGGTTTGGAAAGCGGTTAGGGCATTGGAACAGCACTTGAATAGCAAAGAAAGATTGCACATAATGAAGAATAATATGGCACTGATAAAAAAGTCACAAGTAGTGCCGGGAGTAAGTTATATTTTCCATGTGGTGGGCATAACAGATGCGGGAGAAACAAGTCGTGAGCAAGTCTTTACCATAGACTATGCGGAGGGTGTTTTACAGAATAGTAATGTGCCGGAAGGCATTAATTTCCTCCTTATAGGCTCAGAGGAAGTTGTGGCCAGCATAGAGTATAGTGTCATGGCTAAAGTTACTTTTTGTAAACCCAAAAATGACTACTACATACAGTGGAAGGTAAGCGATTTGGAGGAGAAATATCAAATGATAGAAAACACCATTTCAAGTGTCTTGTTGATACCACCAAATGCCCTAAGTGCTGAGAGGAAGACGGCCATAGAAGCAGAAGTCAAGGAGAGTGGTAGCGATAGGCTTTTAGCTAAAGATGCAATATGGGTTGAGGTATTAAATAAAGGTTTCCAGGCCATGATTATACCATGTGCGGCCAGAATTGGGGAGGGTACCCATTTAACTTTTCGTCTATTTCTACGCAATTACGATCGTTTACAACAACTGGAAATTAAGTGGTTGGTAGAGGATGCCGTAACAAACGATGCTCTGCAGACAAGAGAAGACAATCAGAACTACTTTAAAATGCTATTCGAAAAAGCGGGCACCTATCAAGTTTTCGCCCAAGTCAAAATCAATGACATAGTTACTAAGGTTAAGGCTGACATTGAGGTGATATCTTCGGTGTTTATCAGCTATGATTTTCACGAAATACCCAATTTAAATCCTTCCTCTTATGAAGAATTTAAATTCTCTGTTATGGTCATGAATATGGTCGCTAATTGCGAGGCTAGTTGGTTGAGTGCCCAGGAAGAGGGTTTCCGACTTATACCCAGTGGTGTACTCGATAAGGAGCACTATGGTTATACAAAAATAACTAATTTGGAGAAATATTATCTAGAGGAAATTACAGACTTTACAAATTCCACAGTAAATCGGGAGATTACTTTAAATATACCCACACAACACATAAAAACTGATATAATGTGGCCAGGCTTTGAGGGAGATTCCATGTACAAATTTCGCTTGGATGTTACTTGCCCCAAACCGTTTACCGAAAATCCCCAGCTGGGCGACAGAGAAAGTGAACCTTGGATAAAAGTGGTCACTAGTTACTTCATTATCGACATACACACCAACGCCCCACCTCAAGCCTTAACAATTTTAATGGATCCCCTACAAGGTGTGGCCCTGAAAACTGTTTTCAATATTAACTCTCAAGAAGCAAAAGATCTGCTTTTGGACTCTCCTGTTAGTTACGAACTAAAGATTACTATGGATAAATTCGAGTTATCATTTGGAAAATACTTTCAATACAAAACCTGGGAAACCATATTGCCCTATACTCTCACACCCCTACAAATAATTGTGGAAATATGTGATATTCGCCAGGCTTGTAGTACAATTAAGAATGATACTAAATTGTCTATAAGTTATGAAGAATTCAATGACAAAGATTATGCAGCCTACGAAGAAAAGGTTAATGGTCTTTTTATGAGAACCGACTTACAAGATGCTTTGAGTTACCTAATAATGGTCACCATAACATTCAAAAACACTCAAACTCCATTATATGATCAATGGCTGGATTTTGTTAAATTTTCTATTCACAAAGAAATTGACAAACTTTTGGAGCAGGCTGAAAATAAAGTCTATATTAATTCCGATTCAAAGTTAATATTTGTAGTAAAAAGCAAAGAAATTTTAGATTATACCCATCTTATGGATAAAGAATTGCTGGAAAAACTACTGGAGATTCTGGAAAATCTAATGGATTACACGGACTCAAAAGCAGATTTACAAAAGCAAGCACGTTTTAAGCGTTCTAGCAGAAGGAGAAGAATTGTTAATCATTCCCAGCAGTTATATACCAAAACTCAGTTGACTTTATTGGAAGATTTACTGAAATCTGAAGATTACTCTTCGCATGCTCTGCAAAACTTTATTGGCAAAATAACAAATTTATCCAAAAAGATGTGCTTAAATAAAGATGTAAGTCAAGAGTCCCTAAAGTCCTCACTTGTATCCCTGACTTTAAGGAAATTACAAGGAGCTTTTTTGCAACAACACACCACGCAAATCAATGAAAATATTTTTGACAAACTAATACTGCAGTTTAAAACCGTCAATATGAAGTTTATAAAACCACAAGCACAATATTGTTTAATTATCAAGTCTTACAACTTTAAAGAGAATTTACAAGATGACATCTCCCTTATCGAGTACAATATATATGAAATTATTGATACTGAACTGCAAGAAATAAAATTGGCGGAGTTAAACAAATCCCCCTCCAATGTGCAACTAGACATTTATCCCTTAGAACAGCATGTCAACAAATGCCTAATGAAAACGTCTTACACGGCACCCTGGTCTACAGAGTCTTGCAAGTCTTTGGTAATAGGTAATTTTCTTAGGTGTTCTTGCTCACAAACTGGTTTTCTCAAAACGGCTCTAGTAAATACACCCACTACATTAAGAACCTTAATAAATAATGACGTTTTATCAACGGCAATGACTTTTTTGCCCACATTCATTTCGTTAACAACACGCCCTGGTAACAGTCTTTCAGGTTCCAATATTTCTACAAAAGCTATTGCCACCACTTCCTTTACTACAACGGCAACATATATATCATCATATACAAGTATTAAGCCAAAAACTAGCAATGACATGCAAGTCAAACCTACTACTCCTTCATCTGACATGGATATTGTACAGAAGGCATCACCTTTGACTTATGTTATTCCCCTTATATTTGTTTTAATTCTGTTGTTGTTGGGCATATTGTATATTTTATATCATCGCCGCTTAAAACAAGCTTCGAAAATTCCCTCTAACGCCGCACCATCAACAGTTTTGCAATTTCGTAAACCTGCTTCAGGCATTATATATGCAAATATATACGATGATCATTTGTTAAGTGGCAATTTTTAAAGATGATTCTTTTTTTCATTTTTTTTTTTAACTTTTTTACAGTTTTTATATTTAAACTTTTTAATAAATTTTGTGTTTTAAACGTAAAATTTGGTTTGTTTTTGGTGGGGGATGAGGGTTTTTAATATGGCCGACTATTAATTTGTGATCTTAACTCCCACTGTTTAGAAGAGACATTCATAATCGCCATAAAGCGGTTTTACAGGGACAATTAGTGGACGGCAGATACAATGACGTTCTGGATGTTGTTGCGGTAAAGTCTAATATCTAATTGAATATTTTACGGTTTGTGTGATTTGGCTGGTGGCATGCCATCAGGAATTGTCTGGTCAACAACACATTATTTCACTTTATGTTTGTTTTAGACGGCCTGCAAGGAAAAGTGAAGTATGTTTTCTAAAACTAGTCGACGCAACAGATCATTCCGGGCTGTAATCGGAGAAGTCATCACCGAGGGATATCAGAGAGAGATATATATATCGTATGATAGCATACAGAGGATTGTGCATTTTATCCCTGCTCACGGTAGCAGGATACCGTATTTACCGTCGATAGCAGACTCTGAGAAAATTTGGGCGGGTAAAATAAGAATCATTCTGGCAGAAGCAGAAGCTATTGGTTTTTTGGTTCTTTATAGACCGTGTCTCCAGTTTATACTCAGGTTGTGGTCAACCCTACTTCACTACGTTCAGTTGATTTATGGACAAATAACGCTAGTTTGTTTTGGCTTCCAAGTCGTAAATCGTAGCCGGTTAATAACACGATGTAGGCGGCCAGTTATGAGGTCTGAATCATGAAGATCACAAAAAACATTTCTCACATAGCTTCGATTTTCATAATACAGCTGAATAATTCGTAGACGTTGGGAGTCTTTCCATGATAAATTGTTAAACAATACTGAATAACAATAAGATTGGGTGTATACTTTAAAATTGCGAGACTTTATCAAATGTTTAGCTTTCTTTTAAAACATTTGTACAATATAAATTTAATCAAAGTATAAGGTCTGGTCTATAAGGCTGTTGAGGCAAAACTTTCCAACCATTTATTTCTAAATAGTTTTTAACTGGTATTGCAACATGTGGCCCAGCATTGCCACGATGGAATATTACGCTTTCATGTCTGAGTGTTTTTAGACCAATTCTCGTTTCAAAAGAATCAGGTTCCCTGAGAAAAACTAATCAATCCAACATTAAACAAACTCATCATCCCTCAGCAGGTCTTCTATACAGTCCCTATCTACTATGGGTCCGACTGCGTGGCTCTTTAAAGTCTTCAAAGCCGCTGATTATCAAATATTTAGTACCCTTATATCCCTTGTAATGTTAGATATTATACCTATCCATACTAGTTAGGGACTGTGGAGAAGACCTGCTAAATGATGTTGAGTTGTTTAATGTTTGGTTGTTTAGTTTTCCTGGGCGACGTTCAAGAGATAGAGATAACCAAAAGGTATGTGAGCAACCGATTCTGGAGTAATAGAACGGACTTTTCCAAGAGTCATATGGCAGATACCAAATTACTGTTAGGATTGAATAGCGTTAGCCTTAGGGTTCTAGTAGGTCAATTACATACCATTGCCCAATTACGACTATTATTAGCATATGGGACAACAGCACTCATGATTTTTATTGGATGAGTGAGAACGTCGGGGAAATTTAAACAATAGATTAAATTGTTTTGATTGTCCTTGTTACAGTCGTTTCTTTATCGGAATTGACGACCTAACAGATTGTAAAATAGGGGATGTCATAAAGCTGACAATTACAATCAGATAGACAGGAAATTTTTACTGCAGTTCTTTTTGGCTGATAGTTCTCCTCTTTCTCGTTATCGTTATTCTGAAATTTATTCCTTTTCCTTCATTTAATCTTAGTCCCAGGTCACCACTGCAACTTTTGCTGCTCAATTTTTGAGTTTGTTGGTGAGAGGGGAAAGAAGAGTGGTAGAAATAGTTTCTGTATATATTTTGCACTTTCTTTTTATTTTATTCTGGAAGGGAACCACAATGGATCTTAAAGAACACCACTTTGGGATTTGTGCACGTGCAACAACCCTTTTTAACCTAACCTAACCATGGCACTAGTCACACGTGATCAATGAAAAACACTCTAAATGAATCACATTTTACTATAAATTAGAACTTAAGTAGTTATGACAATTTAAGTAAAACAAATCTTAATCATTTTTAAATTGAATTGAAAATGATTATGATTTGTATAATAAATCATCAAATTATTCAAATCTAAACTATTTTTTCACATTAAATTCCAGAGTTCCCGCATAGATAAACTGAAAAAGACCATAGCGGCCTTTGAAGTGGATATCAAAGAAAAAGTGCGACACATTGAAGAGAAAGAACGTGATTTAGCCAAGACACAAAAGGCTTTAGAAGAACAAAGAGAAGCTAAAAAGAAATCCGATGGCGTAATAACGGTGCTAGAATCACAATTGCAAGAGAAGAATGAACAAATACGCAGCTATGAATTGGAACTAAGTGAAACGGAAGAGTTGCGTAAAACTATCATGAGTTTGATGGAAAGTAAAAAACCGAAGCGCAAATAAGATATAAACGTTAACAAACAACATTTTAAGGATTAATGTTTTAGTCTTGTTAATTGTATATTTATTATAGAAGAAAGGCATTTTTACACTTACAAACTACTTTTTTTGTTGTTTGTTTGTTTGATTGTTTAGATTTAATAATTTTCGCACATTTTTTAATAATTATTAAATAGTATCTACAACTAATATTAGTTAATATTACATATTTTAGTCTTTTAACATTAAATTAATATTTTTATAGGGTACTATACATGTTTTTTTACACTTATTCATTCGCTTTAGGATTTTTAACATATTTTACATTAAATTTCATTTAATTGCACAAAATTTTCTCTTTACACATACACATTTTAAATATACATAAATACATTAATTATGGTTTAATATTACAAATAACAATTTATTGAGTTAATTATTAATTGTTAAAGCTTTATTGAGGGACGTTCTTTGATCGAATTGTGAGTATAATTTTATGTAGTAATTTTCCGGCAATACTATTACTGATTAATTCATGATTTTAAATAATGCTGCAACTACTAGCATTAATAATGTATTTACAGCAATATATCCAGTTGAACTGCGTCCTTCAAGTAAATCGTTTGTATCCAATTTACGAGATTCACGCTTTTCAGCTTTCTCGCACAATTCCCCGCAATTGGCATGTTCACAAATGTCACATATGTGTGACTTTGGAGCTCTGTAGAATTGTCTGGCTCTTCGTACTATAACAAAGATATTATAAAAATCATAATTATAATTGAGGGTAAGTTATTGGTTTTGTTATTGCATTTTACTTACCATTGTCATAGTAGTCATACATTATTACAGGTACTGGCTTGTGGTTTGTTACTTTTACCACTTTGTAGGCATGTAAGGTCGGGCATACTTCCCTGCGATCCAAATAATCAAAGTAAATAATAACTACGGTATTACGTTTCTGGGTTTCCACTTTCTGCAACAAGGTAAAACCAACTTAAATATTGTTCACTTGTAATTTTAAATGAATTGTTTGATTTCTTACCTTTATTCTTTCACTGGACTCCAATGTTGGCAAAGTATCAGTATCAACAACAAAACCGCTGGGTAAATTAATTTCCATTACAGCCATATTGGAACGACTGGAATCACCTTCAGTTGGTATAAAACTGGAAAGCACAATGGATAATATTAAATATTTTATGAATTTTCTTTGATATTTTGAATTTGATATTCAGCCCAATCACGAATAAAAATTCCGTGGGAGTTTTTTCCTATTCAAATTGAATGTTAAAAAAATAAAAAGGGAAAAAACTCTCGCGGAATTTTTATTCATGATTAGGCTGCTAATTTCTTAGTTCAGATTGGTTAGGATGTCTTGGAATAAATTTCGTATTTTGCTTCTATAGAAAAAGTAAAACGAAAATTTCTTTCTGAATGAAACCACTTTTCATGTGCTATGTGGAATTGTAATTTTAAGAATTTCTAGGTTTCATTCCGAAAAAAATGTTCGTTTTACTTTTGCTATAGAAGCAAAATACGAAATTAATTCCACTTCCGAACGAAATTAAATTCTGTGAAATGGCTGTATATTAATTATTTGTTATTTAGGCATTAAACACAATAGACTTGTGAATTTGTTCACAACCCTTAACCTGATAATTGCAGCAAACCAAGAAGTAGTCAACCGTGTAAAATGTTTTGAAAGTCATTGATCTAGCCATGAAGCCAGTGATCTGAAATCAAAGAGGTATGAGGCCAGTAAGAAATTCTCTTCGTAGTTATCCGAAAACGTTTGTTATAATATTTATACCAATCCAATAGAGGTTTGACACCTGTTCGACCTGCTTCATAGAGCCGTTGACACACTGTAGTTCCTTAGGATTGGTAAGTCAATAATTTGTTAATTTTTTTTTGCACTTTCAATGTTAATTCCAGATATTAATTCGCAAGCAAGTTTGCAGTTTTAGTCTGATCTTATAATGTTTAAGTATTTTACAGTGTGATACTATAACGTCGCTTGAATCTCAATATACAAAAGCATCTCCTGATGACATTACACGGTACTAAATCTAGGGTCTCTAAGATTGTTAGCATGTTAACGGGTCCACAACCTAAACAATAGAGTAACATCAATTGGCCGAATAATAAGAAAACGAAACACTTTCCTTTACTACATTTTGAGAGGAGTTCCTCATATGATGTTGTCAGATGATTCAGCAACATTCGTAATCGAATTGACTTCCGTATCGAAAATACAGCGCACGATAAATTAATTTATATTTGCTATTCGTTTTGATATGGTATTTGTATAATCTCAAATTAGTACTTGCATCTATTTCAATTACAATAAAACAGGGTTAGTATATAAACTTAAATATATAATGAATATTAGTGCGAACTGACACGTTCTTCATCCATGTAAATTAATATTAAATAAATATGTTTTAATTAGCATTTACCTGGCACACGCAGACAAATGTAAATAATCCGAATGAGAATTTCTATTCACTGTTGGGTCCAATACAAAACGAGGCCAAGCCCTAGTAACATTTGTATTATAACGATAAGTTACTTGGGCCAAAGCCAAACCGTTACCGGTAGCAGAAACAGTAAGATTTTTCAAATTATTGGGCAACTGAAAAATAGATATTAAAATAATATTGCAAACAAAATATTATATACATACATATACTATGTATGTATGTATGTAGGTATGTATGTATTTACTTCAATTGTTTGCAAAACCAAAGAATTTTGGGCATTAACATTTAACACTGTTTCGACATTTTGGCCATAATCAAATAGCAATTGCAAATTATTGGCTTGACTTGAAAATCTCTCGGCAAAAGATACTAAGGCTTGCAAGCCCACCACAGAATCCTGAGAGCTTACAAAGCCCCCCAAGTCATTGCGTTGATTCATTAACCATTTCAGAACGGGCAAGGCATCACCAATTAAATTATTCTGCAACAGTGATAAAACCGCGTAAGAGGATATCTCAACATTAACGCTACGAGTCACATTGTACCAGGGTGACATGGCTTCGTTAGGGGGAGCAGATTTATTCCACCATTTCATGCCATCTGAAAGAGAACACGAAAGCAGTTATTATGCAAAAATTCTTTAACAATTTGACATAAAACCAACCTTCATTTACTGCCATGGCATCCAGTCTTTGTACAAAAGCCAGTTTAGCATTATGATTGGACTTAGCCAGCACATATGTTCCTATAGCCATCGCATGCAAGTTTTCTGAACCGTCCAAGGTGCGTGTTATAAAGTCCAATGCTTTATTGATATTGTTTTTATACTCAGGATAAGTATTCTAGAAATATTTAAAACGATTTTGAGCACTGTTCTTAAACTTTGTCTTTTTATCCCACTTACCACATTTTCCATTAAAGCCAGTGTTGCAAAAGCACTCAAACTCAAACCTTGATCATCATATTGTTCGAATATGTCTCCTTGTTCCTCGAATCCTCCATTAGCCGCTTGCTTCCCAACAACATATTCCAATGCTGACATTATTATTTCATCATCAATTTGTATAAATTCGCTGGCCATGCGAAAAGCTTTAGCAACATATGCCGTTAACCAGGTAGAGCTCTTCTCTTCACTCAAACCAAAAGCACTGAAGCCACCATTTTTGTGGCGATAATAGAGTAAACGTTGATAACCCAGTTCCAGATTCTTTTTCGCGCGCATTTCTAAGGATGGCGACAATTGCCTAGTACGCTGACACGTACAAATTATACAAAGTTTTATTAAAAAGGGTTAAAAAGTTTTGAATGGAAACTTATTTTGATTTTTTTAAATTTTACCTGTAAATATTTCAGCACCATTAAATTGGGCATAAATTGTATCATTGTTTGTTCTCCGCAGCCCGACGGCAATCGAATCAAATTCTCCAAATTGCCTAATATGCTGCCAACAACATCTCCTACAGCGGATATTTCAATTTTAGCTGAATCTGCTATAGAATTGCGGGGAATGCGTATGGAAACATTAGCCTTGCGTTGAACACTTGAGCCCATTTCGAACAAGAAACCTTTGTTAACAATTTCAGTAGCACCTGGATGTTCTACTAGGAGCATAGATTCTATTGAGTCACCTGCCAGTTGATTCGAAGCTACAGCCTTTATCGTTATGGGACCAACACGTTTGGGTGTTATAATGAAAGCAACCGATTTGGAAGATTTAGCTAAAACTCGTACCGAGCGACGGCTATAAAGTTCAATTACTGCAAAAACAAGAAAACAAAAGTAAGCACTGCTATTTTATATTCCAATGATGTTCTATTATTTATAAAACTCACTTGGTTTTGGCTGGGCCTTGCTATCAATTTGTGGAAAATCAAACTCTTGAGCAGTATTGTACAAAGTAACATCCACATCTAAATCACTATCCTTGTTATTGAAGACTACAAATGGCACAGCAATGGTCTCACCTAAAAATATTATTTATACAAAATGTAAATTTGTTTTGTCCCAAATAATAATAATAGATTCTAAATTTACCAATTCTTATAGAATAAGGCAATTCTGATGTTATGTAGAACTCTTTAAAGGTTTGCATCATTTTCGAGGGCATAGTTAGGCCAATACCCTGCACCGGATCTAAAGCAAAAGCCGACACAACCCATGATGTCATTGAACTGGGCAGTCTTCTGTGTATTGTGGTTTTGCCTTCACTGCCGGCTGAAACATTCATAAACAGCCAGGTATCCGCTGGTGGATGCATGACATGTATACGTGGATTATGCCAAAATGGTTTTGGTGTATAGGAGAATGCGTAACGTCCTTTACCCGGTGCCAAGGTATTCGTTTCAATAGCATGAGCTGGTCCAATATCGGTTTTTCGGATTGTGGTAAGTTTATGTTCATCTTCATTTATGGCTCTACCCAAAGCTGGCGTTGTTTCGGGTTCTTTTTCAATTATGAAATCGGTATTGGACATGGTAATAACTCCGGATTCTTTGCCTGGTGAACCAATGGGTGTGTTGTAGTCATTGAGTTCGTATTGATTAAGAGCTCTCATGAGATTTGAGATGGAAAGATCATTTCCTACAAAGAAAAACAGCGGTTGAGATTTATTTTTATATTTTACTAGTTGACCGCCCCGGCTTCGCTAGGTATTTACTAATGGTTTGTATTTCATATAGAATTAAAAATTAAGACATACAAATTTCAGTAAAAGAAAAAATAACAAAAATTTGTATCAATTTATTGCTTAAAAAGTTTCTTCAAAATTCGATTATTATTATGTGAACAACAATTGAAACAATTAGGACAGAAAATCAATAGTCCTGACTGTGTACCGACTCTCGAGCATGCAACATACAAATGACCGTGGGAAGACCGAGTTTTACCCGGAATTTTTGAATTATTTTTTCTTTACAAACCATCTCCTGAGAATTTCGAACCGAATAAAAAAAAATCAGCCAAATCGCTTCAGCCATTACATACATGGACCATTTCATTTTTATATACATATATTTGATGGTGAATGAAGGTATATCTATGTTTGTCATTCCGTATGAAACATCGATAAAATTCATCTGAGACCAAACAAATTGTGAAATTCCAAGTCGATTTAGTTATGACCGTCTGTGTAAAACACTCTCACGTCCAAAGTACACAACTAAACTTTACAAAATTTTATGAAAATTTTTTTTTGTATTTTATCGAAAAGTTTCGGTATTGAACATTAGCGAAATCGTTATAATTGAATCAGAGTTATGGACCAAACTTTGAGACAACCTCCATAAATATTTCACAAATTTTTTGGTATTGTGTTAAATTATATTGCTCATAACACCATGAAATTTTGTACACGTTATTTCTATGACAAAAATTGAAAATTTTAAAATTCGATCCATGATTTATCATGGGTTCCATACGAATTTCTTTCCGAAATATGACTAAATGGTATGTAAATATGCCTTTAAATGACAATGTCAATACAAAATTCAGCAAAAAATTTTAATTTATTTACAAAGTTATTCGATAATTTGATATTCTATAGAAATTTAAGCGCTAACTATACAAGGTGAGTGCAAATCGACAACAAATACAACACAAAACAGAAACAACAGACATTTTATTTGTGTAAAATAATGTACTACTGTCAAAAATACTTGAAAAAGTATTACTTTTGACATAAGTAAATTGTAAACAAAGTCAGTCAGCTGGGCTACTGCACTCACCTTGTATAGTTGCACCATGGTTTAAGCGATAAGTTGTATGTCTATAAACAATTCACTGACAACTTGAAATATCTATAGAAAAGCACGTTTTAAGATTTCCTTCACAGAAAAATTAAAATGTTTGATTCAGCAACCTACAAAACACTTCACAATCTTTTCAGATAGTACCCACCTTTACGAATATTTAAGGCATTCTGATCGACCACCATTAAACCAATATAATTATATGGCTTAGAACTTATCGTTATATCAATATCCTGTCCAGGAGGTGCTTTCAATGGCGCCTCAATTTGAACATTATTCAAAAGGTTCTCCTCGAACTGTATGACCTGTTCATCGTAAACAAATTCACCATTGATGACCATATAAACCAAAAGCTTAGCTCTGGGCATCATGGCAAAAGTCGAAAGAAATTTGAGGGTGTGATATGAGTTATCAGCAACCTGGAAAAAAAAATTAAAAAATTATTGAATATAAAATTTATATACATACATATTATACTTACATCAACAGCACGTGATAGTAAAATATCGCCACGTCCAACAATTTGATAAATAAAATATTTCATGGGTTCGCTACAGCGCACGGCGATGTTAATTTCTTGATTTACCATGACTCTAAAATAAAATTAAGGTTATGTAATGACTGTTGCATTATTTAGCACAATTTGCTCAAGCTTATTTGAAATAACATTTTCCCGAAACGCAATTAAGCAAATATTCTTCATAAATTCTTAAAATCAGATCTTTGTTTTTTAAAAAATTATTTAACAAAGTCTAAAAAATGTACTTATGTTTATCTGAATACTTATCATGCATATACTTTAGTTATATTAACAATCATTTGTGTTCCGATATACTCGTATATACATTCATTTAGAGCAATTACTATGAATAAGTCTTATACTAACACGAGCAAATTGTATCCTTATTTAAAAATAAAGATCTTACTTGTCATTTAAAATTTTGGCCGTGAGAAAATGTTTACTGTGCAAATGTTTGCGTGGTACTTTTCCGATATCGGTTATAATGCCTTGATAATCTACCTAAAATTTTAATTCAAATACAAAGAAATACATTTGATTTATAAAAGCAACTAAATATTTTAAGCTTACAATAACTGAGTGATATTCATCTTTGTCGCCAAGGGGAACTGTGAATTTAATTTTAACTTCTGAACGCGTGTCCAAGGTGTAGACTGTTTTGTTATACATTTCGCTGCTGCCATAGACATTTGTTAAATAAGCGGTCAAGTCGGGCTTGAAGTCTTTCATCATAGCACCATCATTACGTAATACTTTGGCCTGGAGAATAACAACATTTGATCAAGTTTAAAAAAAAATACATACATATTTAGAATTTGCCAAAATTTTAACTTACCGAAACTTCAAATGGCACACCCGGTATATAGTTGCTTGGCAATTTTGTTGCCTCTACTCGATATGGATCCAGATGTACGGTTATCACAGTTGAGAAATTTTGTACAGAACCGGTGGATGTTTCCTCTACTAAAGCATCCAACAAATATTCACGTTCATAATCTTCCTTCAATTTCAATTCGTCTCTAATATCAAATTCAAAATAAGCACTACCATCAATGGGCACTACCTTGCGGGTAATTAAATCATTAACAAATGGTTGCAAAGAACCAAAGAAGGTGGGATAAATGGAGAGAGTAGCTTCACCCACAATAGGTTTGCCAAAGTCATAACTGAAAAAAAGAATAGAAATTTAAACATTAAAATATTTTCCCAGTTCCATAAACTAACAACTTTACTTACTAAGCTTTAATTAAAGCCCGAATTTTACCACCCTTATAGATAACATGCTTATCCGTATCAATATCCACCACAAATTTGGGCAATATATACTCAACCACCTCAAATGTTCTCTTATAAGTTTCATCCATTATCTTAACTTCTACCGACCATTCGCCAAATTTAGGATAATCCGACAACAAGAGATCATTAGCATAAACTCCACTGGTTAATTTTACATCTTTATATTTTCGTATGACATTATTACCACCATCTTTGATGGCGATATTTACACTTCCATAATTTATAGCGGGTTTTAAATTGGCATCCATTATTAAGACACGATAATGCACAATATCTTGAGGTTTATAGATGGCCTTATCCGACTGCACCATAACCGTAAATTGTTTAGCATCAAAATTTAATTGCGTCTCATTGGTAAAGCGGATACCTGAGAGTCCCTCAGCTGTTAGATTATAGCGATCACTCTTCAAGGAGGGTATCTGCAAAATAGAAATAAAGTGTTTTTTAGCTCACTGTTTACAATTTCATACTGGTTTTAAAATGCACCTCAAAATGTATCATTTCCGTTGAGTACGGTCTGACTTCTACAGTTTTGAAGTCACTGTAAGCACTGCCGATTATTCCAACTTTAACCTTGGCTGGCTCTGGGGCTTTGTGTATACTTACGGCTACATGATACTGTGAATTTGGTCTTATGGTATTTGGTGCAATAATTGAATATAAACTGAAAGTAGAAGATAAAAAATATTATATTTGTTCAGAAACAAAAAAATTCTATGAAATAAGCTTATCTGTAACTGTTCTGTAAACCGGATCCCAGTACCCATGGTGTAACTATAGAAGGTGAGTGCAGTAGCACAGCTGACTGACTTTGTTTCTAATTTGCTTATGTCAAAAGTAATACTTTTTCAAGTGTTTTTGACAGTAGTACATTATTTTACACAAACACAAACCCAAAACAAAATGAATCTTGTTTCTGTATTGTGTTGTATGTGTTGCCGATTTACACTCACCTTGTATAATTACACCATGACTGTACCGATTTTGTTGTTAAAACTAATTTAAAAAATGTCGGCAATTCATTCTACAAAAAAATTCCCAACAAAAACATTTTTTAGCTTCATTCAAAGACTTACATATTTAAATTCAATTCATTCATTGTTGGTCAATCATTCAATAAATCATGTTTAAGCTATTTTGTAATAAAAACTTTAATGATTAAAAAAGGAATCAATTTTATAAAAAAATAAATCCTGTACGAATACGTTTGAAGTCCTTCGAAATTAAGCCAATTAATTAATTCCTACGAATGCTTTAATTGAAGGGTTAAGATAATTAATTCTATTTATTTTAGGTTTGGTTTAGTTGAATTTCATCTCAATAAATAATAAATGTCATAAGAATTTTTTATTTCAAATTTTTTTAGTTATAATCAAGTATTTATAATTGTCTCTTTTTTCAAAATTGCACTTTGTTTATATTTTTGCAGCCTGTAACATAAGGCGATTTACTTTAACAGACAATAAATATACCAAAAAGCCCTAGAAAACTGATTTTGACTTTTTGAAACGTGACAATTCTCTTTATACTCTGTGGTTATTCTCGGAAGTGTAGCTTGTACGGGAGCTATGCCCAATTATGGACCAAATTTCACAAAAGTCAATTGTATAATTTTTACATACTTATGACTGATCTGTATAAAATTTCTTATCGATGTGAATGTTTATGTAGGTTAATGAGTTCTCGGGGGTAGTTCCTAAGGGAACTATGATCTATTACGGGCTAATCATCGTGAAATTCTGGTAGACGATTTATATGTATGTATATGTACATGAATTATTTGTGCTGAATTTCAAAGTAAAAATGATTTTTATAAGAGTTTATGCGTATTTAAGTGATTTTTCGTAATGAAATTTATATGGGTACTACGGTCAAATATGGACCGATTATTATCATATTGAGTGACGATTTAAATATATGTATGGACTATTTGTGTTGAATTCCAACTTAATAGTAATGTTTATAAGAGATTTATGCGCATTTAAGTGATTTTCGAAAATGGACTGTATATGGGGGTTACGGTCAAATATGGACCGATCGTCAAAAACTTGGGTATGAATATTTCTATATATGGATGGACTATTTGTGTCAAATTAAAACTTGCTGCTGATGCTAATAAGAGATTTATGCGCATTTAAGTTATTTCCGAAAGTGGACTTTATATGGGGGCTACGGTCAAATATGGAACAATATAAACAAAATATAGTTTTGAGATTTTAATTAGCACGAAACTTATTTTTGCTGATATTTGTATGGATATGGCTTTTCTATAGGTATTTATGTACCATAAAGACATTTGTATGGAAGCTATGCGAAAACGTGGACCGATTCTTAACATTTTCAACAGGGTATAATGAATATAAAAGTTCATGATATTTCCTGATTTATATTTTAAGAAAATAAAACAAAAATATCGAGGTTGTCTGAAACTTTGGTCTCTCGGATCTTATGGGACCGATTTTGCCAATTTTCAAGACGAGCAATTTCGATGAAACAAAGAATGTTCGGCAAACATTTCAGTTCATTGTAGGTCTTTTTTCGAAGCTCTGTCGTACCTTCAACAGATGGACGGACATGGCTAGATCTTCTTAGAATTATACAGGGACCCGAAATATATATAATTTTTGGTTACAAGACCAAAATTTCGATGTGTTACAAACGGAATGACAAATAGGGTTCACAACGAAATATTAACAACTCTCCGCTAGAGTAGTTGTACTTTCCTTGATATTGTTAGCAAATGTGCAGAAACTTACTGATACAAACGAACCTCCTACGTTTTATTGAAAACTTTAACAGAACATTATCTAGAATCTCTTGAACTTTCTAATACAATTTTTTTTTTTTTTTTCAAAATTAATCGCTACCAGTAGCAATCAAGTAGAGTAGGTTTCGTTTCAAATATGGAGCGATTTATAAACAAACCATACCTTAACCAGAAGGGGTTAACTTAACTCACTCCAAACTTATGGTATGTAATTTTAAATTCCGTTAATTCCCACACTTGTTTTCAAAATTTTAATTCATTCCAAAACCATCTAAAAAGATGCAAAATCATGTTGGTATAACAAAAGAAACTAAAAATCATTAAAATATTAAAGAAAAAAAAAATAAAATCCATACAAAACGGTAAACAAAAATTAAGACAAACAGACAAGTGTTCAAAAATAAATAATAAAACAAGTTAGAGTGCAATATTCGGCTGTGCCGAATCTTTAATACCCTCCACCTAAACGTAATAAGAAATACAGAAACTGATTTTAGGACTAGAATATTCTTATTCTGTGTTTTCTATTCAGTCTTATTTCAAATTTTATTATTATTTTATATATTGTTTGAAAGACAATTTTAAGACCAACATAATTTATTTTAAATATTTTGAAATTTTATCAAATTTTGATATTTCAATTTTATAGGCATTTATGTATAATTGAGCAATATTTCGGGAAGATTTTTGTATGGGGGCTATTCTTACTATTTTCTTCACACTTTCTTCTTTTATCATAAAAACAACGTATACAAAATTTCATGGGAATATCTGCAATCACCCATATCGTGAATAAAAATTCCACGTGAAATTTGTTCACTTTTATTTTTTTAACATTGAATTTAAATAGGAAAAATGTGAAAAGTGAACAAATTTCACGTGAATTTTTATTCACGATATTTAAAAAAATTGGAAGAAAAATGTTTAAAAATATAAAATTTTTTTGGTGGTTGCCTCGCATTTTGATCCATAACTCTGGATTTACTATACCGATTTTGCTGATTTTCAATTTCGTTCATTTAAGTTGTGTAGTTTGGACGTGAGAGTGTTTTACACTGACGGACGGATATGGCTCAATCGACATAAATATAAATATACTTTGTAGACTCTCAGATGAATATTAAAAAAGTTTCACACGGTATGACAAACGTAATATACCCTCTTTCATCACCCTTGGTGGTGGAGGGTATAAAGACAATGAAATTTTGTTGTTAAAAACATTAATTGTTTAATATTTTACTCATTGTTGGTTGTTGTTGCCACAAGTAAAAAAAAAATATTTTAGAAACTCAAAGTAATTTTATTTTTAAGGAACCGCCACAAAACTAAAATATGTATGTATGTATGTAGGTGAACAAGATACGAGTAGGTACACAAATTTAACTATTCAAAGTGTAAAAAAATGTTTTTTTTTACACTTTTTTTGTTTTTAACAATTGATGGTTTTAGACTCAATTGATAAAGTCGTGTTGCAGTCGTAAGTGGAGGTTATTAAACTTTTTACCATAATGGCAAAAGTTGAGGATGACAAAGACGGATCTGTTAAAGATGGCGATGCTGTAACAAATTATAAAATTACTATTTGTATATATTTTTTTACAATGGGATTTATATATGTATGTTTTATAATAATAATTATTATGATGCTAATACATATTCATGAGGAAATTATTTTCTTTGAGTGTGAATTTTGTATAAACTAATCATTTGCGTTTTTAAAATTTCTTTGCAAGTCCTAAATTTAAACAGTTTTTTAAACTTTTTTTATTTAAATACTCTGCATACCAGCCAATTTGAAATACATATATAATTCTAAATTTGTTAGAAATAGAAAAACATATTATATTCTATTTATTAAATTAACCATTAATCTAAAGAAACACAAATTTTCAGTTTCATTAAGTTTCTACCGCTTTTTTATTTAATGAGTTATACCTACTTGTCGGTTGTTAAAAATGATTTATGATTTTTGCTTATTTTACATACTGTAACACAAGATTTTCTTTTTTATTTAAAAACAAATTAAAAACAACTAAAACCACAAAACTAAACTTTGAAATTCATAGTTTTATGACAATTAAAAATAGTTTTCAGTTTTGCTTTAATAAAATAATTTTAAATTAGGGTGGGACTTGTTTGAATACATTAGTTTTTAAATGCTAAAGATTTTAAATTTCTTGGCCAGCATTCGCCTCTATTCAAGAAATCACAAGATTGGCTACTGTTACTACTAAACTGCCTTTTCAACTCGACAACCGTTACTCACACAGCAGTAGTCTGTCTCCCCAGAGGCATGACAGATAAAGCCTTCGCTTATAAGTACGAGGAAAACATACGAAGGTTCGTACAAGATCCATTAGAACGAAACTATTATATAACAGCTCTTAACAACATTCAAAGAGACGACGGAGCATCAGCCTCAATAAATCAATTGTTAACGAATAGAACGCACCGCTTTTTCAACTACCCAGCCAACCCTACTTTATTTCGTACAATGGAGTTATGGACTACATTGGAAAAGTACAATTACTTGGCATGCTCCTCAGATGCCACCATATTAGAAAATTATATAGTTTAGCTGTTACAATAAGCTACTCTTAAGGTAAGGTACAAGTAAGAAAGTATAGTCGGTCAAGCCCGACCATATAATACCCTACACCCAGTATATGCATAAAACAGTTTTTCAGAAATGTGCGCTATATGGCAGATATGACCTATTATGGACCGATCAGCCAAAAATTTAGTGTCATAATTTCTGTGAATATAAATATTGTGTATGTTAAACTTTATCTCGATATAAATACTTTTAAAAGATTTATGGAGGTTAAAGTTGATTACGGGGAGGGTATTATATGGGAGTTTCGACTAATTACGGCCCGACCATTATAAAATTATGTGTCATCATTTCTGTATATTATTTGTGTCGAATTTTATTTGATTACCAACATTCTTCAGAAATTTATGATCGTTAAAGTGATTTTCGGAAGTGGGCCATTTATGGGAGCTATGACTAATTATGGACCCACCATAATAAAATTGTACCGTATTGCTTGTATACTCTTTAAAGTGATTTTCGGAAGTGGGCCTTATATGGGAGCTACGACTAATTATGGACCGATCACAATAAAATTGTACCGTATTGTTTCTATACATATGAAATATATTTGCGTTCAATATTATTTTGATACCAACAGTTTTAAAAGAGTTATGAACTTTAAAGTGATTTTCGAAAGTGGGCCTTATATGGGAACTACGACTAATTATGGACCGATCTGCACAAAATTTGTATATGTCATTTGGCTTCATTTACCACTCATTTGTGATGAAATTTGTTTGGTTCCTTGCATAATTCAAACATTTATGATCGGTAAATCCCAATTTCGGGAGCACTTTTGTATCTGAGCCAGGTGAAATATTGGACCAATTGCCACCAGTTTCAATCCTTGGGGCGAAAAATATCATGTACCAAATTTTATCGAAATATCTTCAAAATTGCGATCTATACTCTGCGCACAAGCTTTACATGGACAGCCAGCCAGACGGACGGACGGACACGTTAGATCGACTCAGAAAGTGATTCTGAGCCGATCCGTATACTTTAAGGTGGGTGTTGGACCAATATTTCTGGGCGTTACAAACATATGCACAAATCGAATATACCCACCCCACTATGGTGGTGTAGGGTATAAAAACTTTGTTGTTTCCAATATATTGTTCAAGAACTAAGTGAGAATAAATCATAAGTTACTAAAGACAAAAACCGCTTTTAAAAGATAGGCCCGCATTTTTAAGTTATACATTTTTCGAGATCTTATCCTATATATTGATGTACATATCTATCATACATGACCGAAAGATGTTATGACGGACAAGATTTCCGGAGAAGCTGATAGTTCAATATATTATCTTTAAGAAATAGAAATTTGTATGACAGTCTAAGTGTTTACCTAACAACCTACAAGCTTTGTCATATTTCGCATAACAATTTTAATAAAATCGGCATTGCTTTAACCGCCTAGATTTAAGAAAGATTTGTCATATTCTAGTGTTTACATGGAAAGTTAGTAATTAAAAACGGATTAAAATTTTGTATACCCTATACTCGTACCATCATAGGTATTTATACTTTTGAGCTTTTATTTGTTACCAATTTTCATCAATAGGTTTCACCCTAATGTCACCATTTATAGAAACTACAATGGTATAATAAATACTTTTCCTAATTAGAATATACACTCATTTTCTCACAGAAATTAAAAGCGTTTCTTAGTGTTTCATGCATCGTTGATTGCCGTCATAATCTACGCTTACAGTCATATTAATTTTATAAGACTCTTTTAGAAACGATTTTCAGTTTATTTTTATACAATTCCATAAAGTTATAAAGACACTGTGTGGTGTTCTGTGTTTAATACGAGTAGTAGAGTCGTTGGCTGGCTGCTCAGTTTAGTTCCCAATTAGGTGATCACACATTTATTGTAGTTTATTTTTTCGAGTTTGTTGATTTTATATTGTCTTGGTGGCTGCCTCATATGGTCAAGTGATTGTGAGTGGTGTAACCACATTCATTTTATTTTATTTCATACGTTATTTTTTATTGCTAACAAAAAATTTGTTTTTTTTTTTTATAAATACTTGTAGTGGGTTATATCACGTAATTTGATTGGAGGTAGTTGGTGTGAAGTATTGTATGTTTTTTTTACTTTATTTTACTTAAATTTGTTTTAATATTGGCCTAGATTTTGATCGAATTAGTGTTTTAGGCAGATTTTAGCTCTATTAAATATATGATGTCAGAATTGAATTTTAAAAACCTATGAAACAGTAATGGACCGATAATAAAATTGTGCTTGTTGTTGCTGAAATATGAAAAACGGTAAACTCAAAATTTCATAATTAACTAAAACAAATTGATGCCCAATATACTATATATGTATGTATACATAATTCCCTAAACTGTTTTGTGGTAAACACTTTTTGCAAATTATCCAACACAAATCAAATTATTATAATATAATAACAAATTATTAAGAATAATGAAGAAACTTCGACGAGCCATTGATGACAATATTCCATTTGGACGAGCTTTGGCAGCGGTTCAACGCGAATTAGAGAGTATTCCAAAAGAGTTAATTTAAAAATTGGTAGAGTGTATGCTAAAACATTAAAAAAAAAAATTTTCCAAAAGAACAAACTTTTCACAAAATTTTGAAAATACTATCATTCTTCACTAAATTTTTGAATGGTTGTTTCCATTTCGTTGTTCTTCTTTCTTAGAACATGATATTTTTAGTTTTGATTTATTTTGATTAATAAATAGCAAAATAAAATTTAGAATTTTCTTTATTAGTTTTATTTTTATGCCATAAGAAATGCACAAAGTACTAACATGTACTCATATGTGCTCCCCACTGTATATAACATGATACTTGTTATTAAATATACGCAAAGGAATTTTCTATATTGGTAGACTACTCTTAATAATTAATTGATAAAAATTAAAATAGATATTCACCCCTATGTTATTCAATGTTAAAAAAATAAAAGGGAACAAATTTCATGTGGAATTTTTATTCACGATAGGGGTTATTATGTTGGAAAATAATTGCCAAAAAATATTTAAAAAATTCCAAAATTTGTAATTTCAGGATTTTTATTGGATTCGACTCTAATAAAATACTTGTTTGTCTTATTTAAAACATACTTGGGAATAAAACACTGTATTCCAGGGTGGTTCCCTTCTTTGGGATTTTGGAACACCGACATTTTATACATAAAATTTGGAACGATCAATTGAACTCAAATTTAAAGTTGAAATTATCTCTATAATAATATCTTTAAGAAAATAAAGCATTGTTCACATAAAATCCAGGCGAACTTCAGTAGAATGGTGACAACACTTTCTTTTTTTATGCGATTTCTTTTTTTAAACACAACTGCCGATATTCTGTAAAAAAACATTGATCAGTTAAAATAAGTATATGAGTACTGAGCAGCTAAAAATTAAAACAGGAAAAAAATGTGAAAAAATTTCTGGAACATCGGTTATTATGGTGTTTAATGGTTGCAAAAAACTAAAGCTTCCAAAAAGTACTGTAAATCATGTTGTAAAACAAGTAAGAAAGTATAATAGGGCTTGACCCTTGAACTTACACCCAGTATATGTGCAAAAACAGTTTTTTTTTTAAATGGGAGCTATGACCTATTACGGACCGATCATTAAATATTAAATGTCATAACTTCTGAGCATATAAATATTGTTTCTATTAAAATGTATCGAGATATAAAATCTCTTAAAAGATTTATACAAGATGATTTTCAAAAGTGGGTTTTTTTCAATAAATATAAAATTATATGTCCTGATTTTTATATATGTATAAGAAACTTGTTTGTTTTAAATTTTATTTGGATACCAACATTTTTAAAAAAGCTATGACTAATTATTTAGCGATCATCATAAAATTGGGCCGAATAATTTTTGTATATACGAAATGAATATTATTTCGATACAAACAATTTTAAGTGGTTTTTAAAATTAGACCATAAGTGGAAGCTATGACTAATTAGTGACCGATCAGTAGGTGTGATTAGGTTTCATATACAACTTATTTGTGGCGAAATTTGTTTGGAAGTCTTTATAAATCACACATTTATTACCTATTAAGCCCTATTTTGTGAGAACATTTGGATAGAGAACTTGTAGTTTAGTATGGACATCCAGACGGACGGACAGACATCGTTAAATCACTCAGAATCACTTTCTGATAAAAAGATAAATTGCCTAAAATGGCAATGGTTTGGTGAGCAATTTGCAGTTGCAAACCCTTTTATCATCTCTTCAGCTATGATTTTGGATATTTACAAAAAAATATTGCCCACGTTTGCTGCCTCTTATTAGACGTCATTCTTCAGTAAATATTTGGCCCGATTTAGTGTCCCGCCATTATTCAAAGCTGCTATGGATTGGTAACAAAGTAATTAGGTTGCATTAATATAAATATATATGAACGCTCCTAATTGTAGCCAGTTTCGGTTCCAGTTTATTCTATTAAAAAATTAACAAGAATTTGTGATTCAAGAGTATTTGCTTTTTTACATAAATATAAAAACATGTACGAGATAAGATTTTTTGTGAACAATGCTTTAATTCTGCATTTGTAAAGATTTTTTTCTTGCAGCTAAGACTTGTATTAATAGCTTTCTGACTAAAAATAAATCAAATTCAAAATGTCTGCAATATTCATCTTCATCTATTTTTGGACGAGACCGGACAATATGAACAGATTGGGAATTCATCATAGTATCTATCTATCTTTGGAATTGATGGAATGTTGATAAAAGAGAAGATTTAATTCTATCTAGATATACCTGTTGAGATGTCTTTAAAAATATAATATAAATACATTACTTAATAGTTACTTAGGAAACTTTTTTTAAATATGTAAAAATATGTAAAAAAATCAACGTTTTCTAAATTTTTAAATTAAAATTCGTTTCTAAAATATATTACCTTGAAACTATGTTCATGAGATTTTTGTATTTATTATTTGACGGATAGGAAAGGTTTAAATAAAATCAGTTATATATTTTTTCCGATATTGTGCTAAAAACGGGCCAACAAATGATTAAATTTTTAATGCGTATAATTTACGAGTTATGAGAGAAAAATAGCAAAATATCCCAATCGCTTTAGGGATATATTAAAGTCTTTCATTATTTGGGCTAACATGGCTTGTTCTTTTTGCGTCTGCGGCTAAAATGTCTTGTTAATCGGATCAGATAGATTTATTTCCATTTTAATTCTGTTACTAAAAAGAATCTACTCGATGAAAAATCCAAAACTTCAGTCAACGAAATGCTACATTTTCTAACGTAATTGAAATAAAAGAGTCTATGTGACTTATTATTAGACCCGATTTCAGTTATTAAAAATGTTTGAGATATATTTTTCCAACTTTTTTTAAGATTAGTTTTTGAGTTATTCAGCAAAAATTTTTAATTACAATCGAACTAATAATATAAAATATTTAATCTGTTACAGTAATAATAAAAAATTTTCCAAATTCTATTCCACACATTGGTATGTCAATTACAAGTTTTTAAATGCGATCTGAATAAAAATTAAAGCTCTATAAATATTAAAATACTTTTGTATATTTTAATATCAACCCACACTTAAAAACTATAATCACACTGTAGCCCAGTGTTATAATAAATTTACTTAAATGTCTAGTAAATAAATACGAAATTCTTTGCCGGTTCTCAGAATCAATAACTAGTTTGAATTTCTATTAATATTTAACCAAGTGTTTGATTTGACTCACAATGTTTGTTTTATATTTTATTTAAAAACCTAATACTTAGATAAAATACTTATAATTGCATATTATTGTAAGTGTAAAACAAAAACAAACAAATGAAAAAAAGTTTAAAAACACATACATATGTATAGTATATGTAAACCGTGATCCATTTCGCGGTTCCCTTCTTTTTTAAAGAAAAACAACAAAGAAAATTCAAATTTAATGGGGAATGTTTATTATCATTTTAAAGAACATTCTTTGGCATTTATTTTTTGAAGATTATGTCTATCAAATGTTGGCCGTTGCAACGTCGCAGATGGTCTATCCGTTGAGTTAAATTTTTGATGACTCGTTCGAGCATTTCGACTGGTAACGGGCAAATGACACGCGTGATGTTTTCCTCCAAGGCCTGAATCTCGAAGCGGGTTTGTTCACATAAACTTTAGACTTTACATATCCCCACAGGAAAAAGTCTAACTGTGTGATATCACACGATCTTGCTGGCCAATCGACCATCCCAAAATGTGAAATTATGTGCTCACCGAAATGTTCTCTCAATAAATCCATTGATTGATGCGATTTGTGGGAAGTGGCGCCGTTTTGCTGAAACCAAATGTAGTCGAGATCACCAGCTTCAATTTCAGGCATCAAATCGTCGGTTATCATGGCACAATAACGGTCTCCATTGACGGTTACGTTCGCATCGGCATCTTTTTCAAAAAAAAAAATGGACGGATGATTTTACCGGGCCACAAATTACACCAAACCGTTGTTTTTTCTGGATGAAGTGGCAGTTTTTGAATTTCTTCAGGTTGCTCTTCGTCCCAAAATGCGGCAATTTTGTTTGTTTACATACCCATTCAGCCAGAAATGGGCCTTAGCTTTGAACAAAATTTACCTCGAAAACGTCGGATCTTCTTAGAACTTTTTAAAAGCCCATAGAGCGAAGAGATATCGCTTGGGAAGGTCAAGTGGCTTTAGTTGTTGCACAAGCTTTGTACGTTTTCACTTTAAGATTTCGTCGTTAAATGCGCCAAGTCGTTCCATACGTCAGTCCTAATCGGTCTTCGTGTACGTGGTCTATTATCAAATATTGAATGCTGGGTCTCAAAATGGGTGATGGTGTTGCGAATAGTAAGCTCAGTAGGCCGATTATGTTGACCATATAGTTGAGCGAAATGCACGAAACACATTCCGTAACGTAAATTTTCGTAATAAAGTTGAACGATTTGTAAACGTTGTTCAGGCGTAAGTATTTCCATTATGAAATGCCAAACAATACTAAACAAAAATAACATGACAGCATGAAATGATTCACACGTGATCTGTCAAAAAAAGATTATTGAAAAAAGTATCTCTACTTGAATCACCCGTTATATGTATAGCACACTTTAAAGTAAATATATACACAAAGGTATTGGCTTAAAAAGCACTCGTTTAAATAAACGCTTATAACAATAAAAAACCCGACAAGTCAAGGTAAACTAAAGGAAATACATAATAAATATTGAGCAAACAAACATTTAAGAAAAAACCAACAACAAATCAATGCGTAGGTTTCGAAACATGCTATAATTTAATAATTTTTTTTATAAAACTGAAATAAAAACAAAAAGAATTACAAAAAAAAAATAACAAAAACAAGAAGGTTTCAAGACAAGTAGTTACTTGTTTTACAGAAAAAAACAGCAAAACTAAAATTAAAAAAGAAATCATCAAACAATTGTTCATAGAAAGACAATAAAGAATTATAATGACTTCAGACAACCATTACAAATCCAGCGCACTTAACGTACTGACTGACAGCCACACGGGCAGGTGGACAGTGTGGTTGGTTTTGTTGTTTAACAGCACGCATCCATTCAATTGAAACACAGTGGGACGATATCAAAATAAACTAAATTAAATTTAAAATGTTCAAGGCACATGTTTATTTGCTAACAATTCTGAAGAGTTAAAAGCAAAAAAAATAATTCTTTAGATACAGAACTGTGAGAATTAAGAAAATGTTCTTTTTCCACAAAGAAATATCAATTTCACTTGGAAAACCGAAGTTGTTGGAAGCAAAATACGTTTGTATGTAATTGGTTTTACTTTGGGAATGAAATATGGACAATGTAGAGATTTTGCTGACCTTAAATACCAACATTTTCAAATATAAAACATTGTTCACATTAAATCCGTTCGCATAAATGCTTTAATATTTATGTAACAAAAACAAAATTAAATACTTTTGCACCGCAAATTCATACTCATTTACTAAAACTTAAGAAAAGCCAAAGGAGGAAACTAAATTCAATTCCTCTTATATAAATCCGCTTTTTGGTTTGTTAGATCGCATTAGCTGTTGCTTAAAATTTCGATCCAATATACTTTTTCCAAATCACTAAATTTTTTTTATTGTCAAGAAGAACACTACCTCTCGGCCTTAACTTTTCTCTGAGAATAACCCAATGTTTTTGTCTGGATTTCTTAAATAGCCGAGCGACTACTTTACTGAACTAGTTGTGTCATCTACGTTTCTGCAGGGTTTTTTATAGATATAAATATCCAAAATCATAGTTGAAGAGATGACAAAAGTCGTGCTTTTTAGATCATAATTGCAGAAGTAACTGGCTATTTACTAAATTTGTAAATTTTTTTTGTATTTAAATTTTAGTTTCGATGAACATAAATTTATAATTTTGTGAATTTAGAAATATTATTATATAACCTTATTAACATGTGTTCAATTCACAAGTGATGTTGTATGTTGTACATTGTATGATACAACTATCTGATTGTGAACACAATTTAGAGCAAAGTCCTATGTTTATGTTGTTAAGCCTTGCAAATATCAAAAGTAATATATCAAAACAAGTAGACAGAACTCAATAAATAAAATTAATAATACAAGTGAGGAAAACAAAACAATGTCAAAACAAATTGTACAGACATTGTAAAGGTACGGTCACACTTGGCAAATATTTACTCAAATAAGCGTAAGCACTTAGCACAAATTTATTTGACGTTGTTTGCTCTGACAAGAGTTTTGCAAGATCAAACAGCATCAAATAATATAAAACTAAATATTTGTTGTGTCTTGTCCTAAATAAACGAAGTCTTTTTAAATGAATAAACGAGTTTTAATATATTTTATTTAGCGGTTACATCTTTTTCGGCAAATATTTGCCAAATGTGACCGCACCTTAACACTTGAGTCAAGTTAGTAAAAATTAATGATCGTTTTTCATAAATTAAATACAACAATTTACATTATCTAAATTTATTGTTTAATAATCATATTTTCCTGTTCTAAATTTGTCAATTAGTTAATAAATTCACCGTTTGGATATTTTTCTTAACCAAAATGGGTAATTTTTTTTTATTGAACTTTTGGCAACATTTAAACTTTCTTACAATATTTGAAAAACAAAAATGTAAAAATGTCGTAGGTGTTGTACAAAATACTAACATAGAAATTACCAACCACATTTGTACAAGGTGGCGCAAAAGTAAACTTCCGATGTTTTTGTAATTAAAAAAATTAAAAACTTTGATTCTTCTTGTGGATTATTTTTATTTGGTCTTTTAATTTTTATTACATCAAGTCGAGAGTATGATGTCATGTAAATGGCTGCCAACAGTTGATTGTCATTTGCGCCCTTTTTATGGCATTTTCCATCACTTTGGCCAAAACTTCCGGCAATAGGTCCTTACATTCTTGAAGGATATTGTCTTTAAGAGCTGCAAGAGCCTGAGGCTGGTTGACATAAACCCGCGACTTCAAAAAGCCCCACAAAAAGAAGTCTGGAGCGGTCAAATCAGGCGATCTTGCTGACCAGTGCAAATCGCCAAAACGGGAGATTAGACGCCCGGGAAATGCATCCTTCAGCATATCGGTTGTGGCACGTGCAGTGTTTGCCATTGCACCGTCCTGTTGGAACCACATGTTTTCCAATCCCAATTCATCAAGTTGCGGCAAAAAGAACTCGTTGATCATTGCTCTGTAGCGCTCACCATTCACAGTAACCGTTTGGCCCACGACGTCTTCGAAGAAAAAAGGTCCGATGACTCCTCCAGCGAAAACAGCACACCATACAGTGACTTTGAGCGGGTGTAATGGCTCTTCGTGGGTTACACGCGGATTTTCAGTGCCCCAGAAGCGTAAATTTTGCTTATTTACGTACCCGCTAAGATGGAAATAGGCCTCATCACATTACATGATTATTTTTGATGAAAAATCATCTTCCTCTTGGTGGTGATTAAGGATGGCTTGAGCGTATGTTAGACGCGATTGGCGGTCAGCAGCTAACAGCTGATGCACGGCTACTTCGGGATCTGCCACGCCTGGCAGCATCTCGTGTTGTGCCAGTCTCTTCGAGGCAAGCGGGACGTTGGACGGCCAGGAAATCTGCGACGAAATTCACGTTGTGCCAAAGTCACCGACCGATTATTGGTCAAATAAATAGTCAGCAATATTCCGCGTTCTGGAGCAGTGTAGCGTAACATTGTTTATTAACGTGTATTTCGCATGTGTTTACTACACAAATGTCAAAACAGAACTGACATTAGGGGCCAATCGAAAAATTTATAGCATTTTCTGATAGGAGGATTACTTTTGTGCCACCTTGTATAACTACATATTGTAAATTCAGACGACGTACAACTCCTACGACACTAAATTGTAAATTGAACAATGATGTATACATTTTCAAGTGCATGATGGTAACAAAATTTATTTAAAAATATGTGTGGATTTAGGAAAAAGAAGTTTTCAACAAGAACAATATTTCCCTACAGGGGCATAGATATTGGAATAACATGAACGTTTTAGGGGGACATATCAGTAGTAGAAGCTTTGACAATTGTTACAATGAATACAATTTAGCTCGAAAATCGCATTAAAATATTAAAAATTCATTTAAGAATAAATCGCTGGTTTTGCAGACGAAGCATACTAACATGTCGTTTCAACAAGACGGTGCCACATGTCACACTGTCACCAAAACTAATTTCAAAATTTGTTTTACATGTGATTTAACACCACCACTTGATTTAAAATAGTGTAAAACTGAAATCCGTGACGTGATTAACGAAAAAGACCTGTCATTTTGACAAAATCTGTTTGAATATTTTATTTAAGAATAGAATCGATGTGTGCATGACATCTGCTCAACATTATTTTTCATTTATAATTGACAAACCCTACTCTTTCCAATACATTAAAAAATATTAATGGTTTTATATATGTAAATTATGTTTTGAAAAACAAAATTCTTGTTGAAACTCCCTTTTGTTAAAGGCAAAAACTGGTCGAAAAAGCATTTATTTGTTATTGAGTTGATTCGATATTCAATCGCCATGAGGCAACTTGGTGAAAGCTATCGCTCATTAAGAACGATTTTTATGGTACTATTTAATGCTGATTATGATCTTAGATACTCGTAACACCAAAAGATACATAAAATTATATATGTATGTAATTTTAAATTAATCTACGTTGAAGTCTTTCAGGCAAACGTGTGTTAGAAGAGATGTACAATGTAAGTGCTATTCAAATTCTAAACAACCAAAATCAATCAATCTAAAGTAATAAGGGAAATTAATGAAGTTGTATATAAGCATGATATGATGCTAGGTAATTGGTATAGATGTCAGCAAATATTTTAAAAGACACGGTTGTGCAACATTTTTTTGGTACTTATTGCTTATTTTCCAAAACTATTTTCCATTTAGTATTGTCATTTATTTTGTTTAGCATTAAACCGAAAATAAATGAAAACAACCCATTTTAAAATGTTCTTTATTGATTTTATTTTTAGGCAATAAAAAGTGCACAAGGCACAAATATGCACTCATTTGTGTTCCCACTATATATGGGAGCTATGCCTAATTGTGAACTTATTAAAATTAATACTTAAGGCTACGATCAATTATTGACCGATCTACACAAAATGTTTAAATGTAATCTAGTTTTATATATAACTTATTTGAGGCAAAATTTGTTTGGATACGTGACGACATTTGTATGGGGGCTAGCAGAAATAATGGAATAATAATAGGCTTCGTCATTGAGCAGAAAAATTTCATTAAATCTCTTCAAAATTGCGTCCTGTAATTTGCGCCAGAAGGTCGACCAGACGAACGGACGGAGGCATATCATTAAATCGACTCAGAACTTGATTCTCGTTACAAATATCAGTAAACGCACAATACTCTGCCCACTATAGGTATAATTAAAAAATAATAAAACAAACAAGCCTTATGAAACTGATTTCGGCTTTATGAAACGTCGAATTTGTCACCTTAGTATATTCTATGATTATTCTTGGAAGTTAAACTTGTATGGGAGCTATGGCCAATTATGTACCAACTTTCATAAAAGTCAATTGTATAATTTTTATATACTTATAACTGATCTGTGTGTTTTCGGGAGTAGTCCTCATAAGAGAGCTGTAACTTATTACGGGTCGATCATCATGAAATTTTGAACAACGATTTATATGCATATCCGAATTATTTGTGTTGAATTTCAACTTAATAGTGATGTTTATAAGATTTATGCACATTTAAGTGATTTTTCGAAGTGAACTTTATATGGGGACTACTGTCAAATATGAAAAGATCGCCATAAAATTGAGAGTGACGATTTTTATATATCTATGGACTATTTCTGTTCAATTCCAACTGGATAGTAATTTTTATAAGAGATTTATGCGAATTTAAGTGATTTTCGGAAGTGGACTTTATATGGGGGCTAAGGTCAAATATGGATCGATCGTCATAAAGTTAATTGTGATGATTTCGATTTATGTATATGTATATATGGACAAATTGCGTTAAATTTCAACTTAATATTTGTTTTTGTAAGAGAATTATGAGCATTTAAGTGATTTTCGGAAGTGGGCTATGTAAAAATATGGACCGATGCAAACAAAAAATCGTTTTGAGATTTCACTTTTCACAAAAGTTATTATTGCAGAATTTTGTATGGATACGGCTTTTCTATAGATATTTATGTACCATAATGTTATATTTCGGGAAGACATTTGTATAGGGGATATAATAAATCGTGGGCCGATTGCTATCATTTTCAACAAAACTTGTCCTTCTATAATAAAAATAAAGTGTACAAAATTGCATGATATTATTTGCATTATATTTAAAAAGAAATAACATAAAATATCTGAAAAATAACGAGGTTGTCTCCAGCCTTTGTCTATAACTCGGATGATACTGGACCAATTTGGCCCATTTTGAATACCAAACATTTCGGGGAATCGAAGAATGTCTGGTAAAAATTTCATTGTTCTATGTCCTTTTTTCGAAACTCTATCGTGTCTTCAACAAACGGACAGATGGACGGACATGGATAGATTGTCTTAACTTATAAGGATCCAGAATATATAGACTTTTTCGTTCTACGACCAATATTTCGATGTGTTATAAACGGAATGAAAAACATAATACTGTCAAACCTCGATATAACGACCTTCAATATAACGAATTCCTCGATTTAACGAATTTTTTGAAATCCCCTACAACGCTCCATTAGATTTAATACAAAATAAACCTCTCTATTACGAATACATTTTTCGTTATAACGAATTTTCATTCACTGCAAACTAACGAAATAGAATGAATTATTTACTTCTATTTAACGAATTTTGTCAACTTACAATCTTTTCATAACGATTTCCATCAATTAATCCAAATTATATATAACAGATACACACAAAATTATTGTCTTTGCAACGACGTCTCCAGAAAACCTACATTCGAAGTCGACAGCAGCATGCATTAGACTAACGGCTGAAATATTCGAAATATTCGAAATTTATTGTTGCCAAGAGCTTGTACGCTTGTTGCAGCAGTTGTTTTTGCAATCTAGCTAGTTAATCACTGGCTCAGAGTTATTATTTTATAAATATAAACTATTTAGGAATTTTAAAACTACAAAATACAGTGTTTTCCTACAAACGTGTTTTGATTTATTAGGGGAAATCGTTCGCTATAACATGGTAAGCAGGTGATGATTGATATACATACAAACTTTTTTATTAACTCGTTATAACGAATAGAAGTGCAACTTCACCTCGAACCTCATTGTAACGAATTATTCGATATAACGTTTTTTTCTAATCCCCTTAAAATTCGTTATACCATATATAATGCTATGTATAATACATATGTTCTACTAGTTTCATCATATGCATAAATGAGCTCTTAATAGAAAAATATCCGGTAATATGCATTAACAAATCGATGATAAATATTAACAAAATTTATTTTGGTTCCATACGACGCATAAGAAAAAAATGTGTGCATATTTTCGGTTTTCTTGGCCGACCACCAAGAGGGGAGAGTGGTTTATCACTAATTCGTAATACACTACATTTGGTAAATGAATTCACAATAAATTTTAAATTTAGCTTGTATCCGTAGTGGTCAAGGATTTCGCCCGATTTATAAATAATCACCCCTATCGTGAATAAAAATTCCACATGAAATTTGTTCCCTTTAATTTTTTTGAACATTGAATTTAAATAGGAAAAATGTGAAAAGGGAACAAATTTCATGTGGAATTTTTATTTACGATAGGGGTGAATGTATCTTTATTTATTTACTTATTGGTATCTTAAATTTTGATTAAATATAATGTTGAAATCTCACACTGTGCTGACTCTACTGTAAGTGCAATGTGTCTTAAGTCTTCAGTTTGTTATTGTTTATATGTTGAACAAAGAACTCATGAGAGGGAGCGAGTATGTGTCTTGAGTCTTTAGTATGTTTTTTATCACAGCGACAACTAGGTTTGTTTCTTAAGTTTTTTGTTGTTTTATTTTTGCAAGTGTCTAAAAAGCGAGTAAGAAAGCTTTATTCATATCACTTATTTGTTTATAACTTTAGTTTATTTGTTGTCAAATGTTTCATTAAAAATTTGTACATACATATAAACTGGATTTTTGCCTTCTTCTTCTTCTTCTTAATTGTATTTCAATAATTTCGCTTATGAGATCATTTCGTTTTAAAAATGAAACTCATACTAATAACATATGTACATACATATGAGGAAATAGGTAGTGAAAATATAAATAAAATACAAACCCTTGAGTAGAATTTAAATGCACCAGTAGTGATAAAATTATTAAGCACTTTAAGTATAACATTTTAAACATATTGTTGTTATTATCGCTGTTGTTGCCAAACATATTTAGCTTTACGCTCTTGTTAACATTTGGTTTTTTACTTATTTCCACACAATTTTTTTTTTCTTAAAATGACAAACTATTATTATTTTTTTAAAATATTTATGAAATCACTTTTGAAATTTTCAACTAATATGTATTTAAAGAATTTATTAATCATCAACTTTAATGTGTATGTATCGTATGCCTTCTAGTTTAAACAAATTTTATTGAACTTTCTGTGTGGGCCGTTTATTTTTTTTTTTTGCCAAGTTTGTCAGTTTGGATTATTTCTATATAAATCTTGGTTTGTATATTTGTTTAAAAGTTGTATGTAGATCTTTTGTTTCAGCTAAGTAAGTATATATCGCGTATTTATTACGTTTGTTTTTTCTCTCTTTTGTTTGCTGTTTATTTTTATTTCTCGATTATGCGCGTTTTTAGGTCGACGTTGTTTGAAACTTTTTAATTTTTCCGTTTTTAGTTGTTACCGTCGTAGTATCGAATTGTAACTAACTTGTCTGTTTATTTTATTGGCTATTAGCAGGGGAGAGTGTGTTGAATTTGTGTTTAGCTTTTATTATGGTTTAAAGCTTACCAAAAAGCTCGATTGTGAGAAAAGGTTGTTGAATTTGCTTGAAATATGTGAAGGATGAAATTTGTGTTTGTGTCTATCGATTTAGCAGGCATCTTATTCATAATATCTGGCTTTCAAAAACAAAACTAACAAGGCCAAAAAGAGTTTCAAAAATGTTTTAACCTTTTTTTCTACAGTAAACAGTGCCTTTTAACAAACTTTCTTTAACTGCTTCTTCAGAAATAATAAGTTATCATTTTAGTTTCTATAAACAATTGACAATGGTTTTTAAATTTAAAAAAATGTATATAGAGGTACGCATAAATAGAATTAAAATCTGCTAAATAGAATTAAGATCTGATGAAATTTAAACTTTTTAATTATTTTCATTATTAGAGTTGTTTTGTTGCAAAATCAAATAAAAAAGTTTATGCTGAAGATATTTTATAGAAATTACTGATGATTTTTTATAGAAAATGCTGTTATACACAAAAATTTCTATAGGAAGTAGTATTATACGCAATATTTTCTATAGAAAAAATAAATTTTTATAGATTTTCTATAAAAAGTTCTTATATTTTCAGATGCCCAAGTTTATCAAGCAATATTTAAATTACCTCTAGAAGGGCGATTATGTTGAGCGAAAATATCAAGCATTTTAAAAATGTAACTTTTAGAGATACATTGTGAATTTCTAGCGAAATTCAATTAATTTTAATATAGACCGAAATTTACAAAATTTTGTGGAATGATTTTTGTGTATATTTGAATGATATATATGTATGTATATATATAAAGTTTTGGGTCAGTACCGATATTTATAAGATATATATGTATTAATTTCTTTTTCGGATGTGGCACTTATATGGGGGCTATGAACAAGTATGGGCCGACCATCGTAAATTTCGGTATATCAATTTATATACATGTATACATATGTATGTATATAAATTATTTGTATTAACAATATTTATAACAGATTTACACATATTAAAGTGAATTTCTGAAGTGGACTTTATATGGGGGCTTTGGTCAAACATGGACTGAACCAAACAAAATGTGAATTTGCGATTTCTTACATAAAACTTTTTTTTTCTGAATTTTAAATTGATATTGCTATTTTATAGGAAATTATGTTTCATTGATCCATATTTCGGCATGAAATTTGTATGGGATCTATGAGAAACCATGGACCTATTCTAACTAATTTCATTACAGTTTGTCTTATTACAATTTCATGATATTATCTGGTTTTACTATACCTATTTTTCTGATTTTTATTACCAAACTTTACTACAAAATACAATTTTCTAGAAATTTCGGTAAGTTGTGTTTTTTGGAAGTGCGACTATTTTACGCAGTCGAACAGACAGACGGATATATAGCTCAATTGACTTCTAATTTCATAAGGATCAAGAATATATATAGTATACTTTGTTGGGTCTCAGATGAATATTGGTAATTTTTCACACGGAATGACAAACGTATACATATATGTATGTATACCTTCAATCACCACTTGTGGTTGTGGAGGGTACAAAGATTAAAAATAAGCTGACATAGGTGACGTGTCATAAAGTCTATGGACGTTAGAATCATAGTTACATTTTTTCTGAACATCATCACTATTTGCAATTCATGGACATATCTTTGCTTATTATATCCTATACTAGCGCCCGGCTTCGCTCGGTATTTACTAATGATTTGTATTTCATATAGAATTAAAAATTAAAACACAAAAATTTCAGTAAAAGAAAAAATAACAAAAATTTGTATCAATTTATTGCTTAAAAAGTTTCTTAAAATTCGATTGTTATTATATGCAGTTCTTCAAGTTTCTTCAAAAAATGTCTTAATAAGAAAAATGAGGCAGTAAAATTTAATCCGTTGAGTTTTCATAAAATTGTCTCATACTTAAAAAAATGAGAAGTGAAAAGGAGGCTTTGGTGCCAGTTCTTCAAGTTTCTTCAAAAAATGTCTCTTATTAAGAAAAATGAGAAGTGAAAAGGACGCAATATATTAAAAACTTGAAATTTCCGAGTTTTACGAAGAATTTTTTTTATTTTTTTTCTTTACAAACCATCTCCTAAGAATTTCGAATCGAATAAAAAAAATCAGCCAAATCGCTCCAGCCGTTCTCACGTGATGCCATTACATACATGGATTATTTCATTTTATATACATATTTTAGATAAAATTTATTTTGAAACCAATTACATTATTAATAATAGAAAGTATATATTCCTGAGTATTTATATATAAAATTTGTTATACACATTTTAGTATTTTTTTAAAAAACATCTTTGCACATACATTTAGTTTCCAATTTTCTTAAGGCACATGAAATTTATTGCTATGTTCTAGTACTAATTAAAAATAGAGATTTTCTTCTATATCAAATAGTACTAGAACCAAAAACAACTCATAATAATTTTTAGTTACGTTTTAATTTATCGTATTTCATCTCGGCACTTCTATTTAAAATTAAGCCCAATACAAATTTTGTTATCAAAACAAATGAAGCTAAAATTGCTAATATTATGGAGATCACATCCAACGAATAGTACACAAACCAATTTAAATCGACAGCATATGAGTGTAAAACCTCTTCGGTAAGTTGATGTTCTAGTAAATGCTCAACCCACCAAGTGGCCGTGTCAAGAGGTTTCGATTCACGATCACGAAATATTTTTGATATTTCTAAAGCTTTTCTTGAGTAGCTGTCAAAGAAAACGCATTCTTATTAAGTACAATACATGTTGGGTTGGTTAGTTTATGTTAAAAACACACTTACTTAGCATGCAATACTTGTGTTAATTCTTTTTTAAGTGTCTGCTCTGCAATAGTATTAAAGTTAATTATGCGCCCAATTTTTCTATTTTCCACAGCAAAACCATTAACAAATTGGTCACCATAAATCGGAGTTATTAGCATAGGTTTGCCACAATAAACAGCTTCTGTGGTACTTAAAAGGCCACCGTGACCCCAGAACAAAGTGATTTTTGGATGGCCTTAATGATGAAAAAAATTAATTAAAAAGGAAACATTTACAATGTTTGTAATAGAAACAATTCTCTTTATAAATATTGTGTAAATACATACAAATCAATGATAGCTGAGGAGCCCATTTAATAAATAGAAATTGTTCACTTTTTATTGGAATTTCATCTGCTTCCCACTTCCATATGACTTTTATATCCAACTTTGTTAAAACATTTAAAATTGCTTGCAATTTAACCTGATCCAATGTCGAGGTGTTTATCATGGAACCCCAACTTATAAAAAGAACATCTTTGTTGGTATTTTTTAAAAATAAATCCACTTCTGCGGGTAAGTCTTTATTAGCTTCCTTTTCACTGATGTGTATGCCCCCAATTTCCACAAATTGTTGGGTAAAAGGCCTAACGCCCATCAAAGAATAATGCTGATTACCAAATACTAAACGGGTATTTTGTTTAGCAATCTGATATACGTCAACATCTATATTCAGATAGCGTTGTATTAGTTTGTTATCAAGATAGTTG
This sequence comes from Bellardia bayeri, assembly GCA_950370525.1. Lineage (NCBI taxonomy): Eukaryota > Metazoa > Arthropoda > Insecta > Diptera > Calliphoridae > Bellardia > Bellardia bayeri. Next base: position 59,737,217 of record OX493265.1, read on the forward strand.
GTATAATGACTTGAAAATGAAGGGCACATAATTGTAAATAATTTTTAAATTTATTGATTTTGTAACAAACTAAGTTACTTACCGATAGAATAGTGATAATGCTTTTGCTTGCACAAAATTCATTAAACGTTCATGCCAATTGAGAGGTGTGCGAAATCCTACAAATTCCGATTGCACGTATGAGGGTGTGTCAGGCATTAGTATACGATCATAGTACCAGGGCATTAACAGACAACTACTTAGGGCCACTACCGGTGTTTTCATTAAATAAGGCAATGCTAACTGACAATCCGAGTTGAAATATTCGGTTATAACCAGATCGTAAGGCTGTTGCTGATGACGTTTTAGAACTTTCTCTATGTGTCCACTTTCATAGAGCCTTTTACACGACTCTTGACCCTCCCAATGTAAACCAATGTATTCATCGAATAAACCTTTCCAAGTTCTAGCTTTCATTTCATCAAGTGGCACCACATTAACTACTTCCATGCCTTCTAAAATCAACTCCTCATAATTTCCGTTTGGGAAATCTGTGGCTTTTATGTAAGTGATTACGGTTACATTGTGACCCCTTTCGGATAAATTGCGCAATAAGGGATAGAAGACCTTGAAGTGACTGTAGCCAAAATGAGGAAATATACCAAGTATTCGTTTTGTTTCCACTTGCATTAGCAGAACGCAAACTGCAGCAAAGTAGCAGAAGAATTTTAAGAAATTCATTATCACTATGTACCTATGTATTACTTATCGCTTCACCGTATAGGTAGTTGTATAACTAAACGTTCTAATAGAAGCACAAGCACAAGTCTACTAAAAAACTAAACAGAATCATTGTAATAAAAAAACTAAACAAGTCGCGCAGGGTGACAGATAATGATTCCATATAAAATCACGTAAACTTTAACCAATTGCAATAATTAACATTAATCTATTGAATGATTTTGGCCCAATCGTATCTAAACAATAAAGTATTTTTATTTCTTCCAGTAGATACTGTACAATAAATAGACATTTTTAATTCTGTAGAGAAAAACAATTGCTTACATTGTGGAATATCATTAAATAATAATGTTCTTTCCTTATTATTACAATATTATTTATAATATATAAAAATATACATAAATAATAAATATTATTGTTTTGTTTCTCGAATGACATTTTGTCGCAGTGTTGCCACATTTAAAACTAGTTTATAATAAATACACTGTAAAAAACAAACAGATGCCATCATGAGGTATGTTCAGGCATTTTAATATGTCTTGCAAGAGTTCGACTATTCATTCCATAGAGGAAAGCACCTTTTTAAGATATGACAATATTTACTACAAAAATTCCCGTATTCTTTTTTTTAAATTCGCATAAATAAACAACAAATAAAATAGAAAGTGTCACACGGGAGGGGAAAAAGTCCCTCCCCAGCGGGCCACCAGAAAAAAATTTGTTGCTCGTGTGGTGAATTAAAAATAGGTGAATAAAAAATCATGATGAGTGTAAAAAATCGTGGTGAGTTTTATAAATTCAACACAAATGCCGTTATTCGAAATCTTTCAAGGTCAAATTAAATTATGTTTAAGTGTACTTAATGTTTTAAGTGCATTTGCCATTCTTTGCGATATCGTGCCCAAATGAATCCCCGAGATTGCCACCTGCTACGTCATCCGCATAAACGACAGTTTTTACTTGTGCCTTTATTGTACAATTTGCGCCTAGCCCAAGAATGTCGCCATTGTGTATCCACGGCTCCTGGACTAGCGCTACATCCTCCTCATGATCAGCCATGTGGTATATTCATAAAATTCAGTAGTTTGATTCTAGTAATTTCATATCACAACATTATATGTCATTCTCGACTGCAGCTTCTTGGTTCAAACTATTCTTAATTTTTATCGTATATTTAAATTAACAATGATCTTTTTATTTGTTCCCTTTTTGATTCCTATTTCAATTATTAGGATCCAAAAATTTTATTAAATAAAAATTAATAAAATACCTTTTTTTAGCTAGACCTCGAGCTCAAAAGAAAAAAAATTATTTTATTAATACATTATAAAGGTCGAAATAAACACAATATAAGATTAAATAAAAATTGTTTAATCAAATTTAGTTACTGAAATTGCTTAGAATTATACGACTTTATTAAAATGTTGATAATTGGAGTATTATCTAGTGCTAAAATTATACGGTCTCATGCTCCTCAAAAGCCACACAAAAAAGAACATAATATTTATACATTTATATGCATGGATGTGTACAATCAAATATACATTTGATGGAGAACATTTATTTTAATAAATCTTTATTAATTAATTTCGTTTTAATATTTTATATCATAATAATATGTATAAAATTAGGGATTAAAATGTGAGTTATATTTTGAATATTTCATTCGACTTTATTGGTTGCTTTATTGTCGCAGCCGTTACCACATTCACCTTTTTCACAAATATCACACAACGATGACTGCACTTCATAGTACACAGTGGCGCGTTGTTCTGAATTATAGTAGTCATACATAGTGATGGCAGCTGGCTTTTGCTTCGCCACGGCATGAGTCTTCTCTGCGTTCACTCCAAAGCAAATCTCTTCTCCAGCCGTAAGAAAATCGAAGTAGATTATAATGGCTGTATCGGAATTTTTAGTTTCAATACGTTGCACTTGTGTGACTTTACGTATCTCATCGAATTTATCTGCATCGGCGGTAAAACCAGATGGTAGATATACCTCCATAATGGCCATGTTAGATTCTTTGATGTCACTCTTAGATCCCGGAACAAATTCGGCGCAAACATCCATTTTCAATAGACTGGGATAAGGAGTTGATTGAATTGTATTTTTGATGCTAAAACTGGGTTTGTCGTCTTTGGTGGCTAAATTGTAGCGGTAAGATAATTGCACCAATGATGAGCCTTCACCATTGGCTTCCAAAGTTATTTGGCGTGATGATTTGGGAAGCTACAAAAAGGAAAATAATGTCCATACGTTGTTTAGCAGAATTTTATACAGATTAATCGAACTTACCACATGTGTTTGTAAAATCAATGAATTCTCCTTATCCACCGAGAAACTACCCTTAGTTGTTTCTTTTCCCTCGCCATCTTGGGCCTCGAATGTAATGGTCATTTTGCCATCTCCAGCTGTGATATACTTTTCAGCAAATTTGATGAGGGCTTGCAGACCCACAACTGTGTCTTGGGTTGCATCGAAACCTCCCATGCTATTACGATTACCAATCAACCATTTAATAATGGGCAACAGTTTTCCAGCTGGTTCGCTGTGTACATAAGCTTCCAAAATATAAGCGGTTATCTCGATATCGTTGCTATGATCCTTTGCTGAGTTTGTCCACCATTTAAGACCATTTTCTTCATGAGCTAATTTTTCCAGTTTTTCCATAAGTTTACCCGCACTTGGATGTTGCACTTTCTTTAAGACTACCAACGCTATGGCCAATGCATAAATGTCATCCTCCTTGTCAATATTATCCGCCAAGTATTTAATACCCTTTTCGATTTGGGTTTTGTATTTGTTGGAGTAGTCCTGCAATAAAACGAAATTATAATACAGTTAGAATATAATAATAATTAATACTGGATTATTGCTCAGTTATGTATCATCTCAACTTTTAGAACTTGTTATATTTTTTTTGGGTAGAATCAAAATATTTCGGCAATAAATCTGCCATTTCTAACTGGCTGGTCAAATAAACATACGGTTCTAAAGATGTTTTCAAGGATAACTTTGACTTTCAAACAAAATATATGAAAATAATTACAATTTTGATTGTATTTGGTTTAACAATTATAAATGACGAGTTGTTAACCAACTTTTTCAATCACATTTTGACAAAATGGCGGGTTTGTTTCGTTAATCAAATCATTATTTTGAGTTTTGAAGATGTGATCGATTCGATTGTTGGCTGTGTATAGAGTCTAGCTTTAACATAGCCCCACAAAAAATATTTCAATGGCGTTCATCGCCAAATAATGGCTGAGTTCTGTAAAGCAATGTGATCGGGAAATTTGGTTTGCAATAAATTCATTGTTTTGGTAACTGTGTGACAGTTTTCACCGTCCTGTTGAAAACATATCATCAATAATTGTCCAAAACTTTTAACATCTCCCGTGATCTCTTCACAAAACCCAAATATTAAGCCAAAAAATAAAATTATCACGCTACCTGATCATATGGCGAACCATACTTTGACAAATTCAGCATATTCAGCAAATTCCTTTTGGATTTTCTAAAGCCCAAATGAAAATAGACTTCGTCTGAAAAAAAATTCCAGCGAGTTGCTAGTTTTAATTTTGAATGAATTCAGCGAATATTCGTATATGGGGATTTTCGAGGTAAATTGAATTTATTGTAAAAATTGTCAAAGCTCCTAATACTGATATGTCCTCTTAAAATATTCATGCTATGACATCATGCCCCTGTGGGCATGGTTTTTTTGTCATACAAGTCTGTGCTGATAATAAGTAAACAATAAATTAATCATTTCTACAAAATAATCTTAAGGCAATTTCTACTTTCATTTCAAAAATTAACACTCTAGAATTTTTTATTTTTTTGTTTGAAAACCCGCTAGGACCTGGATAATTCTGGTATGGGACCGGCTAAAAACCTGTATTTTGAATTATTTGTAGGCGAAACACAACTCCAATAAAATAAGACAGACATGTGACAAACAATTTCCTTTTTAAATGAAGATGAGTTCGTATACAGATGTAAAAAAATAATAATAATTACAATTCAAATGTTTATCCTTTCGAATCTCTCTTAATAATTGTGGCTAATTTATTAGAATACAAAATTATATTGACACTTACCAAGTCTTCCAAAAGAGCCCGCAATGCAAATGCCGTGAAGCCAACATCGTTCTGATGAGCTGGATGGAATAAACGGCCGGTCTGTTTAAATTGACCGCTATTCTCTTGATTCGATACCACATATTGCAAGGCTTGATCAATGACGTCCAAATCAATGGTAATGTATTTTCTAGCCTGTATAAAGGAACGAGCCACATAAGCGGTAAGCCAACTGTTTGGGTCACTACTGCCCTCGCCGAAAGCACTGTAGGCTCCATTTTTATGTTTATATGTCAATTCGCGTTGATAACCAACTTCCATATAGTTTTTTGCCTTTTGAACCACTTTTGGCATATCGCGTTGAATAGCATCCAAATAATGCAACACCAAAATGTTCGGCACAAAGTTTACCATATTCTGTTCACCACAGCCGTCTGGTTTGCGCACTAGTTTGTCGATATTCTTAATGGTGGGTCCTAAGATGTCGCCAACCACCGAAAATTCCAAGTATTCCGAGTCTAAAACAGCTTCCTTGGGTATGGCAGTCTTAAGGGTTTCCTTAATGGGTTCTTTAGAATCAGCTGGTGTTATAAAGATGGCAAGATTTTCATATTGGGTAACACCTTCCGGTTCTACTTTGAGCTTTTGATGTATGGCATCTCCAGCCAAAGGTGTTATGGCTTTAATTTTTAAAGTAATTTCTCCCACTTTGTTGGGACGGATCATGAACGATACACTTTTACCGCTGTTCGAGGGTACTGTTACTCTTTTGATACGTTGCTTCTCCTCCAATACTAGTTCCTCAATTTCATTGGACACTTCAGTGAAATCATATTCGTCATCGGTATTTTCCATGGTAACTTCAGCATCTAAAGCTTTGTCCATGTAATTGAAGACAACTATGGGTATAGAAATCACTTCACCGCGCTTAACGGAATATGGCAAATTGGTGCTAACAAAGAACGGCTGGAATACTTCAATGTTAGTGGGATTTGCCACCATGCCAAAGCCGGTTTTGTCGTTCAATGAAAAGCCGGTCACCACCCAAGAAGTAATGGTGTCGGGTATGTTTTTGGTGAGAGTAGCCAAGCCATTTTTATCCGTGCTAAATATAGATATTGGTAAGGAATTTCGATAAAGGAAAAGGATAGAGGAATATATTAATTATGTAATCATTATAAATCAAAAAATCAACATAAATAAACACAGTTACAACACAAAAAAGCTTTACATTTAATAAAATATGTATAGGTACAAAAGTTAGTATGACTTATGGTATATAACATGCAGAATTAAAAAAAATGTTAAGCCAAACAGAAAAGTGCAAATGATAGTTTAAATACAATTTTCTCAGAGTGGAATAGTTGCTTATTGATAGGAAACGGTGTAAAGTGTAGATAACGATAGATAGAGAGAACAAGTTTTTAAATCTAAGCAAAATGATTAGATTAGCTAAGACACCAACCCTTGAGTAGTTAGACAGAGAGAGAGAGAGAAATAGGTTACAATTATATACATACTAACAAATAAATTTTACTGATCTTCCCAAATTCGTTCATGTATAAAAATGGTTGCAGTAGTTTTAGCTCAGAGTTGAGTCATTAGGTTTATTGGCAAATAATTATTTCCAACAATGTGTAAATAATTTCCGAGTCAATGCCGAAAAAAATTTAAATAAACCAGAAAATTCGATGTTCAATTTAATTTTATTTTTAAAGTTTATTTTTAATGATAAAAAAAATACATATTTCATAACCTATAAGAGATAGATTATCTTTGGAGTAACACAATTGTTTGTAGATCTAAAGTATTAGATTTTACAAATTTTTAAATTGTCTTGGAAACTAGAAAATCGTTTGAAATACTGCATGTAATATGCACAAACATGCATAAGCGCCTTACTATGAGGCCCTGTGATCCCATACTGCGCTGGTCTATGAGCTCCATATTAAAAACATAAACTCATCTATATATCAAATAACTATAGCTGTAACTATATATTTTCAATTTTTAATTATCGCACTTACTATAGTGAAATGTTTTAACATCGAATTTAAAATGTTCAAAGATTTTGCCAAATTATTGGTATATACATATAATAATATTTAAATTATAATTATATTTAATATATTCAGCTATATTATGTGTGTCGTTTTCTTTTTACGACAACGACTCTTTCGTAATAGATTGAAGATAAAATTAAATTTGTTTCTTTAATCTATTACGAAACAGTCGTTGTCGTAAAAAGAAAACGACACTCATAATAAGCCTGATTATATTAAATCAAATTATTATATTCACAATTTAAAAAAATTATCTAAAATATTCAGCTTTAAAGTACCCCTGGAGATTTCATTTACCATTTAAAGTTCACGTAATTATTAAAAAAAAAAGTTTTTATTTGCTATTACACAGATTTGAATAAACGAATTATAATTAAGTAATAAAACACACATAAAATACATACAAACATCGTTGCATGGTATAACTATACAAGGTGAGTGCAAATCGGCAACAAATACAACACAGTACAGAAACAACAGGCATTTTTGTTTGTGTAAAATAATCAGCCTTATTATGAGTGTCGTTTTCTTTTTACGACAATGACTGTGTCGTAATAGATTAAAGAAGCAACCTTAATTTTATCTTTAATCTATTACGAAAGAGTCGTTGTCGTAAAAAGAAAACGACACTCATAATAAGGATAAATGTACTACTGTCAAAGAGACTTGAAAAATTATTACTTTTGACATAAGTAAATTGTAAACAGAGGCAGTCAGCTGTGGTACTGCACTCACCCTGTATAGTTACACCATGCATCGTTGAATATTTTCAAGGAAGACATTCAAATTCAAACACAAATCATTAATAACAACTAAACCATTTCCAATTGCATTTCAAAAGTTTCTTATTGTATTTCAGAAATTTCCAATAGAATTTCAGAAATTTCCAAATGTTGAGGTGAGGAGTAGAATGCTCTTGGTTCGGCTGTATAAAAGACAATTTATAGGTATTTCAGAATTTTCTAATTGTATTTCAGAATATTCCAATTATATCTCAGAAATTTCAAATTATATTTTAGAAAGTTCTAATTATATTTCAGAACTTTCTAAATGTTTTTCAAAAATTTCTATTTGTATTTTAGAATTTTCTAATTATATTTCAGAAACTGCCAATTCAATTTAGAAATTTCCATTTACAACTACATACATATATACATATCTTAAATGTAATTTAATCTGCATTTCTATTAAAAACAATTAGAAGCTTTGGAAAATAATTAGAATATTCTGAAATACAATTAGAAAATTCTGAAATATAAATGGAAATTTCTGAAATTGAATTGGAATAAAATACAAATAGAATATTCAAATGGAAATTTCTGAAATATAATTGGAAATGGGGTAAAAAGAAAGGCAAAATGATTTAAAAACAAAAACGCAAGGTCGGCTACCATTTCGAAGCGGTTACAAGGTAACAATAACGGATTATTTATTTAACGGTATTATTTTGGTAACGCATTAAACACATTCGAGACAGCAGACTACACGCCGCTGGGTACTTATGCTGCCCTGTAGCCAGTTACATAATTATTTTAAAAACGACAGCTACATAGTCAGCAGCTGATCCCGAAATCTGACGCTTTATTAAAAAATAAATTTGTTCTTCGAATTTTTTAAATAACATAATGGCTGGAGATAATTTTGTTGATTTTATAGAAGCTATTACTAAAATACAACAAAAAAGTAACTAAAATCATCCAAAATAAAAAAGTTTAAACAATAAAACACTTACAAACGTTAATCAAACAAAACAATGAAAATACAAACAGCTGTTGACGCAATTCATTTATATTTCAGTGGTGACACTTATTGTATTTTTTTTAAAGTAGCTTTTTTCAATGAACAGGTTCCTTGAAAATTAAAAAAAAATCCCATTAAAAAACTAAAGAAAACTGTTAAATGTTCTTTTTGTCGGTCACACTTATAACATAATAGAAATATAATACATATAATATAATCACATAGTATAATAATAAATATTTCGAAGCACTAATTTGCTTCACATATTTTGTTATATGGTCAATAATGTTTATGTTTTGTCGCCAACAAAAATAGAAATTAGTTTAATTTGACAGCGACGATAAAATCAGCATGGACAACAACCTGCAGTCGTGTTGCCTGCTGTCGTCAATATAGTCACTCATATATAAACGTGTGTATTCTATTTTTGACATATTATAGTCGGTAGGCTGCTGTCTCGAATGTGTTTAATGCTTAACTTCGGTCTGACTTAGATAAAATGCAAGGAGGTAGAATATAACATTTTAACTTCAGATTTAAATGTAGATTTCAATAAAATTTGTCTTTTATTAATAATTATTATTAGAATTATTTAAAGGTAACAGTATTTTATATTATTTAACGTTATTAAATCGATAATGGTAATTGCAGGTATTCCGGTAACGTTACTTACACTGTTTTTAACAAGAAATGGCAGCCAAACTTGCAAAACAGTAAGCTTTTATTTAATTAAAGCTCACAAAGTCAACACACAAACATCTCTAAATAAATAGAAGTATATAGAAAAACACCAGCCTACTTTTTTAAATTTTCCTCTAAAAATAACCAACACTCTTGGAATTTTTCTCTTACTAGGACATTTTTCCGCTCAACTCTATACGCCTCAGTTGTTGTCATTATAATAGGCTTGGCGGTGGTTGTTGTCTTAGCATCTAAACTTGCACCCATAATAGGTATGTATTGACCTGCAGATAAAACTGGTTTTGCTTTGAACTTACGTACTTAAAATATAGTAAAGACAAAAACAAAAATCAATTTAAAGTTTTTAAAAATATTTACATAATTAATTTTGAAATTGTATACCAGACATATGTAGCTACATACATACATATTAATTAATTTATTGCTTTGTATGATTTAAATAAATTTAGATTTGTCAGTTGATTGGTTTTAATTACTTTTGAAAATTTTGAAATATCCAAATATGTGTAAAATGTTCGCGTATTTCTCTACTTAAAACGTCATCGTTCATTTCAATATCACCGCCCACAATTGTTGACAAAATATTTGAACCAAATCGTACCCCTATACTGTGCGGTCTCCTAAGTGTTAATAGATCATATTTAAAATCTAAAATAATATAAAGAGAAACGTTTTCAAATACAATGTTACAAAGGGGAACTAAAGTTATATTTACAACTATTTTTTTACATAAATAAGAATTTCCGTTAAAATTCTCTTCTACAGGTTATTGTGGAATGTAAAAAGTTTGTGAAATAATTCAATAGTTTATGAGATTTATAAATAAGTCAATTTAAATTATATCTGCAAACAAATTTTTAAATTTTATTAAGGTTTTCATTATCTTTGAAAAGGTCCGTATTTCTTAAAGATACCATTTATTTGATACGTTATATGTAGTATGTCCAGGTTCAGCAACTAGTAATCTGTCGCAAAAGAGTCTGATAAATGCAACATTTTAAGAAGGCAAGGGCAACTTTTTAAAAGTAAATTTTTAGAAAAGAAATCCGCACTTTATAAATAATAGAATTTAAATTATAAATTTAAACTACCTATTAAATATTATTATGTTTTTTCTTTATTTATTGAGCTGGTCTGTCTTCATAATAATAGATCTTGAAAGTACCTTAAATTTCTTACCTTCAATGTCTAAAAACGAACTTTACGCTTTTTTAAGATCTTCAATATAACTTCAATTTGATTACATAATGTTTAGTACTTTTTTTTTAACAATTAGGCAGTTAATTTTTCAAATTTTGTGCACAGAAAATAAAACTAAAATTTTCAGTAGGCGAGGGTTTCTTTGAAAGTAATTTTCATGGTGTAATTATACAAGGTTAGTGCAAATCGGCAACACATATAACACAATACAGAAACAACAGGCATTTTGTTTGCGTAAAATAATGTACTACTGTGAAAAACACTTGCACTCACCTTGTATAGTTACACCATGGTAATTTTGTAGACAATAAAACATGCCATGACATCTGTGAATATAAATATTATGTATGTTAAACTTTATCTCGATACATATATACGAGTATACTTTTAAAAGATTTATGGAGGTTCAAATAAATTACATAGAGGGTCTTATATGGTAGTTTCGACTAATTCTGGACCTACCATTATAAAATTAGGTATCCTCATTTCTGTATATACATATGAAACTTATTTGTGTTGAATTTTATTTCATCATATGAAATATATTTTGGTGTTCAATATTATTTGGATTATTTTTAAAAGAGTTATGCCCTTTAAAGTGATTTTCGGAATGGGAGCTATGATCAATTATGGACCAATCTGCACAAAATTTGTAGATCTGATTTGACTTCATTTACCACTAATTTGTGGTGAAATTTGTTTGGATATTTGCGTAATTCAAACATTTATCATCGGAAAACTCCTCTTTCGGGAGGACATTTGAATATAGGCAAGGTCAAATAATGTACCGATTTCCACAAATTTCATTACCATCCGTACTTGAGCCAAAAAATATCATGTACCGAATTTTATCCAAATACCTTCAAAAAGGTTTACATGGACAGACAGACTGACGGACATCGTTAAATCGACTCAGGAAGTGATTCTGAGTCGATCGGTATACTTTAATATTAATATACATACAATATGTATTAATGGGTGTGACAAACATCAGCGCAAATCCAATATACCTCGCCACTATGGTGGTATAGGGTATAATTAATCAGTAAAATATTAAGTAAAACATTAGTTTTGTCAATACAAACCTTTGAACTTTAACCCATCATACTTATTAATTTTAAATAGCTGATTAACTTGGAACAAATTTCAAACTTGAATAATATATGTATGTATATTATGACATAATGTGTATCTTCTTTAAGTGCAATAATCCACTTCACCTTAAGAAAATTTAGAAAAAATGTTAACTATAAGTGCAATTAAAATGAAAAACTATTGTCGAATATATATTCCTCTTTGGCAAATATTTACTCAAAAAAAGCGTAACCACTTGTTGTAGCACAAAATTGTTTGACGTTGTTAACTCTTACAAGAGTGTTGCAAGATCAAACAGCATCAAATAAATTAAAACTAAATATTTGTTGTGCTTTTGCCTAAATAAGAATAGTTTTTTTTAATAAATAAACGAGTTCAAATATATGTTCTTTAGTGGTTACGTCTTTTTCGGCAAATATTTGCCAAGTGTGACCTTACCTTAAGTCATATCAAAACTATGAATAAAATGAATTGTAATAATACTTCAATATGTATTAGTTATTATGAATGTAAAAAAAATATTTAGTACATATATCTTGTAATTACTTATTAAACGTTGGAAAAATCCAAACTTCTTTAAAGTTGCTACGAATTTGCGGATTTGTAGAGACTGGTTCTATTGGTGATACGATTTCGGTGGTTTCAACTAATATTTCTGTGTACACAAACCTATCATCAAATTCTGTAATCTTTAACTCGATGAAATCGTAGTCTTCTGTAAACATTTTATAATATAGTTATACATTGTTTTAATTTGTAGCTTATGAAAAGTAAATATGTGTGCTGGCAGTAAAATAATTCAAAATTAATATATGAGTATGTATGTAGAACTTCTAAACATATAATTTAAAAACATTATACAGGAGGGACAAATAGATAAAAACAAATGGATAAAAATCTTTAATTTCTTAACAGATACTCAGATTTTTATAAAGTTGTTAAGGTAAATTAAATTAAATTTTGATTTTGTTCGACCTTTCTTTTGATAAAATAAAAAGTTTTTTCGAGCTCGAGGCCAATTATTTGTAAAAAATGTGTCTTCTTCATTATTGAAGGTGGAGACAATAATACGTCTCTTATAAAAATATAATTGTAACTCATTCCTTGATAATGATATCCGAAGGATATCGAAATATTGGAAGAAATAATTTAATAAATAATATACACATTTTTTACAAATAATTGGCCTCGAGTTGTTAAGGTAAATATACTAATCAACTATAAAAATTTTCAAATTTGTTTTACATATCTAACAAGTAAGAAACTATAGTCGGTCAAGTCCGACCATATATGTAATACCCTACACCCAGTATATGTATAAAAGAGTTTTTCAGAAATGGGCGTTATATGGGAGATTTAACCTATTGTTAAAGATTTTGTTTTTATGAAATTATAAAAAAATTAATAAACTAGTTTATATTATGAGCACGTCTTTAAGAAGTTTTTACAAATTTAATTAATCATCTTTATACAATTCCAATGCCAGAGTAGAGATGGCTAAACTGGTGCCATGAGCTGCTCGGAGCTCGAAACTGGGAAGAGTTGATTGTATCAACCCATGAAACTCGAAGCTGAAACAGGACCTCTCGGGGTACTCGTGGTGGCTGTGGTTTAAACCTAAAATCGCAGGAAGATGTTAGTTGGTTAAAAGACTGATGTTTGTGATAGTGACAAATTTCGGACCACCAAATTATCTCTAGGTGCTGTTGTCGAATCAACAGTGCCATTTATTAATAGTGATTAACTATGTGTTCTGGGCTAGGTTGATTGACTAAGGTATGAATGGCATGGATTATATAACCCGAACTCTCTAATAATGTATTTGTACAGTGATCTGTGCAATTGCTGTATGAGAAGTTGTGAATTGTGTGTCTTGCGGGACATGCAATATTGTATCTCCTTGCATAGCGTGCAATGCGTTGGTTGGCCGTTCGTCAACCCGGTGAGAAGAACATCATGTAGTCATTTCATTAAATGGATATACTGCAAGTAAAACCCCTGGACTCTGTACTTTCAACATATATACTTCTTGGTTCTACGACCATTATTTCGATGTGTTACTAACGGAATGAAAAACTTAATATACCCTCTATCAAATATATTTTTAAACCTTCTCCAATAAGTCATATCTAAACAATGAATACAATGTTTGATTTAAGGTACGATTCAGTAAAATGAATGGTTAACACTTCAATATTATTCTTAGTTATTTATGAATGTTAAAATATTTAGTATGTTTCTTGAAATTACTTATTAAGCGTTGGAAAAATCCAAACATCTTCAAAGTTGCTACGAATATGCAGATTTGTAGAGACTTGTTCTATTGGTGGTACGATTTCGGTGGCGCCTGCTAAAAATATTGGGTACACAGCATTATCTTCAAATTCATCCGCAATCCGAATGTCGATTAGATCGTAATCTTCTGTAAACATTTTATAATATACATATGCTTTGTTTTAATTTGTAGCTTATGAAAAGTAAAAATGTATGCTAGTAGTAAAATAAATCAAAACAATTCAGAAGGTATAAAGCGACAAATTAATAGCCTACGCCCAGTATATGTGTAAAAACATTTTTGTTAGAAATGGGTGCTATATGGGATCTATGACCTATTATGGACTGATCATCTAAATATTTAGGACTTGGTCGACTTTAATTTCATACTTGGTTTTGTGTTACCAAATCGATCGATAAGTTTTATACCAATAAAGGGGCTGGTGTTGATATATTGGTACAGACAAATTAAAAATGGTTTTTGTGTACCAATTTAGCGCATTGAGTAAGTTCGACCATTTTTTTTTTTTCATTTAAGGTTAAATAAACATTTCATTATGGTAAACAGAAACACAAAGGGCTAAAATATTTAGAACCAACGTAAATATTTCGACAGATGATAAATAAATATAGTCCCTCCCCATGTTATAGGATTACATTCCTCTCAAAAGAAAAATAAATGAAGGAACATAACAGAACCTGACCAGATACAAATTTGATTTTAAGCGAGTAGTATTGAGTTTTTTTAATCAAATTTATATGGAAATTTCATGACGGGGTTTGTTGGGTTTTCTTCTATTTTCGATCGAAATCAAAGAATATCAAAAGATAATTTTAAAGAAATTAGAAGTCATGCAACCGAATTTCATGCTGGAAATGCGAATTAAATGTTGAAAAATCTAAGGATCCACCGTCTTGACATGCCATCAATTTGTTCACCTGGCGAACAATTTTTTGTCCGAACATGAATTTGTCTTGTGTTGTCATCTTTATTTGATGGCATGTTCTCATTCGAACATTTGTTCGCACAACATTGCTTATATTTTCACATGAAAATATCGCCATTTTAAAAAGTTACAAAGAACATGAACATTGACACGTATTTCCCACACAAAAGAACATGAAAAAATTATCTCCGTAATTTTGGCGAGATTCTTGTGTGCACCAAACGATGTCACGTCAAGAGCTGGGTTTGGTAGCTTTAGTTTTGGTTATTACGAATTTGCATCTAACACGTACACTATAGACAGTTTTGCAAACAGTTTTAACTATTACAAGTTTAAATAAAATTAAATATTATCTTGAGATTTGTTAATTTCCATAAATCAAAAATATTTACACATTTTTGCATTCATATATCCAAATGTCATGAAAATTACTGCGAAGTTGGACGGGCTTAGAAATCCACATTATCCCCGATTTTGTGCGAGATCGACCACGTGCACGTCCTCGGCGGCCATCTAAACATTTTGAAATACGTATTATGAATATTCTTAATATTACATTATTTTTAATTGCTATAAAATATGGATTATAAAATTTTTATAAGGACATTAACACCATGACACCATTTCTTTAATGCTTTGATTTTTCTCTAAATAGAAAAATTAAAAGTGAGTCATAATTTCTACTTAGTGCTATCGATAATAAATTATTAACTTCACACACCACTTCAAAATATTTAATTGTAAATATAATTAAAATTACTTATTAAGCATTTGAAAGAACCAAATCTCTGCAAAACTGCTACGAATTGGGGGTGAAGCTTGTTCAGTTTGTGTTATAATTTCCGTAATACTTGGTAATAATGTCGTATAAAATTCAGGCACTGATGTTTTATACACGTAAGTAACATGTTCTTCATATGCCAGTACTGTGTAATAGTCGTCTAGAAGAATATAACAAATTTTTTAACATAATTCCAAAATTAATAAACAAAAATATACACTTGCATTAATTAAATCATTAAATTTTATTTTAAAACAATTGTTTACCTATATTTATCTATAAAAAATAGTGTTATTCATCAAGTTTCTTATAGAAAATTGTGTTGTAGTTAGAGTTTGGGTATGGGAATTCTCGGCAAATAATTGTCGGAAATTTCTGGTGAATTTAAAATTAACGTAGTTTGAAAATTTTTGCCAAAAATTTGAGAAAAAATATAATCACCCTTATTCTGTTTGACGTCGTCGACATCGTCATCAAGTTTGAGTCAACTTCACTTATTGATGTCACAAATTTGGTATTTCCTAACAGTCTTGTGTCGACGTCTTAAGGTAGAATTATGCGAACGTAATTTAAGCTAACGTAACGTACGTTCGTTTTTGAGTATACCAAAACAATGTAAAAACTTAGTCCCGGTTTACATTATGACATTTTTGTCGCTGCGATTCTTGCTTTGTAGGCGAGAGCGGTGAGTCGTATTAAAATATGCATGTACTGAAATTAACTGTCACGTTGTCGGAACGTATCAACCTGTATAAATTAGACTTTTACGGCGCCGTTAAGTGACAGTCGTAAGCCAGTGCTGGCACTCATATGAACAAAATACAATTGCGGCACATTTACCCATTTTCGATACATTAGAATTGATATCATTTTGGTTCATAAAAGTATGAATTGTAATAAATTAAATTTGTAATAATAATTGATAAATAATAACAATTTTAATAACAAAAATAATAATAATAATACCAACAATGATAATAATTTTAGTAACAGAAAAAAATAGTAACAATAAGAACGACAATATGCCGAATCTTCTATATCCTTCACCTTTGTTGTGGATGCATAATTATATTATATACATACATATATATATATATATAATATTAATACACTTTGTTTGATAGTTTTTTTTTTGATGAACTTTTCAGAGGTTGTCTCGGATTTTTGCTCATATTTCCGTTATTTATGGACGGATTTTGCTAATTTTAAATAGCAGACTTCTCGAAAGCATGTCTGACAGAATAATTGAAAATGAAATTGAATATCTGGGGACTCCAGAAAATTGATTTCAACAGACAGACAGACGGACATGCCTTAATAGACTCCGCTATCTATAAGGATCCAGAATATATATACTTTATAGGGTTGGAAAATTATATTGTGGAAATTACAAATGAAATGACAAAATTTTATATACCCTTCTCCTGAAGGTGAAAGTGATTCTGAGTCGATCGGTATACTTTAAGGTTGGACTAATATTTTTGGGCTTTACAAACATCAGTACAAATCCAATATAACCTCCCCACTATGGTGATGATTAAACTCAATTTAAATTAGGCTGTTTTGGTTGCTTAATTTTAATTAAGTTCATCAAATCAAATCAAAAAATAAACATAAATTTTTCACGCTAATGCCAATTTTAAAAATCCAATTTTCAATAAAAGTTTTGCGAATTATACGTTGTACAGTGACGATTTTGATTTTGTTTCTCAATTGCTTGTCGCCTTTAATTTTTATTGCTATAAATATGTACGACGCTTTATAACTAAACATTTTTAAAATTTATATAGTAAACAAAATCTATTTAATTTTACAATAATATAAATCAATTATTAATAAATATAATTGATGTTTCCAATTTAAATTAATTATACATTCTCTTAAGTTGGCAATTTAATTTAATTTTTGAATTGTTTCAAAGTTTTCATTAGTCATTTCTAAAAATAGGGTTTGTTTAATTCTACAGTGTAGCAGAATTTATTCGTCAAATATTTGTTAAATGTCAAACTTTTAAAAAAAATTCAAGTGTTTGTTTTTTATTTTTTATGAAATAAATATGTATGAATGCATAACGATCAAACACCTCATGGCCAATTATTAATTTCAATAAATTAAATTACTTTTTTAAATTATCGTAAATCCAAGAATCAATAAAATGTTTACGAATGTGTATGTGTTCTGATGTCCTAGAAGGAAGTATTTGTTCTACAGTTTCTGACAGCCCCCTCCTTGTTAGAGAATAATTTGGTAATTTATCAAGTCTCGATGTACTTCCACTATATTTTATCATCTTTCTCTTTTTGAGATATACTGAAATATATAAATTGCTATTAAACTGTTAAAACTCTTCTTTTTATGTGTATTACAATGCTAAATTATTTGTTTTTAAGATGGTTTAAACAAATATCACTTGAACGTGGTGGTGTTGTGCATTGCTATGCAAACTCTAAGCTTATGTATAGACGGTTGTCAGATCATACAATGTTGTTAGATCTAGCAATGACATTAAAAAATTGTTAGCAAAAGGTAAATTGTCGATGCTTCTTCTTACAACGTTGGAAGACAAACATTTTAAATGCACATGGTTGTTAGAAATTTTCTGAATATTTTTCGGACAACATTGTAAGATCTGACAACCGTCTGTAGAAAGCTTAACATACGAGTATTGTCATGTTACGTCATTGTAACGACAACAAATGTTTGTGCTATGCCAATTTTAATTATAAGGTTTATCTTTAACTACTTATTTTATTGTGTTCTTTCTATAGAAATAATAAAATTTTCTATATAAGCTAAGTTTTGTGGTGCACAATTGTGTATACAAAATACAGTTATACACAAGATTTTCTATAGAAAATAGTGTTATACAACAGAAAATCATTCTAAGTACATTGGATTGTATAAATACTAAAAGGTATAAATTTGCTTCATTTGAAAATTGAAACAAATTTAAAATATTTTACGATGTTATCAGCCTGAACAATGTTTCAATTTTAAAAACCAGCATTAATGTGTAAGTCCTGTTTCACACTCTTTAATTTTAGCTGACCAGTTTTTCTCTTTTAAACTTGCCATTTCATTCACACACGTCAATTCAATTTTCGTACTTTTTAATGCAAATCAACATGCATGAAAGAAAAGAAAATTGATTAAAATACTTGCCTTGACGAGTCAGAATTGAAAAGTGTGTAAGTGGACTAAAACTTTAAAGGTTAACTGCCGTATTCATAAAAAATAAAGTAGGTTTGAAGTGTGCTTTAAGACAAAATTTTCATACAAAATTTTCTTAAAGTACACTTTAAGTCTACTTTAATTTTTTTCTGAATAAGACTGTTAATGATTATAACATGTTAGCGGTTGATTTCCCTGCTCACTTTAGAAATATTAATAAGTAAGAGTGCTATATTCGGCTATGCCGAATCTTATATACCCTTCACCTTTTTTATGGATGCATAATTATATTATATACAAACACACACACATATATATATATATATATATTCTAAATATGGTCGGAAAGTTATATTGTGGAAATTACAAACGGAATAAAAAACTTATATATGCCCTTCTCATGAAGGTGAAGGGTATGCAAATATGAATGAATTTATGCACAAAAATATTACAAAAGAATATTTTAATAAATTTATAATAAACAATAAAAATTACATAAATTAAGCTTCCAAAACATGTGACACGCGTGTCATTTATCTAGGCAATGATGAACTACTCGTATTAGCTAAGTAGAATTCATATCGAGCTAGAATTTAAAATTATATCAGCCATATTTGCACACAATTCTAAGGAAACTAAAACATATTGTATGCCCAACATTTTTTTAATACTAACCCTCGTTTTAATATACACCCTACTATCGTGAATAAAAATTCCACATCAAATTTGTACCATTTTAAAACTTTTCCTATTAAAGTTCAATGTTAAAAAAATAAAAGGGAATAAATTTCATGTGGAATTTTTATTCACGATAGGGGTGATAATGTTACTTAAAGCATAACCCAGCTTTAAAATTAAAGAAATTTTTGATTTTATTAAAACATTTTTTGCGAATTGTATAAAATCTTTATTTGAGTCGATAGAACGATCTATATAATTCAATGCATAAAGTTGATTTAATATACATAAAAGTTTACCACGGCTACGGCTCAAATGTTTCAGACGCTGGGTCGAATTTTGGCATACTCTCTCTAACATATCAGGCGGTATCTCACGAATAAATGCTTCAATATTCTTCAGGCGTCCACTGTAGATATGAACCTTAACAAATGAGAAATAAGCTGTTCACCGAACTCGCCTCATTGTTTCGCGTGCTGTGTGGCATGTGGTACAGTCTTATTGAAACCACATGTCAACCTAGTCCAGCTCTTCCATTTTGGACAAAAAAAAAAAAAAAAAAAAATTAATTCATCGTCTTTAAAAAAGAACGAT
Source organism: Bellardia bayeri (assembly GCA_950370525.1). NCBI lineage: Eukaryota > Metazoa > Arthropoda > Insecta > Diptera > Calliphoridae > Bellardia > Bellardia bayeri. Next base: position 59,757,267 of record OX493265.1, read on the forward strand.
GATCGCCCATAATTCACACCAAACCGTGTTTTTTTTGAGATGTATTGGACGCTATTGCAATGCTTCTGGCGGCTCTTCACACCAAATACGACAATTTTGCTGTTTTACGTATCCATTCAGCCAGAAAAAAGCTTCGCCGCTTAACACGAATTTTCCAAGAAAACGGGCACGATGCACTTTCTAATCCGAACATTTATTTTGATAATAAAATTCTATAATCTGCAAGCGTTGTTCATTTGTAAGTTGATTCATGGTTGAATTATAGAGCAAACTGAACATGTTTAACAATTATATGTTGCACGAAAACAGCTGAGCTGTCACAAAGGAAGTTGCTAAAAAAAATCATCTTTAATATTGCACTTAGTGCAACCAAAAGAAAAAAAGCGACTATAGTTTTGGAAAACGCTGAACGCTGAATTTGAAATTTATACACCAACACTAGGCGTGGTCATAAAACTGCAAAGTGGGGACCTAGATAAATATAGAATATTTTTCCATATACCCGAAGTGGCCTACTTTGAGGCCTTATGTTCACGTTTCCCGTTGGTCTTTTATATCTTAATTAAAACCTTAAAGTCAACTGTACGTTTTTTTAAGTTTCCCAGCTCTGTGCAACTTTATACGACTACTGAGCTGATTGCATTATTAGTAACAACTAAAGCCCCAAAAAATCTTAAAACTAATTTAGAAGCATTGATTTTAAACTTGGCCCCATATTAGTAACAAATAACACTTACAAAATTAAGTTAAAAAGTGTTAATTTCTAAAAATTCTTTAAATATTTTTCACTTTTCTTACTTATTTACATTACTGAAAATCCAATTTTCTATAAATTCTTTACGTATTTTTGGTTCTATGCTGGAGCTAAGGGGAACAAATGCACTAAGAAGGACAGCTGTTGCTGGTTGTGGCAAACCTCCTGTAATTCTTATATTACCTTCTAAAAGCACAGGTCCCGAATTTAATGCTAAAACCATTGGGCCATTAAAATATATCGGAAAATAGTCTGAAAAATTAATTTACATAATTGAGTTTTAAAGCTTTTCAAAGTTAGCGAATAAATTTGTAGATTTTTTTTTTAGCTTAAAATTAAAAATCCGTTATAAGAAAATTAAGTAAAAACTGATTGTTTTTATTATTTGTTTGAGATAAAACAAATATGAGTATTTAAAACTAAAGGTATGGCCACACATGGCAAATATTTACTCAAAGAAGCGTAACCACTTGTTTTAGCACAAATTTGTTTGACGGTGTTTACTCTTACAAGAGTTTTGCAAGATCAAACAGCATCAAATAAAATAAAACTAAATATTTGCTTTATCCTTTCCTAAATAAACGAGTTCAAGTATATTTTATTTATTGGTTACGTCTTTTTCGGCAAATATTTGCCAAGTGTGACAGTACCTTAAGTAAGCTTTAATACCCTCGGTTGCTAACTATTTCAATATTTTGAACCAAACTACAAATAAGCTAGAGGGAAGAGAACTGGAACTGGTGAGCAGGGGCCGGCTCTAGTTGCACACACTTTAATATGGCGGTGTAAATTGTTTTTATCAACAATTCTTCAGTTTTTTTTTTTTCATTTAACTTAAACTAATAACTTAACAAAATGTGTTTAATGAATTGCATATGTAAATAATAATGAACATTTAAACATTGACCAAACAATCGAAGCAGACACACTTTCACATTAGCTCAATTTACAATCTTGTGCAAATGGTATTGCATCGTTGCAGTTGCAAAAAGGTTAAGAATATTTTTGCTTTACACTAACAAAATACACAGCAAGAGTAAAAATTTGCTAAACCTTTTTGCAAATGCAATGATGCAATACTATTTGCACAAGATTGTGAATTGTGCTATTTATTTTGCAAATTTGCAAAGTTCGATTAAATAATTAAATTAAACATTTCACATTTCTTTTAATGTATAATATAACTTTTTCTCATACTTATTTAGATTATTGAAAATCCAATTTTCTACAAAGTCTTTACGTATTTTCGGTTCCATACCGAAACTAGGTGCTGCACCACCAAATGAAGCCAAAAATTGTGGTTGTGCCGAACCGATGGCATAAGGTATGCCCCGGAATCCGTTTCCTGTTATTCTATTAACAGGCATTGCTCCAAAGCCGCGTGTAATTGGCATATTATACATATAGTAGACATGTGAATCTGAAAATTTGTTTTAACTTTAAGTACTTTCAGAAAATAATTGCATTCAAATTCTATTTTTATTGTGTGTAGAAATTCCCAAAGCAAGTTCTTAAATTTATTACTCACAATTGTAACGAAACTGAAACTGATTATTTAACACTGCACAGTGGGGCAGAACCAAAAGATCTAGATAAGGATTTTTAAAAAATATAAAAATCTTTCAAATCCAAGGAAACACAAAAAATACACATGTTAAGTGTACTACTTTAAGCCTCTACATCGCCGTCCCTTGATGATTTGTGTTTGTGTACAACTTTAAAACTTAAAGTGAACAAAAGTAAATGGCTACACTCTTGCAAAATAATAACCCGATGACATTTTCAAACAAATTTCGATTCTCAATTTCAACTGAACTAGTCACGTGACTGGTTCCATTCAGGTACTCTATAACTTGACACTGAAATAAATCAAAAATCAAACTTGTGATTTATATTTTGTTTTTAAAAATAAATTAGTCAAAATAATTTTTGTTTACACGGTTTGGTATGACCTTTATTAGTTTTTGGTGTTTTAAATGCTTTGGTGAGAAACAAACTATTTCTATTGTGGTTGATCTTAATAAACGTTCACATTCTTTCTCTTTTATTTACATACTATAGCCTATTTTTTTATAAATTTTTAACAAATTGTAAATTGAATATGTTGAATTCAAACTAAAGCAGTGGCGATAGTGGGCAAGAAGTAAAAAAAGCGAATTTTATATTTAAGTTTCATTGCTTTGCATTAAATGAACTCTTGCCATTTATTTTAAAAGTTCTAAAATAAAAATTATAACCTGACCTTTACGAAAAAAATTTAATTATAAATCACTCATCTTGATAATTTCCGTTATTTTCTTTTCTGTTTCTCTCAATCACAAACCTAAAATGTTCTCTTACAAATCAGTCTCTCAATGATATAAAACAAAGAACTAATTTTAAATGGTAAATGGTGCCAATTCATCACTAAAGTTACAGTGAACCCGTTATTTGCGGTCTCTGGTTATCCCAACCAGATTTCATATGAAGAGGAGCTGTCATTTTTTAGACACTCTGTAGCATTCTGCTGACTGAACGAAGCGAATTTATTTTGGATATTATATTACTGGACTCAAAATTAAATTAAAATTTATTAGGTTTTTTACTAAACCTAAAAAAATATAGTTTTTATTTGCCACAATAGCACAAGTCAAGGCCCGTTTCCACTAGTCGTTCAAAACATTCGATATAAATATCACGCTATAGGTCTTAAGGTCACATTTGGCAAATATTTACTCAAAAAAGCGTTATCACGTTATTTACTCTTATAAGAGTTTTGCAAGATCAAACAGCATCAAATAAATTAAAACTATTATTTGTTGTGTCTTGTCCTAAATAAGCGAAGCTTTTTTTAATAAATATGTATACGAGTTCAAATATATTTTAATTAGTGGTTACATCTTTTGCGGCAAATATTAGCCAAGTGTGACCGTACCTTTAGTATTTAGTGCAAACTCGGGGTTAAAGTTGGTAAGTGTTTTTTTTTAATGTGGGTTAAAATTTTGGAAATTTGGATCAATTCAAGGAATTAAAAATTTCGAGCAACAAAAACAAAATCAATAACAAAAAAAAAAAAAATTCATTGTGTAGGGTAAACAACAACATATTTTCTTCGCAATAGAATTTAGTGATTTTAGTATTTGCATTCCATGGATATTTAATATTTTATTAAATTTTTGTAATTAAAATCAGCCCATAGTTAAAACAAGTATGTAAACGAACAGGCCGATAATATTTGTTTTAATAAGATTAGTAGCAAAGTAAATAATCACGTCTTATATTTAATATTTTATAGTCGTATATATAGGTAAGTGAAATTGTTTCGTACTTATTTAGACTATTGAAAATCCAATTTTCTATAAATTCTTTGCGTATTTTTGGTTCCACTCTGGTACTAGGTGGTCGTTTAATGGTCATACCAGGATGACCAGATAGTGTTCTTATAGAAATTTCATAATCGACTTCATCAATATTGCCTCCGAATCCAGTTGCTTCGGTTCCTGGCAATGGTCTATTATAATAAATACGTGGATAATCTGAAAATTGTTTTTAATTTATAGAGTATAATTTTCTCTAATAAAATGTTCGTTAATGCCCTTTATAACCATAGTTTGTATTAAAAATAATACAAAGGAAATTATAAAATTAAAAAAGTAGTTTGGAAATTTATTAAACCACGTTCCTCCTCAAAATTTAAGATACCCTCAACAGTTAAATAAAACCGCTCCAATAGACATCGACTCATTATTTGCAAACGAAGCAATTATTATTGTCATTAAATCATATTAAATTAAATTAACTATCAACTACAAACTAAACTATAAATTAGTATTAAATAAAGCTTTTTATTGTTGTCTGAGTAAATCGTATACGTTGACAAACCTAAAATTTATGCCTGAATCCCAAATCCAAATTTCATTGAAATTTTTACGTTCTATAATATTAAAATTAGTGGCTTGCGTATGCGCTGAAATAATATCGTAATCGAATAAACCGGAATCGTCTGCTGAAACAAATTGGTCGAATTCTTCTTCCTCATAATCTAAATCTTCGTCAGAACGTTTGGCTAAAAAGGCAGATTAATTTTTGGGAAACATTTGTAATCAAATGCGAAATTAATTTTAAACTTAAAATTATTTATTTAATTAAGTATATTTATAATAACAAATTTAGTTTAATCTCCGTAATGAAATCAAAATTTAAGAGTTAAAAATATTTTAAATTAAATTTTGATTTTGTTCGACCTTTCTTTTGATAAAATAAAAAGTTTTTTCGAGCTCGAGGCCAATTATTTGTAAAAAATGTGTATATTATTTATTAAATTATTTCTTCCAATATTTCGATATCCTTCGGATATCATTATCAAGGCTGTAGTAACAATAAAAGAAAAACACAAATGTACGAAAAATATTAACAATGACCGTGTTTTAAATAAAAATAAAAAACAAAAACATAATAACAACAAAAAGTAAAAACAGAAAAGAAAAACAAAACACTTACAATGAGTTACAATTATATTTTAATAAGAGACGTATTATTGTCTCCACCTTCAATAATGAACTAACTTAACTATTTACTTTTCTTTTTAATTATGTGTCTATAGCTATTGGCGCAGTTCTCTGTGTCTGTCTTATAATTCATTCTCCTCTCCTTTGATATGTTAATTATATGGAGCATCTCTAAAGTATATCGTTTATTATATTTCTCCTCTCTTTGTAATATCTCCACATTTTCCAGGTTTGGTTTATGTTGTCTCTCTGCACAATGGGATGTCAGTGCAGTTTTTTGTGTTGATGTTTTATTAATGTTTTTAAAATCTGATTTATGTCCAGCTATACGTGTCCTAAGTTTATTTCCTGTAGTACCGACATAAACTTGATCGCATATGTCCTGATCATTTCCTGTGCAACTAATCTTATATATTACGTTATTATTGTCTAATTTGTCAAGTTTACATTTGGTGTTGGAGAAAAGTTGTTTTAATGTATTCGTCGATGTGTGTGCAATCATAAATTTGTCCTTATTATAAATTTCAGAATTCTTTATTCTTTCTGCGATAAGTGGTACATACGTCATTGATTTATATATTTTGTTTTTCTCTTTATGTTCCCTAGGTGGGTTTTTTCCATAGTTTTCAATTAAAGTATTTATTATATTTTCAGGGAAAGAGTTTCTTTTAAGAATACATTTAATTTTTTCTTTATTGTGAGAATGGAATGACTCATCGCTAATGGAGAAAACCCTGTTGATCAGATTGTTGGCCGTATTCATTATTATCTTCTTTGGTTGACAAGAATGGAAATTTACAATTCCCCCTGAAGCCGTCGGTTTTTGGTACCAGTCTATTTTAATTCTATTTCCGCTTCTTATGACCAGAGTATCTAAATATGGGAGTTTTCCATTTTCCTCCTCCTCCATTGTAAATTTAATGTTTTTGTGAAATGTGTTCAGTTGTTCTAACGTCTTTTTTATTGCACTTATCTTTATAATCCCAAAAAGGTCGTCCACATATTTCGTCAATAATTTAGGTTTTTCGTCCAGATTCTTCATACATGTTCCAAGGAGTTCCTCCATCACTATATCTGCCACTATAGGTGATGCCGGTGAACCCATTGGCAGTCCTTTGCATTGGATGTATACTTTGTCGTTGTACTTAAAATATCTGTTGTCCTTGATGCAAAATCTTAAAATTCTCAAAAATAGTTCCTTTGGTATATTTGTATGTTTCTCTATATCAATCCATTTGTTCTTTATGACCTCTATTGCGTAGTCCACTGGTATACTTGGAAAAAGTGATACCACATCAAACGAAACTAATTTTTCGTCCGTATATATCTCACTGTTGTTTACCTTATTTCTAACATTCAAATTTTTTTGTTAAAAATATTTTTTATAAAATTAAATGCAAAACGTGCATATGTGTGAAAGGCATTCCTAAGATTAACCATTTAATTGCGATTTTATTTACAGTCAAGTATAATTGCTCTATCCTTTCAGCAGCTTTTCCTTATGATGTTCCAATCTGCTGGTTTTTGCTGATTTGTTTCAGTAGCTCGCAATATTGTGATACGATGTCGTTGAAGCTAAAAGCTCTCTTCACGTTCCGACGGTATCTCGTTAGATCGTAATGTCACAGCAGATGTCTAAGTCTTTCAAGGCGTTTTTCGCGTTTTAACGATGATTCTATAGCTCGTGATGTTATGGTACAACTCCGCTAACTTTGAAGAAGCCCTTCTTGTTGTGACTGTGTCTCTGTGTCACAATTTGAAACCTCGCTTAACAATTTTGAGAAATTAATTAGGAAAACTAAAAAACTATTTTGGAGAAACTTCTACTGTGATGTTTAAAGATCTTTAAAAACAAATCTACTGCATATTACCTTCAAATCCAAAACTACATACAAAAAATGGATATATCTTCTTAAATAGTACGGACACGTCAACTCTTATCCCACTCAACTCTTATTCCAGAGACAATCAAGAAATTTAGGAATATGATATCTTGAATTATATATAACTTGATAATTCTGGCTGACTTACAGGAGAACTTTAATGACATGACTGTGAATAATTTTTCATGTATAGCGCATACGATTATATTTTGTACCTAAAGGTTCTCTTATCAATGGAAAATATTTCAGACCAATCAACCTCTAATTTATTTATAATTAAAAATTTATTCATACATTCAATTATCTCTCAGATCAGTTACTCTTGAAAGGGGTTTTCAACAAGAAATTTGTTTTATAACTGAGAAATATTATAATAATATAAAAGTTGTTGACAACATTAAATAGCATTTGAACATTTCTGCAATTAATTCAGTATTCGAAAATTCATTATAATCATACAATCATCCTTCTGAGATCGCTATTAAGAATTTGTTTGATACAATTGCCAAATTTCTGCTTCTGCAAATCCAAAAGCAATTGTTAAGAAGCCTTTGCATGCTGAAGAGGGTGTTTTAGCTTAATTTGTTAGCGCATTTGATCATTTGGCATGAGATGTTATTTGTAGCCCGAATTCGATACCCAGCCGCTGCCACTCAAACAACATCAGTTTCTGATAATTATTAGTTTCCTATCCTATCATAACTAATATTTATCACAGCATCCTCCTTCGGTGGTATAGCATTGAAACGCCTCCAAAGTAAAATAATTAAATAAAGGCTATAAAATCAAGCTTTAAAAATAATGAGCCTACTCACCACAAGAGGCGCTGTAATGCTGCACGAAAAAAAAACAAAATGCGCAATTGCAGAGTTGCGATATAAAAAGCTTTCTTCTTTCACTACCTTTTTACTTCTTTAATTATACCCTTTCCAAAGAAAGTAAAGCAATTACATATATGCTTATTAATTGCCTGAGCGGTACTTCACTTAAATAAAAGCAATTGTTAAGAAGCCTTTGCATGCTAAACGTTGCACAGCTTGCAGCAATCTAGACATGTGATCTGAAACATTTTGTTTTAGAGACTTCTGCTGGAAATGCAGTTACGGTGAATGAATCACACTAAAGATGTTAACTAAAGATGTTAACAAATTATATGGCTACCGACTTGTGGACCCAAGGTGACACATTTTATCTGGCCACTGCAACAATGAATTGTTTGTGGAGCTATGTTAAAGCCTTAAAACTCAGAATACGTGACCTGTTTAATGAAATAGACAAACGATTTTGTCAATATGTGATTGATCGGTATGCGTGGTCGTAGTGGACATCTGTCATATATAATTTTTAAGCCAATAGTATAAACATTTTAATGATCTTCATATAAATAAGCCTTTATTAAGCTCCTCATGCTTATTTAAGTGTAGATCTACCGAAACTGAGCTACATTAATAAGTTGCGCATATAGAACGATCACTGAAATGGAAGTTTTTGAAGGCATGCATTATGCCTTCAAGAACGTCATAGCTGAATCAGTTATTGACTGAAAATTGATCCTGAAGTCATTTAATATGTTGGAGAACTGTTTAATATGCCCTAGGCGCCTTGCATATTTTTTAAGGAAGTGTGCAATACATATGGTCAATATGGCCAGACTTGTCTCTCTAATGGTGATTTAGGTAGAATCATTTAAACAACAAGAAGGACTCAAGAGTGACGAGAGAGAGCTTTCAAATAAACTTAATCTTAGTAGAAAGGAAGAAAATTTAAAAACGTTAAGAGCCATTCACATGCGACTGTGAGCTTTAGTTAAATACATGCATTTATATACAATGTTTTGCTAACGCACTGTCTGATGGGCTTAGCTTTTTCATCATAGCGTAACAGACAGTTGCCTTTGAATCAAAAACTATTGTATGTAGGTGGAACTTAATGAAATACATTCGTGCTTTTTCAAACAAAGAAAGTAACAAATTTTTATAATTTTTTCATATTCTTCATAGAAAAGCATTCAGCAGGCCAAGATCGAGTAGCTAAAATAAACGCAGAAATTTACTTTATAAAATTTTCGATAATCCAAGATTCAATACAATTTTTTCGAATTTCTAGATGTGGCAACAATGTTTCTGAAGAATTTTGTATTGCGACATGTCGCAAGAACGATATTGTAGAAGTGTTTTTGGATTTAAAATAGACATCTTCCTTCATAAATTCTTTTTGTTTTTTCTTGGAACTGCGACGTGCTGAAATTTCATAAAGTTTTGTGTTTTAATATTTGGAATGTTTGTGACTATTTTTGTTAGGAATAATTCGCACAGAGATTTCTGCCATAAGATCTTAAAAATCACAAAAATTTAAATAAATGCTCATCTAATTTGTACAGGGTCAAATATATGATTTTGGAGTATGTATTTGAGAATTCAAATTAAATGTAAACTATGTATGTATGTATGTGCTTGAATTTTAAATGAATTTTTCAGATTTTGTCTTTTGAAATTATAATGAAATTAAAAAGCATATTTATAATTATGAAACATGGATTTGTACACATATGTATATGCATGTAAAACTACCTTAATACCTAAAATTAGAAGTTATTTTTATATTGGGTGTATTACTTAAAAATGTGGCATTTTTTTAATTTTTATTTTTTTTTTACTCTGAAAATATTGTTAGCTATGACCTTTTCCCATTTGTCTGGCAACATATGAATTCCGTGCCAAAAGATTTTTTAATTTTTTGAGGCCCAGAACGAGAAGCCAATTTCGGATATCCTGTTCTGAAGGGAGGCGTATTCCAGAGAGAGAGAGAGTGTTCTGCATTGTTTAGGCGGATGAGGCAAAACTTCACAACCTCTTCTTTCTAAATAGTTTTTAACAGGTACTCCAACATGTGGCCGAGCACTGTCATGATGCAATATTACGCTTTCATTGCTGTCAGCATGTTCTGGGTGTTTTTCTGCCAATGCTAGCTTCAAGCCAATCATTGACATTCCCAAAACGACTTGGCTTTAGTGTCGCTTCGACTGTTTGGCCGAACTCTTACACTTTTAGCGTAATGGAAGCATTTTTTATCTTAAATAATGGTTTGGTCCAAAAACGATTTCCTTTTATAGCGTTTAAGTCATGCAAACTCGTCATTCAAGGTCCCACTTTTCCTGCATTTGCATAAATCTTGCTTCTCGCAAACGTTTCGAAATTGCTTAAAGATTTTGCAAGCTCTTGTTGAGTTTGACAACAATCTTCATGGAGTAATGTCTTCTTTTTTGGCTGGCCTGGGCGATCTATCTGTTTCAAAATCAGTACTTCTGAACCACGCAAACCATCTCCAACTCATTGAAGCCGACTGAACACATTCACCATAAGCTTCGGTGAACAATCGGTGTACTTCAGCGGCACTTTTTTATATTAAGGAAGTAAAGCTTAACTTCCCAAAAATAGCTTGTTATTACTATGTTATTTAAACTATAATGTTTAATAACTAAGTGAGCATACCATTAAAACTGACATAAAAGTTACAAAAGACAAAAACACTAATATAAAGATACGACATTCGCTATGAATCCTATATTTTTAAGTTATACACCCAATACATAAGTCATTTAAGCAAAAATATTAGTGAAAAATAGCAAATGAATATACATAGATATGTTAAAACCTGTAAACCTGAACCAAAATATTATTAAATTTGAAATAATCGTACTTATTTATGTTATTGAAAATCCAATTTTCAATAAAATCTTTACGTATTTTTGGTTCTACACTATTGGCAGGTGGAATCGCAGGACCACCTGGCGGACCGGCTAGACCTGGTACAGCTAATGGAGTTTGTGTAAACGCAGATTGTTGGAATAACATAGGTCCCGGCCGAGCACCTGGACTAAATACTGGTCTATTAAGGGGAAATGGAGGAAAGTCTGAAAAAGTTTTTTTTTTGATAATTAATATATTAACTACGGGCTTTTTATGTTTACATTAATGCAGCCAAATATATTCGTACACTCTTAAAACGGAATTTGAATTCTTATGTTCCAAAAATGCGTAAACATTAACTTTACATATAATAAATGCGATTGTGATTACGAGGGCGGTTCGGAAACTTCTTAGCCTAGAACAAAAAGCGCGATATAAAAAAAGGTTAAGTGCTTTTGAAACTTCCATCTGCTATGAACTCATGTTAAATTTCTTTTCGATATGGCAACTCCTTCATATAGAAACAGGTGTTTAAAAAAGACGCAACCGCGATTTTTTTACAATGGAAAAATTAGAAAATCGTCGTGTCATTAAATATTTAAATAAAAAAGGTTCATCGGGACAAGAAATTCATAAGGATATGAATGTGTGAATGTGTTAGATTAAAGTGCTCCTTCATATGCAACAGTAAAAAATTGGGTTGCTGAATTTAAACGTGAGAATGAACCACGTAGTGGACGTCCAAAAACTGCAACAACAACATAAATTGTAGCCGAAATGCATGATATGGTATTAAATGATCGACGAATAAAAGAGTGTGAAATAGCCAATATCATGGGCAGCTCAAATCATCGAGTCAATTTAATTTTGCTTGAAGAACTACAGATGAAAAAGCTTTCTAAAGTCGACTAAAAATGCATAAGATGAACATTTTTCAAGCTTGTTTGGATCAATTGTGGTATGACCGGTTTAAGGAAGATGTCAATGACGATGATCGTCCTGGTCGTTCGGCTCATGACAAGCAATTTTATTGCTAAATTTTGATCAAAAACAACATCGCATGGAGCTGTTGAACATCGTCAACGATGATCTAGATTTCCTCAAAAAGGTCATAACTGGTGACGAGGCATGAGTGTATGACATTTAAACCAAAGCCAAATCATACCAATGGAAACGTCCAGAAGAGCCAAGACCGAAAACAGCACGTCAAGTTCGGTAAAATGTGAAGGTTTTGCTCACTGTTTTCTTCGACGGCAATGGCGTGGTGTATCATCAATTCTTGCCTCAAGATCGTACGGTCAATAAGGAATACTACCTGGAAGTTATGCGACGTTTGCGCGAAGCACTTCGTCAGAAACGCACAGAATTGTGGAAAAACCAATAATGGATTTTGGCACCATGATAACGCACCAGCTCACACATCGATGCTTGTGCGTGAGTTTTTGGCCACTGGACTTGGCCCCCGCTGACTTTTCCGAAACAGGAGCTGTTGGCGCGTTTCAGAAGTGTTTCGAGGATTGGAAGAAATGCTGGCATAAGTGTATTATATCTGAGGGGGATTACTTTGAAGGGGACAATATAGTTATTGATGAATAAATAAATACTTTTTGAAAAAATTTAAAATAACGGTTAGTTTTTGATTGCAACTCGTATACGAGTACATAATTCTTATTTTCTTAACCTTTACAACATCATTTTAATTTTTTTTTTATTAATTTTTGAAGGGATTCATAATGAACTCATTGGTCTCCCACTGGATGTGTACTTTCCTTCTGAACTAATTAACTAACTATGACTAGACTTTGTTTACAGAAAAAAAATGACATACATATGTATATATATAATTTAAAACTAAAATAATAAGAATGTTTTTTAACATATTTTGTTATTGGGAAAATATAGAGTTTTCTTTACTTTTTCCATTGTCGTCGTTTTCATTGTCCATTCCTAATTTTTCTTGTCTTTATTTGAGTGTTTTCATTGAATTCAGGTTATTATCGTAAGGTACGTGAACTATTCGGTCGAATCAGATATTTTGCCATTAGAAGCATCGGCAGCAATTTTACGTTCGACTGGTTATCGTGGCATTAACATATCCGGTGGTCCCAATTCGTCTATGCTCCACTTAAATCTGCGGTATTCATTGGAAATGCAGAAGAAACTTCCATTTCCAAGCCTTTAAATTTTTTGCATATCTTGCAATATTTCATTATAAATATTTATTTTGCAATAGTTTGTATTTTTTTATATTATTTTAATTTTTTTTGTTTATTTTTGAAAGCAAAAATAAACGAACATGACTAAAAAAACAGCTGGCTCTTCAACACCACCTTGTAAAGTAATTTCACCATGCACTGTACAGTATTATCAATTATGTTGTGATTATTTCCACAAACTCCAACAGGCTTGGTCTATTAACTATTGAATGAATATGAAATATTGCTCTCATTTTCAAAGTAAGAAACAAGGTTGCAAGTTTTATTATCTAATTATTTATTTTATTAACAACAAACTAACAATAAATATTTAAAATCATCTATCTAATGAATTTGAATTATTTAGTCCAGCCAGTGCCGGACGAATATTGTTTCTTCATTGTTGTTTATATCTTGTTTTTGGCTCAGATCCGCAACAAGTTTGATCTGCAACGAATGGACCCTTGCGATACTCCTAATTTAAACTTGAACTTGTTTAGAGGGATTTCACCTACAACGACTCGTATTGTGTGATCTTTGAGAAAACTCGATATAATTGAAAAGCATTTATAACAGAATAACGAAAATCAGCATGATTTATTACTCACTATTTCTAAAACCCCACTTTTTTAGCCAAAATGAATAAAACGACAGCATCGTTCCTTTAGTGCAAGAGTAAAACGGGGACTTGCGGTATCTGTTAATTAATCGTGAACTCGTTTGGTCATAAAGAAGCTATTACCGTTACCAACATCAAAATGTTTTCAAAACCTTAAAACTTTCGCCCAAGATGGTGATTGAAACTACAGCCTATTACTGACAGCAATGCTAGCAAATCTCCCTTAGAGAGTGATCCATCAAAAAGTGGAAGAAAGAACGATGCCTTGCGATTTTGTTTAATTAATCACGGAATCATTTGATATGTATTCCATCTACAAAAACTGTTAAGTGGAATTTAAAACTCAATATAAATCCGGAGAAGTTATTATTGATACAAAAATCAATAAGATTTGGAAATAAGTATATATAAGACAAAACTTTCACCAACATATTGAATGGAACGAAAGACTCATCCGATAATTAAATATTTGTACTTTAAATAGTAAACAGTAGGAGAGACAGTGGGAATCTTTCCGGAATATATTGTGTCTCCCAATATGCATGGTCTCCCATATTGGGCTGATGAGAATTCAGATAGTGTAAAGAAGAATACCATTTAGAATAGGAAATAAAACATTTAATTAAACGAAATCAAACAGCAAAACCGTTAAATTATAATGCTAGGAACACAACTGGGACGAACGACGAAATTTGAGTCGCGAATATTCGTCGGCAAAAATAAAATACACATTTGTGTATATGAAAATACACAACATAATGGAGTCGGCTGAATTCATCATACGCGGCGAACTCTAAAACATATTTATTTCTATTTCTTACGCCGCCGGACAAACAATACAGGGGGTGACCATGTTTCGTTCAAGTTTTTATTGTTAATGTTATAATTTGAAATATACTCGTAAATATGCAAAATAGTTAACTATAAAAATTGTTTTTACCTGTTTTTTTGTTAATATTTATTTTTTTATATATTTTTTTCATATATGGTCACTCTGTCTATCAGGTGTTATACGAAAACAAATATATGTATGTCTACATACTAACTAACAGCTGTCAATTATAACAGATGTTTTTTCGTCGTTATTGTTCTTCATACGACAAATTTACACAGCGAATTGTCACCGACTAATTCGTCGTGTTGGGCAATATTCGACGTTCGTCCCAGTTGTGTTCCTAGCATAACACTGTCAGATTGTATGTATAAATTTTATATAGGTATATAAAACTATACTATACAATATACATATGTATATGTACATATATAAACCAATTGTCTTTTGGTAAATTCTAGTTAGAATTTAGATTTATTGCCATTTTGTCATTGTCAGCAATTTGTAATTTAAACCGCCTTTAAATTTGCAAATTAGTTGTAGTAAATATGAAAATTAAACCAGGACATAAGTTTATTTGTCTAAAGTTAAAACCTGATAAAGCTGTAGAATTAATTTATCAGTACGATTGCTTAACAAGCATATTTAGAAATATGAAAGTAATTCAGTATATGTATATTCGTATAGTTATATCATAAAGCGTGATAGGATCAGCCGACTAAAGACCCAGATTTTTTACGCTACAAAGATCAACGTGAACATTAATTTGGACTATGTAATGTTTAATTGCAATATAAAAATAAATGTTTAATTTCCAGAGAATTTAATAGTAAATAGAATTGCTGAAAGTTCAAAATTATAAATAAATATGTATGTATATGTTGAAAATTAGAATTAAAAATGCCTATAGTAATAGAAAACAATATTAATGATACACCTAATTCTGTTTTTACGCGAATTTGATTTAACGCATTTCCAAATAAATACATATTTCATTCTGTTTTCATGCGACTAGATTTGATTTAACGCGATCTAAAAATGTATGTATTTTTACCAGAAAAACGTTGTTTGCACTGGATTTGGAGGACTTTAAATTAAATAACATTATTGGCAGCACTAGAAATCGTCTAGTACGAAAAACAACACAATCGAAATTTATTCCCTTGCTTATTTCAAATAAATTTATATAGTTGAAAGTAGGAGTGTTAAGGTACGGTCACACTTGGCAAATATTTATTAAAAAAAGCGTAACCACTTGTTTTAGCACAAATTTGTTTGACGTTGTTTACTCTTACAAGAGTTTTTCAAGATCAAACAGCATCAAATAAAATAAAACTAAATATTTGTTGTGTCCGAATTCAAATATATTTTGTTTAGTGGTTACGTGTTTTTCGGCAAATATTTGCCAAGTGTGACTGTACCTTAAGAATGCAGTCAAATTTAAGTGTTAAAGGCGAAAAGACATACATAGTATGTATGTATGTACGTGGAACCAATTCCCTCATTTAATATGGATACTCTATTTTTTTTACGCGAATTTATGAGGATCACGTAAAAATAAAATTAGGTGTATATGTAAATCATAAAAGTTAACCAACAGCCTAAAGGTTTAACAACTTTAACCAAAATCGCATTAATAGGGGGAACGGGCTTAGAACCAACCTATTAATAACTTTGTAAATCCATACATTGGGAAAATCTTTACGTATCTTTAAATTTAACGCGCTGCCAGTTTCAGTTTCTTTATTAACGTTATCGCTTTGAAATCTATTGATTATTAAGTCATCAAGAAACGGAAATTCACCATCGTTTATATAAACTGGTTCGCTGTATCTTATAACTTGGATAATACGAATTTCCAAACAAAATTATTGAGCGTTTAAATCATTTGACAATTTTTTTTTTTAAAATTTGAAAATAATTGCATGCAAACTTACCGGGGGAATAAGGATAATTGGCATTGGTTTGGGTAATCAAACCTGACGATCTACCCGGATAGGTGCCATAACCCTTAATATGAGGTGTTGCAGTATCGTAGGCACTTAAATCGTTAATTATTTTATTCGAATCTAAATCATTGCCTGATTGCAGCAACAGCACACTTTGATCCACACCCAAAAGACCCACAAATGAATCTGGCTCAGTTTTGATATTCAATGTCACCTCTTCACTGGGTTTAGCTTGTTTGGGGGCAGTGATTTCAATCTTTAAAACATTATTTCAATATAAATATTATTATCTCTTATGTTATAGATTTAACGAAGTGAAACTTACCTTATTTAGAAATTTTTTGGGGAAATTAAGTGAAATTTCTTCAAACTTCAAGTCACTATCAAGCACAAAATAGACATATAAACGTGCCTGGGGTACCATTTCAAAAGAAGGTTTAAATTTAATCTCATGAGACTTGACATTTTCCGGTACTTTAACATGTTCCTGTTTAATAATGTTGCCACGTGCAACTATGGCATAGACGTAATAGGGAATATTTTTATTAGATTTCACATCGATCACAACATCTTCACCTAGTTTAAGTCTGTAGATTGTAGATTTAATATCAATTACAAAGCCATTTAAACCTCTATATATAGCACAACTTACTTTTCCGTTCTCATAACCAACTTCAAGGGACCCACATCTTCTTCACCGTCTTTTCTTTCATCGTCTTTATTATCCTTCTCATCGTCTTGCTTACCAGTTAGACTGGGGAGGTATTTCATTTGATCGGCATATTCCAATTTTACATTGTAGTAGTAGCCGGGTGAAGGTATAGTCACCTTAAATACTGCCATACCATTTTTATCGAGCTGACTAGTAAACTCAAAGTCTACATCGCCTGGATTTGGGACATCGGTGTAAAAATTACGATTTTTACCGATCGTTAAAATGGCCTTATGCTTATCATTCTGAACGGGTGAACCGTCAAGATTTTTCACAAATGCTTTCAATTCGAAAGGTTTATTGGCCACATATTGATAAATGTTTTGAGGAACTTCAATGTTGTAGCGTGAACGATGTAAATTTACTGCAGCTGTTTTATTTTGCTTATTGCCTGTATATTCTTCCGACATGACAGCCAAGATATTGATTGGGGGTATGTACGAATAGTAGCCAAAGCGATTATTGTTTTCGGGAAATGAAAAATCAAGATCTTTTCTTAAATCGAATTCAACATGGGCTTTGCCATCAACTTCGATGATTTTCTCCGACTTAGATTGGCCGTTATTGATATTAACTGTAATGGTAGCTTGACCCTTAACCGGTTTACCGTAAGTGTACTTGGAACGTACTGTAATTTTCAGGGTATCTTCATAGGCGATATCCTTAGCGGTCTCTATTTCGACACTGAATTTGGGCAACACATATTTGGCCACTTCAAATTTCTTTTCAGTTTTAGTATCATCATCATTGGGTCCCAAATTCACCTCCATCAACCATTCGCCCAAAACCGGTTGCTCGGACAATTGAAACTCCCCGGTATAGACACCTTTGGTCAATTTTATGTCATTTATTTGCTTAACAAAGTTGCCAGCACCATCTTTAAAGCCCAATCTCAGCGGCTTTTCTAATTTTGCAGGTCGTGTGTTTTCATCCAATACAATAATGCGATATTGTACTAAATCGCCTGGCTTGTAGACTGCTTTATCGGTTTGTATATACGCTTTGGGTTCTTTGTTTTTAAAATTCAATTCAGTGGAATTTTTGAATATCAAACCTTTAACGCCCTCCGATTCTAAAGTATATTTCCCCGATTTCAACTTGGGTATTTCGAAATTTACCACCTCTGTCTGCGTGGGGGAGACTTCGATTGTTTTTGCTTCATTGTATGATGGCCCAGTAATGCCTACTTTTATTGTAGCCGGTTCTGAGTTCTCATGCAGAGTGACACTGACAGAATAATCATGCTGAGACTGTATAGTACCAGGTGCCACAATAGAGTAGAAACTGTAAGAGGGGAAATACAAATATTTATATTAGTAGAAAATTTACATGTACAAATATTAAATTTATATTAGTAGAAAATTTACATGTACAAATATTAAAATTGTATCCTTATTAAGCTTGAGATCAAAAGTTTTTATTTATTAAATTAAATTTGATTTCTTAGTTTTTATTTATTTTATTTGAAAATATTGTTAATGCTCGTATGTTAAAAAATTTGTTTCCCAGAAGATGCTACACGTTATTGTAGGAAAATATAATAAATAAATAAAAAATTTTGTCCTCAAGCTTAAAAAGTCCCAATTTACACAAAGCAATTTTTATTGAAAAGCTTGACGAAATTTTTTCCTTGAAATTTCTTTGGTGTTCATACAACACAATTCTTATTGCTTAAATCGTTCGTATTTTTATTTGAGAGTATACACACATTTGTAGACATATATGTAATACGAATAAGAGAGTAACACCAATTGCTAGTACAATAACTCGTGTGAATTCGTCTTATCTTCCCCTCACACCTATTTTTAAAAGGTAATCAGCTTAGCTTGAAGAATTGCTTCGTGTAAACTGGGACTAAGCATATAATTTTAATAAAAACAGAAAGGTCGAACAATTAGTCTAAAAGAAATGTTAAAATTGTATATTTCATAAGCCAGTTTTTTTACATAAAATGATATGCAAATTAATTTCAAGCTTTTACATACGTCGACATAAAACCGATATTACAGATATTAGAATTCGTCATTCTTATTTGATAAATATTACGAAGATAATGAAATTGTTTTTTTATATTTTATTGAGTGATTTCAATAACTAAAAATTCACCTAATTTTAGATTTAATAACGAACTCTAACGGCTTCTTCCAATCTTCCGATCTTGCAAATTCTGTGTTTAACAAATTACAATTTCACATAAAGCTTAAAATATTGAAATAATCGATAATAAATTTTAACATTGTATGAGACATGGTGGAACTATACAAGGTGAATGCAGTAGCACAGTTGACTGACTTTGTTTACAATTTACTTATGTCAAAAGTAATACTTTTTCAAGTGTTTCTGACAGTAGTACATTATTTTACATATATGGGAGCTATGACTAATTATTGAACGATCTGTACAAAAATTGTAGGTGTGTTTAAGTTTCAAATACAACTTATTTATTGCAAAATTTATTTAAGGTGCTATTAGATGGGATGTATTTTACATATGTACTGTCACTTTTCTTACCCATATGTAATTCCGTATGTATGTCAAAATTTCCATTTTACATACGATTCATAATTTTTGCTATCACACCTGCTTATATTTTTCTGTATGACATAACCTATAAATATAAACAAAAGCTGACTTTTTAATGTGTATAAATTTCAAGAATTTCTTCTTTTAACCAATTTAACTGCAATAAATATAATAAACATAATTTAGTTTATTAAAAATCGAAAAATACTTCCTTTTCCATGTTCATTATCCTTTTTTAATTTTTCTTTACAATATATTTTTTCAAACAATTTTGTTTCAAAACAAACCAGCTGTTTTGTTTATGTTTGTCACAGGAAAATAGAGCGTGTTCTAATCGAAAAAATTACATATGTATTTCCACATGTATTTTACACATGCAAAGTTTCATATGTATCACACGATGTGTACAACATCTACAGATGGAAAATTTGACAGTACATATGTAAAATACATCCCGTCTGATAGCACCTTTAACTTTTATAAATCACACATTTATGATCGATAAAGCCCTATTTAGAGAGAACATTTGTATGGAGGCTAATTGAAATAATAGACCAATTTCAACAATCGAATTTTCTTCAAAATTGCGAACTGTACTTTGAGTGGACAGCCATTAAATCGAATCAAAAAGTGATTCTGAGTCGATTGGTAAACTTTAAGGTGGATGTTAGACTAAAATTTTTGAGTGTTACAAACATCAGCAAAACACAGAAATTGTGAAAGACTATCCCCCTTATTCAAAAACGATTATTAAATTTAACAAACGTTTATTAAGACAGATTTCCTTATAAAAATTTGCTTAATAAACGTTTGTTAAATTTAATAATCATTTTTGAATAAGGGCGTATATTACTCAGAAAAAAATACTCACAAAAAAATATATTGTAAACCTCCCAAAACCGTAAAAAGTCAATGAACATGCATGTAATTTAATCAACTTTCCTGACTTTAACAGTGTCCCAAAACCACAAATCTCACGCAAACGACTTGAGAATTCACTATACGATGCAGAACTTTGTTATATGTCAAGCTGCGTACTTAGATTTTTTACCTTTCTTAAATGAAATTTTTTGCTTAATGTCCGGCAAAAAACCCCTATGTGCATCGGTTGAATTGCTGACTATAAATTATGAAAACCACAAAAATTTCTGCATAGCTTAAATTTTTTTCAGCGCAATAAACGACTATGTCTAAAGATACGGTCACACTTGGCAAATATTTGCGAAAAAGACATTAATTTTTATATGTATATATCTTATAAATACCGGTACCGACTCAAAACTTTACATATATAATTTACATATGCACAAAAATCATACTAGGTACTTTCGGTCTTTCAAAATTTAAGAAGATAGGCCCATAATTTGTCATAGCTGCCATATAAGAATCATTTCCGAAAAACAATTTAATCCGCAAAAATGTCTAATAAATATTGTTATCAGAAATTTTAATCCAGAAATCATACTAATATCAGTTATATCGCAATTATGCTACTGGATTTTGTAGCTGTCAGTCAATAATTGTCAATAGCTGCCGAATTACGTCCACTTCCGAGCATACTAAACAACCATACAACTCTTGACAATAACGTTATTAAAATTAAATTCAATTAAAATAATTTTAAAATACATAGAAATCACATTAGCCGATACTGGATTTAGAAGCTTTAAGTTCATAATCGCTTTTAAATACGTTTTTTGAGATGAAATTCAACCAAAAGAAGCCTCACCTTAGTATTTATCGATTATATGCACGTCGTTTATAAGCATTTCCCGCTTTTATGCATCTAATCTTGTGAAATTTCAGGTCGTAATTTAAAATATATGTAAAAATTTATTTTATAAGCATTTCGCTTATATGCATTTCTCGCTTTTATGCACCACAATTTAAATACAATTTGAATAAATTACATAACAAAATGTCTTTTATACGCATCATTCACAATTTTTCAAAAATATTACCAAAATCGTTTCAACATAAAGCGTCTCTATTTATCAAAATGTACCATCAATGTTATTCAGCTGTGAAATAAAAATGTTTCTAAAAAGTGTGTCTAAATAAATAAATAAACGCGATCGAAAATGAGTGCTAACAAATTAATATGCTTGTATGTAAAGCAAAAGCTTTCAATTATAAATTAAATTAAAGATTTTTTTAAACAAGTTATTTGTAAAAAGTATCGATGCTCAATCGACACCGTAAACCGTATTCTAAGAAACGAAAATTCTATTTTTCAATGCAGGCAAACATGCAATAATATGTCGCAAAAAAAAGATCGGGTCGGAAAATTAAAAAAATTGGATAAAGCATTATCAATATGGTTTGATCAAATGAGGTGTTGTCTGGCGCTGTGGTGTCAATCATTATGTTAATGGAAAAGACGAAACAATTTTATTTTGCCCTAAAAAAAATTTTTGATCCTACTCCGGGCTGGTTATACCGATGGCAACGGAGGGAGGGAATTAGTTTAAAAGAGATTAATGGTGAAATTTGACCGCTGGATTAGAGACATGAGACATATTTAATGACGATGAAACGGGTCTACTTTTCAAAGCATTGCCTTCATAAACACTCAATAGGGGTAGTTTTAAAATTTCTGGTATGAAGTCACCACAAGAACGCATAGCTATATTCCTTTTGTGCAATGCAACTGGTTACTATAAAAATGTTTACCATAAGTAAATCAAAACAGCGCCGATGTTTTAAAAACTTGTGAAATGACTTCGCAAGTATTGTAACTGCCGGCACAATTCTACTTAGCAACTTGTAGTACAAACTTCTAAATGTACAAAAAAATTTTTTATGACATTGAATTTAATGTTTTTTTGTTTGCGTTTATAAAAAGTTTTTTGTTACTCAAAACTAATGCATATGTATAAAAATTTCTAAAAATTTTTGCTTACTTTTTGTTTTTATGCATGTATCAGAGTTTTTATATATGCACTGTATGTGCATATAAACGAGGTTTTATATTTGCATTTTCCGCTCATATGCACAGAAAGTTCTGAATTTTCAGAAATGCATATAACCGAAAAATATTGTAATCTGATAATCTCATCCTTTTTTATACTATGTTTCTAAACTTGTTCTGAATATGGAAAAATATTCTTTTAATTTTATAAATTGTTAAATTACACGCAAGATTATTATGAATATCAGGCAAACTCTGTAAATTATGGTAAGAATCGGTAATTCCATCAATTAGAAATGGTCAAAATTAGATAAAATTTCAAAATATTTAACATAAATTATGTTGGTCGTAAAGTTGTCTTTCAAACAATATATAAAATACTAACAAAATTTGCACTAAGACTGAATAGAAAACAAAGCATAAGGATATTCTAGTCCTATAACCAGTGCAGTTTTTGTATTTCTTACTACGTTAAGGTGGAGGTTATTAAAGATTCGGCACATCCGAATATTGCAGTCTAACTTGTTTAGGTTTAGTTTAATCATAAACAGATTATGATATACAGTGAACTCGTAGAAACTTGAACTAATTTTTACCGAGGGTGTTCACGTTTTAGATTACATTTTTTCTAGAACATATTTAGTCTCCTATCTTTTATTTAATTTAAAAATTTTATTAAATTAAAATAAAGTATGTACGTTATTTTTTACCTATGAAACATATGTATGTATGTATTTTGCTGCTACTTTTTGTAAGTTTCTGCCATATTTTAATATACATACATACATACATATGTACTACTCGTACATAGCTACTACGGTTTGTAAAAGGTTATACGATACTAATTTCTAAATTATGTTATTGAATTGATCAAAAATAGGGGTTAGCTGAATTTAAACTACTATATATAATTACATATAAATTTGTTTATTTAGTTTTTATTGAAAAGGAGCAACTACAACTACAAAAGAAGCTGCGTATCATGCAACAAAAGTTGTTTACAAAAATAAACTTTCATAGTTTCTGCGGGGAATCCCAAAATTTATAAATAAGCTTACAAAATATAATTTTAACGTACGATAAAAAGTTCACATTTTAGAGCCTTCAGCATCTGTTCACGTTTTAAAGTAGTCAATGTTCAAAAAATATGTTCATGTTTCTGGGTGGTTCATGTTACGGGATGTTCACGTTTCTGTGAGTTCACTGTATTATTTGTTTTACTGAAATGTCTCTTTTTATACAAATATTAAAAATAATTTATAAAAGATGATTACGGGTATGTGTTGATAATCGTTTTTATGCATCATTAATACTTAACTGACACATGCAGATAATAGTGATGCCCCTTTAAAGCTTAAAAATTCGTTGAAACGTTTATTAGTTAATGCACTGTTTATGAATATGATTTTTTACCAAAGGATTGATAAGCTTAACGTGTTGGTTAACTAATTTGTACTTTAAACCTATATCAATATTTTTTTTATGAATACATGAAGCTGCTAACTTATCTATTAAGCATTATTTAAATTCCTGGGATTCCCTAGAAATTTAATTTTTCCTTCCTGTTTTCTGGGGGAAAAAAGTCTGGAAAATCCCAAAACCCTGTTAACAAGTGATTTTATTTCTGTTGCTTTAAAATTCAATGGTATCTCTTATTATTAGAAGTTCTCAAAAATTGCATATAGGTACATATCTTACGACAGAATTTCGGAAAAAATCGTCAAAATTCCGACAAAAAAGAAAAAATTTCCATTTCCAATTTTAAACATCAAAAAAATAATATGTCAATATTTCTAATGGTAGTTTAAATTTTTATTTTAACGGAAATATTAAATTTAACATTATAAATAGAAGATCACAAAAAGTATAATTATAAACACAACTTGTATAATATATTTATTATTTATTTATAATATACAGTATTTTACAAATAAATATCTCAATGCACTAAATTTAATTTATTAATTTAATGTCAAAACAATTTAATTTGTTAAGTATTTCAAAGAATTCTGTAATTCTGTTTTATTTAAATTTATTTGACAGATTATACTTTCGACGTTATTTTAAAATAGGAAAAGTTTCTGTAGAATTTGTTTTCTCTAAAAATTTTAGTTCACGGAAATAATCTAAAATTGCATGAAAATGTTTACCAATAAATAAGTCATTTCTACTTTCCTTATTATTATACTCAAACTTAACAATTGTCAATAATTGTAACCTACACCACCATAGTGGGGAAGGTATATTGGATTCGCGCTAATGTCTGTAATGCTCAGAAATCCAATCCTGAGTCTATTTAACGATGTCCGTCCGTCCGTCTGGCTGGCTGGCTGTCCATGAAAAGCTCGTGCGCAGAGAACAGGTTGCAATTTTGAAGATATTTCGATAAAATTTGGTACGTGATATTTTTTCGACCCAAGGATGGATGGGATTGAAACTGGTGGAAATCAGTATATTATTTCTCCTGGCCCCCATACAAATGTCCTCCCGAAATTGGGGTTTACCGATCATAAATGTTTGAATCATGCAAGTATGCTAACAAATTTCAATACAACTGAGTGGTAAATGAAGCCAAATCAGATCTACGAAATTTGTGCAGATCGGTTCATAATTTATCATTGCTCCCATATAAGGCCCACTCCCGAAAATCACTTTAAACAGCATAAATTTCTAAAAAATGTTGGTATCCAAATAACATTTGACACAAATAAGTTTCATATACATATACAGAAATGATGAACCAAATTGTATAATGGTCGAACCATAATTAGTAGAAACTTCCCTATAAGAGACCGTAATTTATATTAACCTTCATAAATCTTCATAATATTTACATTCACAGAAATCATGACACTAAATTTTAGTATGACCGGTTATATCTCTCATATAGCGCCCATTTATGAAAAACTGTTTTATACATAATGCACCCATTATATGGTCGTGCTTGACCGACTATGCTTTTTTAGTTGTTAAAAAACCATTACTATCATTTAGTTTTGTTTTTAAAATATGTCATGTTAGTCTTAAAATTTAGACATTAAATGAGAAACACAGTTGTTGTCTCAAAAAAGAGAGAATTTGCTACCAAAAACATTAATAGCAAAACTAATGATGGAACATTTTAATAATTCAGAAAATCTTCACTTTCAAAGACAGAAAACGTTAAATCGTCACTTTCCTAATTTTGACACAATATGTCGTCAAGATGACGTAAATCGACAAATCTGACAGCTATGATTAATTACATTCAGTGTTTTGGGTTTCCCAAATCACAAAAATTCCCAGCAATTTTGCTATACAATTTGGCATCTCTAGTACATAAAACTAATCTTGTGTTTCTAGGTGCAGTGTATCTATTTTGCCTACTCATTTCTAAGATAAATTTCTTTTTCATTCCTACAAAAAATTGTAAAAATCAACAATTTTTTTTTGCAATTAACTGATTGAATCTATTATATTTATTATTTATAATAAGAAAACCCAAAAAAAAGCTTTAATAATAATTTAATATTAATTTTTATTTAATTTGTGTCGTAATTTGAAGATCACAAAAGTATTTTGCTTTTTTTTTAATTTCTGTTAATTTTTTTTTAGTATTTGTTTAAATTTTTAATGGAATTGTTTATATTTATTTTGTTAAAAAGGAACATGTTATACAAGTGTTATTAGTAAGTGTTATTATTATTAATAAGTTTTTCCTTATTGCCCTCGGCTGAAAAGATCTTTGTGTTAAACATGCCGAAAGGAAAATAATTCAACATTTCCGAGAAAAAATTATTTTATACCTCTACAATATCTATGGAGCTCAGGTTCGAGTATTGAGCAGGTGTTAACAAGTGTTTGGTAAATTTTACCATCTAAAACTGTGTATTGCGGATTATAATGTTAAAAACAACAATATTTCACTGTAGATCCATTTTTCGGCCTTGAAGTTATAATTTGCTTTTAATATCATCATTATAATATCATAAATGAAGCTCCATAGAACCGCCATCATAATTAACCTTAACAGTATTTCAGTTTCACTAGATTCTACGAGTACATCGACTATCTGAACCCAAAATATTGCATTTTCTCTCGTCATAGAATATAATATAATAATAGTGCCGATAGGTAAAATTTTTATGGATATCAGAGAATAATAACCCCTTCAATCTGTTAATTTCCAAAATAAATGGTTTTTACCCTGCCAGACGACCGTATACATTTTTGACTATGAGTTGGTCGTTAATCTCTGGTCGATATAAATGTAGGTTTAAGCGGTTTCCATTGGGTATTTGTCTGTTCTCCTCTGCATTCAATGATTTTGCACAACCATTTCAAGGTAAATAAAGGGTCCGCCAAATAATTTTTTTTTTCTTTTTTAGAAAATGCTATATAAAAAAACTACTGAATATTTTCTCAAATTTCTTTTTTTTATTTGAAAGTACAATCCTTCCCGTTAATAATGGAAAATAATTTCATTCAAATGGCTGCCTCGGCTGGCCATGCAGTAGCCTACACGATCGGTCCAATTTTTAAGCACATTATCGATTGTGTGCAGCTGTATTGCACCAATGGCTTCACGAATATTGTCCTTTAAAGCGTCAATTGTCTCTGGCTTATCGGCGTACCACTTATCTTTGACGGCACCCCACAAATAATAGTCCAACGGTGTCAAATCGCAGCTCCGAGGTGGCCAAACGACATCAGCTCTTCGTCTGATAATGCGATCTTCAAAAACAAAGCGGAAAACATTGTGTGTAGCTTCGGCTGTGTGGTCCGTAGTGCCGTCCTGTTGAAACTAAATGTTGCCAATATACTCCTATTCAATTTTTGTGAACAAAAATTCGTTCAACATAAACCCATAACGATCGCCATTGACTGTAACGGCCACTCCTTGCTCATTTTCGAAGAAAAATGGCCCAATTATGCCTCTGAACGAAAATCCGCACCAAACAGTGACTCGTTTTGGGTGCATTGGCTTTTCAATGTATGCGTGCGGATTTTCTGTGCCCCAAATGCGACAATTTTGCTTGTTTACATACCCGCCAAGATCAAAATGAGCTTCATCTGAAAAGATAATTTTTTTTTGGATGGTCAGTTGGCTTCAACTTCTGAACCAATTGGACTTTGTATGGCGTCATACCAATGATGTCTCCGAAATTTTCAATTGTTGGGAACGACGGTGAATTGATGTTGATGGCGCTCCACGCACACTTTCTGCCACAGCAGAAATACAGTGCGTACACCCGAGAATATTTTCACGCTTTGGTTTGTCGATGAGGATGCCAGTTTCTTTCACTTTTTTCACAAGATAACAAAAATTCGGAGTTGACGGTGCTTCTCTTCTTCCAAAATCCGTACGCAAATTTCGCAATTATTCCTAGCTTTGTTCAAGCGTATACACAACCATATTCGTTCAGCGGAAGGATACAACTAATTATGATTAGTTGTTGTCGGATTTCATTAACTTACATGACAAATTACAGGTCATAAAAGTAATTTGCATTTGAAAACCCTAGTTAATTTTAATTTCTATTTATTTTAGGTTTATTTAAGTTGAATTTCAGCTCAATAACAACGTTTATAAGAATTTGTTTTACGCATATTCCAGTTTAAATCAATAATTTACACTTTGTTTATATTTTTGCAGTGTGTAACATAAAACGATTTACTTTAACACACGATAAATTAAGTACTAAAAAGCGCTAGGAAACTGATTTTGACTTTTAAAACATCAAAATTGTCACCTGTGTATACTCTGTGGTTATTCTCGGAAGTGGCAGCTTTGGCCAATTATGAACCAACTTACACTTACTTATAACTGATCATGTATAAAATTTGGTTTCGATATGGATGTTTATGTAGGTTAATGAGTTTTCGGGAATAGTCTTTATAAGGGAACTATGACCTATTACGGGCAAATCATCATGAAATTCTGTACGATGATTTTATGTATATTTTTTAATTATTTGTGTTGAATTCCAGCATGATGTTTATAAGAGCTTTATGCGCATTTAAGTGATTTTCGGAATTGGACTTTATATGGGGGCTACGGTCTAATATGGACCAATCGTCATCATAATGATATTGACGATTTTTGTATATGTATGGACAATATGTGTTGAATACCAACTTAATAGTGGTTTTCATTAAGGATTTTTGTGCATTTCAGTGATTTTTGGAGATGGACTTTATTTTGGGGCTACGGTCAAATATAGACCGATGCAAACAAAATATTATTTTGAGATTTCACATACCATTAAACTTATTATTGCAGATTTTTTTAGGAATACGGCTTTTCTAAAGACCTTTATGCACCATAAAGCCATATTCCGGGAAGATATTTATATGTCAACAGGACTTATCCTTCTATCGGACGGAAATGGCTAGATAGTTTTAGAATCTTAGAAGGACCCAGAATATGTAGACTTTTTGGCTCTACGACCATTATTTCGATGTTACAAATGAAATGCCAAACACAATATACCCGCCATTTTTTTGGTGGTGGGTATATAAAAGTATTTTTACCTGTTTTTCACAATTTTATGTAGAATGAAAAACAGAGTTGTCTAGAAAATGAGTAGGCAATATATGTAGTTCTGTAACACACTGTATGTGTATTCAAATTTTATTATTTAATATACACACATACATACATATGTACATAAGTTGTACATACATACAAATATATTTTCATTATCATACATATTTGAACTTTAGTTTCTTTATAAAAGTTGACTTCTGATAAAGAAAAAAAATATTATGTACCTACAAACACTGTCGGACAAAATAAATGCGGTTTTGTAACCTTCTGCATTCCTTTTTCATATTTTTTTTTTACATGATTATTTACTATGTATTCACAGTCCCGTTACTTGGTGGAGTATCTGAATTATTACATAAACAATAAATATCGAGATCATGATATTTAATGTATGTGTAGCAGTTCCCTATGACACCAAAGCATTTTTTCTTGTCGGTTTTAAAACCAATTCTGACAATATTGATTGCAATTTTATAAAGTCGCACAAGAAATTTCCGTGATTTTCTATTAACCTTGAAATAAGAGTTGTATTCCTGATTATTTTTTTTTAAATTTGTGGTAATTTTAAAAAATAATAAATTATAGTGAAGTAGTGAAGTTATTTATTGAATTTAATATTACTTAAATATACACAAAATAAGGTTAGACCCAGAGTTTTTCGAAATGAGGACTTTAACTGAAAAGGAAAAAGATTTGTTGGTACTAGTTAGATCGTGAAAATGCGATAAAACAGAAAGCTTTGAATTCCAAGTATAATATATCGGAATCTGCGATCAGAAAAATAATTGCTTTGTATAAAATAAGAAAGTCAAACGAAAGCCTAAAGAACTCATGTAAGACCACAAAGCTAGACGATGACCATATTGCAATTCTAGCAAAAAGATATTCGTTTACGACAGCCAGAGAATTAAATATTTCGACTCGAACTGTCCAAAGCGGTCTAAAAAGTACGTTCGCCTCTTCTACGAGCTGCAAATATATAAAAGACTTTGCAAAGAAATACATACATACATATATTAATATTAGATAAAATAGTAACTGAATTAAAAATAAAACTATAATTTATGTATATTTGTTAGAAAATAATAAATACTTGTTTTAATAAAAAAAACAGGAAATATTGAAAACCGCACTCTATTTTGTCCGACAGTGTATATGTACCTATAAAAGAAATTTATTCTTTTTGGGGGAAAAACCAGTTTTAACCTTCAATACACGCTCAACTGATAAGACATTCTTCGCACAACTACAAAAAGTGTCAAAAAATAAACACAGTTTTTAAGTCGTTGCAAGACAGCGTACGTACATACTCGTAAATAATAAACCAACCAGAAAGCACTTTTTTCTACAGAAATAATTTCCTTTTTTTTATTTATGTATTTAAATAAAAATTCTTAGAAATTAATTGAATTTTTACAATTGAACAAGAAATCATGTTTAAAATAAAAAATCCCCAATTTATGATAAGATAAATAAACACGAAAAAAAAGTAATTCAAATTGGAACATACCCGCTAGCATTTACAAATATTAAAATTTGTAAAAATAATAAAGCGAAACTTAATGTTCGCCTCATGATTTATTATTGAATTTTCGATTTTTTTTTAATTAATTAACACAATTATTGTTTAGGGGATTATTATTAAAAAGTGTTTATTTTAATATTTTTTTTTTATTTCACTTAAAAAACTCGCGACCGGTTTTAAATGTTTGTTCATGCGTTTAGCGTCAGATCCAAACTGGACTTGGGTTAAACTACAACTGAGTTTTGTTTGATACATAGCAGAGATACTTATGTACATATTTGAACAAAATCTGTGAGTATTTTCTGTTTATTTTGTTTTCATTTCCATATTTATTCTAGTCACTAAAAAGAAGCTTTTTCATACATACATACATATGTATGTATATTTTATCTCCACCACAGCACAAATACAATTGAAGCGATGGGCCGACCACAAAACTAAAACCCAAAATAATAAAACAGTTTTTTTTTTTATCAAAACCGAAGTTTTAATATATTTTCTAACGAGTTGTTTTGGTACACTTATATGAAAAAAACCGAGAATATAAGGACAATTTTGTTTTAGGAGCCATGACCATAGCTGTCAGATTTGACGATTTTTTGTTTCAAAAATTGCAGATTTGATGATTTTTTCATAAAAAGTAACGATGATTTTCTGTGTTATTAAACTTCTCTATCAGTTGTTATACCCTCCACCATCATAAGTGGTGAATGAGGGTATATACTTGTATGAGTTTGTCATTCCGTATGTAACACTGAGAAATACTCATCTGAGACCCAACAAAGTATATATATTCTTAATCCTTACGAAATTCTACGACGATTGAGCCATGTCTCTTTGTCTGTCAAAAAAGCATTTATAGTTCTCCTAAGCATTCTCGCATTTTAAATCAGCCAAATCGGTATAGTAGAACAAGAGTTATGGATCAAAATGTAAGACAACTTCCATAAAAAATGTATATTTTTAAAAATGTTTCTTCCATTTTTTTAAATATCTTGCAGATATTCCCATGAAATTTTGTATACGTTGTTTTCATGATAAAAGAAGAAAGTGTGAGAGAAAAGAGTAAGAATAGGTACATGATTTCTCATATCTCCCATACAAAAATCTTCCCGAAATGTTGCTCAATTATACATAAATGCCTATAAAATTGGAACGTCCATACAAAAACCAGAAAAAATAAATTTCAGGCCAAAAGAAGTCGTAAAACCGATCATAGACCCCATATAAAGTCCACTACCAAAATTCACCTAAATACGTATAAAACTGGTATAAATAATGTTAAACGGCTAAAATTTTACATGAATATTCTTTATAGGCAAATAAATTGTTTTATTTATTACGTTATAATGTTGAAATACGACGTGAAATATCCTCATATGCACAAAAATCACTCTTTCAAAATTTATGAAGATCGGCCCACAATTTGTCATAGCTGCCATATAAGAACCATTTCCAAAAAAACAAATAAACCCACAAAAATGTCTAATAAATATCGATATCGAACCAACTTTTATATAGATCAGTAATTTTAAGCTGTCAGTCAATAATAGCTCCTGAATTAAGTCCACTTCCGAGCATAGCAACCAACCATACAACTCTCGTAAATAACGTTATTGAGATGAAACTTAACCAATATAAGCCACAAATACGTAGAAACCACATTAGTGAATGCTGGATTTAGAAGCTATCAGTCCATAATTGGTCCATTTCTTCTATGCAATCAAATTCAAACAAAAAAGCCTCACCTTATATCTTATCCTTTTTTATACTTTGTTTCTTAACTTGTTGTGAATATGGAAAAATGTTTTTTTTAACTTTATAAATTGTTAAATCACACTCAAGATTATTAATGAAAATCAGACAAACTCTGTAAATTGCAGTAAGAATCGGTAGTTTTATCAATTAAAAATGGTCAAAATTAGATAAAATTTCAAAATATTTAACATAAATTATGTTGGTCGTAATATTGTCTTTCAAACAATATATCAAATACTAATAAAATTTGCACTAAGACTGAATAGAAAACACAGAATAAGGATATTCTAGTCCTATAACCAGTGCAGTTTTTGTATTTCTTACTACGTTAAGGGGGAGGGTATTAAAGATTCGGCACAGCCGAATGTAGCACTCTAACTTGTTCCTATTCAAATTCAATGTTAAAAAAATAAAAAGGGAAAAAACTCCCGCGGATTTTTTTTCATGATTGGGCCGTGTACTTTCAATAAAAGGTACATAAATTTGGACAAACTCCCCTCCAGAAGCATTGACATGGTCATGGTGAAATTATATAAGGTGAGTGCAAATCGTCAACACAATACACTTGACAAAATATTACTTTTGACATAAGTAAATTGTAAACAATGTCAGTCAGCTGTGTTCCTGCACACTGATACTGAGATGATTGCTATATTTTATACACACGTTTGGTTTTGGCCATTACATAAACACATAAAATATTCTACTTTCGATAGTCATGCAGTGTATAATTATTGAAATTTCTTACAAATGTACTCGTTCGTATACTAAATTTA
This sequence comes from Bellardia bayeri, assembly GCA_950370525.1. NCBI lineage: Eukaryota > Metazoa > Arthropoda > Insecta > Diptera > Calliphoridae > Bellardia > Bellardia bayeri. The sequence continues at coordinate 59,790,409 of OX493265.1, forward strand.
GATTGTAGCCCATCGCTGACATTCTGACTATTAGTTTGAGACATAATTTGTCTGCATCTGAATTAATTAAGAAGACTATTTTCTAGCTAATCTTCAAGCCGGCTTTTTTATTATTTGTATTGCAGATAATAAAACCAAACAAACCAATCAGTTCAGTTGCCGGCTGAAAATTTTTTCTATGAAATCGGTGCAAAAAAGTAAATTCCACTGACGTAATTTATTTATATGTACATACTAGCATTTATTAAATGTTTATTTTGTTTAAAACAATTTCAAACTTGTACTGATAATAACAACCATCTGTCGTCTACTGTATGTGATGGTGGTTGTATAGGTGACGGCATTCTGTAGTTTTATATTTCAGATCTTCTCTATTAAAAGTTTTTGTTTTGTTTTAAGCATTAAACACATTCGCCACAGCAGACTACACGACTACATGACTGCAAATGCTGCTGGCTATAAATACCGCGCTGTTGCCAGCTACTTAATTATTTTAAAAATGACAGCTACATAGACTTCAGCTGATACCGAAATCTGACGTTTTAATAAAAAATAAATTTGTTCTTCGAACTTTTTAAATAACATAATGGCTAAAGAGAATTTCTCGATTTTAAAGAAGTTATTACTAAAATACAATAAAAAAAACGTAAATAAAAAAATTAAAAATAATAAATCTTAAACAAGAAAACACTTACAAACTTTAATCAAACAAAGCAATGAAAATATAAACAGCTGTTGCAGTAACCCATTTATATTTCAGTGGTGCCACTTAAGTTTTTTATTTGTTCAACGTAGCGTTTTTTTCATGTAACATGAAAAACATGCATTTACACACATGATTCCAAAAATAAATAAATAAACTTCACTCAATTTTACACAAAAAATAAAATATTATTAATAAATTTAACAACTCTTGATGTATAAAGCTGTGTTCACATTATGTGTATTTTTCATGTGGAATGTCACTTTTCTACCCATATGTGATTTCATGTGTATGTCAAAATTTGTACGGTTTATAAATTACATGTTCATATGTTGGTTATGTCACATACATATGCACTTACTTTTGTTAACTCCTTTTCAAGGTTTGCCTCCATTTTCAATAATAAATTTGTGTAGTTTGTTTTTGTATTTTTGTTTTACTATTAGGTATAAATTATATTTATTAAAATTTCAATAAATTTTTGCCGCCACAAAATTTTGGTTATCAAAAACAGCTGATGTCAGATGGTTTGTCACTTGAAAATAGAACTCGTTTTAAATACAAACATGTCATATGTATTGCACACAGAGAAATAACACATGATATTGTTTGAAGGTGTTCAGACTATATGTACAAATTTGACATGCGAAAAAGTGACAGTCCACATGACAAATACACATAATGTGAACACAGCTTTACAGATCATAACATTTTAATTTTGTATTTTTATACCCTCCACCACCAAGAGTGGTGAATGAGGGTATATTACGTTTGTCATTCCGTGTGAAACTTTTTTAATATTCATCTGAGACCCAACAAAGTACATATATATATTCAGGTTCCGTATAAGATTCTAAGACGATTTAAATATGTCCGTCTGTCTGTCTGTGTAAAACACTCTCACGTCCAAACTATACAACTTATCTAAATGAAATTTCCAGAAAAATATTTCTTATTTTGCAGGTAACTTTGGTATTGAAAATCAGCAACCAGAGTTAGGGACCAATATGTGAGACAACCTCCATAAAAATTTGATATTTTTTGTCTATTTTATTGCAATATTTTGAAATATATTGCAGATAATACCATGAAATTTTGTATACGTTCTTTTTTTATGATAAAAGAAGAAAATGTGAGGAAAATAGTAAGAATCGATTCATGATTTCTCATAGCCCCCAATATGGCACAATGATACATACATAAATGCCTATCAAATTGGAATATCAATACAAAATTCAGTAAAATAAGTTTCATGAAAAAAAAAATCGCAAAACTAAATTCTTGATTATTCGAACTATTAGCCTGAATAAAAAACGTTTCTCTTAAAAAGATAAATATTAGTTCAATTCCTTATCTCATTACTAATTTTTTTTGTTTTTAGATTCGCTATAAATAATCCATATAGGTAAATAAATTGTTGTACTAAATTTTATGCAGTTTGGCCCATAATTGTTCATAGCTCCCATATAAGGACCACAATAGCCTTCTTCCGAAAATCAGTTCAATACTCATAAATTTCTTATAAATAACGGTTACGATCCAAAATTTTACACTGATCACTGTTCCAAAATTTAAGTAGATCGGCCCATAATTTGTCATAGCTGCCATATAAGAACCATTTCCAAAAAACAAATAAACCCACAAAAATGTCTAATAAATATCGATATCGAACCAACTTTTATATAGATCAGAAAAAATTTGTCAGTCAATAATTGACAATAACTCCCGTCTTAAATACACTTCCGAGTATAACAACCAACTATACAACTTTTGTAAATAACGTTATTGAGATGAATTGCAACCGAAGTATAGTCAACCAAAGTACAGGTCGCAATATTGAAGATATTTAAATAAAATTTGGTACATGATACTTTTTCAGCCCAAGGACGGATGAGATTGAAACTGGTGGAAATCGGTACATTATTTTGTGTGGCGTTTGGCGGATCTACTATGAGGAGAACACAAGTTCAATTATGGTATAACCGGTTTAAGGAAGATTACAATGACGTTGCTCGTCCTAGTCGCCCGAGCACGTCAACAACCGAAGAAAACATTGAAGCAGTGAAGAAAATGATTTTGGATAATCGTCGAATCACTATGTATCAGAGAGGTTGCTGATGATGTTGGCAAATCGTTCGACTCATGCAAAGCCATTTTTACAGATATTTTAGGCATGAAACGTGCGGCAGCGAAGATTGTTTCAAAATTGCTAAATTTTGAGCAAAAACAACGTTGCATGGACATTGCTCAGGAGCTGTTGAACATCATCAACGACGATCCAGATTTCCTCAAAAAGTTCATAACTGGTGACGAATCATCTGTGTATGGCTATGACATTGAAACCAAAGCCCAATCATCCCAATGGAAACGTTTAGAGGAGCCAAGACCGAAAACAGCACGTCAAGTTCGGTCAAATGTGAAGGTTTTGCTCACTGTTTTCTTCGACTGCAATTGCGTGGTGCATCATGAATTCTTGCCACAAGCTCGTACGGTCAATAAGAAATACTATCTTAAAGTTATGCGCCGTTTGCGCACAGAATTGTGGAAAACGCAATTTTTTATTACACCATGATAACGCACCAGCTCACACATTGATGCTTGTGCGCGAGTTTTTGGCCAAAAACAAAACCGTTATCACCCGCTGACTTTTTCGTCTTCCCAAAACTGAAGGCACCGATGAAAGGAAAGTGTTTTGCTACGTTTAAGGAGATAAAAGAAAAATCGAAACAGGAGCTGTTGAGAAGTGTTTCGAGGATTGGAAAAAACACTGGCATAAATGTAATCAATCTGAGAGGGATTACTTTGAAGGGGACAAGATAGTTATTGATGAATAACTAAATACTTTTTGAAAAAATTTAAAATAACGGTTATTTTTTGATCAGACCTCGTATGTACATATGTAATAACATTTTATACTATTTTTGTGTTTTAAATGTTGGCTTTGTTCAATTTTCTTTTTAAAAAGTAATATTTTCGGATCCCTGAAACCTATCTTCTATTCGTTTGTTTATAAATGTTTTTTCTTTAATTTATTTATACCTGCACATAATTTAATAGATTTTTTTTATTGATTTCTCTATTGTATGTTTTTATTATTTGAATAAATTAAACATTTTTGTTTTTGTATTGTTGTTGCGGCTAATTTGTTATTAAACCGGTATAAAATTTATAATAATTAAGATTATTTTACAAATTATTAGCTTGAACACAGTGGGACTGATGATGAATTAAATTATTTGTTTGTTTTTTTTTAATTTAAGAAATGAAATTCTATTATGGGAAGCGGCAATAATATAGGGACTTATATGAAAAACATGACTAATTATTAACCAATTACATACAGTTTTTTCCGGAAGAGGGTTTTATGCGGAAGCTAGCACTAATTGTCATACAAGTTGTCAGTATGATATTTGAAAAATGGTCAGCTTTGCGATATCATTAAATAACATAAAAGGAATATCCAGAGACAAACCAAATCTAAAACGGAAATCATCGAAATGTTTATGGACAAAATGCCACACAGGTGAGCCAAACGAAGGAAATCGTATTCTCAAAATAATAAAAGTTTTTTCTTATATAAATTTCGAAAAATTACTGAACTTTTCTTGTTTCTTTAAAAATAAGCTGTATACATTGTTTTAAACAAACTAAATAGCTTAATTCAGTGCAAAATACTTATAAAAAACACCAAGACGTAAATATGAAACGTGTTTGGTTTTCTCATTATTCTATTGTTATATTCATACAACTTATGGCTATTGTTGCTTGGAAAAGGTGTTGGATTAAAGTCACGTGCTTACTTAATACTTGAAAACAAATTTATTAATTACAAATTGTTTTATTAGATTTTTTTCATTATTTTAGTTATTACAACATAATTGCGCCAGGTACAATTAAATAACCCTGGAAGGTCCATCATTCAACGATACCAGAGATGTTTAAGTGCCTCCCTTTGAATCAATATTATCAGAGTTTATGCCAAAGAACTGTCAGATGGCATTTACAAATTGAAGGCGGAAGGTATATCCTGTTTGAAAGCGTTTTATCGCATAGCTCCAGTTATAGTTCAAATATTTGCATACAAACTGATAAAGCTATTTATAAACCAACTGATCTGGTACTATTCGTGTTGTCATATTGGAAGAACCCACAAGGCCAAGTATTGAGATACTTGTTAGTGAAACATACATAATTTTTTTTTTAGTGTGTTAGTTAGTACTAGCGATGCCAATCCCGAAATCCCGGGATTTTCGGAATTTGTCAAATCCCGAATCCCGGAATTTGTTTTAAAAAATCCCGGAATTTCTGTTTTCTGTATTAATAAATCCTGAAAATTAGTATGAAGTATAATTTTTTTATATGCTTTTTTGGCATACAGAAATACAAAACATCGTCACTTAACGTAAATCAATCTTTTTTTTTTAGCACTTTTAATAAAAGAAAATAAACAGATTCCACATTATGAGTAAATCATAAATTGAAAAGCTCAGAAGCGTTTCAAAATTATTTACAAAGTCAGCAATAAAAACTAAAATTTTACAAAAGTATGTTGAAGAAATGAAGGTGAAAGAATAAAAATTAATTTTGGATTACCAAACTCGAAAGTCCTATTTGTTTTACTTAAACAATAATTGTCATTTTAAATCCGGTTAAAGTAACAGTGAAGGTGTTTGCCGCAGTGATATGGATCTCTGCCGCTGTTTCACTTTTATTTAAACCCAAAGAGATATCAAAAATTGATTGAACTGGTAAAACCTTAAATCAAGGATGATTTATATTGGTTACAAAATTAAATGAAGATTCTCTTTACTTTACATGCCTTAATATTTTTAAAAGATCGAACGATAATATTCTTTCACTTTTAAATTAATATAGAAATTTTATGCTCAATGATTAACGTGACCCGACGGTTTTTATACCCTTCACCATAATAGTGGAGAAGGTATATTGGATTTGTGCTGATATGTTTGTAACGCCCATAAATATAGGTCCAACGCCTACTTTAAAGTATACCTATCGACTCAGAATCACTTTCTGAGTCAATTTAACGATGCCCGTCCGTCCGTCCGTCTGGCTGTATGGCTGGCTGTCCATGTAAAGATGGATGTGATTGAAACTAGTGGAAATCGGTACATTATTTCACCTGGCCCCCATACAAATGTCCTCCCGAAATTGGGGTTTACCGATCATAAATCTTTGAATTATGTAAGTATGCAACAATCAAATTTAACCACAAATGAGTAATAAATGAAGCTAAATAACGTCTACAAATTTCGTAAAAATCGGTCCATAATTAGTTGTAGCACCCATATAAGGCCCACTTCGGAAAATCACTTAAAAGAGCATAACTCTCTTAAAAATATTGGTATCCAAATAATATTGAACACAGATATGTTTCGTACATACATATACATATAATATGGTAGAATTTTATGATGATCGGCCCATAACTAGTCGTAGCTCTCGAAATCACTTTAAGAACCATAACTCTCTTAAAAATGTTGGTATCCAAATAATATTGAACACAGATATGTTTCGTACATACATATACATATAATATGGTAGAATTTTATGACGATCGGTCCATAATTAGTCGTAGCTCCCATATAAGGCCCACTTCCGAAAATCACTTAAAAGAGCATACCTCTCTTAAAAATGTTGTTATCCGAATAAAATTTAACAAAAATGAGTTTCTTATGTACAAATAGGATTACACCTAATTTTATAACAGTCAGTTCATAAATAGTCAAAACTCCCATATAAGACCCTCTTCATAATTCACTTTAACCTCCATAAATCTTTTAAACGTATTTATTTTCCTTTGGGTTTTCGGTGTCAAAATACAAATATTTAATTATTTTAAAGTATTGTGTATTCAAAATGCTCAAGGCATTGTTATTTGTATGAAAAAATGCAACCTATTGGCAACTCAATTCATTTTTGTCCAGAAAAAATATAAAATTAAACCAATTCAAGTTCGGAAAAAATATTTTCTCTCTCTCAAAAAGAGAGACGTCAAACTTCATATAAAAAAAAAGTGTTCGAACAAAATTTTTTGTTAAGAACGAATGGCTGAATCCACCTTAGGAGACCATAGGTTAGAGAGATATGCAGGATATGGTAAAGTCAATACATCGGTCATATTTTTTTCTGTTTAACATTTTTCATTCATTTGTTATTCATTAGGTCGGACATCCTCGATTTGACTTTGTTATCTAAATATTTATTCCATTATATTTCTAAACCAGTTTTAAAATTTGTGTATAATAATACACATATAAATTTACATATAAATCTAAATACAAACTGGTAATTATAGAAATTGTAGAAGTATCTTCTTATCTACAGCTTTCTTGCTCAATTCAGTTATTAATTTCAAACCAGAACCTATGGTTGTGAGAAGTGGCTACATTATTAAAGTTTTTGGAACAATAATTCAAAAATTGCAGTATGAAATACCATTGGATTAGCCCGTATTTGCTGATGCTATTTATGCCGCTAGCAGTTACCTCTGAAAGGTGTTTTATTTTTATCAAGAATTAATTATAAAATGAACAAACCAATAATAATTATTTTAATTAAACAGTTACTATTCAATAAGTGCTCCTGGTGTAATAAAATCAAATCGTAAATTTTCGGTTGTTGTCGCTCTTCATGAAGCTAGTACACCGTGTTCAATACATGTTGCCATTGAGGGGCCCAATTTCAATGAGTCCCAGGATGTTAACTTACAACCATATGAATCACAACTAATAGATTTTTTGCCGAAAAAATTAATGCATGGAGATTATATGTTGAAGGTGGAAGGTCTGTCAGGTCTGAGTTTTAAAAACGAAAGTTATTTATTCGTGGAACCAAATTATGGTCCCAAAATTTACATTCAAACCGACAAGGCCGTCTACAAACCTCAAGACTTGGTTAAGTTTCGTGTTGTAATATTGGATGAACATACCAGACCGTTAAATATTAATGATCCTGTAGCTGTAGAGATATTGGTGAGTACATATGTATGTGTAGAATATATCTATATCCTATTCCAAACTTTATACATTTTTAGGATAATGATGATAATCGTGTTAAACTTTTTAAGAACATCTCCCTAACCCATGGCGTTTATACTGGTCAGTTCAAATTATCCAAATACCCTGCCTTAGGATATTGGCATATTAAAGCTGTGCTAGGTGGAAGATATTCTTACTCCAGCCAGAAAACCATTAAAATACTCAATTATGTTCTACCAAAATTCAGTGTATATCTAAAAACTCCTTCGAATGTTGTGTTGGAAGATGGTTACATTAAAGTGGTCATCTTTGGTAAATATACATTTGACAGACTTGTGGAAGGTAATGCCACAATTGAATTGTGGGATGATTACAATACTCTTCTCTTAGAAACCAAACATATTGACATAGAAAATTTGGGTTTTGTAGAGTTCAACATTAAAAATATAATGATTATTAGAGATGCGTTTAGTGTTACAGTCAAGGCAAAACTTACTGAGAAGCACACAGATACGACGGCAACCGAAAACAAACTCATATATTTACAAAGGCAACGTTATAATTTGGTAATTCCATACGAAGAAATAGAATTTGAGAATAATAAACCATATGGCCTGAAAGTTTATGTTAAACATTGGACTGGCGCTGCTGTTCTGGATCACAAAACGCCAGTTACTATGGAACATGGCGGTAAAGTGTATGAAGCCTATTTGGACGAAAATGGCGCAGCAATATTTGAGTTTGAGCATGATAAAAATGACAATCATAAATTCCAATTTAAAGATTCTAAAGGAACGTTGTCTAATATTTACGTAAATGATAATTTGATGTTGAATAATAGAGAATTCTATTGTCGCCTTAAGTTGTTGGATGAAAAGTGAGTTTATCTATTTTTATTTATTTACTTGAAACCTTTGGCTTAATTATTAATATTCCAAATTTGTTTTATTAAAACTGAGGAAATGTATAAACTAATTTATACAGATTTACTAAATTATTGGCAAAAATTAAAATTTGCTAACATTCGAAAACCTTTTTTTAAAACAAATACGGAAACAGTTTTGAAAAATATAAATTTAATTCATTGCTCTAGAAATAAAATATTTGAAAAATACAAACTTTAATTTTACTTGTAAATGTCCAGTAGTCTTTTATGAGTATTTCATCGATTAATGCCTTTCATTTTAGACCAAAACTAGGAAAGCCTGTACTCATTGAGGTCAGTTCTATTATGAACATTCCTTACCTGATGTACACGGTAATGGGTCATGCCAGTCTCATACAGACGGAACATATTAAAGTACCGCCCAATCAAAAGTCCCACATAATTAGCATAACACCCTCAATTGAGATGATACCCCAATCCTTCATCTATGTCTATTATGTTCACAAAGGCAATTTACGTTATGAAGAAATGCGTTTAAGGTTTCCATATGAATTCGAAAATCAGGTCTGAAGTTAACCGACATTTCCTCAAATCTTAAACATTAAACCAATATTTATTTCAGATCTCACTATCAGCACCCAAGCAAGTGAAACCAGGTGAAGAGGTTACAATTACCATCAATGCACAACCCAGGTCTTATGTCAGTATTTTGGCAGTAGACTTGGGTGTTTATTTATTAGATAATTCATACGATTTAAAAAAGGACACCATAATGCACGAATTAAATGAAGAAGTGTCACATAGTCCCATTGCAGCATCCATGTATCCAGGGTTAATATCAGGTCTGTTGACTTTAACTAATGCCCATTATCCATTTGAACATTCGCCTGGTAAGTGTTTAAAATATTGAATGCTGGAGTGGTGGTTTTCATATTTTTTTTTTGCAGGTCCTCCACTGTTGAAACCAAATTTCAACATTTTATATCGCTTTCGTAAAAAATTTCCGGAAACCTGGATATTTGATAATTTTGTAATGTAAGTATGAGCCTGTTTTCATTCCAAGACGCTATTGATCAAATATCAACTGAAAAAACCGTAACCACTTGTGTTAGCACACATTTGGTTGACGTTGTTTACTCTTACAAGAGTTTTGCAAGATCAAACAGCATCAAATAAATTAAAACTAAATATTTGTTGTGCTTTGGCCTAACTAAGAAAAGTTTATGAAATAAATAAACGAGTTCAAATCTATGTTATTTAGTGGTTACGTCTTTTTCGGCAAACATTTGCCAAATGTGACCGTACCTTTAGAATAAGAGATAATTTAAACTTACCAAGTTTCATTAATTATTAAAGAACTTAAATTGATAATCATTACTGGTTCTTCCATTAAATTTTAAAACTATTTCCTTCTTCTCCAGCAATAAAACTGTCACCGAATTAACTCTACCGATCCCTGATGCCATAACCACTTGGCGCATAACAGCATTTTCTAATAACGATATAACAGGTTTCGGTATAGTAAATGGACCTACAGATATCACCACCATTCAATCATTCTTCATATCATTAAGTCTACCATATTCAGTGAAACGTGGTGAAATTGTCACAATACCGGTGACAATATATAATTATCTTAATCAGACTGTAGAAACAGAAGTGGTTTTATATAATAATGATCAGGAGTTCTATTTCATGGAATCAACAATACAGGGAGTGAACAAATCACATGAAGATCAGCAACAAATGAAACTGATTAGTGTGCCGGCGGATAAGGCTAAGACGCTGAAGTTTTTTATATATCCCATAAAAGCGGGTGATATAAGTCTAAGAGTTATAGCCACAAACTCACTTTATTCAGATGCAGTTTTGCAAAAACTTCAAGTGGAACCAGAAGGTGTGCCCAAGCAACATAGTCAGGCGTTATACTTGAGCATTCCGGCAGGAGAGAAAATAACCTCATCATATACTATCAAAGAGCCATTAGATAGTGTACCCGATTCTGAGTATATTACATTTTCTGTAGGTGGTCATTATTTAGTGCCAACTGTGGAGAATTTTGACGATCTAATACAAATGCCCACTGGTTGTGGTGAGCAAAATATGGTGAATTTTGCTCCCAGTATTTTAATTCTACAATATCTTAAAGCAAATGGCAGGCTATCTAAAGAGAAGGCATTGGTGGAAAGTTTACGTTCTTCGATCGAAGTTGCTTACCAACAACAACTTTCATTTCGTCATGAAAATGGTGGTTATAGCGTCTTTGGTATGGAAACCGATGAGGAGCCCAGTACTTGGCTGACCGCCTACGTAGTGCGTTACTTTATTAAAGCTTCTCAATTCTTGGAGATCAAGGGGAAAATAATTGAATCTGCTTTGGAGTATTTGGCTGGTCAGCAAAAATCTAATGGGGAGTTTAACTTTACAGGTTATTTATTAAATCCGAAGCATAAAAATGAATATGGTCTTACAGCATTTATATTGCTGGCATTTTTGGAGAATGAAGTAAGTAGGTGAATGGTATTGGAATCTATATAACAAAAAAGAAATTAATGAAATAGAAAATAATAGTATTAAAGTTAGTACTTATTTCAAATTGAAACACTTAAAATATTTAATTGAAAAACAAACATTTTTGATTTCAGGAACACACCACCAAATATAAAGCCGTCATACAAAATGGAGTTGAATTTTTAAGTTCAAATTTAGATAATATTAAAGATATTTACGCAATATCCTTGATAGCAACTGTTATAAAACGTGCTAAGCATTCAAAGGCCTCTTTTCTGATAAATAAATTAAAATCGAATTGTACAGAGAAGAACGGCCTCAAGTGGTGGTCAGGAAATGATCAGAATCTAGCCGACGATATAGAAATTACAGCATACTCTGCAATGACTCTGCTGGATACCCCAGGAGACCATACTTCAATTTTAAAATGGCTGATAAAACAACGTAATGCTAATGGGGGCTTTACATCTTCATACGACACAGTCGTGGGCATGGAGGCTTTAGTGAAGTTTTCGGAAATATATAAAAGTCTTAAAAATGTAGATTTAAACATTTCCTACAGAGCCACAGATCAGGAGGGCATTGAAGTGGCAAAAGATGAATTCCATGTGAATGCGAATAATATATTGGATTTGCAAAAGCATGAGGTATATAAATAGTATGAAATATTTTTTCTAACATAAGATATTATATTAAATTTATTTTCAGTTACCCAAAACCACTCGCCACATTACTTTCGAAATGCAGGGTAATGGGTCCTCGTTGGTACAACTCAATCAACAATATAACATTTTGAATGAGCAAGACTTCCATCATTTCAACATACAACCCAAAACTAAATTTAAAAATGACAAAGAAATGAACTTGGAAATATGTTTCACTTATCAAACGGATGCCGACACTCTTAACGAAGCCACCAACATGGTGATATTGGAAGCAAATTTACCCTCAGGTTTTACATCTCAAGCAGAAAATAGTATGCCTTTAAAAGAAAACAAGCTGGTGCAGAGAATCGAATCAAAAAATTCAGAATCGACGATTGTTTTATATTTGGATAAATTGGAGCCAAATATTAACCATTGTCTAGAAATTTTTGCAGATAAAGTGAATGAAATATTAATGCCAAAACCGGCAGCCATAATAATGTACGATTATTATAATTTGAGTCGTTCGAATACAGCATTTTATAGTTTATAAATAAAAGTTTAAGTGCACTTGTTCATTTGTTTTTTTTTCTGGTGAAAATCATAGTCTAAAGCATTAAACACATTCGCCACAGCCAACTACAATATATCAAAAATAAAATACACACGTTTATATGTGAATAATTATTTTGCATATTGTAGTCGGTAGCCAGCTGTGGCGAATGTGTTTAATGCTTAACATTTATACATACATACATATATATGTATGCATGTATACATATAAACTAGTTATAAAGAGAGGGTATTAAACAAATTAGAGTAAAGTATTCGGCTGCGCCGAATCTTAAATACCCTTCACAAAATTTCATGGCAATATCTGGAATATATTTCAAAAAATTGAAAGTAAAATGTTTAAAAATATCAAAAATATTTTTATGAGGTTGTCTCAAATTTTGGTCCATAACTGTTGATTTTGGTTGTCTCTTTTAAACCTGAGAGTGTTTTACACAGCAAGACAGACAGAAGGATATAGCTCAATCGACTAAAAATTCCATAAGGATCAAATGGGTATCAAATGAATATTTCTCAGTGTGACACACGGAATGTCAAACTTATATATACCCTCTTCTCCACTTATGGATGATATAAGAACTCTGCTTTTATGTTCGTGTTTACCTGCGTTTGGGATTTTGTAGCAGATAATAAATAACCAGTTAACTGAACCGGTCTGTCTAAATATTAACCGACTGGCCCACGATGTCGAACGATAACGTTCGCTTAGATAAGACTTAAGACACAAACTTTTTATCATATCTATTTTTTACTCAATCAAGTTTGTGTATTCCACAATCAAGTTTGTGTCTTAAGTCTTATCTAAGCGAACTTTATCGTTCGACATCGTGGGCCAGGCGGTAAGTATTCAAAAATGTTTTGGTTGCAGTTTTGAATACATTCAGTTTGCAAATGATTGTTAAGGTGGTTCACCCATTCGTTCTTAACAAAAAATTTGTTCGAACAATTTTTTTTTTATATGAAGTTTGACGTCTCTATTTTTGAGAGAGAGAAAATATTTTTTACGAACTTGAATTGGTTTAATTTTATATTTTTTCTGGACAAAAATGAATTGAGTTGCCAATAGGTTGCATTTTTTCATACAAATAACAATGCCTTGAGCATTTCCATGCAAAAGCAACTTTCTTTTTTCATGCATTTTGAATTTATGTGATTTTGATCTGTGATTTTGAATACACAATACTTTAAAATAATTAAATATTTGTATTTTGACAGTTAAAACCCAATGCAAAATAAATCAATGGCCGCATTTGTAATTCTTAACAGTTTTCTTTTGACTTTAAAGCTTTATTTAATTTGATTTATTTATTAAGTTCTCAAGGAACCTGTTCCACGAAAAAACGCTATTTAAAAAAAAATACAATAAGTGTCACCACTGAAATATAAATGAATTGCGCCAACAGCTGTTTATATTTTCATTGTTTTGTTTTTTTTTATTTTTAATGTTTTTATTTACTTTTTTGTTGTAGTTTAGTAATAGCTTCTATAAAATCAACAAAATTATCTCCAGCCATTATGTTATTTAAAAAAGGGCCTGTTCAGAAATGCATCACGGCACTGCATTTGATGCGCATATGTGATTAGTTTGCGATGCTAATGTGAATCAGCTGATGCTGATGCGCAGACGAACAATAAATGAATTGTTTACAATTACGAACGCGGGAATATTAAAAATGGAGAAATTAATAATGGGTGGTATTATTTATTCCGCACGGAAAACAAAACTAAGCGGAAAGAAATATCGATCCTGCGGCATGCTGCAATACAATCTGTGTAGAGATGATATCGAAAAACGAAAAAATACCGCAGCAACGGAATGAAAAATTTCAAATTATGCTTCCGCACAAAAAATTTCTTTCCGCATTCGCGGAACGGAATGAATAATTCGACCCAATAAATTTCTTTCTTGTCTTAGATGAAACCAAAAATGTTTCAAAACTGTGTAATCAGCAATTTAAAAGGCGCTTGAAATATAAAAAAGGCAGGTATTATTAAAACTTTGTGGTCTAAAAGCAGACAAATCCCGAAAGTAATTAAATATGTATGTTAATAATATAAAGCAATATCCTCCATGTCCAAACGGACTCTCGCCAATAGTTTGGAGAATTTTGCATCATTTTCTATTCTAAAAAAAGTATACAAAATCAATTAAAACAAATTTATTAACAAAATTTATACAATGCATCAGCCATTTTTGTGATGCTTGTTTGCTGTTTTTTTGCGCATCATCTGCTTAAGTGATGCATTTTAGAACACAATGCATTTGCAGTGATGCAACCTTTTACTTTTCCGAACGTACTGCGCATCAAATGCAGTGCAGTGATGCATTTTCGAACAGGCCCAAATTCGAAGAACAAATTTATTTTTAAATAAAGCGTCAGATTTCGGGATCAGCTGCTGACTATGTAGCTGTCGTTTTCAAAATAATTAATTAGCTGGCGGCATAAGATCTGTCTCGAATATGTTTAATGCTTAATGAGAGATTCCACATTAAATCAGTAATTGAAAATGTCAGTAACATTTCAAAATTATTACAAGGTCGTAAGGAAAAAAATAAAATTTTACAAAAGTATGTCGAAAAAACAATAGTGAAAGAATTAAAATTAATTTTGGTTTGTTCAACTCTATGGAGCCACTATTTGATATGTGTCTACGGTTTTTTGAACTGGAAATTCCAATAAAAATTTATTTAACAACTCAACAGATGAAGAATTTAATTTATTTAAAGAAATATGTAGTTGTTCTTTCCAGTTCGGTTAATGCCGTTTGTCGCAGTGGTATGAATCCCAGTAAAGCCGATACTGCACTTTCATCTACGCTCAAAGATAGATCAAAAAGTGATTGGAAATTAAGCGATAAACTGCTGAAGTGTCCTCATTTTAAAATAACCCAAGAAAAAAGGAAGATTTCCCCAACACAGATGGACAGACGGACGGACATGGCTAGAACGTCTTTGAATCTTTTAAGGACCCAGAATATATAGACTTTTTGGTTCTACGACCAATATTTTGATATGTTACAAACGGAATGAAAAACTTAATATACACCCCATGGTTTTGGTGGTGGGTATAAAAACGAATTCTTTTATTCAAAAATTTACATAAAAACCGACACGGACGTCTATAAACCTAACGAATAGATTAAATTTCGGGTTGTGATATTAGACGATTATACCAAACATATTTACATAGAAAATTTAAGTTTTTTTCGAGTTTAATATTAAGAATGCGAAAGACATTATTGATCTAACCAGTAAGATAAAAATAACCAAAAAGCAAACGGCTATTGCAGAAGCTGCTTCCATGCGATGAGATAGAATTTGAAAATAATAAATCCTATTGCCTGAATGTTTATGTGACACATTGGATTGGCAGCTGATGTTCTGGATCACAAAACTCCAGCTGCTATGGTGTTGAAAGGTTCAAATTTGAACACGATAAAAAGGTAAATTTAATTTATAGATCCATCTCACCGACTGTTTCTACTAGGACACACACTTTAAGAAATGATACACTGTGCTAGCTAAAAAAAAAATCGACAAGCACGGCATCCAGTGGGTAAAGCTAAATCGAGTACGCTGAATACAGTGGTGCTAATCGTGTATTTAGTTTAGTTCTAGTTTTCAAAATATAATATATATAAAATGTTTACTTTATTGAATTGAAATTCGAAATTCGGCGACAAAATTATATTTAAACTTGTCTAAAGTTGTTTTGAAAATAATTTGTTTTCTGAGCTGATTTCTTGTAAACTATCAAAGACACATACTGAACATAAATAGAATTTTTTTCAAAAAAATTTATTTCCAAAACGACTGCTCGGATTAATTTTAAACATGGAGGGTAATGGTTTGGGGATGCATGGCTTAATATGTAGTTGGAAAGCTTGTGTTCATTGAACAGATTATAGATAAAATACTATATTTTCTTTTAAAATATTAAGAAATCTGTGGAAAATCTAGGCTTGTCAAGAAATTATATTTTCCAACATGACAACGATCCCGAACATACGGCTCATGATTTGCGTGTGTGGACCCCTGACCACAAAAATGCATAAGAAAGCACAACATTTCTAATAAAACCCAGCTAAGAGAGATTCTCTTACAAGAATGGAAAAATATCAGCTCAGATGTAACAAAAGAACTTGTTTTTTCAATGCCAAGGAGATTGGGTGATGTAATTAAGAAAAGAGGATACGCTTTTAAGGCTGGAAATTATTATTTTTTATCTTATATATATGTACATACATACATAAATATTTACTTTTTAAAAGTGTGCCAATAATTTTGTTCCCCAACATATGAATTAAAAACTTTATTTAATTGTTTTTATTAAAATATTTGGAATTAATTGTAAGTTTTTTGTACCTATAGAATAAAGTACAAGTATGTTAAAAATATATTAGAAAATAAAAACTAATACTTGTATTTAATTTTCTGTCTAGTTCTTTTGTTTTGTTTAAAAATGCTTACTGTGCCAAAAATAAAGTTCGCCACGGTATATATGAGTATATTAATTTCAGGACAAAACTCGTCAACATTTCTTACAGTCCAATAAAAAGTCCCACATAATAAGCATAAGATGATACCGCCTTTATCTATGTATGTGTATTATGTTCACAAAGGCAATTTACGCTATGAAGGAATTTAAGATTTCCATATGAATTCGAAAGTCAGGTATGAAGTTAATCGAACGTTTAAGAGATTACAATTACTATCGACGCACAAGCCCAGGTCTTTTCTCAGTATACTGGCAGTAGATTTAGGTTTATAGTTACTAGATAAGTCATGGGGTATGACACACCGCAAAAATTAAACTCTAAAATATCATATACATACTAGTACTCCTCTAGAAGCAACATTACATTCCGTCTTAACATCTGTGGCCTCTGGTTGACTTGAATGAATGCTCATTACCCGTCTCAAATCCTGATATTTTTATACCCTACACCATAATAGTCCAATATACCCTCCATATAGGATTTGTGCTGATGTTTGTAACGCCCAGAAATATTGGTCCAACACCCAACTTAAAGTATACCGATCGACTCAGAATCACTTTCTGAGTCGATTTAACGATGTGCGTCTGTCCGTCCGTCTGGCTGGCTGGCTGTTCATGTAAAGCTTGTGCGCAGGGTACAGGTCGCAATTTTGAAGATATTTCGATAAAATTTGTTACATAATATTTTTTCGATCCAAGGATGGATGGAATTGAAACTACTAGTGGAAATCGGTCCATTATTTCACCTTGCCCCCATACAAATGTCCTCCCGAAATTGGGGTTTACCGATCATAAATATTTGAATTATGTAAGTAGCCACACAAATTTCATCAAAAATTAGTGGTAAATGAAGCCAAATCACATCTACAATTTTGTGCAGATTGGTCCATAATTACTCGTAGCTCCCATATAAAGTCCACTCTCTAAAATCACTTTAAAGTGCATAACTCTCTCAAAAATGTTGGTACGCAAATATATTTCATATTAATACGATATAATTTTATAATGGTCGGTCCATAATTAGGCGAAACTCCCATATAAGACCCTCTCTGTAATTCACTTTAAGCTCCATAAATCTTTTAAAAGTATTTATATCGAGATAAAGTTTAACACATATAATATTTATATTCACAGGTATCATGACACCAAATTTTTGGATGATCGGTCCACAATAGGTTATATATCCCACATAACGCCCATTTCTGAAAAACTATTTTATACATATACTGGGTGTAGGGTATTATATGGTCGGGCTTGATCTACTATACTTTCTTACTTGTTAATGTTGACTACTGGTGTCTAGGCAGTAATTTTAATGTGTTCGTCTTATATTGCTTGCGCCCAATATTTTTCGAAAATCTGGATATTTGATAATTTTTTAATGTCAGTTGTATGAATCGGTAATTACGTCAATTTTAAATGGTCAATATTAGATAAAATTTCAAAGCATTTAAAATAAAATCACATTAGTGAATTAAGACCAACAGGTTGTAATATTGTCTTTAAAACAATATACATATCAAATACTAATAAAATCTGAATAAAGAATATTTCTTATTACGTTTATGTGGAGGGTATTTAAGATTCGGCATAGCCGAATATGGCACTATAACTTGTTTTTTTTTTTTTAATTTTGAATAAAGTTATCGTTAAGAGTTTCTTTTTAACAAAGTTTAAATGTGCTAAATAGGGCAATAATTTATATATTTTTATTCCCCTGGGATATGCTGGACATGGAATTATGTGTATTACTCACAAAATAATCAATTTTAAATAATAAGAAAATTAAAAAAATATGTTGGCTAAATGGATTGAATTATTGTAAAAGCTGTGATCAGTACTCTACATGGACAGTGCTCTGCTTCAAGTTTGTATGGTCAAAAATATATATAGAACCAGCAAAATTCGGTATATAATACTTTAGTGAAACTTTTATGATGTTTCAATTATTTTATCTCTGAAAACCAAGTTTTAAAGAGATCTGTTCCCTACGAATTGTTCTACAATTACTCTTAGAGTGTTTACTTGATCTACGAAGGATTCTACTTGTCGAAAATCTATCTGTTACAGGCTGAGTTCTGGCTATAGATTGGACGTAAATATTATTGTGTGCTATTCACCAAATTGTCAGGATTTGTTTTTTTTTTTAGCAATTTCATACTAATAGTTTCATATAACTTCAGTTACTCTGTTTTCGAAATTACCAGTAGTTGTTCTTCAATTCGCAACAAAACTATTATATTTAAAAATGAAAGCATACCTACAAATATTGTTCGGACCGGACAGTAATTGAAAATAGTTCCCATATAGGGCTCAGTTCCAAAATCCACTTTAACACGTAGAAATGGCTTCAATATATGTTGTTATCCAAATAAAATTCAACACATACGAGTACATATATGTAAGTTTTATATACAAAATATATAAAAGTCATTACTCATAATTAAGAACGATTGCTCCATATTTAGTTATAGCGTTCATATAAGATTCAATTTCGATAATCTATTTTACTCTTGGTATCCAAAATATAACTTAAATTTGATTCATATGCAAACGATCGTCAACAAATAAATGATTATAGATGATCGATCCGTTATGGATCTACATCGATAAATTTAAATGTCAAAAGAAAACCGTTTTGCTCATGTACTCAATGGAAGGTATTTTATGGTCGGACTTGACCGACTATTGCATTGCTTGTTTTAAACCAGTTATGACATTCTTTGCAATAATATTTATATCTTAACATATACATACATACATATAAATATAAACACAAACTGGTAATTTGAAATCTCATTTTAGGCAGATCTCTAGAGTTGTACAAGTATCTTCATATGTCCAATATTGCGTCTTCATATTGCTCAATTCAGTTATTAACTCTAAATCAGAACAATTGGTTGTGAACAGCGGATAAATTATTAAATTTTTTGGAACAAGAATTCAAAAATTGCAGAATGAATTGCCATTGGTTTAGCCAGTATTTGCTGATGCTATTTATGCCGCTGGCAGTAACGTCTGAAAGGTTTTGTTTATCAAGCATCACTTGTAAAATTAACAAGAAAATAATAATTCGTTTAATTTAACAGTTACTATTCAATAAATGCTCCCGGTGTTATAAAATCAAATCGTAAATTGTCGGTTGTTGTTGCTCTTCACGAAGCCAGTGGCCCGTGTTCAATACGTGTTGCCATTGAGGGACCAAGTTTAAATGAGTTTAAAGATGTTGATTTAAAACCATATGAATCGAAACTAATAGAGTTTCTGCCCAACAAATTAGATGGAGGAGATTACAAATTAACAGCTGAAGGTTTGTCCGGCATAAGTTTTAAAAATGAAAGTAGCTTAATTGCTTTTCCTGATGATGGGCCAAAAATTTACATACAAACGGATAAGGCCGTCTACAAACCTCAAGACTTGGTTAAGTTTCGTGTTGTAATATTGGATGAACATACAAGGCCGTTAAATATTAATGATCCTGTAGCTGTGGAGATATTGGTGAGTACATATGTATGTGTAGAATATATGTATATCCTATTCCAAACTTTATACATTTTTAGGATAATGACGAGAATCGTGTTAAGCTTTTTAAGAACATCTCCCTAACTCATGGCGTTTATACTGGTCAGTTCAAATTATCCAAATACCCCGCCTTAGGAAATTGGCAAATTAAAGCTGTGCTAGGTGGAAGATATTCTTACTCCAGCGAGAAAAACATTCAAATACTCAATTATATTCTACCAAAATTCAGTGTGTATCTAAAAACTCCTTCGAATGTTGTGTTGGAAGATGGTTACATTAAAGTGGTCATCTTTGGTAAATATACATTTGACAGACTTGTGGAAGGTAATGCCACAATTGAATTGTGGGATGATTATAATAATGTGCTGCTAGAAACCAAATATATTCACATAGAAAATTTTGGTTTTGTCGAGTTCAACATTAAGGATAAATCGATTGCTAAAGATGCCTACAGTCTAACTGTCAAGGCAAAACTAAGTGACCAGCAAACAGGAAGAACTGAAATGGAAAACAAAACTATATATATACAAAAGCAACATTATAATTTGGTAATTCCATATGAAGAGATAGATTTTGAGAATAACAAACCATATCGCCTGAAAGTTAATATAAGACATTGGACTGGAGCTGCTGTTCTGGATCACAAAACGCCAGTTACTATGGAACATGGCGGTAAAGTGTATGAAGCCTATTTGGACGAAAATGGTGCCGCATTATTTGAGTTTGAGCATGATAAAAATGACGATCATAAATTTCAATTTAAAGATTCCAAAGAAATGTTGCCTAATATTTACACAACTACAAATTTAATGTTGAACAACAGGGAATACTATTGTCGACTGAAGTTGGTTGATGATAAGTAAGTATATTAGTAGACTTTTTTCTTTACTTTTCAGAAACCTACCAAATGTAGCATTAATATTTCAGTACACAACTTGGGGTTTCAATACTAGCAAAATTTAGATCGATAAATATCTGAGATATAAGTTAAAATCCACGCATTCTTCGATGTTTTATTCAAACTGTATATACTAAACAATCTATAGTCCAAGCCGTTAACACTTAATTTTAATGCACAATACTAAAGTGCACACCATTTAATAACAGACTTTCATTTCAGCCTAACACTTGGAAAACCCGTCCTTATAGAAGTTAGTTCTATTCTCCACATTCCTTACCTGATGTACACGGTAATGGGTCATGCTAGTCTCATACAGACGGAACATATTAAAGTACCGCCCAATCAAAAGTCCCACATAATTAGCATAACACCCTCAATTGAGATGATACCCCAATCCTTCATCTATGTCTATTATGTTCACAAAGGCAATTTACGTTATGAAGAAATGCGTTTAAGGTTTCCATATGAATTCGAAAATCAGGTCTGAAGTTAACCGACATTTCCTCAAGTCTTAATCATTAAACCAATATTTATTTCAGATCTCACTATCAGCACCCAAGCAAGTGAAACCAGGTGAAGAGGTTACAATTACCATCAATGCACAACCCAGGTCTTATGTCAGTATTTTAGCAGTAGATTTGGGTGTTTATTTATTAGATAATTCATACGATTTAATGAGGAATGACATACTGCAAGAACTAAATTCTGAAATATCATATACACCCATAGCAGCATCGTTATATCCTGGCCAAGCATCTGGCCTGTTGACCTTAACGAATGCTCATTATCCATTTGAAAATGTTCCTGGTAAGTCGACTTATTTTATGGTTTTAGTCTAGTTCCATTAATGTATTTGTTGCCAGGTGCTGTATCGCCGCAATCAAAATTTATAAGCCCATTGCGTTTTCGTAAGAAATTTCCAGAAACCTGGATATTTGAGAACTTTGTAGTGTAAGTATAAGTGCCAGTAATATATGTACGTGTGTACATAATGGATCTCTTCGTTTTATTCCAGCAATGAAACTGTCACTAAATTAACTCTACCAATACCCGATGACATAACTACTTGGCGTATAACTGCATTTTCTAATAATCATGTCACTGGCTTCGGTATAGTAAATGGACCCACAGATATCACCACCATACAATCGTTCTTTATATCACTAAATCTGCCATATACAGTGAAACGTGGTGAAATTGTCACTATACCCGTAACAGTGTTCAATTATTTCAACCAGACTTTGGACGCGGAAGTCGTTTTATATAATTATGACCAGGAGTTCTATTTTATTGAATCAACAAGCCAGGGAGTGGAAAAATCAAATGAAGAACAGCAACAAACTAAATTGATAAGTGTAGCAGAGAATGAAGCTCAGACGGTGAACTTTCTTATATATCCTCTACAAACTGGGGAAATAAATATAAGAGTTGTGGCCTCAACTTCTTGGGATTCGGATGCTGTTTTGCAGAAACTTAAAGTTCAACCAGAAGGTGTGCCCAACCAACAAAGTCAGTCTCTATATTTAAGTATTCCGGCAGGAGAGAAACTAAGCTCAATATTCAGCATCGTAGAGCCAGCAGATAAAGTACCCGATTCTGATTATATTACCTTTTCTGTAGGCGGTCATTATTTAGTGCCCACAGTGGAGAATTTCAATAATTTAATAGAAATGCCCACTGGCTCTGGTGATCAAAATATGGTGAATTTCGCTCCCAGTATCCTAATTTTACAATATCTTAAAGCAAATGACAAGTTGATCATAGAAAAGGGTCTGGTGGAAAGTTTGCGTACCATGATGGAAATTGCCTACCAACAACAACTCTCGTTTCGTCATGAGAATGGTGGTTATAGCGTCTTTGGCATGGGAACCGACGAGGAGCCCAGTACTTGGCTGACCGCCTATGTTGTGCGTTATCTTATTAAAGCTTCACAGTTCTTAGAGATCGAGGCGAAAATAATTGAATTTGCTTTGGAGTATTTAGCTGATCAGCAAAAGTCGACTGGCGAGTTTCTTTATACTGGTTATCTTTTAAAACCAAGTCATAAAAACGAATATGGAGTGGCAGCCTTTATACTATTGGCATTTTTAGAGAATGAGGTAAGTAGATAGAAATTAAAATGTTGAAGGAAATATTATCAAATAGTAATTCTAAGTGTAGAAACTACATTCTTATAAAAATTTAAAAGTGAAGTAATACACACAAAGTATACAGAGGGGACAATTTTGAAGTTTCAAAAGTGCTACAATCAGTTACAATAAGGCAGTTCTCTTAAAAGGAGAAAGAAAATATTTTGTGGTAGTAGTACAACAAGAATTTTGTGGACAAAACAAAATAAACAAAACAATTTGAGTTGGAACCCAGCAAGCCATATGAGTCCGAAAAGAGTCTTTTCTGACACATTTTTCGGAGCGTTAACGCTCTTTATTAGCCCAAAAAACAATCATAATTGCTCCGAAAACCTTCACAAAAGAGGGTCATTACGTTCGAAAATGGTCCGTCAGAAAGAGCTCTTAGATAATGTCAGAAAAGAGTCTTTAATGAAGGTTTTTGGGCTCTAAAAGAGCTCTTAGATAATGTCAGAAAAGAGTATTTTATAAGGGTTTTTTTGGGCTCTAAAAGAGCTCTTAGATAATGTCAAAAAAGAGTCTTTTATGAGGGTTTTTTTTGGGCGCTGTGTAATCTTGTTTTGGTCATTCTTGTGTGCTACAGCTATGTTTTTTTTTGTTCAAAGCACAAATAACAGGACAACAACGCTTTGGTACACACATAATTAAGTGGAATTTCTGAGTCATACTGCGTGCCGACTCAGGACAGTAACAAGCAAATTTTCTTTCGCTCCGAAAATGCTCCTTAGTTGGACTCTTTTCTGACTCCTTTTTCGGAGCGCTCCTAGAATGGTATGCTGGGAATATTTGAATTGAAATTTTGTTTATATGTTTGTGATTTCAAGAACTTACTAAATTGTGTTATAATTTTAATTAATTGTTATACTTTGTGATATGCATTGCGGAGTTTGTGCAATACAAAAATACTCTGTGCCAAAAATGAATTTTATTGCGCCAGAAAAATGACGAAAAATAGTAACATAAAGAAATAAAAAAGGCAGTTCTCAAAGAAAGAGACAAGTATAAAACTTCAATATCTTCCCTCTTCTGACACTTCTTTATACCCTGTGGTAATACATAAGAATTTTTAGTTTAAAGTTTGACTTTAAAAAGGTTCTGTGCTATTTATGTACTGCAGTCTTTAGCTATTTTTGTTAAATACAAATTAATATAGAAACTCTGGTATCGAGTCGGAATTCTAACAAATAAAAGGTGGTGAATATACCGAGTCCTACACTCTACTTGGCTTCACTCAGGTGAAAGCTGACTTACAATAAGAAAGCTCCAACATTTCACTAATCTTAGACTATTTTGCAGGATAGAGCAGGTTTTTAAGGAATAAATACAGGACAAATTACAAGTAGACGCCACCGATATGATCACATCTTGACACCTCGTAACAGAAATTATTAGCTAAAATTTTGGAATAGATTAAGTGAAGTAGGCACGAACAAATGACTCATTTTTCCAATCATTATTTTCAGAAATATGCCAAGAAATATGAAATAACCATACAACATGGAGTAGAATTTTTAAATTCAAATTTAAACAAGATCAATGATATTTACACATTATCATTGATAGCAACTGCTATAAAACGTGCAAAGCATGCTAATGCCAATGCTGTTATAAGTCAGCTTAAAACGCATGGTAGAGAGGAAAATGGCCTTATGTGGTGGTCGGGAAATGATCAGAATCTATCCAGTGATATAGAAATAACAGCATACGCTGCAATAGCTCTATTAGATACCCCAGGAGATCATACTCCTATCTTAAAATGGCTGATAAATCAGCGTAATTCCAATGGGGGCTTTACATCTTCTTACGATACTGTAGTGGGCATGGAGGCTCTAGTAAAATTTTCGGAAATATATAAAACTACTAGAAATGTGAATTTAAAAATTTCCTATAGTGCCACAGATCAGGAGGGCTTTGAAGTGGCAAATGATGAATTCCATGTGAATGCGAATAATATATTCGATTTGCAAAAACATGAGGTAAGTAAATGGCATAAAATATTTTCCGAACATAACAAATGATAATAAATTTTTAATTTTTTCAGTTACCAACAAACACACGTCATATTATTTTCGAAATTGAGGGCTATGGAGCCTCTTTTGTTCAACTCAATCAACAATATAACATTTTGAATGAGCAAGCATTCCAACATTTTAAAATTCTACCCAAAATAATGTTCAAAAATGCCGATGAAATTAATTTGCAAGTTTGTTTCACTTATCAAACAGATTCTTCCAACACTCTCAACGATATCACCACCAATATGGTGATAATGGAAGCAAATTTACCGTCTGGTTTCAAATATGAAGCTGTAAATATTATGCCATTAAAAGAAAACAATCTTGTGCGAAAAATTGAGATGAAAAATTCGGAAGCAACGATTATTTTATATTTGGATAAATTAGAGTCGAACATTAATCACTGCCTAGACATTCCAGCAGAGAAAACAAATGACATATTATTCCCGAAGCCGGCAGCTATAATAATGTATGATTATTACAATTTAAGTCGTTCGAATACAGCATTTTATAGTTTATAAATAAATGGAAATATATACGAGTACATACACATAAATATAACTATACTTTCAGATTAATTTTTATTAATAATTCAAACTTAAAAATTTTATATATGTTCATACATATGTTAAATTAAATCCCTTTAGTCTGGTAAAGGTAATGCATAAAAATTAACATTCAACGTTCAGCAAAACATTTGTAGTATTTTATTTGCATGCCGATATTTATTTGCGTTTTTTTTAGATGTATAGAACTTTAAGTTGGCAACACCTTTTTAAGTGTCGGCATTTTGTCAGCTGTTAAGTGATTTATATATATTTTTAGATCCCTTATATGGGACGATCGTCATGTACATATTTAAGTCTTATGGTGATTTTCATATCTCAATATCGACATTTTCATCTCAATAACGATATAATTTACAGTTGTTTTGGGTATTCAGTTATTCTCGGAAATGGGCTTTATATGGGAAATGTGGCTATTTATGAGAGAGGGTCAAAGTCCATTACGAAAATCTGATGCCATCTGGGCACGAAGTTCAGTGGATAAAGTCCTGATATTCGCAGAGCATTTAAGTACTGTATTTCAATCAAACACCCCCCCTATGAATGATTTTGAATTAGAAGAACCACCTAGTAGTTCATTATACTCTGAATGTGATAAATTCAGTCCTGAAGATAATCACAAAACTATAAAAGACGATATTAACCCAAGAAAGTCTCGGGATATAATCAAATAACACCATCCATGATAAAAAAAACCTACCTAATGTAGCTATTGTTGTGCTAATGCGATCTTGAAACTTGGCGTTTTTCCAAAAGATTTGGAAAATTTTCCCAAATTATAATGATAGCAAAGCCAGGAAAGGATTTGACCATACCATCCTCTTATACTATCCTGTTTGTCGAAACTATTTAAAAAAGTATTTGAAAGAAACTTTTAAACTTTCTGAATGAAACATGAAAAACATTATCCCAGTTTGCCAATTTGGTTTCCGTGAACAACATGGAACTATAGAGCAAGTTAACCGTTTAACTGGAGAGATAAAAAAATCTTTTTAGCTTAAAAAATATTGGTCGGCTATCTTTTTGGATGTCGCACAGGTTTTTTATAAAGTGCTTACTGCCTTCTAGGTTAAATACCGTGATTATATGACAAGTGACTACGAAATCAAAACTGGAGTTCCCCAGGGGAGTGTTCTCGGACCAACACTTTACTTGATATATACCTCTGATTTGCCAACGACTGAAAATTAACCCATTTCTACATTTGCAGACGAAACTCCCATTCTTTAGAATCTTTAGAACTCGATAATTATCTCTGACATGTGGAGACGAATTGAAGAGTAGACATGTTACGTTTACGCTTAGGAGAGAAAATTGTCAACCTGTTTTAATAAACAGTGTGAATATCCCACAGTCTCATCATGTCACATACCTTGGCATACATCTGGATAGACACCTTACCTGGCGTCGCCATATAGAAACCAAGAGGGTTCATATGAGACTTAAATCTTCCAATCTGCACTGGGTAATTAACGACCAATCTAAATTAAGCCTTGATTGTTAAGTCATCCTGTAAAAACCCAATTTGGACATATGGAATTTAATTATGGGGAACCATGATATCAGTATTAATCTTATACAGAGGGCTCAATCGAAAATTCTTAGAATCATGACGGGAGCACCATGGTACATATCCATAGAGATATAGAAATACCATTGGTTAAAGATGAATTCATAAAGGTTCTAGAGAGAAGTTGCAAAACCATCTGAACCCGCTTGAGAGACTGCTTACTAGAACTCAAACAGAAACAAGGCTTCGTAGAACTGATCTACCACCCTGCTAATAGAGGTTATGTATGAGTCGGTGTCGGGATACTTGACGCCGCTACACGCCGATTAAGCACATAACATAGGGTTATCGCGTTATTCTATTGACTAAACTAAATATTGTGCCATTTATCGGACGAACTTCAAACTACACAGCCCATAGAGCATGCATATAAAATTTGGTCAAAATCGGTCCAGTAGTTTTTGAGTTTAGCGGTCACGAACATACATGTAATTTTTATATATGTATGTAGGTATATAGAGATTACATTACAGAATAACATAAAATAATATCTCAAACAAATAAAATACTCTGATATACAATCTATAATAATTGAGTGAAAATTTAATTTAATTTAAAATAACAAACGTTGAAAGAAAAGAAAATAACTCAAGTTCCATCGACATCAGGCCTGAAGTCTACGTGGGAAAAATTGTGGTGAGTTAAACGTAATTTTATTTATATAATTTATTTTCACTCAAAATTAACATTTATAAATTCAAATAAATACATAATATAGATACATAGATATAATATAATTTTATCATAATACAGTCAAACCTCACTATAACGAATTCCTCGAATTAACGAATTTTTTGAAATCCCCTACAACTCTCCATAAGATTTAATACAAAATAAACCTCTCTATTAGGAATACATTTGTCAATAGCCTCGTTATAACGAATTTTCATTCACTGCAGACTAACGAAATAGAAAGAATTATTTACCTCTATTTAACGAATTTTGTCAACTTACAACCTTTTCATAACGATTTCCATCAATTAATCCAAATTATATGAAACAGATACACACAAAATTATTGTGTTTGCAACGACAACGTCTCCAGCAAACCTTCATTCGTAGTCGACAGCAGCATGCATTAGACTTACGGCTGAAATATTCGAAGAAAAATTTATTTTTGAATTTTAAAACTACAAAATACAGCGTTTTCCTTCAAATATGTTTTTTTTATTTATTTGCGGAAATCGTTCGCTATAACATGGTAAGCAGATGATGATTAATATATGTACATATAAAAAATTTTTTATTACCTCGTTATAACGAATAGAAGTGCAACTTCACCTCGATATAACGAACCTCATTGTAACGAATTATTCGATATAACGTTTTTTTTCTAATCCCCTTAAGATTCGTTATACCAAGGTTGAACTGTAAATAAAACTAATAGAATAGAATAAAACGTTATATCAAAAAACAGTTACATTTCAATTTTAAAAGAATAAATATAAATTTTATCAATTTTATTTGTTTATGTTGTTAACATTATTATTTTTTTTGTATTTTTTTTACGCTGTCGTTACTTTATTCTTCATTAATTTTTAAATTGTTAATTTTAATTTTTTTTTTTTATAGGTAAAATAACTATATTTTTCTTTTGTTTAAATAATAAAATCATGGTTGTTTATAGCAAGATGATTTGTTAGAATTTTAATTAATTTTAATCTCTCGAAGGGTTAAGGTCATTTGAGAGATAGGTATACTTTGGGCTATCTAAATATTATTTTATACTACGATAGAATGGTTAGGTGGTATTAAATATCGAAGGGGAAACTACACCTATCCCTCTTCAATTTAGTTTCTCTCAAATTATTCATTTTTTTGTTTGTTTTCCTTTATATCTTTACTTCTATTACATTTTTTTTTAAGTCGGTTTTCGAATAAAGCCACCTAATTTTTTTTATTGTGTGGTGAAACGTAAACGAACATGATAGGGGAATGCACCACCCCATTTTCCTTGAGCACGGCCGGTATATTTATAGGTAGCAGCCCCATGAATGTTAGACCGATGGTGAAGATGGAAAATTATCGATGCAATCGGAAATGTAAACCAATTTTTAATTTTATAAATTGATCAAATTTAAACAAGTTTCTTATTAATTATAAATGGTTAACAAGAAATTGACTTTTTTAATATTTGAAATGTTGCAATTAAACTAGTTCTTATAACAATATAAAATACTAATTAAATTTTCACTAAGTCAGAAATAGAAATACTGAGTAAGAATACTCTGGTCCTTGTCATCATATTTGGGTAGATGATATTTAAGATTCGCTACAGACGAATATAGTACTTTAACTTCATTTAATTCCAGTTAAGTTTTTTTTTTGTTTTTTTTTATTCTCTTAGATTTTATTATATTTTCGTTAAGAGAAAACGTATTATGTATTTTTCCGTTATTGGTTTTGTGAAGATCTTTCTGTTTGACGATTTTATGGACCTGCAAAATTTTGATGTAAATTATTAAAATGCCACAACATCTATCTAATCAAAAAAACAAAAAAATTAACATTGTTTGTGTTTTAATTTTCTTCATCAATCAAAATTAAACAATCAAATTTACCTGTTTTTTACAATTTTATGTATGAATTGAAAATAAGCTTCTACTTAAAATGAGTGGGCAAAATACTTTTGTGATACACTGTATATTATACAATCAACTTATAATTATATGTATATTAAAAGTAATCACATAGAGAAAGGAAGATGTTTAGAAACTTTTTTTTTATTTAGTATTTATTTTTCAAGATTTGCAATATGAGACGTCATTTAATCAGTTTTAACTGATTTTGTTTACCATGTTACATAGCTATATACTGTGAAATAGATTAATATTTAAATATTTGAAATTAAAACTAGGGTTTTTACCTGCTACCAAGTGCAGGATGGCTTAAAATTAAGAAAGGGGTTTGAATTCGTTATAACTTTTTATTTAAGCAATAATAATTATTATTTTTATATCCTTCACCTTCACCTTCATTGTCATTTCGTTTGTAATTTCCACAATATAATTTTCCGACCCTATAAAGTATATATATTCTGGATCCTTATAGATAGCGGAGTCGATTAAGCCATGTCCGTCTGTCTGTCTGGATGTTGAAATCAATTTTCTAAAGTCCCCAGATATCTTCAGGATCAAAATCTTCACTAATTCTGTCAGACATGCTTTCGAGAAGTCTGCTATTTAAAATCAGCAAAATCTGTCCATAAATAACAGAGATATAAGCAAAAAACCGAGACAACCTCTGAAAATTGCATCAAAAAAACTATCAAATAAACTGTAGTAATATTGCTACGAATTACTTTATCAACAGATGGCGTGTTTCTCGACATACAACTTGTTTAGCATTTGGAGTAGTTTTGATTTAAAAACATTATTGTTATAAACTGTTATAAACATAGCAATATGGCAACATTGAGTTTTAACGACTTTGGCTGAATATTCAGCTGAATATTCTAGACCGTACGACTTGCAGTTACGAACATTCTAGTATCTTAGTTTCGAACCTTTCAGAAGTTATGATTGCTGTATAAATAGACTAACACGGTTAACCAAATGAATCAGTTTATTGTGAGCCATTGTTGTGTAAACATCAAAGTGGTCGAAAACTTTAAGTGTGTTCTTAAACCGTAATATAAGTGTATAAAAAGACAGTGTGCTCATTATTAATTGTGTTGGTGGACATTTAAATAAATAAAGACTCGTTATATTTTCTTCAAACTACTTGACGCTTTTATTTTGCAATTAAAAAGAATCCGATTTATTTAAAGGAAATAAACCACCGTTTTTAAAAGGTAAAAATGTAACTATATAATACATATACATATATATGTGTGTATGTATATAATATAATTATGCATCCACAACAAAGGTGAAGGGTATATAAGATTCGGCATAGCCGAATATAGCACTCTTACTTGTTTTTAATACAGTTATAAATGGGAATATTATTAGTTTAATTATGAAAAAAAAATATCTCGCAAGTGGTGGCCATTTTCTGCTTTGCAAATTCCTGCTTTTTCCAACATATATTCCGTAACATTTCGCAAAACTTCATGTATTATATTGTTTATTTCGTCGCGTATATTGCATTTTAATTGCTGGATGCTTCTAGGCTTATTGATGTAGACTTTTCCTTTCAAATAACCCCAAAGAAAACAGTCTGTGGCGGTTAAATCCGGTAAACGCGGAGACCAATTAAAATCACTTGTACGCAAAATAATTCATTCACCAAAGATGTCCCGTACAAGAGCCATTGTGTCCCTTGCAGTGTGCGCTGTGGCTCCATCTTGTTGAAACCATGCTTGCAGATGGTTTTCCACGGCTGGCCTTAAAAATCTTTCCAACATTGTCCGATATCTGACACCATTGACAAAAACGGCGACCCCGTGACAGTTTCAAAAAAAATAAGGACCAATTATCCTTTACGATGAAACACCGCACCAAACCGTACACTTTTGTTGCTCTTTAACTACTCTCGGATTTTTCTTAGCCCATATCCTGCAGTTTTGCTTATTAACAAACCCACTTAATTGGAAATGGGCTTCGTCGCTTATACTTAAATTATGAATAAAATTATGATTTTCTTCTGCTTTTTTGCCAGGAAATGTCTGCATATTCAAGTCGTTGCTGGCAATCTGTCGGTTTCAATTCTTGGACAAGCTGAATCTTGTATGGAAACATTCCTATTGTGTGCCAATTTCTCTGCAGCGACGCTCATGAGAGGACAAGTTGTGTCGAACGTCTGCTAGTTGATGTTTCTCCATCTTCCCGAATACTCCTCTGTACCAGTTCAATATTGTCATCCGTGTGCACCGTTAGTCTTCTGCCAGCACCAGGAAGGTTCCTTACTGCCCGTTGTTGTCGAAAATTTGCAACCAGATGGTTTATTATTTATTATCTCTGAGGGTCTAACGACATTATGCACGCAGAATTACAACAATGGATCCGAGATTTGAAAAATAAAGTTCAACAATTTGGGCACTTTTTTCAATTGAATACTGCTCCATTTTAAATTCCCCAAGTCTTCTTTACAAAATACATACTGAAAAGAAAAGAAAAATAAAATTATGTTAAAAAAGTTATAAGCAATTCAACCCCCTCCGGTAATTTTGGGCCACCCAGTATAGTAGCAAAAAGTGTTTTGTTTTTTAATTATTTTTTTCTAACATGGAACTTTTAGGACTAATTGTGAACTGATGATCATAAAATTATGTGACATGATTTATGTATAAAACTTATATGTTTTGAATAGGGCTGGATATCAACATTTGCAAGATTTCTGTTAAAGTGATTTCCGTAAATAGGCCCGGTATGCAAACATTTTTTAAATGCAAAAATTTTAAAAATCTTATTTCTGGCGAAATTTTTATAAAGAATATTTGTGACCCGTAATTCTATGATTCTGAGTTGATCGCTATACTTTGAGAAGGATGTTACTAACATCTGCACTAACCCAATAAATGCAGTAGCAAAAAGTTTACTTAACAGCTACAAATTGTAAAAATACTCGATGGTGATTTCTTTTTACAAGGCTAGCCAACCGTATTGCCATTGAGGGACCCAGTTTCAATCAGTCCGAAGATGTTAATTTAAAATTATATGAATCTAAACTAATAGAGTTTTTGACGAAAAAAATAATACCTGAAGATTACAATTTGAAGGTTAAAAGCTTATTATCAGCCATGTCACAGAATTTAATTCCGTTCGGAAGTGGAATTAATTCTGTATTTTGTTTGGTGGTGTTTTTACCAGGGTTTCATCGCTGTCTTCAGTTTTGGGAAGAGGAAAAGGTCAGCGGGGGCCAAGTCCGGTGAATACGGTGGTTGAGGCATGATATCGGTTTTGAGCTGGTGCGTTGTCATGGTGCAAAATCCATGATTGGTTTTTTCACAATTCTGTGCGTTTCTGACGAATTGCTTTGCGCAAACGGCGCATAACTTCAAGGTAGTATTCCCAATTGACCGTACGACCTTGTGGCAAGAATTCATGATGCACCACGCCATTACAGTCGAAGCAAACAGTGAGCAAAACCTTCACATTTGACCGAACTTGACGTGATTTTTTCGGTCTTGGCTCCTCTGGACGTTTCCATTGGGATGATTGGGCTTTGATTTCAATGTCATAGCCATACACCCATGATTCAAAATCAATTTCTTTACTGCTTCAATGTTTGCATCAGTTGTTGACGTGCTCGGGCGACTAGGACGAACAGAAAAAAATGCGAAAGTCGAACATACGTAACTTACGAAATTTGTAAATAACGATTATTTTTTGATCAGACCTCGTATATAAGTTTGTCATTTCATGTAAAGCGTTAAGAAATACGTATTATCTGTTGTATAATCATATAAGTGACCTCATTAAATTCCATGTCTATTAAGCTATGTCTGTCTGTCTGTGTAAAATACTCTCACGTCCTAAGGACACAACCAAAATAAATGAGGTTCTTAATGAAGTTTATTAACCTTCTAAACAGTTTAGTATTGCAAATCAGTCAAATTAGTCTAAGATTTATTGCCTTATGGATATAGGCAAAAATTAGTAGATGGTTTAAAGTGTGATTCGATGTTGTAACAAAGTTTGCAGTATAATATTCCAATTGAATACCTACAGAATAATTACAATATTGATGAATGATAACCAATATTTCTCATTATTTCCCTCAACAGCACAAGTAGTGAATTTGTATAAGTTGGTCATTCGGAGCGTAAAATTGAGAAATATTGATCTAAGACTCAGGAAATTTTAGTGAGCCTTATGAAAATCTAAAACGTTTGGGCCAGGTTTAAAAAAAAATATTTATAATTCTATTAAGCGTTTTGGTATTGAAGTTCAGTAGAACTAAGGTTATGAATCAAAATGTATGACAATCTCAAAAAAAAGAGATTTTTAAATATTTTTGACAAGTTTTTGTCTATTAAGTTTAACCTTTCGCATGAGGTCTAGCCAGACCCATTTAGTTTTGCATGTACTGAATTCCAAGAAAATAAAATTTTTATTAATTAAATGTGAAAAATATATACATATGTATATGTATTATACTTTTTAAATAAATTATATATAAATATTCATATGTTAACTTTTATTATCATCAACACAAACATAAAGCAGAGGTGGTGAAAAGTGTAACGACAGTTTCAATAAAACTTGTACCTTATAAATTAACTAGATGGAGTTACTTGTTAGTATGTTTATTGGGTTTTTCCCGAATTAACCCAAACCAACCTTGTTTAAGAGATATAAATAAAGGTCGTAATACACTATCCTATACAATCGTACGATTCATTCACTGTAAAATCTGACCGATTTCTATCGCACTAAAAAAAAATCGCAACAGAGTCTGTCATATGTGCCACACTATTACACAAAAAATATGCAAAAACATATGTTTTTGCTAATGTAAACAAACGCAGTTTTCCGCCATTTAAATGAATATTTGTGTTAAATTATTTATTTTGCATTAAAAAAAAGAAGAAAAAAAGTAAAAACAAAGCAAAATGTTTCTCTCTAAGCAGGAAAAAGTTAAAGTAGTGTCGTTATTAAATCAATGAAGCCGACATTGTTGTTTTTTAATCAGCTGTATTAGAAAATACAACTCTGCTCGCATAGGAACTATTATTTTATGAAAATTTTTAAAAACTTAATTATATGGAAAATTTTTAATTTTTTTTTTTAATACTTTTAAAATTTCTACGAGACTTGTTTTTTCGAATTTAGTTTAAAGACAACAAATATATTACAGATAGTATTTTTCTGAGTAAAATGAGAGGTCACTTGTTGAAATCGGTTGAGAAATGAGGAAGTTATACTACATTGTATACGTATGTAATAATTATGTTGTAGGTATAAACAGAAGAAAGTCGATGGAATATACTTACCAAAGTGTTCCGTCAGCTCAAACCACTCTTCCCCATTCTACGCCAGTGCCAATACCGAGAAAACCAAGTCCAACCGAAGAAAACATCCCACCATTTGAAAGCAGTGATCGAAAAAGTTCTCGGCATTCATCAGGTGGACAATTGGCGTGACATTGTTGAAGATATGCTGTAATCTTTCGAAAACATCGGTGTTCGAATGTCGTTGAAAGTGCATTTCATGCATCACCACCAGGATCACTTTGAGCGTCAGTTGCCGTCTGACTCAGACGAGCATGGGAAACGTTTCCACCAGATATCAGTGGAAAAAATTAGATTCACTTTTGGCGGATATTTACTGGAATTTGTTAATGGAATTGGAGGATAACGAATAATATTCCATTCAATATGGAAAATAGGTTAAAAATGTTGATTTTCTCAGTTGAAATGTGCATTTTAATGGTGGAAATAGTAATTGCGAGCCGTTTAAAGACAAGAGAAGAAATTTTGAATACGCAAAGCGACTTAAATGGGCTGAAAATGGTAAAAAATTGACAAATTGACCGAACGCCATAAATTTTTCCCAATGAGCCAAATTGGCACTTTCATCGGTGGAGTAGTAGTTAGGGGGTTCATCCAAACACAACCATATGGTTTTCACGTTAGTACCATTTTACAACTTGAACAGTGTATTGTATGAGAAGTATACATATATGTATATTTAAAAATAAGAATTATTTTGCTTTCAAAACCGTTTGAATTTCAAAAATCGGTTAATAAATAAAAAAGTTATAAATGTTTAAAAGAAGCAGTCTCAAACAAATTTCTTTGGTCCATAACTCGTGAATTTGGATGTATATTAAAACTTTTAAGCCCGGATTCGTAACATGCTCACCAATACCTTTAAGGCACACTAGGTCATTTCAGAAGTGCTTTTCGAGTGTTGCACAGTGTAATAGATAACAGGACAAAAATATTTAAAAACAGCAAGAAAAATATAAAAAAAATACGGTCGTAATTCAGCTCTGGGTGGAGAAAGAACTCTCTTGTCATTGCCATTATCTTTTAAGGGTAATCATGCCGTCCTTGTTTCGCTGCCTTCGAGAGTCTTGCGACTCACTCGCATTGGTTAATGTTTGGAGTCGTATAACTGTACCGCGTTACGGATTCTCGAAGTTTGCATTGACCATATGCTATATTTTTTTGGTTTTATAACCTATTAGTTTGTGGTGGTGGAGTACCAAACAAAACTCATTATGGATATTGGTGGATACCATTGAGTTCGGGAATTTCGATTTCCCATACGTAGGTATAGGTCGGTGGATATTCCTTGACGAGTCTCCTTTAGACGTAAGCCGTATATTGGTGATGGCATTATGATAATATCAGGCCAAATAAATCCTCCTATTAAGGAGGAACCTAAAAAACAAACAAACAAACAAAAAAAAAAACATAATTTACAATATAAAATATATATAAGAGTCTGACCATACTCATGTGTTACACATTTGATGTGGGCCGTATTATATTCGAATAAGTGTCCTCCTATAACCTTTCAATGATTTTTTTTTTAAATATTTACAGCGAACTAAATTGTAGAAGGGTCTCCAACTAAGTGTTATTACTGGGATTTATTTTAACAAATCCTGGGATTTTTCGAGTTTTATATATCCCGTAAACAAGAAATAATAATAAAATAATAAAAGAAATAAAGGTGAAAGAATTAAAATTTATTTTGGATTGCCAAACTCGAACACACTCTTTGAAGTGTCTACGGTTTTTGGAATTTGTAAATTCCTATATAAAAAGCTTTAATTGATTTAAAAGCTCAACGAATGAAGAATTTGTTTAACTTAAACAAATAGTTGTTACTTAAAATCCGGTTAAATTAACAGATGAAGCCCTTTGTCGCATTGATATGAATCTCTGCCGATGTTGCACTTTTATTTAAGCCCAAAGAGATATCAAAAAGTGATGCATATTAAGCGATGAGTGAAATCTCTCCATAAAAGAAACCACAAAAAGGATGATTTACTCAAAACTTTAAAATTTTTTGAACAAACCCAAATTGGAAGAGTGCATTTGATAATGAGATAAAAATGTTTGTTATTAAAAATGAATTATAAACGTTTATTACAAAACGAATGAAATTATGAATGCAATTGAAATATGCATGTAAAAGCACCCCACAACACGACATAATGTCTATTATGATATTTACCCCCTGGCCCACGATGTCGAACGATAACGTTCGCTTAGATAAGACTTAAGACACAAACTTGATTGTGGAATAAACAAACTTGATTGAGTAAAAAAAAAATTGATACGATAAAAAGTTTGTGTCTTAAGTCTTATCTAAGCGAACGTTATCGTTCGACATCGTGGGCCAGGCGGTTAATCAAATATTTAATAAGAAATACAATTATTTGTTTCGGAGGCTGAGAAAAAATGATTGTTTATGCAATCAGCATACAACAATCTGCCAGCAATTTTGCCAACAAACGATGTGAACAATGTTTTTGGTCAGCTTCACATACTCGTATATTGGTAACAAATTTATATTATACCCATATTTTACTTTAGATGCCTTAATATTTTGTAGAAGCTTTTTTTAAGGTCGAACGATCAAATTCTATTGCTTCTAAATTAATCTAGAAGTTAAAGACGAAATGAAATAATATTATTTTTTGTCAATCTAATATTTCTATGTAATGTTATTATGTTTTTAAATAATAAATGGTTTATAAACTTTAAAAGAAATTCATAAATAAATTATTGCTATGAATGTTTGTTTGTAAACATATTTATATTTAACATATCGTCGTTCATAAATTATTGTGTTCTATACCACAAAACTTAAAAAAATGAGATAAGGGCGGTTTCATAATATACTTTTGGAGATCCACCGATATGTGTAATCGATTGTCTGATATCACTTATAGTTTTCGAGATACGAGACATCAACTTTATTCCATACAACAATTAACTGATACGGTTCGTAAGTTATTATGTTTCATGTTCAAAAAATTATGCATATTGAACAAAAACGAAGGATAAATACTTAATAAAAAAAATTGCTTATAATGTTCTATATGCAATGAATAGTGGGGAATGTAACTGGACTTGTGCTGATGTTTATAACGCCCTTAATACCGATCGACTCAGAATCACTTTCTGAGTCGATTTAACGATGTCCGTCCGTCCGTCTGGCTGGCTGGCTGGCTGGCTGTTCATGTAAAGCTTGTGCGCAGAGTACAGGTCGCAATTTTGAAGATATTTCGATAAAATTTGTTACATAATATTTTTTCGATCCAAGGATGGATGGGATTGAAACTAGTGGAAATCGGTCCATTATTTCACCTCCCGAAATTGGAGTTTACCGATCATAAATGTTTGAATTATGCAAAGAACCAAACATATTTCATCACAAATGAGTGGTAAATGATGCCAAAACCTCTACAAATTTTGTGCAGATCGGTTCATAATTAGTCGTAGCTCCCATATCACTTTAAAGAGCATAATTCTCTCAAAAATGTTGGTATCCAAATAATATTGAACCACAATATACTTCATATGTATACAAATAATAGGGTACAATTTTCTTGTGATCGGTCCATAATTAGTAGTAGCTCCCATATAAGGCTCACTTTAACGAACATAAATTTCTTAAAAACGTTGGTAGTCAAATAAAATTCGACACAAATAAGTTTCTTATATACAGAAATAATAACACCTAATTTTATAATAGTCGGTCCATAATTATTCGAAACTCCCATATAAGACCCTCTCCGTAATTTAATTTAAGCTCCATAAATCTTTTAAAAGCATTTATATCGAGATAAAGTTTAACATATATAATATTTACTTATATTCATACACAATAGGTGATATCTCCCATATAACGCCAATTTCTGAAAAACTGTTTTTACACATACTGGGTGTAGGGTATTATATGATCGGCCTTGACCGACTATAGTTTCTTACTTGTTATTATGTATTAATAAACGGCAAAAAATAAAATCCCGACAAATCCCGGTTTCCCGAAAAACCAGTTCAGTTTGGCATCCCTATTTATATGTGTCATATGAGTCAAACTGACCAAACTATGCATAAAATTAATTCCAAAAAACTTTTTAGCGAGCATAAATGTCTCAAAAATGTTGGTATCCAAATAATAACTCAGTTTTGTATCCACAGAAATCATGCTACTAAATTTGTTGAACATCGATCCAAAATGGTTTGTTTTGATACCTCGAAATAATTAAATGTCACAAGGATGCCGTTTTTGCTCATATACTTGCTGTAGGGTATTATACGATAGGGCTTGTTTTAAATCAGTTTTGTAATTATTAATTAAATACTTATGTATGTACATATAAACGTAAATACAAACTGGTATTTTAAAATCTCATTTCAGCCAGATAGAGAAGTTAAGCTCTCTACAATTTTATAAGTACAATAATATCTTCATAAGTATGTACAATATTGTTTCTTTCTATTTCTCAACTCAGTTATTAATTCTAAATCAGAACAATCGGTTGTGAACAACGGATAAATTAATACAAATTTTAGAAGAATATTTAAAAAAAAATTACACAATGAAATGCCATTGGTTTAGACAGTATTTGCTGATGCTATTGATGGCACTAGCAGTAACGTCCGAAAGGTATTGTTTATCATCATGAATAATATTGAGTATCGGAAATTAAAAACAAAATAATAATTCGTTTAATTTAACAGTTACTATTCAATAAATGCTCCCGGTGTTATAAAATCAAATCGTAAATTGTCGGTAGTTGTTACTCTTCACGAAGCCAGTGGCCCGTGTTCAATACGTGTTGCCATTGAGGGACCAAGTTTAAATGAGTTTAAAGATGTTGATTTAAAACCATATGAATCGACACTAATAGAGTTTCTGCCAAACAAACTAACTAGAGGAGACTACAAATTAAAGGCTGAAGGCTTGTCCGGCATAAGTTTTAAAAACGAAAGTCGCTTAATTGCTTATCCAGAATATGGGCCAAAAATTTACATACAAACGGATAAGGCCATCTACAAACCTCAAGACTTGGTTAAGTTTCGTGTTGTAATATTGGATGAACATACAAGGCCGTTAAATATTAATGATCCTGTAGCTGTGGAGATATTGGTGAGTACATATGTATGTGTATACGTATGTGTAGAATATATGTATATCCTATTCCAAACTTTATACATTTCTAGGATAATGATGAGAATCGTGTTAAGCTTTTTAAGAACATCTCCCTAACTCATGGCGTTTATACTGGTCAGTTCAAATTATCCAAATACCCTGCCTTAGGATATTGGCATATTAAAGCTGTGCTAGGTGGAAGATATTCTTACTCCAGCAAGAAAACCATTAAAATACTCAATTATGTTCTACCAAAATTCAGTGTTTATCTAAAAACTCCTTCGAATGTTGTGTTGGAAGATGGTTACATTAAAGTGGTCATCTTTGGAAAATATACATTTGACAAACATGTGGAAGGCAATGCCACAATTGAATTGTGGAAAGATGTGCTCTTAGAAACCAAACATATTGACATAGAAAATTTGGGTTTTGTCGAGTTCAACATTAAAAATATAACGATTATTAGAGATGCGTATAGAGTTACCGTCAAGGCAAAACTTACTGAGAAGCACACAGGAAGGACTGAGTCTGAAAACAGAACTGTTTATTTACAAAAGCAACATTATAATTTGGTAATTCCATACGAAGAAATAGAATTTGAGAATAATAAACCATATGGCCTGAAAGTTTATGTTAAACATTGGACTGGCGCTGCTGTTCTGGATCACAAAACGCCAGTTACTATGGAACATGGCGGTAAAGTGTATGAAGCCTATTTGGACGAAAATGGTGCAGCAATATTTGAGTTTGAGCATGATAAAAATGACAATCATAAATTCCAATTTAAAGATTCTAAAGGAACGTTGTCTAATATTTACGTAAATGATAATTTGATGTTGAATAATAGAGAATTCTATTGTCGCCTTAAGTTGTTGGATGAAAAGTGAGTTTATCTATTTTTATTTATTTACTAGAAGCCTTTGGCTTAATTATTAATATTCCAAATTTGTTTTTTTTAAAACTGAGGAAGTGTATAAACTAATTTATACAGATTTACTAAATTATTGCCAAAAATTTAAATTTGCTAACATTCGAAAACCTTTTTTTAAAACAAATACGGAAACAGTTTTGAAAAATATAAATTTAATTCATTGCTCTAGAAATAAAATATTTGAAAAATACAAACTTTAATTTTACTTGTAAATGTCCAGTAGTCTTTTATGAGTATTCCATCGATTAATGCCTTTCATTTTAGACCAAAACTAGGAAAGCCTGTACTCATTGAGGTCAGTTCTATTATGAACATTCCTTACCTGATGTACACGGTAATGGGTCATGCCAGTCTCATACAGACGGAACATATTAAAGTACCGCCCAATCAAAAGTCCCACATAATTAGCATAACACCCTCAATTGAGATGATACCCCAATCCTTCATCTATGTCTATTATGTTCACAAAGGCAATTTACGTTATGAAGAAATGCGTTTAAGGTTTCCATATGAATTCGAAAATCAGGTCTGAAGTTAACCGACATTTCCTCAAATCTTAAACATTAAACCAATATTTATTTCAGATCTCACTATCAGCACCCAAGCAAGTGAAACCAGGTGAAGAGGTTACAATTACCATCAATGCACAACCCAGGTCTTATGTCAGTATTTTGGCAGTAGACTTGGGTGTTTATTTATTAGATAATTCATACGATTTAATGAGGAATGACATACTGCAAGAATTAAACTATGAACTATCTTATACGCCCATAGCGGCCACATTATATCCTGGCTTAACATCAGGCCTGTTGACCTTAACGAATGCTCATTATCCATTTGAAAATGTTCCTGGTAAGTCGACTTATTTTATGGTTTTAGTCTAGTTCCATTAATGTATTTGTTGCCAGGTGGTGTATCGCCAAAATCACAGTTTTCAAGACCACTCCGTTTTCGTAAGAAATTTCCAGAAACCTGGATATTTGAGAACTTTGTAGTGTAAGTATAAGTGCCAGTAATATATGTACGTGTGTACATAATGGATCTCTTCGTTTTATTCCAGCAATGAAACTGTCACTAAATTAACTCTACCAATACCCGATGACATAACTACTTGGCGTATAACTGCATTTTCTAATAATCATGTCACTGGCTTCGGTATAGTAAATGGACCCACAGATATCACCACCATACAATCGTTCTTTATATCACTAAATCTGCCATATACAGTGAAACGTGGTGAAATTGTCACTATACCCGTAACAGTGTTCAATTATTTCAACCAGACTTTGGACGCGGAAGTCGTTTTATATAATTATGACCAGGAGTTCTATTTTATTGAATCAACAAGCCAGGGAGTGGAAAAATCAAATGAAGAACAGCAACAAACTAAATTGATAAGTGTAGCAGAGAATGAAGCTCAGACGGTGAACTTTCTTATATATCCTCTACAAACTGGGGAAATAAATATAAGAGTTGTGGCCTCAAC
Organism: Bellardia bayeri; assembly: GCA_950370525.1. NCBI lineage: Eukaryota > Metazoa > Arthropoda > Insecta > Diptera > Calliphoridae > Bellardia > Bellardia bayeri. Next base: position 59,833,353 of record OX493265.1, read on the forward strand.
TTCTTGGGATTCGGATGCTGTTTTGCAGAAACTTAAAGTTCAACCAGAAGGTGTGCCCAACCAACAAAGTCAGTCTCTATATTTAAGTATTCCGGCAGGAGAGAAACTAAGCTCAATATTCAGCATCGTAGAGCCAGCAGATAAAGTACCCGATTCTGATTATATTACCTTTTCTGTAGGCGGTCATTATTTAGTGCCCACAGTGGAGAATTTCAATAATTTAATAGAAATGCCCACTGGCTCTGGTGATCAAAATATGGTGAATTTCGCTCCCAGTATCCTAATTTTACAATATCTTAAAGCAAATGACAAGTTGATCATAGAAAAGGGTCTGGTGGAAAGTTTGCGTACCATGATGGAAATTGCCTACCAACAACAACTCTCGTTTCGTCATGAGAATGGTGGTTATAGCGTCTTTGGCATGGGAACCGACGAGGAGCCCAGTACTTGGCTGACCGCCTATGTTGTGCGTTATCTTATTAAAGCTTCACAGTTCTTAGAGATCGAGGCGAAAATAATTGAATCTGCTTTGGAGTATTTAGCTGATCAGCAAAAGTCGACTGGCGAGTTTCTTTATACTGGTTATCTTTTAAAACCAAGTCATAAAAACGAATATGGAGTGGCAGCCTTTATACTATTGGCATTTTTAGAGAATGAGGTAAGTAGATAGAAATTAAAATGTTGAAGGAAATATTATGAAATAGTAATTCTAAGTGTAGAAACTACATTCTTATAAAAATTTAAAAGTGAAGTAATACACACAAAGTATACAGAGGGGACAATTTTGAAGTTTCAAAAGTGCTACAATCAGTTACAATAAGGCAGTTCTCTTAAAAAGAGAAAGAAAATATTTTGTGGTAGTAGTACAACAAGAATTTTGTGGACAAAACAAAATAAACAAAACAATTTGAGTTGGAACCCAGCAAGCCATATGAGTCCGAAAAGAGTCTCTTCTGACACCTTTTTCGGAGCGTTAACGCTCTTTATGAGCCCAAAAAACAATCATAATTGCTCCGAAAACCTTCATTACGTTCGAAAATGGTCCGTCAGAAAGAGCTCTTAGATAATGTCAGAAAAGAGTCTTTTATAAGGGTTTATTTGGGCTCTGTGTAATCTTGTTTTTATCATTCTTGTGTGGTACAGCTATGTTTTTTTTTTGTTCAAAGCACAAATAACAGGACAACAACGCTTTGGTACACACATAATTAAGTGGAATTTCTGAGTCATACTGCGTGCCGACTCAGGACAGTAACAAGCAAATTTTCTTTCGCTCCGAAAATGCTCCTTAGTTGGACTCTTTTCTGACTCCTTTTTCGGAGCGCTCCTAGAATGGTATGCTGGGAATATTTGAATTGAAATTTTGTTTATATGTTTGTGATTTCAAGAACTTACTAAATTGTGTTATAATTTTAATTAATTGTTATACTTTGTGATATGCATTGCGGAGTTTGTGCAATACAAAAATACTCTGTGCCAAAAATGAATTTTATTGCGCCAGAAAAATGACGAAAAATAGTAACATAAAGAAATAAAAAAGGCAGTTCTCAAAGAAAGAGACAAGTATAAAACTTCAATATCTTCCCTCTTCTGACACTTCTTTATACCCTGTGGTAATACATAAGAATTTTTAGTTTAAAGTTTGACTTTAAAAAGGTTCTGTGCTATTTATGTACTGCAGTCTTTAGCTATTTTTGTTAAATACAAATTAATATAGAAACTCTGGTATCGAGTCGGAATTCTAACAAATAAAAGGTGGTGAATATACCGAGTCCTACACTCTACTTGGCTTCACTCAGGTGAAAGCTGACTTACAATAAGAAAGCTCCAACATTTCACTAATCTTAGACTATTTTGCAGGATAGAGCAGGTTTTTAAGGAATAAATACAGGACAAATTACAAGTAGACGCCACCGATATGATCACATCTTGACACCTCGTAACAGAAATTATTAGCTAAAATTTTGGAATAGATTAAGTGAAGTAGGCACGAACAAATGACTCATTTTTCCAATCATTATTTTCAGAAATATGCCAAGAAATATGAAATAACCATACAACATGGAGTAGAATTTTTAAATTCAAATTTAAACAAGATCAATGATATTTACACATTATCATTGATAGCAACTGCTATAAAACGTGCAAAGCATGCTAATGCCAATGCTGTTATAAGTCAGCTTAAAACGCATGGTAGAGAGGAAAATGGCCTTATGTGGTGGTCGGGAAATGATCAGAATCTATCCAGTGATATAGAAATAACAGCATACGCTGCAATAGCTCTATTAGATACCCCAGGAGATCATACTCCTATCTTAAAATGGCTGATAAATCAGCGTAATTCCAATGGGGGCTTTACATCTTCTTACGATACTGTAGTGGGCATGGAGGCTCTAGTAAAATTTTCGGAAATATATAAAACTACTAGAAATGTGAATTTAAAAATTTCCTATAGTGCCACAGATCAGGAGGGCTTTGAAGTGGCAAATGATGAATTCCATGTGAATGCGAATAATATATTCGATTTGCAAAAACATGAGGTAAGTAAATGGCATAAAATATTTTCCGAACATAACAAATGATAATAAATTTTTAATTTTTTCAGTTACCAACAAACACACGTCATATTATTTTCGAAATTGAGGGCTATGGAGCCTCTTTTGTTCAACTCAATCAACAATATAACATTTTGAATGAGCAAGCATTCCAACATTTTAAAATTCTACCCAAAATAATGTTCAAAAATGCCGATGAAATTAATTTGCAAGTTTGTTTCACTTATCAAACAGATTCTTCCAACACTCTCAACGATATCACCACCAATATGGTGATAATGGAAGCAAATTTACCGTCTGGTTTCAAATATGAAGCTGTAAATATTATGCCATTAAAAGAAAACAATCTTGTGCGAAAAATTGAGATGAAAAATTCGGAAGCAACGATTATTTTATATTTGGATAAATTAGAGTCGAACATTAATCACTGCCTAGACATTCCAGCAGAGAAAACAAATGAAATATTAATGCCAAAACCGGCAGCTATAATAATGTATGATTATTACAATTTAAGTCGTTCGAATACAGCATTTTATAGTTTATAAATCAAATTTGAGTTTTTATGCGAAATTTTAAAATAGTTTTATTGAAATGGCAGAATTTAAATCTAAATCTTAATAATAGAGCAATTGATAAAAACCAAATTGAAAATTTAAAATTTTAAGTAGTGTGTCATTGTAAATATTCACTTTATATGTAACCTAAATGTAAAGTTAGATTTACACGATTGAAAGTTTCTTCAAAATTGCTCTTTAAAATGCTGCAAACTCGTGTAAACAGCAAAGTTTCTTCAAAATTTATTTATTTACATATTTATTTAATTTTGAAGAATTATTGCTGTTTACACTAGTTTGAAGCATTTTAAAGAGCAATTTTGAAGAAAATTTCAATCGTGTAAATCTAGCTTAACCTTTTCACATAAAATCCGACCAGACTTTTTTAAAAACCTTGTGACAACACTTCTAGTTTTTTGTTATTTGCTTTCTAAACATTTTAGTCCAGTTAGACCATTTTCGAATAACAAATAATTCCATTTATTTTATGAAGAATAATCGAATAAAACGTATAAATATGTTGATGTAAATTTGTCGCTGTTGTTTGAAAATTTTCATAATTTTATAATTAATCAAGTTAGAGTGCAATATTCGGCTGTATCGAATCTTTAATACCCTCCACCTAAACGTAATAAGAAATACAAAAACTACACTGGTTAGTCCTATTATATCCTTATTCTTTGTTTTCTATTCAGTCTCAGTGCAAATTTTAATGTTATTTTATATATTGTTTGAAAGACAATATTACAACATGTTGGTCGTAAATCACTAATATGATTTTATTTTAAATGCTATGAAATTTTATCTAATTTTGACCATTTGTAATTGATGTAATTATCGATTCTTACCATAATTTACAGAGTTTGTCTGATTTTCATAACAGTCTTGAGTGTAATTAAATAGTTTATAAAATTAAAATAACATTTTTCCATATTCACCACAAGTTAAGAAACATAGTATAAAACAGAATAAGATTATAGAGATTAATATCTTATATTAATTGAATTTGATCGCAATAACTTTATTTACAAGAGTTGTATGATTGGTTGTTATACTCGAAAGTGGACTTAATTTGGGAGCTATTGCCAAATATGGAGTGACAGCTACCAAAGTCAGTAGCATAATGCCGTATAGCCGATTGTTAATACGATTTCTGGATTACAATCGATATTTATTAGACATAATTGAGGGTTAACTTGTTTTTGGGAACTGGTACGTATGTATAAGTGAGCAATTACAAAACATGAGCCGATCTTCTTAAATTCAATCAAATGAGGTTTAATGTACATATTAGTCTTAACCAGAATTTCGGTAGTAGACTTAAATGGGGGATATAGTCAAATATGTACCGATATTTTCAAAATCCAGCAGTTTGATTTTGGCATATTTTTGGATCGGTATCGTTATTTGTACGAGATTTATTTATGGTGAATAAGGTCAAATATGGACCGAAATTCACAAATTTCTGTTGTGTGATTTTTGTGTATAAGCAAATAAGCTATGACAAATTATGGACCGACCATCATAAAATTTAGTAAAACAATGTACATATATATCTATAACAATTATTTGTGTCGAATTTTAGCCTGGTAACTATATTTATAACATATTTATACGTATTTAAGTGAATTTTAGATGTGGACTTTATATTTCATTTTGCGATTTCTTTTTCATGACACTTATTTTTGCTGAATACTTAAATTTTGTAGGCATTTATTTATCATAAAGCCAGATTTCGGCAAGATATTTGTAGGTGAGGCTATAAGTAATCATGGACCGATTCTTACTATTCTCCTCATACTTTCTTCTTTTGTCGTAGAATTAACGTGTACAAAATTTGATGGCAATATACATATATATTTCAAAAAATTGCAAGAAAAATTTTTAAAAATATCAAATTTTTAAGGAGGTTGTCTCACATTTTAATTCAAAACTTCTGTTCTAATATACCGACTTTTCAATAGCAAACTGCTTAGGAGAACTATAAACGGTTTTTTGCAAACTATGTTGATTTTGGTTGTGTCCTTTGGACGGGAGAGTGTTTTACACAGACAGACAGACAGACGGACATAGCTCAATCGAATTAAAGTTTCTCAGTGTTACACACGGAATGACAAACTTATACGAATATATACCCTTATTCACCACTTGTGGTGGTAGGGGTATAAATATAGCAACAACACAACACAAAAAATTATGACGTCAGAATCTTTATAAAGAAAAACAAAAAAACTTTGTTTATTCAAATTGCAATCAGCTGTTTTCTTGAATGTAACTTGAAACACACAATTGGAACAAGAATTTGAAAGCAAACTCGTACCAAGTACATATAAACGTTATGGTTAAAAAGTGTGAGTGTATTAAAATTTTAAAGACAAAACTTGATCGTTGGATAAATTGTTATATTTCAGGTAATTTACATTAGAGAATCCCGTAAATTAAACCTTCGTTGCATGATTTAATTTCCGCAAGGATAAAATTTGTTCAATTGTGATGTTTTAAGAAAAAGTTACGTAATATATCATATATGCAAATTCATGCAGAACAAATTAAAAGCTAAACTTTTCAGATTTTAAATAATTTATTTTAAAGTAAAATGTTACTACATATGTACATAGTTTTTATTAAATCAATTTATATTATTACAAATGAAATTTTTTAAAACAGTTTCTAGCTTTGTTGAAGCACAAACTAGTATCGCACTTTCTGCATTTCGTTTTGCGGAATAGGCAAACTTCTTTGATGCTTTCGCTGCAAAATTGCAAGGAAACAATTAAATCTTATACCCAAATATTATATCAGAAATATTGTAGTAAATACCTTTATAGCAAGATTTCTTGTAACTTGTGAAGGTCTCCCTCGCAATGTTGATGTTTTTCCCATTTTGCAAAAGGTTTCGCCCACTATTAAACGAAAATCTGCCAAACACTCCTTGACTTCGTTGCCTTTTTGCGCTTCAGCACGTTTATATAAAAGCCAAGCATTAACCAAGGATGTATGAACTAAGTGGTAAAAAAAAGTCGCAAGTACCATTTTTTAGAGCGAATTTTGATTTTGTTACACCCTATGAACGAATCCAACAAGTCAATTCCACCCATGAATTTGTTGTACTCTAAAACTATATTAGGGCAAGCAATGGTTATTTTCCGTCCTAGTTTTTTATCAAATCTTTTCACTGTTTTCTCAGGGTTCTTGCCACAATAGTTTGACATAAGGTTAACAATTTTCTTGTCCCTCCAAGAAATAAGAGATGCATATATAAAAGTTGTCAACCAATGCAACTTATTCAAAGGATTCTCCACGTGGTCTTTTCATAATAACTTTGTCATCCAAAAATTTAAAGTTTCGAACTCTATTCCGCCGCACTGTTCCAAGTGAATATATTCCGCGTTTAGATAATGTCTCCATTAGTTACAGAGATGTGTAATAATTGTCAAAATAAACTTTGAAATTTTGTTGAGATGCAACATCTCGCAATAGTCTAATGACAATATTTGAACTAGAGCCCAAATCTGGTTCTTCAGAAAGTCTATGCACGGGATTGTTCTCTTAGCCTGTATATATTTCAAAATTATAATTAAATCCGGATGTTCCAGCTAGCACGTATAGTTTAAAGCTCCATTTATGTGGTTTCATTGGCAGATACTGTTTGAGATATGACTTGCATTTTGTGGAGCATAGTTGCTCATCTACGGAAAGGCAGTTTTTATATGGTACCGACTTAAATTTTTCAACCAAATGGTTCACCACAGGTCTTATTTTAAAAAGACGATCAAAACTTGGATCACTTTTAGATTTCATTTCGTCATTATTACTGAAATGTAACATTGATTTAATTTTCTCGAATCTATTTACAGACATTGTCTCCTGTACAATTTTGTTTCCGATAATAGGTGTCCAGTAACGTCGGTTGTTTGGAATTTGGATTACTGACATGACAATGCATATACCAAGAAATTTTTCTAGTTCCAAATCATAAATATTCCCAGAATTTTCTGGATTATTTTGGCAACTATATAAGTTTGATTGGTAAACAATAGACTTTAAAAGATCATCAGAAAAAAATATTTGAAATAACTGCAAGGTCCACTTAAATTTAAAATATGGTCCGGCAGGTTTTCACTACCCTTAAAATTTATATCTAGGTCGTCACTATCAAAATCTTTTTGTTTCCAAATAATTTTACTATATCTGTCTTTGAAAGAGAGTATACCACCAATTTGTTGCTTCTTATGCAGATTCTCATCTAAAGAGAAATCTTCTCCTGCACCTTGTTCTTCTTCTACGTTATGACCTCGATTTACATCAAACTCCATGCCAATATCTCCATCATCATTTTTTGAGTTGGTAGGACCACGCCTACTTTAACGCCCACTTTTTTATATTGATTAATTGCTTCTGCATGGCATTTTACAGATTTACTTCAATCAAATTGTATACACATCTTACTGAAGGCGAGGTAAAAATAAAAATGTTATGTGCCACGTCCACTTTCATGCCCCATCTCAAAAAATAAATGTTTGTATGCATGTCCTTTATATAATCGTAAACTATGTATTTGATAATGTGATTATCTTTGGCAAAGTTGTTATGCATGAGCCCGGGAAGGTTTCTGAGTTGGTATGAACACGCCTACTCTAACGCCCACTTTTTTAATTAATTACAACGCCTGCCGGGAAGGCCAGTCCGCTTGACCGATCTTACTAAAACTTTGACGGGATATAACAAAGACTCCGGCATGACTAAGCATACTTTTTTCGACCTCCTACTTTTTTTAAAAATTAACAAAATCAATAAAATTACTCAAAATGAAGTGAATATTTGTGCAATGCCAGTAGTCAGGAATTAAATATAAGAAATCCCCGGACAACGCCTGGATCAAAAAGTGAAATAATTTAAATGGAATTATAAGGGAACGCTTTATTTTCAATATACATACACTGGTTTTTAATTGAGCCAGTGTTATCTTTACAACCTAATCTAATAATCTAAGGAGGAGGGGAATGAGATGGTGAATAAGTGGAAGAAACAGATATTTAAGATGACATTAATGATAACGTTGAAATAGACAAAGAACATATTTATTAAAATGTATATACGTATCTAAGTGGTATTAATAAAGGTGGATCTAAACGTTACTACTTTCTGTAGGACTTGATGAATGAAAAAACATATTTTACATTATTTAAAATTTTTTGAATTATTCGAATAATTGTTTTAATTCTTCGAATTTTCATTTGTCTTGATACATCAACAAGTTAAGGGTCAGTTTTTTTCGATGGGCATTTTTTCGAAAAATTCAAAATTGTCACCTGAACTTTGCGCAAAAACTTTACATGGACGGATGGGCATCTTTTAATCGACTTACTGACTTATTGAAGTAAATGAATCGATCAGTGTACTTTAAGGTGGGTGTTGCACTAATATTTATGGGCGTTACAAACATCACTACAACACCAATTTATCCTGCACACTATGGTGTTATAGGGAATAAATATATAAAAATATATATAAACAAGTAAGAGTGCTATATTCGGTTATGCCGAATATTATATACCTTTGTTGTGAATGCATAATTATATTATACTAGCTGACAGCCCCGGCTTCGCTCGGTATTTACTAATGATTTGTATTTGATATAGAATTAAAAATTAAGACACAAAAATTTCAGTAATAGAAAAAATAACAAAAATTTGTATCAATTTATTGCTTAAAAAGTTTCTTCAAAATTCGATTATTTTTATATGCAACAACAATTATTAATTAAAAAACAAAAAAAATTCATTTTAAAGCTTGATGGTAAACAATGTTTTTTGTTCTTCTATTGGGACAGAAATTGAATAGTACTGACGGTGTACCGACACTCGAGCACGCAACATACAATTGACCGTGGGAAAAACATTGGAATTCTAGATTAAAACCCACACACTTTTAAAGATTGTCCTTGAGAAATTGGACGCGTTTAAAATTAGATTGTAGATCACTTGGTTTCTAGGTGAGTTTTGCTAAAATTATCTCATACTTAAAAAAATGAGAAGTGAAAAGGAGGCTTTGGTGTCAGTTGTTCAAGTTTCTTCAAAAACTGTCTCTTATTAAGAAAAATGAGAAGAGAAAAGGAGGCAATAATTATTAAAAACTTAAAATTTCCGAGTTTTACCAAGAATTTTTTAATTTTTTTTACAAACCATCTCCTGAGAATTTCAAATCGAATAAAAAAACCAGCCAAATCGCTCCAGCCGTTCTCATGTGATGCCATTACATACATGGACCATTTAATTTGTATATATATATATAGATAATAGACCGATTTTACCAATTTTCAAATCCCAACCATTTCTAATAAACAAACAATATTTGGATACTTTTTATACCCAGCGCCAAAAAGATGAGGGTATATTAAGTTTGTCATTCCGTTTATAACATATATAATATTCTAAGACGTTCGTTTATCTGTCGGTATGTTGAAGGCGCGATATAGCTTCGAAAAAAACAGAGAACAATGAACATTATTTATTTCACCGCATGCTTGGTATTGAAAATGTGTAAAATTGGTCCAATGGGATCCAAGTTATAGAGCAAAGTTTCAGACAAACTCGTTTTTTTTATATATTTTTTTGCTATTTTCCTAAAATCTAATGCATATAATATCATGAAATTTTGCACATTTTATTTTTATTATAGAAGGACAAGTCCTGTTGAGAACAGTAAGAATCGGTCCACAACTTCAAATACAAATGTCTTCAAGGAATATGGATTTATGGTTGTCTATAGAAAAGCAGTATCCATACAAAATAAGGCAAAAAAAGGTTGCATGTAACGAGAAATCTCAAGACGATGTTTTGATTGCATTGGTCCATATTTTGATATAGCCCCATACAAAGTTCACTTCCGAAAATTACTTAATATTTATACATAGATGCGCATAAACCTCTTATTAATATAATCATCAAGTTGAAATTCAACACAAATTGTTCACATAGTTATAAATCGCCGTACCAAATTTTATGATAATCGGTCCACTTTTGACCGTAGCCTTCATAAAAAGTCCACTTACGAAAATCAATTAAATGCGCAGAAATATATTATTAAAATCATTAAAAAGTCGAAATTCAACACAAATAATCCGTATATACATATAAATCGTGGCTATATTTGATCGTGGCCTATATTAACTCCATATCCGAAAATCACTTAAATGGGCATAAATCTCTAATAAACATCACTATAAAGTTGAAATTCGACTAAAATCATCCACATATGTACTTATACATATAAAACGACTTACATAAAATTTCATGCTGAACAGTTTGTAATCAGCTGTATTATGAGTGTCGTTTTCTTTTTACGACAACGACTGTTTCGTAATAGATTAAAGAAACAAATTTAATTTTATCTATATTTTATATCCCGATAAACCTTTTTTATGTAAATATTTAATGATACCACGAATTTCTAATTTTTCCATTGTAAAAAAATAGCGGATGCGTGTTCTTTTGAACACTTGTTTCTATATGAAGGAGTTGCCAGATCGAAATTTAACATGTGTTCATAGCAGAGATGGAAGTTTCCAAAATACTTAACTTTTTTCTATTTATACAGTGTTTTCTGTTCTAGGCTAAGAAGTTTCCGAACCGCGCTCGTTTTAATATCTAATTTATTGTGTGACATAGCAAATTGCTACATGCTGCAAAGAGATATACAAAGGGCTGTTTTGAAAGAAAAATATAAATATAAAATGTGTCTAGTAACACCTAAAGTTCTATAAATTTTGTTCTTAAGATTAAATTTTAAAAACTAAATAAACTTCAGACACATACAAATTACGGTACATAATTTCATGACGATCGCTCCATAATAGTTGAGAGCACTCATGTAAGGGGGATCCGCAAAATAATATAAATACAGGGTCCAAATAACCGCATTCGTGATCGAATGAGCTATCGTATCGAAAAATGATTACGATATCGAAATTATGATAAAATGTACTAAATTTCTTGCTCGATATCGAATGCCATAATCTCAAATAAAAAAATTACGATAAATTTTACTCGATATCTAATGCGGTAATTTGGCCCCAGTATAAATCGTATCGGTAACGATACAATATGTAACAAAAATCAACCAAAACCAAGCATAAGATTCGGCAAAGCCGAATATAAAGTCTTACTTGTTATTTCTATGATCAATATTTCGATATGTTACAATCGGAATGACAAACTTAAAATACCCCCAAATATATTGTAAGTAAATAATGTGTTGCTTGTGCGAATATTTAAGAACCAGTTCATATATATATTTTTTTTAATTAAATGCGTTTTTAAAATTCGAATAACAGAAATTTTATTCCCAATAATAAGAAACAGGTAATTTGAGAAAAGAAACGCGAGAAATTAGTTTATTTTAATACAAAGTCGCATCTATCTCTGCAGATAATACTCATAAGAGAATGTACGTAGGTAATTATACAAATATATATTTTTTAACAATTTCAGTTTTAAATATTTGTTAAATTTAGTTACTTATTAAATATCAATGAAAGCAAACACTTGTGAAACGGTTTAAAAATTAAAGATTTACACTATGACGCATTATTGCTTTTACCAGTACTTGCTGATGCCGTGTTTGGCTCTAGCAGTAGCCTCTGAAAGGTGGCAATTATTTGTTTTAAATTATATTTAAATTTAACTGAAATAATGCACTAGTTTATTTAACAGTTATTATTCAATAAATGCTCCCGGTGTTATAAAACCAAATCGTATATATTCCGTTGTTGTTGCTCTCCACGAGGCCAGTGGTCCGTGTTCGATACGTGTTGGCATTGAGGGACCCAGTTTCAATGAGTTCAGAGATGTAAATTTAAAACCATTTGAATCGCAACAGTTAGAGTTTTTACCCAAAAAAATAGTTGCGGGAGATTATAATTTATATGCTGAAGGCTTAGCCGGCCTGAGTTTTAAAAATGAGAGTCGTTTACATGAACATCCAGTCTATGGTGCAAAAGTTTACATACAAACCGATAAAGCAGTGTACAAACCTCAAGATTTGGTTAAATTTCGTGCTGTAATATTGGATGAACATACAAGACCTTTAGACATAGAAGAACCTATACATGTGGAGATATTGGTGAGTTTATAATAATAAATAACTTACATAGACTTTTTGCAATCATATTCCTGTTAATTTTGTTATATTCCAACTTCCATATCTTTTCAGGATAGTGCAGATAATAGAGTTAAACACCTTAAAAACATAGCCCTCATAAATGGTGTTTATTCGGGAGAATTTAAATTGTCCAAGTACCCCGTTTTAGGAAAATGGCAAATAAAACTTGTTTTGGGTGGAACATATAGTTACTCCTTGACCAAAAGCATTAAAATCGACAACTATATTCTACCAAAATTCAGTGTATATTTAAAAGCTCCTTCGTATATTGTTTCGACAGATGGTTACATTAAGGTGGTCATCTATGGCAAGTATACATTTGAGAAGTACGTTAAAGGCAATGCCACAGTTGAATTGTGGAATGAGTACCCATCAGTGCTTCTCCAAACCCAGTATGTTGACATAGACAATTTAGGTTTTGTGGAGTTCAACGTTAAGAACGAAAATGTTTATAGTCTCATTGTCAAGGCGAATCTAACCGAGAGGTCCACGGGTAGAACTGAAACAGAAGCACAAAATATTTATTTACACAATCAACATTATAATTTAAGAGTTCCAGACAATGAAATTGAATTTGAAAATAATAAACCCTATAGCCTGAATGTTTATGTGGAGCATTGGACTGGAGCTGCAGTTTTGGATCACAAAACGCCAGTTACTATGGAACATGGCGATAAATTGTATAAAGCCTATTTGGATGAAAACGGTGTAGCAACAGTTGAGTTTGAACATGATGAAAATGACGATCATAAATTCCAATTTAAAGACTCCAAAGGAATGTTGCCTAATATTTACACAAGTGCAAACTTAATGTTGAACAACAGGGAATACTATTGTCGACTTAAATTGGTGGATAAAAAGTAAGTTTATATTTTTAGAAATTTCTCTAATTCATGCACTCATAGTACCTACATACTTCTACTGATACTGACTTTTCACTCATTTCAGACTAAAACTAGGAAAACCTGTACAGATTGAGGTCAGTTCGATTCTCAACATACCCTATTTGATGTACACAATAATGGGTCATGCCAGCCTAATAAAAACGGAATATATTAAAGTACCACCCAATCAAAAGTCCCACATTATAAGCATAACACCCTCAATTGAGATGATTCCCGAGTCCTTTATATATGTATATTACATACAAAAAGGCAATTTACGTTATGAGGAAATGCGTTTAAGTTTTCCAAAAGAATTTCAAAATCAGGTTATAACAACAAAATTTTAAACTAATTTCGAATTAATTTAACAAATATCAGTTATAGATTTCACTAACAGCACCTAAACAAGTGAGGCCCGGCAAAGAAGTAACAATTGATATAAATGCCCAGCCCAGGTCGTATGTTAGTATATTGGCCGTGGACATGGGTGTGTATTTATTGGATAATAGCTATGATTTGAATAGAAATGATATACTGGACGACTTGATTAATGAACGGTCATATTCTCCCATGGCGGCTAAGGTATATCCCGGTATAATATCTGGTCTGTTGACACTAACCAATGCTCACCATCTCTTTCAAAATGCCAGTGGTAAGGAAATTCTCTTTTGTTAAAGTCTAGAATTGATTTAATATAATTTTATTAGTTGGTATTATTTCATATGATATCCCTTCGAATTTATATCGTCTTCGTCAAAAGTTCCCAGAAACCTGGATATTTGAGAATTTTTATATGTAAGTATGAATGAGAATTTCTAAATATTTTGGAAATAAGAAAGTTTTGCAAAAATTTTAGTTTCTATCACAATTTTTTTTATTAATCTATATATTGTCGTCTTGCCTGCAAAATAAATAGCCTACATGTTGTAACTACACAAGGTTAGTGCAAATCGGCAACAAATACAACACAATACAAAAACAAAACGCATTTTGTTTGTGTAAAATAATGTACTACTGCCAAAAACACTTGAATAAGTATTACTTTTGACATAAGTAAATTGTAAACAAAATCAGTCAGCTGTGCTACACTCACCTTGTATAGTTACACCATGATAGTCTACATATAGCTGAAAGTCCACACCAAAGCTGGTGGTCCACAACTGGCTTTTTAGCGTCAACGCTATACCACCATAGTGGGGAGGGTATACTGGATTTGTGCATATGTTTGAAACGCCCAGAAATATTGGTCCAACACCCACCTTAAAGTATACCGATCGACTCAGAATCACTTTCTGAGTCGATTTAACGCGTCCGTCCGTCTGGCTGGCTGTCTATGTAAAGCTTGTGCACAGAGTATAGGTTGCAATTTTGAGGATATTTTGATAAAATTTGGTAAGTGATATTTTTCGGCCCAAGGACGGATGGGATTGAAACTGGTGGAAATCGATTAATTATTTCACCTTGCCCCCACACAAAAGTCCTCCCGAAATTGGGGTTTACCGATCATAAACGTTTGAATTATGCAAGGAACCAAACAAATTTCATCAGAAATGAGTGGTAAATGAAGCCAAATCACATCTATAAATTTTGTGCAGATCGGTCCATAATTAGTCGTAGCTTGGTATCCAAATAATATTTTACACAAATATATCTTATATGTATACAAACAATACGATACAATTTTATTATGATCGGTCCATAATTAGTCGTAGCTCCCATAAATGGCCCACTTCCGAAAATCACTTTAACGATCATAAATTTCTTAAGAATGTTGGTAATCAAATAAAATTCGACACAAGCAATATACAGAAATGATGACACCTATTTTTATAATGGCCGGTCTGTAGTTAGCCGAAACTTGCATATAAGACCCTCCCCGTATCAACTTTAACCTCCATAAATCTTTTAAAAGTATTTATATCGAGATAAAGTTTAACACTCACATAATATTTATATTCACAGAAATCATGACACTAAATTTTTGGATGATCGGTCCATAATACGTCATATCTCCCATATAGCGCACATTTCCTAAAAACTGTTTTATACATATACTGGGTGTAGGGTATTATATAGTTGTTGTTAAAAACCCCTTAATAAATTAGAATTTAAATTGAAAATTCAAACTTAATTGGGAATGATTATTATCATTTGAGAGAAAATTCTTTGGCATTTATTTTTTTAAGATTATATCTATTAAATGTTGGCCGTTGCTACGTCGCAGATGGTCTATCCGTTGAGTACAATTTTCGATGACTCGTTCGAGCATTTCGACTGGTAACTGGCAAATGACACGCGTGATGTTTTCCTCAAAGGCCTGAATCGAAGCGGGTTTGTCCGCATAAATTTAACACTTTACATATCCCCACAGAAAAAAAGTCTAATGGTGTGATATCACACGATCTTGGTGGCCAATTAACCGGCTCAAATTCATTAATTGATGCGATGTGTGGGAAGTGACGTCATCTTGCTGAAACGAAATGTCGCCGAGATCACGAGCTTCAATTTCAGGCATTAAATAGTCGGTTATAATGACACGGTCGCCACTAACGGTTAAGTTTGCACCGGCATCATTTTTAAAGAAATATGGACCGATGATTCCACCGGCCCACAAACCATACCAAAATGTGTTTTTTTCTGGATGAAGTGGCAGTTCTTGAAAGTCTTCAGGTTGCTCTTCGTCCCAAATGTGGCAAATTTGTTTGTTTATATACCCATTGAGCCAGAAATGGAATTTTCGTATTAAAGTTGAACGATTTGTAAACGTTGTTCAGGCGTAAGTCATTCCATTTTGAAATGACAAACAATACTGAACAAAAATAACATGACAGCATGACACGGCTCACACGTTATCTGTCAAAAAAGGCTATTAAAAAAATCACCCGTTATTTTTAATTGCGAACAAAACCATTACGTACAAATTATATTTTAATAAAATAAACGTAAATAATTTATTCTTGTCCTCCAGCAATGAAAGCAACACCAAATTAACTTTACCAATACCTGATGCCATAACCACTTGGCGTTTAACAGCATTTTCAAACAACTATGTTACAGGTTTCGGTATAGTCAATGGACCCACAGATATCACTACCATACAACCGTTCTTCATTTCACTAAATCTACCATACTCAGTGAAACGCGGTGAAATTGTCACTGTACCGGTCACAATATTCAATTATCTCGATCAGTCGCTAGATACGGAAGTTGTTTTGTATAATAATGATCAGGAGTTCTATTTCATGGAATCAACAATACTGGAAGAGCAAAAGAAAAATGATGACAAAAACCAAACTATACATCTCACTATACCGCCAGATGAGGCCAAAACGGTGAACTTTATTATATATCCCATACAAGTTGGTGAATTAAGTTTAGGCATAAAGGCCTTTAGTTCCTTGTATACGGATGCTGTTTTGCAGAAACTTAAAATTGAAGCAGAAGGTGTGCCTAAACAAACAACTCAGTCTCTATATTTAAGTATTCCGGCAGGAGAGAAAATTAACTCATCATTTAGCATCGAACAGCCAGTAGATAACGAACCGGATTCTAATTATATTACCTTTTCTGTAGGCGGTCATTATTTAGTGCCCACAGTGGAGAATTTCAATAATTTAATAGAAATGCCCACTGGCTCTGGTGATCAAAATATGGTGAATTTCGCTCCCAGTATCCTAATTTTACAATATCTTAAAGCAAATGACAAGTTGAACACAGAAAAGGGTCTGGTGGAAAGTTTGTGTACCTCGATGGAAATTGCCTACCAACAACAACTTTCGTTTCGTCATCAAAATGGTGGTTATAGCGTCTTCGGCCAGGTAACCGATGAGGAGCCCAGTACTTGGCTGACCGCCTACGTTGTCCGTTACTTTATTAAAGCTTCTGAATTCTTGGAGATCGAGGCGAAAATAATTGAATCGGCTTTGGAGTATTTGGCCGGTCAGCAAAAGCCAACTGGAGAGTTTCTTTCAGCAGGCTATATATTGAATTCAAAAGATAAAAATATATATGGACTTACAGCCTTTGTATTGTTAGCATTTTTGGAGAATGCAGTAAGTTGAAATATGATGTATTGATAATAATATGTTTTAAATCCAAACTGATACACAGAGAATATGAAATCTCAAATCAAAAAACAAATATGACTGAAAAATATTATATTATAAAATCATTATATTGATTGCATAAAATTATCTTAAATAAAATAACTTTAACTTTTAATTTCAGAAATATACAACACAATATCAGAAAATCATACAAAATGGTATAGAGTTTTTGAATTCCAATTCAAATAATAACAGCAATGTTTATGTACTATCCTTAATGTCAACTGCTTTCCAACAAGCTAAACATGAAAATGCCAACAAATATATAAATCAATTGAAATCGTTCGCTAAAGAGGGGAACGGTCTAAAGTGGTGGTCGGCAAATGACCACAACCTGGCCAATGATGTAGAAATTACGGGCTATGCTGCTATAGCTTAGCTTGATACGCCCGGTGATCATACTTCGATACTGAAGTGGCTAATAGAGCAACGAAATGCTAATGGAGGTTTTACATCCTCTCACGACACTCTAGTAGGCCTGGAGGCTTTAGTGAAATTTTCGGAAATCTATAGAAATGTAAATAAAATAAATTTGAAAATTTCTTATAGTGCCACAGATCAGGAAGGCTTTGAAGTGGCAAATGATGAATTCTATGTGGATTCCAGCAATATTTTGGATTTGCAAAAACACGAGGTACAACAAAATTGTAGTTATTTAGCCTAAAAAAATAATCGACAAAATTTATTTTTTTTGTTTTCAGTTACCAGTAACAACACGCCATATTTTCTTCGAAATGCAGGGTAATGGGGCCTCTTTGATACAACTCAATCATCAATACAATATTGTAAATGAGCAACAATTTCGTCATTTTATTATTCACATCGAAGCAATGTATAGAAATACTCATGAAATTAATTTGCAAGTTTGCTTTTCTTATCAAACGGATTTAGGGCCACTCAACCAAAACACTAATATGGTGATAATGGAAACAAATTTACCCTCGGGTTTTCGAGGTGCAGCTGAAAATAGTATAAATCTAAAGCAAAATCATCTTGTGCGGAGAATCGAGTTTGTAAATTCAGAATCTAAGATTATTTTATATTTGGATAAATTACTGGCAAATACTCAACATTGCCTTGAGATTGCTGTGGATAAAACCAATGATATTTTAATGCCGAAACCAGCTGCGATTATAATGTATGATTATTACAATTTGAGCCGTTGGAATACACAGTTTTATACTTTATAAACAAAATTTGGAGTTTCATTTCGATTTGTTTGTAGTAAATCAAAACCAAACGCTCATTAGTCCCAATTTACACGCAGCAATTCTTTAAACTAAGCTGATTACCTTTAAGACATCACGGTGATGGGAAGATAACACGAGTACACACGAGTGATTGTACTAGCAATTTGTGTTACTCTCTGATTTGTATTACATATGTGCATACAAATGTGTGTATACTCTCAAATAAAAATACCAGTAATTTAAGCAATAAAATTGTGCTGTGTGAACACCGAAGATATTTCAAGGCAAACATTTTGTTAATCTTTTCATTAAAAATTGTGTCGTTTAAATTGGGACTTGAACATAGACTTTATTCAAAATTTACTCCATATTCAGTTTACCAATGTATTTTATACAACATGTAGGTAAAAACCGAAGGGCAGTAATACTGTGTAAACTAATCTAACTTTTAAAGGCAACATAGAACTCAGTGAAGTTTGACGAAATTCAACCTACAGCGTTATGTAATTTAAAGGGTTTTCAACAAGAACTTTGGTTTCCTCCGGGAACTTATTGACATACCAGTAGTTGAAGTTGTAGCAATTGTTAAAATAAATGCAATTTCGATAGAAAATCTCATTAAAATGTTAATGTTTTAACTATAAATGTATGTAATTCAAGAAGGAAACTAAAATACTCGTAAGAAAAATAATATTTTAAGTGGAAGCCCATTTTCATTTGGCTGGATATGTCAGACGTGCTTAGGCAATTTTTTCCGAAAATTCGACTGGAAATGCGAATAGGGTGGATAGATTGGCCTATTATTGATAATATGGATATCATTGAAATGTCTTTACAATAGCACGTTGTCACATGTCGCACGCCACATATCAATCAATCAATTTATTACAAACTTTTCTTATGCTTATCGTTTATTGCCCCGACCTTGTGATATAATCGCATGATCGAATCGTTTACTGTCTTGAAACTTAAAATCCGCTGCGTGATTAACAAAATAGAGCGGTCATTTTGCAAAAATATAATTCAAAATGTTGCTAAAAGAATCGTAAGTCGTAAGTATGCATGATTGGTTGTGATGGACATCTGTCCGACATCATTTTCTTCATTTTCAAACGTTGCTGTTTACAATACAATTAAAATTTGAATAATTGTCATTAAATTTTTATTTCGTTCTGTGTTTTACATATTTCTTTAAAAATTTGTTGAAGTATTATGACGTCTAAGAAAAGGCTGCAAACGATTCTGCAAAATTTCTTTTATATAAATATTCGTAAACATATTTAGTTGAAGACATGACAAAAGATGTTGTGTGACCGGATTTTATGTGAATAATATTTTATTGTCAATTTATTACATTATTCTTGAAATCATTTAATCAAAAATTAATACAAAACCAGTTTCAAGTGAATTTGTTTAAACCTGTGTTATTTTACTACAATATATGTAAATATCTTTTAAATGCGATTTAGAATTGTATGCATCAGCTTTTATTTCAAGTTTTTATAAATTTGGGAATTACCTAAACAGTTAAAACAAAAACATTATGCACGTTTAATTGACAAAATTAAGAATTTTTGGCAGGTAAAAAATTGTTATTGGTCAACAACATTCGTAATTTAGCCCTACCTACTATTCGCATCAGTATAAACATCTTATTGTGACCCAAATGTAATCACTGTAGAATTTAAGTACATACACAGAAAGAAAAATGGAGTACTAAAATCTAGTATTCTATTCTCAATTTTAGCCAGAATACGTACCTGAAAATTTAAGTACGTTTATACTACCATTTACTTAAATTAAGTAAAAATCGGGATTAATTTGAAAAACTAACCCTTATATTACTTAATTCAAGTATAAATTGCTCAAATTGACTAAAAGAAATGTTGATTTGAGTACAAAACAGGAATAAATAAAAAATAACAAGTGTTTTGCTTGAATTAAGTAAACAAAGGGTTAAATCAATCCCTGAGAGAAAATGAGTGAATTAAAACTTACTCTCTCATGTGCTCTCAATATGAAGTTGTTTCATATAATGCTTGAAACAAGCACGTTTGCGCTCAATTTAACCTTATTTATAGGTTAATTCAAGTACGAAAACGAACTTAAATTAAGTTGATAATACCTTAAACAAGTACGCTTTAGGATTAATTCAACTTCAGACATACTTAAATCAAGTATGGATCCGTCATTAAATCAAGAAAAAAATTGCTTAAATCAAGTACGTGCTGAGATCATTTCGACCCCAAATAGGATTAAATCAAGTATGGATTCGAGCTTAAATCAAGAAAAAAAAATTCTTAAATCAAGTACGTGCTGAGATCATTTTGACAACAAATATGATTAAATCGCGCTAAAATCAACTTTTTCGTACTTGGAAGATTCATACTTGATTCAAGTATTTTGTACTCGGTTCAAGTAAAACCGTACTTACCGTACTATTGACCCCTATCTGGCTTGATTCAAGTACGGATTACTTGATTCTTTTTTTGAGTGTATGTACATGAAGTGATTGTTGATTTTTATTAACCATTGAAATTTTACCGGAGATCTTAAGGTAAGATTTAACAAGTAGTCTCAAAATGTTTGAAGTCGTCATAGTTCCTATGAAACGTTTGAAAAAGGAACAACATGAGATATATCTGTATATATATATAAAGATATTGCGCCATCATATAGATTGATCTTATAAAATGTGTTTATAAAATTTACATAAATTTTACTAGAACAAATTACATATTGTATTATTAACCTTAATTACGTTTTTATAATTATTTATTAATTTACTAATTATAAATCTTTGATTTTTTTGAACTTTACTGTTTGACTGCCAAAATCTGATTGTTCTACTTCTTGATATTTGATCATGATTGTGCAGCCTTGATTTGTTTACTTAAATATTTTTTTTATAACAATAATATCATAAATCTTATTATAACATATTCTGTTCTATTAATATATTTAGATGTTTAAATACTTTCTGTTTAATTTGAGTATCGCATGAAAAGAGGCAAGTAAAAAATTATAATATTAATATGTATTGATAAGAAGCTATGTATGTGTATATGTATGTATGTATATGAGTACAATAAAATATATTATAACTTTTAGTAACAATGGTAAAAGTGGTTCTGTTGGTTGTTCTAGAAATGGTTTACTATTTTAGCAATCGAACGAAGCCAGATTAATAAAAAAAATACATAATTGTAAGTTAAATATTGATTAACTAAAAATAAAACAGTTTTTTAGAAATGGTCACTATATGACTTATTATGGACCGATCATCCAAAAATTGTTTGCCATGAGTTCTTAAATATAAATATTATGTATGTTAAACCCTATCTCGATATATGTAAATACATTTAAAAGAAAGTGAATTGCGGAGAAGGTCTTATATGGAAGATAATTATGGACCGATCACTATAAAATTAGGTTTCGTCATTTCTGTATATATCAAACTTATTTGTTTTAAAGTTTATTCCAATACAAATATTTTTAAGATATTTATGGTCGTTAAAGTGATTTTCGGAAGTAGGCTTTACATCGGAGCTATGACTAATTGTGGACAGATCATTATAAACTTGGGCTGAATAATTTTTGTATATATGCAAAATATTTGTGTTGAATATTATTTGAATACCAATATTTTTAAGAGAGTTATGCTCTTTAAAGTGAGTGGGCCTTATATGGGAGCTATGATCAATTATGGACCGATATGCACAAAATTTGTAGATATCATTTGGCTTCATTTTCTACTCATTTGTGGTGAACTTTATTTGGATACTTGCATAATTCAAACATTTATGATCGTTAAACCCCTATCTCGGGAGGACATTTGTATGGTTGCCAGGTGAAATAATGAACCGATTTCCACCAGTTCTAATCCTATACGTTCTTGAGCCGAAAAAATATAATGTACTAAATTTTATCAAAATACATACATATCTTCAAAATTACGACCTGTACTCTGCGCACAAGCTTTACATGGACAGCCAGCCAAACTGACGGGCATGGTTAAATCGACTCAGGAATGGATGTTGGACCAATATTTATGGGCGTTACAAACATCAGCGCAAATCCAATATCCAATCCAATATACCCTCCCCACTATGGTGGTGTGGGCTATAAAAAGGCTAAGAAAGCCAGAAGCTTAAACAAAAATTTCGAGCCTAAAAGGTAAATAAACAGGCAAAATCTAGCCTTAAAAAGATGCTAAGCTGGCAACACTTCTACTTAAGGTCTGTATAGACGATCGTCAGATATTACAACGTTGTATATACATAGCTTTAGTTATTGAACATTATAGTTTAAACACAATGTTTATTTTCGCTTAGAAAAAACCTCGCATTTTTAAGTAATTTGTCGGTCATTTTATGATTGGAGTGTTACCGTGTGACAGTTGTTTAAGCTCAAATTAGTTAGTTTATGATATAATAAACTAAAATTTTTAGACAACAATCGAAAACATGTAAAAATCACATATTTAGGTTTTGTATAAAACATTTACATTTATATTACCTACAACATTAGGACAGCTATTGTAAATTAAGACGACTTACAACTCCTACGACATCAGTAGTGAATTAATAAATTGCCTAAGTACAGGTAACCATCCTACAACACGGTAGATAGGTTGCTAGAAAACGTCGTGTTGTAGGAAAACGTGTTATATGAGGCTATAATTTTAAATTAATTAAATTAAATATTTTCTTTAAATTCATTGTTTTTATTAGAAATGCAAAAAAATACATAGACAAAAATAAACAAGAGTAACAGGGACGCAAAAATTAGTACTTTTGTACTATTTTGGTACAATTTTAACAACTCAATCATACAAATCCATTTAATCGTGTTAGATTAAAACCGTTTTGTAGATGAGGAGGGTTGTTGAATAAATCGAAAATTTATACGGGTTTTTCAAAATGTAAAAAAATTGGTTTCCCTTTTTGGGGTTTAGAATATTCCAGCAGAATAAAATTCAATGAATAGGAAATGCAGGAAATTTTCTAGAATAAATAAGTTTTGCAATTTCCAGAGTTAAAGAATTTTCAGAATAAAATTAGAGACCTTAATTTGAAGTTAATGGTCCCACTTTTGAAGCTAATAAAATATATCCATTTTAATAAATCCGTATTACAAAAACTAGGCTCAACAGAGGTGAAAAGTCTTATATAAAAAACATGGGGCCAAATCACCGCATTCGTGATTGAATGAGCTATCGTATCGAAAAATGATTTCGATATCGAAATTATGATAAAATGTACTAAATTTCTTGCTCGATATCGAATGCCATTATCTCAAATAAGAAAATTACGATCAATTTTACTCGATATCGAATGCGGTGATTTGGCCCCTGAATTTCAACCTAGATAAAAGTCAAATCAAATCAAATAAAAATAAACTAACTTATGTCTACGGACAATGATCAGCAGAGGCCAAACATTTTTAATGTCTATTAAGTTAGGACGGCAAATGCTAGATTTGTCCAAGACTTGTTATTACAATTTATATTGTACAGTTTTTAGTTTAGTTTAAATAAATTTATTACTTTTATTTTTAATTATGTAAATTACTTAGGAATTTATTCACATCTTACTAATATTATTACAATTAAAATTTGTTTTATTCCCATTTAATCGCACAACAAAACAACAACTCGCCACCAACCGAGCTTTTTTAAGCTTTTTTGTAAACACATTTTATTATTAATTTTTTATTAAAATTTTATTTAATAAATTTTACACTGTGTTTCATACTATAATTACACTTGCTATTTGTTATACCCTACACTACCATAGTGGGGAGGGTATATTGGATTTGTGCTGATGTTTGTAACGCCCACAAATATTGGTCCAACACCCACCTTAAATATATCGATCGGCTTAGAATCACTTTCTGAGTCGATTTAACGATGTCCGTCCGTCCGGCTGGCTGGCTGTCTATGTAAAGCTTGTGCGCAGAGTACAGGTCGCAATTTGAAGATATTTCGATAAAATTTGGTACGTGATAATTTTTCGACCCAAGGACCGACGGGATTGAAACTGGTGGAAATCGGTCCATTATTTCACCTGGCCCCCATACAAATGTACTCGCAAAATAGGGTTTACCGATCATAAATGTTTGTATTATGCAAGTATCCAAACAAATTTTAACAAATGAGTAGTAAATGGAGCTAGATCACATCTAAAAATTTTGTGCAGATCGGTCTATAATTAGTCGTAGCTCCCATATAAGGCCCACTTCCGAAAATCACTTTAAAGACCATAACTCACTCAAAAATGTTGGTATCCAAATAATATTTAATACAAATATATCTCATATGTATACATACAATACCATATAATTTTATTGTGATCGGTCCATAATTAGTCGTAGCTCCCATATAAGGCCCACTTTCGAAAATCTCTTTAACGGTCATAAATTTCTTAAAAATGTTGGCAATCAAATAAAATTAGACACAAATAAGTTTCTTATATACAGAAATAATGACACTTAATTTTATAATGGTCGGTCCATAATTAGTCAAAACTCTCATATAAGACCCTCTCCGTAATTCACTTTAATCTCCATAAATCTTTTAAAAGTATTTATATCGAGATAAAGTTTAATACATATAATATTTGTATTCACAGAAATCATGACACTAAATTTTGGCCCAAAATAGGTGATATCTCCAATATAACGCCCATTTCTGAAAACAGTTTTATACATATACTAGGTGTAGGGTATTATATGGTCGGGCTCGACCAACTGTACTTTTTTACTTATTGTAAAGTTACAAACAGTTTTTTAAAACGTGTGCAATTCTTAAAGATGGCAAATGATCAATTTTTATTCTAAATTTGGGAGACCACTTCATTAATTTAAAAGAGAAATTTTGCATTAATATTTTGTTAGTGTTTCATAACTAAAATTACATTTTAAGCCAAACAAAGAATAATACTATAGAAACAAAAGTGTATCTGTTATTTATTCTTATAATGAAATTTTCAACACTTTGCTATAAAGTGCCAAATGTGAATTTGAAAAAAGCCAAATTTCAATTTACAGAAAAAGTTTTCGAGGGATTGCCAAAAAAATAAATGTAACCAGTATATATAATTTTTGCAATTTGTAGTAACACATTTTTCGAAATAATTCGGACTTTGTGGTGAAGTTAAATGCGTCTAAATCAACCATAAGTAGACTATTATCTTAAGCTATGAATAGACGATCGTCAGATATTACAACGTTGTCCGAAAAATGTTCAGAAAATGTGTAACAACCGTGTGAACTTAAAATTTTTGTCTTCCAACGTTGTAAGAAAAAGTATTTTCAGTACATTGCAAGACAAAAATATTGTCAGACATCTAACAATCGTGTAAACACACAATTTTGTCATGGTCATTGTTTTAATACAATTGTGAAACACTTTTCATTGTCATATGCATCTGCTAATAGGCATTGTCATAGACATTATTTCTAAACTCTGTATGTACTGTATGTACATAAAGAAACAAACAAATCCCCTCTACATTAATAACATTTAATAACATCCTCGCTACTTCCTAGGACATAAGCAGATAAAATGGTTTCAATTGCTCTTTTTTGTTCCATGACAATATTTAAAATTTTTAAACACACACACAACGCTTCAGAACGAATTTGACAATGCCACACAACAATCTGACAACCGTGTGAACTGGCAATTCCGGTTGACAGATAAATTCATTGTGTGACAATTGTGTGCCAATGAAATTATTAGCTTTCCTACAGTCGTCTAAACTGACAATTTACTATTTGCTAACAATTTTTTCAATGTCAGTACATTGCTAGCACATTGCTAGATCTGACAACGTTGTAATATCTGACGATCGTCTATACATAGCTTTAAACTATTACTCCACAGAAGCTGTTGCCTTTGCCAAGGCTATTACTACGTCAAAAAAAAAAAAAACAGCTAGACCTGAATTCACAAAATAAAACTTATAAACTAATTGGGAATAGCTAAGCCGACTATCTTTGTTAATAGTTGCACTATTTAAACATATGTATATGTATTTGTTTTTTATGTTGACTTGTTTCGAAGAGAAAAATTCAATCCTGATGGTCTGGATAGTTCCAACAGCTATTGGAGAACAAACGGAAGGAACCATGATATTTTCCTAAAAATAAATTTCGGAGGCGTCCACAAAATATAAATGTATTTGAACAGCCCTCATGTTATCCAGATCTTTTGGGAAATATTAAACCATCAAATTTATGCTAAAAACCGACATTATCTACATATATCTGAAGATATAAAAATAAATCTGATGAATAGTATGTCTGATCGAATTTTTGAGTTGATTCCAAAAAAAGAGGCAAACAGATTTTAAAGAGCAAATTCTTTGTGAATATTGGTATTTAATTTAATTTTTTTTTTTTGATAATTTTCATTTTAGTGTATTTATAGTTATGAAACTCTAATCAATTTCTTTATATATTTTTACAAGGTAAAATAAAATATAATAATTATTTTTATTAAATAATATGTTTTTTGTTCACTTCACACACATGCAGGAAGTTGTCTTTGCATGGCAGGTATGACCACTTATGGGCTGATGTTATTAAACTTCGGTACGACTTCCAAGATTTGGAAGTCAACATTACTGTTGAATTTTATTTGAATGTCAATATTGGCAAGTCCTTAAAGTGTGTATCAGAAGTAGGCCTAGTATTACAATGATGTGCCATGATTTTTTATATAATACACTTATTTGTGTTGGAGACATTAGTATAGGGCCTGGGTGATTAAATAATGGGCCGATTGTAATCAATTACAATTGATCCTTGAGTTGAAAAGACATGTATAATCAATTGTAATCAAAATAATTTCCAATTTGTTTCACATGTACAGCCAGCTAGACTGTCACAGATTTCTTTAAATAACATCAGAAAGTTCAGAGTAGTATTCTTAAGCCTTACAAACGCATAATACCCTCCCCACTATGGTGGTTTAGGGTATAAATAAATCTACACGCGACTTAAGTTAACACTTTTAAACGAGTTTAAATTATTTTAATTTATTATGTTTTAAACATTTGTTAATACAAACGATTTACATTTGGCATTGTTAATTTTACCGGACATTGTAGAACTAATTATAAATGTAACAGCAAATAAGTAATATGAATTCTCTGTAACGTAAAAACCAAGTTGAAAATTATAGTCGGGCAAATTCGATCATGTAAGATGCTATACTAATTACGAGTAATAAAAATTAAATATTTATTCTGAATCCTTAAAGATAGAGAAGTTGATATCAGTTCGGTTGAAATCATTTTTCTTAACTTACGTTACGATTTTTGAATCTTATATCAATATGTCAGATAGAATTTCGAGAATAGTGATTTGAAATTTAAAATCAGTAAAATCAACATTTAAGCTAAATTTAATTAAATATTTTTTTTTTTATGCAGCACCAAAAATAATATTCTGGGTCGGTCTGTCTTTTGGAAATGGGTAAAATTGGTTCAACTAAAAATTAACAACAAAATATCCGTCAGTCCAATGTTTTTAAAACAATTGAAAATTGAGAAAGTCTAAACTAGGAAACCTTATAATATGACACGAAATTATCAAAAGTAGTTACAGCAATAGTATAGTTATGAATTTATTTAGATAAAAAGATATGAAAATCTTTGACCGCACTTTCTATTATACAAATTATTATTTTTGCAATAGCATTAAAAAAATATATAAAATTAATCAAATCGGGTGAACTGGCTAAATGTTTTTAAACAAAATGCACAAAACTCGGTTGCTGTATTATGTTTGAGGAGAATATACAAGATTCGGCATATCCAGTTGGAAGTTACAAACATTATCATAAACTAACAATACCCTAGCAAACGAAAAGAGAAAATAAGATGATTTGAGCGTTTTTATACTACCTCAGCATTCGTTTAAGAATATTTAATAAATTCAGTTATTAACACTCAATGAGAGCTAACGGTTGTAAAATACGGCTAAATAATTAATTAAAAATATAAATAAAATATATATTAAAAACCTGTAATATGAAACGACATTGGTTTATTCAATATTTGTTAATGCAATGTTTAATGTTAGCAGTAAAGTCTGACAGGTTTTGTATCTTGCAATAAATACGTATTTCAAATTCAATAGAAAACTAAAATAAGTTTCACTTTACAGTTCATCATACTATTCAATCAATGCTCCAGGTGTTATAAAGTCAAACCGTAAATATTCCGTTGTTGTTGCTCTGCACGAGGCTAATGGTCCGTGTTCGATACGTGTTGGTATTGAGGGTCCTAGTTTTAATGAGTCCAAAGTTGTGGATTTGCAGCCATATGAAGCAAAACTTGTAGAGTTCTTGCCGAAAAAATTAATGGAAGGAAATTATAATTTATATACTGAAGGATTATCAGGCTTGAGCTTTAAAAATGTCAGTCATTTATTCGAGCGTTCAGATTATGGTCCCAAAATTTACATACAAACCGATAAGGCTGTTTATAAACCTCAAGATATGGTAAATTTTCGTGTTTTAATATTGGATGAACACACGAGACCGCTAATTATTGAAGAACCTGTGCATGTGAAGATTATGGTGAGTGACTTCCTTTAAACTTTTCACATCAAATATTCTCTACTTATTTCAACATTGGCATATTTTCAGGATACGGATAATAATCGTGTTAAACAATTTAAAAATGTCTCCTTAACAAAGGGTGTTTATACTGGACAATTCAAGTTGTCTAAATACCCCGTTTTAGGCATTTGGTCCATTAAAGTAGTTATAGGTGGTCGATATGCATACTCCAAATCTAAAACCATTAGGGTTCAAAATTATAATTTACCAAAGTTCACAGTGTACCTTAAAACTCCTTCGGATATTCTTCGGGAAGATGGCTACATTAGAGTGGTAATATTTGGCAAATATACATTTGATAAACATGTGGAAGGCAAAGCCACAGTTGAATTGTGGAATAATTTTCCCGAAAAGCTCTTGCAAACCAAACAAGTTGATATTGCCAGTTTAGGTTTTGTAGAGTTCAATGTAAAGAACGAAACTGCCACAGATCTCATCGTCAAGGCTAAACTAACCGAAAAGCACACTGGTATAACTGAAACAGAGGATCGTAAGATC
The DNA here is from genome assembly GCA_950370525.1 of Bellardia bayeri. NCBI lineage: Eukaryota > Metazoa > Arthropoda > Insecta > Diptera > Calliphoridae > Bellardia > Bellardia bayeri. Next base: position 59,862,932 of record OX493265.1, read on the forward strand.
CACTTGCACACACAGAGCTATAATTTGGATATTCCTTACGATGAGATAGAATATGAAAACAATAAACCATATCGCCTGAAAGTTATTGTGAAACATTGGACTGGAGCTCCAGTTTTGGATCGCAATACTCCCATAACCATGGAACATGGTAACAATATTTACGAAACCTATTTGGACGAAAATGGTGCAGCAATATTTGAGTTTGAACATGAAAAAGATGCCGATCATAAATTTCAATTTAAGAATTCCAAAGGAATGTTGTATAATATTTACACAAGCACAAATTTAATGTTGAACAATAGGGAATTCTATTGTCGACTCAAGTTATTGGATCCAAAGTAAGTTTATTTACAATTTTTAGTTTATTGCTGTCCTTCAGAAATAAAAGGTTTACACTAGTAGTTTCATTATTGTATAAATAAATTTTTAATTTTACCAATTTCAGACTTAAACTCGGAAATCCCGTACTTATAGAGGTCAGTTCTATTTTCAATATACCTTATTTGATGTACATTGTGATGGGTCATGCAAGTCTTATACATTGGGAGCATATTAAAGTGCCGCCTAACCAAAAATCCTACACCCTAAGTATAACACCCTCAATTGAAATGGTTCCCAAGTCCTTCATCTATGTGTATTACATACACAAAGGCAATTTACGCTATGAAGAATTGCATTTAAATTTGCCAAATGAATTCGAAAATCAGGTATTGAATGTCACATTTAACAATTAAGCGAAACCTTATTAAAAAACATTTATTTCAGATATCACTGTCAGCTCCCAAACAAGTAAAGCCAGGCGAAGAAGTAACAATTGCCATAAATGCACAACCCAAATCGTATGTCAGTATATTGGCCGTGGACTTGGGTGTTTATTTACTAGATAGCAGTTATGATTTGAATAAGGATGACATCTTGAATGACTTGAATATTGAAAGATCGTATGTTCCCTTGTCAGCTTCAATATATCCTGGCATAGTATCCGGTCTGTTGACTTTAACTAATGCTCACTATCCATTTGAAAGTTGGAGTGGTAAGATAATGTTTTGATAAATATTGTGATTGGTTTAATATGTATATATGTTGACAGGTGGTGGTGGTCATGGTGGTGGTGGTTATGGGCTGGGTCTTAGTATTCGTCAAAAGTTTCCGGAAACCTGGATATTTGATAATTTGGTAATGTAAGTAAATGTATTTCATAGTTATATAAACATTTAATATCAGTTCGTTCAAAATATTTATCCATATATACAAAACTGAGAATTTAACGTCTTTAAAATAGGCTCGCTCTCAAGAGATATCCTATTGGACTATATACTCGTACATCTTTCTTTATCAAGTTATGAGAGCTTCTGGTTTCATTTCTTCTAGGACTGTTGAAGTTTTGTTTCTGTTTAGTAGACATTAATATACTCTACATGTCATTTTCTTTATAGTTTATCTATCTATGATCGATTAAGACCTTTATATTCCATTCCTGGTTTAGATACTAAACTAAAATAGAATTTTATAAAATATTTAAAAAAAAAAACAAATTTTTATTTATGGTGAATATGGTCAAATATGGACCGAAATTCACAAATTTCTGCAATATGGTTTTTGTTAATATGTAAATGATCTATGTACAATTTTGTGTCAATACCGATATTTATAAGATATATATAAAATTAAATGTCTTTTTCGGTTGTGGTCCTTATATGGGAGCTATGACCAATTATCATAGAATTCAGTACAACACTTTATATATCTATAAGAATTATTTGTGTCAATTTTAGCCTGGTAACTATATTTGTACCAAATTTATACGTATTTAAGTAAATTTTAGATATGGACTTTATATGGGGTCTATGGTCAAACATAGACCGAACAAAACAAAATTTCGTTTTGCGATTTGTTTTTACATGACACTTATTTTTGCTGAATTTTGTATTAATGTTACAATTTTTTATCATTAGGCCATATTTCGGGAAGAAATTTGTATGGGGGCTATGAGAAATAATGGACCGATACTCACAATTTCTCTCACGGAGTCTTCTTTTGTTATAGAAATAATGTGTACAAAATTTCATGGCAATAGCTGCAATATATTTAAAAAAATTGCAAGAAAAATGTTTAAAAATGTAAAATTTTTATGGAGGTTGTCTCACTTTTTTGGTCCATAACTCTGGTTCTGCTATACCGATTTGATTGATTTTCAATACCAAACTGCTTAGGTGAATTATAAATGGTTTTTTTTGTAAACTTTGTTGATTTTGGTTGTGTCTTTTGGACGTGAGAGTGTTTTAGACAGACAGATGGACATAGCTCCATCGACTTGGAAGTTCATAAGGACCAAGATTATATATATTATGTTCGGTCTCAGATGTATATTTCTCAGTGTTACACACGGAATGACAAACTTATATATAGCCCTATTCACTACTTTTGATGGTGTAGGTTATAAAAACTATGAAATTTGATCACACACTTCGGCCTTTTTTCTTTTCTATTGAAGTTCAAATTTTAAAAGAAATATTAATGTTTTAGACTCCGTGTTCAAAGTTTTAAACTAAATCCCAACTCCATAGGAGTATTTATAGATTTTGGGAAGAAAACTATTGCATTTCCAATAAAAAAAAAATTCTTTTGATTCTTTGAAGATTTAATTTTTTTTATAGAATTAATTGTTTCACCATTCCATTACAAATTAACTTAGTCAGGGCCAGATATAAAAAAGTTAACTTAATAATCTGGTTTGGAAACAATTTAAAACGGAATCAAAAGATAAAAACGTAATTAATTACCGTAACCCAAAACCAACTCTGGTTCGACTCTACTGATTTTGCACATTTTCAATACCAAACATTTTTTATAAACAAAGATTATTAGGGCTTTGAAATAGAAAAATATTCTTCTAGGCCTTTCCTATCGTATTTTCAACAAAAGTAGAGGCGATCGATCGGACATAGCTTGATCGTGTTATAATTATATAAATATATACATACGGACTTTCTGTTTCTAGTTTTACTTCAGAAAAATTGCATCTCGAACATTCGAATACTCTTTAGTTATATGCAGTCTTTGTGTTTGTAAGTCGGTATTGAAAATATCCAAATTTCTAAAACGAATCAGAATCAATTTCTAAGTCATAGTTCATGCTAAACTTTCCTACAACATCTTTCTAAATAGTTTTTAACCGATATTTTAGTATGTGACCGAGCATTGTCATGATGGTATATTACGTTTTCATTTCTTGTACCCAATTTCTCAGCTTTTGGATGAATCCTGCTGCCCACAAACGTTTTGAAATTGTTCTAAATGATTTAGCAATCTTCATGGAGTCATGCCTAAAACTTTTGCTCCTCAAGCTTTTTGGCTGTCCTGGTCGATATTTTACTACCGGTCGTTCAGAATCGCACGTTGAAACGGATGGAACACATTCACCATAAGCTGCGGTTATCAAAAGATACGCCATCTGCATTTTAATGTTATCAACCCAATATAAAACCTAATTACACGTAAAAATACTGTGCAGTATGTAAATCAATTTGAAAATCACTTTAACCAATATAAATCTCTCAAAAATGTTGGTATCCAAATAAAATTCAGTGCAAATAAGTATCATATATACAAAAGTCAAGCCATGGATAAGTCCATAATTAGTTATATCTTCCATATGATAATGCTTGTTAAAGCATCCAGAAAAATTAAAAAAAAAACTAAATCTCGAGATTTTCCGCATTTGAGATCTACATTTACAAAAACCAGTTCCAGTTCTCCAATGGTAGTATATGCTCGGGCTTGACCGACTAAATTTTCTTTTTATACTTCTTACAAGTTTGAAGCCAGTTTTTGTTTTATAATATAAAAATAAAATTTATTAACTGCAATTTTCTTCCAGAAATGAAACTAACACCAATTTAATTCTACCAATACCCGATACTATAACCACTTGGCGTATAACGGCATTTTCTAATCACGATATAACAGGTTTCGGTATAGTAAATGGACCCACAGATATCACCACCATACAACCGTTCTTCATATCACTAAATCTACCATACTCAGTGAAACGTGGTGAAATTGTTGTTGTACCCGTAACAATATTTAATTATCACAACCAGATACTAGACACGGAAGTTGTTTTATATAACAATGAACAGGAGTTCTATTTTATGGAATCAACCATACAGCAAGTGAATAAATCAAATGATAAACAGCAACAGGTCAAACGCATTAGTATAGCATCGGATAAAGCTAAAACGGTGAAGTTTCTTATATATCCCACACATGTGGGTGAGATAGATTTAAAAATAACAGCCATTAGTTCCTTGTATTCCGATACTGTTTTGCATACGCTTAAAGTAGAACCAGAAGGTGTAGCTACACAAAAAAGTCAGTCTTTATATTTAAGTATTCCGGCAGGAGAGAAACTATCCTCTTCCCTTAGCATCGAAGAGCCTGATGGGAATATACCCGATTCTGGCTATATTACCTTTTCCGCGGGGGGTCATTATTTAGTGCCAACATTAGAGAATTTTGACGATCTAATACAAATGCCTACTGGTTGTGGTGAGCAAAATATGGTGAGTTTTGCTCCCAGTGTGTTAATTTTGCAATATCTTAAAGCAAATAACAAGTTGTCCAAAGAGAAGGGCTTGGTTGATAGTTTACGTTTAGCAATGGAAGACAGCTATCAACAACAACTGGCATTTCGTCATAGCAATGGAGGTTATAGTGTTTTCGGTCAGGGGACCGATGAGCAGCCCAGTACTTGGCTTACTGCCTATGTGGTGCGTTACTATATTAAAGCCTCACAATTTATGGATATTGAGATAAAAATAATTGAAACTGCTTTGGAGTATTTGGCCGGTCAGCAAAAGGCAAATGGAGAGTTCATTTATACGGGGTATTTACTGAATTCGAATCATAAAAATGAATATGGACTTACAGCTTTTATATTGCTGGCATTTTTGGAGAATGAAGTAAGTAGCAATGGTTTTTTGATATTTCAGTGATGAAATCCCCAACATTCCAATTTCTCTTTACAGAAATACGCCACACAATATCAAACAAACATACAAACTGCAGTTGACTTTTTAAATTCGAATTTGGAAACCATTAACGATATTTATGCTTTATCACTGATGGCTACTGCTGTGAAACGAGCTAGACCTGGGAATGCAAACTCTTTTATAAATGTATTAAAATCATATGCCAAAGAGAAGAACGGTCTGAAGTGGTGGTCGGCAAATGACCACAACCTGGCCAATGATGTAGAAATTACTGCTTATGCTGCAATAACTTTATTGGAAACCCCGGGAGATCACACCCCTATCCTCAAGTGGTTAATAGAGCAAAGAAATGCTAATGGAGGTTTTAAATCCTCTTACGACACTGTCGTGGCCTTGGAAGCTTTAGTTAAATTTTCGGAAATCTATAAAAACATAGAAAATGTAAATTTAAGAATTTCTTATAGTGGCACTGATCGGCAGGGCATTGAAGTGGCAAGAGATGAATTCTACATTGACTCGACCAATGTTTTAGATTTACAAAAACATGAGGTAAACTAATAGCTGTCTTATTAAATTATGTTAATAATATTTATTTATTTTTTTTTCAGTTACCAGACACAACACGCTTTATTAATTTCGAAATGGAAGGCAATGGGGCCTCTTTACTACAACTCAGCCATCAATACAACATTGCTAATATACAAGAATTTCGTCATTTTAATATTCACACCGAAACAGCATTTAAAAATGATGAAGAACTTAATTTGGAAGTCTGTTTCACTTACCAAACGGATTCAGAAGTGACGGGCGAAACAACAAACATGGTGATAATGGAAGCAAATTTACCCTCTGGTTTCAGATCTGATGCTGAGAATAGTACATCTTTAATGCAAAACAAACTTGTGCAGAGAATCGAGTCAAAGAATTCGCAATCTACTATAATTTTCTACTTAGATAATTTGATGGCAAATGTTAATCATTGTCTGGAGATTCCTGCAGATAAAACGAATGAAATTTTAATGCCAAAATCGGCAGCCATTATAATGTACGATTATTACAATTTGACTCGTTCAAGTACAGAATTTTATAGTTTATAAATATGATAAACAATTATTTGTTATTAAATTTATTTTGCAATGTGTATATTGTAGATTTATTTTTTATTTTTTGTAAGATTTGTTAAATAAAAGTTAAAAACTTTATTAAATATTGGTTAATCCTAAGCCTTGAAAATTTCATCATGCAGAAAATCACTTTAATTTTTTTTTTTTAATGTCATACTTTATTATTATTAATTTATTTAAAAAAACAACAATTTAGAACTCAGCGCCATTATGACATTTTGTCGAGACTATCTGGCAACATTTATTTACTACATATGTATATGTGCAGTTACACTTTTAGGAATTCAAAAAAAAAAAAAAAGAAAAATAATAATAATAATAAGAAATTAACAATATATTGCATTTAATTTAATTATAATAATTATTATAGTAGAAGCATGTCGAGGTTTTCAAGCAAATATTTTTCTTCTTTTAAATACAGAAATAGATTCCGAACTTTTAACAGATATTGGCAGTTTATTGCATTGTAAACTATCGTTGTATATAATCCTTTGCTTAGTAGATTCTAGGCGGCATCTGACTGTTTGTAAATTAGATCTTTGCCTCGTATTAACACTACGAGGTCTGATTAAAAAATAACCGTTATTTTCAAATTTCGTTAGTTACGTATTTTCGATTTTCGCATTTTGTTTCTGTTATATTGGTACTCATGTCTGTTATATATGTTGGTAATGTCAGCCATTTTGGATTGTCAGTTTGTTTTTGACAGACAAAAAGGTTAGTCGTGATTTGGTGTGCTCTTCGATTTTTTACTATTCGAAAAAGTGGATCAAAAAAACTGCATTAAGTTTTGTGTAAAAAATTAAATAAATGCGCAAGGACATTTGAAATGTTGATTGCGGCGTTTGGCGGATCTACTATGAGCAGAACACAAGTTCAATTATGGTATAACCGGTTTACGGAAGGCCAAGAAGATGTCAATGGTCGCCCGAGCACATCAACAACCGATGAAAACATTGAAGCAGTGGAGAAAATGATTTTGGATAATCTTCGAATCACTATCAGAGAGGTTGCTGATGATGTTGGCATATCGTTCGGCTCATGCCAAGCAATTTTTACGGATGTTTTAGGCATGAAATTTGCGGCAGCGAAGATTGTTCCAAAGTTGCTTAATTTTTAGAAAAAACAACGTCGCATGGACATTGCTCAGGAGCTGTTGAACATCATCAACGACGATCCAGATTTCCTCAAAAAGATCATTACTGGTGACGAATCATGGGTGTATGGCTATGATATTGAAACCAAAGCCCAATCATCCCAATGGAAACGTCCCGTAGAGCCAAGACCGAAAAAAGCACGTCAAGTTCGGTAAAATGTGAATATTTTGCTCACTGTTTTCTTCGACGCACAGAATTGTGGAAAAACCAATCATGGATTTTGCACCATGACAACGCACCAGCACACACATCGATGCTTGTGTGTAAGTTTTTGGCCACTGGGCTTGGTCCCGCTGACGTTTTCCTCTTCCCAAAACTGAAGACACCGATGAAAGGAAAGCGTTTTGCTACGATTGAGGAGATAAAAGAAAAATCGAAACAGGAGCTGTTGCCGATTCCAAAAAGCGCGTTTCAGAAGTGTTTCGAGAATTGGAAAAAAACACTGGCATAAGTGTATTATATGTGAGGGGGATTACTTTGAATATCTACATATTTTATGTACACAGAAAGAAAAATGGCATTCTAAAATTAAGTTTATTTTTCTCAGTTTTAGCCTGAAATTTTCAAGTACGTTTTTACTAGTTTAAAATAAGTACAAATCGGGATTGATTTGACAAATCAAGCGCAGATTTTCTTAAAACTAGAATAGTGTTCTTGATTTAAGTAAAAAAATTCTTACTTTAAGTCCAATTTGTTCTTAAATCAAGAAGATAACTCTTAAAGCGAAAATTAAGACTTATTTTACTTAAATTAAGACAAAAAAAAAACTTTTATTTTGAGAAAAAATGGGAGCAGTAAAATTTACTCTCTCAGTTGCTCTCAATATATTTTTAATGTAACATAATAGTGTAGTTCAAGGGATCAAATGCATTTTATATCAGTCTCTATTTTCATATACAATTCATTTACAATTAATACTCGCAAGGTATACATATATCAATCAGAAATTTTTAGTTATCAATTCGACACTAATAGTATTCAAATACATAAGAATCGCCGTACAGAATTTTATGATTTTCGATCCATAATTGGTCATAGCTGCCACATAATGACCACTTCCGAAAAACACATACTCTTACATAAGCCAACATAACATAACATAACATTACTGGTATGTCAATATGTAAAATGTCAAAACTTTCATGTTATTTCAAAATGTCCCTGTTAAAAACTAAAGTTATTGCTAAAAGCTCCTTTTTAATTAGGAAATATATTTAACACATTAAATAACATTACAAACGAAATAATTTATTTTAATTATTTATTCTTAAGAATAAGATAATAATTAAATTGTTTATGAATAATTTAAAACCCGTTGAATTTATTTAAAGTAAACATGTTTTTAGAATAACACATAATAAAAAATATATTGTTTACTCCACATGTTCATACCTACCACCAACAAGATGGTTGGTGTATTAAGTTTGTCGTTTCGTTTGTAACACATAGAAATATAGGTCATAGAACCAAAAAGTCTATATACCCTGGGTCCTTATAGGATTCTAAGACCTTCTATCCAAGTTCGTCCGTCTGTTGAAAATAGGATAGAGCTTCGAAAAAAGACATAGAATAATGAAATGTTTCACAAATATTCTTTGTTTCACCGAAATGTTTGGTATTGAAAATTGGCAAAATCAGTCCGATCAGTAGGATCGCAGCTATAGGCCAAAGTTTTAGACAACTCATTATTTTTCAAATATTTTTTGCTATTATTTCCAAATATAATATGCAAATAATATCATAAAATTGGGTACACTCTATTTTATATATAGCTCTTTATATTTTATAAAAAGCACGAAACGATTGACCACTTGGAGGACAACATTCGTCGCGTTATTTCCGGTGAATTAAAAATTGGACCTCCAGATTAGACTACGTCGGAGCCAGTTATATGCCAGAAGTCATATTTAAATTATAATGCAAGAAGATTAGTAAGTTTCATGTCAATTTAAAAAAATCATCATTGTCTTATTCTATTTCAAAGTTCTATACATCTGAAACAAATAAGACAGTATAGTCGGTCAAGCCCGATCATATAATACCCTACACCCAGTATATAAATAAAACAGTTTTTCTAAAATGGGCGCTATATGAGAGATATTAGCTATTGTGGACCGATCATTCAAAAATTTAGTGCCATGACTTTACTTTATCTCAATATAAATACTTTTAAAAGATTTATGGAGGTTGAAGTGAATTACGGAGAGGGCAGTTTTGACTAATTATGGACTGACCATTATAAAATTAGATGCCCTTATTTCTGTATATATGAAACTTACTTTTTTTTCGGATAACAACATTTTCGAAAGAGTTATGATCTTTAGAGTGATTTTCGGATGTGGGTCTTACATGGGAGCTACGACTAATTATGGACCGATCATCCTAAAATTCTACCATATTATATGTATACATATGTATGTGCGAAACATATTTGTGTTCAATATTATTTGGATACCAACATTTTTAAAAGAGTTATGCTCTTTAAAGTGATTTTCGGAAGTGGACTTTATATGGGAGCTACGACTAATTATGGACCGATCTTCACAAAATTTGTAGATGTGATTTAGCTTCATTCATTACTCATCTGTGGTGAATTTTCTTTGAATACTTTCATAATTCAAACATTTATGATCGTTAAACTTCTATTTCGGGAGGACATTCGTATGGGGGGCAGGTGAAATAATGGACCGATTTCCACCGGTTTCAATCCCATCCGGTCGGAAAAAATATCACGTACCAAATTTTATTGAAATATCTTCCAAATTGCGACCTGTACTCTGCGCACAAACTTTACATGGACAGCCAGCCAGCCAGACGGACGGACATCGTTAAATCGACTCAGGGAGCGATTCTAAATCAGTCGGTATACTTTAAGGTGGGTATTGGACCAATATTTATGGGAAAATCCAATATACCCTCCCCACTATTGTGGTATCCTACACCAAAAAATTATTTTCAAAATAAAATTGCATAATTTGGAAGCATTGTTGAGGCGTCAATCTGTTCAAGTTTAAATGGCAAACTAAACTAAACATAAATTACTTGGCAGCTGACAAAATAGCCGTCAGTTAAAAAAGTATTGCCAACTTAAAGTTCTATACATCTAAAAAACAAAAGAATCGTTCCACGATTTCTGAAAGCCTCCATAGAAATTTCTTTACGAAATATGGCTTAATGGTACATAAATTTCTATAGAAAAGCAGTATTCATACAAAATTCGGCAAAAATAAGTGAAATCTCAAAAAGATATTTTGTTTGCAGCTGTCCATATTTTCACATAGCCCATATGAAGTCCAATTCCGAATGTTTTTATTTATTAATAACAACAACATCTTCCAACTTTTAAATAAATATTAACTAAAATTAGTTATTTGTTCTCACTAAAAGCAAACGGTTGTGAGAAACGAATAAATTGAAAGAATCAAAAATTTCTGACGAATAACTAATAATTGTGTAGTATGAGACACCATTGGATTATTAATCACCAATTGCTGATGCTGTGTATGGCATTAGCAGTAACCTGCCAAAGTTGTTTAATTAATGAATATTTATCTGAAATTATACAAAAAACTAATAAACAATTTATTTGGCAGTTACTATACAATTAATGCCCCCGGTGTCATAAAATCACATCGTAAATATGCCGTAGTTGTCACTCTACATGAAGCCAGTGAGCAATGTTCGATACGTATTGGCATTGAGGGACCTGGTTTTAATGAGTTCCAAGATGTTAATTTGCAACCATTTCAATCAAAACTCATTGAATTTTTGCCAAACAAATTAATCAGTGGGGATTACCAACTAACTGCTGAGGGCTTATCCGGTTTGATTTTTAAGAATTCAAGTCGTTTATATGAGGATACAAATCATGGCCCAAAAATTTGCATACAAACCGAAAGGGGATTTCTAAACCTGAATATTTGGTTAATTTTCGTATTGCAGTATTGGATGAACATACGAGGCCACTAAATATTGAAGAACCTGTTCGTGTGGATGTTTTGGTAAGAAGCTTTTAGTTAAAAAAAAAAAATGTAAAATTTAAAATTTAAAAAAAAATTTTGTTAAATTATTGTTTAAAAGTAAGCGTTATTAATTATACTTTATCAAGAAGCCTTGTAGAAATGTTTAATATATCTATCGTTTTTTTGTAATTATGAAATACTTTATGAATGGTCTGGGTTTTCCAATGAGAATTTTGTTTTTCAAAATATTAAAAACTTGCATTGTAATATTCAAGGTTTGAAAATTATAAGTGAAAATTATTTCGGACAGTTGTCCACCAAGACCACGCGTACATACATACATATGTGGATTTATCAAAATTGTCTCTTACATTTTGGAGAGATTTTGAGTTTTAAGGCTGTAATCGATACGATTGACTCTGTATGGACTCTATTTTTAACATAGCCCCACAAAAAATAATCCAGTGGTGTTAAATCGCATGATAACAGCTAAATTTCATGAAATTATTCGATCAGGAAATTTGGTTTGCGTTCATTGTTTCGGAGGTTGTTTGACCTTCCTGATGAAATCACAAGTCAGTGATATCCATATCATCAATAATACGCCAAAATGTATGTTTTAACGTCTTCCGATATATTTATCCTGTTACAGTATTAACATCATTTTCAGCCTCCAGGCCAAATAGCAAACTATACAGTAACACCTGCTCAACAATTTCTATTGGATTTTCAGAAGCGGCAATTTTATCAAGCAAATTTTTAATAGCGATCTGAGAAGAATTTTTAGCATCATTTTCAATTTAATTCATTGTAGTAATTATCAACGCTTCTACTACTGATATGTCAAGAAGTGAAATGTCAAAGCTGCCAGGTTATTCCAAATTACACTAGTTGAAAAACAAAGTTCTTGTTGAAAACCCCTTTACATATAATGAAGCTGGTCATATGGATGCATTTGCTAAAATCAAAACACCCAGTTGAGCATAGAGTGTATTTTTGCTTGTTTCTTTTTAGGACACTGATGATAATCGTGTTAAACAATTAAAAGATATTTCTTTTACAAAAGGTGTTTACACTGGTAAATTTAAACGTCAAGGTAATGGAAAAATGTATGAACCCGCCGTTCAATAGAACAATATTGGTCATTTAAACAATATTGGTTAAAAATCTTATAAAATATAAACGATTTGGAGATTCGAAATGTTGTGCAATAGTTATAGGAATTTACCAAAACAAAATCACAATGATTTATAAAAGGAAATAAATTTTAGTTTCTTCTTTTATCTTTTCTTAAAAATTCTTAAAAATTAACAATCAATTTGTGATTCAAAGATATTCAATCGCTTTTTTACATAAATATTTTTTATGAACAATGCTTTAAGTAATGACGCACTAATTCCTACATTTTCATGTTTAGGTATAAAAATCAAAAAAAACATTTTTTGGAATCTTCTATATCTTCCTTACAGACTTCAACTTGGAAAACCCGTTCTAATAGAAGTTAGTTCTATTGCCAACATACCATATCTGATGTACACAATAATGAGTCATGCCAATATCATACAAATGGAACATGTTAAAGTACCGCCCCACCAAACGTCATATACCATTAACATAACTACTTCAATTGAGATGATACCGGGATCCTACATCTATGTGTATTACGTTTACAAAGGCAACTTACGTTATGAAGAATTGATTTTTAAAGTTTCCAAATGAATTCGAAAATCAGGTAATTAAAACACTTCCTTAAACCAAATATTAAAGTGTTTAATAGTCTTTAATAATTTGTTTCAGATCTCAATCTCAGCACCCAAACAAGTGAAACCGGGCCAAGAAGTTACAATTGCCATAAATGCTCAGCCCAAGTCGTATGTCAGTATATTGGCTGTGGATTTGGGTGTATATTTATTGGATAATAAATATGACTTGTATAAAAATGAAATAATTTCTGAGCTGAATAATGAGAGGTCATATTCTCCCATAGGGTATGCTGTGTATCCCGGCATAATATCTGGTTTGTTGACCTTAACCAATGCTCATTATCCACATAAATGTATGCCTTGTAAGTGTTTTTTTTTGCAGCCTTGTAATGCCATAGCGTAACTTTGGGGGAAATATTTTCTTTATAATAAAGAACTTTTTTGTGATCAATTTGTTGAAAGAACTTGTTCTATTTTCGTGATATGTTTGATATTGCAAAAAAATTCGTTTTTCTAATGATATTATCATGCTCTTCAAGAAGCCAGAAAAGACTCTTTGGCTTGCTGGGAGGTTTTGCACATGAATCAAATAATAAAGATTACGCAAGTCCGTTATATTTTACAAAAACTGTGAGAGTAAAATTGAGAGTAAAATTTATTCTTGTGACGTCACAAGTAAAAAATATTTATACCCTACACCACCATATTGGATTTGTGCTGATGTTTGTAACGCCCAGAAATATTGGTCCAACACCCACCTTAAAGTATACCGATCGACTCAGAATCACTCTCTGAGTCGATTTAACGATGTCCGTCTGGCGGCTGGCTGTCCATGTAAAGCTTGTGCGCAGAGTACAGGTCGCAATTTTGAAGATAGTTCGATAAAATTTGGTACGCGATATTTTTTCGGCCCAAGTACGGATAGGATTGAAACTGGTGGAAGTTGGTCCATTATTTCACCTGGCCCCCATACAAATGTCCTTCCGAAATTGGAATTTACTGATCATAAATGTTTGAATTATGCAAGTATCCAAACAAATTTCATCACAAACGAGTGGTAAATAAAGCCAAATCAGATCTACGAATTTTGTGCAGATCGGTCCATAATTACTCGTAGCTCCCTTATAAAGCCCACTTCCTAAAATCACTTTAGGAGGAGAAAATAATTGAGTCCGCTTTGGACTCATTTGGAAAATGCCAAATGGGGAGTTTCTTAATACGGGTTATTTTTTTTAATGAAAATCATAAAAATGATTATGGACTAACACCCTTTATACTAATGACTTTTTTGGAGCATCAGGTAAGTAACTTATGTTGCTCTTTTCTTAATTTTACTTTCTCGTTTATTATCAGAAACACGCTACAAAATATAACAATACCATACAAAAAGGATTAGAATTTTTAAATTCTAATTTAAACAATGTGCACGATATTTATGAATTATGCTTGATAGCTACTGCTATAAAACGTGCTAAACATCAACAAGCCAACACTCTTATAAAACAACTAACAACCCAGTGCAAAGAAGGTAATGGCTTAAAGTAGTGGTCGGGAAATGATCACAACTTGGCAAATGATATAGAAATAACCGCATATGCAGCAATAACTTTGCTGGCTACCCCGGGAGATCATACGTCCATCCTCAAGTGGCTGATAGAACAACGAAATGCTAATGGAGGTTTTACATCCTCACACTCACTCACTACAGTGGGCATGTAGGCTTTATTAAAATTTTCAGAGAAATATAAAAATCTTAATAGCGTGAATTTAAATATTTCTTACAGTGCTAAAGATCAGGAAGGAATTGAATTGGCTAAAAATGAATTCCATGTGGACTCAAACAATATTTTGGGTTTTCAAAAACATGAGGTAGGTACATAAATATGTCGCTGTAGAGTATCAATAACATTTTCATTTTTTCCAGCTACCTAAAACCACACGCCATATTACTTTTGAAATTGAGGGCAATGGAGCATCATTGGTACAACTCAATCATCAATACAACATTGCTAATGTTCAAGAGTTTAATCATTTTAATATACAAGCCAATACAAAGTTTAAAAATGAGAATGAAATAAATTTGCAGGTTTGCTTTACTTACCAAATGGATTCGGAAGCTACCAACAATGCTACCAATATGCTGATAATGGAAGCAAATTTATCAACTGGCTTTAGATATGAAGCTGCAAATAACTGCCATTTACGTGACAATGAACTTGTGCAAAGAATTGAGTCTAGAAATTCAGAAGCAACGACGATTGCCTAGAGATTCCTGCAGATAAGACGCATGAAATATTAATGCCAAAACCGGCTGCCATTAAAATGTACGATTATTCTAATTTAAGTCGTTCAAATACACATTTTTACAGTTTATAATTTTAAAATTGACGTTTCAGTTTTCACCGAATTTTACAATTTTATTCTAATTTTATTAATTTTTAATATTAGGTGTATAATTTAAAAATGAGGAATTATTTACAATTTTTAGCTCTTACTTCGAAACATTTATTCAAACTATTGGCCGTCGCATAATTAGCAAAAGGCTTCAGGAAACTAAATTAAAAGCCCGTAGTCCGAAGAATATTTTGCTAATCTAATGGTGTTTTCTTTTCTGAAATAAAATGTTACACCTTTATTATGTACATTTTTATAATATTTACCCCACATTTTAAAGATGTCGCATTTTTAATGGTCAGAGTAGAACATAAAAGGACATTTGTATGGGGACCAGGTGAAATAATGGACCGATTTCTACCAGTTTCAATCCCATCCATCGTTGGGGCAAAAAATATCACGTACCAAATTTTATCAAAATATCTTCAAAATTGCGACCTGTACTCTGCGCACAAACGTTACATGGACAGCCAGCCAGACGGACGGACATCGTTAAATCGACTCAGGAAGTGATTCTAAGCCTATCGGTATACTTTAAGGTGGGTGTTGTTACAAACATCAGCACTAATCCAATATTCTGGTCCTATAACCAATGTAGTTTCTGTATTTGTTATTACGTTTAGGTGGAGGGTATTAAAGATTCGGCGCATCCGAATATACCACTCTAACTTTTATTAAACGAGTTTTTAATATTTTAATGCGATTTTCAAGTGGAATTGAATTCATTGTTGCAGTTGTAAAATCCTCTATTATTAATATGTCAACAAATAATAAATAAAAATAAAATAAATTCATGTCATTTTAGGCAAACTTTTGTTAAAGATGTTTTAAATTTTGAAATCAAAAAAGTTATAATAATATCCCTATCTATATTGAATTATGTATTCTGATATATTTGGCAGATTGTATAGTTTGAAAAAAAGTAATATAAAGCATGTAATAATTTTTCTGATGTGTAATTTAGGAAGCAATCACTCATGTTTAAATTACATATAATTTCCTTGTTGGCAACACTTTAACAAATGTGCGCAGTATACATGAATAATAAAATAAAACTGTTATACACAATATTTGCTTGTGAACACACAAAACCATGCTATACTAATTTTATGTTATTGTTTTGGTATAATTCTTTCACCAGCAACCCTAAAATTATGCTATAAACGAAAATAATATTTTATGTTTTTTTGCTATTTAGCGTGTATAACAATATGTGACTCCGTGGCGCAACGGTAGCGCGTCTGACTCCAGATCAGAAGGTTGCGTGTTCAAATCACGTCGGGGTCAAACAGCAAAAGTTTTATTTTTTTTTTGTTTAACAGAAGAAGAATTAGTTTTACAAATATTAAATAATATTTTTATTTGTAGTTAAATCAAATCAAGTGTATTTAATATTTTTTTTTTAGTTTGTTAAATACACCTAATTCTGTTTTTACGCGATTTTGATTTAACGTGTTTTCAAATAAATTTTTCATTCTGTTTTTATGCGACTAGATTTGATTTAACGCGATCTAAAAATGTATGTACATATTTTTACCAGAAATACGTTGTTTGCACTGGTTTTGGAGACATTTAAATTAAAGACATGTTTCTAGTGATGTCTTTCGTAAACGAAGCGATTATCAGAACGTGATACTGAATAAAAAATATATGTATGTATATCATATATATCTTTTGTGATTACTTTTCTAAATGAACTCTTTTTCTATTGGTTTTGTTTAATTAAAATATGTTTGTGTATAAAGCAGCATGAATTTGAATTATTTATCTTATTTTACCTGATATTTCATACGTGGAACCAATTCCCTCATTTAATATGGATACCCTATATTTTTTTACGCGTTATTCAAGCGAGTTTTCGAGAACGTATATATCGCGTAAAAACAGAATTAGGACCATTATAATACAATTAAAACAAAAAGTTATTTGAATTGACCCCGACGTGATTTGAACACGCAACCTTCTGATCTGGAGTCAGACGCGCTACCGTTGCGCCACGGAGTCCTTATTAGATCTTTATAAACAGCATTATATTTTTTATAGCTATATTATAACTATAGGGAATTATGTATATGTATATATTTAGAACCTAACCCATGTCTGTCTTAATAGTATTTGAACAAATATAAAAAGTTTTTCCAAACAAATAATAAATAAAAAGGTCGGCAATCGATAAGAATGCAATTTTACCTTTGAATTACTTTCGGTGTCGGTGCAATCCATGTAAATCGTTTTTCAACAAGAACTTTGTACTCCAAGTTTTTGAGAAGGTGTCACTGTAAAGCGTGGAAGAGTGAGTTACGTTAAATGGATCGAGATATGTTAATAACTGAATTTTTGACCATTATTGAAGATATAGAAGATAGTGTCTATATAGAGTCAATCGAACAGATGCAGTCTTTAGAATTCACAAATTTGGAACGTGATTAACGAAATAGAACCGCAATTTTGCTAAAATATTTGGAAAATTTTGTGGTGAACAACTATCAAACTCCCCAAATTCAATGAAAATTGACATGATTTGCATATTTTTTTTTTATTTACATTTGGACTATCAGATAGATTCACTACGATTTCTTTAAATTTATCATTTTAATGGAATTTTAAACATGAAATTACCACAAAAGCCTATGATTTGTTTTAATGATACTTTTTCTCAGTCTCATTGTTTTTACGTCTTTGACCATAATATACGAGTATAAGACCCTAATTTCTATTGAAATCGTGTGCTAATAAAAAGTTCTTTTTTCATCATAATATGCCCCGTTTAAGTAGTTTTGTATGTAAGACTATTGTGTATATGAATAAATATGGGTAGAGATCGAAATTCCAGTACAAACGAATCTCTTTTAAAAAATATATAAAAATATTATCTCTGGAAACTTTATTTAAATATTTTTGTAGAATTTTTGTATTTCAGTAATAATCATCGTCGAATGATATTTATATATATAAGGTGATTAATTTAGAGGTGTTTTATGTTTGGGTTGTTCTTGCAGATTCATGTCATGTTTTCATACTGTCATCCTTTTTTTATATATTTAGTATTTCGCTATGGAAAACTCACACCGAAAACATAAAAATTCAGGTTTATATAGTCTCTTGCATAATATTACATATAAAAAACATAAATTTTAACATTTTAAATAACAAATCGCAAAAAATATATTGTTAAACACAACTTGTGTAATATTTTTATAATATCTTAGTCCGCTTTCACACTCTTCAATTCTGATTCGTCAAGGCAAGAGATGGTGAGAGATGAGAAGGGAAAACAGAACAAAAGGGGTACAAACTTGACGGTACTAGTTAATTTTGTTATTACCTTGTGTTTCTTTTTTTCTTTCATGCATGTTGATTTGCATTAAAAAGTACGAACATTGAATTGACGTGTTTAAATGATATGGCAAGTTCAAAAGAAAATTGAACAAAAACTGGTCAGCTGAAACTGAAGAGTGTGAAAAAAGACTTTCAATATTTTATAAATAAATATCTGAATTTAGTATATTTTATTAATTCAGGTTACACAGTTTAGTTTATAAAGTTTTAAATAACATTTTTAATAAAGAATTCAATTCATCCATCATATACAGGTACTTATTTTCAAAGAAATCCGTATTTTTGTCATTTAAATTTATTAGGCTGAATTTCTACATTTGGTTAAAATAGGAGAAGTTTTGTGGAATTTATCCGTTGAAATACAGAAATTGTTTCTTCTAAAAATTTTAGCTCATGGAAGTCAGCATTTAAAATTGCTTAAAATTGAAAAATAGTTGCTGTCTCAAAAAAAAAAAAAAAAAAAAACAGGGATTTTGGTAACGAAAACATTAATAAAACAAACAAATGATAGAAAATATTAATAATTCAGAAAATCGTCAATTTTAATGAAAAAAATCGTCAAATCGTCACTTTGCTATTTTTTAAACAAAAAATCGTCAAAATGACGATAAATCGTCAAATCTGGCAGCTATGGTTGTAATTTGAAAATCGAGATTAGTATTGTGTTCTCTCGCAGTTCTAGCAACACATGGTTTGAATGATCGACTTTCCGACAATCTTGAGTAAACGTCCTTGGAAGAGACGCGCCCGAAGAGATCACATCCAGTTTCCATCGACTTCCTGACTCGAAAGTCGTTATTAATCGAATAATAACCTCGTCAATGATGAAGATTCCCACATTCAGTTTTATTTTAAAAGTTTAAATATTGAAATACTAAAAACGCAAATTTTATCTTGAGGGATGACTATCGGAAAAGAATAGAGATTGCTGAGACCGACAACACAAATTTTGTGACTTCAGCACAAAATACCAAAAATTATTTAAAAATAACATAAATATTTCAGATTTTATATTAATAGTTAATTAGTTTTAAACAAAACAAATTTCCCAAATTATCAGTAATTACCGCCTAACTGTCGTTTGATGGAAAAGATGCTTTGCAAATGAAAATTTGAGTGAATCTAAAAAACCAAAAAATAATATTTATCAGTTTAGAACAAACTATACAAAAAGTACCAATTATACAATTTTTCTCTTTTTGGCCCTCTAATTTTGGATTTACCAAATATAGATATGCTGTTTGGTAAATTATATTTCATTATAAGAATCTGTATTTAAAACTGTTAGTCTGTTAGTGATTCATTTCAAAGAAATGCAAAATTTTCATTTTTACCCATTGTTACCATTTAAGTGTAAGTGTGCATAAACACAAATTTCGTTTTCTTCAAACAACAGATGCAAAAGGTACCAAAAGTACAAAACAAATCTTTAACTATTGAAAGGTATGACATTAGTTTCAATTTCTCAAATGTATGTTTTGATAAGTTTTTTTTTGTCTTTTAATATATTGATATTTAAAGTTTCGAGTTCGTAGATCACTTGTTAAGATTAAACTCAAAATTTTAACTCTTACCCGTTTTAATCCACTTGAAGATAGACTTACAAAGAACTACTTTTCTAAAACACAACTTTGTGACTACAGAAAGCTAAAATAAAAATGCTGTTGTTTCATAACAAAAACAATCATTATTTCAGAGAAAAATTTTTAAATTTTTCCCCGTTTTGTCCCTTAATGGTTTCTCCATTATATTCCATTAAATTTTATCGGTTTTTACCCAACTTATCCATTTCTGGTCCAAGTCTTGAAAATAGATCTATTTGCGTTCCACATTTCAATAGAATTGGTTTAGCCGTTTTTACCCAATTTATGCCAACCTTTATTATCAAATCAAAATCCAAGATCAGATCCAAGTTTCGAAAAATTGTAAAATATAGCCTATTGACGCTTTTAAGCTTGGGTGCATTTACGTTTCAAATTTCAATAAACACGGTTCAATCGTTTGGTCTTACCGATTTTTCCTTTTTGTATAAACAGAAAACACTTCTTTTTGCCCGCTATTAAGCTGGAGGTCCACACCAAGCGTCTACGGGTTTCACGCGTTCTAAGCAACTGTCAAAAAAGTAGAATCAATGTAGTTGTATGAGTTAAGTTACACACTCAAAAGCGTAGGACGCGCTGACGCCTGAAACACGAAAAGTTCGTTTACTTTCTACTTTTGAACGCAAATGCAAAGCAAATTTATTTTAAAGATGATGTCACCAGAAAAAATGACAGTTGAAATAACATTTTTTATATGAGTTTGACAAACAAACCGATAAAAAACTTCACCTCCAAAAGTACATACATATAAAAAAAAAAATATTGACGCGAAAAATCTTCGCATGTAACTTGAAATGCCTGACGATTAAAACGTTTAGAAAGCTTAAAACGCGTTGACGCCAAAACGCGAGTTGTGGACCTCCAGCTTTACCCCCTTGAAAGAAGACCTTCGGAAAGGTACTTTTCTCATACTCTTTTTTGTGGCTATAAAAAGCTAAAATAGAAATGCAGTTGCTTCATTCCAAAGTTAATCATTATTTAATTGTAAAATAAAAAATATAAATATAAAATATAAATAATAACAAAATATTAAATATTTTTCAGTTTCCCCCTTTGTATCCCTCCCTAATCCAAGTTTTGAAAAACTATAAATCCTAATGGCACTTCATGTATGGATCTATCTACATACCAAATTTCAAAAAAATCGGTTTAGCCGTTTGGGATTGGTTGTTTAAGAAACAAAGGTACCAATTTTATCCCTTCCTGGTCCAAGTCTTGAAAAGAATACAGCTTATTGACGCTATTTACGTTCCAAATTTCACAAAAATCGGTTCAGCTGTGTAGGCATAATTGCGGAACAAACAAACTTACAAAGACATTTATAATATATATATTTATGTATAAGGATTCCACTACGATCCTTCAAAATGAAAAAAATAGATTATACTTGATTGCCAATTTTTCTCCTATTACAAAACTATTTTATTCATATCCCCCTTTTATACCCTCCACCACCATAAGTGGAGAATGAGAGTATATATGTATAAGTTTGTCATTCCGTGTGTAATACTAAGAAATATTCAACTGAGGCCCAATAGAGTAAATATATTTTTGATCCTTATGGAGTTCTAAGTCGATTGAGCTATGCCCGTCTGTCCGTCTGGCTGTGTAATACACTCTCACGTCCAAAATATGTAACCAAAATAAGCGAAGTTTATAGAATAACGTTTGTAATTCTCCTAAGTAGTTTGATATAGAACATCATTAAAATCGGTTCAGGCGAACCACAGTTATGGACCATAATGTGTAACAACCTTCATCACAACACGATATTTATACCCTACACCACCATAGTGGGGAGGGTATATTGGATTTGTGCATATGTTTGTAACGCCCAGAAATATTGGTCCAACACCCACCTTAAAGTACACCGATCGGCTCAGAATCACTTTCTGAGTCGATTTAACGATGTCCGTCCGTGCGTCTGGCTGGCTGGCTGTCCATGTAAAGCTTGTGCGCAGAGTACAGGTTCCAATTTTGAAGATATTTCGATAAAATTTGATACGTGATATTTTTCGGCCCAAGGATGCATGGGATTGATACTGGTGTAAATCGGTCCATTATTTCACCTGGCCCCCATACAAATGTCCTCCTGAAATTGGGGTTTACCGATCATAAATGTTTGAATTATGAAGGTATCCAAACAAATTTCACCACAAATGAGTACTAAATGGAGCTAAATCACATCTAAAAATTTTGTGAAGAGCGGTTCATAATTAGTCGTAGCTCCCATATAAGGCGCACTTTTGAAATCATTTTAAAGAGCATAACTCACTCAAAAATGTTGGTATCCAAATAAAATTTAACACAAATATATTTCATATACATACAAACAATACGATACAATTTTATTGTGATCGTTCCATAATTAGTCGTAGCTCCCATATAAGGCCCACTTCCGAAAATTACTTTAACGATCATAAATTTCTGAAGAATGTTGGTAATCAAATAAAATTCGACACGAATAATATACAGAAATGATGACACATAATTTTATAATGGTCGGTCCGTAATTAGTCGAAACTCCCATATAAGACCCTCCCCGTAATCAACACTAACTTACATAAACCTTTTAAAAGTATTTATATCGAGATAAAGTTTAACATACACAATATTTATATTCACGGACATCATGACACTAAATTTTTGGATAATCGATCCATAATAGGTTATATCTCCAATATAGCGCACATTTCTGAAAAACTGTGTTGTACATATATTGGGTGCAGGTTATTATATGACCGACAACAAAAACAAATGGTTAATATAGCTCTTAAATTAGTTTATTTTCTATATTCTATTTAAATTATATTTATTTATTTATTTGTTAATAACAAATTTAGAAGTTTCTTTATTGAAGCAGGTTGGAAGATAATATTTATTTTATTGTTTAAACATTTTTAAAGTAAATTATTATTGTAGAACCTAAGGTTTTCATTACCAAAAATACTGTTTAATACTTCATGAAAATCGGTTCATTATTTCACCTGGCCCCATACAAATGTCCTCCTGAAATTGGGGTTTACCGATCATAAATATTTGAATTATGCAAGTATCCAAAAAAATTCCATCACAAATGAGTGGTAAATGAAGCCAAATCACATCTACAAATTTTGTGCAGATCGGTCCATCATTACGAAAGGCCCACTTACGAAAACCACTTTAAAGAGCATAACTCATTCAAAAATATCGGTATCCAAATAACATTGAACGCAAATATATTTCATATGCATACAAATAATACGGAACAATTTTATTATGATCGGTCCATAATTAGTCGTAGCGCCCATAAATGGCCCACTTCCGAAAATCACTTTAAAGAAAATTAAATTTCTTAAAAATGTTGGTAATCAAATAAAATTCGACACAAATTATATACAGAAATGATGACACCTAATTTTATAATGGTCGGTCCATAATTAGTCGAAACACAATAACAGTTTTGTTTAAACAAACTGTGATAAAAATAGTAAGAATCGGTCCATGATATATTGACACAGCGTGGAAGATAATATTTATCAAGTGCGTAGATCTTATTGTGTAAACATATCTAAAGTAATTTATTATTGCAGAACCTAAGCTGTTCATTACCAAAATAACATTTCAATTGTTGATTTAGCTGAAAAAATAAAGACTGGTTAATATAGCTCTTGAATTAGTTTATTTTCTATATTCTATTTAAATTATATTTATTTATTTATTTATTTGTTAATAACAAATTTAGAAGTTTCTTTGGAAGATAATATTTATTTTATTGTTTAAACATTTTTAAAGTAAATTATTTATTTTTGGCCAATATGTATTTATTTATAAATAAATACAAAATACAGTAAATCATTATTGTAGAACCTAAGGTTTTCATTACCAAAAATACTGTTTAATACTTCATGAAAATCGGTTCATTATTTCACCTGGCCTCATACAAATGTCCTCCCGAAATTAGGGTTTACTGATCATAAATATTTGAATTATGCAAGTATCCAAAAAAATTCCATCACAAATGAGTGGTAAATGAAGCCAAATCACATCTACAAATTTTGTGCAGATCGTTCCATCATTACTCGTAACTCCCATATAAGGCCCACTTCAGAAAATCACTTTAAAGAGCACTCTCTTAAAATATCGGTACCCAAATAATAATCAACACAAATATGTTTAATATATATACAAATCATTTTGTACAATTTTATGATAATCAATTCATAATTAGTCGTAGCTCCCATATAAGGCCCACATTCGGAAATATCTTTAAAGAGAATAACTCTCCTAAAAATGTTGGTATCCAAATAATATTTAACACGAATATGTTTCATATATACAAAAACCATTCGGCCCAATTTTATGATGATTGGTCCACAATTAGTCATAGCTGACATATAAGCCCTATTTCCGAAAATCACTTTAATGCCCATAAATATCTTAAATTCAACACAAATAAGTTTCAGAAAGGATGACATCTAATTGTTTAGTGATAGGTTCATAATTAGTCGAAACTCCCATATAAGTTAAAAGTATTTATAACGAGATAAAGTTTAACATACACAATATTTATATTCACGAAAACCATGGCACTAAATTCTTGCATGATCGGTCCATAATAGGTCATATCTCCCAAATAGCTCCGATTTCTGAAAAACTGTTTTGTACATACTCGTATACTGGGTGTAGCGTATTATAAGGTCGGGCTTGAACGACTATAATTTCTTACTTGTTGTTTACTAAATTAGCTTTAAGTCAAATAAAACATAAAACTATGCTATAAATTGTAGTAAATTTTTTGAAATTAGTTTAGTTTGCTTTAGAACGCGTTGCTTAAAACTGTTATCGCAATGAGTTTAATTTGGTTTTTGGCCACCCTGGTGGTTTGTGCCAGTGCTGCTAGCTTAAATTATCAACCAACTATAAATGACAGCGGGAAAATTCGTTACGACAATTACAAAGTTTACAAATTGAATATTAAAAATGAAGTGCAATTATCCATCATTAACATTATTCAAGATATAAGTGAAAAGGTGAATTACTTAAAATAATAAGTGCATTACAAATATCATTATAAAATGAATTAAAAAAAAAACATAATTTAAGTCCTTTAAAGTATAAAAAACGGTGCGTCAATAAACAACGAAATTATTCAGTTCTAAGAACAAATCCTAAAGGTGGAAAACGATGCTAAACTTAGTGTTCGCACAGCCCAATATAATTGCTTAAAGCATTCGTATTTTTTTTGCGAGTGTATACACATTTGTATACACATATGTAATACGAATAAGAGAGTAACACGAATTGCTAGTACAATCACTCGTCTAAATCTGTAATCAGCTAAGTTTAAAGAATTGCTTCGTGTAAATTGGGACGTAATATATTAAATATGTTACGAATAGGATATACCGGAAATTCTGACATTTTATTTTTCTACTAGTAATAGATGAATATTTTTAAAATTTTAATATATTCCTGGTCTTTTGTTTTATTGGTTAATCCGATTGCTTTATTGTTTTTTTTAGGTACAAAATGTATTTGAGTCTCTTGTATAATGACAACTGGCAGGACAAATTGGTATTTTTGGAAATATGGAATTCATTTTCGGTTTAGAATGATCAGAAGGGGTAGAGTAGTAGCATCGAAATGATTCCTTTAAAGACAGTGTGGTTGTGGATACCTCAGACAGATCGTTGAGCAAATGTTCCTTTAAAACATATGTTTATTATGTTGACAAATGTTGTACAGACAAAGAGAAAAATGGTTGCATCCATACCTTGGGCCCACCAGCTGCAAAAGTAACTATTGGAAGGAAGTTAAAGTGTACTAGTGCGTTTATCGATCACTCATTGATCTGGTAAAAATATTCATATAAAAGTATTTCCAGTTTCATATGAACAATGAACACATTTTTCCGACAACCTTGCATGTTTCCATATTGCGCCACCTATTGTCAGCTTTATAAAGATAATGTCTAAAAATTCCACTTCTAATAGACCCAATTGGTATTAAAATAATATTTCAAATCGTCTTAGACATTAAAAATGCATGCTTCTCTACAAACTTGTTCGTCTGCTTATTATCGTATTAGTGTTTCAATGACCCAAACAAAGGTCATTCCCTTTCATACTCATATTTGATATGATTTAGCCTGTTACGCCTCTCCAATGCCGTCTGGACGCTTTATTTAGTTAAGGGTTTGATTTAAGAGCATGAAAATCATATAAAAGATACGTGCTTGTCTCGTATTCAGAAGGATATAGACTTTTCGCTATGGATATAACTCTTAATTAAATGTCTTTTGAGTGCAATATAGTGATACTTCTGAAGGACTAGTGTGTATTTCTCCTGTTATTAGGGTGGAAGCAGAACTCAGCAGGAAAGAGCTGGAGATTACCCAAGAACTCTCCGGCTCTTGCCTTATATATGAATCGCTTAGTTTATCTAGGTCTTCCACACAAAAGATGATAGTCTTATTGAAAATCTTTTGAATTTTCGTGACTCGAAATTGTTTTCGAATCGAAATTTATTTCGATAGTGCAAAATTTTCTAATGATGGTACTCGATACGAATCGAATTGAGTCATTGCTTCAGTGTTGTAAAAAACTTAAATAAGTACGTATTACATCACTGAATAAAATAAAAGAAAATGTAAACAAAAAACATATGGTTCTGCAAAAAATAACTCAAGTAAAAGCAAAATTTTTAAAAGAAATTATTTTAAATTAAAAATGGATCCAGTTGTGTTTTTTTACTCATCGTCTTCTAATTCTGACGAGATTGAAAACATTAATGACATAAGGAAACAAATAAGAAACACCTCTGAACCCTTAAGATTGACAAACAATGAGTAAGTATAAATAAGTACATACATACATACATACATACATACGTATGTATTAATGTATGTATGTAATTTTCTAGACTCAAAAGACGTTTTAGGCTCACAAAGCAAGCGTAGGTAAAATTTATTTTTGATATTTTTGACCTAAAAGTAATAAAATTATTAATATTATAATATTTTTTAAAGTAAGTAACAAATTTTTTACTAACATCATCTTTTTTTTTCTTCTGTTTGATAAAAAAAAACGTTATTTCGAATGCTTCTTTACTTACGAGTAAAAACTCGCAAGGTTGCGTTTCAATGATCATTCGTTATCGAATGCCATCATTATAAATTTCGATACATTTTATTCGCTATCGAATGAGGGTTGGTTGGTTTACGTGGTAGTTCACTACGTGCGAACACTTAAGAAGAGTCGAAGGGACCCCGTTTTAAAAATCGAATGAGGGAATCCCAAATGTTAAAAAATTCGAACGTTCGAATGAAAATTTATTCGCATACGAATGCGAGAATTAGCCCCCTGTACTCATCTGCAAGGAAACATAGGAGCATAGTTGAGAGAGAGACAGAGTTTAAATATTTTTGTGAAGCCAGGAAATGATAAATCCCTTTGCAATCTGTAACAAAATAACAATTTTGCCCATCATTGTAATTATTATTATTAAACTAGTGACAAAACAGTCTGGGCCTGGTATTTAGAGCATTTATTTGTTTCAAATAGCACATTATTCCAGAAAATAAAAATGTAAGAAGAAATAAAGGTGTCCAATTCGTATATCATTTTGAATATCCACAACAGTATCACCTTTTGAACATGATCTTCTGTGAGAAAATATTATATTGAATCCCATACTACCTTTCAATTAGGGGATTACTGTCTTTACATTAGTATCACACTCTACACAACTTCTTCAAAGTGGAAAAATCACATGATTTATCCAATTGTCGACAGCAAATAGTTCAAATAGTGGATGTCACTGCTAGTACTGCGAGTCATGTCGATTCGTAATAAAAAGAGCAACGCCCATTCTTTGAATCTAGCCCCAAACAAAATTTTATATTGTGAGCAAAACTAAACCAAAAGCTTACATGAATAAAACCATACAAATATGATATGATTATATCATATTTTCAGACATTAAGATCCATAATATTTTAGGCAAGAGCAGATTATTCAATGAGTAACCATTGAATGGCAAGGATTATGAAATGTTTGCCATATTTGTAAAAATTTTATAGGAATTATATATTACAAAAATTTAATTTTGTCAAGTAGTGTTATTGGACTCACATAAGGGGCAGAAATTTAATATTAAAATTTGTATATGTTTTTCTATCGCACTATCCATAATTATATATCATCCTATTAATTTTCAGTACAACATTTGGAAGGATTACGATGAGACCACCAAAGAAATCCACATTATGGTTAAACCCCAAGAAGTTAGCAATTTCTTACAACTCCTAAAGGATTATGGCTTTGAAAGCGAATTAATGATAAGCAATGTTCAAGAGTAAGTACAACAATCATAAATCTTAACGAATTTGTTTATAACCATTACGATAAGAACTAGCAAGTTAATAAACACATTATAAAAATAATTTAGATTAATCGATGCGGAAGAAAATGCTAATGCACTACCAGCAAATCTAGGAACATTAAGTTGGAAGCGTTACAATAATTGGCAGGAAATTGAAACCTGGTTGGATTCTATTTTGGCTGATTATCCCGAAGTCACCGAAGGCTTTGAGGTGGGCAAATCCTATGAAAATCGTGTCATACGTGGCATAAAGATTTCCCATAAGGCAGGCAATCCTGGCATATTCATTGAATCGAATATACATGCTCGAGAATGGATTACCTCCGCTACCGCTACTTGGTTTATCAATGAACTGTTGATTTCCAAAGATGAAGCTGTACGTAATTTGGCCGACAGTTATGATTGGTATATAGTTCCAGTGCTCAATGTAGATGGTTTCATTTATTCGCATGATATGGTAGCTTATTAAATTATAAATTAACCGGTGGCATTATAATCTCTTTTTTTTTTGAAAGGATCGTTTTTGGCGCAAAAATCGTCAACCTGTGGAATCAAGCCCTGAAATTGGTACCGATCCCAACCGCAACTTTGATTTTAAGTGGATGGCTAATGATGGTGCCTCCAGCGATCCTAAGCATGAAGCCTATGCCGGTCCCAAGGCTTTCTCTGCGCCAGAAGCTGCTGCGTTGGCCAAATTCGTCACTTCCATTAAGGATGAAATTAAGATTTATTTGTCTCTCCATTCTTATGGCCAGATGTTGCTGTCACCTTATGGTTATAAAAAAACCAAGTTTCCCAAAAACCATAAGCATCTTTTAACCATTGGTAAGGCATTCCATGATGCCGTTGCTGGTTTGACTTACATGACAGAATACATTTACGGTTCTGCTTCAAATGTATTTCGTAAGTTGTGAAAAGAAGTAAAGTGTAAATGAGTTTCTTACAAATGACTTTATATTTTAGGTGTTATTTCCGGTACCTCAGTTGATTGGGTTTACAATACTTTGGACATTAAGGTTGCCTACACTATTGAATTCCGTGATAAGGGTTACGAAGGTTTTGAACTGGCACCAGCGAGAATTTTACAAAATTGTGAAGAATTTATGGCCGGTGTGATTGCTTTGGTTGGCAAATCCAAAGAATTGAATTACTTGTAAATGATTTTGAGTTATTGAATTAATTGATACTTATGTATATTGGTTTCAAATAAATTTTACTGTTTATGATTGAAATAGTTAATACAAGAAAAGAGTAAGTTATCGATATTATAGTGGAACAGAGCAGTTTAGAAGTTCCAATCATATTGTCAAAACGTATGTGAAAATAGGTATTGCCGGAACTCCAGAAACTTAATTCACTGTAGTTGTTGGACTGTAAGGTATTCTGTAAATAAGTAGTAATATAATAGTAATAGAGTTTAAATAAGTATAATATGTGAAATCAGTCTCTGTTACCTTTGTTAATGGATCTATAACGTGGAAACCTTTACGATTTAGAATGTTGAACCAAACATTTCCTGTAGATCTAAAAAAAATTTAATTTCTGCCCAGCCAGTGCCGGACGAAAATTGTTTGACCATTATATATATACTATATATTAGACATTCTTTCTTCTTGTCTTCGACTCAGATCCGCTGTATCCCTTCATTTTTTTTTTTTTTGAAATTCTATTTTATTTGGAAATTTATATTATTTACATATCTCTTAATTCTATTCCCATGAAGCCTTAGGGCTTGTCTGTAGGATGTGAAAAGTTATGTAGTTCATATATACATATATTATTTCATTTAATTGCAGATATATAAAATGTTTTTTTATAATTTTTTTTTTCTTTTTGTGAAGCTTCTTACGTTGATTAAGTCTAACGGTAAAGCATTGCAAATAAATAGTAGGCAAGACGACACCTAGAGCGTTTTTTCCGTAGTTGTTTCGGTGCCTGCTGACCTTGAATCTTCCTTCTGCGCGACGCCTTGTGTTGTGAGTATGGTTAATGACTTGAAGAAACCGGGAATCGTCGTTGAACTTGTGATGTCGATTGTACATATTTTTTTGAATTTATTAGTAGATTTTGAAATTGTTGTATAACAAAAAAAAGAAATAGATCGAATATTAAAACTTGAAAATTTGAATTCAGTGTGGTGTTGAAATTTATTGAATTTATTGTGCGTGAAAAAATGAGAAATATATTAAATTGTGAAAATTCGTCTGGAAATATTAAAGGCTCAGGGAACATTTATCTGTTGTTTTAACAATTTAAATTGGAATTTTTTTATTCTGGTAAGAATATTGTTGAATATATATGTACACTTTTCTTTGGGTATTTGCAATATTTTTTTTTAGATTCCTTTCTGCTCAACGACATCAACACATTTTTTTTGTTGTCGTATCAATTTTCTTGATTCCTGAGGGACATCTATCCCCAACAACCAAATTTTTTGACACCAGTTTAACCCCCTTAATCATAAACGATTATTAAATTTAACAAACGTTTATTAAGACAGATTTGCATATAAAAATTTGCTTAATAAACGTTTGTTAAATTTAATAATCGTTTATGAATAAGGGGGTAATTCTCTATTAATTTGTTTTGGATGCCAATTCACACTGAAACAAAACTAATTTTTTTGTGACCAGACATTTTTTTTATTATGAAATACAAACGGCTAAACATATCACATAATTTCTTATAGAAAAGTTAAAAAAAAGAAAAAAGGTTCTAACCTGAACCAGCACCTGGTTTATAAAAAAAATCTCATTTATCATGCACTAATCTATATATGTACATATATAGTTTCCACAAATTAACCTCAATTAACTTTTAATATAATTTTTATTCATAGTTTTCATTACTTTTGTTTATTAAAATCATAATTCGTTTATATATATAATTTTTTTTATATTTAACTTAAAATTTTTTTTTGTTGTTGTCTTAAAAAAAAAAATAATAATAATAGTGTAAATTTTATATGGTCACCTTAATTTAGAATTCGTAACCATAAAAAAATTATTTAACATTTTGACTTATGACACATACTTATAGACTTGACATTAAAGTTCTTTCATAAATAACATCCATATTGATAAATAAACCTCTCTCACAAATATACATACTAACTTTAAGTGTTAAGTTACTACATACAATAATATACTTACAGTCTAATTCATAAAAACTTATCAAGGGTTTATAACAGGCTTAAAAAGCAAATATCCATACAAAATTTGCTTTATAAGCCTGTTAGAAACCTTTGACAAGTTTTATGAATTAGGGGGTTATAATTTAAAAGAAGAAACTTAAATTTAAAAAGCAAACCCACAGCCGTCTACGAGCGCTTGCAGACTTCGTGGGATACATAATGTAAGTTCATATACTTTTATTCAAACTTTTTATACTCATTTAGCCCTTTAAACTTAAATCAATTGAACATAATTTTATATATGTACTATAATTACTATTGATTATATTGTTTGTTTATATAAAAATTGTTATAAAATAAATACATAATCATATATTCTAAAATGAAAAACTAAACTTTTGTGCCAATTTTTGTTTACGAACGGTGAAGTCTATTAGGTAGGGTAAGATGTCATATGGAATAGCATTAGGATTTTATGGTTGCTATTACGGAAAGTCGGAAATGCGTGGTATAGGCCTGAAATCTTAATTCATTCTCAATTATTATCAACAACTTTCTTTCTTATTTCTTTTTTAAAGTAAAAGTACTCTTATGTAAAGCTACCTAAAGTAAAGTTCGACGTAGCGATATTTGATCATGTTTTCTAAAGGACAAGAACACACCCCAACGACGAGCACGGCCGGTTCATTAGGTAGCCCCATTCTATAGAGACTTGATGATGGTAGGAAAAATCGTTACAAACTCATTAATTAACGTTGTGCAGTAAATACTATTGACGTTCATTATATTAAGTTGGCTAGCGATGTTATTTGTATTACTGTTATTAAACATGTTGTTTAATCTATTGTTGCTGTTTATAAAGGATACGTTTTTGTTGTAACCATTATTAATGTTGTGTGTACTATTGTTGTAGTAGGGTGTAGTAGAAGAAGGAGTGGTCGCACAGCAATGAAATTTTGCAGAAACACTTCTCTGTGCTAAATTAAGAAATTTTGAAAACCCGCCCACTGCCACACCCACCTCCCATATAACTGCACTTGCCAAAATTTTTATTTTTGAACCTAGGGACTTGAAATTCGGGACACTTCTTCATTGAGTTCTCCTTATGAAAAAAAAAATTAAACATGTTGGAGATGCCACGTCTACTTTAGATTTTACGCCAATTGAAAGTTGTAGATTTTAGGTGTTTTTCCTCCCTGTCTAGAATCATATGAAAATTTCATATAAGTTATAAAATTTTAATTTTTATTCAAAAGTTAAACATGTGTTGTCTCCATTCAAAAGAAGAGAATATCCCCAACAACTCTCCGCGAAAGATATTAGCCTTCAAATACACCGAAAATATCGCACAAATGCATGCCGCTTTTCTAGTCAAGTATGCCAAGTTAAAGTGTGTAACACCTTAGTCATTGAAACAAATTGATATAAAATACTTAATACTTTTTAATGAAAAAAATATTTATACCTTTTAGCTTGATAAAAATCCACATAACAGGAGAAAAATTGTGTTAGTTTTTATTTGTAATATTATTTAAGCACCATATCTTTAACAATTGGGATCTAGTTCTAAGGAAATTTTGTTCGAATGACGCCTTATGCTACTTATGTAAGGATCTGAAGTTATAAGAAGTCTGTTGAATACATCAGTATTTGTGGAAATTCGATCACATTTTCTCAAAAACATCATTCGATACTTCTTGTAATCTTTGTTTTTGGCTTCCTCTGAAAGCATTCCTATCCAGCATCCATTATATCCTTACCATGCATTAGTACTTTATGCACACTAACAGGTATATAAAACCAACTATATTTTTGTACGAACAGTTTCGCAGTGTCCGACGCATATAATTTAAATTTGTCATATTAATATGAACTATATAAATATATGAATGAAATTTAATATATTTTAAGCAGTGCAAACTATTTATTAGCCCAATCATGAATAAAAATTCCGCGGGAGTTTTTTCCCTTTTCCCATTTTTTCTATTCCAATTCAATGTTAAAAAAATAAAAAGGGAAAAAACTCCAGCGGCATTTTTATTCATCATTGGTCTGTATATGTTTTATTTCTATTGAAATGTCATTCAATTTCGTTACGCCTACATATTCGTAAACAAAAATAATGTTTCACTTATAAATCGTTTCAAGCTTTAATTCCCGAAAGCCTGAAAGCATACCCAATTTTTTGTCTTATTGACCATTTGTATGAAATATTGGAAGTGAGTTTTGAAATTAAAATCGATGTTACTAAAAGGACGGTATTTGGCGGTTGTTTTTTTTTCTTATTTGAAAGTACAGACTCGGCCTAAGCAAGGCAAAGCACATAAAGTTTTTTTTTAGATCAAAAGGTGAAAATTTGATATTTTTTAGTATAATTTTTGATAAATTATAATAATTAGTTTACTTTTTCAATTTCAATAATTTCTTTTTTATAAAAAAAGTAAGTGCTATATTTTCCCTCAACAATAAAACAAAAGCCATAGCTATAAACTTACACACAAAAAAGTTCTTTATTTGGACAATAATTTTATTTTAATCTAATTTCATTGAATAAATTTCCGTTGACTTCTGTTAGTTTTTTTAACTACAAATATTTTTCTTATCCAAATATTTCTTTACAAAACCAAATCATTAAAATTTTGAAATTGGAAGGTTGAAAACCCATATTTTTTCCGCCGAAATGCCACTGTGCGTCACCCAAGTTATACATATGTATTTATAGAGGTACAACAACATGTTGTTGTACGCAACAAACACCTCAAAGCAAAGAAGAAACACAGCAAATTAGTAGTTTTTGAATTCTCGCAATTATGTTCTTTTTTCATATAAAAGTGGAACTTTGGCATTACCAGTGGTATCAAAAGTAAGTACTCATGCTTTTCGTATACTATTTAAGTACTTCCTTGCGATCACTGGTTACTGCCGCCGCTGCAGGGATGGTATGCGGGTGGGTTGTTCTTTGTTAATGAATTGATGTGGTTCATATTTTCGATGTGTGTGTTACTTACGTAGTTGTTGGTGTTTTGGAATATATTTGCATTGTTGTTGGGTGTGTTATTACTATTGGGTAGCGTATAGTTGTAGATAAGATCGTAATGAGATTGTTTCTTTATTTGTTTTTCAACAATATTTTGAGAAATTGGTTTTGTGTTTGCTGGAGTGATTTGCAATATACCAGCCAATTAAACTTACAGATTTTGTTTGATATAAGACAATTCTGTACAAATTGGTAAGTCTGTCGACATATCGTACAGAGTTCGTTAAAAATTGTTAACGAAATTTCGAGGAATTTTATATTTTGCTTATGCAGAAATGTCTGCAGGATTTCGGTTAGCATTCAGATAGAAACCTCGGAGGAATTTTTCATATTCATTTGTTAAGAAATATCTGCACGAAAGCTTGCAGACTGCTGATAGATTTTACAATGGTTTTTATGTTTTGCTTGTGCAGAAATATCTGCAAGATTTCGTAAAGAACTCGGATCAAAAGTTTTAGAGTTTTCAACGATTTTTGTATAGATTTCTTCCACAAATCTGCACGATTTGTCGGCAATCATTTCAGAAATAAAAATGATTTATTGTCAGATTTCTGGCATATATCTGTACAAACTGTCCCAAAAACTATGCGAATTTTGAACGACTACAAGTACGATTTCTGTCAGACATCGATTGGAAATATCGGAAGGAAATCCAGAATTTCCCTAGCAAATAACATCAGACATCGTTAAGATAACAGACAGATATATCTGTGAAGTTAAGGAAATTTCCCACGACAATTCTTACAGAACTCGTGTCAACCACTTCATATATTTTTCGTGTCAACTTCGAGACGAAATCAGTCCCGAAATCGGCAATTTGTGCAGAAAGTCGTTATGAACTCTGAACGATTTCGTTGCATTTGGTTTTCTGGGATGTTGAACATCCCAAGCTGTTATTCAAAATTGTTATTCGATTGACCGTGAAAATCGATTATGCATAATGCTTCCGGTCCCGACCATCACGAATAATCGAGGCCCGACTGTAATTTATTTATAAGTTTAATTTAGTTTATAAAACAAATTATTTTCACCAATAACAAAACAATGTTTTTCTACGATGCTGCACTGCGTTAGTAATTTAACGATATTATACCTTTTTAATACATTTTACTGCAAAAGTGTTTAATTTAGTATTACTACGTCTTAAGTACAATAAATGTCATATAAATATTTATAAAATGTTAACAGTTTACAACACAAATAAAATCTTTATTTTTTACATACGAGTACATATGTATGTACCTATATGTATATGGAGTTGGACAGTTAGGAGTACTCAAGTCAATATGTAAAAATAAAACTTGTTTTGTTTTCAATAAAATTGGGTTTTGAAATTTTACTACTTAAAAAAGTTTTTTTTTTTCTAAAAGAAAGTTTTTTTTTTAAATAAAAAGTTCTCTTAAAAAAATATATGACAACGCTGCGTGGGAGCATCAACACAAATGTATGTCTCTCTTAATGTTTGTTTTTTGTAACTCTCTTTGTTCTCTGTAGAGATTTTGTTTATTAATATTCATATTTTCTTTTTTTGTTATTTGGGGTGACCATACCAAAATATATTTTGAATTTAAATAAATTAATTAATCATAACTAAAGCTAAAACATAATAAAACAGTGTAAATTGAAACTAAAATTAATTAAGAATCATGTTCTTACAAAGCCGATAGTCATTGATGCTAGTGCTTTTAGCCCTAGATTTATTGTAATTTTAATTATAATACATTTTTTAATAAATAAATAAAATAAATAAAAGCAGGAATACATGACTCCCAAATCACCAAAAAATTTCTTATTAATAAAAATCGAAGCAAACAATTTGAAAACATTGCAAACAAAAACAATAGACTGATATTTGCCCGTCACGGTTAATCGGGGTTACCGGTTAACCAGATCACGGATATTCGAGGCCCGACTGTATAAATTTCCAAAAAACTTTTTTTTAGAATAAAACTTGAAAACCTTTTTGCATCTCAAAAAACTTGCAAAAAAAGGGAAAACTTGAGAAATGGCAACGCTGCTCCCATGTCGAAAGATCTTTCGATGAGTACAGCTGCATGCAGGGCTGCCAGAAATTTTCAGAAAAAATCTTAATTTCGCCAAAAAAAAGTCTTATTTTTTAAAATAAGTAGTTTTTTTTATTATAAACAATAAAAACAATTCATATTTTATTTAACACTAACCAACAAAATAACAACAAAAATTTCTTTTTCTTATACTAAATTGTACATTCTTTGAGATGGATTAGTTTAAAATTTTTCAAATGGGAGCAAAAAAGATTTTTTTAATGAACCAAAGCTTTGTCTAGACAAAATAAAAAATCTTTTTTTTTGGGAAACAATCTTAAAATCTTTTTTCGGTTAAAAAATCTTAAAAAATAAGGTAACATCTTACTTCTGGCAGCGCTGACTGCATGGATTATTTAAGAGATGATTTTCATATGTTCTCTGTAGCTTCTATATATCACTAAACTTATTTCTTTTTTTTTTATTATGTTTCTAATTTAAATTTTTTTTTATATAATAGAATTAATATAATTTAATACAATTACATTACATTAACCTCAAATAAACAAATCACACATATAAAGCAAATTTTGATTATAATTATTTTTGCGGCATTGCCAGATTAAACGGTTAAATACTTGAAGAGAGCGTACATATGTTCTGCAAATATATTTATAAATATATTTATATGTGTGTGATTTGGGCACTAATGGTAATGTAATAATTACATTGTAATTGCATTAAAGGCAAGCTTGTTATACCCTCCAACACCAAGAGTGACGAATGAGGGTATATTACGTTTGTCATTCCGTGTGAAAATTTTTTAATATTCATCTGAGACCCAACAAAGTATATATTTTCTTGATCCTTATGAAATTCTAAGTCGATTGAGCTATGTCCGTCTGTCTGTCTGTCCGTAAAACACTCTCATGTCCAAACTATACAACTTAACTAAACGAAATTTCCAGAAAAATAGTTCTTATTTTGCAGGTAACTTTGGTATTGACGGTTTAGGTCAACCAGAGTTATGGACCAATATGTGCGACAACCTCCATAAAAAATTGATATTTTTTGTCCATTTTATTGCAATATTTTGAAATATATTGCAGAAAATACCATGAAATTTTGTGTACGTTGTTTTTATGATAAAAGAAGAAAGTGTGCGGAAAATAGTAAGAATCGATATATGATTTCTCATAGCCCCCATGTAAAAATCTTCCCGAAATATAACGAAATATAAGCCTATAACATTGGAACATCAAGACAAAATTCAGCAAAAATAAGTTTTATGCAAAAAGAAATCGCAAAACGAAATTTTTCTTTAGTTCGGTCCATGTTTGACCATAGACCCCATATAAAGTCCACTTCCAAAATTCACTTTAATACGTATAAAACACATATAAATAATGTTAAACGGCTAAAATTTGACATTAATAATATTTATAGGCAAGTAAATTGTTGTACGAAATTTTATATATATAATGTATATATATTTTGTGAATTTCGGTCTATATTTAACCGTATGCCCCATATAAAGCCCTCTTCCGAAAATCTCTTTAATAGTCATAAATCTCTTATAAATAAGGGGGCCGATCCAAAATTTTACAC
This sequence comes from Bellardia bayeri, assembly GCA_950370525.1. Classification (NCBI taxonomy): domain Eukaryota; kingdom Metazoa; phylum Arthropoda; class Insecta; order Diptera; family Calliphoridae; genus Bellardia; species Bellardia bayeri. Next base: position 59,901,351 of record OX493265.1, read on the forward strand.
GGATCATTTACATACATGCCTAAATCAAACTGCTGGATTTTGAGAATATCGGTCCATATTTGACAATATCCCCCACATAAGGTTCACTCTCGAAATCTACGTTAATACTAATATATATCTTAAATATACCGTTATTATGTTGAAATTCGACGTGAAATATCCTCATATGCATGAAAATAACTGTTCCAAAATTTAAGAAGATCGGCCCATAATTTGTCATAGCTGCCATAGAACCATTTCCAAAAAACAAATAAACCCACAAAAATGTCTAATAAATATCGATATCGAACCAACTTTTATATGGATCAGAAATTTTAATCCAGAAATCATATTAGTATCGGTTATACGGCAATTAAGCTATTGGATTTTGTATCTGTCAGTAAATAATAGCTCCTGAATTAAGTCCACTTCCGAGCATGACAACCAACCATACCATACTCTTGTAAATAACGATATTAAGATGAAATTCAACCAATATAATCCTAAAATATATAGAAATCACATTAGTGGATATTGGATTTAGAAGCTATCAGTCCATAATTGGTCCATTTCTTCTATGCCACCCATAAATCTTTTGTAAATAATGTTATTGAGATCAAATTCGAACAAAAAAGCCTCGTCTTATATCTTATCCTTTTTTATACTCGTGTTTCTTAACTTGTTGTGAATATGGAAAAATGTTCTTTTAACTTTACAAATTGTTAAATCACACTCAAGATTATTAATGAAAATCAGACAAACTCTGTAAATTGCAGTAAGAATCGGTAGTTTTATCAATTAAAAATGGTCAAAATTAGATAAAATTTCAAAATATTTAACATAAATTATGTTGGTCGTAAAGTTGTCTTTCAAACAATATATAAAATACTAACAAAATTTGCACTAAGACTGAATAGAAAACAAAGAATAAGGATATTCTAGTCCTATAACCAGTGTAGTTTCTGTATTTCTTATTACGTTTAGGTGGAGGGTATTAAAGATTCGGCGCATCCGAATATAGCACACAAGTTAGAGTGCTATGGTTTTTCAAAATTCTAAATGCTGTCATTTTGTTTTCTGACAAATGAAAAATTTAAAAAAACTATTAATCCAAAAAAAACATTCATTATATAATAAACCCATTTATTAAACGAATTTTTAATATTTTAATGCGATTTTCAAGTGGAATTGAATTCATTGTTGCAGTTGTCAAATCTTCTATTATTAATATGTCAACAAATAATATGTCAAAACTTATAATATTATTCTAATATGGACCTGATGGAAAACAAAGTTTTTATTTAAAAACCATTTTATGAAAAACATATAGGTACACACTAAAATAAAATAAATTCATATCATTTTAGGCAAACTTTTGTTAAAGATGTTTTAAATTTTGAAATCAAAAAAGTTATAATAATATCCCTATCTATATTGAATTATGTATTCTGATATATTTGGCAGATTGTATAGTTTGAAAAAAAGTAATATAAAGCATGTAATAATTTTTCTGATGTGTAATTTAGGAAGCAATCACTCATGTTTAAATTACATATAATTTCCTTGTTGGCAACACTTTAACAAATGTGCGCAGTATACATGAATAATAAAATAAAACTGTTATACACAATATTTGCTTGTGAACACACAAAACCATGCTATACTAATTTTATGTTATTGTTTTGGTATAATTATTTCACCAGCAACCCTAAAATTATGCTATAAAAGAAAATAATATTTTATATTTTTTTTTGGTATTTAGCGTGTATAACAATATGTGACTCCGTGGCGCAACGGTAGCGCCTCTTCTGTTAAACAAAAAAAAAATAAAACTTTTGCTGTTTGACCCCGACGTGATTTGAACACGCAGCCTTCTGATCTGGAGTCAGACGCGCTACCGTTGCGCCACGGAGTCCTTAAGAGATCTTAATAGACAGCATTATATTTTTTATAGCTGTATTATAACTATAGGGAATTATATTTAGAACCTAATCCATGTCTGTCTTAAAGTATTTGAACATAAATAAAAAGTATTTCCAAACAAATAATAAATAAAAAGGTCGGCAACCGATAAGAATGCAATTTTACCTTTGAATTACTTTCGGTGTCGGTGCAATCCATGTAAATCGTTTTTCAACAAGAACTTTGTACTCCAAGTTTTTGAGAAGTCTTTCATTCTGAAGGTGTTACTGTAATGCGTTACGTTAAATGGATCGAGATATGTTAATAACTGAATTTTGGACCATTATTGAAGATATGGATATCACTGCCACATGTTACATAGCCACCGAAACAATGACTTTATTGCAAACTAGGTTTCACAGGATTATTTTTTGTAGGACTATGTTAAAGATAGTGTCTATATAGAGTCAATCGAACAGATGCAGTCTTTAGAATTCACAAATTTGGAACGTGATTAACGAAATAGAACCGCAATTTTGCTAAAATATTTGGAAAATTTTGTGGTGAACAACTATCAAACTCCCCAAATTCAATGAAAATTGACATGATTTGCATATTTTTTTTTTATTTACATTTGGACTATCAGATAGATTCACTACGATTTCTTTAAATTTATCATTTTAATGGAATTTTAAACATGAAATTACCACAAAAGCCTATGATTTGTTTTAATGATACTTTTTCTCAGTTTCATTGTTTTTACGTCTTTGACCATAATATACGAGTATAAGACCCTAATTTCTATTGAAATCGTGTGCTAATAAAAAGTTCTTTTTTCATCATAATATGCCCCGTTTAAGTAGTTTTGTATGTAAGACTATTGTGTATATGAATAAATATGGGTAGAGATCGAAATTCCAGTACAAACGAATCTCTTTTAAAAAATATATAAAAATATTATCTCTGGAAACTTTATTTAAATATTTTTGTAGAATTTTTGTATTTCAGTAATAATCATCGTCGAATGATATTTATATATATAAGGTGATTAATTTAGAGGTGTTTTATGTTTGGGTTGTTCTTGCAGATTCATGTCATGTTTTCATACTGTCATCCTTTTTTTTATATATTTAGTATTTCGCTATGGAAAACTCACACCGAAAACATAAAAATTCAGGTTTATATAGTCTCTTGCATAATATTACATATAAAAAACATAAATTTTAACATTTTAAATAAGAAATCGCAAAAAATATATTATTAAACACAACTTGTGTAATATTTTTATAATATCTTAGTCCGCTTTCACACTCTTCAATTCTGATTCGTCAAGGCAAGAGATGGTTAGTGATGAGAAGGGAAAACAGAACAAAAGGGGTACAAACTTGACGGTACTAGTTAATTTTCTTATTACCTTGTGTTTCTTTTTTTCTTTCATGCATGTTGATTTGCATTAAAAAGTACGAAAATTGAATTGACGTGTTTAAATGATATGGCAAGTTCAAAAGAAAATTGAACAAAAACTGGTCAGCTAAAACTGAAGAGTGTGAAAAAAGACTTTCAATATTTTATAAATAAATATTTGAATTTAGTATATTTTATTAATTCAGGTTACACAGTTTAGTTTATAAAGTTTTAAATAACATTTTTAATAAAGAATTCAATTCATCCATCATATACAGGTACTTATTTTCAAAGAAATCCATATTTTTGTCATTTAAATTTATTAGGCTGAATTTCTACATTTGGTTAAAATAGGAGAAGTTTTGTGGAATTTATCCGTTGAAATACAGAAATTGTTTCTTCTAAAAATTTTAGCTCATGGAAGTCAGCATTTAAAATTGCTTAAAATTGAAAAATAGTTGCTGTCTCAAAAAAAAAAAAAAAAAAACAGGGATTTTGGTAACGAAAACATTAATAAAACAAACAAATGATAGAAAATATTAATAATTCAGAAAATCGTCAATTTTAATGAAAAAAATCGTCAAATCGTCACTTTGCTATTTTTTAAACAAAAAATCGTCAAAATGACGATAAATCGTCAAATCTGGCAGCTATGGTTGTAATTTGAAAATCGAGATTAGTATTGTGTTCTCTCGCAGTTCTAGCAACACATGGTTTGCATGATCGACTTTCCGACAATCTTAATATTAATTAAAGTTTGAGTAAACGTCCTTGGAAGAGACGCGCCCGAATAGATCACATCCAGTTTCCATCGACTTCCTGACTTGAAAGTCGTTATTAATCGAATAATAACCTCGTCAATGATGAAGATTCCCACATTCAGTTTTATTTTAAAAGTTTAAATATTGAAATACTAAAAACGCAAATTTTATCTTGAGGGATGACTATCGGAAAAGAATAGAGATTGCTGAGACCGACAACACAAATTTTGTGACTTCAGCACAAAATACCAAAAATTATTTAAAAATAACATAAATATTTCAGATTTTATATTAGTAGTTAATTAGTTTTAAACAAAACAAATTTCCCAAATTATCAGTAATTACCGCCTAACTGTCGTTTGATGGAAAAGATGCTTTGCAAATGAAAATTTGAGTGAATCTAAAAAACCAAAAAATAATATTTATCAGTTTAGAACAAACTATACAAAAAGTACCAATTATACAATTTTTCTCTTTTTGGCCCTCTAATTTTGGATTTACCAAATATAGATATGCTGTTTGGTAAATTATATTTCATTATAAGAATCTGTATTTAAAACTGTTAGTCTGTTAGTGATTCATTTCAAAGAAATGCAAAATTTTCATTTTTACCCATTGTTACCATTTAAGTGTAAGTGTGCATAAACACAAATTTCGTTTTCTTCAAACAACAGATGCAAAAGGTACCAAAAGTACAAAACAAATCTTTAACTATTGAAAGGTATGACATTAGTTTCAATTTCTCAAATGTATGTTTTGATAAGTTTTTTTTTGTCTTTTAATATATTGATATTTAAAGTTTCGAGTTCGTAGATCACTTGTTAAGATTAAACTCAAAATTTTAACTCTTACCCGTTTTAATCCACTTGAAGATAGACTTACAAAGAACTACTTTTCTAAAACACAACTTTGTGACTACAGAAAGCTAAAATAAAAATGCTGTTGTTTCATAACAAAAACAATCATTATTTCAGAGAAAAATTTTTAAATTTTTCCCCGTTTTGTCCCTTAATGGTTTCTCCATTATATTCCATTAAATTTTATCGGTTTTTACCCAACTTATCCATTTCTGGTCCAAGTCTTGAAAATAGATCTATTTGCGTTCCACATTTCAATAGAATTGGTTTAGCCGTTTTTACCCAATTTATGCCAACCTTTATTATCAAATCAAAATCCAAGATCAGATCCAAGTTTCGAAAAATTGTAAAATATAGCCTATTGACGCTTTTAAGCTTGGGTGCATTTACGTTTCAAATTTCAATAAACACGGTTCAATCGTTTGGTCTTACCGATTTTTCCTTTTTGTATAAACAGAAAACACTTCTTTTTGCCCGCTATTAAGCTGGAGGTCCACACCAAGCGTCTACGGGTTTCACGCGTTCTAAGCAACTGTCAAAAAAGTAGAATCAATGTAGTTGTATGAGTTAAGTTACACACTCAAAAGCGTAGGACGCGCTGACGCCTGAAACACGAAAAGTTCGTTTACTTTCTACTTTTGAACGCAAATGCAAAGCAAATTTATTTTAAAGATGATGTCACCAGAAAAAATGACAGTTGAAATAACATTTTTTATATGAGTTTGACAAACAAACCGATAAAAAACTTCACCTCCAAAAGTACATACATATAAAAAAAAAAATATTGACGCGAAAAATCTTCGCATGTAACTTGAAATGCCTGACGATTAAAACGTTTAGAAAGCTTAAAACGCGTTGACGCCAAAACGCGAGTTGTGGACCTCCAGCTTTACCCCCTTGAAAGAAGACCTTCGGAAAGGTACTTTTCTCATACTCTTTTTTGTGGCTATAAAAAGCTAAAATAGAAATGCAGTTGCTTCATTCCAAAGTTAATCATTATTTAATTGTAAAATAAAAAATATAAATATAAAATATAAATAATAACAAAATATTAAATATTTTTCAGTTTCCCCCTTTGTATCCCTCCCTAATCCAAGTTTTGAAAAACTATAAATCCTAATGGCACTTCATGTATGGATCTATCTACATACCAAATTTCAAAAAAATCGGTTTAGCCGTTTGGGATTGGTTGTTTAAGAAACAAAGTTACCAATTATACCGGTTTTTACCAATTTTATCCCTTCCTGGTCCAAGTCTTGAAAAGAATACAGCTTATTGACGCTATTTACGTTCCAAATTTCACAAAAATCGGTTCAGCTGTGTAGGCATAATTGCGGAACAAACAAACTTACAAAGACATTTATAATATATATATTTATGTATAAGGATTCCACTACGATCCTTCAAAATGAAAAAAATAGATTATACTTGATTGCCAATTTTTCTCCTATTACAAAACTATTTTATTCATATCCCCCTTTTATACCCTCCACCACCATAAGTGGAGAATGAGAGTATATATGTATAAGTTTGTCATTCCGTGTGTAATACTTAGAAATATTCAACTGAGGCCCAACAGAGTAAATATATTTTTGATCCTTATGGAGTTCTAAGTCGATTGAGCTATGCCCGTCTGTCCGTCTGGCTGTGTAAAACACTCTCACGTCCAAAATATGTAACCAAAATAAGCAAAGTTTACAGAATAACGTTTATAATTCTCCTAAGCAGTTTGATATAGAAATTCATTAAAATCGGTTCAGGCGAACCACAGTTATGGACCACAATGTGTAACAACCTCCATCACAACACGATATTTATACCCTACACCACCATAGTGGGGAGGTATTGGATTTGTGCATATGTTTGTAACGCCTAGAAATATTGGTCCAACACCCACCTTAAAGTACACCGATCGACTTAGAACCACTTTCTGAGTCGATTTAACGATGTCCGTCCGTGCGTCTGGCTGGCTGGCTGTCCATGTAAAGCTTGTGCGCAGAGTACAGGTTCCAATTTTGAAGATATTTCGATAAAATTTGGTACGTGATATTTTTCGGCCCAAGGATGCATGGGATTGAAACTGGTGTAAATCGGTCCATTATTTCACCTGGCCCCCATATAAATGTCCTCCCGAAATTGGGGTTTACCGCTCATAAAACAAACAAATTTCATCATAAATAAGTGGTAAATGAAGCCAAATCATATCTAAAAATTTTGTGAAGATCAGTCTATAATTAGTCGTAGCTCCCATATAAGGCGCACTTTTGAAATCACTTTAAAGAGCATAACTCACTCAAAAATGTTGGTATCCAAATAAAATTTAACACAAATATATTTCATTCACATAGTGTTGCTTGAACTGGTCGGACGTGTTATTTTTAGTGCGGCTGAATTTTCGTAATAGGTGAAAAAAAATAAAAAAAAAAAAAAAAAAAAAAAACTTGTAATAAGTGAAAAAAAAAAAATATATATATATATAAAAAAAGATATCGTAATAGGTGGAAAAATATCTATAGTGGTTTTTCGGTAATTTAAAAATCGCATAACAACTGCATGAGTGTCCCGCTCAGATGTAATTCTGAGAAAGAGCTAAGCTACAGTAGAAAAAATTTATGGATCTCTGAGGAAGAATCCTTAAGAAAATCCGTGGAGTCTCTTCTCAGTACAAAAGCCGAAATACGGCGCCGTTCCTGTTCGCCCAATATAGTTATCTCATCCGATGAGAAATCATCATCTTCATCAAATAGTGCAGTCAAACCCAAAAAACAAGTAGGTATGGATAAGTACATCACCGTTCTCAAGCGACAGAGGAGCCCGACATCTCCTCAAATGTCTTCCAATTCTAAAGTTCCTAAGACCGTCAGCCAAATGATGAAAACAGATTTGCTCTACTTCAGACGGATGACCCAGAAATACCGAAAAAGACGTTTAAGCCCCCACCAATTTACCTGAGAGAGCCCACTTCCAATAAACTGGTACAAGGAATTGTTGCTGTAATAGGTGAGAACATGTTTAGCGTAACCTCAATTAAACATGAAAAAATCAGCGAGACAAAGATCCAAGTGAATAGGGAAGATGATTTTCGAAAATTGTCCAACCAGTTGGAGAGGGAGACCAGGGATTTCTATACCTATCAGCTCAAAAGCGCAAAAGGACTCCAAGTCGTTCTAAAGGGTATAGACCCATGTGTTGATCCTGCGGAGATAAAGAACGGATTAATGGACAAAGGGTTCAAAATCAAGAGCGTAGTAAATATTAGAAACCGTGAAAAGATTCCTCAGCCCATGTTCAGGGTAGAATTGGAACCTGGAGATGTTGCCTTAAAGAAAAACGAGTCCCATCCAATTTACAATCTTATTTATCTTCTGCATCGTAGAATTACCGTGGAGGAACCGCATAAGCGTGTTGGACCCGTCCAGTGTCTTAATTGTCAAGAATTTGGTCACACCAAAGCGTATTGTAAATTGCCGTCTGTTTGTGTTGCATGTGGGGAACTACATGCAACTGCTCAATGTAATAAGTCCAAAACGGACTTAAAAATAAAAAAATGCAGTAACTGTGGAGGAAATCATACCGCTAATTATAGAGGTTGTCCAGTTTATACTTATTTGAAGGGCATAAGGACCAATAAGTCGCCAGTATTACCTGACCATCCTCAACAACCTAATTTCACGTCGAGTAAGAATTTTCCTCAAATTGTACGACCAACTTCTCACGTAAACGCTCCTAATTCTAGACAAGTTTCTTACGCAAACGTGGTCAAATCTAATATGCCAGGTCTGGAACAGGAACCTATATCGCAATATTCTGAGCCACATATCAACAATCTAGAGACAACATTGCAGACACTTGTCCAAACTATGAACACTTTTACGACCACCATGACATCCATGATGCAGGAAATGCTGAAAATGCAATCCACTATCTTGCAAGCCATTTTAAAGAAATGATTTATTTAAAAATTTGTTTTTGGAACGCGAACGGCCTCCGCCAACATAAAAACGAACTGGAATACTTCCTGATGGATAAGCAGATTGATGTTATGATGATTGCTGAAACTCACTTGACGTCGACAGGGTACTTCAAAATTAATGGCTACGTGTTGTACGATACTAAAGATCCCCGCGGAAGAGCTTGTGGAGGTTCGGCAATTCTTATAAAGAACAGAATAAAACATTATCTAATGAATAACATAAGTGAGGATTACCTCCAAGCAACAAACATTTGCATTGAATTCTGTCAATACAAATTTGTTTTATCATCGATTTATTCTCCGCCTCGATTCTCAATAAAAGAACACCAATACCATAACTTCTTTAATTCCCTTGGAGCTAGATTTTTAGTTGCTGGCGACTTTAACGCCAAACACACATTTTGGGGTTCACGTCTGGTAACCCCAAAGGGTCGCGTACTCTTCAACACCATTGCTCAAATGGGCTTAGATGTACTCTCAAGCGGACATCCCACCTACTGGCCGACGGACCGACGGAAGATTCCCGATGTTATTGACTTTGGAGTAGTGAAAAATATCCCTGTAGAATGGATGCAAGTGGATCCTTCATTAGACTTGTCCTCAGATCACTCTCCTACTATCATTTCAATGCATTTCCCTCAAGTGTGTGGCTCTCCATTTAGAAACATGACTAAGACCCGAGTAAGCTGGATAAAATACAAAAAGTATTTAAGTTCTCATTGCACGGAAAATATTGTGTTGAGAACTACCGACGATATCGATCAGTCGATTGGCAACTTTACCGAGGACCTTCGACGAGCTGTGCATCACGCTTCCACTTATCACGTTGAATGTAAAAATAGGACAAACAGAACTTATTTATCTGAACTCGAACATCTCCTATCAGAAAAAAGAAGAATGAGAAGAGAGTGGCAACTTCACAGGTCTCCTGAACTGAAAGCTAGGCTACGGGTATGCAGAGATATACTAAGACATTTCTTAGAAACCCAAAGAACGGCTTCACTTAGATCCTACTTGGAGGGTCTTGATAGTACCCCACAATCTGACTACTCGTTATGGAGGGCGGCAAGAGGTTTAAAAAGACCAGTGAGAGGAAAACCTCCTTTGCGAAATCCGACTGGTGACTGGGCTAGAAATGATTCCGAGAAAGGGACATTATTTGTTAACCATTTAAGAAATGTGTTTACTAAAAACAACTCAAATAACGTATCTGATTTGCCACCACTCGTTATTAGACCTCCTGTACCTCTAAGACTAAACTTTGGTGATGTCCAAAGCGCTATTGGTACTCTGAACCTTAGAAAGGCTCCAGGTATGGATAAAATCAGCAATAAAATGCTTGTGGAGTTACCTCGTGTAGCTAGAAGAATTATCCTCTTTATCTTCAACGCTATTTTACGCCTAGAATACTATCCTGCAGATTGGAAGGTGTCTATGATCACTATGATTCCTAAGTCAGGGAAGGATCACACCAAAGTAGAGTCATATAGGCCAATTAGCCTACTGCCGACAATTTCTAAACTGTTTGAAAAATTGTTAATGACTAAGTTGATTCCAATTCTGAACGACACTGAATGCATTCCTAATCATCAATTCGGCTTCAGAGCTAAACACAGCACCATCGAACAAACACACAGATTGGTAAATGTGATAAGAGGGTCGTTTGAAGACAAAAAATACTGCTCCGCCCTTTTCATTGATGTGTCCCAAGCGTTCGACAAAGTTTGGCATGACGGCTTAATGCACAAAATAAAATTAACTCTGCCTGCTAACACCCATAAACTTATGGAAAGCTATTTATACGGTCGCAAATTTAAAATCAAAGAAGGCAATTTTTTAAGCCCCGCTCAGCCAATTGAAACAGGTGTGCCACAGGGTAGCATACTGGGTCCTACTTTATATTTGATTTATGCCTCCGACATGCCGTCAGACCCCAAAATCCACACGTCAACTTTCGCAGACGATACAGCCTTTATCAGCGTTCATAAGGACCACCAAGTAGCATCACAGAATTTGCAGAATTATGTTTATAAACTAGAGAATTGGCTAGAGCTTTGGAAAATCAGGGTTAATGAACAGAAATGTATTCATATCACTTTCACATTGCGAAAAGAAACTTGCTCGTTCATCAAAATAAATAATCAAATTATTCCTCAACATAATGAAGTCAAATACCTCGGCATTCACCTCGACCGCCGTTTAACTTGGAAGTCTCATATTGAAGCGAAACTTACACAGATGAGATTAAAAGCAGTGCAACTTAATTGGCTAATTGGCAGAAATTCTTCACTAAAGTTGGACTGCAAACTATTGTTGTACAATGCAATTCTAAAGCCAATCTGGTGCTATGGAATTCAATTATGGGGTACTGCCTCAGCATCAAACATTGAAAAAATTCAAAGGGGTCAAAATAAAATTCTACGTATAATTACTGCAGCTCCATGGTATGTTAAAAATTCTCGAATTCACAAAGATCTAGGCATTCCTTTGGTGAAAGACGAATTTACAAAATACGCCTCAGAATATGTCAGCAAACTTGAACACCATCCAAACCCACTTGCACGAGACATCCTTAACTTTAGTGGCCATGTTCGGTTGAGAAGGAGGGATACCCTTGCTTTAACTCAAACGCAAAACAGATGACTGGATCAGTGGATGTAAATTTTTTTTTAGTATCATAATATTTTGTCTAGCACTGGCTGGACTTATTATTTTCTTTTTAGTATTAAGATTTGAATACTTATTGTCATTTCATTATATGAAGATTCAATAAATAAATAAAGGCTAAAAAAAAAAAAAAAACAAATATATTTCATATACATACAAACAATACGATACAATTTTATTGTGATCGTTCCATAATTAGTCGTAGCTCCCATATAAGGCCCACTTCCGAAAATTACTTTAACGATCATAAATTTCTGAAGAATGTTGGTAATCAAATAAAATTCGACACGAATAATATACAGAAATGATGACACATAATTTTATAATGGTCGGTCCGTAATTAGTCGAAACTCCCATATAAGACCCTCCCCGTAATCAACACTAACTTACATAAACCTTTTAAAAGTATTTATATCGAGATAAAGTTTAACATACACAATATTTATATTCACGGACATCATGACACTAAATTTGTGGATGATCGATCCATAATAGGTCATATCTTCCATATAGCTCACATTTCTGAAAAACTGTGTTGTACATATATTGGGTGGGGTATGGTAGGGCTTTACCGACTATACTTTCTTACTTGTTTTTCATAAGTTTTTTTTTGATATTTTGTTTAAACATATGCAGATAATATCATGAAATTTTGCACACGTTACTTTTACGATGGAAGGACAAAGTGCGTAGATCTTATTGTTTAAACATTTCTAAAGTAATTTATTATTGCAGAACCTAAGCTGTTCATTACCAAAACAACATTTCAATGTTTATTGTTGATTTAGCTGAAAAAACAAAAACAAATGGTTAATATAGTTTATTTTCTATATTCTATTTAAATTATATTTATTTATTTATTTGTTAATAACAAATTTAGAAGTTTCTTTATTGAAGCAGGTTGGAAGATAATATTTATTTTATTGTTTAAACATTTTTAAAGTAAATTATTATTGTAGAACCTAAGGTTTTCATTACCAAAAATACTGCTTAATATTTCATGAAAATCGGTTCATTATTTCACCTGGCCCCATACAAATGTCCTCCCGAAATTGGGGTTTACCGATCATAAATATTTGAATTATGCAAGTATCCAAAAAAATTCCATCACAAATGAGTGGTAAATGAAGCCAAATCACATCTACAAATTTTGTGCAGATCGGTCCATCATTACTCGTAACTCCCATATAAGGCCCACTTCAGAAAATCACTTTAAAGAGCACAACTCTCTTAAAATATCGGTACCCAAATAATAATCAACACAAATATGTTTAATATATATACAAATCATTTTGTACAATTTTATGATAATCGGTTCATAATTAGTCGTAGCTCCCATATAAGGCTCCCAAAGAGAATAACTCTCCTAAAAATGTTGGTATCCAAATAATATTTAACACGAATATGTTTCATATATACAAAAATCATTCGGCTCAATTTTATGATGATCGGTCCACAATTAGTCATAGCTGGCATATAAGCCCTATTTCCGAAAATCACTCTAATGCCCATAAATATCTTAAATTCAACACAAATAAGTTTCATATATATAGAAATGATGACATCTAATTGTATAGTGATTAGTCGAAACTCCCATATAAGACCCTCCATAACTCTTTTAAAAGTATTTATAACGAGATAAAGTTTAACACACATAATATTTATATTCACGGAAACCATGGCACTAAATTCTTGCATGATCGGTCCATAATAGGTCATATCTCCCAAATAGCTCCGATTTCTGAAAAACTGTTTTGTACATACTCGTATACTGGGTGTAGCGTATTATAAGGTCGGGCTTGAACGACTATAATTTCTTACTTGTTGTTTACTAAATTAGCTTTAAGTTAAATAAAACATAAAATAATGCTATAAATTGTAGTAAATTTTTTGAAATTAGTTTAGTTTGCTTTAGAACGCGTTGCTTAAAACTGTTATCGCAATGAGTTTAATTTGGTTTTTGGCCACCCTGGTGGTTTGTGCCAGTGCTGCTAGCTTAAACAATCAATCAACCATAAATGATAGTGGAAAAATTCGTTACGACAATTACAAAGTTTACAAATTGAATATTAAAAATGAAGTGCAATTCTCCAACACTAACATTTTTCAATATATAAGTGAAAAGGTGAGTAATTCTTTATGTCCGAGAAGTCTTTATTGTATAAAATTAAAAAAAAAATTATCAAATTCGATTCTTAATCCTTAGACGAATTTAACGTCTTAAAATTTTTTTTCATCCTGATCCTGCTTACCCGGGAAGGACTGTTGCCATATGGCAACAATAATACAATTAGTTTGTTACTAATATATTTTATTGAAAAACACACATGTAAATAAATTTTTTTTATTTTAATTTAGTAGCATATTTCTATAAATACATATTTCTATGTATATTTTACGAAAATGGTCTGTAATTGGACAAAGTTTCTACTTACAAAATGAAGACAACTACATATTTCCTGAAAACGAATATCTATAATATATGGAATCTTATCAGTAGTTATAGCCGGGTTCTCTTTTCCTTTAAAAACTGAATACACGTTAGATTTGTCATCGATGTTTTGTATTAAAAAGTCATCGAAATTTTTTCAAATTGCTAATGTGGTTTGAAATGTAGGCAATCTTCGTAATTACTCTAAGGAAATATTGAAATTTTTGGAGCGAAATCATTTTCAGCCCAACTACATTTTTGTTTTTATACCCGACACCACCATAGTGGGGAGGCTGATGTTTGTAATGCCCAGAAATATTGGTCCAACACCCACATTAAAGTATACCGATCGACTTAGAACCACTTTCTGAGTCGATTTAACGATGTCCGTCCATCCGTCTGGCTGGTTGACTGTCCATGTAAAGCTTGTGCGCAGAGTACAGGTCGCAATTTTGCAGATATTTCAATAAAATTCGGTACGTGATATTTTTTCGGCCCAAGGATGGACGGGATTGAAACTGGTGGAAATCGGTCCATTATTTCACCTGGCCCCCATACAAATGTCCTCCCGGAATTGGGGTTTACCGGTCATAATTCTTTGAATTATGCATGTATGCAAACAAAATTTACCACAGATGAGTAGTAAATGAAGCTAAAGCACATCTATAAAATTTCGTGAAGATCGGTCCATAATTAGTCGTAGCTCCCATATAAGACCCACTTCCAAAAATCACTTTAAAGAGCATAAATTTCTTAAAAATGTTGGTAATCAAATAAAATTCGACACAAATTATATACAGAAATGATGACACCTAATTTTATAATGGTCGGTCCATAATTAGTCGAAACACAATAACAGTTTTGTTTAAACAAACTGTGATGCAAATAGTAAGAATCGGTCCATGATATATTGACACAGCGTGGAAGATAATATTTATCAAGTGCGTAGATCTTATTGTGTAAACATATCTAAAGTAATTTATTATTGCAGAACCTAAGCTGTTCATTACCAAAATAACATTTTAATTGTTGATTTAGCTGAAAAAATAAAGACTGGTTAATATAGCTCTTGAATTAGTTTATTTTCTATATTCTATTTAAATTATATTTATTTATTTATTTATTTATTTGTTAATAACAAATTTAGTAGTTTCTTTATTGAAGCAGGTTGGAAGATAATATTTATTTTATACTTTAAACATTTTTAAAGTTAATTATTATTGTAGAACCTAAGGTTTTCATTACCAAAAATACTGCTTAATATTTCATGAAAATCGGTTCATTATTTCACCTGGCCCCATACAAATGTCCTCCCGAAATTGGGGTTTACCGATCATAAATATTTGAATTATGAAAGTATCCAAAAAAATTCCATCACAAATGAGTGGTAAATGAAGCCAAATCACATCTACAAATTTTGTGCAGATCGGTCCATCATTACTCGTAACTCGCATATAAGGCCCACTTCAGAAAATCACTTTAAGGATCACAACTCTCTTAAAATATCGGTACCCAAATAATAATCAACACAAATATGTTTAATATATATACAAATCATTTTGTACAATTTTATGATAATCGGTTCATAATTAGTCGTAGCTCCCATATAAGGCTCCCAAAGAGAATAACTCTCCTAAAAATGTTGGTATCCAAATAATATTTAACACGAATATGTTTCATATATACAAAAACCATTCGGCCCAATTTTATGATGATTGGTCCACAATTAGTCATAGCTGACATATAAGCCCTATTTCCGAAAATCACTCTAATGCCCATAAATATCTTAAATTCAACACAAATAAGTTTCATATATATAGAAATGATGACATCTAATTGTATAGTGATTAGTCGAAACTCCCATATAAGACCCTCCATAACTCTTTTAAAAGTATTTATAACGAGATAAAGTTTAACACACATAATATTTATATTCACGGAAACCATGGCACTAAATTCTTGCATGATCTGTCCATAATAGGTCATATCTCCCAAATAGCTCCGATTTCTGAAAAACTGTTTTGTACATACTCGTATACTGGGTGTAGCGTATTATAAGTATTTCTTACTTGTTGTTTACTAAATTAGCTTTAAGTTAAATAAAACATAAAATAATGCTATAAATTGTAGTAAATTTTTTGAAATTAGTTTAGTTTGCTTTAGAACGCGTTGCTTAAAACTGTTATCACAATGAGTTTAATTTGGTTTTTGGCCACCCTGGTGGTTTGTGCCAGTGCTGCTAGCTTAAACAATCAATCAACCATAAATGATAGTGGAAAAATTCGTTACGACAATTACAAAGTTTACAAATTGAATATTAAAAATGAAGTGCAATTCTCCAACACTAACATTTTTCAAGATATAAGTGAAAAGGTGAGAAGTCTTATCAGTAGTTATAGCCGGGTTGTCTTTTCCTTTAAAAACTGCATACACGTTAGATTTGTCATCGATGTTTTGTATTAAAAAGTCATCGAAATTTTTTCAAATTGCTAATGTGGTTTGAAATGTAGGCAATCTTCGTAATTACTCTCAGGAAATATTGAAATTTTTGGAGCGAAATCATTTTCAGCCCAAGTATATTTTTTGTTATTTTATCTAACGTTGTTAAAGGATACAACGAGGTTTTGGGTGTAACAGTTTTTAAACAAGTTGTTGATTCTTTCTGACCGTCAACCGACGGATTTTCAACAGAAATCTGTAAAACATCTTCATATATTTATCATTGTTGTTGTTATCATTTTAACCAAAGTCTTCATTAGAACCCAAGCGCTGCCCACCTTTAAATACTATTTCGCAATTTTTTTAAAAGAGAAGTAACACTCAGGCAATTAATTAATATGCCTATACACATGGTGAAATTAAATACAAGGTGACAGCATAGCGCCAGCTGATTATTTTTTGCTCTGTTCATGGTGTAATTGAAAATGTCAAAAAGTTGTTTACAAATAGTCAAAGTTTATATAAAAACGTTACGCCGTTTTATCTGCGTAAAATAGCTTAAAAGTGTTAAAAAAAAACTATATTATATTAAATAGTGTGTTTGTTTTTTGAGTTGTTTTACTAAAAGTGTTAGTTTTTTTCTGTAAGATAAATGTTAAGATTCCTCTTTAAAAGTGATTTTTTTTTGCTGCAGAAAAATGCGTTGTTTCATCTTATGCCGTAAAAAAGGAGTAGCTGGAAGTGGTACTTTCTTTAAGGTTCCTCAAGACCCAAGAAAAAGAGAACAGTGGAGTAAGTTATGCCAAAAGAATCTTACTCCAAGCAGCTTTATTTCCAATAAAGCCAGTTCGAGAACACACTATAAATTTTTTTTTTATTATGTATATTTCCAATCTTTTATTTTAAAATTTGAATAAAAATAAAAACTTTTTTGGAAGAATAAGACTGCATTAATTTTAATTAAAACATTATTATTAGAGGGTTCCTTAATGGTGGGCAAACTGAAAATAGCCTTAACCACATTAAAGTTGACCTCTTTGAGAGACATGTTGTACGCGTAGCGGGAAGAATTAATTTCGGGTATATAGAAATCTGGATTTGATTTCTCCTGAAAACCTCTGGACAAAGAATCGACCACTTACGATAGGAAAACTAAAAAATAAAGTAGCCTGTATTAACAAAATTATACAAATTATTTAAATGGCCTTACTATTGGCATAATCAGGTAGGGGAGAAAAAGGTTGTGAATCTTCTTCATCACTGCTGGAAAAGTAATCACTTTCATCCTGTTTCAGAGGTAATTTCATAATTTTTATAGCAGCAGTCTTAATTGCCTTGTATTTAATTTCACCATGCCTATACATATATTAATAAAATAATTGTGTTACTTTCTTTGGAAAGAGATAGGTAGAAGAAGAATAGGTGGTGACAGCTTTTCATATGACAACACTGCAATTGCGCGTTATGTTTATTAATAGTACAGTATTGCAGCGCCTCAGGTGGTGAGTAGGTGCATTGATCAAAGCTTAATTTATAGCCATTATTTTAATTATTTTAAACCACCGAAGGAAGGCGCTGTGACAAATATTAGTTATGATGGGATAGAAAGATAAACTAATAATTATCAGAAACTGATGTTATTTTGAGTGACAGCGGCTGGGAATCGCACCCAGGCCACAAATGCCAACTCATGCTTAATGATCAAACGCGCTAATCAATTCTGAGTCGATCGGTATACTTTAAGGTGGGTGTTGGACCAATATTTCTGGGCGTTACAAACATCAGCAGAAATACAATATACCCTCCCCACTATGATGGTGTAGGGTATAATAATTCGTGGTCAGGAATAGAAGATGAGAAATCACCGGGCAACGCCAGGTTTAACAAGCTAGTTAATAATAAAACATAAGACCTTAAGATTGAACAAGTTCTGATATTATTCTATAAAAATTATATATTACAACAATTTAATTTTGTAAAGTAGTGTTTTATTAGATTCGTACAAGTGAAAAGGGCAGGGATTTAATATTAAACTTTATATATAAATGTTAATTTTCAGTACAACATTTGGAAGGATTATGATGAGACCACCAAAGAAATCCACATTATGGTTAAACCCCAAGAAGTTAGCAATTTCTTACAACTCCTAAAGGATTATGGCTTTGAAAGCGAATTAATGATAAGCAATGTTCAAGAGTAAGTACAACAATCATAAATCTTAACGAATTTGTTTATAACCAATACGATAAGAACTAGCAAGTTAATAGACACATTATAAAAATAATTTAGATTAATCGATGTGGAAGAAAATGCTAATGCACTACCAGCAAATCTAGGAACATTAAGTTGGAAGCGTTACAATAATTGGCAGGAAATTGAAACTTGGTTGGATTCTATTTTGGCTGATTATCCCGAAGTCACCGAAGGCTTTGAGGTGGGCAAATCCTATGAAAATCGTGTCATACGTGGCATAAAGATTTCCCATAAGGCAGGCAATCCTGGCATATTCATTGAATCGAATATACATGCTCGAGAATGGATTACCTCCGCTACCGCTACTTGGTTTATCAATGAACTGTTGATTTCCAAAGATGAAGCTGTACGTAATTTGGCCGACAGTTATGATTGGTATATAGTTCCAGTGCTCAATGTAGATGGTTTCATTTATTCGGTTGATAAGGTAGCTTATTAAATTATAAATTAACCGGTGGCATTATAATCTCTTTTTTTTTAAAGGATCGTTTGTGGCGCAAAAATCGTCAACCTGTGGAATCAAGCCCTGAAATTGGTACCGATCCCAACCGCAACTTTGATTTTAAGTGGATGGCTAATGATGGTGCCTCCAGCGATCCTAAGCATGAAGCCTATGCCGGTCCCAAGGCTTTCTCTGCACCAGAAGCTGCTGCGTTGGCCAAATTCGTCACTTCCATTAAGGATGAAATTAAGATTTATTTGTCTCTCCATTCTTATGGCCAGATGTTGCTGTCACCTTATGGTTATAAAAAAAACAAGTTTCCCAAAAACCGTAAGCATCTTTTAGCCATTGGTAAGGCATTCCATGATGCCGTTGCTGGTTTAACTTACATGACAGAATACACTTACGGTTCTGCTTCAAATGTATTTCGTAAGTTGTGAAAAGAAGTAAAGTGTAAATGAGTTTCTTACAAATGACTTTATATTTTAGGTGTTATTTCCGGTACCTCAGTTGATTGGGTTTACAATACTTTGGGCGTTAAGGTTGCCTACACTATTGAATTCCGTGATAAGGGTTACGAAGGTTTTGAACTGAAACCACAGAGAATTTTACAAAATTGTGAAGAATTTATGGCCGGTATGATTGCTTTGGTTGGCAAATCCAAAGAATTGAAGTACTTGTAAATGATTTTGAGTTATTGAATTAATTGATACTTATATTGGTTTCAAATAAATTTTACTGTTTATGATTGAAATAGTTAATATAAGAAAGGAGTAAGTTATCGATTTTATAACCCTGAGTAGTGGAACAGAGAAGTTTAGAAGCTCCAATCATATTGCCAAAACGTATGTGAAAATATGTATTGCCGGAACTCCAGAAACTTAATTCACTGTAGTTGTAGGACTGCAAGGTATTCTGTAAATAAGTAGTAATATAATAAGAGTTTAAATAAGTATAATATGTGAAATCTATCTCTGTTACCTTTGTTAAAGGATCTATAACAGAGGCAGGCAAAGCGTTAAAAAAAGGTTGTGTATGTGAGCGAACTACCCAGCAAACATAAACATAATTATATAAATTATAGAAAACAACTTAGATAGGAAATATACACTCACAATATATTTTCCGTAACATATAAGAAATTAACAACGAGATTGATATACAAACGGAACTTCTAATACTTCAAAAGCTGATTACATGCATGTTTCCAAATGCATTATCAATCATAAAATATTTTTCGTAATTCATTATTAATTTGAAATGTTTGTTGGGAAGTATTTCTGAAAAAAATATAAAAGCATCCGCCGCATGTGCACACATTGCTGTCTCAATAACGACTGAATGAATGAGATTAAGTGTATGTGTGAAGTGCTCTCTGCACAATTGTGCTATAGGATGCCGACCTATGATCTATAACATGGAAACCTTTACGATTTATAGCCAAATATATTAATTCGGGCATACTATCATCATTGGTTTGTTTGTCTGCAAATAATGTTGAATGTTAACAATATTGTTTTGCGTGTGTGCCGCACTCTATTCCTCAACACGTTAAGCAATGGTGGGCATAATTGTCTAAATTGGTTAGGTACTCCTTTGGATCACCACATTTTTCAAGAAAAACAACAACAGCATACGGAGTACGTTCAAGATCTGCATTCATTTTTCGATTTGATTCCATCAACAGATTCCCATTACTGTCGATCTTCCACCACCAAAAAATATCTGTTGCCGGAATGGCGGTCCAAGAGAAGTCTTTATGATTTGTATAAAAAACAATGGTGTTACGAACGAGAAATTTATCCGGTGTCAATAAAAACTTTCAATTCCGTTTTCAAATTAAAAAAATTAAGCTTATTTTTACCAAAAAAAAAAAAAAAGACTTATATGAAATTTGCTCTCGTCATAATGTGCAAAATTATTCAAATGAGGAATTCTTGATACATCAAGGAAAAAAGTGAAGCCAGAGAACAAAAAGCAAAAGATGAAGAGTCCCTTGTTTTTACTGTTGATTTGCAGTCTGTTCTGATTGCACCAAAATCAAATGTTAGTTAATTTTACCACCGAACTAAATTACAGGTGCATAATTTAGTTTTTTATGATTTGAAAACCAAAGACGCCTATTGTTTTTTGTGGAACGAAGTCGATGGTGGACTAACATCAGAAGAATTTGCCAGTGTTTAGGTTATGTTTATAGAAACAATTTCTTTTGCCTAAATTACAAGAAAGCAACGATCCTGTCAAGATAATTTTTTACAGTGATGGCTGTACCTACCAAAATCGAAATTCAACATTGGCAAATGCTTTAGTAAATGCAGCAATCAGCAACAATATAACAATTGAGCAGAAACTATTAGAGCTTGGACACACACAAATGGAAGCCGATAGTGTCCACTCGGTGATTGAACGCGCTTTAAAAAATAGAAATATAAATGTACCTGCAGACTATGTAAGTTTATGTAAAGGTGCGCGAAAAAAACCAAAGTCATATTATGTAGCTTATTTAGAATACACATGTTTTAAGTCTTTTAAAAATATAACATTCTTAAAAACTATTCGTCCTGGTCGTGTAATTGGAGATCCAAATGTCACGGACATACGAGCACTTAAGTACCACCTAATGGTGATATGTTTTACAAGTTAAGGTTTTCTAACGCGTGGAGCAATCTGCCCCAACGTCCAGATATAAAAGTTGCCATATTTAAGTACAACTTTATAATGAAAAACGAAAAATATTTAAAAGAAAGTATGATGATTTACAACTATTGAAAGAGACATTACCAAAAGACTATCATAGTTTCTATGAAAACTTGGCACATGCATGATAAAGATGACTAATATATCATGTTCCTTACACAGAAAAAAATAAAAATTAATTTCAATTAAAATATTTGTGGAATTAATTAAAAATTTAATTGAAATCGGACCTGTAAACAAAATGATAGTATCAATTAAAAAAAAATGTGAGATTTAATTGAAAATATCAGAAAAAGTAATTGAATCAATTAAAATTTTAATTGAAAATTACTTTAAAATCTATTAAAGGTTTAATTGAAAAAGAAACATGATTTTTTTTTCTGTGTTAATAATTATTATTATTTTTTTCATTTTTACATTGAAATGTTATCGTTTTTAGTTTCTTTTTTTACATTGAAATAATATAAAAACAAAAAAGAAATTTTCAATTTATGTAAGTCCAATATATTTACTTATATGTACATAATGTGTTAACAAATTGAAGTTTAAAATATTAAAATCACCACCAAGTTGTGAAGACGCTTCAAAACTAAAAGGCGTCAAGTCCAATAAAAAAAAGTATATGTACTTGCAGACAATAAGACAAGTCCAAAAACAGCAAAAAACAAGTGTTTAAAGATTTTTTAGATTTAAAAACTTTATTTATTCAAACAATGGACGAAATAACAATGTATGGCATATACAGTTTCCACAAATATTGGAAAATATATTATTTAAACGGGTTTTCCTCTCTGCTTAAGAATTTGAAAAAGTGGACTTGTCACATTTGCTACTTTAGCCGACGAAATGTTTCACAAATGTGACCGCAGCTTAGAACGCGAGAAACGCGTAAAGCTGGAGGTTCACACCAAGCGTCTACGCGTTTTACGCGTTCTAAGCAACTGTCAAAAAAGTTGAATCAATGTAGTTGTATGTTTTAAGTTACACACTCAAAAGCGTAGGACGCAATGACGCTTGCAACGCGAAAATTTCGTTTACTTTCTACTTTTAAAAGCGTCACAAGCGGCGAACAGCTGACATTGACAAATGCAAAGCAAATTTATATTAAGGTGATGTCACTAAAAAAAAATGACAGTTGAAAAAACATTTTTTATATGAAATTGACAAACAAGCCGATAAAAAACTTCATATAAAAATAAAATTAGCTAGGCTTACGGCATAACCTCCAAAAGTACATATAAAAGTATATAAAACACAAAAGCTGGATTCCACACCAAGCGTCTACGCGTTCTAAGCAACTGTCAAAAAAAAAAACTGACGCGAAAAATCTTCGCACGTAACTTGAAATACTTGAAGCTTAAAACGTTTAGAAAGCTTAAAATGCGTTGACGCCAAAACGCGAGTTGTGGACCTCCACCTTAACCAGTTTGTATGAACTTTCAGCTTAAGCTTGGGATACTCATAAAAAAACAATCTCTTATTTAATAAATTTGCCACTGTTTTTTCTGTTTTTTTTTTTTATTTATTTATTTATTTATATTGTTGGTTTTCCAAGAAAGGTGATCCCAATATGTAAATGTCTCGTCATAATTGTCTTGTGGCTTATTTTTTAGTTTCGGGTTTTGGTTTTGCAAACAAAGTATTTAATCTTAAAACAAGTAAGAAAGTATAGTTGGTCAAGCCCGACCCAGTAGACATACGTATGTATAAAACAGTTTTACATAAATAGGCGCAATATGGGAGATATGACCTATTATGGACCGATCATACAAAAATTTAGTGCCATGACTTCAGTGAATATAAATATTATGTATGTTAAACTCGATATAAAAACTTTTAAAAGATTTATGGAGGTTGAAGTGAATTACGGAAAATGTCTTTTTTGTTTCGACTAATTATGGACCGACCATTATAAAATTCGGTGTCAATATACATATATAAGACTTATTTGTATTGAATTTTATTTGGATACCAACATTTTTCCTAGAGTTATGGTCGTTAAAGTGGCTTTCGGAATTGGGACTTATATGGGAGTTACGACTAATTATGGACCGCTCATCATAAAATTGTACGAAATGGTTTTTATATATACATATATGTATATATATATAAATAAGTTGCATTGTGTTAGTAATTGTTGTTCTCTGGAATACGTGAACCGATTTTGTTTCTGAAAATTTTATATGAAAGGTGACGTCAATACCAAGGTTTTTATGTATGTATAACTGGTCTCTGTACGTGTATTGGTTGGTTATAGCCATTTTAGTGAACACTGCACTGCACTGAGTTTTGTACACGCAAATCTTTCGACAAAAAAAAAGGCGTAAATACGTATTATGCCAATAGTGAAGCCGGTGAATTTTTTTTCTGGATGCACCAGGAGGCACCGGAAAAACGATCTTAATTTTATTGATGTTGGCAACGATACGTTCCCAGAATAAAAATGCATTAGCATTGGCATCTTCTAACATTACAGTCACTTTGTTAGATGGACAGCAGCTGGAACGGCAACATTATTGAAACGTTGCGGGGTTATTATTTGGGATGAATGCACTATGGCGAATAAGAGTTATGTATATCAGACAAACTCCGTAAATCTTGGTGAGAATCGGTAATTACATCAATTATAAATGGTCAAAATTAAAATTATATAAAATATCAAAAGATTTGAAATGAAGTAAATTATGTTGGTAGTAAAATTGTCTTTCAAACAATATATGTATAAAATAAAAATAAAATTTGCACTAAGAATGAATAATAAGAATATTCTAGTACTAAAACCAGTGTAGTTTTTTTTATTTCTTATTTAGTTTAGGTGGAGGGTATTTAAGATTCGGTACAGCCGAATATTGCACTCTAACTTGTTTTAAATAAACCAGCTAATAAATATGAAATAAGCATTTAACAACTCAAAATTAAACTCACAATATGCTATTCGGAACTGAAGTACTAATTGGTAAAAAGGGCTAATTTCAGTACATATTTGATACTTGTTTTAATTATTTTTGCCTTCTATTTTAAGTACTTCTATTTGAATTTTTTCAATAAAATTTGTTAGGGCTCCACTGGGACTCTAACCCATGGTTGTTCGTCTACATCAGGCTACACAAGAATTTTTATTTTCATGTTTAACTCTTATCCTGTATTAATGGTTCAAAGTTGCCCAAACAGTATTTATTGCTCATTTATTCTTTGAATACTTAGCGGATTTTTTTGAAAAGAAATGTTCCGAATGTCAAAAATTTATTTGCAAAAAGCATTCTGAGACCAATATTGTATGTAATGAATGTAAAATAAATAAAAAAATGAATAAATATTAGAATTTTTTGTATTGGGCAAATTTGACCCACTCATGTCATATGCGTTTTATTTTTGAAGTACAGGATAAGGGTTAAAATGTTAATTTTATTTTCAAACAAAGATTTTCACCCTATTCACCTTTAGCAATAACCTTCATGTGATTAAAAAACTGCAATTAAAAATTAGTAAAAATAAATATATATCCTCACATATTCGGAAATTTTAAAAAAGGGCACCAACTAAGGAAGTTTTCGCACAAACAAATTTAAAAAAGCACCATAATGGTGCGAAACACTCCAACAAGTAATTGTTATTATCCAACAAGAAACCGTTTATGAAATGTCTGCTATTCGGTGTTGATCCGTTCAAATTTCAATTGTAAAAAGTAGTGGCATTCTTTTGATGACGCTGATCCCCATTACCTATCTACTGTTCATCTAACAATCCCTATGATTATGATTAAGCAGGACTCAAGGCTTTTTGGCAGCCCGTAATTAAGGGTTTAGCTGATTTCTTGCAGGCTAATACAATAAACATTAAAAATACTTATAGCGTTTCTTAGTGATAGCAGATTTTGCTGTCACCGTATGGTCATACAACGGAAGTGCTTCCCGAAATTTCTGAGGATTTGATGACAGTGGCTAAAGCTTATGCGGATGCTGTGGAAGAATTGTCATATGCTACGGAGTTTACTTATGGAATATCAGCGGGAGCAATGTGTAAGTATTGCGAAACATTATTCTGTGCTCGTCGATATATGTGTACATGTTCCAGTGCTTTAAAATGTAATATGATCAATGATCGTCCATATCTAACTTAAATAATTTGTTATTGTTTATGTAGGTGAAAATAAGTCCCAATTTATACGAAGCAATTCTTTAAGCTAAGCTGATTGCCTTTTAGACATCATTGTGAGGGGAGATAAGACACTTGATTGTACTTGCAATTCGTTTTAATTTTTATTCGTATTTCATTTGTGTACAAAAAAATACGAGCGATTTAAGCTATAAGAATTGTGCTGTGTGAACACCAAAGAAATTTCAAGGAAAAATTGTATCAATCTTTTCAATATGAATTACTTTGTGTAAATTGGGACTAAGTGTAATTAAATAAAATTTGTTTAAATATTTTGCAAGTTTTTGAATTTCAAATTTTTGTTCTTAAATATCTATTGGGTTAAAATTTTTCAGGCATTACGTTGTGTAATCTTACGAGAGTTTTGATTAATGCATTTACTTTAAATGTAATAAACATAAAATATTCCAGTAACGTTTTTATTATCAGTTCACCAAGAATGTATTCAATTTATTATCCTTAACTTTATGATGAATTGTTATCTGAAATCGATTAGTGAGCCATAAGCTTACGAGCATATTAAATTTTGTACAAACACTGATTAAATAAATATTTTTTTTACAGACTTGACTTCTGGTGGACATTAAAATAACATTAAATAACTGTGGAAATGCGCGATTTGTTTTGCCACCCGTACAAATTCTTCCAGATTATGACTGGCAAATTGGCGCTGGTGAAAGAAGCTGAACAGTTGGGTTATCTTAAAGTTATATAAATATCAAGCAAGTTATAATTCCTAATAAAATAATCACTTTGAAAAGAAAATTTATGACTTTCGTTCCTTAGCAATTGTTTTATTGTTTCCTAGATTAGCTTTAAGTTAAATAAAACATAAAATAATGCTATAAATTGTAGTAAATTTATTGAAATTAGTTTAGTTTGTTTTAGAACGCGTTGCTTAAAACTGTTATCGCAATGAGTTTAATTTGGTTTTTGGCCACCCTGGTGGTTTGTGCCAGTGCTGCTAGCTTAAATTATCAACCAACTATAAATGACAGCGGGAAAATTCGTTACGACAATTACAAAGTTTACAAATTGAATATTAAAAATGAAGTGCAATTATCCATCATTAATATTATTCAAGATATAAGTGAAAAGGTGAATTACTTAAAATAATAAGTGCATTACAAATATAATTATAAAATGAATTAAAAAAAAACATAATTTAAGTCCTTTAAAGTATAAAAAACGGTGCGTCAATAAACAACGAAATTATTCAGTTCTAAGAACAAATCCTAAAGGTGGTAAAACGATGCTAAACTTAGTGTTCACACAGCCCAATATAATTGCTTAAAGCATTCGTATTTTTTTTGCGAGTGTATACACATTTGTATACACATATGTAATACGAATAAGAGAGTAACACGAATTGCTAGTACAATCACTCGTCTAAATCTGTAATCAGCTAAGTTTAAAGAATTGCTTCGTGTAAATTGGGACGTAATATATTAAATATGTTACGAATAGGATATACCGGAAATTCTGACATTTTATTTTTCTACTAGTAATAGATGAATATTTTTAAAATTTTAATATATTCCTGGTCTTTTGTTTTATTGGTTAATCCGATTGCTTTATTGTTTTTTTTAGGTACAAAATGTATTTGAGTCTCTTGTATAATGACAACTGGCAGGACAAATTGGTATTTTTGGAAATATGGAATTCATTTTCGGTTTAGAATGATCAGAAGGGGTAGAGTAGTAGCATCGAAATGATTCCTTTAAAGACAGTGTGGTTGTGGATACCTCAGACAGATCGTTGAGCAAATGTTCCTTTAAAACATATGTTTATTATGTTGACAAATGTTGTACAGACAAAGAGAAAAATGGTTGCATCCATACCTTGGGCCCACCAGCTGCAAAAGTAACTATTGGAAGGAAGTTAAAGTGTACTAGTGCGTTTATCGATCACTCATTGATCTGGTAAAAATATTCATATAAAAGTATTTCCAGTTTCATATGAACAATGAACACATTTTTCCGACAACCTTGCATGTTTCCATATTGCGCCACCTATTGTCAGCTTTATAAAGATAATGTCTAAAAATTCCACTTCTAATAGACCCAATTGGTATTAAAATAATATTTCAAATCGTCTTAGACATTAAAAATGCATGCTTCTCTACAAACTTGTTCGTCTGCTTATTATCGTATTAGTGTTTCAATGACCCAAACAAAGGTCATTCCCTTTCATACTCATATTTGATATGATTTAGCCTGTTACTCCAATGCCGTCTGGACGCTTTATTTAGTTAAGGGTTTGATTTAAGAGCATGAAAATCATATAAAAGATACGTGCTTGTCTCGTATTCAGAAGGATATAGACTTTTCGCTATGGATATAACTCTTAATTAAATGTCTTTTGAGTGCAATATAGTGATACTTCTGAAGGACTAGTGTGTATTTCTCCTGTTATTAGGGTGGAAGCAGAACTCAGCAGGAAAGAGCTGGAGATTACCCAAGAACTCTCCGGCTCTTGCCTTATATATGAATCGCTTAGTTTATCTAGGTCTTCCACACAAAAGATGATAGTCTTATTGAAAATCTTTTGAATTTTCGTGACTCGAAATTGTTTTCGAATCGAAATTTATTTCGATAGTGCAAAATTTTCTAATGATGGTACTCGATACGAATCGAATTGAGTCATTGCTTCAGTGTTGTAAAAAACTTAAATAAGTACGTATTACATCACTGAATAAAATAAAAGAAAATGTAAACAAAAAACATATGGTTCTGCAAAAAATAACTCAAGTAAAAGCAAAATTTTTAAAAGAAATTATTTTAAATTAAAAATGGATCCAGTTGTGTTTTTTTACTCATCGTCTTCTAATTCTGACGAGATTGAAAACATTAATGACATAAGGAAACAAATAAGAAACACCTCTGAACCCTTAAGATTGACAAACAATGAGTAAGTATAAATAAGTACATACATACATACATACATACATACGTATGTATTAATGTATGTATGTAATTTTCTAGACTCAAAAGACGTTTTAGGCTCACAAAGCAAGCGTAGGTAAAATTTATTTTTGATATTTTTGACCTAAAAGTAATAAAATTATTAATATTATAATATTTTTTAAAGTAAGTAACAAATTTTTTACTAACATCATCTTTTTTTTTCTTCTGTTTGATAAAAAAAAACGTTATTTCGAATGCTTCTTTACTTACGAGTAAAAACTCGCAAGGTTGCGTTTCAATGATCATTCGTTATCGAATGCCATCATTATAAATTTCGATACATTTTATTCGCTATCGAATGAGGGTTGGTTGGTTTACGTGGTAGTTCACTACGTGCGAACACTTAAGAAGAGTCGAAGGGACCCCGTTTTAAAAATCGAATGAGGGAATCCCAAATGTTAAAAAATTCGAACGTTCGAATGAAAATTTATTCGCATACGAATGCGAGAATTAGCCCCCTGTACTCATCTGCAAGGAAACATAGGAGCATAGTTGAGAGAGAGACAGAGTTTAAATATTTTTGTGAAGCCAGGAAATGATAAATCCCTTTGCAATCTGTAACAAAATAACAATTTTGCCCATCATTGTAATTATTATTATTAAACTAGTGACAAAACAGTCTGGGCCTGGTATTTAGAGCATTTATTTGTTTCAAATAGCACATTATTCCAGAAAATAAAAATGTAAGAAGAAATAAAGGTGTCCAATTCGTATATCATTTTGAATATCCACAACAGTATCACCTTTTGAACATGATCTTCTGTGAGAAAATATTATATTGAATCCCATACTACCTTTCAATTAGGGGATTACTGTCTTTACATTAGTATCACACTCTACACAACTTCTTCAAAGTGGAAAAATCACATGATTTATCCAATTGTCGACAGCAAATAGTTCAAATAGTGGATGTCACTGCTAGTACTGCGAGTCATGTCGATTCGTAATAAAAAGAGCAACGCCCATTCTTTGAATCTAGCCCCAAACAAAATTTTATATTGTGAGCAAAACTAAACCAAAAGCTTACATGAATAAAACCATACAAATATGATATGATTATATCATATTTTCAGACATTAAGATCCATAATATTTTAGGCAAGAGCAGATTATTCAATGAGTAACCATTGAATGGCAAGGATTATGAAATGTTTGCCATATTTGTAAAAATTTTATAGGAATTATATATTACAAAAATTTAATTTTGTCAAGTAGTGTTATTGGACTCACATAAGGGGCAGAAATTTAATATTAAAATTTGTATATGTTTTTCTATCGCACTATCCATAATTATATATCATCCTATTAATTTTCAGTACAACATTTGGAAGGATTACGATGAGACCACCAAAGAAATCCACATTATGGTTAAACCCCAAGAAGTTAGCAATTTCTTACAACTCCTAAAGGATTATGGCTTTGAAAGCGAATTAATGATAAGCAATGTTCAAGAGTAAGTACAACAATCATAAATCTTAACGAATTTGTTTATAACCATTACGATAAGAACTAGCAAGTTAATAAACACATTATAAAAATAATTTAGATTAATCGATGTGGAAGAAAATGCTTTTGAATTATCAGCTGATAGTGAGGAATTCAATTGGACGCGCTACTATCAATTGCATGAAATTGAACGTTGGTTGGATGGTATTTTGGCTGCTTATCCCGGAGTCACCGAAGGCTTTGAGGTGGGAAAATCCTATGAAAATCGGACCATACGTGGCATAAAGATTTCCCATAAGGCAGGCAATCCTGGCATATTCATTGAATCGAATATACATGCAAGAGAATGGATCACCTCCGCTACCGCTACTTGGTTTATTAATCAACTGTTGACTTCCAAAGATGCAGCTGTACGTAATTTGGCCGCCAGTTATGATTGGTATATAATTCCAGTGTTCAATGTAGATGGTTTCGTTTATTCGCATGAAAAGGTAGCTTATTAATATTATAAATCAACCTGTGACATTTTAGTCTCTTTTCTTTAAAGGATCGTATGTGGCGCAAAACTCGTCAACCTGTGGAATCAAACACTTGCATTGGTACCGATGCCAACCGCAACTTTGATTCTCATTGGATGGCTAATGGTGGTGCCTCCAGCAATCCTTGCAGTGAAACCTTTGCCGGTCCCAAGGCTTTCTCTGAACCAGAAGCTGCTGCGTTGGCCAAATTCGTCACTTCCATTAAGGATAAAATTAAGATTTATTTGTCTTTCCATTCTTATGGCCAGTTGTTGCTGTCACCTTATGGTCATACAGTAGAAGAGTTTCCCGAAAACTATGATGATATTTTAACCATTGGCAAGGCATTCCATGATGCCATTGCTGGTTTAGCTTACAAGACTGAATACAGCTACGGTTCTACTTCAACAGTTTTATGTAAGCTGTAAAAAGAAGTAAAAAGTAAATAAGTTTCTCACAAATGACTTTATATTTTAGATGTTGCTTCCGGTTCCTCGGTTGATTGGGTATTCAATACTTTGGACGTTAAGATTGGCTACACTATTGAATACCGCGATAAGGGTCGCTATGGTTTTGTCTTGCCACCGGTGCAAATTTTGCCAAAT
The DNA here is from genome assembly GCA_950370525.1 of Bellardia bayeri. NCBI lineage: Eukaryota > Metazoa > Arthropoda > Insecta > Diptera > Calliphoridae > Bellardia > Bellardia bayeri. The sequence continues at coordinate 59,932,845 of OX493265.1, forward strand.
TGTGAAGAATTAATGGCCGGTATGATTGCGTTGATTGGCAAATCAAAAGAATTGAAGTACTTGTAAATGGTTTTGAGTTATTGAATTAATTGATACTTATATTGGTTTCAAATAAACTTTATTGTTTATCATTGAAATAGTTAATATAAGAAGAGAGTAAGTTATCGATTTTATAACCCTGAGAAGTGGAACAGAGAAGTTTAGAAGCTCCAATCATATTGCCAAAACGTATGTGAAAATATGTATTGCCGGAACTCCAGAAACTTAATTCACTATAGTTGTAGGACTGCAAGGTATTCTGTAAATAAGTAGTAATATAATAAGAGTTTAAATAAGTATAATATATGAAATATATCTCTGTTACCTTTGTTAAAGGATCTATAACATGGAAACCTTTACGATTTATAGCCAAATATATTAATTCGGGCATACTATCATCATTGGTTTGTTTGGCTGCAAAGAATGTTGAACCAAACATTTCCTGTACTGACAACAACATCAGGAATTTCTCCTTAGCCAGGCAATGCTCCACACCATTCAATAGCAACTCCTTAACCTGATGTACTATTTTGGCTTTCCATTCTGGAGATTTCATTATTGGCAAAATATCATCCGGTACTATCAGCTTTAGTATTTCATGAGGTTTTTGCAAAGGCATAAAATTCTGACCATATTCGACCAAATAAATCAACGAAGATAATTGCACCGCCAATTCTTTAGTGATTTTATAATAACCAGCCAAATATTTGGGCACTTCTTGGGGATAGTGGAAAATCACATCGCTATTACTATCTTTGCCGGGAGTAATGTTGAGCCAGAGTTTTTTCATAAAATACAATTGATAGGGGCATGTCTGAGAGCCATCTAATGATCTGGAGGGCATATTCTGTTTAATCCACTGCATAAGTTCAGTAATAAAATCGAATATGAAATCTTTCTCAGGTATTGAGTAGGCTTTGTCGCCAATTTTCACAAACAAACTAAAACCTTCCAATGATTTTAATTTCAACCGTAAGCCAATACTTTTAGCCAGGTCCAAGCCTCGGGTAAATGATGCAATTTCAAAAGCTTCCACAGTACCATCAGGAAAGTAGATCTAAGGAAATGGGAAAAAGTGTATTTTATTTAACTCTAAATTGTTACGAAATGCCGTGTATTCATTTACCTTATGATAGATATGCATAAATCGATGTTGTATTGCTTCCACTTCTATAATATAAGGAGAATATTTCCTCTGACCATTGGCCAGTGTACGTTTTACCCTTTTCAAAGATTCTGCTGCCAGTACATGAGGTCTTGTTTTTAAGAACTCTAATAATTCCTTCATAACCGCCCCAGAGGGGAATGTTACACCCGTGGCCAAATAGATTAAATCCCAGCCTCTTTCTTCACTATAATTGGCATTATTGTCTGTTAGTTGTTTCATTAATTGACAATATAATTCATCTCTTAGCTGCTCATGCTCCAAAGATGGCTTGAATATTAAGTCTGTATTGGTGGGCAGTTTTCCACTGGGTATATCACCCATATACTGTTATAGTTAAAGAAAGTTGTTAAAAACCTTATAAGAAATTCTAATTTTAAGTAAACAAACCTTTAATATATTCTGAAACATTATGACCGCTAATTCAAATAGTTCTACTTCATTCTGTAATTGTTTAAGTAGAGGAGCTTTTAGCAAATTACGAGAATGGCGCCATAGCTCATCAACATCAGAACGTATACTATACAAGACATTTGTAGAACCTTTGCGGGCACTTTTAAATAAAATTTCTTTGTAAATTTTGAATATGTATTAATTTAGAATCCATAACTCACCTCAAATTTGCTCTAAAATGTTCCTCAGCGAATTTCTTCAAATTATGCATTTTCTTTCTCTGTATGGTGTTATATTTAGATCTCATCGGTTTTGTGGGTGCTTGCGTGCTCAAATCTTTATAGATTTTTATAATCTTCTCTGATGGCTTAGAGAGGCTAGCCAACACTGTTACTGCCTTACCCGGGAATTCCCCCTTTTCATTGTTACAAATACCCTTAAACCATTGTTGATTAGTAGCCTTCATGATATTAGAGCCCGTGACACCATTATCTAATTGCAAAAGATCACCTCTCAGTAAAAACAAACATTGCTTTGATTCCAATAAACTATCATCTGGTTTAAAATCTTCCATAGCCATAACATATTTCGATCTCATTTGAATATTTTCACACATAAACTCTAGCAATTCTTGTACATCCTTAGCCTCGTAACATTTAAAGGTGAAATTTTCCTTTTGTACCGTATCAACATGTAAAATATCTATATTGGAGTTAGGATCTATTTCCGAGTAAATTTTCGATATTTCGGCATATGTTAGTTCTGCCAAAACCTGTTCCATTTCATCTACAAAGTAAACACCATTCGAGTTGACCGCTATTACGATTTGGTCAGACAAGAGTTTAGGTCCTGACGTACGTAGTGCTTCGAAAAATCGGGAAAACATCATGGGCCAGGTCAAATGGGCATATAGGCAAATATCTTCTTTTGCTGTTTGCTTAGCAGTTCGCTGTTTAACATAGTCATTTTTACTATATGTTTCACGTATTAGAGATTCCCAGGATTTGAAGGCTTTTTCGCCAGAGATTAACAGATCCTTGGGCACATAATCTGGTATGCATTTGCGAAGAACCTGAAGATACATATAAAAAGGGTAGAACAATTTTATTTTCAAATTTAGAATATAATAATGTTATAGGAAAACAAGTCAGATTGGAATATTTATCTGTGCCGAATCTTAAATACTCTCCACCTAAATATAATGAGAAATAGAAAAACTACACTGGCCATAGGATTAATATATCCTTATTCAGTGTTTTACGAATTTATATAAAATGTTTAGAAATTTTATCTAATATTGACCATTTAAAATTGATGTAATTACCAATTCTCACCATAATTTATAAAATTAAAAAAAAAAAACATTTTTCTATATTCAGAACATGTTAAGAAACAGGGTATAAAAAGGTTAGAATTTTGGTTGAATAGTAGAAACGGACCAATTAGGGACTAATAGATTCTAAACTCAGTATCCAGTAATGCGATTTGGTTAAAGTTCATCTCAATAACGCTATTTACAAGAGTTGGTTGTTATACTCGATGCGATAGCTACAAAATTCAGTAGCATAATTGCCGTATAAGCGATATTAGTATGATTTCTGGATTACAGTTTCTGATCTGTTTAAAAGGTTGATTCGATATCGATATTTATTAGACAGTATTGAGGGTTAACTTGTTTTTCGGAAGTGGTACGTAAATATATGTGAGCAATTACAAAACATGGGCCGATCTTCTTAAATTGTGGAACAGAGAATTTTATACATATGAGGATATCCTACGTTGATTTTCAATATAATAATAGTACGTTTAAGATTCGTATCAGTATTAACGCGAATTTCGGTAATGGGCCTTATATGGGGGGAATGGTATAATATGGAGCGATATTTTCAAAATCCGGCAGTTTAATGTTGGTATACATATATGTAAAATTTTAGGTCGGTATCGTTATTAATACGAGTTTTATGAGTGTTGAAGTAATTTTTGGAATAGCGCTTCATATGTTAAATAAGGTCAAATATGGACCGAAATCCAGAAATTTCATTAGTATGATTTTTGTGTATATGAAAATGATCTGTGCAAAGTTTTGAGTCGATACCGGTATTTATAAGATAAATTTAAGGATAAATTACTTTTTCGGATGTGGTTTTTATATAAGAGCTATGACCAATTATGGACCGACCATCAGCATTTTTTTTTATTTTTGCCTAATTTTGTATTAATATTCCAATTTTACAGGCAGTTATTTTTCATTAAGCCATATTTCGGGAAGATATGGGGGCTATGAGAAATCATGGACCGATTCTTACTCTTTTTTGCACACTTTCTTCTTTTATCACAAAAACAACGTATACAAAATTTCATGGAAATATCTGTATACATTTAAAAAATGTTTAAAAATATGAAATTTTTATGGACGTTGTCTCAAATTTAGGCCCATAACTCTTGTTTGAATATACCGATTGTGCAGATTTTCAAAATCAAACTGCTTAGGAGAACTATAAACGGTTTTTTGTAAACATTGTTGATTTTGGTTGTGTCTTTTGGACGTGAGAGTGTTTTACACAGACAGACAGATAGACAGACAGACGGACATATGTAGCTCAATCGACTGAGAATTCCATTAAACTCAAGAATATATCATTATGGAATTTTCGAAACCACATGCCACAGGATTTCTAAAACAAATCTAAAAATTTTAGTTTTGATCTTTCCTAAACAATTTCGGTTTAGACATTATTACTAAATTTCAAGATTATATTGATTTTGATTAAATTAAACGTAATGAAACTCAGGATCAAAGAAACTAGTATCGTCCCTCAATATAAAGAGAAAAATTCAGAAGTGCAACGTCAAGTGTTTCTCTTAGATCACTTAGATCACACATTTGCCGTTAAACAAAAGGGCAGATAGAATTTAACTTTATAGTAGTATTAGACTTAGTAACGACTGACGAAGACAAATTCAATTGGGCCATCAAGAGTTTTAATCTACAGAATAGTGTGGTTCTATGACACATTGGAACCAGTCATGGCGGTCTGCGAAAGGGTGAGATGTTGTCATATAACAGTGGAAAGTCTTATCAGATTATCATCCTTAAAGCTTCGAATATTAGAAAGGATTATTGGCAATCATATGTGCACTTCAGTGGCAAAACAGCCCTTAAATTAGGTTACTTTCTTAGGATATTTTATTACAAGAGTTTAAAAATTTCGCGTTGGTAGTTTTTGTGGATATTCTTTATTAACATGTAGTTCATAATCAGCCATGGTCACCATGAGCTCGCTCAGAACCTACTTGTATAATCAAGAGAATGCTATGGCCACGTATAGAACAAAAACATACGCTCCAATGCAAAAACGCTCCTGCCTATTGTCAGGCACTGTAAATTCGACACTCATCTTATAACGAATTTTACTAGTTCAGCAGTTTTTTTTAAATTATTCAATCAGTTATTGAATCCCTATTAAAAATAGGGAGTGTTTCCAGTAGAGAAATCTTTAGATGGCGATATGAGGAGTCCATTAACGCATCTAATAACTGGAACTTCCTCTCTCCTATTGCTGTCAACTCTCTTCTCCATCACTTCCAATTTGTTCAGGAAACGATGTTAAACTAACATCGTTGTCTCTAATTTCCTTTTAAGAATCTTTACAAGTTGCAAAGAAACATTTCAAAAATATGTAGTGTCATTTGCCATCTTCAAGTTTGCATGAAAACGTTGTTTCTATTACATCGATTCGTAAGATTCGGCGTTTGTGTTTTGAAAAATATCTTATGTGAATCATTTACAACAGAATACCTTTGTCTAAGTGCTAATAAATATCATGGACTTGTACTTAAAACTAATTTTTAATCTATCATATTTATATTAAACACTTACTTCATCTTGCATTTCTCCTCCATGTTCTGCATAATATTGCAAAGCACAAATCATGGCCACATCTTTCTCTGTACGACAGCGATATTCACCATAGTTGAGACCACGACAAATCTGTAAATAGAATTATTTTATCAAAAACATGTCATAGAATAACAAATTTGTGTATTAAACCTGTTTATAAATTAAATGCGTAGCCAATTGATCCTTACTTGGATCATACCAAGTGCTAAACATTTCCTTGCGCAAATATATTTTCCAGGGAGCCTTGCGCTCATTGTAGCCCTGCTCTTTGGCATATTGTTCACAATTCGAAATGGCATCCATAATGTGTTCGCTGCCACTGCCCAAAGACATGATTTTATCATAAATCGATATGACCAAAGAGAAACCAAAGAAATCAATTAAACCCATATTATCGGATAATTGTTGTACGGCTTCTTTGGCCGTAGAACCGGAATCAATTTGTAGTTTCTTTGTGCCGCCATCCATTAAAAGAATTTCCAATGTTATGGGCGATTTATTGCGTGTCGACTGCAATTCCAACCAGGAGGGAGGTTGAGTGCGTGAACCATTTTTGAGAGTTCGATTTAAACGATTCTCACAATAGGAACCATACAGTTCTGGGCCATGCTGAAGAAAACATCTTAAGTAGGGTTCAAAACGGGAACTGGGAGGAAAGCAACCAATGCAAAGTGAAAGTAAAATCCAACCTTTGGCAAAGGAAGTGCGATAAGGATTGTTGCATAATTGCTTGCAAATTTGTGATAGAACTTCGTCTCTAAAATGATGCATGTGTAAATTATAAAATTTGTAAAATTTTCAACACTTAACTTACCTTAAATTGGGCTTTAATAGGCCATGTCCTATTATAAAATGTAGTTTGTCTAAATTGCTCATTCTTGTATTTAATACTTGTTGGTAATACTCTATTTCATCGGTATTATCCAAGGCCTTGCGCAAAATAGCCGGTAATTTTGTTTTTCTTTTAAGCGTTTTGCGTATTAGTTTTTTCTGCTGATCCATCTCACCCATAGCTGCTAAGGCCTCCTGGAATTCTTTACTCTGCACTGTTGCTCTGGATAAAGTTTGCGTTAATCTTTGCATAACACTCGACTTGACTGTGCCAAATTTGTGTGCATTCTCGTCTTCCTCAGCGTATTTCGCTTCAGCCATGTCACCCATAAAACGAAGTATTATTATCCATATAGACTAAAAGTAAATATACACCCCATACACCCCTATCGTGAATGAAATTTCTACATGAAATTTGTTCCCTTTTCCCATTTTTCCTATTAAAAATCAATGTAAAAAAAATAAAAGGGAACAAATTTCATGTGGAATTTCTATTCACATTTATCTGGTTAAACCGATTAAGCAAAATAAAACAAAGAATTTTTCACAATTATTAGTGAAACAAAATTTAGAGTGCAATATTTGGCTGTGCCGAATCTTAAATACCCTCCACCTAAATATAATTAGGAATACAAAAACTACACTGGTTATAGGACTAGAATATCCTTATTCGTTGGTTTTTGTTCCGTATTAGTCCAAATTTCACGAGCAACATAATTCTAATTTTGAGCAATTATAATTGATGTAATTACCAATTTTTGCCATTATTTACATTCAGTGTAATTTAACAATTTATAAAATCAAAAAAAAATGAGAAGAAAGTATAATCGGTCAAAGTTGACCATATAATACGCTACACCCAGTATATGTATAACATAGTTATTCAGAAATAAGCGCTATATGGGATATATTACCTATTAAAGACCGATCATCCAAAAATTTAGTGCCATGGCTTCCGTGAATATAAATATTATTGCCCTTATTCATAAAACTTACAACAGGTTTATAAGAGGTTTTTAAAACAAATTTTGTATGGAAATTTGCTTGTTGTATAACATTTTACGGACCCTTCGTTTAGCACCTATTGTGTTTTAATTGTTTTTAGTTGGGACCCAATTTTCCCATTTAAAATACTAAACATTTCTGATCAACATATTGCATTTGAGCAAATTGTTCTGGGCAAGTTGGTCCCTTCCTACTTAACTACCGTAACAACCATTCAGGAATGGGAATGGCTGAGATCTTAAGACTCGTAAAAAGTCTCCAATTCTGAAGAATTTGGCTGTCAGTAGTGTGTTTAGGAAAATTTGATTTCATAAACTATCAAACTTGTTGATGTAATAGTTGAAGCCATAGGGATTCATAACACACTAAAATATTTTCCGATTGAGCATAAGCTAGTTGTTGACTATAAATCCAAACAAAACTGAACTTTTACATTTTTCTTGAAGATATAAGATTTCTATCATCATACTAAATCGATTAAACGGTATTGTACTGCCACGCGCGGTATTATTTTTATGCTGAAACTCAACATTCTAGCAAGACATCAAAAGCCATGACCGCTTGTATGTCTAGCCAATGTCACTGCCAGAGTGAACTGGCTATTTAAACTCTATTTCGTTTAGAAGAAGAATGAAAGTCGTTATAACAGAAGCCCTACTAATGATTAAGGCGAAGTCCGCTGGTGATATAATGGGTGATTCAAGTAGAGATACATTTTTCAATAGTCTTTTTTTGACTAATCACGTGTGAGTCGTGTCATGTTATTTTTGTTTAGTATTGTTTGGAATTTCATAACGGAAAGACTTTCGCCTGAACAAGCGACATCGCTTCGCTCTATTAGCTTTGCAAAGTTTCTATTTCCGATAAACTCGTCATTGAACCTATTTCTTGACGACTAACTTCCCTCTAAGATAATCAACAATATTGAAAACTTTACGCATTCTTATGAATTGCAATGTCAGTTCAGCATAAGTCAATCCAACAAGTTATCTGACAGTTCACTTCATATTAACTAGACAGGTAGTAACTAAATTGATACACTGGAAATCGAAATAAAAGGCAGTAGATAAGGAAACAACTCAACTGAAGTAGATGACTATTTAGTGGAAAGTACTTATTAAACCAAACATATGGATAGTATTTTGGAGTACCTTTAAGTGTTTGACTGAGATAATTTAACAATTTAATAGATATGAGTCACTATAAACGCACTTACCTGAGCGGCTATTTCATCTAATGGCAAATTGTGATCTAGCAAAGACTTTTTCAAAGGCCTTTTACTGTATTGGCCTGTAACCCCGGAATTGAAGTAGGTGGCAGCAAATTTTGCAAAACTATATTCGGAGGCATCGATATTCGGTACTCTGGATTTGGGTAGGCGAATGGTGCCGCCAGTTGAAATGGATTTCTTGGAGGGCTAAAAGAAGTTATAAGAATCTTAAATAGAATTTACAAAACTATAAATATATGTAAGAGAGATTTTCAAAAATATTTACCGCCTGGCCCACGATGTCGAACGATAACGTTCGCTTAGATAAGACTTAAGACACAAACTTGATTGTGGAATAAACAAACTTGATTGAGTAAAAAATAGATATGATAAAAAGTTTGTGTCTTAAGTCTTATCTAAGCGAACGTTATCGTGCGACATCGTGGGCTAGGCGGTTAATATTTTGTTATGCTATATACTAGTGACTGATGGTCTTTCCAGTTTTAGTTATAAACATTTTAGAGTAAAACTATGTATTATGTCGCTTAACCACCTTTTTTGTTTGACGTTGCTTGCTCTTACAAGAGTTTTGCAAGATCAAACAGAAACAAATAAAATAGAACTAAATATTTGTTGTGTCTTTTTTTAAATAAATAAATGAATTCAAATATATTTGATTTAGTGGTTACATCTCTTTCGGCAAATGTGTGGCAAGTGTGATCGTACCTTAATACTTGTCTATTTATAAAGTTAACCTCTTGTTGAAACACTCTGTTACAGGTTCTTAAACTAATGATTTCAATGCATATCAATTGACTTTGACAGCCAATAAATGTTGATTATAAAAACATTTATTATGATCATAAACACTGCACAACTCTTTGCTTGATTGCTATTGTTTCAGTTATTATTGTTGTAGTTGTTGTTATTTTAGCTTTAATGTTTTTTTTTTTTATTTTGTGAAAATTTCAGCGGTAGTTTAATAACAGATTGTAAATTATTTGTTTGAAAAAAAAAAAAAAATAAAACCAACTGAAAAAAATTTCAGTCTTCTGATAAGAAAAATTTAAGTGTAGGCAATAAATTTTGTTAAAATGTAGTTATGAACATGCTCGTATATACTCGTATGTATGTATGTACCTGTACTCTAGGCATTATAAAGTCAAAAGAAGTCATGAAGGTATAAATAAATTAATACTCTCTCGGTTGATAGAATAAATTATTAATAAATGAATGTGTTATTGTTATGAATGTGTGAATTAATGAACGATGATAAATAAACATAAACGATGATAAGCAAAAAAATTAACAAAAATGTTGAGAATTATTATTATTTAGTTCAAAATGATAAGTTAATATGTATTTGTGTTCTTTTAGTAAATTTTACTAAATATCGAGCTTTAATGTTCGAATTTTTTAAATATTTTATTCAGTCAACAATTAAAAGTCGTTGAAGAGGTTGGTAGCAAAAGCAGCTACAAGTAGCAGTAGCAAAATTCATTTCAATGTAAGTATTTCTCTAAAAAAGGATTTATTAGTAATAAAATGTTTTAGAGAATTCTTTATAAAACCTGGAAAAAGTTATTTTATTTAAATAGTTTTGAGAAATTGGTAAGTAATACAGTGCACTCGCGAATATATAAACACTCCACTTTTTCTCTGCCATTGACTACTCTAAAATATGAACTTTGTACAAAAGCTTTAAAATATATTAATTCTTAACATTTCAATGTCAAATATGTATCAATGGCCAAACAAACAAGTGCACTTGGTGCGTTTCGTATCATTTCTGGTGCTTTTTGAATTTGAATTTTGTGCGAAATATTCCTTAGTTGGTGCGTGGTGTGCTTTTTTTAAATTTCGCTGCGTTTTTTAATATTTCCGAAAATGTGATGAAATCTTTATTTTTACTAATTTTAAATAATTCATTATCATGAAATCTAAGACCCCTAATAAATTTTACATTCAAAAATTCAAATAGAAGTACTTAAAATAGAAAGCAAAAATAATTAAAAAAGTACCAAATATATACTTCAATTAGCCATTTTTTTTTTACCAATTAGTACTTCAGTTCACAATAGCATATTGTGAGTTAAATTTTAAGTGGTTAAATGCTTATTTTATCTCTTTTAGCTCGTTTATTTACCAAAAAAAGGCTTCTACTATTATTACTGTTACTATTAATCGTTGATCTCTTTTTAAAAAGTTTTATATAGAATTTATGAAATTAAAAAAAAAAAATCAATAAATATTTTAAATAAAAAAGAAATTCTAACTTGGTGTGTGTTTTTTTTAAATGGAGCGTTTTTTTCTCATTTTGGTGCGTTTTGAAATTTAAAAGTTGACAACGCTGCTTTTTAGCTAGTTTTTACATTTACGCAGACGCAAACGCATGTTTGGTTTTCAAGTGTTAATTAAAAGTGTATAATTTGTATAATATGCATATAAAACAACATAAATTTCAAACTTTAAAGAAAAAGTATGAAGTTTTAGAGAATTTACAAAAAGCTACAAGTGTTACTAATTTAGCGAAGAAATATGCAGTGACAAAGTTCACAGTATCTGGATTAAAAAAAGAATAAAAATGCAATTTCAAAATGTATCTTTAATGTAAAAAAAACAAAAATTTAAATTATTTAAATTAAACTTTTATTTATACAGGAAAGAAATTTAGGTGGTAAGTAAATGACTTGGTTTTATTGAAATTTTGTTCCATTTGTAAATAAAAAAAAATTTGAACTCTCCTTGTTTTCATTAGTTCATATTATCGCGAGTGCACTGTATATAACACTAAATATATAGAATATGAAACTGTTATGTATTAACTAGGGCCGCTTTAAGCAGTAAAGCCTACAAATACATATTGTAACTATTAAAAATATCTTTAAGAGTAAAATTTTTGAGTTCTAAAGTAATGTCTATTTATACACTGAATACATTTTCACTGCGACGAACAAAATTTGTTGGCAATCAACTTTTTAGACTGAATTTTTCAGTTGCTGCAACAAATTTTTAGTTGGGGTGACAGCTAGGTTGTTGAGTCTTTTCTAATTCATCTTTATCATTACTAATCATTCACATGCCACCTCAAATTGTTTTCTTTTCTTTTATTAATAGATTTAGAAAGAAAATATTCAAGTTAAGTGTTTTCTTAAGAAATCTTTTGAAAATTGTTATTATTTAGAAAACTTTAATCGAGCAATAAATCAATGGCTAATTCTTTAATAACGTTCTTATAAAAAACTAATTAAAAACCTGTGAATTTGTCAAATATAGTAAGAACTAAGGTTGTCAATAATACTAAAAATCGTTAAGTTATTATTAACCCTAAAAGGAACTCCCGTATACAAATGAAACTTTTTTGGCTATCCCATGCCCTTATACCTCTTGAAACAGGACAAATATTTGCATGAAAGAAAAACTAAAATATGTATTTGGAAAATTTTAATATACGCATTTAAAAAAGAAGTAAGAAAGTATAGTCGGTCAAGCCCGACCATATAATACCCTACACCCAGTATATGTATAAAACAGTTTTTCAGAAATGGGCGTTATATGGAAGACCGATCATCCAAAATTTTAGTGTGATGATGTCTGTGAATATAAGTATTATATGTGTTAAACTTTATCTCGATATAAATACTTTTAAACGATTTATGGAGCTTAAAGTGAATTACGGAGAGGGTCTTCTATGGGAGTTTCGACTAAGTGCCTATTATGAGCAAAATTCAATTTTCGATGAAAAAAACGCTATTGTGAAAATCACTCTTTTTGGGTTATTCACAATAGTACATTTCTATCAGCTGGCGCCATATTTGTTTAAAGAAAAATAAATTAAATTTGAATTGACCACCACGGAATTATGGTTTAACGATTCGTCTGATGAATAGAATTAAGTTTCTGTGTAATGCCCTCCCATTTTTTGGCTGCCTGAACTTTAGAGCAAATACATTTTGCTTCTTCCATGAGAGTAATGAGCTTCTCCAATTACTGTTTTCTACTTACGATCTGCATGATATTAACAAAAGTAATTTACAAGTAGTATTTGGTTGACCAAAACCAAAAAAAAAAAACAAATTCTTACATTTTAAATAAATTTTGCACAGTTTTATACAGCGTCGACAGCAAATTTGTGTTCGATAAAAAATTCGTTGAACAACGAAATTTTCGACAGCGATGCCAACTCATAATATAAAATTTTATATTCGATAGTCGGTTTTCGATAGCCAGCGAATATCGGTTGTCGAATGCAGCTCATAATAGGGGCCTAATTATGGACCGCTCATAATAAAATTCTACCGTATTATTTTTAGACATATGCAATATATTTGCGTCAAATATTATTTGGATATCAACATTTTTGAGACAATTATTCTCTTTAAAGAGATTTTCGGAAGTGGACCTTATATGGGAGCTACGAGTAATTATGGACCGATCTGCACAAAATTTGTAGATGTGATTTGGTTTTATTTACCACTCATTTGTAATGAAATTTGTTTGGATACTTGAATACATCAAACATTTATGATCAGTTAACTCCAATTTCGGGAGAACATTTATATGGGGGCTATGTGAAATAATGGACCGATTTCCACCAGTTTCAATCCCATCCGTCCTTAGGCCGAAAAATATCACGAACCAAATTTTGTCGAATTATCTTCAAAATTGTGATCTGTACTCTGCGCACAAGCTTTACATGGACAGCCATCCAGACGGACGGACGGTCGGACATCGTTAAATGAACTCAGAAAGTGATTCTGAGCCGATCTGTATACTTTAAGGTGGGTGTTGGACCAATATTTCTTGGCGTTACAAACATCAGCACACATTCAATATACTCTCCCCACCATGGTGGTCTAGGGTGTAGATAATGAAGTTGGACCATTTAAACATGGGAAAAAACCAAAATAAGGTATTAGGTACAAACGTATTCTGGATGTGTGTTCTCATAGAAAAAGTTGGGTATGCATCGTACGGTTAAATCATTAATATTTATCAGATATTTACAAGTCCCAGCTACGGCAATATTAACAGAATTAAAGCGATCAGGGAACGTAAAATTAAGGCAAGTAAATCCGGAATGCAAAAATGTTTTGAAATTTATTAATTTTACTGTAAAAATTTTTAAATTTACAGAAGATACATTAAGCCAAATTTAAAAATTGAAATGTTTTGTATATTTTACCATTATAATTTTTGATTTAAAAATCAAAGGGTTTTTAAACTTAAGTTCTGTTTAAATACCAAATTCGTTTTTATAGATCATATTTAAATATAACTTAAGTCACTGACTTGCGTGCATTTAAATACAACTTAAGTTGTTCATACTAACATATGATTTTGACAGTTTTGAAGTTTTTTTTATTATTTGATAAAAATATTCACTAAATAAACTCGCCGCGAATAAAAATATTGTGATGAAGTGGATATGAATGATGCAGCTTTTGCCCATTTAGTTTACAACAATTTGTATGTATAAAGTTTACAAATTGTTATAAACTAAATAGTAAATCAGCTGTTAAATGTAGAAGTTGTTTATATTTTTTTGACATTTAATAGTGCTACCATATTTTTATCATAATTAAAAACCAAACGCAATTTGAGACTGAAAAAATGAAACCATATTTAAAATAAACTTAAATTTAAAGAAAAATTAACTAATTTCGTATTTAAATATCAAGTTAAAAACTGGCCATAAGTCGTTTGCACTTAAACCTTAACAACAATATCTATTCCTCATTTCCTCTAATGATTAGAAACGATTTTTGAACCTATACAAAGTAATTAAACCACACTAACATAGCAGAGGTGGCTGATAAAGGATGTACACGGCAATTATTAATCATATGTAAACATTTAAATAAATATTTTTGAATTATTTATAGTTGTTTCTTTTATTTAGAGCCTATGATGGTAATAAATTTAATAATATTCAGGTATGTGTTTGAAATCGAAAACGAGTGAGTTTTTGAAGTCCATTTTAAAGTATTTCTAATCAAATTTTTAAAATTTTTGTTTTAAGATTCTCTTTAATAGCAAATTATCTTTATCTTTAGTGGGATAAAACTGTTTCAATACAGAAATATTACGAAAAAAATAGCTTCTAAAATTCACTCGATTTCGTTTTTAATTTCCATCACATACCTGTTTATAAAATTTACAAATTTCAAGTATTTATAAATTTATTAACGAACATTTTTTAATAAGAGGCGTACACAGTTGTTATTAATGTTAAACAAATATTGTATTATACAAAAAATAAAAATACCGACTGTGAAAGGTGGGTTTATGTTTATTAAATTACTTTGGATATAAACGGAAAGTTTTTTGAATAAAACAAATAAACACCATTAGTAAAGTATATTTATTAGACAATAAAACAAACTAAGATTAAATATTTGCAAGTATTGACAATATTTATAGTTTAAATCAACTTTAGGCGCTATTTTTAAAAATATGTATATGTCGAGAAGTACAATAACTTTTGTTGCCAAATATGTGATGTATCAGGGCTATATATCGATTTTAATTTTATCCCATCTTGACGTTATTGTTGTGTGACAATTACATTTATGGTATACATATGTACATAGTTGTGCGAACAAATGTTCAAACAATGTTGTTTGAACAATAACATAACATCGACAAAAGTTGTCCACATGAGACAAATTAAAATGAAATTGATTGTCAAGAAAATAATATGATTGCTAGCCAAGACGGGGAAAATATGACATCGACAAAAGTGGTCTATACGTGACAAATTAATGAGCGGGCAAGAAATTGTTCTTCGAAAGAACAAGATGTAAAGTAATGTTGTAAATAATAACTTCTGTTTTGAGAGATTGAAGGGGCTATAGTTGAATTAAACTTCAAAAATATTGGGTCTAAATCTCGAAAGCTATAAACTGTAGGAAATAGTCCTAAGTCTAACCAAAAAAGGATTTAGAACTAAATATCTTTCCAGCTGACGTTTACTTCTTAATTCAAATCGTTAGGGAACACTATCAAATTACTATGAATTTATCATTCAGTAATTTTGAATTATGTCTTTTAAATTTATCATTTAAATTAGAATACTTATATTCTTATCATATATACATACATATACATATAAATGTATACCAACAAGCACATTGACGTTTTCTGATAATATTACTATTCAAAGCATTCAAGAAAGCTTGAAAAGATCTCGATATTTAAAATAATTTATATTTAGAAATATGTCTTAGATGCTGGAAAATCAAGTTAAACGAAAACAAATGCATAAACATAAAATTTATATAGAATAGCAATTTGAGAATCTATAAATCTAGAATTTGTCCCTATTTGTGCATTAAAGTGTTGTCAACCTGAAAAGAAAAGTGTGCCAGTGGCCACACTTTTGATTTTTTTTTGGCAATATTGTTCTTAGCGATACCTATTTACCTTGCTGGCATTGCTAATAATCAAATTGGCCAAATTTGCAGAGAACCCATAAGTAATTATCTGGTTTTCTGGCAAGATTAAGAGAAATTTACTTCTGTATTAGCTAGCAAAGCTGTTAAGGTCATTTGCCGGATGAGCTCCCATATATAACCCTATTCTGTGTACAAAAACTTTATTTTTAATTTATCGTACATTTTGATAGACTTTTTTAAATAGCAGAGTGGTTAGTCTGCTAAAATAGGATTTCTTAAGCCCTCCTGCATGTTCTGATGTAAACAAAAAAATTAAATTGCATTAAAGAAATTTTATAAATTGCTGGAAACAACAAAACAAAACAAAAACCAGTAAGAAAGTATAGTCGGTCAAGCCCGACCATATAATATCCTACACCCGCGCTATGCTGGAGATTTTACATATTATGGACCATTCTTTCAAAAATTTAGTATCATGACTTCTGTGAATATAAATATTATATGTATTAAACTTTATCTCGCGATAAATACTTTTAAAAGATTTATAGAGGTTAAAGTGAATTACGAAGAGAAATTTATATGGGACTTTCGACTAATTATGGACCGACCAGTATAAAATTGGGTGTCATAATTTCTGTATATATGAAACTTATTTGTATTGAATTTTATTTGGATACCAACATTTTGAAGAAATTTATGGTCTTTAAAGTGATTTTTGGAAGTGGGCCTTATAGGGTAGCTACGACTAATTATGGACCATTCTTCACAAAATTTGTAGATGTGATTTGGCTTCATTTACCACTCATTACAAATTTATGTTTACATACTGGCATAATTCAAATATTTATTATCGTTAAACCCCAATTCCGGGAGGACATTTGTATGGGAGCAAGGTGAAATAATAGACCGACTTGCACCAGTTTCAAACCCATCCGTCCTTGGGTCGAAAAATATCATGTACCAAATTTTATCGAAATACCTGTACTCTGCGCACAAGCTTTACATAGACAGCCAGCCAGCCGGACGGACGGACATCGTTAAATCGACTCAGAAAGTGATTCTAAGGCGATCGATATACTTTAAGGTGGGTGTTGTACTAATATTTCTGGGTGTTATAAACATCAGCACTAATCCAATATACCCTCCCCACTATGGTAGTGTAGGTTATAACAAGTATAGTCGGTCTAGCCCGACTATATAATATCCTACACCCAGTATACGTATAAACACAGATTTTCAGAAATGGGCTCTATATAGGAGCTACGACTTATTATGGACCGATCATATAGATATTCATTGCATATAAATATTCGTTGTGTTAAATATTATCTTGATAATAACACTTATTAAAGATCTGTAGATTTTAACGAAATTTTCGAAAGGGATCTTATATGACTAATTATGGACCGATCGTTAAAATATTAGTTGTCATAATTTCTGTATATATGAAACATATTTGTGTTCAATTCTATTTGAATACTGACATTATAAAGATATTTATGGTTGTTAAAGTGATTTTCGGCAGCGAGCCTTACATTTATTACCAATAAACCTCTATTTCGGTGGACATTTGTATAAGGGCTAGATGAAATAAGGTAAAAGTCTTATAAGGCTAAATATGTATATAAATGAATCATAGAAGGAATACAATTATTGACGAATGAATACAGTTCTAGAACTGTTCCTAAGAAGGTTTATATCGCTTCATCAAGCTTCCCTTCCCAATCCAAATAATATATTTTAGCTTTGTAATCCTTCTTTAGCACTAGATAACAATTTCAAGCAAAAATCCAAACTACAATAGAACGGATCGTAGTTCTAATAAAATTTACTTGGTATTGAATTTTTTTTTTTTTTTTTTGGAGATAAACATACATCTCGAAATTACATTTTATTTTATAAGTACAATATTATGTATTACTCTGCAAATAGCACTAAAATTTCTTTTTTCTATAGAACCGTATGTTTAGTTAAAATTCATAAATTTTTATCAATACATAAATTAAAACAATATTTGTCCTTTAACCAATTAAATACCAATCAAAAACATGCCTCTGCCAAGCAAACAAAATGCTCCAAAAACCGTGAAAAAATAAGAATGTAAAAGCAATAATTAAAATGTATGATTTGGGTAAATAAATCAAAACCAGTGTCATGGACAAAGAAATATATTTATTTACATAAAAAAATTACAACAATATTCAACAAGAAAAAAAAAAAATATATAACAGACAAACAACATGATTAATTAAATTTCACGTAATAATAAAAATAAATATTTGTACAATTTAAAATAATTGTTGTTTATCAATAAAATAATTTAAACTAATGGCAGAGAAAGGAACACTACGCAACGTAAACCACTGCGTAAGTTAAATACTTTTCTACGTCCATTTTTTTAAATTTTCTTGTGGGTGTGATAAGGAAAATCAGTAAATTAAATAATGAGTGAGTGGTTAAATGAGATGAGCTAAAGGACATGATTTAAAAGTATTTCTTAAGTAAATATATGCAAAACAAAAATAGAGAGAGAGTGTGTGTGTGTGTGTGTGTTGTTGTGTGAGAGAGAGAGAGAGAGAGCGCGTAATAATAATAAACTACTTAAGTAGTGGTAGGAATTGAATTAAAAAAATTATTAATTTCAATTTATTAGTGTTGTGTGAAAGTGTGTGTATATTTACAAACGGGTTTGGTTCACATATTTGCGGGGCGGGGGCACGGGCAGAGCCGACGATTCATAATAGTTTACCGGTCTGGACAACAATTTGCTGGGAATAAATTTGTTTTTACGCAACTCTTGTTCAAACATAAGAGATTTTTCTCTGACATTTGGACCAACTGGACCACTTACATCAGCCTCGTCGAGGAAACCAAACACATCATCAACCACCTTCTTTGAAGACTCCACATCGATGAAATTGTCTGTATTGAGTTCTTGCTGTTTGGCATAACCATTTGTTTGGACTACGGCTGGAGAGGTGGATGTTGATTTGATTAAAGGATCTATACCTTGTAAACGCTTTTGATAATTCTCTTCGGCATGCTGTTTCCAATTACGTTCTTTAGCTTTGCGATATTGTTCCTCTTCCTGGCTTCTCAACAGCCTTAGCTCACGTACTTTGGCCAATCGTAAAGCATATTTGGCTTTGAACTCTTTCCTCACTAAGTAACCACTGCAGTGAGCTTGCAGTAGTCTTATACGTGTTCTCAATAAGCTAAAGCGATAAGTCAACTCTCTCGAAGCAATAGAGGCTGCCAAACGATGGAATCCTTTCTGCATAACAATATAGTTCTTACGTTGTTTATAACCACGCCAGGTTTTTTGTATCTGCACAATAGCTTTGCGATGTTTATCCAGGAAACGTTTAAACAGTACTTTACGAAAACCTCTTTGTATGGTAATTATAGACTTGAGTATGACTGCAGAACGTTGTTGTTCCAGGAAAGCATCATCGTTGTCTTTTAAGAACACTTTGGTTTTTCCGAACTGATGATCAGTTTTAATGGCAAACATTTTCTTACATATTTCTTGTGTGACTTGACGGCAATTGATTTTGTCTATGGGTCCAACATTTGGCAGCAGTAGACGATAACGTTCTACAAACTCTTTATATGTGTGACGTATTGGATAACCAGCACGTCGTATACGAGCTGTTTCCATCATGCCGGAGTAGCGTAGTTGTCGTATGCAAAGCTCTTTGTCGAATTGCTGAAAATGGAGGAAGTGAAATATGCATTAATTTAAAATTTAAGTGGTTTTTATATTAAGTGCAAACCAATCATATTCTAAAGATTTATTTTTTAATTATTTTTTTTGATATTTACACAAGAAGTAAATGAAAAGAAGTTAAATAAAAGTTATTAATTTGTTGTAGTGACAAAGTACAAATAAATATAGGGTTATGAATACTATTCCATTTGTATATTTAAAATTGTCCATAACATATTGATAGGAATTTATTATAATACTATTACGTTTTTAAATAAAAGCGTCAAGTAGTTTGAAGAAACTATAACGAGTCTTTATTAATTTAAAATATACACAAACACAATTGTAAATGAACACTCTGTCTGTTACAAACTTATACAGTTTAACCTTGGTATAACGAACCTTAAGGGCATTAGAAAAAAAACGTTATATCGAATAATTCGTTACAATGAGATTCGTTAAATCGAGGTGAAGTTGCACTTCTATTCGTTATAACGAGGTAATAAAATTTTTTTTATTATTTTATGTATCTGCTTACGATGTTATAACGAACGATTTCCGTTAATAAATCAAAACACATTTGAAGGAAAACACTGTATTTTATAGTTTTAAAATTCAAAAATTTTACTGTATTTAATTCAAAAATAGTTTACATTTATAAAATAATACTGCTTGGTTTTCACTATGTCATTTCTATTGTCAAATTGTTGGCAATTGTATGAAAACGGGTTGTGTTATGGCGTCATCTATGTTTGCAATCATGATTGAAATCTCATTAGACGCCATAGACAACCCGATTTCATACAATTGCCAACAATTTGGACAATTTGACAACAAAAATGACATAGTGAAAACTAAGCATAAGTCTGAGCTTACGCTGCAACAAGCGTACAAGCTCTTGGCAACAATAAATTTTTCTACGAATGTAGGTTTGCTGGAGACGTTGTCGTTGCAAACACAATAATTTTGTGTGCATCTGTTTCATATAACGACATAATTCGTTAAATAGAGGTAAATAATTCTTTCTATTTCGTTAGTCTGCAGTGAATGAAAATTCGTTATAACGAGGCTATTGATAAATGTATTCGTAATAGAGAGGTTTATTTTGTATTAAATTTCATGAAGCGTTGTAGGGGATTTCAAAAAATTCGTTAATTCGAGGAATTCGTTATAGTAACCTAGATATAGGTTTGACTGTATTACTGTTTAAGAAAATACTTGAATTACTGTTTGAGAACACTTTGTTGTTTACTCAACGATGAATTAATTTGATTGACAGTCTATATATACATCAATCATAATTTCTAGATGGTGCGGAGCTAAGATTTTAGAATGTTCATGACTGCAAGTCTAGAATGTTCGTGTCTAGAATATTCAGCCAAAGCCGTTAAAACGTAATGTTGCATTATAGCTCCGCTATGTTTATAACAGGGTATTATCAATAATTTTTATACATTGAAACTTCTACAAATGCAAATGTTGCTGAGCCAGTTGTATGTTGATAAACATGTTGACACCGGCCGAAGATGTCTGAAGGAAAAGAAAAGCACAAAATTTAAAGCTTTGCAGTTTGTTAATGAAAAACTAGTTGCATTTTAGATTTAGAAATTAAAAATCTAATATTTATTTTAGGCGAAAGTTTTCTTCATATATTTCATCTTGCAAGAATCGGTTGTGTAGAATTAAAGATCAGAATTGACTAATCATTAAAATATGTGTTAATATCGGTTATCTAAGAATAGCGTTCTACTTTATGAACTGAGTATTACAGATTCGCAGTGCTAAAATCTATCAGATAGTTTTATATAAATATTTTCTATTATTTTGGTTAATCCATCGTCATCATCTTATTTTTATGCAGTATAACTTCTTTTTATGCAATACCTTCTCAAAATTATTCAGCTGTATTACATAAATCAGCGCTCTGTGAGAAACGTGTGAAATAAACAATCGATTTATTGTAAAATAATTTTGGTTTGCAGCTAATTTCTCATTAATTTTGCAGTCCGCAACTGTTAACAGGCCGCATAGAAATTGTGATATCACACCTCTGGTTTTTTTCTTTGAGGTTATTGAGGTTGAGTCGTTGATCGCGCGTTGATACCAACAGTAATTCTGAAAAGGGTCGTTATTCCCGAGTTACCGGTAGTAATGTTAGAAATTGTAATTGCAAATTTTAAATTCCAAATGCACCACATATAGTATATTTAGTCGCAGCCAACATTTGAATGAAATTATGTTTAAAAAGTAAAAGTCAAAAATTGTTCTTTGGGCAATAATCAAGATTCCGACATTCAGTTGCATGAATTAATAAGGCAACTCATGATATTGCTTAAAATTGCCGTTTGTGCAATTGGAAAAACTTTCGAGACTTGTTTCATCTAACAACGTCAGTTTGTGAGAAACGTCAATTCAAAAATAAACATTAGAGTGCAATATTCGGCTGTGCCGAATCTTAAATACCCTGCACCTAATCGTTATAAGAAATACAAAAACTTCACTGGTCATACGATTAGAATATGCTTATTCTGTTTTATTATTATTTTATGTATTGTTTGGAAGACAATTTTACCACCACCATAATTTATTTTAAATATTTTGAAATTTTATCTAATTTTGATATTCCAATTTTATAGGCATTTATGTATAATTGAGCAATATTTCGGGAAGATTTTTGTATGAGGGCTATGAGAAATCATGAACCTATTCTTACGATTTTCTCACACTTTCTTATTTTATCATAAAAACAACGTCTACAAAATTTCATGGGAATATCTGCAATATATTTAAAAAAATTGGAAGAAACATTTTTAAAGATATCAATTTTTTATATAACGATTTCACTGATTTTCAATACCAATTTGCTTAGGATAACTATAAACTTGTGTTCTTTGGACGTGATAGTGTTTTACACAGACAGACAGACGGACAAGGCTCCATCGACTTAGAATTTCATAAAGACCAAGAATATATATACTTTGTTGGTGGTGGAGGGTATAAAAATGCCTAAAGAAAGCCAAAAATACTAAATTACTCAGATTATTTGAAGAAGTTACTGTTAGTAATGTGTTAACACTTGAATTTTTTGGTAAAAATGATGGGAAGCATAAATCCTTTTGTGTATACCACTATGTCTCTTCTCTTTTTTGGCTGAAAGATTTCACTTATATACTTGTATTTTACTCTGTGATGTCTTTTTTTCAAAATTAAATAAAAACAAGTAAGAAAGTATAGTCGGCCAAGCCTGACCATATAATACCCTACACCCAGTATATCAATAAAACAGTTTTTCAGATATGGGCGCTATATGGGAGATATCTACCTATTAGGGACCGATGATCCAAAAATTAAGTGCCATGACTTCCGTGAATATTAGTATTATTATTATTTCGCAACAGTGTTAAACTTTATCTTGATATAATTACGTTTAAAAGATTTATGGAGGTTAAAGTGAATTACGAAGAGGGTCTTATATGGGAGTTTCGACTAATTATGGACCGACCATTATAAAATTAGGTGTCATCCTATTTGTACATAAAAAACTCATTTTTGTTAAATTTTATTCGGATAACAACATTTTCAATAGAGTTATGCTCTTTCAAGAGATTTTCGGAAGTGGGACTTATATGGGAGCTACGAATAATTATAGACCGATCATCATAAAATTCTACCGTATTATATGTATATATACGAAACATATTTGTGTTCAATATTATTTGGATACCAACATTTTTAAAAGAGTTATGCTCTTTTAAGTGATTTTCAGAAGTGGGCCTTATATGGGAGCTACGACTAATTATGGACCGATCATCATAAAAGTCTACCATATAATATGTATATATACGAAACATATTTGTGTGCAATATTATTTGGATACCAACATTTTTAAAAGAGTTATGTTCTTTGAAGTGATTTTCGGAAGTGGGCCTTATATGGGAGCTACGACTAATTATGGAGCGATCTTCACGAAATTTGTAGATATGATTTAGCTTCATTTATTCCTTATTTTAATGACATTTGTGTGCATACTTGCATAATTCAAACATTTATGATCGATAAACCTCAATTTCGGGAGGACATTTGTATGGGGGCCAGGTGAAAAATGGACCGATTTTTGCTAGTTTCAATCCCATCCGTCCTTGGGCCGAAAAAAAAATCATGTGCCAAATTTTATCGAAATATCTTCAAAATTGCGACCTGTACTCTGCGCACAAGCTTTACATGGACAGCCAGGCGGACGGACACCGTTAAATCGACTTAGAAAATGATTCTGAGTCGATCGGTATACTTTAAGGTGGGTGTTGGACCAATATTTCTGGGCGTTACAAACATCAGCACAAATCCAATATACCCTCCCCACTATGGTGGTGTAGGGTATAATCAGCTGTTGAGCTAAATGCGCAATTGAACAGCGCAAGTTTACAAGCCAAAATTGTTGGGCAAATTTACGATGTATTTGTAAATAATTTTTTATGTAATTTTTGACAATTCATTTATATTGCGTAAAAATGCACAGTTTGCGAGACTTTAACAATGAAAAAGATTTATAAACTGAAAGGCTTCAACAAGAACTTTGCTTTTTTAAACAAAATAAAGAATTATAAATGAAAAATGTTATCGGAAAGATATCTAACAAGACACGCTTACGATGTCGATTGTTTTATACAAATTTCCAATTACATATTGTTAAAATGGCGAGAATATTTCGTTAATGACGTCACGGGTTTTAAGTTTTAAGGCTGTAATCGATTCTACTGTCTCTGTATAAGCTCGACCACATGCAGACCATATAGCTGATCATACTGTGACACGTTCAGCTGCTTGTTAACAATTGTTTGGAAGCCCAAAAGTGGCAGTTTGATCGAACAATTTCTTTTTAGTGGTCACAGGGGGTTGTTTATGTCGCTTTTATAGATCTATGATTTTCATACTAAAGTTTTGACAGAAATTAAATTCATTGTAAGTGTAACAACTCATCAGATTACAATAATTTTATGTTTTATTTATTAAACAATTATTTACTTGCTTGACAATAATTTTACAAATAAAAAGCTAATTTGAGAATCATCTGCTCAGCCCAGTCCTGTAGAACAACTTCGTTACCAAATATCGATTATCAATTAATCGACAGTATTGCTCAATCTCCACAGTATAAATTTCCGAAAATGTCAAAAATTTCCTGTTATTTTACCATTGTTGGAAAACCAAGTTCTTGCTGAAAAATCCGTTGCTATTGATATGGGCAAAGCAGAGGAGTATATGAGTTTAATTTTTAACTATGGAGCATTCAGACGGCGTGTAGATGTGTTCTCCAAGAAGGTCATCTCAGATATGTAATATTTCAAAACGAGTTTAAGTTTTGAGGACGGACCCCAAAAACCACACAGTAGCGGCGCTTTGGTGTCTCAAAGTAGCATCTCAGACGTCGAAAATTTTTAAACTATTTGAAAAAAACATTTTTAAGCTTTTACTAAAATTAAATCTTTTGTTTAAAAATTTTCGTTTTCGATCGCATGAAAAATTTCAAATCTATGTAAGACCGAAATGATTGATTGCTTGGAGGACAACATTCGACGCGTTATTGGTGATATACGGCCACAAATGTTGGAAAAAGTCATCGAAAATTGGACCTCCAGATTATAATATGTCTGAGGAGCCAGTCATATGCCAGAAGTCATATTTAAATTATAATGCAAGAAGATCATATTTCGAATAAGTAAATTTCATAACAATTTCAAAAAAAAAAACATATTTGTTTTATTTCATTTCAAAGTTTTATACATTTAAAAAAAAAAACCCCGATACATAATTCGGACAGAATCATGATTTCCAATATAAATGTCAAAATGCCAAAGCAAACTAAACACAAATCTCTTAACAGCTGACAAAATGGCCGCCAGTTAAAAAAGTGTTGCCAATATAAAGTTATATATGTACATCTAAAAACACCATATATATTTTGTACGAGTCTAAAATTATCTTTGCAAACTAAAAAATGTTGAATCTGAACAATCTTTCGCCAATCAAGTTCATATATGTATTTTGAAATTTTACACCGATATATTTTGATCATATTCTTTTTAGCAGTGCTTAAGCTTCACAATACTATTCTATACAATGAAATCTGAAAGTCAATTACATCTAAAAGTCATACAAAAGTCATCAATAACGAAATTGATATGAAATACGATTTTAACATACATATGTGGAAGAAGAATATTCGTTTATTATTATTCTTCTTATTAATTTAATTTTTCTATATTTGCTTCGAAAATGTCAGCACAACATTTTTTTTTTTTAAAGAGAAGTAACACTCAGGCAATTATTATGCCTATATATTAATTAATTAATTGTGTTACTTTCTTTGGAAAGGGATAGGTAAAAGAAGAATAGGTGGTGTAAGCTTTTCATATGACAACACTGTAATTGCGCGTTATGTTTATTAATAGTACAGTATTGCAGCGCCTCTGGTGGTGAGTAGGTGCATAGATCAAAGCTTAATTTATTTTACTTCGGTGGCGTTTTAAATGCTTTACCACCGAAGGAGGGCGCGGTGACAAATATTAGTTATGATAGGATAGAAAAACTAATAATTATCAGAAACTTATATTGTTTTTGAGTGGCTGCGGCTGGGAATCGAACCCAGGCTACAAATACCAAATCATGCTGAATGATCAAACGTGCTAATCAATTAAGCTACAGCACCCACATAAATCGCTAATAAGGTTCAAAAAATTTGAATATAATAGATTAAAGGATGTTGAATGACGTAAAACAAAGAGAACGAAGTTTAAGTAGTTGTAGTTGATTGAAATTGCATTCTTCTATATGAAAAACTATCGTTCGACTGAAGAATACATGGTATCTACTTTTAAATGTGATGCCAATCTGAATAGCCAGTTAGAAATGACAGATTTAGGATTACAGTTGTAATACGACCTACAATTGAACCTTATAACAAAGAGTATGATAAAGAGATTAACTTGCAGTGGCTAGGCAGACGGTTAAACAACAATCCTAAGCCCTAATTCATAGGGTGCTGTTTAAGATAACACATTAGAAAGCCAAAAACTGGTAAAGCCCTCTGAGATCTTCACAGATATACAAGTAGCTTTCAGAGCTCAAGAAGACGGAGATATTCTGAAATTTGCTAGTGTTTTTGTTCTATATTAAGTATAACCATTTCATTCATCCTTTCATAATATTTGAAATGATCTACATCAATATTTTATTATTTAAACTACCATTATACTTACATTTGGCTGCTTATTCTCATTCGGCTTAATGCACCTAATGAAAAATGGATGTGCCGCCGCCAATGTCTTCATCAGCAAATCCAACGAGTTGCGAAATTTCACCGACAATGTCAGCTGTTTCTTCATCGTATCGTGTTTCGGTGTTTGCGGGAAAATATCCTTTAGGAATTTATTCTTTGACTTCTGAATCATATCACCCAAATCCATGCTAAAAGAATCTCGATTCTTTTCGAGAAAACCATGAGGATTATACATGACTATGCCAGCATAGTGGCGTATACCAAATATGGAATCTTGTGTGGATTTGGGTTTAACATAAATCGAACGATTACCATGTTGTACGTGCAGTTTTTCGAGCAATGTTTGATCCGAGCCTTTGGGAAACTTCGACTCTTCATCGATGAGAGACATGATGTTAACGGATTTCATGCCAATCAGATCGAGTATTTCTTGGTTGTCTTGAAACTTAATGTGTTGCCAGTTGATGTTTTCATTTTGGTATTCTTGTTGTTCCATCTAGGTAAAGAGGAGAATAAGGAAATTAAAGTTGGATTAGTAGATAAATTTGTTTAACAAAAATATATATTGTATTAAAATTTTTGGATATTATAATCATCCATTTTACTCACCTTAAATATATGTTTTACAAAAAACTGTTGTAAATTTTCATTGGCATAATTAATGCACAACTGTTCAAAACTATTGTCAGTGAAATTTTCAAAACCAAATATATCCAAGACACCTATTGAATTCATCGATTTGACAGTATACTTATCTATTGTTTCATTAATGCGCTGTACAATTCTCACAAATATACTGCCATACAAAGACTTGACAAAAGCATCTCTACCCTCAAGAGCCGACTCTTTGGAAAGAGCCGTCACTACTTGCTCACCATGCACCAAAATCGTTTTCTGTACTAGAGCCGTACACAAGGCCTCCTTGGTTACTCCCAATAAAGATGACACTCTACTAGCGTTAGCGGCATCATTGACCTCTGTAGCTGCCATATTTTGTACTTCTGTGGCTTTGAAATTCAAGTTGCCTAAATGTAAAATGGCTGCCAGCAAGGTAAAGATATTCCACACTTCCTCGGACTTAAAGGATAAAACCTGCATGGCGGAACGTATATCGGCGAAATCTTTCATGTCATTCTTGCCCTTAAGAGCTGTGCAACCTCCTTGAGCTAAATAGTGGTATTTGGTGGCAGATGTTTCAGTGAGTTCCAGCTTCCTTCTCTCTTCCGCAGACAGTCCGGCCAACATGCAGTAGAATATATGATAATTACGTTCATCATGACTTTGTGAGACTATGCGTGATTTCTCCAATAAATACTGTTCAATTTTAGAGCCTTGAATGTTGCCTGCTTCGGTGAAACGTATATCAATGTATTTGCCGAAACGTGATGAGTTGTCGTTACGCACTGTCTTGGCATTGCCAAAGGCTTCCATAATGGGATTAGCTTCGATAATCTGTTGCTCAATCCATGAATGTTTGCCACTTATGGCAGCCAAATATTGCAGGATTAATTTTGTGCTTTCGGTTTTACCAGCCCCAGATTCACCACTTATCACTATACATTGATTGGCTTTGTCACGATTCATCTCTTGGAAGGCATTATCACTAATGGCAAAGATATGCGGTGGTAAATCATTGATTTTCTTGCCACGGTATTCGGTTATTTCTTTATTCGTGTAGATGGGCAAGACTTGGTACGGATTTATGGCCACCAACATGGAACCGGTGTATGTCTAGAAAAAATGCAATAAATAGTTTGTCATTAAAAAAATTTTCAAAAATAATAATGGTGTAATTATTTTTATCCATGTTGTTTTTAAAAGTTTTGGACTCCTTTTCTACTACTCATACTTACATAAATTTTCTTCTCACGATATCTTATCTCTAAATTCCTTAATATGGTATATTCCTGCAGATCACCAAGTGTTATCATGTCTTCGACGCCTGTCTGTGACGTCAAGTGCATGGCCTTGACAATGTCACCATTATTCACCCAATATTGTTTGTTGTCGTCGTCACAAATCAAAGTGCGCGTTTTATCGGTGCGCACAATGCGCCCACCAAAAAGTACTGCAAATTCGATTTCTTTTATTTGCTGGGGCTGGGGTTTCACCCATACATATTCACCCTGTAATAAAGTAAAAGAAATACGCGTACAAACATTAAATCATAAAATAATCAAATTTATTTTCGATTGATTCATGCCAATTAATTGGTAAAGTTTTAAGGCAAAGCTAAATTTTTTATAAAAAATTTCCTGACTGGAAAAACAAATAAATTTGTGATTTTTTGAAAATTTTCTGCTTTCGAAATCTTAAAAAAAACATACATATGTATGTGCATATGATTGCATTTTTGAAATGTCCGCAAATGTTATCAGGCTGACTAAATTTTATATATTATAAATCAAATTATTCTAGAATATACAATATTTTTACGATCAAATTCTTTAAATTATTAGAATTTTTGTTTATTTTTTTAAAGAGAAGAAACACTCAGGCAAAAGTGCATTGCAGCGCCTCTGGTGGTGAGTAGGCACATTATTTTTTAAAGCTTGATTTAATAGCCTTTATTTAATTATTAAAATTTCAACGAAAATTGACCTGATGTTGCAACGTTCAATATTTTGTTACTTTTTTTTTTGGTTAGAAAGGCCTTTTAAATTCAGGTGTGCCAGTCTAAAACTTTTTATTAAATTAGCCAATTTCGTTGTTTTGGGCATTAATATTAGAAATAAGGTATTCTCGTTTAAGCCCTATCGTATTTTAATGGTCTTTAAATGACGGAAGGGCGAACGTTTTGTTTAAATTTTAAGGTTGGACCGATTTTGCAAATATTACTCTTTTGATTCGATATCGATATTTAAAAGATAAATATGTTGATTAATGTGCTTTTCAGAAGTGGTCTCTATATGGGAACTGCGACCAATTATAGACCGATTATCACAAACGAGGTTTATAAACATGACGACTATTTATCTTGTACGATATGAGTATTTAAGTGATTTTCGGAATTGATGGCTATAGTTAAATCCATTATATCAATTTTTATAACGATCTTTATAAAGAAGTTTAGATAATATTTATGCGTATTTTAGTGATTCTCGGAAACAGTTTCTATATGGGTACTATGGCCCATAGTGGGCCATTCGTCATAAAACTCGATACGTCGATTTTTATATACATACATTTTAATTAAATTTTAGTCTAATAACAATTTTTATAACAGATTTTATACGTCATTAAGTTTTTTTCAGAAGTGGACTTTATATGGTTAAATCGATTGGACTCGTCATTTCGTCATATTATTTCCACTATATTTTAAAAATATATATAATAGCAAAATATTTTTGTTAAATATTCAGGATATCTCAAATTTTGGTCGATAACTCTGGACCATAGTTCTGATAAAAAGAAATTATATTTCGGGAAATTATTTCAGCCTTTCTCTCAATGTTTTTTTGTGCCTACAACAGGCGTATGGACACAGCATAGCAGTTTAGTGCCACGTATATGAAATATGGGCTTTAAAGCACTTGACCTCCTGCATTGCTATCTCTAGGATTGGCTAATTTTATATTGGATATTATCCAATAAGAGATATGTAGACTGGATATGACCCTGTAACATTTCAGTTATTATATTGCCGTCTTAATGACAACAAAGAAAGTAACTTTTTCCATAGGAGACGCAAAAGCTTAATGACTGTCTAAATTTCACTCTGCTAAGGAAGACTTTCTGTAAACTTAAAATCCGAAATACTCAGATTTCTAGGATTCAATGAAAGCGAATCCGCTTTATCGTCCAATCTATTGAACAGTCTGTGAAAGCTACTTCTTGTGTATCCCAAGGAGGAGGTATTGGTTTTATGGTATCCTAAATTAACCTCATAGGGACTTTTTCTCCTCGAGTACTATTTAGTAGTGGCACTCTGCAGAATTTCGACGGTACAAAATGCTTTAGTTTATATCATCTCACAGGTCATTGCTTATAGACAAAATAAAAAGTAATTTAAATAATTTTTCCGAAATCCGTACCTTTAACTTAACAGCGACAGCAAGTAGTGATAGTATACAGCCTTGCCGAGTCCACCTAATAATAATGTCAATATTCCTTCAATGTTCAAGAAAACATCTTCAATATAATTCTGCTAAATTCCAATAATATCGAGAGACAAAAATATATTTTAAATAATTGAATAATTGACATTGTCTTTACTTAATTATGGATCCAAATCCCTAAAGGTATTATCGAGATGAATTTGGATTTTCTAATGAATGTAAATTTAACTTAGGTAGGCGTATTTAGTTGTTTTCGCAGTTTTTTTTTTTTTTTTTTTGACTTTCAAATACTCGTAATTTGATTGAAATTGGCCTATCTTCAGACCAAAATACTAGATTAATAATTGATTAAGTTTGGTTAAATTTGGTTGGTCAACTACTATTTTTTGCATTTGCTCAATATGTGAAAATACCTTAAGAATACTAACAAATATATTGGATATAACTCATTCAAACCAATAGCAAATACCTATGAGTAGTATTTCATTTAAGTTTTCCTTCTTTTATATTTCTGTATGCCGCAACAAATATTTATTATGAATCTAGTAACAAAATAAACTGATAAAAATATTATCTGCAAAAATGTATAAAATGATCAATATTTTAGAGTTGAGTCATTTAAACAAGACATTGTTTAATTTATTCGAAATAGATAAAATATAGTGTATTAGATATCTTTTACAGAAAACAAGAGTTAATATTATGTTGTAAATATCTATTTACAAGCGTGTTGTAAATATACAATACACCTACATAATTCTGTTTTTATTTAAACAAAAAACAATAGAAAAAGAGTTCATTTAGAAAAGTACATACATACATGCAATATCTTTTCGTCTATAACACTTAAATTTGACTGAATTCTAAATTTATTTGAAATATACAAGGGAAATACCCTGTTTCGATAGTGTTGTTTTTCGTACCAGATGATTTTTAGTGCTGCCAACTATGTTTTTAATTTAAATGTCTCCAAAACCAGTGCAAACAACTTTTTCTGGTAAAAATACATACATTTTTAGATCGCGTTAAATCAAATCTAGTCGCATAAAAACGGTATGAAATATTTATTTGGAAACGTGTTAAATCAAATTCGCGTAAAAACAGAATTAGGTGTATATTGTTTAAAACAAAAACCCATTAATGAATAAATGTTTACGTATATAAGTAAAATGTTTATTTAGCAGTTATTTTTAATAAATTACACCGCGTTACACACATTCGGTCCTATGTGGTTCTTTTTCGGAAAGGGGAGAAAAAATAAAAATACACGTTTATTGGCGATTTTCATATACACGTCAAAAATTTTTTTTTATATATAAAGTATAAAGCTCGTAGTGTCCGTCTGTCCGCCTGTGTGAAAGACTTTGGATCGATTTTTTAGGCAGACTCGTGGAAATGTATGTATCACGTGAAATTTTTTAAAAAATAAATTTTGATCAATTCTCAAATTTTCCTGATTTTTTTTTTTAACAGGTCGTTAAAAACCGAATTATTTTTATTAATTTTGTTATATTAAAATTAAAAATTGTTACATTAAAATTTTCAATACTATTTTTATGTTTGTAAGCATTTGTGTCAGTATCGCGACAATTAGACCAACAGTATTCGCCGAGCATATGTGTAATGTCTTGTCCTTTAAAGCGCTTTTCAATAGCCGCAATGTTCTGATGGAACCTTTCGCCATGCTTATCGCTACAAGCTCCTAAATCATCAGAGAAAAAAATCTAAATGATTGTGAAGGAAATGGATCTTTAGCGACATTAATATGCCCATTTCGCCATATGCCGAAATCATTTCTGCGACAATAATTTTTTACATAATTGGCAGCTCGTTTGTTAACAAGAAACTGCTCAATAACGACAACTGTGCCTTTCCATGCACGTTGTTCAAGAGCATTCAATTTTGATGAAAATTCATAACTTGCAACTATTTTTTTTTATAAAGTTACTGAATGACTTCTTAAAAAAATACCTGCAGGAATCTTTGCGCCGCACAATTTCGAAAAAAATTTGCGCAAACTTGCAATCGCCTCGCCCTCACAATCCAGTTTTTTAACAAAATTTTATACCAGACCGATCTTAATGTGTAGTGGTGGCAAAATGATTTGAGATGGCTGCACCAATGGTGGATTCTCTATACTTTTTACGCCTACTTTGTAGCATGTTGGCGGCTTCCACTTAAACTCAGTGTGATACTGACTCTTTTGCGACCTTCCCATGAACACAAAAAGCACTGGTGGGTTGGAAATCTACGCTTAACACCCATGAGTAATCCGACCATTTTCAGATCGCAGCATATTTTCCAATTATACTCTTGGTACTTTATCAGCTGTAATATTAATTCCATGCCTTCGTATGTTTCTTTGAGGTTTGCGGCATATGCGATCGGGACAGATGGATGTTTGTTACTGATATGAAGCAGCACGACTTTAAGGCTGTTGACCGATGCATCGATGAAAAGTCGCCACTCCTCTGAAATATGAGGGTAACCAATTTTTGCTAACATCGAATCAATATCATATCATATCAATAAGCCAGGTTTTTTCCCCGATCTTCGTGCAATTTAAAAAATTCGTCACATGGAATAGTGCTACCTCGATCACTAGCGGCTGTTATTTTAAAATCAGCCGCCACTCTATTCCACTGCTTAAAGTGTGATGCAAATAGTTCCGTGATACGAGTCTGCCTAAAAAAAATCAGCTCTATTGAATCACGGAAAAAGGGTTAAAAATCGATCCAAAATCTTTCACACAGACCGACAGACGGACACTACGAACTTTATACTATACAGGTGCTAAATTACAACAGTGTTTTCCAAAAAAAGACACAAGCACTGATAAACCTTTTGAGACAGACAGAAATAGTATTCAGTATGATAATCAGTATTTTAAAACAGATACAAGAATTGATATTTTACACGTGAAAGAAAAAAAGTTTTTATTCGTCCACAGATAAGAAATAACATTTATCAGTTGGGGAAGTATGAGGTCTGATCAAAAAACAACCGTTATTTTAAAATTTTTTCAAAAAGTATCTATCTTATCCCCTTCAAAGAATCCCCCTCAGATATAATATAACTAATGCCAGCGTTTTTTCCTTCTGAACAGCTCCTGTTTCGATTTATCTTTTATCTCCTCAATCGTAGCAAAACGCTTTCCTTTCATCGGTGTCTTCAGTTTTGGGAAGAGGAAAAAGTCAGCGGAAGCCAAGTCCGGTGAATATGGTGGTTGAGGAATGGTAACGGTTTTGTTTTTGGCCAAAAACTCACGCACAAGCATCGATGTGTGAGCTGGTGCATTATCATGGTGCAATATCCATGATTGGGTTTTCCACAATTATGTGCGTTTCTGACGAATTGCTTCGCGCAAACGACGCATAACTTCAAGGTAGTATTCCTAATTGACCGTACGACCTTGTGGCAAGAATTCATGATGGACAACGCCATTGCAGTCGAAGAAAACAGTGAGCAAAACCATCACATTTGGCCGTACATGACGTGCTTTTTTCGGTCTTGGCTCTTCTGGACGTTTTCATTGTAATGATTGGGCTTTGTTTTTAATATCATACCCATACACCTATGAATCGTGACCAGGAAATTGAGGAAATAAAAAATCGAAGATCGACTTTTGGCAGTAAATGGAGTTTAGACCAAGTTGATGGTTTCAACGAACAGAGAATCCTCTAGATTAGCCCAATCTGTGAGAGTTGATAAGTACAACTTCGAGGTAGTAGATGAATTTATATACCTCGGTTCCGCTATAATTAAAACAAACAACAACAGTTTGGAAATAAAACGAAGAATTGTACTTGGTAATAGATGCTATTTTGGGCTGAGTAAACAATTTAAGAGCAGGGCCCTCTCTCGGCCGACAAAGCTTAAACTCTACATGACGCTTATCGTACTCAACAAGATGAGGCGGCACTTGGTGTGTTCGAGAGAAAAATTCTTTGCAAGATATATGGACCAATCTGCATAAGTGGAGAATATCGATATCGTACGAATCGAGAGCTGTATGAACTGTACGCCGACATTGATATAGTAAAACGTGTCAAAATACAAAGACTTCGTTGGCTAGAACATGTTGTGCGAATGAATGAAGATGCTCCAGCATAAAAGGTGTTCGAATATGATCCTGTAGGCAGGGGAAAAAGGGGACGACGGAAACTCCGCTGAAAGGATCAAGTCCAGGAAGGCTTTTCCAAACTCAATTTTAGAAATTAGAGAAGAAGCGCAGAAAACCGAAGCGCCTGGAAAACTATTTTAAGTTCGGCCAATGACCCACAAGGGTTGTTACAAGAGGCCAGTTATGTAAGTAAGTAAAAAATCGAAGAGCACACCAAAAAGCGACTAACCTTTTTATCTGTCAAAAACAAACTGACAATCCAAAATGGCTGATATTATCAACTCATGAAATTTGAAAATAACGGCTATTTTTTAATCAGACCTCGTATTCTACTTTTTTGTGTCTGTAAAAATTTTATGCGTACTCGTATGTTTGTTTATATTAACTTATTTGATTTATTTATTAACTTGTTTTAAACTCAAAATAAATAAATAATAAATGGAATCTATTAAATTGGTTTATTCTTTTTAATTAAGGAAATGTATAAATTTTATTATGCTGGTGTTAATTTTTCATTTCAAAATAAAACTGTTCTGTTTCTTTAACGATAAAGTCATGGTTTTACTTAACCATTCAATTTAATAGATACTGCCTGGTACTTCATAATGATTTTGAACAATAAATTTTAATTAAAATATTTTTATTATTTCTTACTAAATAAAATCTATTAATAATGATGAGGGTTTCGATTTTAGTTCGCTAGCAAATTATTGGTGCGAAATAACTACATCTAGGTTTAATGGTAACTGATATTGGATTATCTTCAAAAAATATATTGTTTTAAATTATCAGCTATAATTATAGCAAACTTTTAGGTTAAAGTGTACAGGTTTTTTTTGGAATATTATAAAGGGTGATTTTTTAGCTATTATCTTTTTGGCAGCACTGGTTTAAACAGCTGACGCACGTTTCGTGTTTTGTTTCACTGTCAAACATCTTCAGTTTGGTCTATAATTTAACCATGGATCGTCTTACAAACGAACAACGCTTGCAAATTATTGAATTTTATTATCAAAATGCGTGCTCTGTTAAGAAAGTTCATCGCGCGATGAATTACCGAAAAATTGTGTTAAGCGACGAAGCTCATTTTTGGCTCAATGGGTACGTAAATAAGCAGAATTGTCGATTTTGGAGTGAATATCAGCCAGAAGCATTGCAATAGCTACCAATGCATACAGTAAAAGTCACAGTTTGGTGCGGTTTATAGGCTGGTGGTATCATTGGACCGTACTTCTTCAAAGATGATGCGAATTGTAACGTAACTGTGAATGGTGAGCGCTACCGTGAGATGATATCCAACTTTCTTTTGCCCAAAATGCAAGAGCTTGACTTGCATGACATGTGCTTTCAACAAGACGGTACCACATGCCACACAGCACTTGCAACAATGGACTTATTGAGAGGCGAGTTCGGTGACCATTTTATTTCACGTTCGGGACCGGTCAATTGGCCGCCTAAATCGTGCGATTTAACGCCTTTAGACTATTTTTTGTGGGGCTATGTTAAAGCTCATTTCTATACAGACAAGCCCGCATTGGAAGACAACATTGAGACAACATCGTGAGATACCTGCCGAAATGTTGGAAAGAGTATGCCAAAATTGGACTAAGTAGATGGACCATTTGAGGCGCAGTCAAGGTCAACATTTGCATGAAATAATCTTCAAACATTAAATTATATGGACCGTACTATCGATTCAAATAAAGATTTCATGCATTTTTCTAAATTTTATATGTATTTTTTTGAAAAACTTTCATATAGCTTTTAAAAAATCACCCTTTGGTAATATGATAAAATATAAATCTTCCGGAATTCTAAATAGAATATTATAAAATGTGCATAAATTTTTAAGCTTTAAAGTGTTTTATCTAAATCTTGATTAAAGACTAGAGAAATAAGAAGTGTAATTTTTGGCGATATTTTTAAATTTATAAAAAAATTTCTTACTGTGTACTGTTCTTTTTTGAAGATTCAAGAAATATGTATGTACAGGTGGTCATGTACTATGACAAATAATTATTTGTACAATGTTTTATAGTGAACCAGAGTAGATAACCCTGCCCTGAGTTGCTGGACAATACAATAACATACGTTTACGTCTTTGTATTAAAAATGAACTTTTCTAGAAAGAATAGACATTTTCCTGAAAAACAACAGGACAATAATATAAAGAGAATAATGGCTCAGGTGGTGGACTTAAGGCTTCATTAGTCTTTACTTTCTGTTGCTGTTCTGTTCCGTGTCGTTCTGTTGTTAAATTTGTGTAGTTAGTTTTTCCGTATAAACGTAGCAGCTGTTTTAGGTAAACAGACAACACATACCGCGAAAATAAATCAAAAAATACAAATCAAAGTTTTTTTTTATTGTACAATATGTCATTACTTTCGACTAAAGTAATGAGTTTTTCGTTTTCGATCGTTTATTTTTTATATTTTTATAACTTTTATACAAACATTTTTGATATTTATTTAGTCGATTTCATGTTGTAAAACAATAATTTAATGAAAATTAAATTTAATGAAGTCGAGCCCGACTAAATAAATATCAAAATTTTAAAAAAAAATTAACAGTTCGAATAAAAAATAATAATTGTTCTTTTATACAAAAATTTAATTAAATTCAAAGAAATTCAAAATTTTTTTTAATAAATCAAAAATTTGTTTTGTTGTGCAGATGACAGCTGTTTTGTGCTGTCACTTACAATTACTTAGCAAATTTTTGTTTTCAACAGGTTCGTCCGCAACGGTACGGAAAGTAACAAAACTAACTAACGACATCTACACATTTTCTATTTAACAGAATCAAGTCAGCTGATTCGGAACGGAACAGAAGGTAAAGACTAATTTTGCCTTTAATGGTGTTAATTTAACTTTCCCGCCAACACAACACATTCCATCGGTTTCGTTATTAATTTGAAATGCATTGCATTTATTACAAACTTTATCCATTTTGCCAATTTGAATAGCTGGATATGAAGCGTAATCAATGTTATGATCAAAATCTGCACGATCTAAATTTCACGATCCGTTGTTG
Organism: Bellardia bayeri; assembly: GCA_950370525.1. NCBI lineage: Eukaryota > Metazoa > Arthropoda > Insecta > Diptera > Calliphoridae > Bellardia > Bellardia bayeri. The sequence continues at coordinate 59,970,985 of OX493265.1, forward strand.
CCTGTTTTGATTGTCACGTCCAGTGTTACGTTCACGATCTCTTCTGTTTTTAACTCTCACACCTTCAATACGTTCTTCTCTTGGTTGTTGATTTTGATTTGATCGTGCCATTCGCAGTCTTGCAAATTCATTACTAATTCATTCATTCATTTTGGGGTATAGGTAAGTTTTGTCATTGGGGTGATTTTTCATTTTAAGATGAAAAAAATGACTTTGGGACCATCTTCCATTCATTAAATGAAAAAAAAAAATGGCCCCAAAAATCTAATACAAAATTTTAGGGTAAATTTTCATTATTACTATTTGGGAATGTTTCATAAAAATTCAAGACATTGTAACAGAAATTGTTTCGGTTCCACTTTAAATGATGTTTATCTAGAAATCTTAAACATGCAATGTAAAACAATAAAGTGATAAAGGAGCTACATAAATATTCTCGGAAAAAATAATTAAATTCTTCTTTTTTGTAAAAGTAGCAGAATTTATTCATAAAATGAAAACATTTTTATAAAGATATAGTAAATTTCGAATGTTAGCATAATGAAAGAAAGAAAAAAAGTTTGTTGTAAACTGTCAAAAACAATATTTTCGATATGGATCTTGTAGTTCTAAAAAGAACTGTGTTTCCCAAATGCAAGATAAGTTTGTTGCTTAATTGTAACTGTAGGCTTTTTTTGATAAAAAAAAATTTTTAATTTTTAATTTTACTAAAATATTATTGAACATTTTTTAAATTTGCGATAATACAAACGGATTAATATTAACAATAATATATTGAAAATCACAATATTGATCTGACGAAATTGCAAAAGCGATATTTTCCTAAGTTGCAAACATTTAAACTTTTGAAGCTTATACAAAATTAAACTCTCGACAAATTCAATTATTCAATTCACAATTTGACAGCTCAATTCCAAAAGGTGCTAAGTAGAAAAAGTGAGTTTTGCAGGGAAAGCTCCTAAACTTTACAGAAGATATCTAAAGAACCATATGAGGTAGAACTTTGTTGTTTATAACTATTGATTGGACTAGCCAATCACAACCAAAATTTGAAAGAATTTAAGTTGAAAAAATCTAAATTCAAAAATGCAAAAAAATTAAAAACATGCTAAGTCGACATAGCATGGTTTGGAATTGAACTGTCGAATTGATGTTGTAGTGTCATAGAAGTTGTACAACACCTACTATATTTTTACACATGTTGTATGAAAGTTAAAAAACATATCTCAACATAAAAATTACCTACTCATATTCGTTTTAAAAACAACCAAACGGTAACACCCAATCGTAAACTGATTGACAAATTTAAAACAAGAAAATAAAATTAATAAACAAAAAATTTTAATAAAGCATATTGCTGATAATTCTACGGTATGTTTTAATTTTGAAAAATATTTATATTTTATGTTTTGTATATTTGTTTTTAAAGTATTTTTTGTTTGTAATTTTCAAGGTTTGACAACATAACCATACGACTTCTAAAAATTGTGTTCACAAGCAGATAGTTGTATCATACAATCTACAACATACAACATTACTCGTGAATTGAACAAATGTGTTTTATTGTTCATATTGTAGAAGAATGAATGGACGTGTATACATTTAAGTTTATTTAAATAATTATATATGATAGAATTCAAAAGAGAATATTTTAATTCACAAGCAATATAATTTTTATTCCCGACACCACCATTGTAGGGAGGGTATATTGTATTTGTGCTAATATTTGTAACGCCCATAAATATTCGTCCAACACCTACCTTAAAATATATCGCTCGACTTAGAATCACTTTCGAGTCACTTTAACGATGTCCGTCGGTCCGTCCGTCCGTCTTGCTGGCTGGCTGTCCATGTAAAGCTTGTGCGCATTTGGTACATGATATTTTTTCGGCCCAAGGACGGATGAAATTGAAACTGGTGTAAATCAGTCCATTATTTAACCTATCCCTCAAACAAATGTCCTCCCGAAATAGAGGTTTAACGATCATAAATGTTTGAATTATGCAAGTCTCCAAACAAATTTCACCATATAAAGCCCACTTTGGAAAATCACTTTAAAGAGCACAACTCTCTTAAAAATGTCGGTATCCAAATAATATTGAACACAAAGATGTTTCATATATACATATAAAAATCATTGGGTACAATTCGATATAAAATTCTTAATGCACTTATGAAACTCATTTGATTTTTAAGATATTTATGGTCGTTACAGTGATTGTCGGAAGTAAAGCTTATATGGGAGCTATGTCTAATTATGGGCCGATCACCATAACATTAATCCGAATAATTTCTGTATACATATATGAAACATATTTGTGTTGAACAGTGCTGTCAACTTTTTTTTTGGAGAAATCGTCAATTTAAAAAAAAATCGTCAAGGCAAAAAATACGTTAAAAAATACCAAAAACATTTTTTTTTTATTAACTTTTTAAATATTTTTATTTTATTTACAAGTAAATAAAGTTATTATTTAATAAAAAAAATAATTAATTTAATTTTGTTATTATGTGACTTTACTCTGGTACATTTTTGTGTGACATTTTTTTAATAAGTTAATGTTTTGTTTTATTTAAATTTACAATATTAAAAATTCTTTCAACGTTGGCCGACGAATGTGGTAGTGCCATTAAACTCGAAACAAATTGTATTAGAATTGGGAAGGCCTTGCATTATTGATTCTCTTTAAATTAGAAATATTTTTCCAAAACTTTAATGTTTCGAGTTCGGTGAATTTAATATTACGTTAATTCTCGAACTTCATTATCAAGTTCTTGATATTCTTTTCCATTTAATAAATTTGGAATAAGTTTGGCCAATTGTAAAATTGAATAATTTTTTTATTTAACGCTTGTTGGTTCAATGGAGTTTAATCCTTCTAAAAGTTTAACGCCAAAATCAAAACGTTTTAAAAATTTGTGAAACCAATTCAATATAAAATTGGACGCAGAATTCAACAAAAATATTATATTGACTATATTCAATATTCAAACTAGATTGGTTCTTCCCCACGTAAATGCCAAGATACACTTCATCTTTATTTAAAAATATGCGTTCGTTATTAAAACTTTGAATTTCAAAATTAACCAAATACTCTTCTACAAAAAAATGTCCAGTACAGATAGTCGTGTACTACACACTCTACCTCTTCAGCCCCTCGCCAACAAACTTCGTTTGACTGCCTTGCAATTTCTACATTGCAAAAGGGGACTTACAAAATTTGAATTTTAGGAAAAAAGGTTACCATATGTTTTGCTTTTAAAAAATCGTCATTTTTGTTCGCGGGAAAAATGAAAAATCGTCAATCGTCTTTTTAATAAATTTGACTTAAAAAATCATCAAAATGACGATAAATCGTCAAAGTTGGCTGGTGTTGAACATTATTTTGATACAAGACATTTTAAGAGACTTATGCTCGTTAAAAAGGCTTTCTAAAGTGGGCCTTATGTGAGAGCTATTGTTGACCGATCTGCTCAAAATTTGTAGATGTGATTAGATTTTACAACCTATTGGTGGCGAAATTTGGACATTTGTATGGTAGCTAGGTGAAATAATTGACCGATTTCTACCAAATTCAATTCCAATCGCCAAATCGATATAACTCCTCCTCCCACTATGGTTTTGTAGGGTATAATAATCTATATATATCTTGCACAAAAATGCAATATAAAATTTGTTCTATGTTCTTAAAGTATGTTTTGTTTTAATAGAAAATTTGTTAAAGCACCTTTTCGCAAAAAAAAAAAAAAAAATTTAAAAATCTAGATTTGTTTTAGTTTTTAACTTGAAAATCTGGAAAAGAAATCGCTTGGAAACGTTTTGTGTATGATTAAAATTTTTGTTGTTTAAGAAACAAACTTAATTTGAAGAAAATCGGTGCAAAATTCTGACCTATTTAAAAACACGGACCAGGCTATTGATATTTTATTTACAAAATACGGTAACTATAATAGATAAATAATACAAGCAACCAAGCACGTTTTTAAATATCTAGTTGAGGACTTAAACTCAAAAACGCCTTGGCTACGCCTATCCTGATTGAACCAACCGTTTTGGAATGGCAGAACTACTTCCAAAAAATTTTCAATTGTGCCTACATCAGACATTTAATGTTCGTGTACCCTCTTATTAATATACGTTCCAGAAATTGGACCATTGTCGCAATTTAAAGGTCGTATTGTTGGATTTTGATATAACATTAATTAGATATTGCGAAAAATATATCTATTTAATATTGACGCGAGTGTTAGAAAAGAAGAAAAAGTTAAAAAAAAATCTGGGACTTCGGAAAACTTATTAAATCAGCACGCCGTTATCTCTAAAACGCCTGAATATTTATTTGTAATGAGGTTGCAAATGAATAACGGAAATTAAGAATGTAATTCCAAAATTATGTCACATAACTCGATCAGAATGGTTTCAATTCCGTATTTGCAATTCGAGCTACACACTCCGATCGATTTGGTTTATTTCCAAACAATTTTTAAATCTCGATTTTTAACTTAAATATGATAAAGTTGTGTAACCAAAACAAAAAACATATGATTTTTGTAACAAAATGTATAACAAAAGCAAAAAAAAAAATTTAAACAAGTAAGAAAGTATAGTCGGTCAAGCACGAACATATAATACCCTACACCCAGTATATGTAGGGTTTTTCAGAAATAACCTATTGTGGACCAATCATCCAAAAATTTAGTGTCATGACGTCTGTGAATATATATATATTGTGTATGCTAAACTTTATCTCGATATAAATACTTTTAAAAGGTTTTTATGGTGGTTAATGTTGATTAATGTTACGAAATGGGGAAAACTCCCATCTGCTTTTTGTATGAAAAATGCATGTTGAGTTGTAGTCGAGACAAGTCGAGAACGATAATCGTGTAATAAACTTATAAATACATTTTGCTCTTTAGTATGCAATTTCTTGGACATTTATCATGTCAAAAAAATAATATAAATCTTAGTTTACATACATTTATTTTAATATTTTAAGTTTTTGTATTGTGTTGTCCAACTATACAAAATACTGTGATATAATTTATACATGATGTTAAACTGACGAAAAAGATTATTGTAAGTTAATTTGTTAAAAATTAAGATTATAATTATTGTTATTATTGACTAAAAAATTTTCCTTTGTATTTTTACAATGTTACAGATTTTAATAAAAACTCAATTCCTGAAGAAGTTGGAAAGAATACCAACGAAACGTCGGATTTTATTGGAAGTGAAATAAATTATTTTTTATTTACATTAAATTAATGACCTTGAAAGCCTGCATATAGGAAAGTATATAAACTATTAATATTAACGGAAAAAGGTCGATCAACATTTATAATTATAAATCTTTTATATTTTACTATTTGTTGCCATTTATTATAACAATTTTATAAACTTTTTCCTTATCAGCTTTTTGTTTTCTTAAATACTTATTTTCAAATGTTTTAACAAATATTTGTACAAATAGGTAATAGGAATTTAAGCACTCAAATAAGACAACAATAATTAATTGTTAGTTAAATACTTAAGACATGGGAAATACCATCTATTAAACTTCTCAAGCACCAGATACAATAATGCAGTGAAGAGTGCAAAAAAGGAGTATGTTTAATAATGAATAATTGTTTTAGAAACCAAAAATAATTTTCAAAATTCTATGAATTTACTCATCCATGTAGCGATACAATGAACTAATTATACTGACTGTCTGCACGTTTTATATAGTTAATTATACCTTGTTAATGTAGGTTTAATTTAGATTGGAATTTAGCCAATGAAAAGATAGTAAAAATTCCGAATCTAATCAACAATAATACAAACAAATTGTCATAATTCTCATAATAAATGTTTTAGGGTATAATTAGTAAAACTCTGTGAAAAATATTAAACTAAAAAAAGTTTAAAATATTTTATAAAGTCTATTAGACAAATGTTTACATCATTGTCTAATAGATAAAACAACAATAAATTAATAAATTTTGATTTATAGAATTATAAAGAATATAATTTTGGCATACAATACCAATCTTCTATAAACTTAATAATAAAAATATAAACCTTAGGCTTGGTAAGATGGAGATAAAGGCTAATTGTCAAAAAATCTGAGGTGATGGAATTTTGTTAATAAAAAGTTATCTACATATAAAAATTTCTCGATTTACCTCGTCAAAAAATTTGTTCCTTTCAACTGCGACTTCGGTTGTCATTCGATTTATATAAACAGAAAAACCAGGGAATCTCAGTTTTAAATAAATTTACCCCCATTTTCTCTAAGTCTAGTTATTTTTATACCCACCATAAAAAAGATGGAGCGTTTATTGCGTTTTTCGTTCCGTTTGTAACAAATCGAAATAATGGTCGTAGAGCCAAAAAATCTATATATTCTGGGTCGTTATAGCCCAGCATACCATTCTAGGAGCGCTCCGAAAAAAGAAGTCAGAAAACGAGCATTTTCGGAGCGAAAGAAAAATTTGTTTGTTACTGTCCTGAGTCGGCACGCAGTATGACTTAGAAATTCCGGTCCAACACCTACCTTAAAGTATACCGATCGACCCAGAATCACTTTCTGAGTCGATTTAACGATGTCCGTCCGTCCGTCCGTCTGGCTGGCTGTCCATGTAAAGCTTGTGCGCAGAGTACAGGTCGTAATTTTGAAGATATTTGCTTAAAATTTGGTACGTGATATTTTTTCGGCTTAAGGATGAATGGCATTGAAACTGGTGGAAATCGGTCCATTATTTCACCTAGTCCCCATACAAATGTCCTCCCGAAATTGGGGTTTACCGATCATAAATCTTTGAATTATGCAAGTATGCAAACAAATTGCACCACGAATGAGTATAAATAAAGCTAAATCTTATTTACAAATTTCGTGAAGATCGGGCCATAATTAGTCGTTGCTACCATATAAGGCCCACTTCCAAAAATCACTTAAAAGAGCATAACTCGCTTAACAACGTCGGTATCCAAATACTATTGAACACAAATATGTTTCGTACATATATATATAATATGGTAGAATTTTATGATGATCGGTCCATAATTAGTCGTAGGTCCCATATAAGGCCCACTTCCCGAAATCACTTTAAGAACCATAACTCTCTTAAAAATGTTGGTATCTAAATAATATTGAACACAAATATATTTCATATAGATACTAATAATACGGTTCAGTGTTATTGTGATCGGTCCGTAATTAGTCGTAGCTCCCATATAAGACCCACTTCCGAAAATCATTTTAAAGATCATAACTCACTCAAAAATGTTGGTATCCAAATAAAATTTAACACAAATATATTTCATATGGATACTAATAATACGGTACAATTTTATTATGATCGGTCCATAATTAGTCGTAGCTCCCATGTAAGGCCCACTTCCGAAAATCACTTAAACGAGCATAACTCTCTTAAAAACGTTGGTATCTAAATAATATTGAACACAAATATATTTCATATAGATACTAATAATACGGTTCAGTGTTATTGTGATCGGTCCGTAATTAGTCGTAGCTCCCATATAAGACCCACTTCCGAAAATCATTTTAAAGATCATAACTCACTCAAAAATGTTGGTATCCAAATAAAATTTAACACAAATATATTTCATATGGATACTAATAATACGGTACAATTTTATTATTATCGGTCAATAATTAGTCGTAGCTCCCATGTAAGGCTCACTTCCGAAAATCACTTTAAAGAGTATAAATTTCTTAAAAAATTTTGGTAATCAAATAAAATTCGACACAAATAAGTTTCCTATATACAGAAATAATGACACCTAATTTTGTAATGGTCGGTCCATAATTAGTCGAAACTCCCATATAAGACCCTCTCCGTAATTCACTTTAATTTCCATAAATCTTTTAAAAGTATTTATATCGAGATAAAGTTTAACACATATAATATTTATATTCACAGAAATCATGACACTGAATTTTGGTCCAAAATAGGCGATATCTCGCAAATAACGCCCATTTCTGAAATAATTTTTTATATTTACATATACTAGGTGTAGGGTATTATATGGTCGGGCTTGACCGACTATACTTTCTTACTTGTTTTTTATGAATACGGGCATTACTTTTTAAGCCGAATGTTATGCTGTCTGTTAAAATATTTGTTCTTACAAAAATTAGTTTAACTGTCAGTATAAAAATAACTAGACTTGATTAAAATGAAAGTGAATTGCTTTAAGTATTTTATTGTGGCTGTTGAAAACGACAAGTTTTTACCAGCCATCGTTTTTTGCGCAGAAGAATAAAATGTCGTCAGAATTATGGACACAAATTTTTTTATGTTCTTCTATGTGAAAATGTCTCGAAATTCATAACAAACTAAAATTTACTTTCAAAACTTAAATAGAAACTATTTGGCGATATAACAGCGAATGTATTTATTATTGCCACGTAAATGTGCCTTTCACCAACTATACTAAGATCAATAGCGGCCAAGGTTTGTCGCTTGTAACCATCTTAAAAATAAGACCAATTTTTGGAGATTAGAAGCGAAAATTTAAAGCAAATTAGCAAATTTTCAATATGACTAAGAAAGCTTAACATTTGAAATTTAATTTACGCAGCCTTTTTCCGAAACCAATGACGATGTAAATTAAGGGATTACAATATTTTAATATTGTAACTTAAAAATTAAAGCTATTATTGATATTATCTTGTCTAGATCAGTCCCAACAAAAATTAATTCAGGTGATTTAATAAATTCTCTAGTATCTGTTATATAGTATAACAAACTGTTTTTACACGGTAATTGGTTCCGGAAAACTTCGTGTAAAAAAAAACCGTGTACAAAAATAGGTGATTGGTTCCTTATCTCTAGAACCTATTGAAATTAATTGAAAAACTAGGATTTTTTAAGAACAACTAATTTTTATAATATTAAATCACATATACAATGTGTTTTTACACAAGCTTAGTAATTAAAGAAATAGGTACGTGATGTAAACAAGTTAGAGTGCTATATTCGGCTGTGCCGAATCTTTAATACCCTCCACCTAAACGTAATAAGAAATACAGAAACTTCACTGGCCATACGATTAGAATATACTAATTCTGTGTTTTCTATTCAGTCTTGGTGCAAATTTTATTATCATTTGATAAATTGTTTGAAAGAAAATTTTACGACCAACATAATTTATTTCAAATGTTTTGAAATTTTATCTAATTTCGACCATTTATAATTGATGTAATTACCGATTCTTACTGTAATTTACAGAGTTTGTGTGATTTTCAAAATATTCTTGATTGTAATTTAACAATTTATAAAATTAAAAGAACATTTTTCCATATTCCCAAGTTAAGAAACAGAGTATTAAAAAAGGATAAGATGAGTTTTTTTTGTTTGAATTTCATCTCAATAATAATATTTACAAAAGATTTATGGGTGGCATAAAAGAAATGGACCAATTATGGACTGATAGCTTCTAAATCCAGTATCCGCTAATGTGATTTCTATGTATTTTAGGATTATATTGGTTGAATTTCATCTCAATAGCTTTATTTACAAGAGTTGTATGGTTGGTTGTTATGCTCGGGAGTGGACTTAATTCAAGAGCTATTATTGACTGACAGCTACAAAATCCAGTAGCTTAATTGCCGTATAACCGATACTAATATGATTTCTGGATTAAAATTTCTGATCCATATAAACGTAAGTTTTATATCGATATTGATTAGATATTTTTGTGGGTTTATTTGTTTTTCGGAAATGGTTCTTATATGGAAGCTATGACAAATTATGGGCCGATCTTCTTAAATTTTTAAACAGTTATTTTTATGCATATGAGGATATTTCATGTCGAATTTCAACATAATAACATATATTTAAGATATATGTATATTAGTATTAACGTGGATGTCGGAAGTGGACCATATATGAGGTATATAATCAAATATGGACCGATATTGGCATATATGTAAATGATCCGTGTAAAATTTTGGATCGGTACCATTATTTACAAGAGATTTATGAGTATTAAAGTGATTTTCGGCAGAGGACTTTATATGGGGCAAACGGTTAAAAATGGACCGAAATTTACAAAAATGTATGGAATGTTTTTTGTACATCTGTAAATGATCTGTGCAAAATTTTAAGTCTGTACCGATATTTATACGATATAGATAAAGATAAATTGCTTTTTCGAATGTGGTCCTTATGTGGAAGCTATGACAAATTATGAGCCTACCACCATAAAATTTAGTACGACAATTTATTTACCTATAAGGATTATTTGTGTCAAATTTAAGCCTTGTAAAAAAGACCGTGTAGAAACGGAATTAGATGTATTTACTATTAGTTCATAAGTCCAACTAAGTTCTTACTTGGAAGCTGGTTTGTATTTGTTCTGTTTAAATAATAACTTTTGTTTTCTGGCATATAATTAAACATTTCTTGAACTTAAGTACGAAAATTGAATTGACGTGTGTGAATGAAACGGCAAGTTCACAAACACTGTTCAGCTAAAACTAAAGAGTGTGAAAAAAGACTTTGTTTTATTCCATTTCAAAGTTCTATACCACTAAAAAAACACCTTCGATACGTAATTCGAATAGAATCATGATTTTTAAAATATATTTTGAACAATTTGGAAGAGTTGTTTAGGCGTCAGTCAATTCATGTTGAAATGACAAACCAAACTAAACATAAATCACTTGACAGCCGATGAATTGGCCGCCAGATAAAAAAGTGTTGCCAACTAAAACTTCTATACATCTAAAGAAAACACCATTTACAAATATTTATTTATTTCCGCTTTTTTCACGCACTGTTTTTTTTTTGTATCAATTTAGTCAGTTTTGCATGACAACTTCACATTTTTTTTTTTGGAATGATTCATTATTTGATTCAGTGTTTGTAATTATTTGCATTTTGATAAAAGTTCAATAATTTAGTATCGGCTGATTAGACTTGATTTGTAGCTAAATAAAATATTAGTTGTAGCCGGCTTATCGATTTAATAATTATCTGTACTAATATCTGTTCTTTTTATGTGAGTAATCAAATGTTTGTGTTTAAACATACATATGTTGGCCTAAAGGATTAAGGTTCATAATTGAATGTGGTTATTGTTTTTGTTTTTTTTTTCTATCAAGTCACTATCAAGTGCTGCAGTTGTTATTAGTAGACATTATTTCGCACTAAATAAATAAATTAACAAAATAATAATTGCGTTAAGAGTTCTCATTTTGGCAGCAAATATACAGTGGGGAGCACAAATTAGTACCTGTTTGTGCCTTAAACACTTTTTATTGCAAAAAAAAAATAATAGTAATGAAAATAATTTCAAAATGTTCTTTTGTCATTTATTTTAGTTTTAAAGCTAAACAAAATTGAACATTAATAACAAATAAATTAATAAGGTTCTTTTGAAATATTTGCACAAATATATCAAAGTTTGCCGTTAGATTTGTATGGGCTTATGTATGTTGCTTTGCTTGTGACTTAAAAAAAGCATTAGTTTGATAGTTTTCCAAATCAAATTATAGGTAGTAACGAAGAAGCTGTCCACAGCCACTGAAAATAATATTCTAGAAAAGACAACAATTAGCTATTCTACGCGAGTAACAAGTAAACAATTTGAAGTAAGTCAATCAGTGGTTATAAGAGTCCAAAAATGGCGTTCTATCGTTTCCAAACCACAAATTGGAAACACAAATGAACAGAGACAAGTGTTTAACACCACAAGATGCTTCTATAGCAATAGACAAATTACACGTTGGTCTATTGATAGCAAGACGAGCCCTTCGTGATATTGGCTTAATCTCAGCCGTAAAACAATTAAAACCTGAGTATTTAACAGATATTATAATTTAATAAAATAATAAAACTAAAGGATGAGTAGATAATATGGATAAACTGTAAGTTGAATACACGTGCAAACGGAGAACAAGTCGATTGCCGTTGTCATTATTTTTTAATGCTATTGACTGTAGCAGCACTAGTTTAGCAACATCAGTTTAGTGATCGTCGTCGAAAATTCTTAAAAGATCTAAGCATTGGTTTATGTCAGGAAAGTATTGAGAATCGGATTAAAAATACAACAAGTAAGTACAGTAGACGCTCGGAAATTAGAACCACTTTGTTTTTAAGGCGATTCGAAATATTGTAATTTCTGGACGGGTTTTTAGTTTTCTTTTTACGACAACGACTCTTTCGTAATAGATTAAAAAACAAATTTAATTTTATCTTTAATCGTCGTTGTCGTAAAAAGAAAACGACACTCATAATAAGGCTGTAAGTCTTTGTTTGCATTTTAGTTTACTTAACATAAAAACTATGAAAAACATAACGAAACATAACAAAAAATAACAATTCAGTTCATCTAAAGTTAACAATTAACACCAACAACATGAACAAGATTTGTAAAACATTTACTAAAATGGGATTCCCCTTTTTGTTTTCTGTTTGGTTAAACTGAACTGCCAAAATTTTAGTGTTTACAACGGAAAAGAAAAAAAACGCTCGGAAATTAAATTTTTAGTTCTAATTTTAGAGCGCTTAATGCAATGAAATGACTGATTCTAATTTTTGGCAATTGTAATTACTGAGAGTTCTAATTTCTGAGCGTCTACTGTATATGTATAAAATAGTTTTTCAGAAATAGACGTTATATGAGAGATATGACCTATTGTGGACCGATCAATCAAAAATTTAGTGTCATGATGTCTGTCAAATACTTTTAAAAGATTTAATTGAATTATATGGAAGCTACGAGTAATTATGGACCGATCTGCACAAAATTTGTAAATGTAATTTGGCTTCATTCACCACTGATTTGCGATGAAATTTGTTTGGATACTTGCATAATTCAAACATTTGTGATCGGTAAATCCCAATTTCAGCAGGACATTTGTATGGGGGCCGGGCGAAATAATTGAGCGATTTCCACCAGTTTCCATCCCATCCATCCTTGGGCCGAAAAAATATCACGTACCAAATCTTGTCGAAATATCTACAAAATTTCGACCTGTACTCTGCGCACAAGCTTTACATGGACAGTCAGCCAGCCAGACGGACGGATGGACAGACATCATTAAATCGACTCAGAAAATGATTCTGATAAGGTGGGTATTGGACCAATATTTCTGGGCGTTACAAACATCAGCACAAATTCAACTATGGTGTTGTAGGGTATAAAAATAAATTCACAGTAATCGACATCATCTGCAATACAAATTTTTTATTTAACAAACTTTGAAACTGCAACATCTCCTTTACAAACAAAAGACACAGCGGACGCACTCCAGTAGTAGGAAGTTGTTACAAGTGGTTGCAGCTACGTATGAAGCAGAGAAAGGCTCGTAAAACTTGTACTGGCTGCTCCAAACCAATCTGCAATCAACAGTCGATTAGTCGACCAATATGTATAAACTGCTCGATAAAATAAAATTTTATTTCTCTTGTTTTCATTTTACTTTTTTTGGTTTTTATGTTTCTATTTCCAAATAAGATGTAATAAGTTGTCTTTGTTTATAATTTATACAGACTTTTATTTATACATGTAAATATACTAACAGCTTCAAATAAAATATGTACTTGCAATGGCCGCTTTCTCATATAAAACACCTACTTACATGTATCGGGGTGTTAAATATAAATTGGTCGCTCAGGCAAATTACAAAAAAAGTTAAGGCGTATGGCTGCAAAAAAAAAAACTAAATTATTTGAAAGTTAGTAGTACTCAAAAAGTTTCCGATATACAAGCTAGCAATTTCAATTTCAATGAAAAACTTTGACTGAAAACGCCAAAGGTACCCGGGTACTTTGGTGCACACAAAAGGGTTAAAGACATCATGTTCAGGAAATAATGGGGTTGCTTCACATGGTGCTACCTAGGACCACTGGAAAGGATCAAATGAATAATGAGGAAATAAGGCTATTTGCGTATTTTGCAAACTTTGTGCCAATTTACATGAAATAGTTCCTATTGAAAAGATTGGTACAATTATTATTGTTTAAATAAAGGGAAATTTTATAAAATGTAAGTATGATATGAAAAGTTTACTATATTCTCATTGCTTCGTATACGAGTATATTATTGTAATACAAATAATATTTACTCGTAAATGTGCTCTACGATGATATACATATACATATATGTATATAATTTTATGCGTTTTCACCCATATGAACTTTCATTGCACGTACGAGTATGTTATATACACAGAAAAAAAATCATGTTTTTTTCAATTAAGCCTTTAATTGATTTTAAAATAATTTTTAATTAAAATTTTAATTGATTCAATTACTCTTTCTGATTTTTCTGATATTTTCAATTAAATATCAAATTTTTTTTTTAACTGATATTATCATTTTGTTTACAGGTCCGATTTCAATTAAATTTTTAATTGATTCCACAAATATTTTAATTGAAACTCATTTTTATTTTTTTCTGTATACATAGTTGCATATGTGCTATATTATGCATTTAATTTTTGTTACTAACAGGGCACTTACCGATAAGGAGATCGAAAAAATTATAGAAAGTTGGGATACAAGTGAAGAAGAATTTTTTGACAATGATGATGGAGATATTAACATGGAGTTGGATGTAAATCGAGATCATAACGTAGAATAAGTACAAGGTGCAGCAGAATATGAGAAGCAAAAACTTAGTGATACACTCTCTTTCAAAGAGAGATATAGTAGAGGGAGATATAGTTGCAGCTATTTCAAATATTTTTTTCTGCTGATCTTTTAAAGTCTATTATTTACCAATCAAACTTATAAAGTTGCCAAAATAATCCAGAAAATTTTGGAAATATTGACGTTTTGAAACTACAAAAATTTATTAGTATATGGCATCTTATATTAGTAATCCAAATTCCAAACAACCGACGTTACTGGACAATGTCTGTAAATAGATTCGAAAATATTAAATCCATGTTACATTTCAGTAACACTGACGAAATGAAATCAAAAAGTGAGCCAAGTTTTGATCGTCTGTGAAAATTTAAATCGGGGACATATGAAAACTGCCTTTCCGTAGATGAGGAACTATGCTCTATCTACGAGTACATACATATGTATGTGGGTCAATTTCAAAAAAACGTACACAACGTGTTTTGTTTTGCTTATTTTTAAAGTTTTTCAAATTCGCCTGTAATAGTGGCCAATTTATGTAGAAATTGATGAAGTATCCGTTGGTACATTCAGGCTCTCAAAAAAATCAATATTTTTGGATTTTTTTTTAGGTTTTCTACGATTTCTATCTTGAGCGTCACACACCAAATATGTATAAAAAATCGCTAAAAATGCAAAAATATTTGAAATTCAAACTTACTACGATGTTCTTTTGTTTCTCAAGATTGACTTTTGCGAAAATCACATTTTCGATTATAAACACAAAATCATGATATACCTTGATTTTTAATTTTTTTTTTAAGTGACTAGTTATTTTAAAATTTTAAGATGAAAATATGTAAATTTTTGTTAAAAAAAAAGACTTGAACTTAGAGGTTACTTGCAAAGTAATAGGCTTGTAACAATGTATTTAAAAATCTGCAATTATAAGCGTTTTAAGGAAAACAAAACTAAGTGTGACGCTTAATATATTTTGTGACAATCAAGAGATTTTGTTGCACGTAAACAAGAAAAATTGCCAAATCTTAAGTTTAACGAAAAAAAGTTTATTCTTTATAAAAAGAAAATAAAAGAAAAACAAAAATTCTTCAAAAAACAAAAATTTTCATACAAAACTAAACATGTACATATTCTTTGCTGTCTTTAACAAAAATGGAAAAAAGGAAGTAATTCTTGAAGAAACTTATACACATATGTAAATATTTGACACAAAACAATAACTTAACTTAATTTAATTTATACATTTTCATTCGAATTCTTATTCTGAATATGTATAAACTTCATGAAATGACAAGCGTCTTTGTTTTTTTCAGTCTCATTTATTTTTACCACTTTCGAATTAAGTTTGTGGCAAAAACAGAATTAGTCAGTAACAATAATTATTAAACTCAAATATACCACGATTATACCTTTCTTTCTTCTTTCTTTTATATTCGTCATTACGTGCTTTATCGAGCTTTATTTTCTATCGATATTTCCGTGCTCTTTCAGCCGCCGTTAATTTTGTTGTTTTAATCTTGAAAATTAAAAAATAAAATCAAAATTAAGCACTTTATGCTATGAAGCAATATATTTCAAAAGTGATGCTCATGAAATATTTGCCTATTTTGGTTTTTTTTCGTAGGCAATTTATTTATCAAATTGACAAATTATAAAAAAATGTGTCGAAACCATGTAAACAATGATTGTCAACTTCAATTTTTTACATTTAATATAATTACTTTTAAAAAAATTAGCATGACGCTCATGAAATTTTATGGTGCCCTTACCATGGTGTTCACAAAAACTACGCAGATGCACACTTTATTTAATAGATTTTTTTTTCGCTTTTTCACTTTTGTAATAATTAAAGTTTGTACTTTCCTTACGTTATTTACTTTATTTAAACTTGAAATTGAAAACTAGTAATATTACTTGATTTATAAAAACGTGACGCTCTATGCAAATTGTGGGAACAACCTTTCTTTGCAACGCCAAATTCGCACTAATTAAATTTTGACAACTATAACAAATCAAAACACAAGAAAGAAACACAATAATTCGAATACTTTAAATGTTTAAATGTTGTATATTTATTATACCCTACACCACCATAGTGGGGAGGGTATATTGGATTTGTGCTGATGTTTGTAACGCCCAGAAATATTGGTCCAACACGCACCTTATCAGAATCATTTTCTGAGTCGATTTAACGATGCCCGTCCGTCTGGCTGGCTGTCCATGTAACGTTTGTGCGCAGAGTACAGGTCGCAATTTTGAAGATATTTCGATAAAATTTGGTACGTGATATTTTTTCGGCCCAAGGATGGATCGGATTGAAACTGGTATAAATCGGTACATTATTTCACCTGGCCCCCATACAAATGTCCTCCAGAAATTGGGGTTTTACCAAATGAGTACTAAATGGAGCTAAATCATATCTAAAAATTTCGCGAAGATCGGTCCATAATTAGTCGTAGCTCCATCATAAAGCCTACTTCCGAAAATAACTTTAAAGTGCATAACTCTCTCAAAAATGTTGGTATCCAAATAATATTTAACACATATATATTTTATATGTATACAAATAATACGGTATAATGTTATTATGATCGGTCCATAATTAGTCGTAGCTCCCATATAAGGCCCACTTCCAAAAATCACTTTAAAGAACGTAACTCTTTCAAAAATGTTGGTATCCAAATAATATTTAACACAAATATATTTCATATGTATGGAAATAATATGGTGTAATTTTATTATGATCGGTCCATAATTAATCGAAGTTCCATATAAGACCCTCTCCGTAATTTACTTTAAGCTCCATAAATCTTTTGAAAGTATTTATATCGACATCAGTCACTAAATTTTTGGATGATCGGTCCACAATAGGTTATATCTCCCATATAACGCCCATATCTGAAAAACTATTTTATACATATACTGGGTGTAGGGTATTATATGGTCGGGCTTGACCGCCTATACTTTCTTACTTGTTTTTTTCTTGATTTTATTTTATTTTGTTTACTAAAAATTCTAACGGGGGACACATGCTTTTGTATGGAAGCAGTCAGAGGGAGAAACAAAATAAACAAAAAAACAAACATACACATTTTTGAGAATTACGTTTTTTATGTTACATATTCCTCGCTGATCACTCTCACATTTTCGTTTTTTTTTTGTTTTTTTTTTTTTACCTAAAATAGTAGTGTAAAAATTATTTAAAATATATTACATGCTTTAGCTTTTAACTATGTTGCTCCATAGCTTTATATTGCATGTATCATAAAGCCATGTAGCAACAAAACAAAATTCAATAAAATAATGCAAGAAAAAACTTGAAACCTTTTCGCTAAACATCAGAATTGAACGAAAATTGGTTTTTGGTATCACAACTATATATACAACAGTTCTAGCATACCCAGAAAATGTTATCCTTGCGAACATTAAATCATGCAACAAAGGGTTAAAATTTAATCACTCTTTAGCATGACAAATTTTCAATTTAATTTAGACTTAGAGATGATTGTGTGCTATAACTAAATTATTTGGCTTAAAAAATCTTGTGTTGAAAAGTATTTTTTTTATAGAAAATCTCCATTATAACACTATTTTCTATAGAACATTTTGTGTATAACATTATCCCCCTTATGCAAAAACGATTATTAAATTGAACAAACGTTTATTAAGACAGATGTTTATTAAACAAATTTTTATATGCAAATCTGTCTTAATAAACGTTTGTTTAATTTAATAATCGTTTTTGAATAAGGGGGTATATTATTAATTATGAAAATAAATTCGAATGTTATATTTTCGTACAGACGGGTACTTTATCAAGTTTTTAGTTTTTGAATTTTCCATCTCTGGTAATTGGTTGAGTATCTTTAGAAACATCTGTATTTTATAGATGTCATTAAATAAGGACTTTCAAACAGTTCCCTGTAATATCTAAACTAAACACTTTTTATTAATTGCTCTTAAAATCTTTCTATTTTTCCAGCATAACAACTGGCCACCTTAATTTATAAAATTTTGCTGGTAACGCCAGCTTAAACACACAAGTACATACATACATGTGTAAGTTTTTGCTCGATTTGTTTTGATTTCTTTTTTTACAGTTCCCACTTGATTTTAAGTTCTTCTACTTTTTAAATTTTAACACAAAAACAAAAATAAAACATATTGATAAGAAACAATAATCAATAATTGTTGAAAAAAAAAGTAAGTGCCACATCATTAAACGGGGCATTTTTAAAGAATATAAATGCACATTTTTAAAACCAAACATATTGTAATTAAAACACTCACATGATCATTTTGAAATGCAGACATTTTGTTTAGTTATTAACTAATTCTTACTTAAGATTTCAATTCAATTTAATAAACATTATATGTATGTATGTAAGTATGTAAAATTAAAGTTTTTCTAAACTTTTTGTTTTAGTTTGAATTTTTGTTATTTCTAAAATTTTTTTTAATATTATCTGACACAATGATATTTATTGAAAATTCTTAAACACTATAAAACTTATTAATTTTTTATTTCATAATTATTCACAACTTGTTTTCTTATCGTTATTTGCTTAAATTAAAAATTTGTGTATATTGTCACAATTATTTGCTTTTTTATTTAGTCACCACCGTTCTTCACTGTCAGCCGTCTTTAACACAAATAATTCTCTTCACTCACAAGTTTGTCTAATTAACCTGGCAAAACAGTTGAAAAAATAGTGCTCTTTTCTGCGGTTTTTGCTGTTGTTGTTGTTGTTGTTGTTGTTGATAATTTCAGTGTCAATATCATTTACTGATATCGCCGAATAAATATAAATAACAAAAACTAAAATATTTTCTTAGTCTTCTACGTTACATTCATAATTTCGTTGATAGTATTAACCCTTAAATGTATTTGAGATATAAAACGGGCAAAGACTTTTTGAGGAATTGTCCGTTTTATGAAAAAAATTTGTTTACTTTTACACTGATATACTATTTTTTGGTAAGTAAACTTACGCCCACCATTCATTTCATTGAATAAAAATGCTACAAATAAAAAATAACTGACTGCGATGATTTTTCAACAGGGACGTCTTAATCGTGAATGCCCTTAATATGATTGGTATCAATAAGTAGCATTAGATACAAAATATTTTATCTCTTGAAATCATTTAGTGATATGAATTGAGAAATAACACATTATTTACAGTAAATTTACAAATAAAGTTAAGGTAAATAAAATGGAAAGCTACAACTGTGTTTACAAATGTAGCACAGTTTTCTCTTAAAAGGAAGTTTTATTGCTTTAAGGATTCATTAGTTTTTACTTTCTGTTGCTGTTCTGTTCCGTGTCGTTCTGTTGTTTAATTTTTGTAGTTAGTTTCTACGTATACCGCGAAAATAAATCAAAAAATACAAATCAAAGTTTTTTTTTTTATTGTACAATATGTCATTACTTTCGACTAAAGTAATGAGTTTTTTGTCATCCATCGTTTATTTTTTATATTTTTATAACTTTTATACACAAACTTAATTAAATTCAAAGAAATTGAATATTTTTTTAATAAACCAATAAGTTTTTTGTTGTGCAGATGTCAGTTGTTTTGTGCTGTCACTTACAATTATTTAGCAAATTTTTGTTTTCAACAGGTTCGTCCCCAATGGCACGGAAAGTAACAAAACTAACTAACGACTTCTACACATTTTCTATTTAACAGAATCAAGTCAGCTGATTCGGAACGGAACAGAAAGTAAAGACTTAATTCTGCCTATAATTGTAAAAATAGATCAAAAATATAAATATAAAAAATGGATAAATTTAGTAACCAGCCTGATCTGCACTCTTTTTTTATTCAGTAATGTTTGGCAATTCAAGAGGAAAAGACTTAAACCGCAACAAGAAAGCCTTCAAACCCAGGTATCTGAAAATGCTGATCCACAGGATTTTCATATACCTGGTTATCAATTTCTATCGCTTTTAATAGCCACTGGGGCATTGCCATGTACATACGATCATTAGGTACGTATGATGCAGAATTTAACTGTCTATGGGTTAAGTTTAAAATCAGGGCACACTATTTGCATTTCGGGTTTCTTTATAGAAGTCCAAATGCGGCAAGGGATCCAATCATATCTGGCTTCGATACCCTTTCCGATTCAATAACAAAGATTCTCGAGAGTTGTCCTAGCAGTGAAATTGTTGTTGCTGGTGATTTCAATGTTCACAACTCCTCTTAGCTTCGCCATTCAAGCCATACAACTACTGAAGACCAATATGTTGAGTTATTCGCAGCGCACAATCACCTTGCGCAACTAGTGAATGAACCAATGCATATTCCATGCGTTGATGGGCACCAAAACAACACCCTCGACCCTTTTCTAACCTCGCAACATAATAAGTATGAGGTAGATGTTCTTGTGCCTCTTGATAATTCGGATCATTGCACCATTTCCGCTCTCCGAACTTCGTAACGTTTCAAGACCAGCTACGAAACGTTCAACTTTTGTATACGAAAAGGCTCGTTGGGCTGAGCTCAACGAATTCTTTCGGCATTTCAATTGGAAACTTTGTTTCTTAGACACTAATGTCAATGCCATGGCGAATATGGTGCAAAATATAATTATGATGGAGATGAAAAAATTCATACCATCAAAGAAAATTTCGATTAAATCTAAAGAAACATCTTGGTTTAATCAGAAGTGCAAAATTGCAATCAGATCCAGAGAGAAAGCATTCAGAATTTGGCGAAATAATAAAAACGCCGAAATTGATTCGTTACGCAAACGAGCGAGGTCTTCGTGTGCCAAAGTGCTGAGGCGTGAAAAATCTCTACACGTGCAACGCCACGTGGAGCAGTAAGAACTTTTTGTCATTCGTTAAAAGAATAAAGGATAGTGCTAATTCTTCAATTCCTACTCTTTTAAATAATGACCAACCGGTTGACAAAGCTAACCTTTTGGCTGAATTATTTGTCGTTGCTCGAAAGAGTATCAGTAACTATGCCAAATATATTCTTCCGCACGCGAGCAGTTAAAAGGGTTTTTAGCGGATCTTAACATAAATAAGTCTCCTGGGCTAGATGGTATGCCAGCACTGGTCTTGAAGCAGTGTGCTTCGACGCTAGCTCGTCCATTAGCTAACATTTTCAGCACCTTATACAGTGCCGGTGAATTTCCCATGCGTTGGAAGGTTGCTTATGTAACGCCAATTCCTAAAAAGGGAGAATATACAAACCCCCAATCGCCCAATTGCAATCTGTTTTGCACTTTCCAAAGTCATGGAAAGTATGGTAAATTACCATCTTGTGAAATATTTAGAGTCCAACAATTTACTTAGCGACCGCCAGTCGACCTACATACGCTTTCTAGTTTTCTTTGGGGTTTATGTAAAGTCAAAAGTCTTCGTCCATAAGCCAGCTAAGATTAAAACCTGGAAGCCTCATATGATATCATGTTAAATACATGCATATGTAAATTTTTTTGGGAATGTTTATTATGTCTAGTAAAATAAATTATTTTTTATACATTCTATATCATTTCTAAGGAGATACTATTTGTTGTATTCTGGCCACCATTAACACATACTCGCACATACATACATATGTATATGCCATAATCATGTGCCCTGATAGATTTAAAGTAAAGAGTAATTACAAATGACTGTTGACAAAAATTCAAGTTATAAATCAAAGTGAATGTGCCACAATAATCTTTATTTGTTAGACGTTTTAATTAATTATTAATCAGTTATCGGGTTTTCACCTTTTTTTTTACACATAAACTATAAAATTTAATTTAATTTTATATACGAATACAAGAGTTTGTTGTGATGAGTAATATTTGGAATAGAAGAAGATACTAAGTATTGTAGATATTTTTAAAATAGCAATAATTTCAAATACTAGGTTTTTGATTTTATCATGACGAACATTTATTATATTTAATTAATAATAACAAGTAAGAGTTTATATTCGTATGTGCCGAATTTTGATACCCACCATCAAATCACCTATTATGGGTCGAACATTATAACATTATAACATTAGATTTGTTTTAGTTGAATTTCATCTCAAGAAAGATTTTTAGATTCCACTTATAGTCAAAAATGTATATTTGTATCTTTCTTTAAGAAACGCACAATAAATTAGGTTCCAAAAGCCCTATGAAACTCATTTTTGCTTTTGGGAACGTTTTTCAAACTGTCACCATTGTCTACTCTGCGGTTATTCTCGGAAGTAGAGCTTATATGGGAGCTATGCCCAATTATGGACCATCTTTCACAAAAGTCGATTTGTGTAAGATTTCGGTTCGTATGGTATGGATGGGTATGTATGTAGATTAATGAGCTTTCGGGAGTAGTCCTCATTAGGCCGATCGTCATGAAATTATGTACGACGATTTATGTGAATTATTTGCATCGAATTTCAACTAAATGGTGATTATTATATGAGTTTTAGGGACTCTATATCTGGGCGGTGGTCAAATATGGAACGATCATCATGAAATTTGGTACGTAGATTTATATCTGTATTTGGAGTTTTTTTTTGGTGAATTTCAACTTGATAGTGATGTTTTAAAGAATCTATGTGCATTTAAGTGATTTTGGGCAGTGGACTTTATATGGGACCATGTGAAAATATGGACCGATGCATAAAAAATATCTTTTTGAGAATTCGGTTTGCATGAAACTGATTTTTGCTGAATTTTTTATGGATACGGCTTTTCTATAGGCATGTATGTACAATGAAGCCATATGCCGGAAAGAAATTTGTATGGGGGCTATGAGATATTGTACACTGATTTCTACCATTTAAGACTTGTCCTTTTATAATAACAATAAAGTGTGCAAAAATTCATGGTATTGTCTGCATTATATTTGAAGAAAATAGCAACAAATATTTGAAAAAATCGAGGTTGTCTAAAACTTTTGTCGATAACTCGGATACGGGACCTATTTTGCCCATTTGCGGTGGAACAAAGAATGTTTGGTAAAAATTTAATTGTTCTATGTCTTCTTTTCAGAGCTCTATTGTGCCTTCAACAGACAGACGGACATGCCTAGAACGTCTTAGAAACTTAGAATTTATAGACTTTGGTTCTACGAGCATTATTTCGATGTGTTACAAGCGGAATGACAAATACAATATAGCCCCCATCTTTTTGGTGGTGGGTGTAAAAGGAGCTTTGTACCTAGTAACGACAATGGTCATTTAAAACGCAATAGAAATATAAACAATTTTGATTTGTCATGTGTGCATTTGTTTTGAAAAGCAATTTGCTTTTCTAATAAATTAATTTTCTAATTCATTAATAAGACAATTGAAAGTAATAATAGGTTTTTCTTAGAAACAGTAAAAATTATAAAAATGCATTGTTGGTGAATTTATTTTATTTATAGAAGGTGAAGTGATTTTATATTTCGAAGATTGAAAAAGATTGTTTTTAAAAGCATAATTTAAAATTGAAAGCTAAAAATTTTAGTAAACTCATTGGATCTCTGCTTTTTAATTTCACTATTTAAATAGGTTTCATTAAAAATTCCTACAATATTTTTTAATAAATAATGTTAAAGCAATCTTCTGCATTCTTGAGTCATGCACAAGAATAATAAATTCATTTCATCTCCACACTCTGCAGGATTTAAAAATCTGTTTAACAAACTTCAACAATAAATTTTATTAATTTTCAACACTTTTGTGTGTTCGAGAAAAAGGAGAGTGCCTTTATAAATTAACACCAAGACATGGCGATTACAAGTGATAAACACAACTTCTTGTACAAGTACGATACTTATGTGTATGTATGAACATGTACCTTAAGGACATTAGAAACAAGACAAGGACAATATGGTACCACACAAATACGAGTATAAATGACTAAAAGATGAAACAAGTTAACCCCAATTTTCTCTATGGAAAAACACAGCAACAAGAAACAACAAATTCTAGTTTTGTTCGATATTTATTTGCAATAAACTAAACAGGCTGGAAATGTAGTGTAAGGAGTTAAACCAATTTCGATGTTGAAGACGATTCATGTATACCCTTCGTAATATCGGGAATTGGGAATAGATTATATGACACAAACAACTTAAGTTTTTCTTACTAGGTCAAGAAACAGATTTATTCATAATGCTTTTCCAATCTTCCTATTTGAAAATTACAGTAATTTTTTGGTCTTTAGTCATTTTAAAAATTTATTTGATTCATATTAAAGGATCACATATGTTTTAATATTTATATATTAACAGTTATAAAAAGCGGTTGGATCTTTTTGAAAGATTAGTAACAGACGTCTGAACACATACGTGAAAAGCTAAAACTATATTCCGCTTTTAAAAATTCGATTTTTTATTTTAATGCACCTGTGCTGGATACTTATTTTTAATCGCTATCATATTTTTATATTCAAGAACTACAGTACCACTTCGCTTTATAATTCTTGGAAAATATGCCAAAGTTGTTTAATTAACTGAAACTGGGGACAATTAGGTAGTTCAGACTTTAGTAGGCTTCAACTTTACTTTACTAATATGAGGCATATTGGAGGATGTGACAAGAGTTCTCTTCAGACTACAACTGCAATTCTTGCAGAAACCATTGGCCTTTTTAGGAATTTATCCATGCTCGTATATAAAGCGTTTTTCAACAGGGATGCTACAAAAGTAGACCAATAGGGACAGCAAACGACGATCTTTTGACACTTCTATTCAGTAATGTTTGTCATTTCATGATGGAAAGATATACGAACCAACACCGGGTCGAAATTATTAAAATTTACTACCGAAATTCGGAGTCAGTGGCCTCAATGTTAAGAGCGCTACGTTCAATTTATGGTCGTCGTAATCGTCCTACCAGACCAACAATTGATCGTCTAGTGAAAAAATTTGAATCCACAGGCACAGTTCAAAATGTTGCCGTGCTAGTGAGACAAAGAAGTGCCCGTACTGGTGAGAATATTGCTACCGCTGAGGCTTCAGTTGAAGAAAGCCCAAATGTGTCTCTCACATGTTGTACTTAAGCGTGGGGCATCTCTGTGACGTCGTTGTGGCGAATTTTGAGAAAAGATCTTGGCCTACATCCTTACAAGATCAAATTTTACGCAAAAACTGAAGCCGCTTGACCACCAGAAGCGTCGTATGTTTGTGAATTGGGCTGAGCAACAACTTGAAAATGATTCGGATTTTCATCGAAAAATCATCTTCAGCGATGAGGCTTATTTCTGGCTGAATGCTTTCGTTAATAAGCAAAATATGCATTATTGGTCAGACAGCAATCCATACGTACTCCATGAATCATCATTGCATCCCGAAAAAATTACGGTTTGGTGGCGTCATTGGGTCGTACTTCTTCCGTGATGATCAAGACCGGCACGTTACTGTGAATGGTAATCGCTACCGTTCAATGATAACAGAATATTTTTGGCTCCAATTGGATGATATGGACT
This sequence comes from Bellardia bayeri, assembly GCA_950370525.1. Lineage (NCBI taxonomy): Eukaryota > Metazoa > Arthropoda > Insecta > Diptera > Calliphoridae > Bellardia > Bellardia bayeri. The sequence goes on from OX493265.1 coordinate 59,997,013, forward strand.
TGGAGAACATGTGGTTCCAACAGGACGGCGCCACAAGCCACACAGCGAATGTCACAATCAATTTATTGGAAACCAACTTTGGAGAACATGTTATCTCACGAAATGGTCCAGTCGATCGGCCGCCTCGGTCGTGCGATTTGACGCTGTTAGACTATTTCCTGTGGGGCTACGTCAAGTCTATGGTCCATGCCAACAAGCCAGCGACGATTGATGAACTTCGTACGAATATCGAACGTAAATTGCAGCAGTATCGGCCGATTTATGCTTGAAAACCGTCGAAAATTGAGTTCAGCGTCTGGACTTCTGCAAGCGTGCCCGTGGTGGCAATGCAAAAGAACTCGACATCGATTTACTATACATTTTGTTAAGTTCGTCTATTTGTTCGTCTGTATAAAACAATCTTACGTCCAAAATACAAATCAAGTATAAATAATATTTTCATAAAATCATTTAGCATTCTTCTGTGAAGTTTGGTATTGAAAATCAGTAAAATCGATCCAGTAGATAAATCTGGTCCCAAAATTTATGACAATCTCCAATGAAATTCTACACACGTAATTACTGGAAAAAAACGACAAATTCTGGTTAAAATGGTAAAAGTCGGCAATTTCACTTCTTAAATTCAGTTATTCGTTAGATGGCTTGATGTATCTAATTCAGAGTATCTGCAATACATCTTGTGTATAAATATCTTATGTACTATCTGTATTTACAACTTTTAAATTTTAATAAAAAAATCCCACCAAGTATTTGCTTCTCAGCTACCTGCCACAAAAGCCTTAATTCCCATACATTTCCTGAGCACAGAGTTAAGTGTTACCACTCTTTCAATGACTCTGTTGTTTCAGCAACAGTACCTAGAGACAAATGGTGGCCAGCAGTTCGTTGCACAAACAAATATTCAACTGCCATTCTTTCCGATTTGAGTATCAACCACAGCCACCACATGTACCCCGAAGGTACCAGCAACCAATTATCAGTTCGAGTTTCATGGGGTGATACAATCAACCCTTTCCAGTTTCGAGCTCCATGCAGCTCATGTCACCAGCATTGGAATTGTATATAGATGATTGAGCTAAGAGTGCCCCGGTAGACTAGTCGATAGAGTGCCGGACTATCAGTCAAAGGCTTGCGGGTTCGATTTCCACCAAAGACTCTGGGTGTTTTCTGCAGATAAGCGAAAAGCTTCGCAGTTTATGTTTGTTAAAAAAAACCTATACTATTTTCCGCTGGGGCGGGCTACAATATACAATAAATGTCTTCGGCATTGCCTTCGTAAGTCGAGCATGTTTGAGTAGCACTGTATGAATTGACATCGTTACGTGCGGCACATGTCGCCTTGTTATAGAAAACTTAACATTCGTATTTTTGTCAATACTCTTCTGCAAAATTGATTCTTATCGTGAGATCTTTAAATTCCTTTTTATGAATGTTACAAACGCATTGACAAATTCAATTTCAGTTTAAATTTGTTTCCAGAAGGTGGCTATAAAAATAGTTTAAATTTTCTTTTAGTTAAAAACAAACAAGTCTATATTTTATGCAGAAAATGAAAGGAGATGAAATAACAAGAAGATTTCTTTTCTTGCTGGTGCAAGTTTTCTCTCTTTTCCTCCGATTGTTTGTTTGCAGTTGGATATGAATGATATGAAGGCTGCAATAGTAAGTTGTGAGTGGGATTGCATTTGTGCTGTTGCACTTGCTTTGCAAGTAAAATAGTGTGTTGAAAGATGATGTTTTATTGTTATTTTTTATTGTATATGTATTGTAGGCTAGTGTACAACCAGAGAGGCAAAGAGGGCAATCGGAGAAGTTTGTTGAAAATGTAAGTAATCATATTAATATCAATTTTATTAGTCAAGTCCATTGAAGTTCTGTTAATCGAAGCAATGTTCATTTGATCAAAAATAATCATACTTTAATAAACAAGCTACTATTCCAACAATTGGATACGAAGTCTCCACATGAAACTTTCATGAACTGTTACAGAATTTACTGACCATATATTTGCCCCTTAGATGTCTATGATTCTTAATCTGTGAACATGACTTGATTTAAAGATAAGTTCTTAAGGAAATTTGGAATTTTGGTTGGTGTCTAACTATGTTTAAAACTAAAGCACATTTGAAACAACATACTTTTCAGCCTGTCCTCGTTCCTTAGAGTACAACTATTAGCACTACTCGTAGGAATATGTACAAACTCGTAAACATTTTATTGTAGTTTCAGTGTTAGTTGGAGTAGTGGTACTAGTAGTAGCAGCAGTAGTAGCAGATGTTATATTTTGTTGCATGCTTACGTACGCATACATACACACCAACGTATCCTTGCCACAATGCAATGACCTCAAAACCACAGAAAAATAGTCATCTTTATGTGTATGTACGAGTATAGTATGTACATTTATGCATGTAAAAGTATGAGTTTATTGCAAGTAAATATATACGAGCGAATGAAGAAAAAAGCACAAAAAAATAAGATTCTTTAGCTTTCTTTTTTCATAGAACACTGCATAACGAAATAAATTTAATAAAGTTGTAAAGTCGTAAAAAAAAAGAAAAAATTATACTTAAACACATATTTATACATAAATAAATATGTATTTCACATTTCACAGCACATTGCTTAAGAATTAAATGCACTTTTTATGTTCTCACAACCATATTACCAATTATAGAAAATTATCGCATTTAATCACATTAAGTCTGGTAAGGTCTTTTACTCGTATGTAGGTATGTTTTGTTTCTTGTTTCAGTTCCTGAACATTTCATTTCGTTTCGTTTCGTTTCATTTTAATCATTTTTGATTGTTGTGTAAATTATTTGAATTTTGCTGGCTGTTGCCAAAAGTTACAAATTCAATTAACACGTTTGTTTTTGGCAGAAAACAACATAAATACGGAACAAGTTATCATGCCGAAGCATGCGGAAATAACTACCTAGAAATTGCCAGGTAATTTATAAACATTAATGTCACCGCAATTTTACAGTGGGTTTGCAAAAATTATTAGCGCAATTCACAATATTGTGCAAATGGTAGTGCATCATTGTATTTGCAAAAAGGTTTAACATATTTTTGTTCTTTCTGTGTATATTGTTAGTTTACAGCAAAAATATGCTAAACCTTTTTGCAAATGCAATGATGCATTACCACTTGCACAAGATTGTGAATTGCGCTATTGTGAGTTGTGCTCTAGTTTCTGAAGTTTAAAAGGATTTACACAATTTTACATATTTTTTTAAAAACTCCTTTCATTCCTTGTATTGATAGAAATTTAGTTGAATTTCAGTGCAGCTTTTCAAGGGAATATCCATCTGTCGCTTAGTTGACATTGCTTGGTCAAGTAAGATTTCTTTTCTCCCGTAGCGATTATTTAATTGCCTTGAACACTTATACAGAAAGATTTGTTTCAAAATTGGTATATGATTCCGCAAATTGAAGCCCTGACGAAGATATGATGTAATTAAAGCCTTTTCAAAAAGCGAGTTCTAGGTAGTCCTTGGTCAAGCTGCGTGTAACTAATTAAGGACCGTTGTATTTAATATTTAAATCGTTATGTTAAAGCTAATACTTATTAAATAAAATGCTACAATTTAACATTTTTATTTTCTTATTATTTTTAATTTTTATGTGTGTTTTTTATAATTTTACATATTTTTTTAAAAACTCCTTTCATTCCTTGTATTGATAGAAATTTAGTTGAATTTCAGTGCAGCTTTTCAAGGGAATATCCATCTGTCGCTTAGTTGACATTGCTTGGTCAAGTAAGATTTCTTTTCTCCCGTAGCGATTATTTAATTGCCTTGAACACTTATACAGAAAGATTTGTTTCAAAATTGGTATATGATTCCGCAAATTGAAGCCCTGACGAAGATATGATGTAATTAAAGCCTTTTCAAAAAGCGAGTTCTAGGTAGTCCTTGGTCAAGCTGCGTGTAACTAATTAAGGACCGTTGTATTTAATATTTAAATCGTTATGTTAAAGCTAATACTTATTAAATAAAATGCTACAATTTAACATTTTTATTTTCTTATTATTTTTAATTTTTATGTGTGTTTTTTATAATTTGTGTTTTCGATTATATGAAAAGTTCTTATATCAGTATTCCAAAGATTATTGTACAAATGCATCAGGGGGCAAATCACCGCATTTGAAATCGAGTACTTTGTCATCGAAATGTTATTAACGTGGCTCACCGCAATCGTTATCGAAAAGTATCTATTCGAAGTTGTTCTCGATTAGTAATCTATTACCGAAAACACACAAACAAACACTGGTTTTTTGGCACAAAACATAACAAAACAAACGAAAGATTGGTTTGGCAAAAATTGCATCATTTTTGAATACAATGTGGTTTTTATTTATTCAAGTAAAAAATCATTCCCGGCATTATGCTGAAAGCTGCCACTAGCCAAAAGGGTCAATGAGGCGGCAGAATGTAATATGGGCGGTGCGGACGTCGACATATGACCACACAAATTTATTACGGATAGAACATATTTAAATGCTTCTTTTGATAGTCAGAAAGGTGTCTGAAATCTATGCATGTTAAAATATTTAGTTAAAATCAGCACACTTTACAAGGCAGGACTTACTTAACTTTTGCCAATGCAAAAGGATTTATTTTGTCACAAATATTTCTTCTGATAATGGCAATATTCGACTCATTCTTCGAGTCCAAAGATTAGGAATATATAAAAAACATTTGGATCCATTTTAATTAAAAGTTTTCTTTTCTTTTTAACAATTTTACACGATATTATTTATTTTTTCCCCTTTTTGTTTTGGTTTTCTTATTGCCATAAGCTTATACTACGAATAAAAATAGTAGTAAGTAATATAAATTACGATCGAATACCGTGATCCAGAAAAATGCAGTCATCGAAAACTTTCTCTACATGAACGTGCACTCGATTTAATATGTGGTGATTTGCCCCCAGGACGGAAACACAAATCGGGAAATCCCACAGCCTTGAATGTTTCAAAAACAATAACTTTTCAAGAGGTGAAATATTTCAGAACGCATTTGGATACAGAAAAGGTGGCTCGTAAAAAAAGAAGCCGTATTACGGCAGTTCGTAAAAATGCACTGATTGTGCGCGAGTCATAAAAAAATTCGCATATATCAGCAAATTCATTCACATAGTGTTGCTTGAACTGGTCGGACGTGTTATTTTTAGTGCGGCTGAATTTTCGTAATAGGTGAAAAAAAAAAATAAAAAAAAAAACTTGTAATAAGTGAAAAAAAAAAAAAAATATATATATATATATAAAAAAAGATATCGTAATAGGTGGAAAAATAGTGGTTTTTCGGTAATTTAAAAATCGCAAAACAACTGCATGAGTGTCCCGCTCAGATGTAATTCTGAGAAAGAGCTAAGCTACAGTAGAAAAAACTTATGGATCTCTGAGGAAGAATCCTTAAGAAAATCCGTGGAGTCTCTTCTCACTACAAAAGCCGAAATACGGCGCCGTTCCTGTTCGCCCAATATAGTTATCTCATCCGATGAGAAATCATCATCTTCATCAAATAGTGCAGTCAAACCCAAAAAACAAGTAGGTATGGATAAGTACATCACCGTTCTCAAGCGACAGAGGAGCCCGACATCTGCTCAAATGTCTTCCAATTCCAATAAAGTTCCTAAGACCGTCAGCAGTGATAAGCCAAATGATCAAAACAGATTTGCTCTACTTCAGACGGATGACCCAGAAATACCGAAAAAGACGTTTAAGCCCCCACCAATTTACCTGAGAGAGCCCACTTCCAATAAACTGGTACAAGGAATTGTTGCTGTAATAGGTGAGAACATGTTTAGCGTAACCTCAATTAAACATGGAAAAATCAGCGAGACAAAGATCCAAGTGAATAGGGAAGATGATTTTCGAAAATTGTCCAACCAGTTGGAGAGGGAGACCAGGGATTTCTATACCTATCAGCTCAAAAGCGCAAAAGGACTCCAAGTCGTTCTAAAGGGTATAGACCCATGTGTTGATCCTGCGGAGATAAAGAACGGATTAATGGACAAAGGGTTCAAAATCAAGAGCGTAGTGAATATTAGAAACCGTGAAAAGATTCCTCAGCCCATGTTCAGGGTAGAATTGGAACCTGGAGATGTTGCCTTAAAGAAAAACGAGTCCCATCCAATTTACAATCTTATTTATCTTCTGCATCGTAGAATTACCGTGGAGGAACCGCATAAGCGTGTTGGACCCGTCCAGTGTCTTAATTGTCAAGAATTTGGTCACACCAAAGCGTATTGTAAATTGCCGTCTGTTTGTGTTGCATGTGGGGAACTACATGCAACTGCTCAATGTAATAAGTCCAAAACGGACTTAAAAATAAAAAAATGCAGTAACTGTGGAGGAAATCATACCGCTAATTATAGAGGTTGTCCAGTTTATACTTATTTGAAGGGCATAAGGACCAATAAGTCGCCAGTATTACCTGACCATCCTCAACAACCTAATTTCACGTCGAGTAAGAATTTTCCTCAAATTGTACGACCAACTACTCACGTAAACGCTCCTAATTCTAGACAAGTTTCTTACGCAAACGTGGTCAAATCTAATATGCCAGGTCTGGAGCAGGAACCTATATCGCAATATTCTGAGCCACATATCAACAATCTAGAGACAACTTTGCAGACACTTGTCCAAACTATGAACACTTTTACGACCACCATGACATCCATGATGCAGGAAATGCTGAAAATGCAATCCACTATCTTGCAAGCCATTTTAAAGAAATGATTTATTTAAAAATTTGTTTTTGGAACGCGAACGGCCTCCGCCAACATAAAAACGAACTGGAATACTTCCTGATGGATAAGCAGATTGATGTTATGATGATTGCTGAAACTCACTTGACGTCGACAGGGTACTTCAAAATTAATGGCTACGTGTTGTACGATACTAAAGATCCCCGCGGAAGAGCTTGTGGAGGTTCGGCAATTCTTATAAAGAACAGAATAAAACATTATCTAATGAATAACATAAGTGAGGATTACCTCCAAGCAACAAACATTTGCATTGAATTCTGTCAATACAAATTTGTTTTATCATCGATTTATTCTCCGCCTCGATTCTCAATAAAAGAACACCAATACCATAACTTCTTTAATTCCCTTGGAGCTAGATTTTTAGTTGCTGGCGACTTTAACGCCAAACACACATTTTGGGGTTCACGTCTGGTAACCCCAAAGGGTCGCGTACTCTTCAACACCATTGCTCAAATGGGCTTAGATGTACTCTCAAGCGGACATCCCACCTACTGGCCGACGGACCGACGGAAGATTCCCGATGTTATTGACTTTGGAGTAGTGAAAAATATCCCTGTAGAATGGATGCAAGTGGATCCTTCATTAGACTTGTCCTCAGATCACTCTCCTACTATCATTTCAATGCATTTCCCTCAAGTGTGTGGCTCTCCATTTAGAAACATGACTAAGACCCGAGTAAGCTGGATAAAATACAAAAAGTATTTAAGTTCTCATTGCACGGAAAATATTGTGTTGAGAACTACCGACGATATCGATGAGTCGATTGGCAACTTTACCGAGGACCTTCGACGAGCTGTGCATCACGCTTCCACTTATCACGTTGAATGTAGAAATAGGACAAACAGAACTTATTTATCTGAACTCGAACATCTCCTATCAGAAAAAAGAAGAATGAGAAGAGAGTGGCAACTTCACAGGTCTCCTGAACTGAAAGCTAGGCTACGGGTATGCAGAGATATACTAAGACATTTCTTAGAAACCCAAAGAACGGCTTCACTTACATCCTACTTGGAGGGTCTTGATAGTACCCCACAATCTGACTACTCGTTATGGAGGGCGGCAAGAGGTTTAAAAAGACCAGTGAGAGGAAAACCTCCTTTGCGAAATCCGACTGGTGACTGGGCTAGAAATGATTCCGAGAAAGGGACATTATTCGTTAACCATTTAAGAAATGTGTTTACTAAAAACAGCTCAAATAACGTATCTGATTTGCCACCACTCGTTATTAGACCTCCTGTACCACTAAGACTAAACTTTGGTGATGTCCAAAGCGCTATTGGTACTCTGAACCTTAGAAAGGCTCCAGGTATGGATAAAATCAGCAATAAAATGCTTGTGGAGTTACCTCGTGTAGCTAGAAGAATTATCCTCTTTATCTTCAACGCTATTTTACGCCTAGAATACTATCCTGCAGATTGGAAGGTGTCTATGATCACTATGATTCCTAAGTCAGGGAAGGATCACACCAAAGTAGAGTCATATAGGCCAATTAGCCTATTGCCGACAATTTCTAAACTGTTCGAAAAATTGTTAATGACTAAGTTGATTCCAATTCTGAACGACACTGAATGCATTCCTAATCATCAATTCGGCTTCAGAGCTAAACACAGCACCATCGAACAAACACACAGATTGGTAAATGTGATAAGAGGGTCGTTTGAAGACAAAAAATACTGCTCCGCCCTTTTCATTGATGTGTCCCAAGCGTTCGACAAAGTTTGGCATGACGGTTTAATGCACAAAATAAAATTAACTCTGCCTGCTAACACCCATAAACTTATGGAAAGCTATTTATACGGTCGCAAATTTAAAATCAAAGAAGGCAATTTTTTAAGCCCCGCTCAGCCAATTGAAACAGGTGTGCCACAGGGTAGCATACTGGGTCCTACTTTATATTTGATTTATGCCTCCGACATGCCGTCAGACCTCAAAATCCACACGTCAACTTTCGCAGACGATACAGCCTTTATCAGCGTTCACAAGGACCACCAAGTAGCATCACAGAATTTGCAGAATTATGTTTATAAACTAGAGAATTGGCTAGAGCTTTGGAAAATCAGGGTTAATGAACAGAAATGTATTCATATCACTTTCACATTGCGAAAAGAAACTTGCTCGTTCATCAAAATAAATAATCAAATTATTCCTCAACATAATGAAGTCAAATACCTCGGCATTCACCTCGACCGCCGTTTAACTTGGAAGTCTCATATTGAAGCGAAACTTACACAGATGAGATTAAAAGCAGTGCAACTTAATTGGCTAATTGGCAGAAATTCTTCACTAAAGTTGGACTGCAAACTATTGTTGTACAATGCAATTCTAAAGCCAATCTGGTGCTATGGAATTCAATTATGGGGTACTGCCTCAGCATCAAACATTGAAAAAATTCAAAGGGGTCAAAATAAAATTCTACGTATAATTACTGCAGCTCCATGGTATGTTAAAAATTCTCGAATTCACAAAGATCTATGCGTGCCATCAGTAAAAGTTGAATTTACAAAACACGCGTCAAAGTATGTCAGCAAACTTGAACACCACCCAAACCCACTTGCACGAGACATCCTTAACTTTAGTGGCCATAATCGGTTGAGAAGGAGGGATACCCTTGCTTAAACTCAAGCGCAAAATAGATGACTGGATCAGTTGATGTGAAATTTTTTTAGTATCATAAAATTTTTGTCTAGCACTGGCTGGGCTTATTATTTTCTTTTTAGTATTAAGATTTGAATACTTATTGTCATTTCATTATATGAAGATTCAATAAATAAATAAAGGCTATAAAAAAAAAAAAAAAAAAAAAAAAAAAAAAATATATCAGCAAATGAGATTTGGGTTGTAGTGTTTGGCCAAAATTAGGCAAAACCGTCTGTAGATATAGTTATATGTCGATTGCGAGAATTTGTACTGGGGGGTTACTGTGTACTTCGATTCGAAAAGAAAATCATTCGAATTTGTATACTTTTTACATTGTATTTTAAAACCTTTCGAATCGAAATACACAGTAACCCATCTGTTTGGAAGAATTTTACGAAAGAAACCCTAATTGTCTGAACGTAACCGAAAGAAGAGACTTGAATTCCCAAAAAAGAAGTTCCCCATTGGACGGATGTAGAATGAAAAAGAGTATTATTTTCGGACGGAGCAAAAAAACAAATATGTTTGCCGGGAAAAATTTAAAGAATTTGATCCAAAGTATACCCGCACCACTTTGAAGCATGAATGAGGTTATATAATGCCTTCGAGCTGCCATTTCGTCACGTGGTGTTTGACCGCTGCAAACAATTGAGGGAACTATGGATAAGTTTCTAAGCGATACAATGATGCCATATGTTGATGACAAAATGCCTGTAACATGCATATTTCAACAAGATAACGATCCGAAGCATACGGCTCATGATGTCAAGCAATGTTTTTTTAACCAATCGTTTCCAGTTCTTGACTGGCCTTTATGCAGTCCTGATCTCAACCCGATTGAGAACTTATGGCAAGTTGTAAAAACCCAAGTAAGCTCTGTAAAAATAAGCAATTTTAATGATCTATTTGTCGAAACAAAGAAAGCTTGGGAAACCATTCCAAGTAGTGTATGTAAAAATTTGGTGACATTAATTCCTCGCAGATGTCAAGCTTTTATCGATAATTATGAATTTGCAACAAACTACTGACTTATTTTTAAATAAATACTTTCTTTTCGTAAAATTTGTGGTACGTCCTTAATTATATGTACAATTGATTTTAAAATTATTTGAAAATATAACTCACAGAATCATAAATATTAATTAATTTGACACAATACGCGTATGCAGTTATTTTCTAAGAGTAAGAGTTCAATTGACTAAACTATGATAAATTTTGATAATATCATAAAACCTTTCGTATTTTTTGCTTCAAGCTCACATATTAGTATCGTGTCCTTAATTAGATGAACGTAGCTGTAAATACCCAAATTCGATGAAATATGTCTAACAAAGTGAGTGCAATGGGAAAACATGAGATTTGGAAGCTAAAAGCAGAATATTAAACAACTTGGTAATTGGTGGCACTTCATTCCCTAATCGTAGGATACTAAAAGTGACCTGGATGGGTATTCCTAAAAAACAGATGATAAAATAACGTAACAAATTTTCATAACTTTCATAGTATATATAGTATTTTATATGAAAATTACATTTTATGGCAGCCATATGAAGTTCTTCTGACAATCTTGTTCAAACAAGAACATAACACCGACAAGAGTTGTCCACACGAAACAAATTCATGTGGTATTCGCTGAGTAAACAAAGGTCGGTAGGTAAGAGGTTTAGACATTATACTAGCGATCATGATAATTGCTGGGTTTCGTATTAAAATTGGGACAGTAAAGAAAAGACAAACACATAAAAAATTCAATGTGCAGAAAGATAAAAAAGCAACAGTTGGGCACTCTTATACAGAGGCATTAACGCAAGTCTTAATTGGAAACATACAAGAAATTTTGTAATTGGACAGTGGATTACAGGCGAAACTTGAAGACTTGTTCTTAGGAAAAAGGAAGGTAAGGCATTATTTAACTTCCATAGAATTAACATTGTATAATTATATGAATCAGGAAGTAAATTTTAAATGTGATACGGTACAAATGAAGCTGCTTTCAAGAAAATCCCAGCTTTCGAAACATAACACACGAAGGTTCCCTACATAGTAAAAACAAACTTCAAACGGAAGAGCTAGATGAGCCTGTAAGAGCGAAAGATCTACTTAAACTATAGCAAAGGTCAGAAAGTACTGATACATATTTTTTCAACAGAATTATTAACAACTCACCCGTATTCAAATTAACAGCGAAAGGCTCTCGACTCTATGGCCGCGTTTTCACTATGTCATGTTTGTTGTCGAATTCTCCAAATTGTTGGACATTTTTTGAAAACGGGTTGTCATATGGCGTCATCTATGTTTGCAATCATGAAAATCATGATATGACAACCCGTTTGCATACAATTGCCAACAATTTGGAGAATTTGACAACAAAAATGACATAGTGAAAACCAAGCATATGACTAAAATTTAGTACAACAATTTATTTGCCTATAAAGATTATCCATGTAAAATTTTAGCCGTTTAACCTTATTTATATCTGTTTTATACGTATTTAAGTGAAATTTGGAAGTGGGCTTTATATAGGATATATGGTCAAACATGGACCGACCTAAAAAAAAATCGTTTTGCGAATTCTTTTTGCGTGAAACTTATTCCTGCTGAATTTTGTATTGATATTCCAATTTTATAGGCATTTATGTATAATTGAGCAATATTTCGGGAAGATTTTTGTATGGGGGCTATTAGAAGTCATGGACCGATTCTTACTATTTTTCTCACACTTTCTTCTTTTATCATAAAAACAGCGTATACAAAATGTCATGGTATTATCTGCAATATATTTAATTATAGAGCAAGAAAAATTTTTAAAATTATACATTTTTTATGGAGGTTGTCTCACATTTTGGTCCATAACTCTTGTTCTACTATACCGATTTTGCTGATTTCCAATACCAAACTGCTTAGGAGAATTATAAACGGGTTGTTTTAAACTGTGCTGACGGACAGACGGACATAGCTCAATCGACTAAGGATTTCATAAGGATCAAGAATATATATACTTTGTTGTGTCTCAGATGAGTATTTCTCAATGTTACACAAGGAATGACAAACTCTTTTATACCTTCATTGGCCACTTATGGTGGTGGAGGGTATATTACAGTCACGAAAATAATTCAAATTTACTTTTAATATTTTTGAGCCGGCAGCATACCTCGAAATTTACACAGCAAGTGTCGGTTACTCTTTTAAACATTTGATGATGAGTCGTCAACATGGGCATTCGTGTTTCCCTGGTTGTACAAATTCAAAAGACAGTACCGTACGATTGAGACATATAAATATAATGTTTGGGAAAAGCCATCCAAATATTTTTGTCTCAGAAAACACCGATAGCTAGTTGTGCAGGAAATATTGTTATTGAAATATGTTTCAGAATTAGATCTACTTAAAATAGATTGTACATTTAATATGGTTTGAGTATTTTGAATTAAATCGTTAACACTTTTGTGAAACTTATTTTTTAGTGGTTTTCTGCCTGAAATAAAATGGTGATTCACTTTAATTAATAAAGCACTATTTTGTAAATTTTCCGAAAAAAATATTGCCCATTATATGCAATATCGCTTGTTGAACCGAAAAGCATTGATAATCCGGTAGAGCTGATGTTATCAGATATTTATGTCACGTTAAGTGATATTGTAAATGGCTTGGACATTAGATCTCCTAAGTTTGATTTGCATTGGATATCGCATAAATTGAAAATTGCCTTAAATAAATATTGTTTTACAAAATCCCCATCAGATGTTGACAGGAGACGATGAATAAATCAATGAATATATGTGGCAACGGGGAGAAAAGGACAGATACTGTGGCAATGAGCAGGACATAGACGGGGGATGGGATTTAGGGTTAGGCCAGGACGAACTGGAAAAATACGGAATGGGAACGTGGGTATATAAAACTGTTGACTGAAAGTGGACGTCCAAAAACAGCAACAACACTAGAAATTGTAGCCAAAGTGCATGATATGGTATTAAATGATCGACGAATAAAAGTGCATGAAATAGATAATATCATGGGCATCTCAAATGATGGACTCCATTTATGGCTAAATTCACAGTCTGTAGTTAGCTAATGGCAAAGGCTTAGCTAATGATTCTTTATTCGCAATGCTTAGTTTGCCATAAGAATAACAAGTAATAGTTAAACAATAGTTAGTATTTTAGTTTACCAATGGGTGCCGCATTTGTTGTTTGGATCATTTTAAGAAAAATAAGATGGATTTTAGTCGTCGTTTCAAAACTGTGCAGGAGACATGGATCAACCACTATACTTCAGAGACAAAAGTACAATCCAAACAATGGACTGAAGCTGGAGGAAATAGAAAAACAATTCAATCGCCTGGTAAGGTTTTGGCATGGGTTTTTTGGCACTTCAACGGTATTTTATTGCAAAAGGGTAAAACAATAATTTCAGAGTACTATTGCAATATTTTGGAACAATTAAGTGTAAAAATTCGAGAAAAACGTCCTGACTTATAACACAAAAAAATATTTTTTCATCAAGACTGTAGTTGTACAGTTGTAAACCACTGTTTTGACGGCCTTGAGAAAAACTCTTTCTGTGCTAGGCTAAGAAGTTTCCGAACCGCCCTCGTATAGTATTTAATTGATTTAATGGAATGTGTTTTTAAGTTAAGTGTGTAAATAAATGTACATACGAGTATATAGGGAGAGGGGGGCACGTTTGAAGACGGGGGCACCTTCGAATAATGTTGATAAAATCTCAGTTTAACATTTTTTCCGATCCATAACCGAGTTTTTCACATGACAACCTTGTTTTCTAGCAACGTCAACAACTTTTGCTAGTTTTTTCAGTCGTCAACCGAATGTAGTTGGGTGACCTTATTAATATACAGTTTGGCCTCGATTATCCGTGAGGGTCGGGACCAGAACCATTATTGGATAACCGATTTTCACGGTTAATCGATTAACAGTTTGGATTGTACAGTTTTTTTTTTAAATATTTTTATTATTTAACAAGTGAACATTGGTGTACATACATATTTACATTAAAGACATCAATTGTTCTTAAAACTAGCATTTTAATACTCACAATATTTTTTGAAGGCTTGTTAATTATTTTAACTTTATCTTCAATATTTAAAACGTTTCTTTGTCTTTTTACCACTGGTAACGATGCCATACCAAATATAATTAGATCTAATCACCCGTACTTCCCAAATTTCGAAATTAAACTAACAAGGATTCGCCGATTTTATGTTTTTTATATTGTATGTAGGAATTTGAAGTTAATAAAAAAATTCTGCCATCACGGTTAATTGAAGCAAAAAATTTTAAAACATTGCAAACAAAAACATTTCAAAAAACAAACAAGATATTTGCCCATCACGGTTAATCGGGGTTAACCGGATCACGGATTATCGAGGCCCGACTGTATTTGCTTATCACCACTCTACATCTACTGTAATTTTATATATTATGTTCACAATTATTTGCTGCAATTTCTTTTGAAAATTTGCAGTAACAACAGACTTTAATTTAAAGAAATTTTCTTCAAAATGTCCCCCAATATTTCACACGGTGAAATTTGCCTGTTAATAAAACAAGATAAATAAATTCTCTACTATTTGATAAACATTTTGGCATCGTTTTGGGTTTTTGGCAACTACAGCTGAAAAAGAAACGCAAAACTCAAATGCTCCCTTACACTCCATTACGTGTCCTGTCTCGCTATCAGCTTCCAACCACAAAGTAACTTACACAGAAAAAAATAAAAATGAGTTTTCATTAAAATATTTGTGGAATCAATTAAAAATTTAATTGAAATCGGACCTGTAAACAAAATGATAGTATCAATTAAAAAAAAATGTGAGATTTAATTGAAAATATCAGAAAAAGTAATTGAGTCAATTAAAATTTTAATTGAAAATTATTTTAAAATCAATTAAAGGTTTAATTGAAAAAAAAAACATGATCTTTTTTTTCTGTGTAGATTCAAACATTTTGGAAAAAATATTTGAATGTTTGTGTGTGAATAAGTGTTCATTGAAATCACAAGACAGAGGAATGTGCTTTAAATGAGGCGGAAATGTGCACTTTTAAATAAAAATGAGCAAGAGCAAACAACAAACATAATAGAAAGAAATTTGTACAAAATTTTTATTTTCTGAAATGAAATTGTCTAATGATGAGAGCAACACACCACGGCCGGTGCACTAATAGCCAGTTGTACTCACTGGCCAAAAAGCAGCAACAACAAAAAATGCAAAATTGCTGATAAAAAACATAAAAGGATTTGAAAGTTTCTTGGCAAGCAAAAACCACCTGCGGACAAAAACAAAAGAAATAAACAAAGAAGACTCATAAAAAGTGAAAAGTCAGCGCCATCATGAAATGAGAAATTAAATTGAGATTATATAGTTAAGGAAGTTTAACACAAGAACAAAAAATAACAAAAAAAAAAAAAAAAACACACAGGAAAACAAGAACTAGGACATGAAGGATTTCACTTTTACTAAAACTTAAACACACACTCACCAAACATAAAATATGACATTTTATGTAGTTGCATGACATTTTAATTTCAATATTTTTTTACTCTCTACCACAGAGAAGCAAAACAACATAAAATTCTAAAGGTACGGTCACATTTGGTAAATATTTGCCGAAAAAAACGTAACCACTAAATAACATATATGTATTTCAATTGGTTTATTTATTAAAAAAAAAAAAAACTTCATTTATTTAGAACAAGACGCAACAAATATTTAGTTCTATTTTATTTGATGATGATTGATCTTGCGAAACTTTTGTAAGAGTAAATAACGTCAAACAAATTTGTGCTAGAACAAGTGGTTACGCTTTTTTTGAGTAAATATTTGTCAAGTGTGACCGTATCTTAAGACACATTTTGTATGACTGAACTACATTTACATATACATTCATATTTCTTTTTGTATCCCTTTTAATGTTTGACCAGCATCCATGAATACTTGAAATTACTTTTACTCACACACGAAGTTAGACCCAGATCCAAAAGACGGAAAACTCAAACAAAAATGTGTTTAATCTCCAACAACTACAATACGAGTACATACATCTCATCCACTATTATTTTGCAGAGCTTTAAAGTTTTTGTTTTTAAAATTTGTATTAAAATTTGTATGAATGTAAAGGGACTAAATTAAATTTAATCAGTACATTGACTCTGTTTAGTTCGAGCAAAAGATACCACGCAAAAACTTTGAACAACTACCAAATTTATGATAAGCTGTGATCCAATTTGTGATAATCTGTGATCAGATTAAAGAATATGATAAAAAAAAAAGCTAACAGCAAAAAGTCGTAACGGATTGTGATTTATCTCTAAAGAAACGGTCACACTTGGCAAATATTTGCCGAAAAGACGTAAACATTAAATAAGATATATTTGAACTCGTTTATTTATTTAAGAAATCGTACCAAATCACAACAAATATTTGTGCTAAAACACGTGGTTACGCTGTTTTGAGTAAATATTTGCCAAATGTGACCGTACCTTAATTTACAGTCTATATCTACGAATTAATTAAGATTTTACTTTGATTAACAACATAACCCCCCGATTTTGTAACGCAATAAATAAAAAAGTATTAGAGATATTTGTTTATTTTTTTAAATTATGTGTAGGAAATATCTTAAAGTTTTTTTCACATAGTTTTGAAAATCATATCGGCCAAGTGACGCCCTCCATTATCGATGCACTGAACGAACCGATTTCGCGTGTTTCGCATCACCCTCTCCAACATGTCGACCGGTATGTTCGCCACTTCCTCGCGGATGTTGGTCTTAAGGTCATCAAGAGTCCGTGGACGATTATTGAAGACCCGGGACTGGAGGTAACCCCACAAAAAGAAGTCGCACGGGGTTAAATCAGGCGATCGTGGTGGCCACTCCAAATCGCCTCTGAGAGAGATGAGGCGTCCAGGGAAGTGCTCCCTCAACAAAGCCATCAAACTCCTCGCAGTGTGAGCCGGTGCTCATCCTGCTGGAACCATACGTCCCCTAAGTCCATTTCATCAAGTCGGGGGACAAAAAACTCCTCAAGTGATTGGGCAATTGATTGTCTCACTGCCTCGATGTTTTCAGGAGATCTGATGGGGCGGGCGCCTACAGGTCTTTTTTTCACTACACTACCGGTTTCACGAAAACATTTGACCCAATCAGCAATGGATTTATGGTTCGGAACAGGGGTCAAGGGCGCGAGATTAAACCGATTTCGGAACTGACGCTGGGCTGTGATGACTGAGTTGCCATTGGATAAATAGGCCTCTACGGCGAACGCTCGTTGCTCTTTACTCCACCGCATGATCACGACTGGCCTTGGTGGTAACAAAACTTTAAAACCTTATCTATCAATTGAGACCACGCCCACCCATCCACATTATCATTGAGCGGAATGGCGCTCATTTCAAATCGGGGGGTTATGTTACCCCACCCTGTATTTGGTCTGCTTTTAAAACATGATAATTTTTCCAATAAACCGAAAAATTATAAACATGCAACTTTGTTTAAATAGCTCCTTGAAATAAGGATAGAGATTAATTAAAGGATATTACTCGTAATATAATTTTTTTTTTAAGAAATGTCAAACGCAAATCATGAATATCTTTCAAAAGCGATATCAAAGAAGAATCCTCTGTAGTTATCGTTTTAGTAAAAATCATGTCCACAATACAACCTGCCTCGTGTTTTGTACAGAAAACCTATGGCAGTTAGTAAATTGCTGAACATGAGATCCTAGAAGTTCTTATCGACACCCACTTTCCTTGATGTTTTCCTCTCACAGAAGAGCGGAATATTCATATACCAGCTTAATTTATTTCCTCTTTGTCAGGAAAGGCTAAAATTGACCCTTAAAAGCTTTGGCCCTTTTAAATCATTCATGTTATTATAACAACCTAGAGGTACGGTCACACTTGGGAAATATTTGCTGAAAAAGACGTAACCACTAAATAAGATATATTTGCACTCGTTTTTTTAGGACAAAATACAAAAAATATTTAGTTTTATTTTATTTGATGCTGTTTGATCTTGCAAAGCTCTTGTTAGAGTAAACAACGTCAAACAAATGTCTGCTAAAATAAGTGGTTACACTTTTTTAAGTTAATATTTGTGACCGTACCTTAATAGTTTTATTGAATGTTTTAAGCGCCCTTTTTTCCGGAATCATTTTCAAAGAGCAATGTCGTATTTACCGCTAATGGACCTAAAACTTTGCACACGAATCCAAAAGACTATAAACCTCTTCCCCGCTTTTGAAGTCTTATAGTGGAAGGCCAATGTAAGCGGCATGCGGCCGCGGGCGGCAATCAGCCCAAATAAACGTTTATTCTTTTTACACAATGTAGTAGGTACATTAATTTTTAACTAAACTCATATGTCACATATTATATACATGTGTATGGCAACATCGTTTTAAGCGGCAAAGTTGAAAAAATTCTACTTCTGCCGTCCGCAAATCCCTGATTGTGTTGATCTACTATTATACTTTATGCTATTCAAATTCAGTTTTCTTTAGCAGTCTTTTATTTCGAAATCATGGACAAGGTGTAATATAATTTATCTATCTAATGGAGTTAACGAATGCACTCCAGTTATCATAATATATGGATATAATGCATATTTCGAAGAATAAGGTAGCTCTGTGCTTGAAGCACTAGTAATAAACGCATTTGCATTGAGTAGTACAATGATCTTTGTATTGTTCATGAGAAGATACAATGTCTCTATATTTTCATTGCAAGATATCTAGATGTTATCTCGAATTCGAAGCTGTCATGGAAACAATGGTCATTTATTCATGTCTTTACATCTTCCAGTTCACGATTAAACAAATTAGAATACAATAGAGTCCATTTTAATGGATTATAGACTTTATATGGCAGGGAAAAGGATCGGTTTTTTGAGGCTAAGATTTCGAGCATTAAGTGTTTTTACTTAGGATTAATTCTTACTGGCAAACTACTGATGATCTTATATTGAAACTTTATATACTGATAAGGTTTCAATTATTTCTTTTTAGTGGTCAATCTTTTTAATTGCCAAAATTTTATGGAAAATGTTAATGTGAGCGATATTAAAAATTTTGTATTTAAGACATCTTTGAGAGTTCTGGACTAAATGCACTTGAAAACATAAGCGTATCCAGTAGTCTTGTGATGTAACGAACCATTGTTTTAACGCACAATGCATTTAGCGAACCCTTTTTCTTTTGATTCCATTGAGTACCTTCTATAATGAACAAAAAATATTTTTTGTACTCAGTTTAACGAACGTTTCAATTTAACGAACCGGGCCAACAATATGTATATAGGTTCGTTAAATCGTGATATTACTGTATATACAAATTGTTTGAAGTATTGATTCTATTATTTCTCTGTTGAACTAAAATTCAATAATGTCTTAAATATAAAAATGTTTTTTTTTTCGAGCAAATTATTAGAAGACTTTTTTATTATTTTGTATATGGTACATACATACATACATACATATATGCATGGTGAAATTATATATCAGGTGACAGCATAGCGCCAGCTAATTATTTTTTGTTCTATTCATGGTGAAATTCTTGATACATATCATGAAAATGTCAAAAACTTGTTTACAAATCGTCAAAGTTTACATTAAAAAGTTAAAATATTATTTTGTATTCGAAAAAGTGAGTTTTTGTCGCCGTTTTATCTGCGTTAAATAGTTTAAAAGTATTAAAGAACTATTTTATATTAAATAGTGTGTTTGTTTTTTGAGTTGTTTTACTAAAAGTGTTGGTTTTTTTTAAGATAAATATTAAGATTCCTCTTTAAAAGTTAAATTTTTTTGCTGTATGAAAATGCGTTGTTGCATCTTATGTTGTAAAAAAGGAGTAGCTGGAAGTGGTCCCTTCTTTAAGGTTCCTCAAGACCCAAAAAAAAAAAAAGAGAACAGTGGAGTAAAGTATGCCAAAAGAATTTTACTCCAAGCAGCTTTATTGGCATTGACCACTTGTTTGTATGTTTGCTTTCTTTATTTTATGCCAGATGTTTTTGACAGTAACGTAATTATTACACAAACAAATGCTCATAATTTTTAACTAATTAAGACGTGTTGTCATTGAGCTCCGACTTTATACTGATTTTAAAAAATTCATCAATCCTAAAAACATAAAAAACAAAAACAAAACAACTGTAATTGTTAAACTACTTTGTTTTAAATATTATAATATACATATTATGAAAACCGATTTAATTCAGCTGTAGACTCAAGGAAAAAATGGCAAACCATACGAGAAATTGTCATTGGAAACAAAGTTAAACAACATTGCAACATTGATGTAAATGAACTGAATGAATCATTTTTAAATGTTCCATCTAATTTGCCGATGAATGTGGTCTAACTGGCTGCTGTTTCTCAATCGTTACAACTACCCTTAGTATCCCCCTTCCCTGCGTCGCTTTGAATTCACTTGTGTTTTTGAAGATGAAGTTATCTCATGCTGTAAATCAGTGACATCAAATGCTGTTGGTTTTGATCAAATTTACCCCAAATTTAGCAGACTTATAATACCTACAATGATACGTTATATAACACACATATTAAACACTGTGATAACCACCAGCCTTTTTCCTAACTGCACTGCTGGAAATATGCAAAGGTCATACCTGTAGCCAAATCCTCAAATGATTATCGTCCTATATCTATACTACCATTTTTGTCTAAAGTGTTTGAATGACTGTTACACAACCAAATGAGTAAATACCTAAATAACAAACAGCTCCTTTTTAGTAAACAATCTGTGGCTCGTTTCTGTATTTCTCGCATTGTAAAATTTTCCGCATGGAATTAGTGAATTGCAACAAAAACAGTGTAAAATGAAACAAAAAATGGCTTTTCTCACACAAGTGTTTCTGTAACTTTATTTTGCGAGAAATATCTGTCATTTAAATAGTTTGACAACAATTATTGGAAGAATGTGAGAAAAAGTGTTTCTGTAAGAATATTTTGCGAAAAGATTCTCACAAGAACTGTCAAAAAAATTCATATTTCAAATTGGTGCGATAAACACACAATTCAAAATATATATCGTTGGTCTCATGCAGAAAGGCCCTAACTCGCTATTTTTTCGAAATTAGTTTTTTTTGCGATTCCAATGCATTTAACGCAAATACACCTCCTCACAAAAATTTATTGCAATAGTGTAAAAATAACGCTTTTATAAGCAGTTGTACAAAAAAAGTTACATGTTGAATATTATAGTTTCTATTATGTTTTTACCTTCTCCTGTAAAGTTTCAAATATGCGAGTTAGGGCCTTTCTACATGAGACCATCGATATGTACATAGATATTTTTAAATACATGTACATAAATATTTTTTTTTACATTATAAAGCAGTGGAGTTCAGTTATTTTGAGAAAAAACAAAAATAAGCAGTTTATTATTTTTCGTGTCCAACTGTAATTAAATCGCTTGTGTTTGCTATGATTCATATAACAAGAAGCAACAACAATTCTTAATAAGTTTCTGAAAAAAAAGACAACAACCATCCGCATGTGTTCTCATCGCTTGCTCAACGACGATTTTGATTGATTTTTTTTTTCGTCGTTGACGTTTGTCTTGCATTTGACACTTACTTACTGGAAATATTCCAATAAAAACAGAATAAGCGTTGTCCGTTTTCGCATTCAAATACAGAAACACTTTTTTCTCACAAATCGAGAAACGATGGAATTTTTTGTTTTACACTTCATGTGAGAAATTTTTCAATGCGGGAAATACAGAAACGAGCTACTGGATTTAGAGCAGGACATAGCTGTGTTTCTTCATTGATAAGTGTGTCAGAAGATATTAGATGCAACATTGATAGTGGTGGTGTCACACTATTGGTTCTTTTGGATCATTCTAAAGCATTTGATTCAGTAAATCATGAAATGCTCTGTAGTAAGCTGTACAACAACTTTAATTTTTCTCTTACTACCATGTCGTTACTTAAAACGTACCTCGCTGATCGCTATCAGTCTGTTATTGCTGGCGAAAGTATATGTACTCCTTTACTTGTATCTAAAGGAGTACCACAAGGTTCCATTCTCGGACCACTGCTTTTCACTTTATCCATAAATGATTTACCATATTGTCTTTTATATAGTGATATCCATATTTACGCTGATGATGTGCAATTGTAAAAAGGACTTTATAGATGATGGTATTGCAAAACTCAATCAGGATCTAAACAAAGTATATTGCTGGGCATCGTCAAATGATCTATACCTGAACCCCAAAAAATCAAAATGCCTCCCAAAAAATGTATCCCAACGGTATCAAAGTATTATTGCTGATACTCCTATAACTTTAGGAAATCAAATTATATTGGTTGTAGAATCAACTAAGAGCCTTGGCATAATTTTCAACAATTCCGTTCAATGAAACACTCATATTAACTCTGTTTTGGGAACAACATTCTCAATGCTTAGAACGCTATATCAACTGCAACACATCACACATCATCATATTCGTGTGCTTCCCACAAAAACTTTTTTAATGCCTAAGATTTTGTATGGCTGCGAAAGATATGATGGTACCTCTCTGTATTCTAAATCATTATACGGAGTCGAAATTATGGACTTACTGAAAATCAGGGCATTAATCTTTTTGCACAAAATTATTTACACACAAGAACCGTCTTACTTATTTAATCGCATTCAATTTGCAAGATCTAACAGAGGGAAACAAATCATTCAACTTAGATATCGGACTTTAATATCTGAGTGGCAGTTCTTTACAAATACAATACGACTGTGGAACTCGTTACCAAACCCATTACAAATCATTGGCAACGCTTTACAATTTAAAAAATGTTACATATTTTAAAATTTTTAATTTTAAAGATATTTTAATGTTACATCTTTGTTTTTTATTCTCTTTTTTATTATTATTATTATTGTAATTTAATTATTTAATTATTATTTTACTGTGCTCATTTATTTTGTAATCGTCATAAAATCGCATGCTGTAACTTAAAAGATTAATTTCTTGTTGCATGTGATATTCAATAAAATAAATAAATAAAATAAATAAATAAACAAAAATGCCTGTTGTTCTTGCCTTGTTGTATTCAATAATTAGACACTTCTAGAGTACCAAGGTGCACTGAGTTATGATATCGCGATTACACTTGCAAAGAGATTACTTCGAGCTAAGAAGAGCATTTCCCAGCGGTAAATGGAAGTAAGTACCTAAATTATAATCGATGACATCAGTATAACATTCTAAGCGAGCGATTTAAGTACTTAGAATGTTATACATATATTTGTAATATAATAAATATCATCTACTAATTATAACTTCGATTACAATATCAGCGTAGTGTTAGTTAGTGGGTTTATGTTAAAACAATTTATGAATTATATTTCTACTAATTAAAACTCTGATTAGAATGTAGGTGACGAGTTAGTGTGTATGCACATAAATGCAAAGACCGTTATAGCGGCTTTAGAAAAATATAAAAAAAAACAAGAAATATGTATCACTGTGTTGATGTTACTTTAAACTTTAAATTAAAATTAATATTAAATTTATTTGTTTATTTTTATTATTATTATTTTTTTTTGAAAGTAAAGCATTCTTTTAAATAAACTTTTATTAGACTTTCAATTATAAAAATATCAGGATTAGTGGTACCACCTCATATTCTAGCCTTACAATTGCAAGTCCGACTGTAAACAACATAAGTACATTACAGTTCAATTTGCCTGAATTTGTTGACGGGCCATCAAGCTCGCTTAGAACACCACTTATAACGTAAGTGAAATTGAAATGACACTTAGTGACATCGCTGCTTACATTTTAAGCGAGAGCGCACTAATTAAGCAGCCTATGACACTCGTGTGTAAATGTAAGCAGAAATATAAGCGACAGCATCAATACTGATTGCTACTAAATATTATTGACATCAGAGATTAAGTGATGGGTATTTTTACCGCTGTGTTGTTGCGGTACCGCCTTAATGATGTAAGAGTATATTCATAAGTTAATCTACAGAGACTGCTTTTCTTGCCAACAACAACATTGACAAAACAAACAAAAAGCAATGTTATCAAAAACATCAATTTTTTTAAATCATCAAACACTGTCTTAACAGGAAATAATGAATTAAAAAATGTATAAGATTTTAACTCAACATTAATTAATTTGTAAGGCACTTTATGTGAAGCTATAGAAAAAATAGATTTACAAAGAAAATTGCTGCAACACTGCATCACCCATCACTTCTGGCATCGCGCTTATCAATGATAATATTATCATTAGTTTTCCAACATGTAACTACAGACAAAAATGAAAAAAAAACAATAGTCCTTATTCTAGCATACTCCAATGACACAGTCAGAAACTTTGTTTCCTCCACTGCTTTCATATAACATTTTTAACTTTGTATGCTGGCAAAATTTAACAACAACAACGATCATTATTATTCTCTAAACTCCCAAACTAACACATTATCCTGCTACACATATAGACACACACACACATACAGATACACATCGAAAGGACTTCCATGGCACATACTGTGTGTGTGTTTTTAATACCATTAAAACTCTATTCCATTCATTTGTTTTCCTTTTAACATTGAAGTAGAAACAAACAAGATTTACCCTTTACAACAACTAAACAAAACAGCAACAACAGTAAATGGAACCATCCAACCAACCTATCTTTGTTTTCGTATTCGACTGCTTGGCATTAGTTTGTGTGTTTGCGTGCGAGATATTTTATTGTATTATGTGGCCCATAATACTCTTGTTCTTATTGATGCAAAAGCTTGTTGTTATTGTTGTTGTTGTTTATCAGTGACACTGTTAGCATTATATTTTCCCGGAGCACGTTGTTGACCTATATTTTTAGCATCAATGAATTTAAGCTCCACCACCAACCACTAACTAACACTAGCCCCATAATCATCAACATCATCCCCAACAAGAGCCACAACAACAATAACAACAATAACACTTTGAACAAAAACAACAATAGAACAATTTTAATATCAACAAATCTCGGGCACATGTACAATTTTTATTTGCCGAAGTAATTTTAGGCCGACGTCTGAATGAATAAAACACACACATAATTCGAGGTCTGTTTTCTTAAAATATGGAATGCAAATAAATTTACTCTTCTATTGGATCTCTTACTTATCAGTAAGAGTGTACGAGCATGAGAGTATGTAAGTATTGGGCATAATAAGAAAAGGTGTGTAAATATGTATAACTGGAATTGTTTAGCACGAATTTTATATCTCTTAAATAAATAAATGATATGAAATTTATACAGTAGAAGTAGTTTACGCTACCCTCCTAATACGACTGTCGTCAGAGCCAAAATATTGTTAATAAAACTATTACCGAACCGAAATAATCGAAAATACTGATAACGTTATAAATACATAGTTCCAGATTCTGAAAATAATTTTTGAATTTTTAGCTTTTATTTTAAAACATTTTTGCCAGTGACCTTTTCCCGCCTTTTTGGCAACATATGGATTCCGCACCAAAAGCACTACTCACGCTTCATCACAAGTAATGATTAGGTGCAAAAATGATTAACTTTTATATCAGCACAATGGGGTTTCAAGGTCTCTTGGCTTCAATTCATACGGTACCCAGTTTACCGTCTTTTGGATAAATCCTGCTGCACGAAAAGTGCTGCTGGAGTAGCTTTTAATGATTTTGCAAGCTCTTGTTGGGTTTGACAACAATCTTCGTGGTGTAATGCATGTAAACTTGTTTGGCTGACCTCGAAGATCTCTGCCTTCCGTGTCAAAATGACCACTTCTGAACCGCACATAATATCTCCCGCATGTTGAAACCGATGGAACGCATTCACCATTCAGCAATCGCTGTACTTCAGCGGCACTTTTTTCAGGTTAAATAAGTGTAGCAAAAGTTCCCGTATATGACGCTTTGTTGGCACAAAATTCAATATTTTTTGAAGCAAAAAAACTTTGTTGTATACACTAGAACTAAGTGCGAATAAATGACAGATATTTAGCCTACAAAATGACATATGTACAAATTACTGAAGGAAAAAAATCACGTTCGAAAGATGCGACATTTTACCAAAATAAGTTGTACTACCGTTACCGCTTAATCACCGTTACGAAGTACTCCCAATTAGCGTTACCGTACACGATAGGTTTAAGAACCAGCATTCACACGGTCATTGTAGAAACGACCCGGAACGTTGTATGTTCCTGGTTTATTTTAATATTATTTCAACTTGTTCCTCATGTGGAAGTTAATTACAAGGTGTGAATGTGATACTTGGCTATGCACAACCTAAACTTACGCCGATTTTTCAAAGATATTATTGCAGTATAACAAATACATATTAGC
Organism: Bellardia bayeri; assembly: GCA_950370525.1. Taxonomy (NCBI): domain Eukaryota; kingdom Metazoa; phylum Arthropoda; class Insecta; order Diptera; family Calliphoridae; genus Bellardia; species Bellardia bayeri. The sequence goes on from OX493265.1 coordinate 60,023,793, forward strand.
TACATATGGGATTATATCTAATACATACTGAAATTTCTTGTGTTTTTTTCTTTGGTAATTTTACTCAGTACATTTTTATATTTAAACCTTCTTTAATACAAGTGATATTTATTTTTAGTCCTTTAACCTTAAAACTTTTCTTAAAAAAAAAAAATAAATAAAATTGTCATATTGATTGTCAATAAATATACAGTTATTTCCGCTATATTAAAGAGAGTCAACTAAAATGTTACTGTCAAAGAAGTTTTCAAGTACAAACAGCTGTATATTAGAACCAATAAAAAAACATATGTATAGAAATGAAAAGCTTTCCAGCGTAAGCTTTTACATTAATAGCAAATAACTGGAATATAAACAAAACAATACCAAACAATGCATGATTTACTCTCACTCTCTGTGTATATGTACGCGCTCTTAATACACACATACTCGTATGTACTATTAACTTGGTAGTAGTAGAAGTGGCAGCAGCAGCACAACAAAACCAAACACAACACAACTTTTACTAGGTGAAGGCATTTTAGACAACTGAAAAAAGGGCACAAGTGTCAGTGGAAAATGAAAACAATAATAACAATAACAACAATGACAACAACAACAACAATGTGAGAAAAATCACGAATAATAGCAACAACAAATACACATTTAATGGATATAGAATTTTTTTTAAAGCAAACAGCAAAACCAACTACGAAATGTGCGTTCTGTTCGGCTTTCGTTGGCTGGAGAATTAAAATTGTTGTTTTTGCCTTTCTTGCTCTTCTTCCTGCTTCACGATTCCTCCTCTCTGTCAGCAACCTTATCTTCCACAACAATTCAAAAAGAGTGAACAGAATTTGTGATTATTCTGTTTTTTTTTTTTTTTGTTTGTTTGTTTTTGGGGAAAAATAAGGAAAAGCATTCATTTTTCATTTTATATGATTTTGATTTTTGTGTTATGACGAAAAAAAAAGAAGCAACAAAAAAACAGAACACAACAATTTTTCCTCATTCAAGTTGGAGCTTTATAACGTAACGGTTGGTTTGCGCTGGTTTTAACGGTAGAACTGAATAAACAGAAAGCTAAAGTTAAATTCTTAAACATTACACAAAATTTTCAACGAGCAGTTTTAAATTTAAACTGAATACATGTAAGAAGGAAAAAAATATTAAACAAATTAAAATTGTTTTAAACTAAAAATAACAACAGCAACAACTAAAAAAATCAATAAAAAAGGAATAGCGATGGCCATTAGAGAAATCGTTTGTGTTTTAAAATTTGTTAAAAATATATATGTGCGTATGTATGTGTGTACATATGTATGTATGTAAAATAAAAGCATTGAGTTTAACTAAGAAAATAAATAAAAATTTAATTTATACACATTCGCTTGAAAGAAAAAAAAAAACACAAAAGTATTTTCTTTAAAAAAGTGTTTTCAATTAATTTGCTCTGCTTATTAAATAATGTGTAAAATTATTGTTAAATAAAATATTCATAAATGTTTAAGAAGAAAAAAAGTAAACCGAGAAGAATTATCTCCAGTTGTTCCTGTTAAAAAAAATGTGACGTTAAAGTACCTTCAGCCTGTGTATTGGCCTCCCAATATCGTTATACTGCTTATTATTATTAATTTGCTCGCTCTCCCAAAATAGGCAGCAAGAAAAATAAAAACAAAAATAAACCCAAAATCCTAATAAAATTTGAACTCTTTAGCATGGAATAATAAAAGAGTCGTTACAAAGCTCTTTAATAAACAAAACAAAAATTACTATTTATGTCACATTCTCTCACCGCAAGTTGCAATAGAGTTGCCATGTACTGATAAATTTACACAATTATTGTAATTTTTTTTTACAATGAGGAGTTATTGAAATATAAATTTGGATTGAAGCAAGAGTTTTTCTAAAAAAAATTTTCTAGAGAATAAATTGAATGATGTTCACTACTAAAATGGAAGTTTACTTTAAGATACAATAAACAAACATTCTTTGTTTCACTAAAATGCTTGGTATTGCAAATAGTCAAAATTGGTTCTGTAGGATCCGAGTTATATACTTAAGTTTCAGATAACCTCAATATTTTTTCGATATTTTTTGCTAATATCTTCAAATATAATGCAAATATTATCATTAAATTTTTAACGCTTTATTTTTATTATAGACGGATAAGTTCTCTTGAAATGGTAAGAATCGATCCACGATTACTCATAGCCCCCGTATAAATGACTTCCCAGAATATCTATGATACACAAATGCTTTAAAAAAAGCAGTATCCATACAAATTCAGTAATTTTTCATTTTATGTACCGCTAAATCACAAAACTGTATTTTGTTTGAATCGGCACATATTTGACTGTAGCCCCCGTATAAAGTCCAATTCCGAAAATAACCTAAATCTCTTAAAAACACCATTATCAAGTTGAAATTCGACAGAAATATTCTACATATGTATATATAAATCATAGTAGCCAACATTATGGTGATCGGCCCATACTTGGTAATAGCTCCTATATAGGAACCACTTCCGAAAAACACATTAATCTTCGTAAATATCTTATAAGTAATGATGCAAGTAAACATCTTACATTTGGATTTTGTAAAGGTCAGTCCATAATTGGCCACAGTTCCCATATAAGGTCCATTTGCGAGAATAACTGGAATACCCAAAAAAAACCTCCAAAATATATCGTTACTAAGATATGAAATGCACCATAAGATTTAATACGATAAAGTATTTTATAACAATGTAATATGTAGGTCTCATATAAGGCACAACCATGTTATGATTCGTGATCTTTGTAAGTTCCTGGCTTCTTTTAATAACTTTATATTTTCGTTTATGATCTGTGCTTAAGGTTTCATTGTATCGTTTTAAAACTTCATTTGCAGTACATGTTGCTTTAACTATTTTGCAGTCAGTGTATCCGACAATTTCAAATTTCCAAGGAATTTGTGCACAACATATTTTTTATAAGAATGAAAAATAACATACATAAAATAGAAAATCCCTAAAGATTACAACCTAAAAGCTTTTGCACGAATATACAGCACAATGGCAACTCTACATACAAAACAAATGTAAAAACAGCAGCAACTAAAATCAGTTCCTTTTATTTTTTCGTATCTTTGAAAATCTTAAAAACCACAATTGTGCAAAACTACAGTATCCTTTCAAACGTCCTGGCTAACAAATCGCAATATTATTTGCTCGCTCTCAAACACATACACACAAAAAAAAAATACTCAAACGCATATAAAAAATTGTAAAAGTCTAATTTAGTTGTATTGTAGCTAAACAGAAAATAACAAAAAGCATTTTTAATCAAATAAAAAGTGGAATTAAAATTAATTACAAATTATAAATAAATTCTAAATCGAATCAAAATCAAACAAAATGTCTATAATGTATTTTGCAAATAAATAATAATGAACTTTTTTAATTCAATTACCGTTACACGGAGGCATTGATTTTGAAATTGCAACAAGCAGTAGCTGTGTGTGTGTGTATATTTGAATTGTACACATACACATACCCATACACTTCATATTAAGTTGTTTATGGATGGATGGATGGATGAATATTGTTTGTTGAATTTCTTGCTGTATTCTCAATATCAGTCTAAAATAAACAACTGAAACCATTTGATATTATTTGCACTCTTTCACACACACAACTTTATTGCAAACCCCTTTTAATTACATTTTATTTAGTTCATTTGTAATTGAAATTCTTGTCTATTTTATACTTTATTTACAAAAAAAAAAAAAAAAAAAAAAACAACAAAAAAGAAACACATGCTGTTTATACACACACAGTTTTGAAATTAAAATAAAATAAAACAAAATAAATAAGATAAAACCTCATTTGTAATTAGATTGTGCGGCGGTTTTCACATCTCTGATTGAAAATTCATTTTATCGACATTTTTCAATTTATAGATAAATAAAAATAAGTAAATATAAAACATACATATACATACATATGTATGTATGTATGTATAAATTAATTGCGTTGATTTGCAACTTCAACTGTGTCAATGTAAAAGTAAGCTGCATCTAGATAAAATAAAAGAGGGAGAAAATTGTAACTAACAACGTATTAACTCGTCTTATGCATGGCTTGGTGTGTTACAGGTAAGTCAAAGTGGTTAATAATTTAAATTCTGTTTTATGGTTAGGGATTTTATTGAAGATATAACAAAAGTTTACTTTCTTTCATCCTTGCTGATAATTTGATGTGTGAAATAACAATGACTTTCAACAATTGTATAAATGTTAACAAAAGACTTATTTCATTTTTCTAAAATTTTACACATGAAATTGGAAATTTTGTTTCACGGAAATTTTCGTTTCTTCAGCTTCACACCTAATTCTAGTTAAAGTTAAACAGACACATTCTCAAGACTTCTCGACAATTACAATATTCTACAAAATATTGTGATTTTCGGCAGTGGGCCTTACATTATGGACCGGTCTTTACAAAAATTTTTAGATGACATACAACTTATGTGTTTGTGTCGAAATTTGTTTGAATATGTACATAAATGAAACATTTATGATCTATAAAGGGAGGATCAGGAGGATTTTTGTATGGGGTCTAGGTGACATAATGTACCATGTCATGTACCAAATTTGACCTGTACTTTGGACTTTGTTACATGGCAAACCAGCAAGCCAAACGGAGGGGCGGACGGTTATCGGTATTGTATGCAAGTATAGACGGTGAAGTCTGCCTACCACATAATAATCAATTTATATGAGCAAACATTGTTTTATTAAAAACTGTAACTATGGGAGCAATAACTAACCACAAACAAATTATCGTTTACCTTAGGAACTGCTTGTCATTTAGTAACTTACCTTATTGATAGTCAGTATTAATACCCACCCTCCAAAAGGTGGAAGTTATATTAAGTTTGTAATTCTGTTTGTAACACATCGAAATATTGGTCGCATAACCAAAAAGTATATATATTCTGGCTCCTTATAAAATTCTAAGACGATTCCGATGTCCGTCTGAAAAAAAGAACTTGGAACAGTTAAGTAGTATTGAAAATAGAACAATGTTTCAGACAACCTATGAATAATCCTAAAGCAGTGCTATTATAAATGTCTTTGTAAGTTTGTTTATATGTTCCGCTATCATGCCTAAAAACCTGAACCGATTTCACTAAATATGGAACGTGTTTGAAGCATCAATAGGCTATATTTTTGATGAGGAAAGGATAGAAAGGGGAAAATGAGTAAATTGCTGATCTGTTGATGATTAACATTTAAATAATGATGTGATTGCTACAAAGTACCAGAATTTTTATATAACTAATTATTTTCAATATACATTTCTTCAAAGAATTGGCCATTGACCTTTTCCCATCTTTCTGGCAATATAAGGATTCCGCGTCAAGAGAACTGCTAATCATTTTGAGGCCAGTAACGAATTGAGCCAATTTCGCATACTCTGTTTTAAAGCATATATTCCAGATATACCATTCTGGATCGATCGAAACAAAAAGTAGTCAGACGGGGCAAGGTCTAGAACATAAGGCGGGTGAGGCAAAACTTTTCAACTATTTATTTTTTAAATTGTTTATAACAGTAGTTTGCAACATGTGGCCGAGCATTATCATGATGCAATACTACGTTTTATGTCTGGTCGCATATTCTCGGTGCAAGGTGCTGGGTTCGATTCCCAGCCGTTGCCACTCAAACAACACCAGTTTCTGGTAATTATTAGTTTTCTTTCTGTCCTTTATAACTAATATTTATCACAGCTCCCTTCTTCGGTGGTATAACATTCAAACGCCACCGAAAAAAAATAATTAAACAAAGGCTTAAAAACTAATGCGCCTACTCACCACCAGAGGCGCTGCAATGCTGTACTAAAACAAACATAATGCGCAATTGCAGAGTTGTGATATAAAGCTTTCTTCTTTCACCACCTTTACTTCTTCTTATTTATAGGCATATTAATTGCCTGAGTGTCGGCCAATGCTCGCATCAAACGAATCAGTTGCATTCGGCGCTGGTTCTCTGTGATGCGTCCAGTTTTCAGCAGTTCATAACAGATAGGACTCTTTTCATCCCATATTTGACTTTGGTTCCGATTGTTCTAATCGATAACAAATGCAATGGATCAATTTTTCCATTTCATGTATTAGAAAACAAAAAAAGAAATTTGTCAAAAACATATACATACATACATTATGTAAGGGGTAAGAAAGGGAAAACATTCAGTTTTGCTAGTTTGTGTGCCTGTTGTTTTAACGATATAAAAAAAAAATATCTAATTGAGTAATTGCTGCGTAATATAACCCTTAAAGGATAAAAACGAATAAAAGGGGAATTTTGTATTTCAAACTTACTTTAAACTTTAATATCTAGTAAATTCAAAATTTATGTATTTATTTTGATCTAAATAGATTTTGCAGTTTAGTTCACTCACACAATTATTTGAGAAATACTATTTCCATAAAACGATAGATATTAACCGCTGGTAAATTGGGGAATTGTAGCCCCTGTAAACTAATTAACTTTTTAAACTAATGAACTAAATAATATTTTCTGCGATGATATTTAAAATATCTTTTTAACAGAGATTCGAAAAAAATTAAAAGCATTTATTGAACAATTTTACTGAAATTCCGATTGCTAACCTAACTAACCGATAAGCACTGCCTGCAGGCCTCTACGTTTTCTGATTTTACCCATATTTATTTAAGGGTAGTCGTAAAGCAGATACATACATAACCTGCTAATCAAGACAATAGTTCGTGTATATTTAAATAATACTAAAACGTTTTCAGACAAAAGATACAAACAAATCAGATTGAGCCATGTAGACAATAAAATTTTTAAATGTAAGTTTACCAATTGTCAAACAGTTTGATTAAAAATATACCTTTTGCTACTTTTTGATTCTAAAACCGCAAATTTTAAATTAACAATGACATGAAAGAGTTTAGTAGAATAAAATAAAATTTAGAAATACCAATCAATTCTGAATACGGAAAATTCATGCAAAAATTTAAATTCTCTATAATTTATTATTAGTTTCTCGACATTTTCGCAAAAAATGTTTATACACCTCCTTACAAACCATGAGCGCTATTATTAAATTAAATTCCCAAGATGTAAACTGGCCATTGTCAGGAATAAAATTTATATAAATCTGGCATGTATGATAAATAAAGTCCTATTTCGATCGGCCTGTCGTGTGTCGGCTTGTATGAAATTGACTAAGAAAGTGATTCTAATTCGATCGCGTCACAAACATCAGCTCAAATGCATGTTATAGGGAACAAATACCTTTTCTGACTTCTGGATTCCTAAAGCAGACTTTCCTTAATATTTACAGAAATTCTAAATCATTTTTATACCCCATTGGTAAATTGGATCGTTGGCTCGCTGTCCATGTAAAGTTTGTGCGCAGTGTACACATTTTGAAGATATTTCGATAAAATATGGTACGTGATATTTTTTCGGCCCAAGGACGGATGAAATTGAAAGTGGTGGAAATCGACCTAGCGTCCAAACAAATATCCTCCCGAAATTGCGGTTTTAAGATCATAAATGCTTGAATTATGCAAGGAACCAAACAAATTTCATCACAAATGAGTGGTAAATGAAGCCAAATCACATCAACAAATTTTATGCAGATCGGTCCATAATTAGTATTAGCTCCCATATAAGGCCCACTTCCGAAAATCACTTTAAACAGCATAACTCTCTCAAAAATGTTGGTATCTAAATAATATGAGAATATTCGCCAAACATTTTGTTATCTTTTTAACAGTAAAAAAGAAGTTTTCAGAAAACATATGTATTCCTATTACTAACTATGAAGAATGTCCCATAATTAACAGAAGTATACTTATTGCAATTATCACATATTAATCATACGTGGCCAATGCATAAAATATACCTTCAGTTGCTCGGAATAGGAAGTCAATAAAGAACAATCAATAAAATATCAAATTTTTATAAATTTGAAAAACTGTCTAGTGTGAATTAAACATTTTAATATTATAAAATAAAATGTTTGTTTAATAATTGCTCATAAAGGTACGGTCACACTTGGCAAATATTTGCCGAAAAAGACGTAACCACTAAATAAGATATATTTGAACTCGTATATTTATTTAAAAAAGCTTTTCGTATTTAGGCCAAATAACAACAATATTTAGTTTTAATTTATTTGATACTGTTTGATCTTGCAAAAGTCTTGTAAGAGTAAACAACGTTAAACAAATTTGTGCTAAAACAAGTGGTTACGCTTTTTTGAAAAAATATTTGCCAAATGGGACCATGCATTAAGTAATTTTATATCAAACATTTTTATACAAAATTTTGATAATTTTAAAAATTTTTTACAAATTTAGGCTTTCAGAAATTATAAATTTTCGGGGTTGATGAGAAATTAATTATTATCGTTGCAGATTTGTGCCAAGTATCTGTCTCATTAATTGTAATTTGTCTTTTGGAAAGACTCTTATAGCTGTCATATAACTTTGAAATATAAAGCACATTATATTTCAAAGACATTTTTGTAAAGAGATTGGGTATAAAAGTGAAAAAAATTTAATTTGTATCGTTAACATACTTGTTGTAATTTTCAAATATTAATCATACGTCAAACGAAATCAAATCGCACGACACGAATACACATTTTAATTATAAAGTTTTATTATTAAAACGTGCTGCTGAATAATGTAATTTAACTTAACAACATATTGAATAAATTACAACAGTGCTATAACATTAAACCTTTTTGGACATTACTTAAATAACACTTAGATGTTATTATCATAATAATTTCCATTACAAGAAATTGCCTTAAAATATTTAGGCTTTCCACAAACTGAGACTGAACAAAAACGTGTACAAGCATACAAAATCAAATTGGTGGCAATCATTTTCATAAATTAGTCCAATTTTAGTGAAGTCAATTAACACTGTGTCGCAAAAACACAATCACTCTTGTGTTCTGATCATAGTGAACACATACGTGGTCTGATCAAAAAATAATCATTATTTTAATTTTTTTCAAAAAGTATTTATTTTTTCATCAATAAATATCTTGTCCCCTTCAATATAAAATACACTTATGCCAGCGTTTTTTTTTCAATCCTCGAAACACTTATGAACAGCTTCTGTTTCGATTTTTCTTTTATCTCCTCAATCGTAGCAAAACGCTTTCCTTTCATCGGTGTCTTCAGTTTTGGGAAAAGGAAAAAGTCAGCGGGGACCAAGTCCGGTGAATACGGTGGCATGATAATGGTTTTGTTTTTGGCCAAAAGCTCACGCACAAGCATCGATGTATGAGCTGGTGCATTATCATGGTGAAAAATCCATTTTTCGTCTTTCGATAATTCTGTGAATTTCTGACGAATTGCTTCGTGCAAACGGCGCATAACTTCAAGGTAGTATTCCTTATTGACCGTGCGACCTTGTGGCAAGAATTCATGATGCACCACGCCATTGCAGTCGAAATAAACAGTGAGCAAAACCTTAACATTTTACCGTACTTGACGTGCTTTTTTCGGTCTTGGCTCTTCTGGGCGTTTTCATTGATCTTTGGTTTCAACGTCATAGCCATGCACCCATGATTCGTGACCAGGTAATTGAGGAAATCTGGATCGTCGTTGACGTTGTTCAACTGCTCCTGAGCCATGTCCATGCGACGTTGTTTTTGCAATTTTGGAAGAATCTTCGCTGCCTAAACCATCCGTAAAAATTGCTTGGCATGAGCCGAACGATATTGCAACATCATCAGCAACCTCTCTGACAGTGATTCGACGATTATTCAAAATAATTTTCTTTACTGCTTGAATGTTATTATCGGTTAATGACGTGCTCGGGCGACCAGGACGAGCATCGTCATTGACATCTTCTCGGCCTTCCTTAAACCGGTTATACCACAATTGAACTTGTGTTCTGCTCATAGTAGACTCGTCAAACGCCACAGTCAACATTTTAAATGTCCTTGCGCATTCAATTTCATTTTTTACACAAAACTTAATACAGTTTCTTTGATTCATTTTTTCGCATAGTAAAAAATCGAAGAGCACACCAAAACACGACTAACCTTTTGATCTGTGAAAAACAAACTGACAGTCCAAAATGGCTGATATTACCAACATATATAACTGACATGAGTACCAAAAAAATGCAAAAATCGAACATACATACGTAACTCATTTAATTTTAAAATAACGGTTTTTTCTGATCAGACCTCGTGCAACAAATTAAGCGTGTATTTTTTTGTAGCTGTCAGCAAGCAAGTATCCAGGACATTAGACAGAATGAACATTTGCTGTGTTTATAATTTCGTAAATAACAAGTTGCTGCATTGCAAGTGGCAATTGCTTTCCTTTTCGATTTGTACAACAACAACAACGACTACAAATACAACAACCACAACAAACAACAACTCTACTTGTCACATTTCAATGAAGCACAAGTACTAGGAAATTATGGCATCTGACAGCTAAAATTTATTTAATGTTGTCAGTGTTAATGATAATTTCAAGTACTGGGTATTAGAATTTGTTAGAACTGCAATTAGATTGTAATAAAGTTGAATTTGCTTTATGTAATAAATTGGTCATATTGAGTTCTCTTAAATTTTGTAAATATAAATTTTGATTATGGAGGAAAATTTGACAGCAAGAATATATTTTCAACTACCAAACTAAATTGTATTATTAAATTTTAATACATTTCATAAAATTACTTTTTAGTACTAAACTCATATTTACGTCCCCTTGAAAATAGAAGCAGACATGTGTAATACTAAAATGTTGAGGTAAGAATAGTCAGTAAGTAGTAGATACCATCCTGGCAGTGTTATTGAATTGTATTATAATGCATTCAATAGTCCCTGGGCTAATTTATAAAAGCTAGCACAAGTTACACTGACTGCTAGCTACTATATTCAAACTGAATAAAAATATATGCAGGGAAATGAATTTTGTACTAACAATTACGTCATATACTAAAGAGTTCGACTTTGACTTATACTAAAGACTATGCATTATACTAAAGTTCTCGTCTTATAATTAATACATTGTCTCATACTAAAAACTTTGTCTTATATCAACAAACTCGCCTTATAATTATGACTTTGTTTTATACTAAGGACTTCATCATATACTGATGGCATTGTCTTTTATAAAATCGATTTATAATAACAAATTGATCTCATACCAAAGACTTCGTCTTCTACTAAAGAATTCGTCTTACGCTAATAAATACGTCCTCTGCTATGGTAGGTTTTTTGTCTCTCTGCTTACAGTTCACTGTACTTTTGGGACACACGCCAAAAGACTCGGTCTACAACATAATGACTTTTGTAGAAGTTGTCACAATGAGGAGGAAGAGCAGACAGTCACCCACTTCCTCTGCGACTGCCCAGCCCTATCGATGAAAAGGGAACGGATACTCGGGGCACCCTTTCTTTCATGTTTGGGTGAACTATCAGGGATAAATCCAAGATGCATCAACATCTTTGCCAGGGAATCTAGATGGTTTGACAGGGAAGCAACCAATGCGACGAGTTGTTCACTAACGGGTAACACAATGGGATCAACACGATGGACCCAAGTGAGCTGTTTTCAAGAACGGCTGCCCACGGAACCTAAACCTAATAAATACGTCTTTTTTTAAGAACTCGTGTTATACAACAAAGATCGTCTAAAATTTAAGACTTCGTCTTATATTCTGTTTAGTAAAGACTTCGTTTTATACGGTTGCAGAAATCGTATAAATAATTACAATGACTATTATATTAAAAAAAAAAAAAACTATTTAAAAATGTAGAAATAGTTGTGGTAAACATGCAAAACTATATTTTTTCTCTGAGTGTAATAAATACTACGTCTTATACTGAAGGCATCGTTGTATATCGTCCTGAGGCAGGAACTTTTAGCTTCATACATAGTACATTCTTAATTTATAAATAAAAAATAAAAATTACACAATTTGTGATTGTTTTCCGAATTAGTAAACGACCTCATTGTCGTAATTAAACTAAAAAATAACAGCTGAATTTTACCAACTGAGATCATTGAGATCCGACTAACTTTAGCAACTATCACAGTCCTTCAATGGAACCGACAAACATTTACATTATTATACATTTTTTTTATATATAAAAAAAAAGGTTTTCCTTTTATTGTAAATATTTTGATGACATTTATAACAATGGAATGCGTAAAATAAAAACATAACTTAAGATAATAATACTCATAAAGGATAAAACAATCTAAACTTAAAAGGGCTGGATGGTGATACACAACTTAACATTACACATAGACTCCTCACACTCCTGTAACAGTTTGAATGGCAGTCTGACTGACAGTCTCACTGGGTAGCTGGCTGCTTAAAAAAAGGATACAAAAATACAATTTCTTAAGCAACATAAAAGGAATTACTTAACAATGACTATAAATACAATATTATTTTTAGAGCGCAAGTACCCAGAACGTTTACGAACTTAATCATCAAATAGAGACTAAAGATTAAAAGTGTAAAAAGAAACATTTAATGGCACAGATCTGGGAAGTCTGCAAGAAATCTCTAGGAAAGCAATCATCATAAAAATTGTTGTTATTATGAAACAATGTTAAGTTAATCAGAAAGCTTTGATTATATTTAAAGGAAGATACAAAAAAAAACAGACGTTTTATTTTCTCATTAAATATTAATATGTTTGCCTATCAATTCCTTGTTAGCATCACGGTGGTGGTAATAAACTTTTAAATTACCTTTAATTGTTTTATTCTTCTGTCTTTTTTTTTTTTGCTGAACAAAATGTTCAAAATAACAAAAGTTGCAATTGAAGTGTACAAAACTTTTTTGCTTTAAGGCAAACGGAAGGACATTGAACGCAATCCTAGGGATTTTTAAAATGTTTGATGTTGCACTCTGTATACTGGCAGGTACCACAAGAACAATCCTTTGCTATTGTGTTTTGCAAATGTTAATGTTGTAGTGAAATTGCTTTAAAGAGAGGGGTGCCAGAAGTTACTTAGCTTTGGTGGAATAGTTGAATATATGGTTTGTAAAATTTCAGTATAACTACGAAAAAAATAACTGAATAATTTTTGATCGCTTTAAATTCAAAAGCAATTGGAAATTTTCATCATGAAAAAATTTAGAGAATAAGAAGCACATTTTTTACGTTTTATACTAAAGACTATAAAAACTACGTCTTATACTAAAGATTACGTTTTAAACTGAAGGCTACATTTTGAAGAAATACTAAGTCTTATACTAGAGACTATGTGTTATACAAAAGACTATATGTTATACAAAAGACTACGTCTTATACTAAAGACTACGTGTTATACAAAATACTATGTCTTATACTAAAGAATGCGTCTTACACTAAAGATTACGGTTTAAACTGAAGAGTACGTTTTAAACTAAAGACTATGTCTTATACTAAAGACTACGTGTTATACAAAAGATTACGTCTTATACTAAAGATTCTGTTTTAGACAGAATACTACGTTTTAAACGAAAGACTACGTCTTATACTAAAAACTACGTCTTATACTAAAGACTACGTCTTATACTAAATACTACATTTGAAACTAAAGACTACGTTTTAAATTTAAGACTACGTGTTATATTAAAGACGTCTTATACAAAAGATTACGTCTAAAATAAGAAGTAAACCTTTCTTACAAATATTGATCGATCTTAGTTTTTTAAAACTCTTGTTTTTATTTATACAATTAGTCAATGAGCTATAGAGCTCCATTATGTACTCTGCCACAATTCCATAGCCAAACAAAAGCCAAAAACTAAATATTGGCATATTAAATACTTTGGTAGCTGTTTATTTTGCCGCAGTCTTAATTTAATAATAATTACAATAATCTCAGCAAACAGCAATTAGCTGGCAAATAGCAAAAGGTGATTTAACTGTCATAAAGGTGTGGTTTTATGCGTAGTCTTGTTAATGATGATAGAGATTTAGTTAATTTAATAAAATAAGACCAGGGCTTTGCATTAAAACTGTTATCAATTATCTAAGACAAACAATTTTAAAAACGCATAACAGTATTAAAACAGTGAATAGGGAATAATTCGGTAGCTCGTGAGTAGTTTTTAAATAAAGCGACAGTTAGACGGTAAGCGCGGCTGAAATGGGGAATTTTGTTTTGGTACTGTTTTTTGGAACATATGTTCATTTAATATTGAATAAATATTTCATTATTAGCCAACAATTTTAGGTTGCAATTAAGATATTATACATATACAGTATGAACGCAAATACTTCAGTCTAAAACATCTAGACTATTCAAATTTGAAATGCTGTCTTTTATGTTGCAGCGGCATGGGGAAGGTGGGAGTGCCTCCCCAAAGTATAAATAAACAAAAACCAATAGGTAGGCAAGCAATTATCAGTTGCGATCTGAAGATTTTATTGCGATCAATTGCGATCTAAGAACAAGCCTGTACGATACGTATTTATATACACGCATCTTGCAGCTTTCCCTAAATTTTTAATAAGCGAGAAAAGCATTCAATCGCTTATTTTGCTACATAAATATTAAAACATTTATACGATCGCATGTTATGTGAACGATGCCTAATAAAATTCTCATATTTACTACAACCATCAGCATAAAGATATTCAGCATCTTATAACAATCATAATACGAAAGTTCTGTGACAACCAATTTAAATGCAAAAGCTTTCGGATGCACTTTATTCAACTCATTAGGCAAACCCTAATTGCAACAAACCCAGCAAAATGTCCAACATTAAAGAAAACCTGGAAATAGCATATAAAGCCTTTCACAATAATAATTAACTTGGTTTTAAAATAAACTCAAAAATCGTTAATGCAAACAACATTCAAGCTTTCTAATTTAATTTCTAATTTTCCCAACAAACAAGCTGCTGGGTTCCTCCGAACTTAAACTGCACTAGCAACATCACAATTGTAACAAGTTTTGCAAGTGCAATTCTATGTGTATGTGTGTATTTGTAAACACTCCCAGTATTTGTAGGAATGTAAACCATGTTTAAATGGCAACAAAAAGAAGCAAAAGAAATTGTTTAGAATTAGAACAGTCACTGCGGAAATTAATTGCGTGCCTTTTCACAGAAAATTGTATTTTTGTGTTTCCTCTCTCTCTATTTTTATAACCTACACCACCATAGTAGGGAGGGTATATTGGATTTGTGCTGATGTTTGTAACGACCACAAATATTGGTCCAACACCCACCTTAAATTATACCGATCGACTCAGAATCACTTTCTGAGTCGATTTAACGATGTCCGTCCGTCTGGCTGGCTGGCTGTCCATGTAAAGCTTTTGCGCAGAGTACAGATCGCAATTATGAAGATATGCAATAAAACTTGGTACGTGATATTTTTTCGGCCCAACGACGGATGGGATTAAAATTGGTGAAAATCGGCTTATTATTTCACATGTCCCCCATACAAATGTCCTCCCGAAATAGGAGTTTAAGGATAACAAATTTTTGAATTATGAAAGTATCCAAACAAGTCTCACCACAAATGAGTAGTAAATGGAGCTAAATCACATCTAAAAATTTTGTGAAGATCGGTCTATAATTAGCCGTAGCTCCCATATAAGGCCCACTTCCAAAAATCACCTTAAAGAGCATAACTCACTCAAAAATGTTGGTATCCAAATAATATTTACCACAAATATATCTCATATGTATACAAATAATACAATAATATTTTATTGTGATCGGTTCATAATTAGTCGTAGCTCCCATATAACCCCACTTCCGAAAATCATTTTAAAGAGCATAACTCTCTCAAAAATGTTGGATCGAAATAATATTAAACGCAAATATATTTTATATGTATACAAGCAATACGGTAGAATTTTATTGCGATCGGTCCATAATTAGTTGTAGCTCTCATATAAGGCCCACTTCCGAAAATCTCTTTAGCGGACATAAATTTCTTAAAAATGATGGTAGTCAAATAAAATTCGACACAAATAAGTTTCTTATATACAGAAGTAATGACACCTAATTTTATAATGATCGGTCCATAATTAATCGAAATTCAAATATAAGACCCTCTCCGTAATTGACTCTAAGTTTACAACATATAATATTTATATTCACTGATATCATGACACTAAATTTTTGGATGATCGGTCCACAATAGATGATATCTCCCATATAACGCCCATTTCTGAAAAACTGTTTTATACATATACTAGGTGTAGGGTGTTATATGGTCAGGCTTGACCGACTATACTTTTTTACTTGTTCATTATATTTTTTTTTTTTTGCTGGTTCTTTGTAAAATGTGATCGCGGGAGGCATGTAGAGCGTCGCTTAAAAGTTTTCTTGTAATCTAACTTCTCATCTATCCATTTACAATATATACTGACATTGTTTTCAAAAAGTTGCAACAAAAAAAAAAAAGAGATAAGATTTTATGGTTGAAGGATTTTAAAACTAATTGCAACAACATCTTTTGAGGTTTTATTTATTAGCGGTAGTAAATTAGAGACATTGTCTTGGAAACTGTCAAAATATGTTGAAACTAAAATGTTGATTGTGGGGTAAATGTTATTGAAAGTTATACAAAAGCATAAAGTGTAGAAATGCTTATACGACTATGTGTAAATAATTCTAGAGAATTTTTTCACAAATTTAATATTCTATTTACGATTTAAGATGGCAAATGTAATGAAATTATTTAATTGAAAATGTCAATAGTTTTCAACACATTTAATCTTTTGATTAAATGAAATGATAAAAATGAAATGCTCCATATATGTAATGGCATCACGTGAGAACTGCTGGAGCGATTTGGCTGATTTTATTCAAAATTTTCAGGAGATGGTTTGTAAAAAAAAAATTAAAAAATTCCTGGTAAAACTCTGAAATTTTAAGTTTTTAATAATTATTGCCTCCTTTTCACTTCTCATTTTTCTTAATAAGAGACATTTTTTTAAGAAACTTGAAGAACTGACACCAAAGCCTTCTTTTCACTTCTCATTTTTTTTAAGCATGAGAAAATTTTAGCAAAATTCACCTATGAAACCAAGTGATCTACAATTTAATTTTAAACGCGGCCAATTTCCAGTTTGCCTTGAATTCGAAATGACGATGAATAAGTCTCAAGGACAATCTTTAAAAGTGTGTGGGTTAAATCTAGAATCCCATTATTTTTCCTACGGTCAATTGTATGTTGCGTGCTCGAAAGTCGGTACACCGTCAGGACAATTTATTTTCTGCCCCAATAGAAGAACAAAAAACATTGTTTACCATCAAGCTTTAAAATGCTTTTTTTGTTTTTTAATTAAAATTTGTTTCAATTGTTGTTGCATATAATAATAATCGAATTTTGAATAAAACTTTTTAAGCAATAAATTGATACAAATTTTTGTTATTTTTTCTTTTACTGAAATTTTTGTGTCTTAATTAATACAAATCATTATCTAATGAATACCGAGCAAAGCCGGGACGGTCAGCATTCACTATGATTAGTACTTAAGATTTTAGATACGGTGTTTAATCATACAGATGGTTAAAACATTTAGTTTGCACAAATAAATAAATGAAATTAATCTCTAAATATACTGATAGTCAAATATTTGATGTAAACTAAACGATATACTCGTATCTTTAGTCATATATTGTGCGTATGTCTAAAAAAATGCGGAGTTTTTTAAAACTTTTAGCTTTTATTTTGAAACATTTTTACCATATAAATTTATTGGCCATTACAAGTTATCACCTTTTTTCATCTTTCTGGCATAATATGTATTCCTTGCTAAATAAATTGCTCTTCTTTTGAAGCAATGAACGAATCAAGTCATTTTCAGATACCCTATTCCGAAGTGCTACGTATCGCAGAGAGAGCGTTCTGCATAGTTCAAAACAAATATTAGATGAAAGAGCTAATGTCAGGGCAAAACTTCCCAACCACTTCTTTCGAAATATTTTTTTTATAAAGTACAAGTACCAGTCTTCAATTTATTAAAATATATAATATACGAGTAAAAATATATAAAAATCTAAAATTTTTCTACAAATTTCTGGTATACCTCTCGTCGGATGCGATGAGACTGTGGGTTGTATGGACGACTCTGAAAGAGTAGAGCGAGTTGTCGCAGGTGCCTTTATGCAAGATTTTGGATAACATTTATTTTCGCCTTTCGCCCACATAATTACTAATAGCTCCCATATAAAAATCACTTTAAAAAAACAAGTGAAACCACAAAAATGTTAAATAAATATCGATATCAAATTGATATTTTATACCGATCAGTTCATACTAATATGGTAGTTATATTCCTGGATTTCTTTAGCTATCAGTACATAATTGGCTCCTAAATAGATCCTAAATAAAGTAAACTTCCGAGTAGTTTTACAACAATCATTTAACTCTTGTAAACAATGTTATTGAGATGAAATTCAACCTAAATAAGCCTAAAATGCATAGAAATACTCGATTTTGAAGCAGTTAGTCCATAATAGGTCCTCTTCCCCTATGACAGCTATAAAACACTTGTACATAACGTTATTGACATGAAATTCAGCTAATATAAGCCTCACCTTATAATCGTACCCTTTTTAACTCTTCCCTAACCTGGTAAATATAAAAAAAAAATTTTTTAAACCAATTTTTATACCCACCTCCAACAAGATGGGGGCTATATTATGTTTGTCATTCCGTTTGTAACACATCGAAATAATGGTCGTAGAAAAAAAAACATAGCACAATGAAATTTTTACCAAATATTCTTTTGATCTACGGTTTGATATTGAAAATGGGCAAAATCGATCCAGTAGAATCCGAGTTATAGATCAAAGTTTCGGACTATCTCGATAATTTTCAAATATTTTTTGCTATTTTCTTCAAATATAATGCAAATAATATCATAAAATTTTGCACATTTTATTTTTATTTCTTATAGAAGGAAAAGTCCCGCTGAAAATGGTAGGAATCGGTCCACGTTTTCTCATAACCCCCATACAAATGTCTTCCCGGAATATGACTTTATGGTACATAAATGTCTATAGAAAAACCATATTCATACAAAATTCTGCAATACTAAGTTTCATGCAAAGAGATATCTCAAAACGAAGTTTTTTTTGCATCGGTCCATATTTTGACCATAGACCCATACAAAGACCATTTCCAAAAATCACTTAAATTAGCAAAAATCTTTTGTAAAAATCACTATCAAGTTGAAATTCAACAAAATTAATCCAAATGCATATTTAAATCGTCGCATCAAATTTCATGATAATCGCTTCATATTTTAACGTAGCCCCATATAAAGTCTAGTTCCAAAAATCTGTTAAATACGCATAAATCTCTTATGAAAATTACTAAGAAGCCGAAGTTCAACAGAAGTAATCCGTATATACATCTAAATTGTCGTTATAAATTTCATGATGATCGGTCCATATTTGACCATAGCTCCCATATAAAGTTCACTTCCGGAAATCACTTAAATACGCATAAATATACATAAAAATCATCGTACAGAATTTCATGACGATTGGGCCGTAATAGGTCATAGTTACCTTATGAGGACTATTTCCAAAAACTCATTAACTTACATAAACATTCATATCAAAACGAAATTTTACACAGATCAGTTTTAAGTATGTATAAATTTCACTATTGACTTTTGTGAAAGTTGGGCCATAATTGGTCAAAGCTCCCATACAACCTCAACTTCCGAGAATAACCACAGAGTGAAATAGGGACAATTTTATTGTTACAAATTTATTGTTTGTTAAAGTAAATCGCTTTATGTTACACGCTGCAAAAATATAAACAAATTGTAAATTCTTGATTCTTGGAATGTGCATAAAATTATTATAAATATCGTCATTGAGGTGAAATTCTACTAAAAAAACCTTAAATTAATAGAAATTACGGTACAATAGTCTGTGAAGTTCGCCTAACAATAGGTGAGTTGGCGGTGTGTATATAAGACTCAGCCCAGCCGAGTATAGTACTCTAACATCTGCTTAACTGAAATTATCTTTCCACCATTTTTTTTTTTTTGTTAAATTGTATGTCAATGTAAACACTCTTAAAAGATTTCTACATGTTAAAGTGATTTCCGAAGAGGCCTTATATGGGAGTTTTGATTAAGTAGGGATGGGCCGTTATAAAATTAAGTTTCATAATATCTATACATATATGTAAAACTTTTATGTGCGAAATTTTATTTTGATACCAAAATTTTTAAAAGACTTATGGTCGTTCAAATGAGTTTCGGAAGTGGAACTTAAGTAAAAGCTATGGTCAAGTATGGATCGATCTGCAAAAAAATTGTTGAAGAGATTAAGCTTCATGTAAAACTTTTTCCTGGAGAAATTTGTTGGGGTACACGCATAAATCAAACATTAATCACCGTTAAACCCCTATTTCGGGGAACCTGTACTCTGCGCACAAGGTTTACAAGGACAGTTAGCCAGACAGACAGACGAACATCGTTAAATCGACTTAATAAGCACCTCCCCACTTTTGTATTATAATTACAACAAAACAAAATATGACTCAACCCAAGAAAATATACATATACTTGGATTCATACATACATATATTCATTTTTATTTTTAAACATAAGCCCGTGAAAATACATATAAGTTTACTAACAAATTACATATTTATCTGTAAGTAGTCTTTAATAGTAACACTGTTACATATTTTATACTTTAAGTACACGCAGAGAAAACACATGGTTGGGCATGGTTACGACAACTACACTGTGTTTTTGGTAACAATATATTGTTGTGGTACACAAATAATAGTTATTTTGAAATTATTTTAACAATAATTTAGTTACAATAAACATTTTTCTGTTTATCGCAATTATAAAATTGAATATGGTTCACACTCAAACATAATTAGTTGTTTACCACAATTATTGAATGATAACTATTCAAACATACTATGTTTTACAAATATTTGGAATTACATATAACCATTAAATGGCAAGTTTCTATATTTGTACTCATATGATGTTTGAAATGCAAACAAAATATGCTTAATATTTATAATATTTTGTTTTTACCATTTGTAGAATGCTTTTGCATCAGTTCAGTAGTTTGTCTGCGTGATATCGGATTTTTTATTTGTATTTAACTGTTTCAATAATGAAAAAAAAACAATTCATATTTAAATTATACTAAATATTACTACAAAATACAAAAACGTCAAAGAAGTGTAAAAGACCTAAACAAAATGTACATCAATAATCTTAAATATCACAAAATAAAATTCTAATAAACAAACCGAAAAACAAATGTGAATTTTTTTTATATACGTTGAAAGTGCACAAATATTTCTTTCTATTTACAAAGTGTTTGTAAGTTTTTTGTTTAAAAAAAATGTAGAAATAATTGCGATTTACGTCATACAAATTATTGTTTTATACATAACGATTAATTTGGTTTTCATTAAAAATGATGTTATGTTGTAATTTTCAAGTTGTTCATCATATGAAGATGAGAAATTTCCATAACAGTTTTTCATGATTATGATTACTTTATATCATAATATTATTACTTTTGAACATAATATGATTACTTTAGATCATAAAATGATTGCTTCAGATCATAATATGATTGCCTTAGATTATATTATGATTACTTTAAACTATAGTATGGTTATCTTGGGTCATAATATGATCATGTATGACAATTTTATGATTATATTAGATTATAATATGATGCTATAATATCAAATTATAATTAACAAGAAAATATTATAATGAAATATTACGATGATAATTAATCATAATATGATATTTCATGGCACTTATATTCATCATAAAATGTTTTGACTACAATCATAAATCGTATCATAATATGTTGCTACCAAATTATGTTTACCACAACCATGTTTCTTCTCTGCGTGTACTTTTTAATTTTTTTTTTCTTTTTTTCAAAAAACCAAAAAATTCGAATTAAAATTATGTTGGCTCTTTTTCAGGCTTTCTTAAAAAGTAATTTAACTTTTTCTGGCTTTTTAAAGCCCATTTACCAACTGGCAGCACTGATTATACCAAATGTGGCCACGTAATTTCAAAAAAGGAAAAAATCAACACTTTTGCTGACTGTGACATTAACACATGTGAATTTTCCCATGACTCTGTTTCTGAATTTCTTTTTTTCTTGCGTTATATTCTTTGGTTTAAATTAATTTTTAGCACTAACATGCTATGCTAGTTCGTATATGTACATACGCATAAATAAGTACAAACTTAGTTAGTTAGTTAGTTGTAGGTAGTTGTTGGTAGTCTAGTATGTATTTTTTAATCAACTAATTTATACATTTTCAAATGTTCATGAAATGGAAAATGGCGTGTAAAGTGATGCGTTTATATTTTATTCTTTTCATGCGAATACTAAAGTACATATGCAAATTAGGACTGCTCTTCAAAAAAGATATTAGTTTAACCTTTAGTATCTAAACCTAACTGATGCCAAATATTAAAAGGTTTTTTAATCTTTGAAATAATTGAGCAAAATGTTGATACTGTAATTTTGGTACTCATGCTAGAGTAAGAGAAGGAGGTTCCAGAAGTTCGGAAATCGATTATTTATAAGTTATAATAAAGTAATATATAACTATAATTAAGAGATTATAATTGTGCATAACCAAATGAAAAAACAGTTGGAAAGCAAACATTTTAGGATTAATGAAAAAATGTAACACGAACAAACAAAGCGTTTTAATTTTATTTTAAATTTTTTATTTCAAAAATAATTCTTGATGTGATGCCAGCAAGTTCTACGTATCCTCATCGAGGAATTGAAAGTACCTAATGACTGTTTATCATCTGATTGTAAAAAGTGCAGATAGGGGGGGATCAGTATGACGTCCTCTGTCATCATCTCTCTAATCCTCGGATCATTAGTGATCTTAAAGTATCGAAATGTCTTGTCAACGTATTGATAGTTATACATATGCGTTGGCTGCATACCTATAAATTAGAAGGATCCTCTGAAAAGAGTTGTTTGTGCAGGATTTGCTCAACTTTAACAGCTGTCGAGCGACAATTTTTTTTTGCAGAAAGAGAACCTTAGAAGTTTTGAAGCACAAACCATTCCTTTCCAAAAAAAAATCTTAAGGATATACAGCTCATATATGAGCTCATTTAAGTTCTAATTCTCATAAATGTGAACACACTGTAATGGTCCATAAAGAGTTTTTACCCGGAAGACATTCTGCCGTATTCATAAAAAATAAAGTAGGTTTGAAGTGTGCTTTTAGACAATATTTTACAATACAAAATTTTCTTAAAGTACATTTGAAGTCTACTTTAATTTTTTATGAATAAGGGCAAGATTGAAGCACAGGTTCCCTGCTGTAAGTCACTCGTTATTAAGTATAGACTAGACTATAGTTTTTGAAGAGACAGGGAATTTTCAATGACTTCTGTACAAATTGTCATGATGACAAGAGGAAACTATTAAACTCCTTCTCTGTCGATTTCGAGCACGTTATATAATTCTGTATGTCATTGACGATTTATGATGCTACTTAAAGGATTTTTCGTGTTCTTTCGATGTACAACCTGATTAACTGGCGCGACAATGTAAGGCATCAAATTGTATATTATATGTATATTACGGATTGCACTCATAGCTGCGGTTGTTCATCTAATAAGTCGTTAGCTGACCGAAAGCCGAAACATTTATCTCGTCGGATTGTAGTCTTAGAAGAATTTATCTCATCGAATTACATTCAAAGCTATTGTTTTCCATCTAAGTAGTCATTAGCCGACCAATAGCCTATTGTACCTTGTCGGATTGTTTTCCTTAATTAGTTCTAACCACAGTGCACAATAAAGCATAAGGTAATATAATCAAAGATTTATTCTGTTAACTACCTGATCGTATACTGAAGATAAAAGACAGTTCTGTGGTAATATTTCGAAAGGAAGCAGACCTCTGAGTAACCTGGAAAAACTGCATCACAAATTGACTGATACTTTTGTATATTGATGAAATCAACTAAATTAGTAACAAATATGCAAAATGGTCATGGACAATTTCGACAATAGAAAGAGTATGTGCCTGGAAAGCTTCATGCATTACCCTCAACTGTTTACTTTGTGAATCAATAAAACAAATAAAATTTCAAAGCAATTGCTTTACTTTTAGTTCAAATATAGTTTAAGAACCGAACCGCGTTCCAGTTATTCGATGGAAACCATCTAAAAAAAATCTATTTTTTTAGAGCCGCTATAATGTACATTGTATGAATAGCCATATGACTTTAACAATAAACTCTACTATATAACAATAACAACAGCAAAAGTAACGGTAATACAAAATTAACAACAACGACAACATACTTACTCGTACAACGGTAAACAATGTTTAACTGTAGTTACGAGTTCTCTTCGTGTGACTGGTTTTCATGGTTGAAATAATAAATATAAAAAATACGCATTCTCATTGTTATCGTTATTGTTACGCATGTATATATGTATATCGTCAGCATAAAGGGAAAAGGATATAGCAAACATTTTAAGAATTCTACAAATTATTAATAATTATAAAAATGTAAATTCATCGAGAAATTAATAAAATACTGACAAATATTTGAGTAACACTAGACAAATCAGCTTTTATACTTTTATGCTTTCCAATATAAAATGTTTAAAATTGTAGTTTTAATTAAGACTTTTTGCATTGTAGCCAGCGATATCCTGTTTATAAGTGTGAAATTTACATTTGCAGCTTTCATGTGTAAATGTTATGTGTACAGTTACAAAATGACACTACATTTGCACATAAATCCACACAACTGTTACTTACACACACACCCTCACACACATACATACACACAAATTATGGTTAAATTTTAACACACTTCCATATTATTATGTTTTCGTTTTTTTTTTTTTTTTGACATATTTTTTCGGTTAAATAAACACACAACAGCAGGACATTTAAAATACTCGCATAGTTAAGTGAATGTAGTGTTACATCTTTTTCAACAGCATTAAACTTTTAAATTTTTAAGCATTTGTTCAGCGTTTTCTTTTTTAAATTAAATTTATGAAAGTTTTAACTTTTTTCGTAAAAAATTAGTTGTGTCGACAGTTTTTTTTTTCATTTTCGACCTCTGCATGTTGTAGCCAATACTTATTAAATGGAAGAAATACCGCTGGAAGATGTTGATCAACCTTAATGGGTCAATGGGTGGAACGTTAGATTCAGCAGACAAACATAGAGTTTCGTGTTTGACTTTAATCAAAACAGCGGGTTTTCTTTTTCAACCCCGGAAACCTACAATTATCCTTCTTAACGGACTTAGCAGTGAATAACCTGATTTTCAACCCGAAAATTCATTCATCAAATTCATCTAATAAAGTAAATTTCGAAACAAACGGCCATAATTGAGACACAAATTATTCATAATTCAATGAGAACAATTTCTCCAAAGACAAGTCGATGTAAAATTATGATTCCAACAAAATTGTTCATTCCATTATTTTGTATGCATAGCAAGGAATCTATATTATATTATACTTCCAATTCGACCTTGCTTCCAATGAAGCAAGTAACTAGTTCATTAAAAAATGTATCATATCTGCTGATAATTCAAAATTAAATTGAGACAAGTTTGCCAAAACTTAACACATGGAATATTAAGAAAACCTTCGAAGCAACGATAAAATATTTTATAAGGGACTTGACTATCAGCTGTTGATATTGACTGCTATTCACTATATCACCGATATATAGGGTGGTCCATTTAGATGCTTGTTTATTTATTTAAAATTAAACATTTAAGAACAATTACTATTTTTAGTTGAACTGTTAATTTTTTAAATTTTTTGGTATTTCTTTAGTCAGGCTCAAGTTCATTAAATTTAATTTTCTTTAAATTATTTTTACTGAAGGTAGGAATTGTTTTACAACTTGAAAAAAAAATTTTTTTTTTATTTGATAA
The DNA here is from genome assembly GCA_950370525.1 of Bellardia bayeri. Taxonomy (NCBI): domain Eukaryota; kingdom Metazoa; phylum Arthropoda; class Insecta; order Diptera; family Calliphoridae; genus Bellardia; species Bellardia bayeri. Next base: position 60,049,729 of record OX493265.1, read on the forward strand.
TTTTCTTGGCTGGGATTCGAACCTGGGTTGAATTTACATGTTTCGAGAACAACCACATTCTCTCATTTAAGATTGAAGTAAATATAAGAATCTATATTTTGACAAAAAAAAAAAAAACAAAATTTTACTTGTATTTTCATTTAAATGTTTTTGATCATTCTTTCGATCTTTGCTGCCGGCATTTCGCGAAAAATATTGGCTTTCAAGTAATGATAGGAACACAACTGGGATCAACGAAGAATTTTGGGTAGCGAATATTCGTTTCTAAAAATACAAGACAATTGTGTATTTGAAAATATACACAACAACGGCATCAGCTGAATTCCTTTTATGAGGAAAACTCTGAAATGGAGCCTATATCTATTTCTTACGACGGTGACGGGGTGACCATGTTTCGGTTTAGTTTTTAATGTTTTAGTAAATATAGGATTTGTGCTGATGTTTGTAATGCTCATAAATATTAGTCCAACAACCATCTAAAGTTATACCGATTGACTCAGAATCATTTTCTGAGTCGATTTAACGATATCCGTCCGTCCGTCTGGCTGGCTGGCTGGTTGTCCATGTAAAGCTTGTGCGCAGAGTACAGGTGGCAATAATGAAGATATTTCGATAAAACTTGGTACGTGATATTTTTTCGGCCCAGCGACGGATGGGATTGAAATTGGTGAAAATCGATCCCCCATACAAATGTCCTCCCGAAATAAGAGTTTAGCGATAATAAATTTTTAAATTTTGGAAGTATCCAAACAAATCTCACTACAAGTGAGTAGTAAATAAAGCCAAATCATATCTACAAATTTTGTGAAGATCGGTCAATTCAGCAAGTATAAAGGTACGGTAAATATTTGCCGAAATAGACGTAACCACTAAATAAAATATATTTGAACTCGTTTATTTATATAAAAAAAACTTTTCTTATTTAGGCGAAAGCACAACAAATATTTAGTTTTAATTTATTTGATGCTGTTTGATCTTGCAAAACTCTTGTAAGAGTAAACAACGTCAAACAAAATTTGTGCTAAAACAAGTGGTTACGCTTTTTTGAATAAATATTTGCCAAATGTGACCTTACCTTAAGTGACGCCTAATTTTATACTGGTCGGCCCATAATTAGTCAAAACTCCCATATAAGACCCTCTCTGTAATTCAGTTTAACTTCCATAAATATTTCAAAAGTATTTATATCGAGATAAATGGGTCGATTACGGATGGCAACTGAACCTCAGTGGAGTTGACAGTTGCCAAAAACATATTAGAGATGGCAACTGACAACTGTAAGCTGTTAACTTCAGTTGCCGAACATGGCAACCTAGAATTTGTGGTTGCTTTGGTTTTTATTTTAAGTGGTAAATTTTAAATGTTAGTTATTTTGTTGTTAAACTATTTATAAATAAACTAAATATAAATGTTTGTTTTCTACTCAAAAATTTGAAAAACAACTTGGGTTGCCTATTAGCAACCCAACTCCAGTTTAGTTGCTATAAACAATCGACCCAAAAGTTTAACATACATAACATTTATATTCACAGAAGTCATGACACTAAATTTTTGGATGATCGGTCCATAATAGGCAATAGCTTCCATATAACGCTTATTTTTTAAAAACTGTTTTATACATATACTGGGTGTAGGGTATTATATGGTAAGGCTTGACCGAGTATACTTTCTTATTTGTTTTTACTTTAATTATTTTTTTATTTTTACTTTATTTAATTTAATTTTGTTAATGTTTATTGTTTTATGAATATATATTTCTTTTAGATCTATCAGCTGTTGTACAAAAACAAAAATATACTAAATAATAGCTGTCACTTATAACAGATGTATTTTTTTTCGTCGTTGTTGCTTTTCATACGACTTATCGATCTGGCTTATCAATGGTCGCGTTTCATGCAATAACATTACTGAGTCTCAAGGTTTTGGATCGTATTGGTCTTTAATTACATTTATTTTCAATTTTAAAAGTGATTAAATCACCTCGAAATATTTTTAGAGCAATTCGATCTCAATAGCTTATACGTTGATATAATCCTTTACAAATTCCATCGAATACTCTATAGAAGAAGTTTAGCTTCACAATATCGTTCTACAGAGCGCGATGTGAATGTCTTTTGAAGTAGTTCTGCTTTTACTCGTCCCAAAAAATATCAATTGAAATAAAATCCGTTTTTATACAATAATAATTAGTTCGCTTTCACAATCTTCAATTCTGACTCGTCAAGGCAAGTATTTTTGGATGAGCAGGGAAAATAGAATAAAAGGGGTACAAACTTGATGCTACTAGTCAATTTTCTTATTTCCCTTTGTTTTTTCTTTTTCTTTTATGCATGTTGATTTGCATTAAAAAGTATGAAAATTGAATTGTCGCGTGTGAAAGAAATGGCAAGTTCAAAAAAGAATTGAACATAAATTGGTCAGTTAAAACTGAAGAGTGTGAAGCAGGACTAAAATAAATATTGAAACAATAGATTATTATATATATCATTATTAAATTAGCAAGTATTCATTCCCGTAAAATAAAATAACAATAAAACAAACTTAGACTTTGAACACAAGAACAGACCGTTAACATATCATTTGAAATTTGAATATGATATTTATTCTATTAGATAAAATTTGATTTAATATTTTAAGCCATAAAATGAAAACCAAGAAAGTGAATTTTCGATCGAATTTTGAACGTATTAAAGCTTTTGTCCAGCTTGTTTGATACATCGAGACATCACGAAACAGTTCGAAGGTCTGTACAAATTGAGTTTGTTGGTTTTTTTTAATGTAAATATACATATTTAAATAAAGTAACAAACATAAAATAATAATGGGAGAAATAATCGATTTAATTGTAATCTAAAAATCTGACTATGACATTTCCGAAACTTTTAGTCGACTTGTTCCATTTAACGATTTTGCTGATGCTAAAAGAATGACGGGAAGGTGAGGATAACATATACCTTCTTCGGTCACCAAACGGTGACTGATAAATCATGTCTCTGGAATAGTGATTTTTGAGGGATATGTACTACACTAACTGGACATATTGGTTACATAAGATTGATGACGATGCTTGAATTTGAACGTAACCTAATGAATGCTTGATTTAAAGTGATATTATTTCATTTAGTTTTTCATAATTTCTGAAACTTTAAATATATATACATAAATACAATTAATTTTTTACGATATTGTAGTAAATGTATAGTTTCTTTTATCATGTGGTAGCAAACATAAAACCACATGTTCAGCAAAAATTAAACTTTCTTAATAAAAAGTTACCAATATGAAAAAACACATACAAAAGTTTACAAAATAAAAATATTGCTTTTATAAACAAATGCGTGTAAAGTTAAAACAAAATTTCATGTTAAGAAAGCCCATTATAGTTGATACCAAAACAATATAATAACAAGTAAGAATTTATATTCGGCTGTGCCGAATCTTATATATCCACCACCAGTAGTGTGAGCTATACATACTTGGAACAAATTTGGACAATTAAAGATTTTCCATATGGGATTTATTACATAATCTGGGACGTTCCTCATAAAATATGTTACTGCATTTGAGTATTATGGTGAATTTCATTTCTCACTAACGATATATTTTAGAGTTCTTTTGGGTATGCGAGTTATTCTGGAAAATTATACTTATGGACTGACCTGCACAAAATCCAGTAGAAAGAATTTTTACTTACATATAACTGATTTGTATAAAATTTCGGTTCGATATCGATATTTTTAAGATTTACAAGTGGGTTAATGTGTTTTCCGGAAGAGGCCCCCATAAGGAACGCTGACTTACATCTATATATGGATTAATTTTGTCCAATTTCAACTTATTAATAATGTTCATAAAAGATTTAAGTTATTTTCGGAAGTAGAATTTATTTGGAGACCTTGAGCAAATATGAACCGATCATCTTTAAAGTCGATACGGTGATTTGCTTACATATTTGAGTTTTTTGTGTCGAATTTCCATATGATAATAATTGTCTAAGAAATTTATGAGCAATAAGTTATTTTCAGTGGACTTTATATTTGGTAACTAATAGTCATAAAATTCGGTACCCTGATTTAAATGTATATACAGATTACAAAATCGTTGGCGCAGAAGTGTCGAAAAATGGTCGAAAAATATTATCATGTAATAAGTATGTCTGAGTCAAAGCTGCACGCTGTGAAAAATTAAGATCGCTTAACAGATCCAGCCTCTAATATATCGCAAACAAAAATGCGTTCTTTATTAACTTCTCCAACTTTTCTTTTGGTACGTATTTCTATTCATGCTAATACTATATATAGCAAATACTGCCGCCGTTGGTCAAAAAATTCCCAAAATATGACGATGTTAAATTTTGGTTTATATAGGCGACGCTCCTTTGTCCCCTCACAACTTTATATAGTCAAGAATTTATTATTTCGTTAGAATATCCTATTGTGAAAATTTAATGACGATCAGTCCAGTAGTTAAGAATATATTACGATTTTTAATTTTCCTAAAAAGGGGCGTGGTCCCACCAACTTTTCTCTTGGTGCGTATTCCTAATTATGCCAATACCATATGTAACTACATATCATAGACGTAGATAAAACAATTCCTAAAATATGGCGATTTAAGTTTTTAGGTTATATGGGCGGTGCCACGCCCCTTTGTCCAATCAAAACTTCATATAGCCTATTATTCCTTCCAGAGTCACAGTAACATGCTGTGACTATAAAGCACAAACAAACAGACAGACATTAATTTTTATATATATAAGTAGATTTATGCGCATTTAAATTATTTTCGGAAGTTGACTTTATATGGGGACTACGGTTAAATATGGACTGATGCAAACCAAACACCGTTTTAAAATCTCTCTTTACATGAAACTTATTAATACTGATTTTTGTATGGATACTGCTTTTCTATAGACATTTATGTACTATAAAGCGAAATTCCGAAAATACATGAGAAATCGTGGACCTACTCTTACCATTTGCAACAGGCCTGGTTCTTTTGTATTAAAAATATTTTGTATTAAAATTAAAAATAAAATTTTATGATATTATTTGCATTATGTTTGAAGAAAATATTAAAAAATTTCTGAAAAATATCGAGGTTGTCTGAAATTTTGCTCTAAAACTCAGACTTTGCTATACCGAATTTACCTATTCTCAATACCAAACACTTTGGTGAAACAAAGAATGTTTGGGGAAAATTTCATTAGTCTAAGTCTTTTCGTCGAAGCTCTATTGTGCTTTCAACTGACAGACAGACGGACATGGCTGGATCATCTTAGAATTTTATATATGGCTGGATCATCTTATATCAGCCATGTCACAGAATTTAATTCCGTTCGGAAGTGGAATTTTTGTGGAATTGTAATTTTAAGCATTTCTAGGTTTCATTTCGAAAAATTTGTTCGTTTTACTTTTTCTATAAAAGAAAAAAATCTAATTAATTCCACTTCCGAACGGAATTAAATTCTGTGACATGGCTGTATATATACTTTTTGTTTCAATGAATAATATTTGGATGTGTTACAAACAGAATGACAAACTTAATATTGGGGGTATATTATGTTTGTGATGGATAGAAAAACAAACAAATCGTTTAAGTTGGTACAATTTTTCAGAAAACTATACACAAGAACAGACACATTTAGACAGACATATTTATGTACATATATGTATGTATTTTAAAGACAAACAAATATTATACTCATACATTTGTACGCACTTAAACATTCACAAACACACATTTCGTATACATGAAGCGTAGAGAAAAAGGAAAAAAGTAACGACATTTGGTCGGTCATAAATATGCAATAAATAAAAACTCAAAGGTTCTTTGGGGAGCCATAAGTAGAAGAAAAACAAAACAACAGTCGCAACAAAGAGTTGATGATGAAAATGAAAATGCAGTAGGAAAGCACAATAACAACAACAAAAATAAATAAAATAAAATAAGGGTTTTCTTTAGGCATCTTAAGTAGTCGTTATATGGTGGCTCCCCAAAAAGGACTTGTTTTTATTTTTCTCACACAAAGTGATCGATTTTACATATCGCGTTGGTTGAATAATTCAATAAAATTTTTACCAGAGATTGTATTTAAAAACAAGTTAGAGTGAAATATTTGGCACTAATAAGAAATACAGAAACTACACTGGTTATAGGACTAGAATATCCTTATTCTGTGTTTTCTATTCAGTCTTAGTACAAATTTTATTAGTATTTTATATATTGTTCGAAAGACAATTTTACGACCAAAATAATTTCGTTTACTTGAAATTGCCACTCCACAGTGGTTAAAAGAATAATAGTGTCTACGCATTATACTCCATTTTAGCCTGTAGAAACAAAATACAATTTATGAAAACTTTAACTCATAAAATAGCTTTCAATAATATTTGATAAATAGTTTCATTCCGACCATTTATATACCCCACATACAACGAAAACAATTATTAAACAAGGAGGAATGGGATGGAGACTTGAATATTGGAGGAACGCGAAAAACAAAAGAGGTGATCAACTTTTCATTTACTGGAACATACAATAAAGAGCTGCCAATTTGTAATCGAAAGCTGCATGATCTCCAAAATTTGTGCAAAAAGAATGTAGATAATTCCTCGTGGCTTCCTGTCATTTTTTTGAACTTACAAGGCGGAAAGAAGCGAAATTGTTTAAATGAGCCAGATGTTGCAGAGGAAGAGAAAGAAGACGAATCAATTTCTAGTTATTGTTGATTTACGCAATGTATAACTTAATTTGTCATAATTTTTTGCTTATAATAACCCAAATTGGACAGTAATGAATATGTGCCACTTTCTTAACAAAACTATGAATTAATCACTGTTTTATAATGTTACAAATTGATATTTATTGAGATCAAATATTTTAATAAAAATACCGTAAAATTATTGAATAAAACAGCGTATACCATACAAAATGAAATAGTGTATCAGATACATCATACGAATTCCTTAAAAAAATAAAATAGCCTACATGGAGGACTTGCGCTTTGAATGATATAATTGTGGTCATAAAGGATGCGTAGAATAAAAAAATTGGTCAATTTAAAGACAAGAAACGGCATTAGGTATTCGGCGAAAAATCCAATATGAAGAATTTTTATTTACCGCGATATTGAGGTTTTAATTTTTTGACAAAAACTTTAAACTCTATTTTCTCAAAAACCCAAAAAATTATACTGAGTTATATTGAGGGGATTTAAATATTTTGAAATTTTATCTAATTTTGAGCATTTATAATTGATGTAATTACCGATTCTTACTGTAATTTACAGGGTTTGTCTGATTTTCAAAATAGTCTTGAGTGTAATTTAACAATTTATAAAACTAAAACAACATTTTTCCATATTTCCATAAGTTAAGAAACAGAGTATAAAACAGAGTATACAAAAGGATAAGATATAAGATGAGGCTTTTTTGTTTGAATTTGATCTCAATAATATTATTTACAAACGATTTATGGGTGGCATAGAAGAAATGGACCAATTATGGACTGATAGCTTATAAATCCAGTATCCACTAATGTGGTTTTTATGTATTTTAGGATTGTATTGGTTGAATTTCATCTCAGTAACGTTATTTACAAGAGTTGTATTGTTGTTTAGTAAGCTCGGAACTGGACTTAATTCGGGAGCTATTGCCAATTATTGGCTGACAGCTACAAAATCCAGTAGCATAATTGCCGTATAACCGGTATTGGTATGATTTCTGGATTATCGATTTTTATTAGACATTTTTGTGGGTTTATTTGTTTTTCGGAAATGTTTCTTATATGACAGCTATGACAAATTATGGGCCGATCTTTTTAAATTTTCGAACAGTAAATTTGATGCATATGAGGATATTTCACTTCGAATTTCAACAAAATAACGGTATATTTAAGATATATATTAGTATTAACGTGGATTTCGCAAGTGGACCTTATATGAGAAATATAGACAAATATCGACTGATATTATCAAAATCCAGCAGTTTGATTTTTTCGGAAGAGGGCTTTATATGAGCAAAAGCAACTTTCTTTTTTCATTCATTTTGAATACACACAATATTTTAAAATAATTTAACAGGTGAATCGTGCTGCAGAAAAAATCTCAGTAAAAAAATTTTCTTCGAACAACATTTTTGTTCGCAACAAATAGGTGAATCCATCTTAACTCATATGTTATTTTATAATGAAACTTTTTAAATGTTTTCAGTAATAGTAATACAGTGCACAGTGGAGATGAATTAATTTTTTTGGAAATAAATTAATGAACGACTGGTCCGATCGAAATAAAATTTTGCATGGTCGTAGCCAAAGCGTATTTAAGACTGACCCAACAAATCTTCCAAAAAAAGGAGCATCTTTGTTGACATGTAATTTGTTTAAACTCGTACAGTTTTTTCCAATTTTCGTCCGATTTCCTGAAAATTTTAATTTCAAAATTTTGCAAAAACCTGGTGCGATTTTGTTTAATATCGGCCGATATTCTTCAAAGTTATATTGCTAGTCAGACACTAAAATTTCCCATCATACATAAAACAATTCAAACCCATTTTCAGTCTCCTGTCCGCAAATACGTATGCAACAACAAAGCGTTCTTTATTAATTGAAAAATCATAATAATTAAAATCTATCTTGTATGAAACATAACGATGGTTATGATGGTGTAAACTAATCTGCATTATTCTCAATTATTCAATTTTATTGTCTAGCTAGATCCTTTTTCTCAAATATTTTTGTTTAACATGATCTCCGCTTGCATCTCCTAAATAAATGCTGCATTTATTTCTTCAGTGAAATAACTGACTTCTGGTATTCTTCTAAAAAAAAATTTCCCTCAGAATTTATTTAAATTTCTATCGGCAGCCGATAAATAAACCATTCATGCCACTTATGTAACAAGTATAAAATTGTTGCGCGAAATAAAATGTTGCAATTTGCAAGGAGATACAAATAAATAAATGCCATTGGAAGAATCCAGAAAACCATACGGAATTGGTTTGCAACAAAATTAAAATTAATATTTTTGTTTTCAGTATGTTTTTGTGGACATGAACTTCATGTATGTAACTACTATAGATGAAAAGGAGTTTAATAAACTTATGAAAGGATGTAATTTAACTGAAGAGTTAACATGATTACATTGTTACAGAATACCAATACTGTATATATGTATGTATATACCTATAGATATTCATTAAAAAACTTTTTCAAACTTGCCACAATTTGTTTGTGAAAACTTTATTTCGCATATTTTATTTCCACACTCCTACTTATTTTGCGGGAACTGTCATCGAAATATTAACAAAAAAAAAAAAAAAACAACATATGTTTAAATATCGAATTACATTAAGAAACAAAAGAGAAATCGTTGAAGAAATTTTTCTCTAAGCAAAATACGATGACAAAGTCAAATAAGAATGGAAATTGTCTAAAGAAATTTAATGCTACAAATTTGTGGTAGAAGTTTAGTTTTTTATTGTTGCAAACACATGATATTATACTTGTGTCAATTTTCATTTGTTGTATGTGTTAAACAATGCCCGCGGAAAGTTAATTTTATGCTTGAATGTGCTCTAAGAGGAGGATATTTTGTGAAGCAATATAAAAGAAAAAACGATACATCACCATAGTGAAGAGGGTATATTGGATTTGAGCTGATGTTTATAGCGCCCATAAATATTAGCCCAATGCCCCACCTTAAAGTATACCATTCGACTAAGAAACATTTCCTGAATTGATTTAACCATGGCAGTCCGTCTTGCTGGTTGTCCATGTAAAGCTTGTGCACAACTTACAGTCCGCAAAATTTGGCATCCAAACAAAATTTAACACAAATAAGTTTCATGATGTTACCTAATTTTTTTGTTGACGGTCGGTCCATAACTAGAGTATATAAGACCCTCTCCGTAATTCACTTTAATCTTCATAAATCTTTTAAAAGTATTTATATAGAGATAAAATTTCACAGAAGTCATGGCACTTCATTTTTGAATGATCGGTCCTTAATAGGTCATATCTCCCATATAGCACCGATTTCTGAAAAACAGTTTTGTACATACTCGTTTACTGGGTGTAGGGTATTATAAGGTCGGGCTTGACCGACTATACTTTCATACTTGTTTTCGTTAAAATCAATCGGGGAGGGTTTAACACCCAGTTAGTCAAAGTATGATGTGCTTTGTATTTTAATTATGAATTAAAAATCAAAGTGATCGGCGAAAGTTTTGTATTAAAATTTTAAACAATTTTAGAAAATTAATGAACAAAAAATATTATATCGGCGTCAATGATGTCATTATAGTATACATAGGTTCATAATATAAATATTGCACAGATTCGGCTGTGCCGAATCTTAAATGCCCTCCACCTAAATATAATGAGAAATACAAAAACTACACTGGTTATAGGAATAGAAGATCCTTATTCAGTGTTTTTTAATGCTAATATTTATTAGACATTATTGAGCGTTAACATGATTTTTGGTACGTTTATTTGAGCAATTACAAAACATAGACCGATATTCTTAAATTTCGGAAGAGACAATTTTATACATACATATAGGATATCCCATTTTGAATTTCAATATAATAATTGTACATTTAAGACACATATTAATATTAACGCGAATTTCAGTATTGCACCTTATGTGGGGGATATTGACAAATATGGACCGATGTTTTCAAAATCCAGCAGTTTGATTTTGGAATATACGTAATTGCGCCGTGTAAGATTTTGGATCGGTATCGTTATTTATACGAGATTTATGAGTGTTGAAGTGATTTCCAGAAGTGTGCTTCATATGGTAAATATGGTCAAATATCTACCGAAATGCACAAATTTCTGTAATAGGATTTTTGGGTATATGTAAATAATCTGTTTAAAGTTTTGAGTCGATTTATAAGATATTTATATAAAGATAAATGTCTTTGTCGGATGTGGTCCTTATATAGGAGCTATGACAAATTATGGACCGACCATCATACAATTTAGTACAACAATTTAGATATCTATATTTATACCAGATATATACGTATTTAAATGAATTTTGGAAGTTGACTTTATATGGGGACTATGGTCAAACATGGACCGAACAAAACAAAATTTCGTTTTGCGATTTATTTTTACGTGACACTTATTTTTGCCGAATATCCCAATTTTACAGGCATTTATTTATCATTAAGCCATTTTTCGGGAAAATATTTGTACGGGAGCTATGAGAAATCAGATTTTTACTAGTTTTCTCACACTCTCTTCTTTTGTCATAAAAATAACGTGTACAAAATTTCATGGCAATATCTTAAATATATTTTGTCTTACATTTTAATCCATACCTCTAGTTCTACTATACAGATTTTGCTGATTCTCAATACCAAACTGCTTAGGAGAATTTTGGACGTGAGAGTGTTTTACACAGCCAGACAGACAGACGGCTTAGTATTCCATAAGGATCAATAATAAGACTTTTATAATAAGAATATTTCTCAGTGTTACACACGGAATGACAAACTTATATAGAACCTCATTCACCGTTTATGGTGGTGTAGGGAATAAAAACTTTTTATCTCAAACAATATACCCTAAAAGTATGCCTTACTTTTAAATAATTTATTTGCATCCTTTTATCGTTTCACAACTTTTGTTTACCTCAATTACAATTAAATTTTATCTCTCAATTTCTAAATTATTTTATTGCGTCCTGTTAACAACACTCACAGTAGTAAATGTATATTTTAACTTATAAATCTTGTCTTGTCCCCTTTTATTTCTCTCTTATACAAACATTCATTCTCTGTCCTATAGTCGACAGCTGCCGGCCCCATAAGTTCATCACAATTAAATGCAATTAAAATGTTTTTTGTTCATAACTAAATTAAGCTTAGTGTTGAAATATTATAATTATAATTCTTATGATTATGATTATTTTTATTACTCGTATATTTAGGGGTATTTTTTGTATATGTGGCTGTGAGTATGTCTGTATATTTGTACAATTCACCTAATAGGTCCACGTGGTATTACGAGTGAGTATGAATGCAATTAAAATGGCCTACTTTTGTTTGATGTTGTTGTAGTTTTCTTTTTTTTTGCAAACTCTCTGTTTTTATTTGCAACTGTCTGTCTCAACCTTTCATTATTTTTGCTTAAGCTGTGAATTTATTTGTGTATACGAGGTCTGATCAAAAAATAACAGTTATTTTCAATTTTATCAAAAAGTATTTAATTATTCATCAATAACTATCTTGTCCCCTTCAAAGTAATCCCCCTCAGATATATAATACACTTTTTTCCAATCCTCGAAAGACTTCTGTAACGCGCTTTTTGGTATCGCCAACAGCTCCTGTTTCGATTTTTCTTTTATCTGCTCAATCGTTGCAAAACGCTTTACTTTCATCGGTGTCTTCAGTTTTGGGAAAAGGAAAAAGTCAGTGAAGACCAAGTCCGGTGAATACAGTGGTTGAGGCATGATAACAGTTTTGTTTTTGGCCAAAAACTCACGCACAAGCTTCGCGCAAACGGCGCATAACTTCCAGGTAGTATTCCTTATTGGCCGTACGACCTTGTGGCAAGAATTCATGATGCACAACGCCATTGCAGTCGAAGAAAACAGTGAGCAAAACCTTCACATTTGACCGTACTTGACGTGCTTTTTTCTGGACTTTTCCAGTGGGATGATTGGGCTTTGGTTTCAATGCGACCAGAACGAGCATCGTCATTGACATCTTCTCGACCTTCTGCTCATAGCAGACTCGGCAAACGCCATAGTCAACATTTCAAATGTCCTTGCGCATTTAATTTAATTTTTTACACAAAACTTAATACAGTTTCTTTGGCTTATTTTTTCGAATTATAAAAAATCGAAGAGCACACCATCTTTCAAAAACAAATCGACAATACAAAATGACAATACAAAATGGCTGATATTAGCAACATATATAACAGACATGTGTACCAACATAACAGATAAAAAATGCGAAAGTCGAACATACCTAACTCACGAAATTTGAAAATAACGGTTATTTTGTGATCAGACCTCGTATGTCTGTATATTTTTGGAATTAAAATTTAAGCAAAATTTCACATGAAATGTTAATTTTATAAAAGTTGTATAAATATACAGCCAGTGTAGCACATATTAGTGGATACAAAAACTTTTTATTATGCCCGAAACCCGATAAAATATTTCTTACATAATAAATAAAATTTAAGACACTTGACAAATTAATTAGTGTTGATTAAAAACCAGGTTGAGTTTTTTTCAGTTATTAACATTTGAAAATACCCAAAATATAGAACTCATGTCTTTTGGTGACTTCACTTATGTCAATGATTTCTAAGTTAATTTTAAAAGAAATGAATTTTTTATGTATAAACTAAAAAAAAAATTTATAAATTGGATACCAACATTTATAAGACAATTATGCCGACTTCTGGAGGCCATTCTTATTAGAACAAGGCGAAATAATACAGAAATTTTAATCAAGAAGCCGAAAAAGTCGCAGATACTAAATTGTAACAAAATTGTTCCAAATTGTGACCTGCATTTTAAACCACAAATCTATGCATGAAAGAATTTTGAAACATTTATTTTTTTTTTTTGGAATTTTAAAAATGCCGGTTTTTGATATACACTAGGCAGCACAAATAAGTACATGTAGGTACTTTGTGCACTACTTATTGCACTAAAATAAAACTAATAAAGAAAATTGAAAAATGTTTTTTATCATTTATTTAATGTTTACATAAAAAAATAATTTATAAAACAACCTACACGTACTCAATTTTGCACAACAAAAAAACTTTTTCATATTTAGTCCAAATCACGTTATTTTGTAAAACACTTTTTACAAATTTTGCCATACTCTTCAACAACTTTTTAATTAATTCTTTTTACAAACTGCCAAATCTGGTCAGTCACTTCTCAATCGTATTGAGGTGAGGGGACTTTTTGGCAGGCCACTGCATCAGAAGAAAATTCTGCTCGCTAAGTGTTTTGGATGACAATCCAGCTAAAAATTAACTTCAACCATATGATAGACGCTCTTATCTACAAAATCAGGAAGATGAGTTTGCAAAATACGCAAATAGTTCTCTTTCCTTATTATTCCTCCGATTCTTTGCAGTAGTCTGACGTGCCTCCATATAAAGCAACCCCTTATCATGACGTTCCTACAAACTTGCTCATTGTTTCCTGAACAGGGTGCCTTTGAATTGTCTGGACTTTTCGTCGCCAGCAATATTATTTATCTTCGGATTGAAAACAATTAAATTTGGATACGTCTGACCAGATTATACATTTGCATTCATCTACGGTCCAATTTCTATATGCCTTAACATTGCTGCTTTATCGAAAATGCATGTTTTAATTTTTTAACTGCTAAAATGTAACCAATATCGCGAAGGTTCTTCGTTATTGTACGTTATTTATTGTAATTTAATTTGCATTGGATAATTTGCAAAAGGTGTTTACTACATACAATTAACTTAAAGTCATAAATCTAAAATAATGACAAAAAACAATTTTAAACTAATTAAAGAACTACACGATGAAATATATGTAAAATTTACCTCAACTAGCAACCGGGACCTTTCATGTTGCAGCTAGGGTTTGGGATTTTCCGGGAAACGGAAATAATAAATTGAATTTAATTTAATTAATGTTTAATAAAATGTTTTATAAAACTGTTTAATTTTTTAAAAGAAAAGCAACACATTAAGAGGAATACATATTTTAAGATTATTTGTTTGTCTGCATAAACTTTAGACTTTACATATCCCCACAGGAAAAAGTCTAACGGTGTAATATCACACGATCTTGGTGGTTAATCGACCGGCCCAAAACGTGAAATTATGTGCTCACCGAAGTGTTCTCTTAATAAATCCATTGATTGATGCGATGTGGGGGAAGTGGCGCGCCGTCTTGCTGAAACCAAATATCGACGAGTTCGCAAGTTCGGTTATCATGGCACTATAACGGTCACCATTGACGGTTACGTTCGCACAGTCATCATTTTTAAAGAAATATGGACCGATGATTCCACCGGTGGTGAAATCAATAGACGTGGTCTATTCGGTCGAATTTTAACCAATAATGAATGCTGGGTCTCAAAATGGGTGATGGTGTTGCGAATAGTATGCTCAGTAGGCCGATTATGTTGACCATAAGTTGAGCGAAGTGCACGAAACACATGCCTCACAGGACGTGAATTTTCGTAATCAAGTCGAACGATTTGTAAACGTTTTTCAGGCGTAAGTCTTTCCATTATGAAATGCCAAACAATACTATACAAAAATAACATGACAGCATGACACGACTCACACGTGCTGTGTCAAAAGAAGGCTATTGAAAAAATTATCTCTACTGGAATCACCCGTTATGTCACAGTGCTCCCAGAGCCTCCGGAGGCGAAATCTGAAATTCTGGGTTGGTTAAAACTCTAACTTTTACCTATTTTTTCATGTTCACCTAGTGCCAATATTGTATCTCCAGCAGTTTATTTTTCGGTTCGAAAGGGTTAAAAACTGTAATGGATTGCATGGAAAAATCAGAATTGCACAATATTGGGCTAATGTTAAAGAAAATTTAAAGCTGAGTGCTACTGTACTCCTTGTCATAAAAAATATGTTGATAAAAGTATGCAGAAAAGATTGATCGATACATATCTTGTGCAATAGTTAACGAGATTCATCAAAAAAAAAAAGCACAAATTTTTATAAGAAGAAATGAAATTTCGATTTTTTTTAGCTTTTCTTAAATTTCAATAAATTAATACCAATTTGCATTACAATTCTTCGAACGGATTTTATCAAAACAATAACACATGGTTTGCAAAATGTAGAGGTTTATAATACGAGTATTAAATAAACTAAACCATCTAAAGTTGATTTTGTATCACTATATATATGTCACCCAAAACCACAACAATTAAAAGTTTATTGAAAATTAAAATTATAATAACTACTAAAACTAAATACAGAAGAATTCTCATTATTCGCATTAGGGGAAGACACCATCTAAAAAAAAAAATCTTATTTTATTGTAGTTTTGCAAAATGTAACGAAAGCAAAATGTATATTTGAAAAAGTAATGAATGACTTTACAAAGATAATTAGTTTAAAAGAGTTGATGAAATGAAATTAAAATTGTTTCAAAATAAATACTTGTGTGCAACTATTGTTGTTGAGTTGAAGGACAACAGATACTAAATAATTATTTATACTCGTATTTTATATTCATAAGTTTAATATTGCAATGGCGGAAAAGTAGAACGAAGCTGTTGGGGGTATTTTAAAGTGTTAAACTTAAAATTAAAATTAGAAGAGAAGGGTTTGAGTAAAATGAATATAATTAAATTAGTTTTATGCTCGTTGAAAATAGATATATAACCTATATTTATAATAAAATTAATGTGTAATAGAAATTATTGCAAAGAACCTAAGGGTTAAATGTTTTAGTGAAAATCGTAAACTCTTATGGTTTGAAGTTATTTAAATTTTATATGCAGTTACTATATCAATCTATTGTGTTATACATTTTATTAGAAACTAATGCATGTAACATTTACTTGAATTTGTTTAACTTACAGCAGTATAGACAGTATGACTGCCAACAAAATCTTTTTTTTTTTTTGTTATCTAAATTAATCAATTGAAATATCCACTATAAATACAAGTTCACTTTATTAATTATAAACAAAGTTGACTACAGTTTATAAACAATACATCAACAGTCTTTTTGTTTCTTTTTTTTTTGGCACAGTTTTAATGTTGATTTTATAATTTATAAAAAAAAAATAAATATACTCAATCATTTATTCTTTAATAAACATTATTCTGATATAAATGTATACAGACTTAAATACAATATGCAATACAATGCAATTGAACAAGAACAATTAATGGAATTTCAATGATGCATGATGAGCATCACATCACAATATTGTGTTCATTATATTATTTCACAAATATAAACATACTCGCATATGCACAAATACACTTACGAGTACGAGTATTTATATAGAAAATGAATTCATAAATACAAATACAAACACATGCTGGCAAATATTATTATTGTTTAATTAATTTAATGAAATTTATCAATATGTTTTTGTTTTTTTTTTTCCTTTTTTATGGAATTTATGGAATTAAAGAGCTATAAATGTAATTGTACATTTTCAATTTTCAATTTTCAATTTGAATGATAATGTGTTGAAAACTTTAATTGTTTTCTGTGGCAATACATGTCGTATGATGGTTTTAAATTGCTATTGAATCGAATATTAATTATACGCCATGCAGCTCTTATGGCCATTAAATATGTTGTTATGTACATATGTTGTGTAATTAAGCATTCAAAACTGTAAACATTCTTTTGTTTTAGATTTAATGTTTTGTCTTAAGAAAAAGCTTAGAAATCAAAATCAAAAAAAAAAAAAAGAATAATATTTAAAAATAAATTGAATTAAAAATTGTAAAATAGTGTTTTTTTTGTTGAAACCTTGAAAATTTTAATTTTTTCAGATCGACTTTCCTACAAAAAGTAGTTCGAAAACAAAAAATTGATCGTAGTAAAAGTTGTTGGAAATTATCTGAACTTTCATAATCTGCAAAGAAAAAAATATCGAAAAATCGAAGAAAATTCATAATTAATTTTAGGCTATTTTTCGACAAAATAAAAATCCTAATTAGACCAATCATGAATAAAAATTCCGCGGGAGTTTTTTTCCCTTTTCTCATTTTTCCTATTCAAATTCAATGTTAAAAAAATAAAAAGGGGAAAAACTCCCGCGGATTTTTTATTCATGATTGGGCTGAATATCTCTACTAAAAATAATAATATTAATATTGGTATAAACACAGATTCTGAAAGGTGATATAAATACCTTTCAAACAAGCCGAGATTGAGAAATCTACTAGAATTCTCTCCGATTTTATGACGAATTAAATTCGCCAAAATACAAAATGTCTATTTTGAAATTTTGGCGGGCTCCAAATCCGACTTAGAGCTATGGTCTCTTGAGCAAAATTTCTCAGAATCACCTATAGATTAGGTTTTTCTATACGCATCATCAAAAAAAAATCGTTCCATACATTATGAATGTCTTTGTATGTTTGTTTTACTATCGCGCTTAACCGCTTTCATTGAAATTCTTTATTTTTAATAACTGATTTGCAAAATTGAAATTTTACATATCGATATTTTGAAAGACAAAAAACTTTTCAACAACATACATTTAGAACATTCAAACTTTAAAGGATAAAAAGGGTAAAGATGTGTTATGGTAATTTATGTAACTGTGGTCTCAAGACAACAATATTTATGTTTTTTTTTTGTGCTTGGACCAGCACTCAGGTCCAACACTCTTGCAATGTGTTGTAACTAAGAAAATAGGTTATGGCAGGCAGGATAGAGGGATTAGTGGTTGTGAACATTTCATTTGAATTTTCCTATATTCAAAGTGGCAGGGAATACTTCTGCTGGTAGTTTATTCCAAATACGGACAGTACAGCTAATGAACGAATTTTCACTGCAATGTTTTGTGCGATCCACTGTCCAGTCGACCATGAATGAATGGGCCCTGACTGAAGAACGTGTATCATGCAAAAAACTACGTGTTTCTGGAAAAAATTCTTTAATTTCAGCCGAACACATTCCATTATAGTATCGATAGAACAGTGAAACACAACCCGCATTGCGACGATGCTCCAATGAATCAATAGATTTGGATACGTTACTGTCACCGACAAGCATCTTCGCCCTCGCCTGTACGCGTTCGAGTAACTCCAAAATAGACTTCGAAGCACCGGCCCATACATGAGAGT
Source organism: Bellardia bayeri (assembly GCA_950370525.1). Lineage (NCBI taxonomy): Eukaryota > Metazoa > Arthropoda > Insecta > Diptera > Calliphoridae > Bellardia > Bellardia bayeri. Next base: position 60,068,551 of record OX493265.1, read on the forward strand.
TGTATTCCATTTTCGGTCGAATATAGTTGGTGTAAATAGTAGGGAGATCAGATGGAGTGAAGTGTTTCCTACACCGTTTCAAAAAATCAAGGCACTTGAACGCTTCTTTTGACAATTGAAAAATGTGTTTGATCCAGTGGACATCACACTGGATTCCCGTGTGTAGAACGTCAAGAGCGTTTGTTTCCTTAATATTTACACCGAAGCAACATGATCTATTGTGCGTTTGTGTGTTAACATAAAACCTACTTACATGCGTTAAAATTGCCTCTATTCGCACAACCCCATTCCGAGATTGTCTTAAGATCTTGGCTCAGCGTATCATTCATTTCTCCAATCAATATCTACAGAAATATTATATGATTTATTTTCTGATCATTCCCCAATTATAGTATCTTATTAATTCATACTGGAACATATTACTTTAAATCAAATTGGCTTAAATATAAAACATATATCAGCAGTCATATCCATACAGATCTTTGTATTCAGTGTGAGGAAGGTGTCGATAAGTGTGTCAATAACTTCACGTCATTAATGGTATCGGCTCTTAATCATTCTAAGAGTCAAACATTTCCTACAACTAATATGCACATTTCCAACTCAGATATTGAACGACTTCTTTTTGAAAAGAGAAAACTCAGAAGAGAATGGCAACAAAATAGATCACCTGCTGCAAAATAGAGGCTGTCTGCTGCTAGTAAAAATCTGAAAAACCCCTTCAATTGGAAGAGGATCGCAGAAATAGAAATTACATTCAAAGTTTGACAAATACCAAACACACAAATTTTTCCCTTTGCAAGGCAACGAAAAATATCAAGCCACCGGTAGAGGGGCAAAGCCCTTTAAGGAAAGCTGGGCTCGTAGCAAAGAGGAAAAGGCTACAAATTTTGCTGATCATTTAAGTACAGTCTTTCAACCAAACTTGCCAACAACTGTGTTTAAACTTGAAGATCCACCTGTGTCAACATTATCTAATGATGACATATTAGCTATAAGCCCAGAAGACATTAAAGAAGTAATCAAGGATAATATAATATTAAGAAAATCACCTGGAAATGATTCAGTTACACCTACTATGATTAAAAACCTACAGAGTGTGGCAATAATTGTGTTGTCTATAATATTTAATGCGATCTTTAAACATGGAGTTTTTCCGACAAATTGAAAAACTTCTCAGATAATAATGATAGCAAAGCCAGGTAAAGACTTGACCGTACCATCCTCCTATAGACCAATAAGCTTACTTCCTTGCTTATCTAAGCTATTCGAAAAGGTGTTCCAAAAGAAAATCATACCATTTTTAAGTAAGAAAAATATAATCTCAGTTCATCAATTTGGTTTCCGGGAACGCCACGAAACAATTTAACAAGTTAATCGTATAACCGGAGAAATAAGAAAATCCTTTGAATTAAAGAAATATTGTTCAGCAATATTTTTGGATGTCGCTCAAGCCTTCGATAAAGTATGGCACAAAGGACTTGTATATAAAATAAAATGCTTGCTACCACCATATACCCATAAACTATTGGAATCTTATCTATCGGACAGCTTATTTACAGTTAAGTACAACGATTACCTGACAAGAGAATATAAGATAGGAGCAGGAGTACCACAAGGAAGTGTTCTTGGACCTACCCTCTAATTGATTTATACCTCTGATTTGCCTACGAGCGATATATTAACTATTTCTACATTTGCTGATGACACCGCAATTATTAGCTCGCATGAAAATCCATATATAGTATACTAGCTAGCTATCTAAGATGTGTGGAACCATGGTTAAACAAATGGAATACTACTAAATGAGTTAAAAAGCAAACATGTTACGTTCACATTGAGAGGGGGTTGCTGTCCACCTGTCACACTTAACAAGGTAAATATACCTCAGTCCGATTATGTTACATACCTTGGTATTCACTTAGATAGAAGACTTACTTGGCGTCGTCATATAGAAACCAAGAGACTTCACATAAAGTTAAAACCATCTGCACTGGTTAATCAGTGACCAATCTAAGCTAAAGCCTGGACTATAAAGTCACCCTGTACATAAGAAATGAAAACATCCACAGAGATCTAGAAGTACCATTGGTAAAGGATGAATTCAGAAGGGTCCGCGAGATCTACATCAAAAAGCTACAAACCCACCCGAATCCGCTTGTTAGAATTGTAGCTCAGAGCCAGCCGGAGTCGAGGCTTCGTAGAGCTTAACGGCCAATAAGAAATTAATGCTCTGTTAGAGAGTAATTAGATTTATTTTAGTTTTAAGATTTAAATACTTATTGTTAGGCCTAAGGAAATAAGGCAGATTCAATAAATAATGAAAAAAACGCCATTTTGAAAAAAAAAAAATAATAATATGGGGGAAAATGAAAATGATACATGTGCCAAATTTTGAAAAATCCTATTCTTGAGTTAAAAAATAATTTTTTTGATAGATATCCCACTCGCATCCCATTAAGCGATTATAAAGGCATTAAAGAAAATTGTATAAGCTTTTTTTTGGAGGAAAAAAAACAAAAAAAGGGCCCAAATTGAAAAAAAATTTAAAAAAAAAATATTTAAAAAAAAAAATTTTAAAATTAAAAAAAAATATCAGGGACAGATAATAACTGTTATTTTTTAAAATTTACATCAAAAAAGCACCCATAAAAAATGATCGTAGACAATTTTGGTACATTTGGTACATTATGATACATAGGTGATGTACATGCAAATTTTTGTATGAGTTTTAAATTTGTGCCTTTCTTGATAAAAGTCAAAAAATAACTTTTAATTTTGACTTTTATTTTTTAAGGCAACAATTAAAAGTTATTTTTGACTTTTATTATTTTACGCAAAAAATAAAAATTATTGTTTAACTTTTAATATTTTAAGGCAAAAATTAAAGTCCTGAATTAAATATTGCATAAAACTAGCGTATTGCTGTGACTCTGGAAGGTATAATAGGCTATATGAAGTTTTGATTGTACAAAGGGGCGTGACACCGCCCATATCCCAAAAATTTAAATCGCCATATTTTGGGCATTTTTTGACCAAAGTCAATTATATGTGGTACATATGGTATTGGCATAATTAGGAATACGTATCAGGAGAAAAGTGGGTGGGACCACGCCCCTTTTTAGGAAAATTAAAAATCGTAATGTAGTCTTAACTACTGGATCGATCGTCATTAAATTTTCACAATAGGATATTCTAACGAAATAATAAATTCTTGACTATGTAAGTGGACAAAGGGACATGGCCTCGCCCACTGAAATGCATCGCTCATATGACGCGCTTCAGTATCCTATTATTTTTCCATATGGAGAAGATGGATATCACTTTGAAATGAGTCAAATCAATCAAGCAACCCGTAAGGCCGTTAATTATCCTGTTGAGTTCTTAAATTCACTCGATGTGCCAGGCTTTCCACCACATGTGCTACAACTTAAAATTGGAGTGAGAAATAATTTAGTAGAAGTTACCATTATAAGAGGAATATATAAAGGAACAGATGTACTTTTGCCACGCATTCTAATGCTACCAACAGATTTACCATTCAATTTTAAACAATTTTTTTCCTGCTCGGTTAGCGTTTGCGATGACTGTTAACAAAGTTCAAGGTTAATATCCCGTGTATATGTGTATGCATTGCAATAAGTACATTCAAATTTAATAAATAAATGTTTGTAAATATATGAATACATTTTATTTTATTTTATAACGAGGGGGGGGGGGAGGGTGTAGCGAAGCACACCGGGTTTAGCAAGTTTAATATAAATATAAAAAAATATATATATGTATGTGTATGTATAACTAAAATTTAAAAATTCATTATCCTGACTGACCAACAAGTCTTCTTTTAATATATTTTTTTTTTGACAATTTATTTTTGTTGAGTATTATAAAAAATATTTTGTATAAAGTAGTCATTAATTTTACAACACTTACACACACATAGTTATACATATATGTATATAAATAAGTAGACTGATATATATATATATATATAAATAACTGTTATCTACACATAATATCAAGCTGGACAGCTAAACGAGGGGCGAGTAATATAAAAATTAAATTATACAAAAATGAAGAGAAATCGCAAATACAATGTAAGTCGACATGTCATTGCGAAGGACTAAAGAAAAGACAAACTGAGTAAAAACTGAACTGTCAAAAAAATAACAAGCACACAACAATGTAATGATTATTATGCTGTCATATATAAAAAAAATATATATAAGAATGGGAAATGAAATGTTTTAAAATGGATAATAATGAAGTTTAAGTAGTTTTGGTAGCTGTTTTAAAAGGAAGTATGATGATGAATTGATTAAACACAGGAAATTTGTACAAGAACTAGTTTGAGGGGGGATAATAATAGGTCGCTTATATAAAGTAACAATTAAATTATGAGTTATTTTTAATGCCTGTATACATGCTAGCACCAATTGTATTTCAAAAGTTTCTAATTTTATTTCAGAAATTTATAATTATATTTCCGAATTTTCTATTTTCGGCTTCACTACTCTTCAATAAAATTTAGCCAAATGATGCAATGCATTTGTATCGAAGAAATCCTATCGACGGAATAGAAAAATATATAAAGCCCCTTAATTTTCTCTAGCTGCTGTCAATTGAACAATATTGGGCTATTGTTAACGAAAAGTTAAAGCGAAGTAAGACTGTTATTGTCTGTTCATGACAATAAAAAATGTTAGTGATTTGGATCGAAATAATAATTATTATAGAGTTTTTTTCAGTTTTTCTCAAATAACAAGTTTTTTGACAAGAACTTTGTTTTTAAAAACAAAGACTTTATATGAGAAGCATTTAGTGTTTATTGTATTAGAATGAGTAAGCTTTGAAAATTATAAATTTAAAACAATTAAGAAATTATAGTATGTCAAACACGACCATATAATAATGTATGTTAGTGCTATATTGGAGCTTTTTTATATTATGGACTGATTACCATTAAATTTAGTGTTAAATGATTTAAGCAAGCTAAACTGATTTTCAGAAGAGGGTCTAATGTGGAAGCTATCACCAATTAAGGACCGTTCGTATTTAAATTAAGTGAAATGACATGTGTATTTATATTTATAAAACTTATTTATTTATTTATTTATTTAGATTTTTTAAATGTTTAACTTATTTATGGATTAATCAAACATTTATGCCAGTTCAAGTCATGATTCACTAGCACATTTGTATGAGATAGGAGAAATAGTGGACCAGATTTAACCAATTTCAATCGTTCTTGAAACGTAAAAACTTCATACTAAATTTTATCAAAATATTTCCAAAATTGCGACATGTACTTTGCTCACAAGTTTACATGAACCGCCAGCCAGTTGGACGAATGGATGGACATCGTTAAATCGACAGCCAGCCAGACGGACGGACATGGCTAAATCGACTCAGGAAGTGATTACCAATTTTAATGGGCGTTACAAACATCAGCACAAATCCAGTATACCCCACCCACTATTGTGGTGTAGGGTTTAAAAAGGGACTTTTACATTACAACTTTATTTTCTATTGAAGACATAATGTAAACCAATAAAATCACTTGCTTAAAATGCTTAAGATTATGAAGGGTTAATGTAAATTTAAAGCATTGTTCACATAAAATCCAGTAATATAAATGTTTTAATATTTATGTAACGAACAAAAGCGTTTGTGTACATTTGAACTACACGCGTCTTTTATCAGTATTAAGAAACAATCTAAAAAAAAGAATCTCGAATTAATTTGCTCTTATAAAAATCCGTATTTCTATTTTAAAGAATAGCATTATTTATTCCAAAATAAAATATTTTTGTTTACTGCCAAGGACTACAGAACTACGAAGCTGGGGACAGTTAGGAGTACTTATATATGTTTCAATTAACTCAACCTGATTTCTTCGATAGTAGTTCCAGTTTCTGAATAATGACATGTACCTAAATCGGGCTTTAACTTAACCGAAGAGTGTTGACGTCTAATGAGGGTCAGCTAATGTTTCTGTATATATTATTCTATATAAATATCATAATTAAAGAGCTAACAAGCCATTGCCTTTTACTAAATTTATCCATTCTTTTTATTTATATTTTTGGTGGGCATCCGCTCGTTTCGCCGCACGATCAAATGCTAGTCCTGTTGAAGGTTAAGTTTTACATCCATATGTGTTTAAATAAAAATTTGTCATAATTAATGCTTGCCCATTTTATAATAACATGATTGTGCTATACACTATGATTTGGATATTTAAGTTTACGATAATTTTGAAAGCCAGCAACCAAACGTATTCTTTTGCGGTTCTTAAACTGGTGAGAACATGGATTTACTTTACAGTAGTTTTTAGAAGCTACAGCTTTTCTGCAATCACTGAACCCGACAATGTTAGATTTTCTAGGAATTTGTGCATAATTTTACTTTTATGTCATTCCGTTTGTAATTTCCACAATATAGCGGAGTCTATTAAGCCATGTCCGTCGGTCTGTCTGTCTGTCTGTTGGAATCAATTTTCTAAAGTCCCCAGATATCTTCTTGATAAATTTTTAGTTAGGCTCGAGTTCATTAAATTATTTTTACTGTCCCTAGATATCTTCAGGATCAATAATTCTGTCAGACATGCTTCCGAGAAGTTTGCTATTTAAAATCAGCAAAATCCGTCCATAAATAACGGAGATATGAGCAAAAATCCGAGACAACCTCTGAAAATTTCATCAAAAAAACTTAATATTGTTCATCTACAGATGGCGTTTATCAAACAAAAGGTTCGAAAACTTTAAGTGTAAGAACACACTAATATAATATAAGTATGTAAAAAGACAGTGGTTAATTTTTTTTAATTGTGTTTGTGTTCATTTAAATAAATAAAGACTCGTTATATTTTCTTCAAACTATTTGACGCTTTTATTTTGCAATTAAAAAGAATCCGGTTTATTTAAAGGAAATAAACCACCGTTTTTAAAAGGTAAAAACGTAACAATATAATATATACAATATGTATGTATATAATATAATTATGCATCCACAACAAAGGTGAAGGGTATATAAGATTCGAAATAGCCGAATATACCACTCTTACTTGTTATTTTAGTTTTTATTGCTTAGCTCTCGTACAAATATATTCCGGTTGAGTAAATAATTTGAGGGGAAGTGATGCCTTATATTATGCAAACAGTGCTTTATATTCGCCTTAAAGTTGACATAAAATATTGGCCAGCATTAGCAGTGCTGAGGTTCCCCGTTTAAATTCAGTAACAATTTCACACTAAATTAAGCTAAATCAAATATATAACAAATGGTCACAGCCAACATACTTAAAGGTTTCCCACTGCACAAAGAATAATTATGTTAAAGAAGATGTAAAATGGATTGATAAAAATAAATTATATAAAATAAAAAAAATAAAAACACATGCACATCTAGGCATGTATGTAAATGACACTCCATCTATCTCTGAGTCTAATATACTATATTATAAAATCTACTAGTTTTTATTGGCTCCGGCAATAAAACTAAACCCAAAGTATTATTATAAGGATTTAAAAGTTAGACCAACAAAAAACTGCAAACATACAAGAATACAAAACAAAAAATGTTCAGTTTGATTGATGTTTACTGTAGCAGCCTGACATCGAACAGAACCTTAATTTCAAACATAAAATAACTACAAGCAAAAGTATTTCAATCAATATTTCAATTTGATTGAGAACTTATATGTTTTAAGTTAGTTTTTGGCTAAGTTTTATTCAATTTAAGCTTTGAAAAGTCATTTATCTATGACATACTAATAACTGAACAAACAGTGTGTTTGTGTCTTTTTCAAAATTTTTTGGGGATATAGAATAAAAAATGTAAATGAATGAAATCTTTTTGAGAAATAGTTTGAATTGACAATAAACCTAATGTAGTTTTAGATTTATTTATATATAAATTGAAAGATTCGCTCTTCGTTGATGTGGCTTGAACTTAAAATAGTTGTTAATTTAAATAATAAAATTAAATAAGACACACAAGACATAAACTCAATTATTTTAATCACACTGACTAACGTTTCATTCTGTGTCAAAAAAATAAGTATTCTATACTCTCGTTCGCACTCCGTGTTGTCATCAGTTGTCCTGAGCCAACCTTAAAATAACAACTTCTATCCCTGTCATGAAAATCATAGTTACCATCCACAGTCTCTGCTAATTTCCTGACCGCTATCAAACGTAATGCACTGACCCATTAATACTCTAATTTTTTAGAAACTTTAAACAGCGAGTTTTTAAAGACGATATATTCGGTTATGTCAAACTTTTACCAATATATTTTCTAACTCTAAAATCCTAGAAAATCTAAAGTAAAATTGTTGATACATATTTATACAAATAGTGTCAATAATTAGCAGAACAGATCAACCCAAAATGATTAAATTTATTGTTATTGTTATGATGCTATAATCCTGCCTTCGCATGTCAGCATGTACGTTTTTCCCCAATTCTTTAACCCTTTGAAAATGTATTCTGCTCTTGGAATCCTTTTAAACGAATGTGTCATTTGGCTTTTGTTTGCTTGTGCTTGTCATCCTTAATAGTTTATTTTTTCTATCGTTTCGTTTTTTCTTGTGTAACTTTATCCATGTAGTTATTCTTAGACAATTTGTTGTAATGTGTTTTATATTCTGATCAGCGTTGTTAACTTTGATTATTCAAAACGCGCCAAAATGAAGAAAAAAACGTGCCATTAAAAAAACGCACCAAATTTAAAATTTCATATTGTTTAAAATTTTTTTTTTGAATTAATCTTACATTTTTTTTTAATTTCATAAATTCTATATAAAACTTTTTATCAAAGCCTTTTTTTAAATAAACAATTAGTAAAGAAGGTATGTACATATTTGGTATTTTTTTTAATTATTTTTTTTTTATAAGTATATTAATAATTTAATAAAATTTGTTAGCGCTCCAGTGGGACTCTTACCTTAGTTGTTCTTCTATAGTCCAGTAGACCAAATCATCAGGCTACACAAGGATTTTTATTTCCATGCTTAAAATGTTCATTTTCTTTTCAAACAAGGATTTTCACCCTACTCACCTTTAGCAATAACCTTTATGTTACGAATTTGATAGTCTGTATTTATTTATCACACATTCGTATTTAAAATACATTTAATGTGGTAATTTTTCATCGTATAGATTTCATAATAACGAATTATTAAAAAACTGCAATTAAAAATTAGTAAAAATAAAGATTTCCTCACATATTCGGAAATATTAAAAATCGCAACGAATTAAAAAAAAATGCAACTAAGGAATTTTTCGCACAAAAAATTTAGAAAAATACAAAAATGGTGCGAAACGCACCAAATTGACAACACTGATTCTAATACCTAGGCCATATCAGAATACATAAGTACATATATGTATGTATTAATGTTCACACACAAACATTTTCCTTAGCTCGAGACATGTCATTTTAAAAATGTCGTTTATAAATGACCCCCTTTGTTTTCTTACATAAATATTTTTTCTTCAATCAGGTCAGTGCAGAGAGAGGGAGAGAGAGATAGTGATAGAGATAATGTTGACAAACATGAAATAAATGCTGCCACTTGTGAAATTGAGTGTGTGCGTTTATGAAAGAGAGAGAGAGAGAGAGAGAGACGAGAGTGTCTGAATGTTCTATTTTGATTTTATGGTGATTAATTTCCGGAATTAGTTTATTGTGGCGTATAAGTGTTTTATAATTAATTATTGTCCATACTCGTGCTACGCATATTTAAATAACAGGTCAGCAATATAAGCAAAAACCTTATATGTAAAAGTATTTATGTTATTTTACTTAATAAAATTATGTTCACAATTTCGTATATAATTTGGTAACAATCAAATAGTTTATTTATACTAAATTAGAAACTTAATTGCTGTTAAAACTGAATTTTTATCTTAATTAAAAACGTATTATCAATTAATACGTATGATTGAGCAGATTTAAATTTACCTTCAACATAACAATTTTATTAACTTTTTAAATACATTTTAGTGTATCTTGGACTCTGCTCTGAATTCATATACGAAAGTGTTTACAATTAAAAATTGTAAAATTCCTAACGAAAAGAATTAATAAACAATTACATAAATGTTATAAATTAAGCTTCGAAATGTTTTTTCTAAATTTAAATCCCATATGGCAATTCAAAACAGATACAACAATAAAAGAAATATCTTTAATTCTCAAAAAGTGGCTAACAGACACAAACAAAAGTATATATGGGCAACTTCAAAAATTTACGGCACTTAGAATTTTTTTTGTCTGACATCAATGTCAATTTGCGTGTGTATAAACCGATATTTGAGCATGTGAAATCCGTTCGCGTTAATCATTTTTACTGCGGTTTTAAGTTAAAAATTAAATAAATATTTCATACAAGGATGTTTTTGAGGTTAGAAAAATTTTTTTTCTTCCATAAAATTTTAAATCTTTAAAATTTTTTCCTGCGTTTTCAATTTTAGTATCAAGCTCAGTAAAATCTTCTATTCAATGTATGTTTAGTTGTCACAAAGCGAAATGTGTTTGGGAAAAACTGCCGCTGCACGCACCCGGGTTGAAAAAAAAAATCTTTTTTTTTGCACTTTATCAGTTTAGTCCGTCGCGAAGAATCTATTTAGATACCTAAACATGTTTCCATGCCATGTTTTGATATAAAAAAAGCTTAAAAAACTGTTTTTTTTCTTTTGCAAAAATTTTCAAAAGTTCATAAAATTTTTGCGTTTTCGCCCCAACTTAAAAGACAATTCAGATTGTCAATTGCAAAAAAGATGCATTCTTACAAAATTTACGCTAATTTCTTTTAAGTTTGTAATCTTCGTGATACGTTATTGGTTCGCTGACACCAGCTTAATATACCGCAAACTTATGCAAAATTATGCAGTTTTTTAATTCTGCGCTTAAAACGCAAAAACCCTATGTAAAATCATCAAAAAGTTAAAAATTCAGAAAATGTTCGTTTCACTTGTAAACCACAGCAACTTTTCACCCAGCAGCGATATTAAATTTTTTTGTGGATATATCCTCCAAGTCTAGTGACTATATTTTGCATTGGTTTGGATCTGAAAGCTAAAAACTATTACAAAGAAAACGGACTGGATGAAAAAACTCTTGCAAGTTTCAAGTCGTTTTTTTAATTTTTCGAATTTTAGCTGACCACCAATTCTTAAGGTGAAGACTTTTCAACGTAAAACTTTGCACGTCATATCCTTCAAGTATAGTCATCCAAACTCTGTACATAGTTTTTTTTTTCAATTCATAAAACTTAACGGAATAAGAACCATAGTATGTCGGTTTCAGCAGGTATTCAAAAAATTTGAATTACCATATGTATGTATGTGTATGTTTCTAAAATTGAAAAATGTTAATTTTGTTTGTAAGTTCCAACTGGTTGCATATAATATTTATATTTGAAATGTAAATATTTCTGTGTAAAGCAGTTGGCACAAGACTGAAAAGCCTTTTTATACCCTACACCACCATAGTGTGGAGGGTATATTGGAATTGTGCTAATGTTTGTAACGCCCAGAAATATTGCTCCAAAAGTATACCGATCAACTCTGAATAATTTTCTGAGTCGATTTAACGATGTCCGTCCGTCCGTCTGGCTGGCTGGCTGGCTGTCCATGTTAAGCTTGTGCGCAGAATACAGGTCGCAATTTTGAAGATATTATAATAAAATTTGGTACATAATATTTTTTCGGTCCAAGGATGAATGGGATTAAAACTGGTGGAAATCGGTCCATTATTTCACCTGGATCCCATACAAATGTAGTCCCGCAATTGGGGTTTACCGATCAGAAATGTTTGAATTATGCAAGTATGCAAACAAATTTCATCACAAGTGAGTGGTAAATGAATCCAAATCACATCTACAAATTTTGTGCAGATCGGTTCATAATTGGTCGTAGCTCATATATAAGGCCCATTTCAAAAATGTTGGTATCCAAATAATATTTAACGCAAATATATTTCATATATGTATAAAAATAGTACGGTATAATTTTATTATAATCGGTTCATAATTGCTCGTAGCTCCCATATAAGGCCCATTTCCGAAAATCACTTTAAACTCCATAAATCTTTTAAAAGTATTTATATCGAGATAAAGTTTAACATACATAATATTTATATTTATAGACATCAACACTAAATTTTTGGATGATTGGTCCATAATCCCACATAACGCCCATTTCTAAAGAACTGTTTTGTACATATACTGGGTGTAGGTTATTATATGGTCGGGCTTGAGCGACTATACTTTCTTACTTTTTTAAAGTGATTTTTGGAACTGGGTTATGAAAGCTATGTGTAAATTATGGACCGACTCGCAAAAAATCTTCAAGTTTATATAAAACTTGTTAGTGCTTAAATTTGTTACACCGTCTCAGAAAGTGATTATCATCCAGTCATGGCTTTAACAGTAAATATATTGTAAATACCTGTAAATGAATATACAATAATTAGTTAAATCACAGATAATAATTCAGTAATTATTCAAGTATTGTTCATATAATTTATAGCACATTGAAAAGTGTAATATTCAGTAATTTCAAGTCACAGTTATTACTGGGTTTGCTTATTCGTTGCAGAAGTTTGGTCGTGCATGCCACATCATACTTCTTCAAATGTTCAAATTAATATGACTCTTAACCTGTATATTTTTTTTTAAAAATTTTGGATTTGTATTTGAATCACATTAGTTAAAACCCTCTTTTTTGACCCATTTTTGATCAGTATCTTCTCACAACTTAACCATCTATTTAAATATTTATGTAACAAAAAACCCATTGATTACTTTTAAATCACAAACTGATGTTCATTTATTAACGTTTAAGAAAAGCTAAAAGAAGAAACTAAAATGAATTAACTGTTGCACAATATTATGTTGCATGTGCTGCATATCTATTCCAAATCATCAATACTATTTTATTGTCAAGAAATACTGCGCCACCCGACTTTAACTTTCACTTAACAATAGCCCAGTATTGTTTAATTGTTCAAATGTGGGACCAATCAATCAGGTTTCTTCGATATCAAATCTTGTATCAAAATTGTATTGGATGTATAACTTAAAAATGTGGGATTTTTTCAAAAATTTTAAACATTAGTACAATATCAATTTATTCAAAATATTGTCCATTGTTAACTCTGACCTTTTTCTACAATGTATCAACATATAATATATGTATATGCTCATATTTCGAGGTCAAGAAGAAAGCGAGAGAGTTTTTAACAAGTATGATAGTATATTACGCTTTTATGTCTGGCTGCATATTCTGGACATTTTTGGTTCAGTGTTCACTTTAATTCGACATTATCGGGTTTATTGATTACAAAAAAGTTAAAACTGCCAAAAAGTACTGTAAGTGATGGTATAGGACGATACAGGCAAACCTTCTGATCGTAAACAAAAATAAAACAGAAATGTTATTGAAACGAACTAGGAACTTACAAAGAAAATACTACATCCAATATACAAAAATCTGGGTCTCTACGACAACGTTCGAGTTAAAAATTTGGCAAGAGTATAAATACCACCAAATCACAGTGAAAAGCAGAATGGTCATGCATTCTGTACGATAAAGATTAAATAAAATTCTGCAACTGCCTTATTATGGTTAATGAATGAAAATGTAAAAATAGAGCATAATTAGCTTTGGGGATCAACATATTAAAATATAAAAATTTATCAATTGTAACAAATTTCAAAGCTTCTACCCATGATATGTTAACAAGTAAAATGTCAAAATTTTCCTGTTACTAGAACACAAAATTGGAAAACAAAATTCCTGTTGGCAAATTAATTATAAACTTTAATGGAGTTCATACATACGCACCGGTTCACTTATTCAAAGGCACTAAAAATTCCATATTCAGCAATTTGATGACAATCAGTCACTAATTCAGGCCATTAAGTATGCTTGGAGTCAAATATGGTTGGATTACATACATTATGTTTATCTGTCAATGAAAACCCGTATATTTGTAGTTATTAAAAACAAAGGGATTAGTATCCATTACAAATTTCTTAAATAAATTAAAAAAAAACAAGAAAAACTGCTTTTCATTAAAATTAGTTAAAGTGCCTTTACTCAAGTGAACCAAAAAAAGTTCTTTAGTTAAGAAACCACTACTGTCATAATTTTTTTTATATCCCAAGATGTCTAGCTTCCATTTCTATTTTAAAATTCTACAATTGGTTAAAAATTGCAGAAGATACAGGTTGCTGAATATGGAATTTTTAGTGCCTTTAAATAAGTGAACCGGAAAGAAAACATTTCAAAACAATAAATAAAGATTTGTTCACATCAATTCCTGTAGAAAAATTTTTTAAACCCTGGGTTCAACAATTAAATTTTTTTTAATGACTTTACAAAAAGAAAACTCAAAATAGACTGAAAATCCACCACATTCAACATTGTGAAAGTGATAACAATCTTAAAATCGGTGCCGTTATTAACGAAATACATGGGAGACTTTGTCAAGATGCGATTGAAAATATTTATGAAAAAAATCTACATCCATATGAGTGACCGCGCAAAACTGTCCGACATCATTATACCCTACACCAGCGTATTATATTATTATATTATAATATAATAATTCAATTAACAATTTTGAAAATATTCTAACAAAATTTCATACATGACATCTATTGAGCCCAAGGACGGTAGGAATTGAAATTGGTTGAAATCTGTCCATTATTTCACCTAACCCATATACAAATGTGCTCCCGAAATAGGGGTTTATCTGCCATAAAGTTGTGATTAGGCACGTATTCCAAAAAATTTCTCCAAAAAAAAGTTTTACATAAGGCCTAATCTCATCAACAAATTTTGTGCAGATCGGCCCATAATTGACCATAGCTACCATATAAGGCCCACTGCTGAAAAACACTTTAAAGGGCATAACTCTCTTAAAAATATTGATATCCAAATAATATTGAACACAAATATGTTTCATATCTACACAAATTATTCAGCTTAATTTTATGATCTTCGGTACATAATTACTCATAGCTCCCATATAAGAACCACTTCCGCAAATACCTTTAACGATTAATATTAAAAATGTGATTATTCAAATAAAATTCAACACAAATATGTTTCATACATACAGGCATCATGACACCTAATTTTATACAGGTCGGCCCATAATGAAAACTCTCATAGAAGACCCCCTTCGCAAATAACTTTAACATAACTATAGCCCATTTTTTAAAAAAATATTTTTACACATATACTGTTTGTAGGGTATTATAAGGTCGGGCTTGACCTATTATACTTTCTCCCTTGTTTTTAATTTATAATTATTACACCATAATCTTTGCAAAACAATAAACATTTAAATGCTTTTCATATAATTTCGTTGTTTTGTTTTATATGGAAAAACAAAATTCTTGTTGAAAATTTATGTACATGTACGAGTACATATGTATATTGGATCTCAGATGGTTACACATAAATACATAAATATCATTTAAAATGTTCATATGTATAACTTATTTAGCATAATTGGTTTTTCATATTTATATTAAACATTTCTAATTAAAAAATGTAGGTTAATAATAATTAACATAAAAAGCTACAGCAGGGCAAATGGTAAAATTTCAATGAAATAATATTTTTCGCTAACAATAATTAGAAATTAAAAAAGTTCAATTATATTGGTTATAGAGCATGTTTAACCCTGCTACAACGTTTAGGGTCTTTTGATGACCCAAACCGTATTTAACATTGCATAACTTGCAAAAAAACGTGTTTGTCCGTCACAACGACACACAATCACTCTAACGACGATATATTGCATTGATCACAAGCCTTGAAAATATTTTTGAAATGTACAAATTTGAATTTTCTTAATAAAAAATGTGGGGTCAAAATATGACCCGAACATAACATGTGTATTTTTTTCTAACATAGTAGCAGTGTTAAATATATGAATATACCCTGCAGTTCTGGCTATAATTCCAGTGATATCACAGGCACTACCATCGGCAAATTTAGCTTTGTGCCTATCAACGTCTACTAAGAGGAAGGAAATCGAATAACCATAAGCTTGGTAAATACTGTTAACAAGAATGCCAAATGTCAATAACAGAACTGCAGACTAGTCTGTAAATCTGCATACATACATACACACTAATAACATAGTTACATTTATGGTTATCAGAAAAGATCGAGCATTTAGTAGAGAGTACTTTTTAAAATATTAAATGGTACTAAATTTTCTATTTAAAATATTTTGCTAATAATCATTGTGATATACAGGAGAAATATTTAGCTGATACCTTAATATGTTCTACAAAATCATTTAAAATCAGCGCGATTTCATTTCATGTTAAATCGACTTAAAAACACTGCATCAATTTTAAATATTATAATGTGAAATTGTACTGAGAAATGTGCCATATTACCAAGAATTTTAAATATCTGTTACACACTCTATTATGCAAATTATTTCATATGCATTTTTAACAAAGAGCATTGGTTTCACTTGATATTTAAAATAAAGGCAGCAAAACTAAAGTAAAATCTTGCAATACAAAACTTTTACTTTTCTAAACCAAACACTTGATACATATAGTTCATGCACTCTTGTACAATGAATTTTTTCATACTAACACGTATTTGAGGGGAACAGTCGATTTTTATACTATTTTTCCAATTTGTTAAACGTGTGTTAAGATTTCATTTCTTAAAATCAAATAGAAATTTCGTATGTGAGTGAAATAGTAGTGATGCAATGATGTATAAATGAACGAACTGATGGTTGAATGAGTGAATTGAATGGAAATGATTTTAATGGCAAATCGATGGCAGGTCGTAAGTGAATGAATTGAGTTTTAGAATAAGTAAATAATATTTACAAGGCTTAAACTAAAATACAGAAAACAAAATATGTACATACTACACAGATATAAGATAGAGAGAGAGAGAGAGAGAGAAAACATAAATACGAGTATGTGGGGTCTTAAATGCGAGGGTTGCTAGTTTGCTGTGTTTGATAAAAAAAAAATACGACATTACTACATTTTACTAACAACTTTTCAATAATTACTACAAACCATATGCATTGTTTCTTTGAAACCTAAACCTATAAATGAGTTCTTAAATTCATTATTTGTAATTAGTATACAGATATCAAATTATTTAACCTACACCCAGTATATGTATAAAAGAGTTTTTCAGAAATGTGCGCTATATGGGAGATATGACCTATTATGGACCGATCATCCAAAAATTTAGTGTCATGATTTCTGTGAATATAAATATTGTGTATGTTAAACTTTATCTCTATATAGACACTTTTAAAAGGTTTATGTAAGTTAGTGTTGATTACGGGGAGGGTCTTATATGGGAGTTTCGACTAATTACGGACCGCTCTGCACAAAATTTGTAGATGTGATTTACCTTCATTTACCACTTATTTGTGATGAAATTTGTTGGGTTCGTTGTATAATTCAAACATTTATGATCGGTATAACCCCTATTTCGGAAGGACATTTGTATGGGGGCCAGATGAAATAATGGACCGATTTTCACAAGTTTCAATTACATCCGTCCTGGAGCCGGACTTACCAAAATTTATCAAAATATCTTCAAAATTGCGCACAAGCTTTAAATGGACAGCCAGCCAGACTGACGGACATCGTTAAATCGACTCAGAAAGTGATTCTGAGTTTGTTTATAATACTGCGATTGTCGCGTTCAGAGAGTTTTTTCGTTTATTTTAAGCGGGTCAAATTGTATGGAACGATTTTTTTTTTTTTGAGGAAGCGTATAGCGTATAGGTGATTTCAAAATAGACATTTTTCCATATATAGTATACATGGAATAATTTAATTAAATTCATCATAAAATCGGCTAGAATTCTAGTAGAATCTAGTAGAGTTCAGAATCTGTATTGATACCAATATTTTTTTTTATTTTTAGTAGAGATATTAGGAATTTTTTGTCGACAAATAGCCTAAAATAAATTCAGAATTTGCTTCGGTTTTTTTCGATATTTTTTTTTTTGCAATATTTTCGACGTTTCAACAAAAAATATTAAATATTATTCTCGACCTACAATTAAATATTTTAACGTGGTAATATTATTTTTTAATGACCTTTTCACTTTCCATTCGGGGAGTTTTCTTACGACTTTCTAATGTCACTGCCAAAACTCCTACACGATTCTTTTCTATAACTGGTTTTGAAACACTCGTTAATAATTGTACATGCATTTCTGTTCCTTGTAATGTGCATTGGAATTTGTGAAATTTCACGGGCGTTCTAGGCTGTTGTTGGAGTTTTTATTTTTATCATTTTAATAAAACTTACACACAAATAGGAAAAAAATCCCATAGTACTAACTGTGGTGCAAATTTCATCCAAATCGGAAGACATCGATTTTAAAAGTTGGGTCCATTGACCATATGGAAAAATATCTATTTTGAAATTTTGGGGGGCTCCAAATCCGACTTATGGTCTCTTGAGAAAAATTTCTCCGAATCACCTTTAGATTACGTTTTTGCTTTGCGCTTCATCATAATCTGAAATTTTAAGTTTTTCAAAATCATTAAGGTACGGACCAAATTGCATTATAAGAATATATAACATTTACACTCCTATTTTATTAGTATTCTGCGTCGTTTATCATAATATATAATTATAGTTATGAAACACTAACAAAGTTTTAATGTACAACTTCTCTCTTAACCCTCCGATGAGTGAGAAGGTCCCTAGGTGCCTTTTTGCCTTTTCAAAGTGAAATTACTCCTACTTCGGCCACTACTTTTAACTTAACTCCTGGTAATTAAAACAGTAACATTATTACCTACAGTCACACTTTTTAATTTAACTTTCCATTACAAATCTCTTCATGCAACCCTCGCACAACCATTATCATCATCATCATTTATTTGAGCGCCATTATATCCACACAATCAAACCATCATTGACTTTTATGAAGAGTTGTTTTTTTTTTTTTTTTTTTGGTTTTAGGTTTATTTTTTTGTAGTTTTTTAGTTGTTTTTTGCTCGTTCGTTTTTATTCAATACATGAACCATGAAATTTATAAACTCAAAATTTGTGTTGTGATATTGAAGAGTGTGAGTTTGTTGATTTTTTGCGCAAAATATCCTTGTATTTTCTACAATATTTTGTTACGACCTAATAACACTAATACTTATTAAAGACACACACACACACACACACAGAGACCAACTCATCAGTATTAAGGAAATGATTTTTTAAGGCAACACAAGTAGTAGTAGACTTTTTGCGTCAAGGATTATGCAAAAACATACACATATACAAATATTCAATTCCAACACTTATTGTTTATTGTCTTCTTTCTCTCGGCCTCTTTCTTACCATCACTCTGCCACCCACCCACACTTTATTTTATGCATTTGCTATAACAATTTTATGTTAATTTATCTGTCAACACAGATTGACATAATTTTATGTTAGACATCTAAATCAGCATTTTTTCTAATATACATACATATGTGTGTAGTTTAATTTATGCATATGTATAGGTACTCGTATAAATGTATGTGTTATTTATATATTAATATATGTCTATAATACATGTATGTATGTATGCACATATAAATTATAGAATATTCATTTATAAGAAAAACATTTATAAATTATCTTATACAAAATTACAGTGTGACAAGTACAATTTTGCTGCAAATTTAATGATTATTTAAAATAACATTGCCTTTAATTTTACCGGTATGTTTTGGTGTTCTTTATATTCAACTAATGCATATTATGGTGAACATTCAGTTTTCGTTAATGTTTCATATATTACTTGTCACTTTGTACCTTGTCAAACTTAATAGTATATGTATATTTTAAACAAAGTTTATGTACATTTAACAAACTTTATGTAGCTGTAAATTAGTATTAAATAATATTGAAATTAGAATTATATAAAATCACTTTTTGTTTTAGGGATTAAGCTTTGCATAAACTTATCACTTACTAGCAACAAAAATAATAAACATAATTAATAAGTCACACACAGAACCTACGAATCCTATTAAAAGTTAATTTATTTTAAACATTTTTTTTTCTACTTTAGAGTTTTTAGTGCTTTCAGCTTTTAGTTTTATTTATTAGGCTTTTAAAACTATATACATATATTAAACATCAAAGGTTCTATTCATAAATATTGACCTTCAACCTATTAGCTTAATAAAGTATTATTTTAATTAGAAGAAAGTTTTTAGGGATAAACGTTTGATAAAGATAAAGATTACTTAGATAAATTAATAAGCCTAAAATATGTGAACTGAGTCATTGAGAAAGTAATCTGCAGCGATATTCCAACACCAATTTGGTGGAATAGTTTAATTTAATAGGTCCAGTGTTACAGTTCATATTGGTACATTCAACTGGTCATTTTTGTTTCCTGAAAAGCGGGAATTAAAGAGAGAGAGAGATAAAAATACATAGATACAGATAAAGTAACATAGGTTAATTTATTTATAATTTTTTTCATTGTTTTTTTTCACATATCACGACTTTTACACATTTTCAGTTTAACAGAATCAAGTCAGCTGATTCGGAACGGAACAGAAAGTAAAGACTAATTCTAACTTTAAGTTTATTTTAACTGTTCAGCAATTTGTCATTATATTACTCAAACGAACTATTAAACTTATAAGATCTTTTAAACTATTATTTGAAAATGGTAATTTCGATTAAACAAAAAAACATAAAAAATTCGTTTTGGAAATCCCTTTGGCTTAGTTTCAAAATATGATGTAATCAGAGTATATGTACGATTAACTTTCAAAAACATGGTACACGACATTCAGCTAGCGATTAATAAGTCTATTTTAATTGGTCTAAATTTTACCTTATAGTCTTATAACTTAACTGAACTCTTATAACCACCTTCACTAAGATTTTTGAATTTAGATCAATAGTTAAAATCGAGGCATTTATTTCACAATAAATCCTGTCATTTATAGGATGAGTTGAAGCATTTCAATCAGCCATATTTTTAATAATTGTCTTATTTAGACAAAATATACCAAACCATTAATTCGCGATAATAAAAAGAATAAACCTATGTGTATTTTGTAGGGTTTTGGGAGCAGAATCGTCTTATGCCGGTGGACAAAAATAACTGAGAGACCTATATGATTATAATAATAATTATTAATTATGATATGATATGCTTTCTAAAATATTTGTATTTCAACCAACCAAAGGCGAAAAATTTGATTTACTTAAACAAAAATACATTTTTGAAGTCTTGCCTATGATTTACAAACGTATACAGTGGCTCCAACGCATAATCGGACAAGAGTCTCACTATAATAAATATGTTCTGAACAAAAACTTAAGGTATTGTTTTGTTACATTTTATTTACACTATACCTACCATGGTGTAACTATTCAAGGTTAGTCGGCAACAAATACAACACAATATTGAAAGAACACACATTTTGTTTGTGTAAAATAATTTACTACTGTCAAAAACACTTGAAAATGTATTACTTTTGACATAAGTAAATTGTAAACAAAGTCAGTCAGCTATACTACTGCACTTACCTTGTATAGTTACACCATGATAGCCTACTTAACGATAACTATACATTTTAATGCTTGGTTTTCACTATGTCATTTTTGTTGTCAAATTGCAATTGTATGAAAACGGGTTGTCAATTGCAATTAAAACGGGTTGTAATCATGATTGAAAGCATAGATGACGCCATATGACAACCCCTTTTCATACAATTGCCAACAATTTGGACAATTTGACAACAAAAATGACATAGTGAACACGCGTCTTAAGAGAAAAAAATTAAAACAAGTCAATTTTTAAAATACAAAAATCTAACATTTAATGCTGTTATTTTTTTATTTTTTAAATGCTAAAATCAAGATTGGATTTTTTTTGTCACATATATTTTTAAATTGTAAAAAGTGGGGAAATCATTAATTTTTTAACCCTTATGTGTGCGGCAAAAAAACACCTTCTAATGTGCTGCAAGGTACCTGGGTACCTATATGAGAGTTAAGTAGAGAAAAAGCATTTTCGCACTAAATACATTTTTGGAGCGTAGTTAAGAGACATTTTATATAATTTTTCTTAACGCCTTATGGTTTGCAAGCTACTAACAACTTCAAATAATATACTTGAAATGGCCGCTTTCTCATATAAAACACGTAAAGGTACCCGGGTGCCTTGATGCACATTAAAGGGAGTTAAAAGTAAATTGGTCTCTCAGGCAAATTACAAAAAAAGTCAAGGCGTATGGCTGCAAAAAAAACTAAATTATTTGAAAGTTAGTAGTTCTCAAAAAGTTTCAGGTATAGAAGTTATCAATTTTAATGAAAAAACTTTGACTAAAATCGCCAAAGGTACCCGCAGGTACCTTGGTGCACACATAAGGGTTAAGATTAAATGGCTGTAAGACTACAGTCGAAATAAGACAATTAACAGTCAAATTAAATTTAAAAGGTAAATCTGCGAGAGAAATCACCAAATTGGTTGGAAATAGTAAACCTACTGTACATGACATTATAAAAAGGTTCCATAATGAATTTAGAATGTGAAATAAAACCAGAAATGGTCAAGTAAAAATATTAAATGAAAGAGAAGAACGTGCAATTGTCAAAGAAATCAAGCAAGATGCTTTTGAAAATAGCAAAAGATTTTAAAATATCACTAAAATCTCGCACTAGAAAATATGTTTGAAAAGATAAGTACGATTACTATAAAAGAACTGCCAGAAAAAAGCCATTTATAAGCCCTAAAATTTTAAATCGTGGAGTAAAGTTCGCCAAAGAGTATTTACCTAAAACCGAGGATTTTTGGAACCAGGAAATTTGGTGGTAAATCTCCTAAAATGTTGTATTCATTGAAAGTTTATATTATTCAAAGGTTTTATTTACTAACGAAAGCAAGTTTAACAGGCAGGGTTCAAACGGTAAGCAATTTGTGTGGCGTAAGGCAAATTGTGAATTTAATTATCAAAATACAAAAGTCACAATTAAGCTCGGGGGAAGCTCTGTCATAGTTTGGAGTTGCATGTCGAGTGCTAGAAGAGAAATTGGGAATCGGGAATAACTTTGCTTTTTATTAAGATAACCATCATAAGCACACTTCAGGAGTTGCAAAGCTTTGGTTAATTCATAACAGCATTAAACCAGTGGTGTTCAAAAATAAAAATGAAGATGTATTGGTCAGAAATTTTGCCCAGCAAACATATTGTCAAACGCTTAAAATTAAAAAAAAAATGAAAGAGTTTTTGCCAAATATAAACACCTAAAGAAAAAGCATCAGGGACCGTAAATAACAATCATCAATATCAAAAAATAATTTTAGAACAGTTATTTTGAGAAAAAACAAAAAGAAGTTCATCTAAAACAGTTTTTTATTTTTCGTGTTTAATTGCAATTGGATCGCATGTGTTTGTTACATATACTTCGTCCAACAAGAAGCAACAACAATGCTTAATAAATTTCTGAAAAAAAATGACAATGACCATCCGCATGTGTTCTCATCGCTTGCTCAACGACGACTGAATGAATGTTTTTAAAAGAGCATAACAAATGTGTGTAAAATTTTTGCACAATTGTGGTATGGGCTGAACATCACTGCCTTAAAGTTTAACTTGGTGAAATCGATTTCCAAACGCTTAAAGAGCGTTCTGAACAACAACGGAGATGCTACAAAATACTAAATGTTACAGTTTTGTATAATTTCTACTTCGCTTTGTTCGATTATTCGTTGAGCACAAGAAATTGAGTTGTTTTAATTGATTCTCTTAACCCTAGAACACACACCCGGGTACAAATGTATGCACATTTGGAAAATAATAATAAGTATACGCCTTAAAAAAAATAATGAAATTAAACCATGTAAACATTAGATAAATCCAAAATAAGTATAGTTATCGTTAGAACTTTGCTTGCTATTTTTTTTTATTAATAGTTATATATAAGTAGGTATAGTTCATATAAAATCTAAAAAACTTAAGTACATTTCGTCCCCTCAATATAACAATAGCGTATGCGCTCATACGCTATTATATTTTTTTATTGCATATTTAGAATCTCCATCATTGATTTTATGTCTGGTCAAAATTTCGTTAAATTTTACTTCCAAAAAGTGGGTAAAAATGTAGTTGGAAAAAATAGTGTATAATTTCTCGTTCAAAATATTCCTTCAATAAGTGTGTAAGCTAATATGCGCTATTCTACTTGAAATTGCCACTCCAAAGTGGTTAAAAGAATAATAGTGTCTACGCATTATACTCCATTTTAACCTGTAGAAACAAAATACAATTTATGAAAACTTTAACTCATAAAATAGCTTTCAATAATATACACTATTGTTTGATAAATAGTTTCATTCCGACCATTTATATACCCCACATACAACGAAAACAATTATTAAACAAGGAGGAATGGGATGGAGACTTGAATATTGGAGGAACGCGAAAAACAAAAGAGGTGATCAACTTTTCATTTACTGGAAAATACAATAAAGACCTGCCAATTTGTAATCGAAAGCTGCATGATCTCCAAAATTTGTGCAAAAAGAATGTAGATAATTTCTCGTGGCTCGCAGTCATTTTTTTTTAACTTACAAGGCGGAAAGAAGCGAAATTGTTTAAATGAGCCAGATGTTGCAGAGGAAGAGAAAGAAGACGAATCAATTTCTAGTTATTGTTGATTTACGCAATGTATAACTTAATTTGTCATAATTTTTTGCTTATAATAACCCAAATTGGACAGTAATGAATATGTGCCACTTTCTTAACAAAACTATGAATTAATCACTGTTTTATAATGTTACAAATTGATATTTATTGAGATCAAATATTTTAATAAAAATACCGTAAAATTATTGAATAAAACAGCGTATACCATACAAAATGAAATAGTGTATCAGATACATCATACGAATTCCTTAAAAAAATAAAATAGCCTATATGGAGGACTTGCGCTTTGAATGATATAATTGTGGTCTTAAAGGATGCGTAGAATAAAAAAAATTGGCCAATTTAAAGACAAGAAACGGTATTAGGTATTCGGCGAAAAATCCAATATTAAGAACCGCGATATTGAGGTTTTAATAAACATCCGATTTGACAAAAACTTTAAACTCTATTGTCTCAAAACCCCAAAAAATTATAGGCTATTGTTATATTGAGGGGACGATTTTGTTTTTGTTCAGAGCTCAAACTCTTTTCATGCGTTAGAGCCACTGTATGTTGCACATATGTACATATGTATATATATATATGGTATGGATCCATTAACATTATCTGAATATTATCTTCTTCCTTTAAATTCTCTTATAAACTGGAACCTTTCCCTACTACCTCCAACCTACCCAAAATCCACAAAAAAGTGAAACTATATTACTCATATGAAAAAGTAATTGTTATCATTTAAATTTTCATGGCCTTCTACATTTTCTTCAGGATTTGCTAATAAATATTTTGCTTTGTTTTATATTATTTTGGGTCAAAAGGCCGGCCAAGGACTTCTAAATTTTTAAATAAAGCCTATAAAGTATAGAAATATTTGAGAGGGTGGGAGTAAACTAAGTGGTTGTTGTTGAGAATGTTTTTGTGCAAAAACATTATTGTATTTCAACGTCCGTTTTCAAAAAATTCTTCTTATAAATACTTATCAACAAAGGAGTTGGTTGGCTCTTTGTGAGCAAAAGTGTGTATGTGTTGATGTTGTTAATGTTGTGGTTGTTGTTTTTCTAAGTTATGAGCTTAATTTATATATTGGTAAAATAATAAAAATAAAATAAAAACAACTAGGAGTTTATATTCGGCTGTGCCGAATCTTATATACCCACCACTAAATCACCTATTATGGAGATTTATAAGAGTGATAGACTTTATATGGGGGCTACGGTCTAATATAAACCGATCATCATCATACTGAGACGGACGATTTTTATATGTATTTATATGTATGGACTATTTGTGTTGAATTTAAACTTGACAGTGATTTTTGTAAGGGGTTTATGCCCATTTAAGTGATTTTCGGAAGAAGTATTTGTATGGCTATGGCTATGTCAAAATTATAGACCGATGCAAACAAAATATTTTTTTTAAATTTCACTTTGCATGAAACTTATTATTGAAGAATTTTGTTTAGATACGGCTTTTCTATTGACCATTAAAGCCATATTCCGGTAAGACATTTTTATGTAGGCTATCAGAAATCGTATACCAATTCCTACCATTTTCAACAGGATTTTTCCTTCTAATTTAAAAATCTGCATTATATTTGAAGAAAACAGCAAAAAATATTTAAAAATTATCGATGTAGTCTGAAACTTTGATCTATAACTCGGATCCTACTAGACAGATTTTGCCCATTTTCAATACCAAACATTTCGGTAGATTAAAAAATGTTTGGTAAAAAATTTACCAAACATCGTAGTTACAAAAAATAACATAATCCACCAAAGAAAAGAGGAGAAATGACAACAAAAACATTCACACATTGCTGTTATTGATCTACCAAAAAAGGAAAAGCAGCAAGAAAAGCAAAAACAATTTGTAATAATACAAATTCTAAAAATAGAATAACATATAAAGAATACACACACATTGTAAACGTACGTAAATTTCGTTCTGACTCACAACACGTAAAAAAGAAATATGATAATTCTCGTATTCTATTTCTCAAAAAACGATGAGTTTAATTGATGATGTTTACAGATTGATAATGGACAATGAAGATTGCTGATGATGCCCTTGGCCGGGTAGAAAATGCATTCCAATTTGCCAATTGTTCCAATACGTTACAATAGTATTCTTTAATAGAAATTCTCGAACTACTAGCCTGAAGAAAAACTCTTAACTCTTAAAAAATTTAATTGTTCTGTGTCTTTTTTTTTTTTTTTAAAGCTCTATCGTGATTTCAACAGACGGACAGACATGGCTAGAACGTCTTAGAATCTTATAAAAACCCAGAATGTATAGACTTTTTGGTTCTACGACCATTATTTCGATGTGTTATAAACGGAATGACAAACGTAATATACAACCCGTCTTTTTGGTAGTGGGTATAACAAGCACGACCACCGTGTATGTGAGCAAAAAAGTTTAATATGGACCGATCATCATAAAATTTAAAAATATATAAATCAGTTGCAATCAATTTTATCTTGATATCAACACTTGTAAAAGATTTATGCATGTAAAAGCGATTTTTATAAGAGTGTGTTATATGAAAGCAATGACTAGTTATGGACCAACCGTTAAAAAATTAACTGAAATTACTGCCGTATTTATAACAACTTATTTGTGTTGCATTTTTAGAGAGATTTATGGCCGTTAAAGTAATATTTCTGGGCGTTACAAACATCAGCACATATCCAGTGTAACCGCCCACTATGATGGTGTAGGGTATAATCAAATGCTTGCAAACAACATAATTTGAGCACCAAACAGCAACAACAACAAATACCACTTGTTTTTAATACACATAAATAGATTTTGTTTTTATTGCTACTAAATGTGTTAGAAAAAAAAAACTAATATGTGTCAGCAAAGTATCCATAGAACGACATTATCAGCCGGAAAATACACACACATATTTGAACGTGCTAAATTTATAAATAAATTTAATTAATTTCTAACATCTGAAAGCTTTATGAGGGAAAATATGTGTTCTTTTTTCAAAGCTAAACTAATATGGCGGCTTTTAAACATAATTTTTATATAATACATGCCAAAATTCAGCATAGAAGCATATTATTACATTCTTACCCACATCTTTCCCGTTTATGATAACATGAAAAAAATCCAGGGCTTAGATTTGCATACATTAAAAAATTAAAATGTGCGCATAAAACAAGTACAAGTAGAAATCGAATATGTTGAAAATTATGCATTCATACAGAAATATGCACTAAAAAGAAACAACAAATTCACAACAAAATGTTAAATATTCAAAAAAAAAAAAAAGCGTTTATTAAGAATTCTGCACCAAAAACTAGAAAAAAAATCCATCCACTTAAATATGAGAATTACAAAACCTACACTGGTATTAGGACGTGTTTCTCTTTATTTGCACAAAAATATCAAACTTTACCATTAGTTTTGTATCTGATTGCTTTGTTTAACAAAAATCTGGCAAACCCGTTAACCGATGGAATGCAAGACGAGTCGTTGTCGATATTGGTTACATGTTACAGTAAAAAAATTAAAACCTGCATTGTCGATAAAAAAAATGTTACGGATAGTATAATCTGGCCAAACGCATCAAAATTTAATCGTTTTCAATCTGACGGTAAACAATATTACAAAGAATAAAACGCACCATGTAAGGGAAAAATGAAGTACGGTGGGAGGAATGTCATTACATGGGGTTGATTTCCTTGTTGGCAACTCGGACCACTGTAAACAATCGAAGGTATAATAAGAAATAAAGAGTATACGAGCGTCTATCATGTGGATGAAGATACTTTTTTTGTTTGAAGAATGTTATTTTAATGCAACAAATATGTACTCATATGTGCTCCCCATTGCACAGTGGTTTAGAAACGTTTTAGTTTGGAAATAATACGATATTTCAGAAGCTATTACAGATATCGTAAGGAAATTTGACATGGTTGGGGCATTTTTAGGCGGAAGTGGTGCCAATGGATCGCCCACAAAAACCACTAAAAATCCATCCAAAAATACGCTTACATATGTATGTTATATATTCTAGTTCATACATATATCGTTTTTTTCCGTTTGTAATTTCTACAATATAATTTTCCGACCCTATGAAGTATATATATTCCGGATCCTTATAGATAGTGGAGTCTATTTAGCCATATCCGTCTGTCTGTCTGTCTGTATGTTAAAATCAGTTTTCTGAAGTCCCCAGATATCTTCGGGATCCAAATCTTCAATAATTCTATCAGACATGCTTTCGAAAAGTTTGCTATTTAAAATCAGCAAAATCGGTTTAGGGCAATCAGAGTTATGGACCAATATGTGAGACAACCTTCATAAAAATTTGATATTTTTTGTCCATTTTATTGCAATATTTTAAATACATATATTGCAGATAAGAACATGCAATTTTGCATACATTGTTTTTATAATAAAAGAAGAAAGTATGCGGAAAATAGTAAGAATCGGTTCATGATTTCTCATAGCCCCCATGTAAAAATCTTCCCGAAATATTGCTCAATTATACATAAATGCCTAGAAAATTGGAATATCAAGATAAAATTCAGCAAAAATAAGTTTTATGCAAAAAGAAATCGCAAAACGAATTTTTTTTTTAGTTTGATCCATGTTTGACCATAGCCCCCATATAAAGTCCACTTCCAAAATGAACTTAAATACGTATAAAACGGATATAAATAATGGTAAACGGCTAAAATTTGACAAAAATAATTTTTATAGGCAAGTTAATTGTTGTACTAATTTTATGGTGATCGGCCCAGAATTCGTCATAGCTCCCATACAAGGACCACATCTGAAAAAGACATTTATTCCTATATATATTGTATAAATATCTTTCCTGACTCAAAACTTAACACAAATCATCCCACAAAATTTTGTGAATTTCGGTCTATTTTTAAACGTATGCCCCGTATAAAGCCCTCTTCCGAAAATCACTTGAATACTCATAAATCTCTTATAAATAACGGTACCAATCCAAAATTTTTTAGAGATCATTTACATACATGTCCAAATCAATCTGCTGGATTTTGAGAATATCGGTCCATATTTGACTATGTCCCCCACATAAGGTCCACTCTCGAAATCAACGTTAATACTAATATATATCTTAAATATACCGTTATTATGTTGCAATTCGACTTGAAATATCCTCATATGCATGAAAATAACTGTTCCAAAATTTAAGAAGATCGGCCAATAATTTGTCATAGCTGCCATATAAGAACCATTTCTAAAAAACAAATAAACCCACAAAAATATCTAATAAATATCGATATCGAACCAAATTTTAATCCAGAAATCATATAAGTATCGGTTATACGGCAATTAAGCTACTGGATTTTGTATCTGTCAGTAAATAATAGCTCCTGAATTAAGTCCACTTCCGAGCATAACAACCAACCATACAACTCTTGTAAATAACGCTATTGAGATGAAATTCAACCAATATAATCCTAAAATACATAGAAATCACATTAGTGGATACCGGATTTAGAAGCTATCAGTCCATAATTGGTCCATTTCTTCTATGCCACCCATAAATCATTTGTAAATATTATTATTGAGATCTTATACTTTTGTATACTCTGTTTTATACTCTGTTTCTTAACTTGGGAATATGGAAAAATGTTCTTTTAATTTTATAAATTGTTAAATTACAATCAAGATTATTTTGAAAATCAAACAAACTCTGTAAATTACAGTAAGAATCGGTAATTACATCAATTATAAATGGTCGGAATTAGATAAAATTTATAAATATTTCACATAAATTATGTTGGTCGTAAAATTGTCTTTCAAAAAAAAAATGCTAATAAAATTTGCACTAATACTGAATAGAAAACACAGAATAAGGAACATAGTGCAGTTTTTGTATTTAAGATTCGGCACAGCCGAATATAGCACTTGCACTTGTTTTTTTTTGGTCTAAAATTTGGATATGCCTTAAATTCTTTCGTTAGTTAAACAATAAAATTGCTCTTCAGACGCCTAATATTTCTAAGCGGTACCTTTTCAATTTCCAAAACTAAACTATTTTGAATTGAAAAGTTGACAAAATGATCGATATATGATAGGGAAGCAAGTGGGGTAGAGATTTCTGTTTTCATGTTTTTTTTTTTAATATTTCTCTTTACTTTCATTTCTGTTTCTATTGCTTCGTTTCATTCTTATTCTTATTTTGTATTGGAACAGCAAGAAAATCAACTCTGACTGCAGTTAAAAATTCAAATTTGTAAACAAAAATGACTTGAAAAAGCAACTTCGAAAGAGAACTAATAAAAATAGACGTCATAAATTTCATCGTCTAAACTTGGTCTTACAATATCATAAGGATATATTTATGAATATTTCTTTATGTTACACACGACATGACAAACTTGTGGTGGTGGTGTGTATGAAAATTTGACAGAAACATTCAAAGCAAGACATAATGTTTACATGTACCTTTTATTAGTCATAAATACATTTACAACATTTCAAGGTTTAATACCTGTCTATTATAAGTTATAAACCAAAATGCAAAACCTATTTCACATTTTGATTACAAGTTAGTTTTTATGATTTAAAATTATGTGAAATACATTTTGCAATTACAAAAATCTAATGAATTTACTTTAATTCTTTATTTTCAGGTATGTGTCGTGATCAATTTTTTACAAACATTGAGGTAAATAAAACAGATAACAATCCAAGTATAATCGATATGATTCCGTTTTGAAAAGAAGATACCATTCAATAAGATGGTGAAACTAGAGCAAGACTAGAATGCTAGTGACATAAGTGGCCGTCGCGTTTAGTTATTACAAGGATTCACGGCTTAGTACCCGATGTCTCAGTATATGTACGTTTAGAAATTTATATCTCAACAAGGTAGGAGCTAGAGTCAGGAAAGTTCTTTCTTTCGCTATCTGACTACGGTAGAAGTACTAGTCGTCCTCAGAATGTTATTTTCGCGTACAACTTTACATGCCGCCATGATGCCCAATATGTGATAAATAATTTTTTTTTCTAGAAAACAATTAAAAACCCTAATAAGATTTTTTGATTTAGTCACAGAATTCTTTAAGTTGCGGTCCTCCAAAATAGAGTTCCATAAGTCACTTTTGTATGTATTACTGCCGTGTAGATGAATGCTGGTTAAAGCTTAATAAAGCTCAAAGCCCTTTATACATTTTAGTCTGTGATTTCCCTTATTGTCAAATTCGACAAGAATCAGTATTATCAGGCATGTGATGGAAATCGATATCGAAAACGAATGAGTTTTAGAAGTCAATTTTTTCGTAATATTTTTGTATTGGAAAACTTTTATTACATAAAATACAAAGATATTGGGCTACTAAAGAGAATCTTAAAACAAAAATTTTTGAAAATTAGATTATAAATGCATTAAAATGTATTTCCAAAACGGATTCGTTTTCGATATCGATTTCCATCACATGCCTAAATAATATTTCCGCTATAGTAGCGTAGTTATCACCTAATTGACATTGTTACTAATATTTTCCAGTAGTTAGTTAGTAGTTAATTACCAAAACAAGATCCACCAAAGTAAATCAATTATCTAAGGACTATTTCAGCACCCAGATCCTGTAGAGTACGATGAATTGCAATAGTTGTTACTCTGTTGAATTCTCCTTCTAATTCTAGGTAAGCTGCCGTCGTATATCGTTTAAAATCAGGTAATCTTTCAGTACGAGTAGTCCTTAAAATAATCATACGCATCTGTCGCCGTAGAACAAGAATTCTAAAAATACATTTAGAAAATTAGAAATTTCGGAACCATGGTTAGAAGTTTCTAAAATTTCAGAATTATCAGTCATGTCACAAAACTCAATTGCGATCGAAAGTGGTTATTAAGTCTTTAGAAAACGAAACACGAATTCGAAATGAAACCACTTTAGATTTCCAAAATGGAATTGTTAGTTTTTATGAATTTGTAAAGA
This sequence comes from Bellardia bayeri, assembly GCA_950370525.1. Lineage (NCBI taxonomy): Eukaryota > Metazoa > Arthropoda > Insecta > Diptera > Calliphoridae > Bellardia > Bellardia bayeri. Next base: position 60,101,194 of record OX493265.1, read on the forward strand.
CAATTAAATAATTAGTTTTACTATTTCATTGCTTTTTTGCAATTTTCTTATTGATATTTAAATAAAATGCTAAAAATTTCAAAGTTGGTGTCAGCAGCAAGAAAACTTTTGTCAAAAAATTACAAAAATTTAAAATATTTACACAGCTCTGGAATATGACAGAGGATCAGATGCATCCCCTAAATTTCTTCTTCGTAGCTTTTCAACTTAGTTTTGACGTCTTTATTCATTAAAAAAAAGCAAATATTGAAATTCTGGACATTTTTAAAAAATTTTGTTCACTTTTAATTACCTTTATGTCAACAATCACCTGCCAGATATCGACTTGAAATTTTAAATATGCTCCTAAAATATTGTTTCTTTAGTTATTGAAAAGACTATTTAAAAATTTTTTTCTTGGAAAAAATCATCCTCTAAATATACAACCGGCATACTCGGGTAGGCGCAAAACAAGTCAAGCAATTTTTGGATTTAAAATGCAAAAATAGGTAAATAATTGTATGTATGTTTAGTTATTTAATAAATTTCTATATATTATTTTTCATTTTATATTTCATTAAAAAATTGCATCTGGTTATAAAAAAAAGACTAGAAATACAGAGATTCATAAATTAATTTTTTTTTACATAATTTGTGCATTTAGTTCGAGCACGTATGGCAAATGGTCACGTATGGTACCGGCTTTTTGCATTCTTCGCAAGCTTTTCTTGTGGATCTTCTTTTAGCACATACATATGTAACAATTTTGTTTGTTCTCCTTTTTGTTGTATATTCTCCAAGACATTTGTCCATTTTATCAACTTTCCCTTTGCTTTCGTTGTAATCCAGTATAAATATAGGGTTTTGTTTTACACCTCTAACTTTGATATTATAATGAGATGTAGATAGAAGCACAACCAATCTGTTTTTTTTTTTTATGAGGTATATATAAATCCAAAAACTGAAAATTATACTTCTCTTCCTTTCGGATTAGAAAATTCAGCTGGACCAAATGTTCGCCTTTTGTTCACGGTGCCCAAGATCGACAAGTTATAGTCAACATCAAAGAAGAAGCTAAATTGTAACTTGTAACAAAAAATTGTCACATATAGGGTTGTTTTCTCATTAGGCGATTAACTTTTTTCCCAACGAAAAACTGCCGATTAAAGAAAATTGGTTTTCTCAATGTCTCATTTGCTTCTATTCTGTCGCAAAATTAACCAGCTTTCATCTGCCGATTATTTATTTATTGTACAGATAAATTCAATCAGTTGACTGCTGTTCATATTTTTTATGTGGCAATACCTTGAGTTTTTGTAAAAAAATTAAATAGATTTTAGAAAAAATGTTTAATAGAGAAATAAACATTAATTTGATTTGAGGATGAACTCGAAGAACATGAATTCCAAGTGCATGTTGAAAGAGTTTATCATGCCAGACCTAACTACCTGACAGACATGGATATATACATATATATTTTAAAATATTTGTTTTTTTGATTTTATTTGTTGTTATTTTTCACATTTGCAAAACAGCTGATTTATGTCAACAACTTGCCACTTGAAGACAGAATTCCCAATTTTCACATAAATTTTGAGAGGTACTGCCAAATGAGAATAATGTTTCTGTCGGTATATTGAGAAAACCAAAATTGTTAAGGGACATATTATCAGTCTAATAAATTTATGTCGACATTTAGTAACAGGCAGTTTGTCGACACATTGAGAAAACGGGCCATAATGTTTGTTTGACTTTAACGAAAATGCTTACAACACAAATCTTAAACGACTCGTTCATTCTGATTTTTTCCCTTTCTAAACAAGGCGCTAACTCTGTATATATTTGTTCACTCAGAGGATAAGATGTAAGAGCATCACAAACCCACCAGTCCGTTACCCCTTACTTCACCTGTTTTTAAGGAATATACACTGTGAACCCAGTTCCCCCACATAAGGGCAAAAGCAGCTCTTCAACCGTAATGTTTCCTCCTGCTACATAGTTATTTTATAGGGTTTTGTTTAACATTAGAAATATGTTTAGATATGGCAGTTGCTTTAGCACTTTCTTTGCGGTACTGGCGTGTATTGCCATTCCCAAATCTTATCTAACGACTTATGGCCCAAGATCTTTGAATACCCATAATCGATACACGATACAAGGGATGAGAACTAGTTTTCTTAATAATATACACATGTTGCAACTGCATCAGTTTTCTGATAAAAATAAAAAACAGTAGGCCACTATAAGCAAATTCACTTGTAAACTAAATGACTTACCCGGATATGATGGTTGTATACATAACGACAACTTTTTGGTTGTAGACACAAAGGTTAACAATTCCATTCGCTTTGTTATACTTTTTATTACAAAAATCATAGGTATGTGTTTTATTTTGCTTTACACAACTTTAACATATTTAACCCTTAAGTAAACACCAAATTGTGTTCACATAAGCGAACCCCAGGGCCTAGCTGGGCTTTTTATTATAATTCTAACTCGTTCCCAATATCAGAAGCATTGTCTTCATTTCCATCAACCTCATTCTGAATTTCGTTTTCTATATCATTGGCAATTGCCTCTGCCAATCTGTCATAATATTGGGTCAGATTTTGAAACTGTTTCAAAGATTTTGTCTAATTTAGTACTCATTGTAACACTATTAACACTTGTTAACTGCCAACACAAAAATAAAAAAATTAATTTCTGAAACGTACATTGATTCTGATTTTTATACAGAACAAAAAATATATAGTTATAAATCGGTTTAATCTATTTCTCTTTTATTTTGATTTTATTTGCTGCATTTTCTACATAATAGGGCCTTGGTGTTACAAACATGTTGAGAGTAAAGGTGTTTTTGTTTATGTATTTTTAAGTTTACAACTCACCTGTTTGTCTTTATGTCTGTCAAAATTGGTTATTTTACATATGGGTTTTAATTTTTGGTCACCAACTTGTATGTACAATTACACGTGACATCGCCATGATTAAAACAGCTGATACGCTTAAATATTATTCTTTTTTTACACATAAATTTCCATGTCGCTTCTTTAAAAAACGCGTTAAAGCCGCTACAAAGCGTCACTAAATTGCCGGCATCAAAAATATTGATTTAAGGGTTTTCGTTTTTTAATATATCAAAAATGTTTAAATAATTTATATCATTGTTATTAAACTAACAAAATGGGATAAAAAAAATATTTAATTTATCACTTATGCAAATTCTTCATACGGCCGGCTAATGATAGCGCAGATTTAACCGTCGACAAATCTTTTCGCCTGGCATATACATTTGAAAACATGTGTTTGAACATAAGAAAATAGAGCGTGTTCTAATCGAAAAAAATACATATGTATTTCCACATGTATTTTACACAAGCAAAGTTTTTGAGGTCACCAACTACATGTTTTTACTCCCATATGTAAAATTTGACATATACAATGTAAAAAACACATAGTGTATATGCACCTTATTTACCACGCCTAGAGATAAAAAGTTTTTTTTTTAAATTTTTTTGTACAAAACACCTTTATTGAGGAATTCATAAAAAGTTAAGGGGCTCCACCTCAGTTATCTAAGTTCGCTTAAGGGTTAAGTTAAAAACCGAGATTTGAAAATTTTTTGAGAATAAACAAAATCGATCAGAATCTAGAGAAAGCTAAGTAAAAACGATGGATTTGCAAATTTGGAATTGAAACCATTCCGATTGAATTATGTGACATGCCTGTATGATTAGGAAATGATACGTGCTAAATTACGCTACTTAAGAACTTTTTTTTGGAAAGTGGCAATTTCAAACCTATGCAAAAACTAGAACGAATAAACCAAAAAGAAATCAAATAAGTACGAAAGTATAGTCGGTCAAGCCCGACCATATAATACCCTACACCTAGTATATGTAAATATAAAACAGTTTTTCAGAAATGGGCTTTATATGGGAGATATCACCTATTTTGGACCAAAATTCAGTGTTATGATTTCTGTGAATATAAATATTATATGTGTTAAACTGTATCTCGATATAAATACTTTTAATAGATTTATGGAAGTTAAAATAAATCACGTAGATGGTCTTATATGGGAGTTTCGACTAATTATGGACCGACCATTACAAAATTAGGTGTCATTATTTCTGTATATAAGAAACTGATTTGTGTCGAATTTTATTTGATTACCAACATTTTTAAGAAACTTATGCTCTTTAAAGTGATTTTCGGAAGTGGGGGTTATATGGGAGCTATGACTAATTATTGATCGATCATAATAAAATTGTACTGTATTATTGGTATACATATGAAATATATTTGTGTTCAATTTTATTCGGATAACAACATTTTTAAAAGAGTTATGCTCTTTTAAGTGATTTTCGGAAGTGAGCCTTATATGGGAGCTACGACTAATTATGGACCGATCGTCATAAACTTTTACCATATAATATTTTTATATACAAAACATATTTGTGTTCAATTTTATTCGGATAACAACATTTTCAAAAGAGTTATGCTCTTTTAAGTGATTTTCGGAAGTGGGCCTTATATGGGAGCTACGACTAATTATGGACCGATCGTCATAAAATTCTACCATATTATATGCATATGTACGAAACATATTTGTGTTCAATATTATTTCTATAACAACATTTTAAGAGAGTTATGCTCTTTTAAGTGATTTTTGGAAGTGGGCCTTATATGGGAGCTACGACTAATTATGGACCGATCTTTCCGAAATTTGTAGGTGTGCTTTAGCTTCATTTACTACTCATCTGTGGTAAATTTTGTTTGCATACTGGCATAATTCAAAGATTTATGACTGGTAAACCCCAATTTCGGGAGGACAATTGTATGGGGGCTAGGTGAAATAATGGACCGATTTCCACCAGTTTCAATCCCATCCATCCTTGGGCGGAAAAAATATCACGTACCAAATTCAAAATTGCGGCCTGTAATCTGCGCACAAGCTTTACATGGACAGCCAGCCAGACGGATGGACGGACGGACGGACAACGTTAAATCGACTCAGAAAGTGATTCTGAGCCGATCGGTATACTTTAAGGTGGGTGTTGGACCAATATTTATGGGCGTTACAAACATCAGCACAAATCCAATATATCCTCCCCACTCCCCACTATTGTAGGGTATAAATATATCTCGATTATTTAAAACATTAACAGTCTTATGCTTGGTTTTCACTATGTCATTTTTGTTGTCAAATTGTCCATATTGTTGGCAATTGTATGAAAACTGGTTGTCATATGGCGTCATCTATGTTTGCATCATGATTGACAAAAAAATGACTTAGTGAAAACGCATCCTTATTTAGAAAAAAAATAAAGTACACTTCAAATGTACTATTTAAGGCATGCAAAAATATTAAAATTTCCAACTGTGTAATTAAAAGTTTTCTCGTCTTCTGGTAAATTTATTTGAATTGGTTGAGTGTTGCAACACTCAGACGACACAAATAATAAACAGTATTCGTAAAGCAGAATCAAATTAGAAACAGCAACACCTTTGACAACAAAAATGACAACAGTTAGAACAACTTTAGGGTAACTGAAACTGTAGCAGGAACAGGAAATCATATTTATTATTTCATTAGGTGTGTATTTGTGTGTTCAGGAGGTGTGTGTGCGTGTGTATGTATATGCTTGTATTACACAAGTCAAGGTAACTAAACATAAAATAAGGCATTAATAAGTCGCATTTAGTATCGGTTACTAAATAAAAGTTTCCGCTAAATAAAGCAACAACAACAACAAAGAGAAAAAGTTTGTAATTAGTAACAGATTTCTTTGGCGCAAAACAGCAACACACCCATACACAAGTGTTTTTTGGTAATTTTCTACATGAGTGTGTGTTTAAGCAATAAACTTAACTATAATTATAGCAAAAAAACACGCACACAAAAGCAGTATACTATACGAGTATATATGTATATGTGTCCTTAAGCACGCAACTAAATTACAAATGAATATTAGTTTATGATTTTTTAGTTGTCTTGTATTTATGTATAGAACTGTTTATAATACTAAAACATGAATCGATATTTAATATTAACAACTAAATAAATAAATGTCCCAAAAATTCGGCTGTTTTAACCCCTGAAATAATTTGTCACTGTATTTATGTGTGTGTTATTATATGATTATTTTAGATTAATTAATGAAAGCATAATAAGCAAACGACCATTAATTACTATGAAAATTTATGAGTAGAGATTTCCATCTACATATAACACTTAAGGAATTAACTGCTTAAACTTATAAATTAGCTAAATATTATGAAATTTCTTGTAAAAAAGACTTAGAACAAGGTGATGGCAGTCTTAATCGTTTTATAATTAGTGGTTTTAACTTTTATCTTAATTGTTCTTTTTTTTTTTTGCTGTATAAGTTGTTTTAATTATTTGTACGTTAATTATTTTGATTTGTGTGGGAATTTTTGTGAATCACAGCGATTTATTTTGAATTTTTTGTTTAAGTTTGTTTCATTGTAGCAACTATTCAAATATTTTTTTTATATTTATTAATTCAAGTTGCCTCAGGATCTGAAGACATTATTGAGGCGAGTTGGCATATGATATAAAATTATATTACAAAAATATATAAAATATAAATTTCTACGTTGTAAGCATTTCCGTATTTTGCAATAAATATTTTTTTAAAGTTATTTTGAAAATTGAAGATCTTTGAATGTTTTTAAATCTGGTGGTAGATTATTAAATTCAAGAGGAGGACCTATGTATTCGATTTTTTGTTTCGTAGTTTCTAGTCTGCATCTCACAACTCTAAGAAGTGGGGAGTTTCTGGAATTGAAATGTTTGGAATGACGACCAATATTTTGAAGGGATTTGAAAACAAAGACTAAAACTTGCATTCTGTAAAGCGCAATAATAGACAAAATTGTTTTAGCAACATTTTTATATAACAATTTTGTTGAGTAGAGTAAAGGTAGATTGTGAATAACTTTTACTGCGCTCTCTCTCTCTCTCTCTCTCTGCAAAGATTTAAGTTCAGTGCTATTTTTACCTCCATATATTATTAGTAAATAATTCATGTGACTTTGTATTATTGCTTGGTAAAGAAGTAATTTCGTTTGTTGATTAAATTTATTCTAAAACTTATATATTAATACCACAGCTGGTGATACTTTTGATCTTAACTCCCATTTCCATGACAAATTACCGACTGTTGAAAGTCAGCCATTTTACAAATATACTAAAATTTCCAACATTATTTGTTGAGCGATCTTTCTGTCTGACAAGTTTGGTCTTTTTTGTATTACTTATCAATTTATTGAGTCTGGAATATTCAAATATTAAGGAAGCATCTCTTTCCATATAAGTTTTTACAGCAGTTCATGTAGTTGAAGATTCGTAATGTCATTAATATAAATAGCAAATAAAAGTGGACCCAGGACACTTCCTTGGGGTACTCTACTTTCTATCACACCAAGAAAACTTCTGCAATCATTTAACTCTGCATATTGTTTTCTGTTAAATAAGTAACTGTTGAAGAGCTTTATTGCTCCACCCATTATGCCGTAGTATTGCAGTTTGTAAATCATTATTTCACGATCCACTAGATCAAAAGCTTTCGAGAAATCATAAAATATACCCGCTACTCTTTTGAATCCTTGATCTAGTCCAGTACATATATTACTTATAACATTCACAATATCATTTTCTGTTCCACTTCCTTTTCTAAGTCCGAATTGACAATCACAGGGCTTTTGTTGATCGAAAGCTCAGATATTATTGAGTATGTTGAGCATCGAAAATTAAAAGTGCCATTGTGACTTTCAAGAGTACGAAGACTATTACACGAGTCTAACGGAGAGCAAATGATTTGTTGCTTGATAATTTTGGGTGTTTGAATAAAGTATTGATTAAATAAATTACATTTGGTGGTATCATCCATAATAAAACATCCATCAGAGTTTACTAAAACCACTTGTTTTTTTTTTTTGTTATTTCGCTGTAAGCTTTCATTTAAAAACAGCCAGCATTTTTTTGAATCATATTGAATTTTACTAATATTATCTTTATAATAGTAATTCATCGACTCTTGGCAAGCCTTTTTTATCACCTTGCTTTTCTGTTTAACTTATTTTGTATAACCCAGTTATTAAGATTTTTTGTTCTTTGTTTTAGCATCTTTTGTTTGAATAATATTAAATTTTGTACATTATTTAACAGTATTATTGCAGCCAAAAACCAAACAAAATATACATTTGAATATTTTTATACATGAAACTACTGAAATTTTTGAATATTGCTTTTTAATTAATTACCCAGTAAAACGCATGTAATGGATGCATTTATCCATGCTTTCAAATAACTAGTTAAATAAGTCATTACCAATTCTTTTTAAACAATTATTCTTCATTAATTTTCTAATAGATAAAAACAAACTATTCGGTATATACTTTAAAAATGCGGTTTATCTTCTGAACGCAGTTATTATATTTGGCTGTGCCAAATCTTATATATCCACCACCAATACATCAGTAGTCTGATTTTATCATAGGTTAGGTTAGGTTCCATGGGCAGCCGTTCTAAGAAAAACAGCTCACTTGGGTCCATCATGCTGATCCCATTGTGCTACGCTGTTGGTAAACAACCTGTCGATCACTCGGCATTGGTTGTTTCCCTTTCAAACCATCCACATTCCTTGACAAAGGTATATACGCATTTTAGATTCATCCTTGATAGCTCCCCCAAGCATGAAATATTGAATGCTTCATCCTCGTTATGACAGCTTCTACAGTAATCATTATAGTGTAGACCAGGTGTGTGCTAGGTTGCGACGAAAACTGAGCAGTGTATTCGTCCTTCCTACATCAAATGTGGGCCAGATGGACCTCGCAGTAGAGCAAGTGATTTCATTCGACCAAATTTACCTGAGCAAATCATTTCGTTTTAAACAATTATTTTCAACCTCTTAATGGTGATACCAATGATGGGATCAACCGCCTCATCAGTTAACATTGTACCTTTTCTGGCTAGATCATCAGATATATAGTTGCCCTGTATTGAGCTATGTCCAGGGACCCATATTAGTGTTATACTAGAATGTTTCGCTATCTCGTTCAGAGATACCCGGCATTCTGTGATTAACCTACACGTGGAGTAGCCACCTGTTATACTTTTTACGGCGGCTTAATTGTCAGTAAATATACATATACATCCATATATTCGATAATACTTCAACCAGTTTGCAGCCCGCTTTATGGCAGAGATCTCTGCTTGAAGAACAGAGCAGAAATCCGGAAGCCTAAAATAGGATTTGATCAAAAATTCTTCAATGAAGAATCTACCACCAACTTAATTTTGATTTTATCATACTTGAAAATAATTTGTGTAAAATTTGGTATCCATAACGACATTTATGCCAGTTATTTTGTTTTTCAGGCCCCTCACCTGTTATGTGCGATCGTCATAAAATAAAATGTACCGTCAATTCTATGCATTTCAGGTTTATTTTCGTTGAATTTCATCCCAATAACGACATTTACAAGAATTTTCTGCATATTCAAGTTATTCTCGGAAGTGGATATTATATGAGAACTATGGTCAATTATGGATGAACCTTCACAAAATCTAATTGTACAGTTTTTGCATATATGCAGCTTACCGGTGTAAAATTTCGTTTCAATATTTCTAAGATATTTACGTATGTAGGTTATTGAGTTTATCGGAAGTAGTCCTCATAAGGGAGCTGTGACCTATTATTGTTCTATCACAATGAAATTCGGCATGTCACATAATTCGAACAGAATGTTTTCAATTCCGAATTTGCAAATCGATCGTTTTTTGTTTTGCATTCTCTAGATTCCGATTGATTTTGTTTATTTTCCAAAAATTTTAAATCTCGAGTTTTAACTTAAATATGGTAAAGTTGTGTAAAGCAAAATAAAACACATATGACTTTTGTAATAAAAAATAAATAAAAGTAAACAAAATTTAAAAAAATGCCCGGTATTTCAATTGTTGCTGTTTTAAATCAACAAAGGCATCAAAACGCAGTTCAAAAGCTACAAAGAAGAAATTTAAGAACTTTGAAATTTTTCACATTTTATTTAAATATCAAAGAGTTACCTAAAAAAAATCAATGAAATAATAAAATTAATTATTTAGTTGTCATTATTAATTAGTTTTTTCAGTATAAAATTATAAAAAATAACAATTCCACTTTAGAAATCTAAAGTGGCTGCATTCCGAAATAAATTCATGTTTCGTTTTGTAAAAACCACTTTCGATCGGAATTGAATTTTTTGAGACATGGCTGATAATATATGTAGGTTATTTGTGGCGAATTTTAACTTGACAGTGATGTTGATAAGACTTTATATAGAAAATGGACTTTATATAGAGACTATGGTCTAATAGGAAGCCATCGTCATAAAATTAATTGATGGACGGTATGGTCAAATATGGACCGATCATCATGAAATTCGGTACGAGGATTTTCACATATTTAGATACGAAATATTTATAAAAGATTTATGCACATTTAAGTGATTTTCGAAGTGGGCTTATATGCTTTAAAACTAATGGAAACAAAATATAGTTTTGAGGTTGTTAGCATGAAGCTCATTTTTGCTGAATTTTTTATGGATACTTTGTTTTTTTTTTAAAGAGAAGTAACACTCAGGCAATTAATATGCCCATATATAATTGCGTTACTTTCTTTGGAATGGGAATACATTGAAGAAGTAAAGGTGGTGAAAGTAGAAGAAAGCTTTATATCACAACTCTGCAATTGCGCATTATGTTTGTTTTTAGTGCAGAATTGCAGCACCTCTGGCGGTTAGTAGGCGCATTAATGTTAAAGCTTGATTTTGTAGCCCTTATTTCATTATTTTTCTTCGGTGGCGTTTCAATGCTATACCAGCGAAGGAGGGCGATGTGATAAATATTATTTATAATGGATAGAAAGAAAACTAATAATTATCAGAAACTGATGTTGGTTGAGTGGCAGCGGCTGGGAATCGAGCATAGAAATCATGGACTGATTCTTAAGTTATTTTCAACACGACTTGACCTTTTATATTAATGCAAAATTTCATGATACTAACTGAATCCTATTTAAAGAAAGTAGCATCAAATATTTGAAAAATATTGTAGTTGTCTGAAACTTTTGTCTCTAACACGGATCCTACTAGACTGTATTAATCCATTTTCAATTCCAAACATTTCGGTGAAACAAAGAATGTTGAGTAAACTTTTCATTTTTCTAAGTCTTTTTTCCAAGCTTCCACGACCAATATTTCTATGTGTTATAAATGGAAGGACAAACCACCTGTTTAAGCCTGTTGAATGACAAATTACGAGCAGTGAGTTGATGATACATGATGCCATTAAGCAGCAACACTGGTTTAAAATTTGTCTTTTCGCAAATATGGTGCTCGTGGTAAAACTTTTCTTTGATATATAAACTTAATTATAATTTGACCGAATTTCTTTTGTAAAATTTATAAAAAAAAAAAATGTATAAAGTCATGTAGTAATTCCATATTCAGACTGTAGAAATCACTTAACGGTAGTGATTGACGTTTTGATATAATGATACATTTATACTTATAAAAGGGTTCATAATCTGGTTGATTTACACAATGAGGCATATTCAATAAAAATGTGCCCATATCACTGCTGATAACTAACATTCGAGCAAAACTAATAATATCGACCACTGCATTCTTCGACAGAAAATTCAACGTATGGATCTCTAATGATCCACCCTTATTACACAAACTCACCATATTTGCCAATGGATTTAAATCGAGAATGATTTGAAGGAATGTATCGCAAAAGGACTGGTTTATGTAACAAACTCTAGGTGACTTATACTAAAAATAACTAAACTTTAATTTAAGAGGGGAACATGGACCACTTTTAAAAATGTTACCATTCAATCATTAAACTAAATGTATAAATTAATTTAAATAACTCTTTTATAATTCAAAAAAAAACCATAAACATGTTTTAGTTTAGGCAAATGACAACTCAATAAAACTTACTTACTAAACATACATACCACTCTAGTGATAATTTTATTAAAGAACTAGTTTTAAATATTTTTTTTTATCATAAAACTTAAATTTCAATTCTAAACATTATTTCAAATAGTGTTTTTTGCTTATAAATCCCCCTTGAATTAAAGGTGCTTGTAGTTAGAGCAAAATCGTACAATAATCCATGTCATTTCCGCATTGGCATGCTGTGTGAATAAGTGGTTTCTGGCAGGCGGTATTTACCACAAACTGTGACACATGACAAACAGATGGGTCAATAATTTGTATATGTTTGTATTTCAATTCTCGTAAACTAACTGATGCATAAACAATGAAAATTTAATGCGTCTATAAACAATTACAAATGGTCATTTTGATACATTATTTTGTTGGGAAAAAAAAAGAAACAAATAACAACTACAATTACTCGTGCATACAACAGCAAACATAATAAATAAATTGGTGAAAATAATGTCTATGCCGTCGGCCAAATGGTAACATTTTAAATTAACAACAGCAAATTCGAGTCATCAATATATTTATATAGAGGCTGCTATAAATTTATGATTGTGACAATTTCATAAATTAGAAATTTTTCAAAACTAAAAAAAAAACTATTTAGAAAATGCACACCCAAGGTTTTTTGTTGCTTAAAAAGAGAATTTACAGGGGTTATAAATTTTAAAACATGAATATGTAAATGAATGTCTTATATAAATAGGAAATTGTGCTTTCAAAGAAAATATATTTATTACTTATTCAATAGAGAAGCGTCAAATACGAGGGTTGCGTGCTAAATACTTTAAATATTAAAAGAGATATGGAAACTATTGCGAAAATAGCATATTTTGATATGTATGTGATTTCGATTGGTGGCATTATTGTTCAATTGAATTCCCTATTAACTTTAAATGAATTTTCCAAAGCAACATATATGTACGATTTTACATTTAAAAACGGTGGTTTATTTTCTTTAAATAAACCGGATTCATTTTAATTAATTACAGTTTGAGAACGCTTTGATTCACAATAAACTATGATTCAGAATAAACTCACTCTTGAGTGCATTATAGTAATTTTCGGCGGCATTTAGAAAAGACGAAATCGAAAGTTACTTTCTATGGCCTTTAAAACTTATGTTATCAGACTCCAAAACCTTTTCAATAACAGCGCGTTATCAACAATGTTTGTAAATATAAATTTCTACTAATATGTTGTTAAACATGTTGTAGGTTGATACCAGCCGCTATAAACCGTTAAATTTAAATTGAAATATAATTTCAAAACAATATGTTTAGTTAACAATGAAATTAATATTCGTCTTCTTTTGGAATGTGCATTAGAGTGGTTCGCCTTCCATACAAAAAAAAAAGTTGTGTCAGTCACCCCCTACGATTAAAAATAATGTTAAAACCATTCCAGAAATAATTTTTTTTATTTATGTTTGCCACGCCTACAAAAGCCGCCCTTTTAGTATTTTGTTCACTGTCTCACCATTTTTAGTTCGATCATAACATTTTATATACCGGTGTTCATTGCTCTGCAATATTACATTAACACCTACGCAAAATCTATTAATTATTAATTAAAATCTTAAAGAAAATTGTTGGCGTTTACACTACTACTTTTTGACATATTGTTGGATTTCATTTTCATAATAAAAACAGCTGATTGAAAAAGAAAATAAATTATATTCTAAACTTTTAGTAACAAAAATGGAGAGACAAAAACAAATTCTATTATATTTTACATCCAGATCTGAAAAAAAAAACAATCGGAATTAACATTTTTGCGTAAAAAAAACAGCAGCATTTGTTAAAAATAAGGTTTCACAAACTTCAGCAAATGTACTATACGCAATTATTATATAGGAAGTTGGAATGGTCACACGTAAGTATCGGAAATATATGGCTATTCCTTCTACATCCTCGCAGCTCTCCAATGTGGTCTTACCAAAGTGTTATTAAAAGAGCCTCTTCGTTTGTATTCCACTGTTTCTTCTTTTTGTATGTACGTTTTCTGTAAATTAAGCTCGCTTGTAGTTTATATTAATATAATAATTTATATACCCCTTATTTATTATTGGTTTATCCATTTTCACAAATGTTTATTTATTTATTTAATATACGGTGTAGTTTGCCGCAAATTTATTTTGTATCCCGCTCGTTTTATTATCTTTTTAATTTTATTTTTGTGGAACTGTCAAAATTTTCTTGTTCAGTGCTGTATTTTTTAGTACATTAGTATGAAATTCAGAGTTGTATTACAAGATTTTGTGAGATTTTGATAAATTCTCGTGCCGAACTAGATTTTGTTTTGTATGGGAAATCTAGTAGAAATGGACAAGATTTCGCTCAAAATCCCTTAAGTACTAGATTTTGCGTAGGTGTAAATGCAGTATAAGGGCTACATTTCTGTCCTTAATCATTTTTTACTACCACGTCAAATTCTAGTCATGACTTTTTAAAACTCGGTTCGTACCCACAATAATGCTAAATAGAATAAATAGAGTTTAGACGTGTCAAAAAAAAAAATAAAAAAATTATTGCTGGAATTGTTTTTACATTATCTTTAATCCTAGGAGGTGATTGACACAACATTTTTTTCGAACCTCCCTAATGTGCATTATTATCAGATGATATAATTATTTTAGCACAATACTATTATTATTTTAATTAAGAAGCCTGCAAAGCAGCAACAAAATAATAATTTAGCAAAAAACAACAGTCAAATGTAATAAGTCAATATTATTGACATTGCTTGTATAATTTTGTGGTGTAAATGAGCATACATACATATATGTATATGTACATATGTATGTGTTCATTAATATCATTAAAGAAACAATTATGTATAACAATGGGGCATTGGTAATGACATATTTAGCATTGTTCACATAAAATCCGGCCACACTGCAGAAACTTTTTATAAAAACCTAGAGTTTTTATTTTTAAACCTAGATACAGTTATTCTGACAAACAACTTACCCCCTTATTCAAAAACGATTATTAAATTTAACAAACGTTTATTAAGCAAATTTTTATATGCAAATTTGTCTTAATAAACGTTTGTTAAATTTAGTAATCGTTTTTGAATAAGGGGGTTAATCTGTTATACGAATTCTGAAGAAGATTGATATCGAAGGTTCAAGTTAAATAAAAATAACCTTCTGCACAATTGAAATTGCATAAAAATTAACAGTGTTTTTGAGATGTATGGAACTTTAAGTTGGCAACACTTTTTTAAGTGGCGGCCACTTTGTCAGTTGTCAAGTGATTTATGTTTAGTTTAGTTTTGTATTTCACAAAGCCTGAACAACGCTTACAAATTGCGCAAATTTGTTTTGAAAATCATGGTTCTGTTTCTTAATTTTTGAAGAATTGTTACTGTATATGGAAGATAATATATATTTTCGATACTGCTCTTTATGCTGCTTACTATCGCTATTGCTTTTTTACGATCTTCCTGACACAATGACTACTTGAGCTCGCAAGTGATGATACAACAAACAAAGAAAGTTTTATCACTATACAATACAGTAGGGGGTCCAAATTATTCGATTTTTATGTTGTTCGAATAAAACGAATAATTTGAATAAGAGAAGTTAGTTTGTTCGAATAGTTCAATTACATATTTAATATCAATCGAATGATTTAACATTTTAAAATAAAGTAAAATTGTTTTCCTTCATCAAGTCGTACATCACTTAGTCGCCATTTATACGACGAAAATATTGCAGCAATATTGTTTACCTTTTAGACATCGGGGTGTGGGGAAGATAAGACGAGCACACACTTCATTGTACTAACGGGTCCGCCATCTAACGTTTTTTTTCAACTAGTGCTTATTTCGTGAATGCTAACACTTAGCTCATGTCTGATTTGACAGATAATTAGTTTTATCCTTCCGCTGAATATTGAATATTGCGACATTATTTTGAAAAGCATGGTAATGTTGCAGAATGTGTGCGAAAATTGCGTACGGATTTTGGTATTGCTCATTTTGATCTTGGCGGGTTTGTAAACAAGCAAAATTGGTGCATTTGTGGCACAGAAAAGCCGCACGCATACATTGAAAAGCCGATGCACCCAAAACGAGTCAATGTTTGGTGCGGATTTTGGTCCAAAGGCATAATTGGTTCATTTTTCTTCGAAAATGAGCAAGGAGTGGCCGTTACAGTCAATGGCGATCGTTATCGGGCCATGTTGAACGAATTTTTGTTTACAATCCATGGCCATGCAGTAGACTACTGCATGGCCAGCCGAGGCAGCCATTTGAATGATATTATTTTCCATTATAAACCGGAAGAATTGTACTTTCAAATAAAAAAAGAAATTTGAGAAAATATTCAGCAGTTCTTTTTTTTATAGCATTTAAAAAAAAAGTTATTTGGCGGACCCTTTAGCAATTCTTGTACTTGTTACATACGAATGAGAGAGTAACACATATGTGTAAACAAATGTGTGTCTACTCTTACTCAAATAAAATAAGTAAGAAAGTATAGTCGGTCAAGCCCGACCATATAATACCCTACACCCAGTATATGTATAAAACAGTTTTTCAGAAATGTGCGCTATATGGGAAATATGACCTATTATGGACCAATCATCCAAAAATTTACTGTCATGATTTTTGTGAATATAAATATTGTGTATGTTAAACTTTATCTCGATGCAAATACTTTAAAACGATTTATGGAGGTTAAAGTTGATTACGGGGAAGGTCTTATATGGGAGTTTCGACTAATTACGGACCGACCATTATAAAATTAGGTGTCATCATTTCTGTATATTATTTGTGTCAAATTTTATTTGATTACCAACATTCTTCAGAAATTTATGGTCGTTAAAGTGATTTTCGGAAGTGGACAATTTATTGGGGCTACGACTAATTATGAACCGATCACAATAAAATTGTACCGCATTGTTTGTATCCGTATGAGATATATTTGTATTACATATTATTTGGATAACAACATTTTTGAGTGACTTATGCTCTTTAAAGTGGATATCGGAAGTGGCCCTTATATGGAAGCTACAACTAATTATGGACCGATCTGCACAAAATTTGTAGATATAATTTGGCTTCATTTACCACTCATTTTTTATGAAATTTGTTTGGTTCCTTGCATAATTCAAACATTTATGATAGGTAAACCCCAATTTCAGAAAGTGATTCTGAGTCGATCGGTATACTTTAAGGTGGGTGTTAGACCAATATTTCTGAGCGTTACAAACATGCACAAATCCAATATAACCTCCCCACTATGGTGGTGTAGGGTACAAATACAAGTGATATAAGTAAAAACTTGTGCTGTGTGAAAATAAGAGAAAACTTAGGGAAATACGATTACATACGAGTATATAAATTTAGAAATTTCTATTTCATAATCATCAATGTAATTCTTCAATATATTTATCGTGTCATTCAGCACCATTTTAGGTTAGTTTATAATGAAGACACTGGTTTACTTAAAAACCGGTGTACGAATATAGAAACCAAAGTGGCCCATTGTGATTGATTTTCTATTATGTATTTATTATGTTTTTTTTTTAAAGATTTACAGCCTTATTCAGAAAAAATGAAAGTATACTTTAAATGTACTTTAAGAAAATTTTGTCTAAAAGCACACTTCAAACCTACTTTAGTTTGTTAGCAGTTAACATGTTTGCATAGATGACGTCATATGACAACCCGCTTTCATACAATTGCCAACAATTTGGACAATTGGACAACAAAAATGACATAGTGAAAACTCGGCCTTGCAATGAAATATAAGTTAAACCAACAATTAGAGGACCAAAAAGTGAAAACTTATATAGTTAGTACTTTTTATATACTTTGTTCTAAACTGATAAAAAGAAAAATATTTATTTGGAATATACAGCTAACTACCCTGTAGGGAATGTCAATACTAAAATTGTAGTGATTAACTATAGACATTGTCAGTAGTACTACTGACCAGGTGTACCCAGCCAATGTAATCTTCATTGACATTTAGCATTAGCTTGTCATTGAAAATCTACCAGTAGACTGCGTCAATGCTGACTAAGTAGTTCTTTTGGGACCACTTTTGTCTACACTCTGAAATAGAAAATGAAACTGCATTTTTGCTAATTTTTAAAGTTTTATTAAAAAATAAAATACTAAAAGGCTTTTTCTAATTAACAATAAATTAGAAAACACCCAGAGTCTTTGGCGGGAATCGAACCCACAACCCTCTGAATGATAGTCCGGCACTCTATCGCCTACTGTATCGGGGCACACAATTGAAAGAATAATTGTTTAATAATAACCATTGTGCCGCCTTTGTTGACAATGTCGCCAAACACTGACCATAATAGTAGACAAAGTGGTGACTTGGAGACACTTGTAGACAGATTTCCTTCAGGGTAATGATATGATTTGATAAAGTGTAAGTGTATGTAGATATGAGTGTATATGAGTATCTGTGTTATGACGGAGCAAAAATTCACCAAACGGAAATATGTATGTATGTATGTTAGCATTCATACATACAAACTTACTGGATTATTAGACGGAAACCTTTAATTAATCAAGTTATTACCAGCAACATTTAGGTTGCAACGAAAACAGTTTTACTATCTATCGTTTTGTTCGGCGACTTAAGCGATTACAAATCGGTTGTGTGATTTTTTGTTTGTTTTTTTTTTTTTTGTTTTTTTTTACGATTAATTTTCCTTAACATGCCTTTTTGGAAAGAAAAATAGTAAACACGGAAAATATGTTCTCCAGATGAATAGATAAAGAACACGCAGCTGATTTGTCAATTTTAAACAGCATAGGGCGAAAAAACTTTTTTTTTATATATAATCGATTTGAATGTAAATAATTTTAATGTAACGAACAAACTTATGTTAAATTTTGAAAACATAATTAATAAGTGACCTTAAAGTAAATCTGAAATCGTATTTGCATTCAAAATTGTACTATTTTGTCTAACCAAAGTTTAAAGCCACCTTCAAAACCACAAACATTATTTTTTTCCTGTCAATATTTGAAATTTTCTGAAAAGCAAACATTAAAAATTTTATTAATATTACACCATATTACATACACACTTACTTATATGTATGTATACATAGTTATAACTATATGTATATCGGTAATTATTAGTATATAAACTAATACTTATGTATGTATGTATGTATATACATTTCAAAATGTATTTCTATGCTATTGTGCAATATAGTGTTTGTGTTTTATAAAGTCAGCGGAAAAAATTGCCAGGGCTTCCTTTGCTAGGGCTTACAAAACACGTAAACATATATTAACGCAATTCACAATCTTGTGCAAATGGTATTGCATCATTGCTTTTGCAGTTTTAGCATATTGTTGCTCTACACTAACAAAACACACAGCAAGAGCAAAAATATGCTAAACCGTTTTGCAAATGCAATGATGCAATGCCATTTGCACAAAATTGTGAATTGCCTTAGTATATTCCAAAATATTCGATACTCATTACATACTGCCTTCTCTCAGAAGAAAAACTTTTGCTGCTCTTTCTATCAATATTTAAAAATGTAACATGAATTACTTTGCAATTATTACAATATGTATCTCTATATTCTACAAAATAGAATTTTCTTTGACCTCTTTATAACACGAGTAAAAAAATGAACAAATTAAACGTTTCATGAAACCAGAAGGAAGTACAAAATCTTCTAAAAATGTAGTAAAAATAAAAAAAATAAAAAATTTCCGTTGTTAAGAGCACCTTAAGTAATTGCTTAAATGTATATAAAAATACAACCCTTTAACCCTGCTACTACGTTTAGGCTCTTTTGATGACCCAAATCGAATTTAACATTGCATAACTTGCAAAAAAAAAAAACGTGGACAAACACCGACACAAAATCACTCTAACGACGATATATTGCATTGATCGCAAGCCTTAAAAATATGTTTGAAATGAACAAATTTGAATTTTCGCAATAAAAAAATGTGGGGTCAATAGACCTATTTAAAGACTTGGTTCTTGGAAGACTTGTTATTACAAAAAAAAAATTAAGAATGGTTTTTTTTATTTATTTATTTTACGTTTAATATTTAACAAGTTCTAAGAAAAATCAAGTAAGAAAGTATAGTCGGTCAAGCCCGACCATATAATACCCTATACCAGTATATATGTAAAACAGTTTTTCAGAAATGTGCGCTATATGGGAGATATGACCTATTATGGACCGATCATCCAAAAATTTACTGTCATGATTTTTGTGAATATAAATATTGTGTATGTTAAACTTTATCTCGATATAAATACTTTTAAACGATTTATGGAGGTTAAGGTTGATTACGGAGAAGGTCTTATATGGGAGTTTCGAACCGACCATTATAAAATTAAGTGTCATTATTTCTGTATATAAGAAACTTAATTGTGTAGAATATTATTTGGATACCAACATTTTTAAGAGAGTTATGGTCTTTTAAGTGATTTTCGGAAGTGTGCCTTATATGGGAGTTACGACTAACTATGGATCGATCTTCACGAAATTTGTAGAGGTGATTTAGCTTCACTTATTACTCATTTGTGGTGAAATTTGTTTGCATACTTGCGTAATTTAAAGATTTATGACCGGTAAACCCCAATTTCGGGAGACCATTTGTACGGAGTCCAGGTGAAATAATGAACCGATTTCCATCAATTTCAATCCCATTCATCCTTGGGTCGAAAAAATATTATGTACCAAATTTTATCGAAATATCTTCAAAATTGCGACCTGTACTCTGCTCACAAGCTTTACATGGACAGCCAGCCAGACGGACGGACGGACGGGCGGACATCGTTAATTCGGCACAGAAAATGATTCTGAGTCGATTGGTATACTTTAAGGTGGGTGTTGGACCAATAGTTCTGGGCGTTACAAACATATGCACAAATACAATATACCCTCCCCACTATGGTGGTGTAGGGTATAAAAATAACAAAATTAAAACAGCTCGCATAGACTCAAATTTTTTGAGAAATTATGTATACAATACTTTAGAGAATGAAAGCCCGTTGTTTCGAAAAAAACTTTTTGCATGATTCGGCATACTCTCCAACAATATCTCAATTAATTCATTGAGAATACTCTCCCATTTGAGCTAAACCCGCTGCCAAATTTCACCCAACTTGGTTGGAGTTAATCGGTATTGTGACAGTTGGTCACTTCACGATTGACTGCAAATTCTCAATTGGATTGTGGTCGAGACTTTTTTCTGGCTACTGCATCAAAATAAAATTTGCTTCGAGTCGACATCCAGCTGAAAAGTAACTTCAAAATGGGGAAATTATATGAGGTTGCTCCCACCGTTCTTTATTATTTTCTTAACATGATGTCTTTAAATTCTCTGAACTGGTCAGCGCCAGCAATATTGTTTACCGTTGGATTGAAAACGATTAAATTTGATTAAGACATGGCATAATATAAACGGTACTTAATATTTTTTATCGACAACGCAAGTTTTATATTATTATTGAGGTTTTTTGTTTTTCCTCATGGGCTATTTTTGATCAACAATTTCTCTCCTCCTTTTCTTTAACAAATGTAAATAAAAAAAAAGTTTTAATTTGTTTCCTGCTGAGATGTAACCAATATCGCTTAGAGCTCGCCTTGCTGTCCACTGGTTGGCCTATTGATATAGAATCATTAAACATTTGTCTCGTTTCATTTGTTTTATCATGAGACGTAAGGGCCATGGAAATACAGGGTGGGCCAAGTTTGACTGACTGATTTGAACTGCTTATAACTTTTCTTGGGCCAATTGAATTTTATATGGAAACATCTTCAGATCAACTTTTAGAATACGTCGTAGCGATGTTCTGGAGATGTTCAATTGAGTAGCTCGTCGACGAGTAGACACAGTTGCATCCGTGTGAACACGGATGCAAAAGTTATAAGCATTTCAAATCAGTCAGTCCAAGTTGGCCCACCCTGTACATAAAACATTATTACGAGTATTTGTATGGAAAAAATAAACCTATTAACACTCTTGCTGTATGTTAGTGTAGAGCAAAAAAAATGCTAAACCTTTTTGCAAATGCAATGATACAATAACATTTGCACAAGATTGTGAATGGCGCCATTATTTTCCAATTTGTATTGCAAATTATTTTGTAAAGCATTTAACAAAAAATAAAAAACAAAAAACATTTTCCAGTTTTCTTTATTAGTTTTCCTTAATTAGGTTTATTTAACAGCCATGTTAATAGCGTGTAAGCGTTGTTAGTGCAGGTTTCATTGTGTCTGCAAAATAAGGCCTTTAGGAAGGCCTCTTTAATGCAACTTTTTCACCGCCTGCAACGTATTTATTTGTTTTCCTTTGGCGTTGACAAATATTCAACATATGGTTTAATCGTATGAATATTCCATGCTTTAAATATTCCATTGTGGTTTCTTTGCTAAAACAATTTATTTGTATTTTTGACCACTAATTAACCACAATGTGGGCAATCGTAAAAATAAATAATTTTTAGAGTACTGAATGTTTTTCCTCGCAGCGGTTGAAGTACGCAAATATTTGTTATTGTATATGAATGTGATGCAAACACATACTCGTATATCGATTGTAGATTAAATGGGTGTTTCTGAATACAAATGTCATATAAATGTGGTTACATGAAATAAAGGAAATATTTCCACAGGATTAAATTCAAGTGCTTTGTTAATTTCTTTTAAATTACTAGCTAAGGGGGTTTTTAACATGAACTTGGTTACCCAACAGCGGCATATTACTTGTCGACATACAAGTAGTAGAAAATTTGGCAATTGTTTTAATGTATTAAATTTCGCTCGAAAATATTTTGTTTTTTTTAATAAAATAAGTTCTTTATTAAGTTTAAAAATTGTTTTACATATTTGACTTAGGACTAATCCCGCGAAGCCATTCGGCTTATCTGCAGGAGGCAAAATAAAAATATGATTTCAAAAATTTTGAGTTACAAAAAATAAAAAAGTACATACATACATATATAATTCCTTTCAATATTCAATACATACTTAAAAATTCATTGCGACAATAAGAAATGTAATTTTAGAAGTGATTTTCTTTTGGAAAAAAAAATTCACTAGGAAAATTATTAATCTGTAAAAGATACAATACATTTTGTAAAAATCGTGATATTTTCAGTGTACTCTTCTTGAAACACCCAATGACACAATGACCCCTACTCATGCAATACGTTGCGTTGGACTAAGAAACTAGGTTATGGTTGGGAGGAAAGATGGTCATTTTATTTGAATATTTCTACATTCAAAGTATCAGGAAAGACTTCAGAAAAAAGTTTATTCCAAATACGGAAAGTTCGATTAAAGAACGACTTTTATCTGTAGAGTGTTGTGAGATGAGAGTAATACAACCAAGAGGTTAGCTTTACCAACCGGGTCAGTTAATGTTTTATTATCCTCATATACATATGTATGTCAGTATTGAGTAACTATTATTATCTATTAATATTATATATATTGTTACAAAATTGTATTTTAATTTAAATTTTACGGTCGGTATTAACACACGGCATGTTTCTCGACATACACCTTGTTTAGCATTTGTAAAAGTGTTAATTTATAAACATTATTGAGAACACCCTGTTTTAAACATAGCTGAGCAATATGGCCAACATTAAGTTTTAACCACTTTGTCTAAATATTCTAGACTTGCAGTCATGAATATTCTAGTATCTTAGCTGCGAACCTTTTCCAGAAATTATGATTGCTGTATAAATAGACTAACAGGACCAATCAAGTGTTTCAGTTTATTGTGAGTCATCGTTGTATGAACATCAAGCATCCCCAAACTTTAAGTTAAGTGTGTTCGTAAACCCTAATATAAGTGTGTAAAAAAAACGACAGAGTCCCAGCAAGCCATATGAGTCCGAAAAGAGTCTTTTTTGACAACTTTTCCGGAGCGTTCATGCTCTTTATGAGCCCAAAAAACAATCATTATTGCTCCTTCAGAAAAGAGGGCCATTACATTCGAAAATGGTCCGTCAGAAAGAGCTCTTAGATAATGTCAGAAAAGAGTCTTTTATGAGGGTTATTTGGGCTCAGAAAGTGCTCTTACATCATGTCAGAAAAGAGTCATTGCAATTTTCAATACAAAAAGTTAAAAGTTCACATTTTTCTAATTGGTTTTACTTAAAAAAAATTAAATAAATTGTATTTACAGTAAAAAAATAAAATGGAATTCATTTAAATAATATATATAAAAATGGGAAAAAAAAAAATTTTTTAAGCATATTTTTCTTTCGCTCCGAAAATGCTCCTCAGTTGGACTTTTTTCTGACTCCTTTTTCGGAGCGCTCCTAGAATAGTATGCTGGGGTGTTCATTTTTAATTGTCTACATTTAAATAAAAAAAGACTCGTTATATTTTCTTCAAACTACTTGACGCTTTTATTTTGCAATTAAAAGGAATCCGGTTTATTTAACGGAAATAAACCACCGTTTTTATAAGGTAAAAACGTAACAATATTAACCAAAAGTTTTTATTGTTTTTTATTACTGATATAAGAACATTGGTACGCGACCTTAGTACTTTAACTTCTACTCTGGATCTAAAGGTAAATTTTCATGTTTCAATAAACCAAGCCTTATGCCTAAGTAACGATTATGAGATTTAGTCTTAGCCTTAATATCTATAACTTGGTGATATTGCTTTAAATATATTTACAAGCAATTAAACAACACCAATTACTTTTTGAAAACTTAATCTAAAGGTACGGTCACCCTTGGCAAATATGTAGTCAAAAAAGCGTAATCACTTGTATTAGCACAATTATGTTTGACGTTGTTTACACTTACAAGAGTTTTGCAAGATCAAACAGCATCAAATAAAATAAAACTAAATAACTGTTGTGTCTTGTCTTAAATAAACCAAGTTTTTTTTAATAAAGAAACGAGTTCAAAAATACTTTATTTGGTGGTTACCTTAAATGTAATTAAAATAAATATAACAAGTAAGAAAGTATAGTCAGTCAAGCCCGACCATATAATACCCTACACCTAGTATATGTAAATATAAAACAGTTTTTCAGAAATGGGCGTTATGTAGGAGATGTCACCTATTTTGGACCAAAATTCAGTGTCATGATTTCTGTGAATATAAATATTATATGTGTTAAACTTTATGTCGATATAAATACTTTTAAAAGATTTATGGAAGTTAAAGTGAATTACGGAGAGGGTCTTATATGGGAGTTTCGACTAATTATGGACCGACCATTACAAAATTAAGTGTCATTATTTCTAGAATAATTATTATTTCATAATCGAACTGTTAATTTTTACTTCTTGATAATTTTAGTTAGGCTCGAGTTCATTAAATTTAATTTTCATTAAATTATTTTTACTGAAGTTAGGAACTACAACTTGAAAAATTTTATTATTAAAAATTATTTCTGTATATAAGAAACTTATTTGTGTCGAATTTTATTTGATTACCAACATTTTAAGAAATTTATGCTCTTTTAAGTGATTTTCGGAAGTGGGCCTTATATGGGAGCTACGACTAATTATGGACCGGTCTTCACGAAATTTTTAGATGTGCTTTAGCTTCATTTATTACTCATTTTTTGTGAAATTTGTTTGCATACTTGCATAATTCAAAGATTTATGACCGGTAAACCCCAATTTCGGGAGGACATTTGTATGGGGGCTAGGTGAAATAATGGACCGATTTCCACCAATTTCAATCCCATCTATCTTTGGGCCGAAAAAATATCACGTACCAAATTTTATTGAAATATCTTCAAAATTGCGACCTGTACTCTGCGCACAAGCTTTACATGGACAGCCAGCTAGCCAGCCAGACGGACGGACGGACGGACGGACAGCGTTAAGTCGACTTAGAAAGTGATTCTAAGCCGATCGGTATACTTTAAGGTGGGTGTTAGACCAATATTTATGGGTGTTACAAACATCAGCACAAATCCAATATACCCTCCCCACTATTGTGGTGTAGGGTATAATAATAATAGATTAAAAGAAATATATTTATAATGAAGTTATTTTACATTATAGCTTTTTAAGCTGTAAAGAAAAGTTTTGTTTGTATCTACCCATATTCATATAGCACACTAACTCAACTGCTATAAATTTTATTTAATTATGTTCACCCGTTTTTGGTTTAAATCCCCACAGAACAATTTTTGTCTATTAGATTTATTTCAATTTCAAAAGATATACAAATGAATAACAAAATATACTTTAAAACGCCCACAACATTTATTCATTCATTCATACTCAGTCGACTATAAAATAGAATTTGACCCACCTTTCAAATGCAGACAAATAAATGCACCAATATATAAAAAATACACATATAGTACTCCTACGAAAGCAACTTTGTATACCCTGTACCAATATACATACATATGTGAGAAAGGTACATCCCTGCAAATAACGCAACTAGTCCATACATGCATGTAAAGACTAGACTAAAGAGGAGTAGGAGTACTCCAAAACTACTCCAAATATATGAAAAAAAAGGTGGTCGATTTAACATTACGATCCATCGGAGTAGTTTTTTTTTGACCTGAAATCAGAAAAACGCTGCGATAAATTTGTTACAAAATAATTATTCATGCCGTAAAATTGCTGAAAAATTAAATTTAAGGTGCCTATTATGAGCAAAATTCGATTTTCGACTGTGGTCGAAAATGCTTATCGAACGAATTTTCATTTGGCATGATGGTGCATGTTCGATGAAAAAACGCTATTGTGAAAATCACTCTTTTTGGGTTATTCACAATAGTACATTTCTATCAGCTGGCGCTATATTTGTTTACAACTTCTTTAAAAAAATAAATTAAATTTGAAATTTAATGTAATGCCCTTTTTTAGAGCAAATACCTTTTGCCAACAGTGGATCTTCTTCCATGACAGAAACGAGCTTCTTTTTTGCTGTTTTCTACTTACGACGTTAGAACTGCAGGATTTTAACAAAAGTAATTTACAAATAGTATTTGGTTGACCAAATCCAAAAAAAAAAAAATACAAATACTTACATTTTAAATAAATTTTGCACAGTTTTTACATCGTCGACAGCAAATTTTTGTTCGATAAAAAATTCGTTGAGCACCGAAATATTCGACAGCGATGCCAACTCATAGTCGATTTTCGAATATCGATTATCGAATGCAGCTCATAAAAGGGGCCTAAGTAAATCCACGGCAAATGATTTAAAAAACTGCTAAATATAGCTTGCAATAACAACCAAAGGGATCGACCAAGACTGCTTTCTGATGGTGATGCCCGGCAGATTGAACGTTTGCTACATAATAAGGACAGCAAGACCCCGAAAAATGCTGCAAAAAGTACTGGTAAGGATGTCAAATCCTGGACGGTTAGACGCACATAAAATATAATTGGTTTAGTAGCCAATGTGAAAAAGAAACAGCCAGCACTTTCCGATAGAAATGTGAAAAACGCCTTCATTGCTGTAAAACCCACAAAAATTGCACAGTAGATGACTGGAAACAGTTTATTTGGCGAAATGAAAGTCTACCAATATCAGTCTGATGGAAAAGAATACAATTGACATAGGCCGCATGAGCGCATCCAAAAGCACCATCCTTATGATATTATACATATGTATTCAAAAAAATACGAGTATTAGGTGATTTTCAAAATTGTTTGAAGATTCTTAGAAAAAACCTTGTGAAAGAATATCAAATCCAATGCTAGTGGTTACATACAAACATATTCAAGTTTACCATTGTGTTTGGTATTAAACTACTCTTTATAGACTGATAAATATGACCACCGATCATAATAATAAAGGCGCTCATGAGAACTTTTGTTTAATTCAAACTAACAAAAACATTCCAATTAAATTTTAATTTAGTAGTTTTTCAAAAAGGTTTTTTACTTAATAAAAAACTAAACTTCTGCTACAGCCCCTTTAAATAGACAGGGGGATTTTCTTTAGAATTTTCAACAAACTTATAACAGGGGTTAATTGAGGAATTTGTATATTTTTACACATGATTTATTTGCAGCAGAAAGACAGTATAAAATTTAGCAAATTCTTCAAAAAAAAAAAAAAATAACTTATGTAGACATACATATGGCACCCTAAATCCAAAAGGGTCACAACTTAAAAAGTTCCAAAATCTTCTTTAACTGGGAAAATACAGTTATGCCTATATTTATGTTAAGTATGTTGCTTGTGCACGATGAAGTTTTTTGGCTCTCCTGAAAAGTTTAGTATTTTAAGTTGTAACCCTTTTGTATTTAGGGTGCGATATGTATATGTAAGTATGTATTGATTGGTTATAAAATATGACAACAAAGGCAAAATATTGTTTGTCATTTATTGAGTTTTTTTTTATTTTAAACTTATAATACCTGACGTATTGTAGTCAAGGTTAACTACCGTTGCCGCTAGGTAACCGTTAAGATAAAAAAACGATTTTCGGTTCACCTACCGTTATCTCTGTATTAAATCAAAAAGGGGCTGAAGCTTAAATAATTATAAAAATATTAACAAAAAGATCAAACAAACTGTAATACTCGTACATACATACATAGATGTTATAAAAGGATATAAGCACAACTTAAGTATAGACCGTAAATAAAAAAGAAGCTAAAATGTTATTAAAAGAAACCGGAAACATATCGCTTGAAATATTGAGCAACAATTTATGTGATTCATTCCAACAGAAATAAGGACTTTTATAAGAGGAAATTGATTTTAGTTTAGTGGTCCTAAATTATATTTGATTTGATCAATGATGTGAACAATCTTTTGTATGGACAGGTTCCAAAACAAAATTTGTTGTCACTAAGAGAAATTTAAGGAGATTTATTAGATTATTACTTAGCGCCCGTAATCATAAAAAATTCTTATTTTAAGCTTAAAGTATGAATTAGTTATTAAAATTTTTTATTTCTTATTAACTACTTATAAAAAATTGTATTCATAAACGAACAATATCAGTTTATTACCTATTAAACGATTTTTACAATATTATATTAAAGTTTGCCAACTCTTTTTATTTATAGTTGTTCATTTTATTTATAGTGATGCATGAAACGAATCAACTTATATTCTACAAACAAATATATATTTTTTATTTTTTACCTTAAAAATGTATAAAAAAAAAACGTATGTATAAAAAAGTTCGATTTGTTTTTCTGTTTTTCGAATGTGAGTACCATCGATGGCCCCAATTACAACAGGAAAGTTGCGAGTTGCTTTAAAGTCTGGAATTTTTCTTAGCTTCCTCCTCTAACGATGTTGGCATTTTTATTATACATATATCTACCATGACTGGCTAATTCACGAGCAACTCTTACACAAATACGGTTGTGTAAGTCCATAAAGGTCACCTGCGTCATATTGGTACTACGAAATGTGTTAATAAAGCAAGACTGTTTGTAAAAAGTATGAAGTTACCTCTCCACGACCCCAGCAACGCAATTAACATCTGAAGCTCAGGAGATGTTTCACATCTCCTACTGTCTATTTTATGAACTGTAAAAAACGATATTTCGCTTTAAATTGTTGATCTGGCAAAGAGAATGGGTTGGTCCTCTTCTTATAAGTTTTTCATGGCCTATAGTTAGAAATATTGACTGTGGTCTCTGAAAATTAAATATAGGTATTTAAAGTTAAATGTTTCTTTTCTAAAAATATATCTCACCTATTTCGCGAATTTTATGAATTGTGTCCATATTTTTAATTTATTCACGTTTTTTTTTATTTACAAACAATTAGTTTTGCAATATGTTTTAAAGAAACGTTAAAATGGGGTTTTATTGTTGATTAAAAGAAGGGTAAAACGAACAACAATAGTTTCGTTTTTATGTATGGTTTATAGAAGGTTAAAAAGCCTATTAATCGTCTATAATTTTTTATGAATATGGCTGTTAGTCGTTGGGCAAAAAAAAAACAAGCTAAATTTTGTCGAAATATCACGTCCATGCCATTTCGGCTGTCCATGTAAACTTTAAATTGGTTGTACCCAATAATTTGGGGTGTTGCAAAAATCAATACAAACGCATAAGATCCTCTTAATATCAATATTAAATGTGACATCATTTATACAATATTAATACCTCACTTCAAAAATATTACAATATGTAGCAGAATTTCTACTTAAGAATTTTCCCCCTTTTCTGCTAAAAGTTACATTGCTTGAGTATGTATATACATATGTATATATTTATGTATTTATAATTCTTAATTTAACACAATCAATATTTTATTGATTCAATTTTCAATAACAATGTGTTGAAACACAATAGACAAACATCAATTAAGACACACACATGCTGGTTTTATATCAAGCAAAAGCTTCATTTTCAATTTTATTTGTAAATATGTACAGCAATCCCACAATTCATGGCATCTCCATGAAAGCCGTTTCGTTTGAGGCTATTACAAATTTTATCCCTTTAAATATTGATTTCAAATAAAAGCAAAACTAGGAAATCCCCGTTATAAATAGATTTGATTGTTTTATGTATTTTAGAATAGTTTTAATCGTCAGGTGCAGGGAAGTGTAATTTAGAATATGAGAAAAAATCTAGTAAAGTTCCTGGTTCTCAAATAAACATCAACGCTTTGAAACTTAAATATTCATTATTTGCCCAAATAATAGCACGCTGTTACAGCCGCTGCAGCGGATAAAAAGTTTTTATTATGACCAGTATAATGTGCTTCCACCAACGACAGTAAGTCTAGCAGTGGCTGGGACGTGTACTCTTGAAAGCACCACAAAATAAGACCTACATATAATCAGGTATGAAAATCGTTTTCGTCGTTAAAGTGATTTGAAATCATTATGTGTGACAACCTGTCGATTTGCTGTAACGATTTCATATTCCATTTTTTTTCATAAAAACAAGTAAGAAAGTATAGCCGGTCAAGCCCGACCATATAATACCCTACACCCAGTATATGTATAAAACAGTTTTTCAGAAATGGGCGTTATATGAGAGATATAACCTATTGTGGACCTATCATCCAAAAATTTAGTGTCATGATGTCTATGAATATAAATATTATATGTGTTAAACTTTATTTCGATATAAATACGTTTAAAAGATTTATGGAGGTTAAAGTGAATTACGAAGAGGGTCTTATACGGGAGTTTTGACTATTTATGAACTGACTGTTATAAAATTAGGTGTAATCCTATTTGTACATAAGAAACTAATTTTTGTTAAATTTTATTCGAATAACAACATTTTTAAGAGGTTTATGGTCCTTAAAGTGATTTCGGGAAATGGGCCTTATAAGGGAGCTACGACAAATTATAGACCGATATTCACGAAATTTGTAGATCTATTACTCATTTTTTGGTGAAATTTGTTTGCATACTTGCATAATTCAAAGATTTATGATCGGTAAACGCCAATTTCGGGAGGACATTTGTATGGGGTCAGGTGAAATAATGGACGGATTTTCATAAGTTTCAATGTCATTCATCCTTGGGCCGAAAAATATCACGCACCTTATTTTATCGAAATATCTTCAAAATTGCGACCTGTACTCTGCGCACAAACTTTACATGGACAGCCAGCCAGCTAGACGGACGGACGGACTGACATCGTTAAATCAACTGAGAAAGTGATTCTGAGTCGATGAGTATAATTTAAGGTGAGTGTTGGACCAATATTTATGGACGTTACAAACATCAGCACAAATCCAATATACCCTCCCCACTATTGTGGTCTACGGTATAAAACCGCACAACTTCATAACATAAAAGTTATTGAAGCATAAAACTGAAGCTGTCCGCAAAAGTTAAAGCCAATAAAACAATTTTATTTTTCGAGATTAAGGTCAGTTTTTATTTATTTTTTTTTGATATTTCGCTACACAATGTGTAGAATCTTCAGGGAAACAATAACAAAATTTGACAACGCACGTGGTAAAAAATTCAACGTTGCGTTTTACAAAATACACTATTCCAAACAACAACGTAAGAATCAGCTGTTACAACGCAAGCAATCAATTGCTTGAACGCCGTGGTTTGCAAAATGTAATTAAACGCAACGCTTAAAAAATTGTGGCGTTGCGTTTTACAAAATTACGGAATTAGTTTAGATGATCTTTTGTTTTTAGTAGCTAAAACTAAATGATACCGAAAGACGGAAATCAATATAAATTTTATAAATTGTGTATTTTCTTGATTTCTTCGTAAATTTAGCTATTTAGATAATCTTTTTTTGATCTTTGATATAAATCTTGTCTTCTAATAAAAATTATCTTCCCAACCAAGTATCAAACATTAATATCAGGGGTTGTAATACAGACAGTTCTAATGCGCAATTACGTTGTCTTCACCTGAAACAAATGAGGTAGTAAATCGAGGGATTACTGTATTGTATTACATGTATTATAACAAGAAATAAAACAAAATACAAAAATCAATAAGAGCATGATAAACAGATTTACCTGCACATTTCAGGTTTATGTACCATTGGTTACATTTTCCATCTGCAAATATTTCCCATTTTAGACAAAAAGAAAAATTTTACAAACAAACACATAAACACACATATACAAAAACGAGTATCTTAAAACTAAAATCAATTTCATTTGTTTTGCTGCTGCTGTTGTTAGTGTTGTCTACGTGTTTTGTTTAGCATTTGTTGAAATCCATTTCCTTGGCCCTTTTTGGGCAACGGAAACAGGAAGTTATAAAAAACGGACATTACAACCATACAGGATGTGAGACAATATATATAGCAGAGAAGCTTTAGTATTTAGTAGAAGTTCTATAGCACAACAAATACTGCAAACAATATTTCTTATTTTGCCATAAAGATTAATGCGGATATTTAAATATTTTTGTTTCTGTGTTCAACAAAAAGTCAGAAGAATCAACTGGATTTTTAAATGTAACTAATGTTTCCTCTTGTGTTACATTTATTGCGACAGGTTTTTACAATCGTAGCCAGCGACAATAGGAAATTGATAAGAAGGAAATAAAAAATTATTTTGGCTGGAAATGAAAAATATAGATAGAGTTTTCTTAGTGGTTCTCGAGTTATGTCAAAAAAAAGACCACCAAAGGTGACAATTTCCCCTATATGATAGTTACTAACTTCAAATCGATATATCTCGATTCCTAGATGTAACTTCTTTTTTACCAATATAACTTTCCCCGGTAGTTTCAAGCTTTCCCGATCACTGGCCCCTGCCATTTGTCTCACAGTGTTATAAACGGATTCTTGTAAACCTTGTTGTGTCTTTTGAACGTTAGAGTTTTACACACACAGAATTCCATATGGATCAATAATATACTCGTATATACTTTGTACACAACAAGATGAATATGTATCAGTGCTACACACGGAATGACAAACTTATAAAGGGTGATTTTTTAAAAGCTATTGAAAAGTTTTTCAAAAAAAACACATAAAATTCAGAAAAATGCATGAAATCGTTATTTGAATCGATAGTACGGTCCATATAATTTAATGTTTGAATATTATTTCATGCAAATGTTGACCTCGACTGCGCCTCAAATAGCCCATACGCTTAGTTCAATTTTGGCATACTCTTTCCAACATTTCGGCCGGTATCTTACGAATAAATGCTTCAATGTTGTCTTTCAATGCGTCAATTGAAGCGGGAGCTACGACTAATTATGGACCGCTCGTCATAAAATTATACCGTATTATTTGTATACATATTAAACATATTTCTGTAAAATTTTATTCGGATAACAACATTTTTAAAAGAGTTATGCTCTTTTAAGTGATTTTCGGAAGTGGGCCTTATATGGCAGCTACGACTAATTATGGACCGATCGTCATAAAATTCTACAAAATTATATGTATTTGTACGAAACATATTTGTGTTCAATATTATTTGGATACCGACATTTTTAAAACAGTTATGGTATTTTAAGTGATTTTCGGAAGTGGGCCTTATATGGTAGCAATGACTAATTATGGCCCGATCTTCACTCATTCGTGGTGAAATTCGGTTGCATGCTTGCATAATTCAAAGATTTATGACCAGTAAACCCCAATTTCGGTAGGACATTTGTATGGGGTCCAGGTGAAATAATGGACCGATTTCCACCAGTTTCAATCCCATCTATCGTTGGGCCGAAAAAATATCACGTACCAAATTTTATCGAAATATCTTCAAAATTGCGACCTGTACTCTGCTTTACATGGACAGCCAGCCAGCCAGCCAGACGGACAGACGGACATCGTTAAATCGACTCAGAAAGTGATTCTGATGCGTCAATTGAAGCGGACTTGTCTGTATAGACATGAGCTTTAACAAAGCCCCACAAAAAATTGTCTAAAGGCGTTAAATCGCACGATCTAGGCGCCCAATTGACCGGTCCCGAACGTGAAATAAAATGGTCACCGAACTCGCCTCTCAATAAGTCCATTGTTGCGCGTACTGTGTGGCATGTGGCACCGTCTTGTTGAAACCACATGTCATGCAAGTCAAGCTCTTGCAGTTTGAGCAAAAAAAAAGTTGGATATCATCTCACGGTAGCGCTCACCATTCACAGTTACGTTACGATTCGCATCATCTTTGAAGAAGTACGGTCCAATGATACCACCAGCCCATAAAACGCACCAAACTGTGACTTTTTCTGGATACATTGGTAGCTATTGCAATGCTTCTGGCTGATATTCACTCCAAAATCGACAATTCTGCTTATTTACGTACCCATTGAGCCAAAAATGAGCTTCGTCGCTTAACACAATTTTTCGGTAATTCATCGCGCGATGAACTTTCTTAACAGAGCACGCATTTTGATAATAAAATTCAATAATTTGCAAGCGTTGATCGTTTGTAAGACGATTCATGGTTAAATTATGGACCAAACTGAAGATGTTTGACAGTGAAACAAAACACGAAATGTGCGTCAGCTGTTTAAACCAGTGCTGCTAAAAAGATAATACCTGAAAAATCACCCTTTATGTAGGTACCCTCATTCACCACTTATGGTGGAGGTGGAGGGTATAAAAATTATTACATATTCGTATTCCTAAAATTACGATTAAATTATTACGTATAAACAAAAAATTAAATACAGTTTAATGTCTAATTGTTGATTTAGCTGAAAAAAACAGAAACAAAAGGTTAAAATAGCTCTTGAATTAGTTTATTTCCTATATTCTATTTAAATTGTATTTATTTATTTGTTAGCAATAAATTTGGAAAAATTCTAATTGAAAGTTAAAATTTATTAAATGCGTAGATATTATTGTTTAAACATTTCGAAAGCAATTTATTGTTGTAGAGCCTGAGGTTTGTATTACCAATGGTCAAAATTTTATTTTAAATCGATCTTTCGTGACCTGAAATATATGTAATTATCATTAGAAAATATAAGCAGAAAACAAGTAAGAGTTTTTATTCGGCTTTGCCGAATCTTATATACCCATTACCAAATCACCTAATTTGAGACAAACTTCATAAAATATTGCAACGCAATTTCCATTTATTTTAGGTTTATTTATAAGAATTTTATGCATATTTCAGTTATACTCGTAATCAAGAATTTACACTTTGTTTCTATTTTTGCAGCGTGTAGTATAAAGCGACTTATTTTAACATACAATAAATTTAGTACCAAAAAGCCTCAGAAAACTGATTTTGGCCTTTGGACACGCAAACATTGTCCCGTCTTTATGCTCTGTGGTTATTCTCGGAAGTTAAGCTTGTACGGGAGTTATGCCCAATTTGTCACAAAACTCAATAGTATAATTTTTACATACATACTTCAAACTGATCTGTGTAAAATTTCGTTTTGATAGGAAGTATGACCTATTACGGGCCAATCATTATGAAATTCTGTATATTTCAACGTTTATAAGTGATTTTTATAAGAGATTAATGTGCATCTTTTCTGGCAAAAATGTTACACTTTTTTCCTTTTTTATATTGGAAATGGGTAAAAAGTGTAACAGAAAAGAAAACGCCAGAAAAGAAAACGCCATTAAAATTTGTTTCCCCTACAGAAATATAATTTTGTACCAATATTGTCTAATTGAATTCAAGCATTTACATATGTTATATTAAATATAATAATATTTCTTAAAATGACCTATTTCTACTTTTTTTATTAGTTCCATTTTAATAAAAAAAAAACTTGCGTTGAGACAAGCGCAAAATATGAAAAAAAAAATTTAAGTCTTTTCCGGAAGTTGACTTTATATGGAGGCTACAATGAAATATGGACCGATTATCATCATATTAAGATTGACGATTTTTGTATAATTATGGGCTGCTTGTGTTGAATTTCAACTTGATAGTGGTTTTTATAAGGGACTTATACGCATTTAAGTGATTTTCGGCAACTGGACTTTTTATTTTAGGGCTGCGGTCAAATATGGACAGATAATCATGAAATTTAGATATCTAAACGAATTATTTGTGTTCACTTTTGCGTCTTAGTCATTTTTATAAAATATTTATGCGCATTTAAGTGATTTTTGGAAGTAGACTTTATATGGGGACTATAGTCAAATATGGACCGATCATATGCTTTTAAGTTGCTCCGTAAATTCTTCTTAGATGAGGAAAATTAAAGCTAAACTTACGTTTGGGACTTTGAGTCGTAGGATACCAAATCCCACATAGATCTAAACATCGAACTATTATTAAATTCTTAAACTCTTTATAAAATAAAAAATAATCTCACCTAGCACTTATTTCGTTTGCAATTTCTAGGGCATGATTCAAAATCTTTTCGTCTTTCACCGAAATTTGTTTCACCGAGCCACAGGAATTTTGTGACTTCTTCGAAGTACTGCCGCCCACACTAAATAGAAAAAATCCGAACGTTTAGTGGTCGCATTGCGCGACTCGGATTCAAAGTTTTTTGACGATAAAGCGGTGGCCGACATGGAGCCAAACATTGAATTGATTTCATCTAACAGTAAAAGTCCAAAATCCTGTTTATCAAGTATTATTTCATCACCATCGGATATTTCATGATATTCAGGAGATAAATAGAGGTGACCGATCATGAAATTTAGCACGACGATTTACATATATGTATATTTGAATTGTTTTTAATAAATTTCCACCTAATAGTGATTTCTATAAAAGATTTTGCGCCTTTTTCGGGAGTGGTCTTTGTATGACAAAATATGGACTGATGCAAACCAAAAATCGTTTTGAGATTTCACTTTGCATTAAATATATTATCGCTGAATATATTTCGATATGTTACAAACGGAATGACAAACGTAATATACCCCCCACACAATTCTCTCTCACTCTCTTAACAATTCTAATTATTCAACTATTATCCTACCAGGAATTCTTATTACCCAACAGGAAACTCTTTACGGCATGTCAGCTGTTCAAATTGCAATTTCCTTTGATGTCGCTGGTCCCATTACCTATCTACTATTATCATTAATAAATATAAGCAGAAAAGAAAGCAATTATCGTAACTAACTCTAATTTATGATATGTTCCCAAAGAAGAAAACAAAAATTGTCAGAATAAAAACCATATAATAAAAATCCTTTAATGAAAATGAATTAAATTTACAACCCTATTCGAAAACTCTTATTAATATTCATAAAGGTTTTCTCATAAAAAAATGCTCTTGTATATTTTTGATAACTTTAACCCTCCGATGAGTGAGGGCCGTGTGAAAAGGTCCCTACGGACCTTTTTTGTAAATCATGTTTTTTTCATATAAACAATTGTTTTTTGATTTTTTTTTGTTTTTAGTGTTTATAACTAAATTCTACATACAAAAATAATTTTTTAAATTTTTTGTAGTAGCCGAAGTAGGAGTAATTTCAGTTTGAAAAGGCAAAAAGGTCCCTAGGGACCTTCTCACTCATCGCAGGGTTAATATGTATTTGTTTTTGATTTAACGTAATGCAATTTTTACAATATATTTCCACCCTATATTTATATGTTTTAAAATCAACGTTCAACATTTTATTTGCTTGAAGTAGTACAACAATATGTATTATATATCCAACTCACTTACACAAGTAGTCTAAGTAGTTTAATTAGTAGTAAATGCCAGTGTGCTGTTTAATCCAGACCAAGTAGCTGGTGATACGGGTGAAGACATTGGGTAAACCATTGACACAGCCATTCGGATCTCCGAAAGAAATCACAGCAACTTGAACACCGCTGGATTTCAACACCAATGGGCCGCCGGAATCACCTTCGCAGATGGAAACACCACAGAAAGACATGACGCAAAGATTGGAGGAGGTGATAATGGGACCATAGGTTCTGGCACAGATAGCATCGGGGCTGACGTGCATGCTTGCCCATTGCAAATCGTTGGGAAGACTGTCAGAAGAGTCGGAAACAAGACCCCAACCTGAGGCAAACACCTCACAACCGATATAAGTAGAGTAAGCGATGGAAATGGCCGGCAACATAACAGGTTTGATCGTGCTGGTGTAAGGGGTGTAGGGGATATTGATCAAGGAAATATCGTCATTACCAGTTCCATTCCAACCAGCGTGTACGATGATGTTGTTGAGGCTGACAGTGTATTTAATATCAGCATTTTTACGTAAGTTGCTACCCAAGTACACAGTAACAGATTTAACATTATCTATACAGTGGGCAGCACTCAGAACCCACTGGTGGCCAATCAATGAACCACCACACCAGTCATCATCTATATTAGTTTCCAAGGCTATACCAACTTGATACGGGAATTGATCGACATCAGCTGTATTACCATTGGTAATACCCAACTTGGAATTAGCCATATGAAAGGCAGAGGCGGTGGTCAAAGACAAAGCGAAAAAAATTAAGAATTTCATATCGTTTTATAAAGCAATACAGACAACTGATGCTTGTTGCCGTTCCGCAACATATATATATAGTCTGCTGCCTTACAAATGATTACATATTCGTATTCCTAAAACTTATGATTAAAATAATATATATATGTAAAAAAAAAGTTAAATGTTTAATTGTTGATTTAGCTGAAAAAAACAGAAACAACCGGCCTTGAATTAGTTTATTTTCTACATTTTGTTATACCCTACGCCACCATAGTGGGGAGGGTATATTTGATTTGTGCTGATGTTTGTAACGCCCAGAAATATTGGTCCAACACCCAGCTTAAATTATACCGATCGACTCAGAATCACTTTCTGAGTCGATTTAACTATGTCCGTCCGTACGTCCGTCCGCCTGGCTGACTGGCTGTCCATGTAAAGCTTGTGAGCAGAGTACAGGTCGCAATTTTGAAGATATTTTGATAAAATTTGGTACGTGATATTTTTTCGGCCCAAGGATGGATGGGATTGAAACTGGTGGAAATCGGTTCATTATTTCACCTGGCCCCCATACAAAAGTCCTCTCGAAATTGGAGTTTACCGCTCATAAAACAAACAAATTTCATCATAAATAAGTGGTAAATGAAGCCAAATCATATCTACAAATTTTGTGCAGATCGGTCCATAATTAGTCGTAGCCCACTTCCGAAAATCACCTTAAACAGCATAACTCTCTCAAAAATGTTGGTATCCAAATTATATTGAACACAAATATATTTCGTACATACATATAAATACAATATGGTAGAATTTTATGATGATCGGCACATAATTAGTCGTAGCTCCCATATAAGGCCCACTTTCGAAAATCACTTAAAGGACCATAAATCTCTTAAAAATGTTGTTATCCGAGTAAAATTTAACAAAATTGAGTTTCTTATGTACAAATAGGATGACACCTAATTTCATAATAGACAGTTCATAAATAGTCAAAACTCCTATATAAGACCCTTTTCTAATTCACTTTAACCTCCATAAATCTTTTATCGAGATGAGGTTTAACACACATAATATTTATATTCACGGAAGTCATGGCACTAAATTTTTGGATGATCGGTCCATAATAGATAATATCTCCCATATAGCGCCCATATATGAAAAACTGTTTTATTGATATACTGGGTGTAGGGTCGGGCTTGACCGACTATACTTTCTTACTTGTTTTTAAATTGTATTTATTTATTTGGTAACAACAAATTTGGAAAAATTCTAATTGACTCAGCTTGAAAGACAATATTTGTTAAATGCGTAGATCTTATTGTTTAATTATTTCTGTTGGGTCATACTTATTTTTATATTTTGATACCCTCCACCACCATAAGTGGTGAATGAGGTTTTATATAAGTTTGTCATTCCGTGTGTAACACTGAGAGATATTCATCTGAGATCGAACAAAGTCATATTATTGATCCTTATGGAATTCTAAATCATCTGTCTGTCTGTGTAAAACACTGTCACGTCCAAAAGACACAACCAAAATCAACTGAGTTTTTTTTTTAAATATATTGCAGATAATGCCATGAAATTATGAACATGTTATTTCTATGATAATATTAGAAATTATCATCAAAATAGTAAGAATCGGTCAATGATTTCTCATAATCCTCATACAAACATGTATCTTAACGAAATAAGGCTCAATCATACATACATAAATGCCTATATAAAAAAAAACAATTGTCATGTAAAAAGAAATCGCAAAATGAAATTTTGTTTTGTTCGGTCCATGTTTATATATAATGCAGATAATATCATAAAATTTTGTACAATTTAATTTGACAATAAGAGGACAAGTCGCGTTGAAAATGGTACGAATCGGTCCACGATTTCTCATAGCCATAAATATCTATAGAAAAGCCGTATCCATAAAAAATTCTGCAATAATAAGTTTCATGCGTTTTTATCCGTTCATATTTTGACCATAGCCCCATAGAAAGACCACTTCGAAACTCATTGAAATGTACATAAATCTTATATAAAAATCATTATCAAGTTGGAATTCAACACAAATAGTTCACACATATATATATGGGCAATTTCACGTCAAGTGACCCAACTTTTAAAAGCGATGTTTGAAACACATCGAAATAAATTCGACAATAATATGTTTAATGCAAAGTGAAATCTCAAAACGGTCCATATTTTGACATACAAAGACCACTCCCGAAAAAGGCGCAAAAAAGTTGAAATTTATTAAAAACAATTTAAATATACATAAGTATATGTAAATCGTCGTGCTAAATTTCATGATCGGTCACCTCTATTTATCTCATGAATATCATGAAATATCCGATGGTGATGAAATTCGACTCATATCATCTCGCTGATGAAATTGAGTTACTAGAGCTTCAGTTTCGCACTCTAAAGTTTTTCTCTTCTTCTCGTTTGGAAGTGTGTGAATCCCATGTTCAGCAACCAAGTTTTTAGTAATTCTTGCATTTCGTTGAAACGTTCCAAACTCGGTCATTATTTTTGAACAACTCCATGGCGATGGGACAAGCGTAAGAAGTTGAATTCTTTCAGATGTACTCTGTGACGATTTGTACTTATAGGTTTTACTGAAAAGTTAGAACAGCCATCATCTCCTGCAGAACTGTCATCATTTTCAGAATTGATTTTCTTCTCATCTGGAATAAACGGTAATGTGTCCAACTTTCCCATCATTTTCCTGCACGATCCACAAATTAGCAAACGCTTTGAAAGCGTTGGGAATTTTTTCAATAAGTTGTCGGAAATATTTCTCATATCTGATGATCTTTTTGTTTAAGGGATTACAACAAAAAGAAGTTAAACGTAGCATTATAATAAAGTTCCTGTTAACTTCTACCTCTCCACCCACATTGTAAAGTCAAGTGTCATAAAATTTCAGAGAATGGCTTTCCACTTGATTCAAAAGTGGTCTCAGGGATACCTGTTACTTTGATAATAAAAATTTCATTCAATATTACGTGCGCCCTAAACTACCTATAGAATTGACAATGAAAAGATGTGTGACTTAGAAAATCGCAGGTAGAAATTAATAGCGGTTGGTCTCACACAGAACCATTTCACGGGCGATTCTAGGCCATTGTTGGACTTGTTACTTTTATCATTTTAATTAAACTTACACACAAATAGGAAAAAAAATGGAAATAGTGCATATGGTAAAAATTGAAACAAGTGATATTATAGAAAAATGAATTGAAGAAGTACAAAAGCATGATTGCATATATAATTTGCAGTCGCCATTATACAAAGGTTTTTATTTAAACCAAGATTTGTGGAAAAAAATTGGAAAAGCCGTCGGCATCACAGGTTGGTACACAGAAGAAATATAAAAACTTTACATGACAGTTCGTGAAGTTGCAGCCGTCGTTTCAATTATGGGCCTGTTTTCTCTGAGTGTCGTTTTTGCTGGAAGTTGCATTCGTGTTATGTTTCATCATTTAAAGGGAGAAAAATTATATAGTTTAACCTTGATGAGATCGATGAGAGATTTATTTTTTTCGGTCTTGTGTTTCTATAGGTCTATCAATATTTTCTTGAAATTCCACTAAAATATTTATATATTTCTAAATTTAAAAAAAAAAATATTGGAAAATAATGAATACTATTCTACTTCTATTGGTCACCAAATTGAATTTAGCTTTATAAATCAGATAATGAGTTACTCTATTAATACGATAAAAGTATATAATTATTCCAGTTGAACACGTTCACCGATGACGCAGATGCAGACTTTAGGTTCTTCTTTTAAGATGTAGAAGTAAAAATTTTTTACATATATTAAATATTTCATTCCAATGATATTTTATGCCGGCCACTCACATTCAGTTTTAACTGACAGTTAGCTGACAGTTAGCTGTCAGTTAAAACTGTACGTACTTATGTGGGTAATAACTGACAGTTCAACTCAACTGTTCAGTTTAACTGATAAATTTAAAATTTTAATATTTTTATCGGACAGTTTCAACTGAAGTGAACGTGTGGGGGGGGGGGCTGGTTCAAGCGTTCTCAGTGCAATTTGTTACGAGAGAGAGTGCGTATCATTATTTGGTGTCAAATCTGTAAAATCATATGTATGTATATGTTTTCACAAGTAAAATAAAAATTTAAGAGAAAAGTGAAATAAAATTAAAACCTTACTGAAGTAGATTGGCACCAAAGATGATTTATTAGTATAAATACTTTATATGCAGCTGGTTTATATGAACCGGTAAAGAAATTTATTTTCTTTTTAATATAAATTATATTTTCTATTTAGATTTTAATCACACTTTTTTGGAAAATCATCAGAACTTTAAGTATTAGTTTTAGTATAATGAGTATATGATCCGAAAAAGTATTAAAGTAAATAGCTTAAATAGAATTGGTGCGTGCTACAAGAACACAAAAAGTAATTATGTAGTAACTAAACATATGTATGTATGCTGCCTTGTATACTTTTTGTCAGAAGTGGTGAAAATAAACACGAAACAGTGGGGCAAAAGTACTAAAAATGTAAATTTTTGTGCAATAAAATATAATTTTAATAAAGAAAATTTAAAAATTTATACATTTTATTAGGGAGTAATTAGAATAAGAATAACTATACTAAAAAAAAGGGATTTTTTAAAACGAAATAGACAAATTTAAACGAATTCTCAAAGAAAATAGGCAGAATAAATAGTACTTTCATATTTTTACTTTGTGAGAATAATATAATAAAATAGTACAAAGTTATTATCTCATTTAAATTTTGTTTCTTAATGCCAGCATATTATAATATGTATAAACAAAAAATTAAAAACAGTTCATTGTTTAATTGTTGATTTAGCTGTTTTTGTTGATTTCCTATATCGTATAGTTTGAAAGATGATCTTATTGCTTAAATATTTCAAAGCAGTTTATTGTTGTGGAAATTGAAATTTGTATTATCAATGGACAGAATTTCACTGTCAATTTCTATATCATTAACAAGTACTTTTATACAGGAATCATTATGTAGAATTTACAAACCAGATATTTCATGATCTGAAATATAACAATCAATAATATATATAAGAAGAAAAAAAAAAACAAATTATCTTAATTGACAGGACTAGGACTAGAGAAAAAGCTGAAAGTGTAAGGCTACATTTCTTCAGTGAGCGATAATACTTCTAAAACTTTATATTAAAAAGATCTCTCATGTAAACTTCAAAATGGCGAAATATTTTACAGTTTGAACTTGGGTAATAATTTTTAATTTTTCATATTAAACATCGTATATACACGCATGGTTTATCATCAGCTGCTGATAAGAGTAAAGGCAGCTTTCAGCCCGCAATATGAGGGTAGAAGGTAAAACCTAATAGCATCTGGTAGAAACACCACCGGCAGTGTAGATACACAAGTTTGAGGAGGTAATAATGGAACCAATAATACGCTACCAAAAATAACATAAAGAGATCCAGCTGTTACACAAATTATCATTGCAGGGAATATTCACTTTTGGTTATGACTGGTAATGGATTCCCTTATAAAAGTGTTCCTCAATGATATGAAAATGAATATACAGTAGAAATCTGACTATTGGTAATGCCACCCTCAGGTACTACAACAATAAACTGCTTTGGAAATGTTTAAGCAATGAGTTAATGAGTACTACCCAACA
Organism: Bellardia bayeri; assembly: GCA_950370525.1. Classification (NCBI taxonomy): domain Eukaryota; kingdom Metazoa; phylum Arthropoda; class Insecta; order Diptera; family Calliphoridae; genus Bellardia; species Bellardia bayeri. The sequence goes on from OX493265.1 coordinate 60,145,578, forward strand.
GAAATAATTAAACAATAAGATCTACGCATTTAATAAATATTGTCTTTCAAAATTTGTTGTATAGAAAATAAACTAATTCAAGGCCCGTTGTTTATGTTTTTTCAGCTAAATCAACAATTAAACATTTAACTTTTTATTTACATATATATATTATTTTAATCATAAGTTTTAGGAATACGAATATGTAATCATTTTTAAGGCAGCAGACTATATAAATATGGTGCGGAACGGCAACAAGCATCAGTTGTTTGTATCGCTTTATAAAACGATATGAAATTCTTAATTTTTTTCGCTTTGTCTTTGTCCATCGCCTCTGCCTTTCATATGGCTAATACCAAGTTGGGTATTTCCTATGGTAATACAGCTAATCCCGATCAATTCCGCTATCAAGTTGGAATATACGTGGAACGTGGCCCTAACAAAGCATCCTGGTGTGGTGGTTCTTTGATCGGACACGAATGGGTATTGACTGCTGGCCACTGTACCGATAAAATTATAGGTGTTATCGTGTACTTGGGTTCCACCAAACGGACCAAGTCTGAAATTCAATACACCGTCAGCCCCAGCGATATAATAAGCCACCCTAACTTTGTCAGAACAATTTTGAAGCACGATATTTCCTTGATCAGGATCCCCCACACACCTTACACCTTAATGATCCAACCTGTTAAATTGCCAGCCATTGCCAGTTCTTACTCTACTTATGTCGGTGATATGGTTCTTGTTTCCGGTTGGGGCCTTGTTTCCGACTCTGCTACTAGTCTTCCCAATGATTTGCAATGGGCCCGCATGCAAATCATCACCAATGAACACTGTCAAAAATCCTTTGGTACCAAGATCACCTCCTCCAATCTTTGCGTCTTAACTCCCAGTGCTATATCCTTCTGTGATGGTGATTCCGGTGGCCCATTGGTGTTGGAATCCAGCGGTGTCCAAATTGGTGTGGCTTCTTTCTTTTCTGATTATGGCTGTACCGTTGGTGATCCCTCTGCCTCCACCCGCCTCACCAACTACTTGGTCTGGATTAAATTTAACACTGGCATTTTTTACTAATTAAACTACTTAGACTACTTGTGTAAGTGAGTAGAAATACTCACTGAAATAGAAATGTTTGTTATTAGAAATTAATCAAATTCGTTGCATTGATTGCGAAACGAATAAAATAATGAATGTAATTGGAATATGTAATAATATGAAATAAAATATTAAATAATAAAAATGTATAATTATTAATTCTTTGCTAACATTTTTACTAGGGAAACCAAAAGGGACTGGTTTTTCAAATCCCGCGATACGGGATTTCATAAATAAATCCCAAGAACCAGGGATCGGAATTTTTCGGGATTTTTGTTTCATATTAAAACAAATTAGTTTTTAAATAATAACAATTTATTTAAAAAGAGTTACTTATGTTAAACATTAATATGTTTGAAAGAAAAAATTTAAAAGTGATTAAAAGTTTATAAACCATTAATAAATAAAAAACATAATAACATGTAAGTATATTGAAATGTCTGATTGGCAAAAATAATATGTCATTTCGCCATTAATTTCTATATTAATTTAAAAGCAACAGAATATTATCGATGGATAAAGCTTCTTAAACATATTAAGGTTTCTATAGTAAAGAGAATCTTGATTTAATTTTGTTACCAATATACAAATGTATGAAGCTGACGAAAATTCTTGTATTCTGATTGCATAAACAATCCTTTTTCACAAATAATTTTTATTCAATATTTGATTTCATATGATTACAGACATTATTAGGTGTTGTGGGGGGTGTTTACATATTTAAATTAATATTATTATTTCATTCATTTCGCAATCAACGTTTTTATCAAATTTACTCTTCAGTTTTAGAGATTTCACCATATCACTTTAAAAGACATTTTTATATTTCAATATAATCTCCTGAAACTTCAATACACTTAGTCCAACACTTATCTAGTCCCGTTTTACATTATGAAATTTTTGTCGCTGCGATTCTTGTCGTATCTTCTTTAAAATTGTATTTGCGTCTACAATGTGAGATTTTTGTTGCAGAGAGTTTTTGTGAATGTATACATGTTTTTATATATTTTTTGACAATTCCTTTTCAAAATAAACAAACAAAATTCCAAATAAACACATGTATTTGATTGTAGCTAGCACATACATACATACATATATACATACATGTATGAAAATAAAAAACAACGAATGAGGTAACAAAGCGTGTCTCACAAGTACATGCATATGTGTACCCCTTTTAATACGACTCACCGCTCTCGCGTACGAAGCAAGAATCGCAGCGACAAAAATTTAATAATGTAAACCGGGACCTAGCAATTCTATCTCTTGATTAAAATAGTTTTCCTCAAGGCCTTCAAAATAGTGGCTTACAACTATATTTTTTTTATGTTGTAAGCCAGGACGTTTAACTCGAATTTTTGCATTTAACTGATCCAAAATGTTGCAATAGTACTCTGAATTTATTGTTTTACCCTTTTGCAGATAGTCAATCAATAAAAAACCTTTGAAGTCCCAAAAACCCGTTGCCATAACCTTACCAGCCGATTGAATTGTTTTTGCCTTCTGTGGGGCACTTCCTCCAGCTTCGTTGTAAATTGCTGGGATTACACTTTTGTCTCTGGAGTATAGTAGTGGATCAATGTCCCATCAACAGTTATTAGACGACGCTTATGCGTTTCTAGTCGACTGCTAACAAATGGACTCGATCATTTGAGATGCCCATGATGTTGGCTATTTCACGCACTTTTATTTGTCGTTCATTTAATACCATATCATGCACTTTGGCTAGAATTTTTGTTGTTGTTGCTGTTGCGTCCACTAGGCGATTCATCTTCAATACTTGTACGACCACGTTTAAATTCAGCAACCCAATTTTTTACTGTTGCATATGAAGGAGCACTTTCACCTAAAACATTCACTATATAATTATGAATTGCTTGTCCCGATAAACCATTTTTATTTAAATATTTAATTACACCACGAATTTCTAATGTTTCCATTGTAAAAAAAATCGCGCATGTGTCTTTTTTAAACATCTGTTTCTATATACTATTTATACTATAAATATAAACTAAGATTTTTGTAACCATTTTTGGTTTAATTTTGAAAATGAATTATATCACCTTGATTTATTACACCAATAAAAAAAAATAATGCAAGGAATCATCATAGGAATTTCCAAATTCCAAAAACCGTAGGCACATCAAACAGTGCGTTCGGGATTGGCTATCCAAAATTAATTTTAATTGTTTCACCTATATTTCTTCAACGAACGTTTTAAAATTTAAATTCTTGTTTATGACTTTGTAAACAAATACTAGTTTACCCGGGAATATCCGGGATTTCAGGATTGGCATCCCTAACTTTTACCCACAAACGTTGATGTTTTTGGTCAGCGTCATATTTTGGTAACAAAATTAAATCAGGTTTCTGTAGCATATAACTGTTTTGTATTTTGCATATAAGTTTCTTAAACTAACCAGCACGTAACTTTTTTCCGGCTCCTGTCTCGTCGGCAATCGGGGCTATTAAAAAAAAAACTTTATGTTGACATGCATAGAATATTATTTTATTTTGTGGGTGTTAAAATTTTTAAGAAGAAAAAGATAGCAATCACAAGATAAGCTTAGAAACTGGCGAAAATTTTAAGAAAAAAAAACACAGTATTTTCCCATCCCAACCATGATCATACTAAAAAAGGCAAGACATAAAAAGAATATGATGCCATAAAAATAGTTACCCTGAACGATTAGTGAAACCAGTTATTAATAAAAATTCCTTAGATATTATCTATATAAACAAGTTAGAGTGCAATATTCGGCTGTGCCGAATCTTTAATACCCTCCACCTAAACGCAATAAGAACTTTTTGTTCGTCACGATGTACTGTTTTGTTTCACCAGTCAGCTGTTTTTGACAATAGTAAAATATTTTACACAAACAAAATGTCTGTTGTTTCTGTATTGTTGTATTTGTTGTCGATTTGCACTCACCTTGTATAACTACACCATGGTTTGACCGTTGAATATACATACATATGTATGTATGTAAGTGCGCATGTATAACAATGTTACGAGGCAATTTCTTCTCCTCGTTTTTGAAAAAAAAAAATAATTTGGATAGCAAATTGTATTAATAAAGTGACGGCAGTTTTACAACAACCACAGGTAAATGTTTAGACTGTCAAAATTTGTCTGTTGTTTTGGCAACTTTTACGTTTGGGCTTATGAAGCTACTGTTATTATGTTAATACACTTTGTTTGATAGTTTTTTTGATGAAATTTTCAGAGATTGTCTTCGATTTTTGCTCATATCTCCATTATTTATGGACGGATTTTGCAAACTTCTCGAAAGCAAGTCTGACAGAATTATTGAAGATTTGGATCCCGAAGATATCTGGGGACTTCAGAAAATTGATTTCAACAGAGAGACAGACAGACAGACAGACAGGGCATGGCTTAATATATTCCGCTATCTATAAGGATCCAGAATATATATACTTTATAGGGTCGGCAAATTATATTGTGGAAATTACAAACAGAATGACAAACTTCTCATGTAGGTGAAGGATATAAAATTTGAATTCTACACATTTTAAAATATATGTAATTAAAAATATAAAACAAAACGAACTCAGGTTCAAACAAATTAAAAAAAAAACTTTGTCCCGAACAGGATTTGAACCTGGGTCTTAAGGTGCCGTCACACTTGTCAAATATTTGCCGAAAAAGACGTAACCACTATTTATTAAAAAAAACTTGGTTTATTTAGGAAAACATTTAGTTTAATTTTATTTGATGTTGTTAGATCTTGTATGAATAACCAAAATCAAACAAATCTGTGCTTAAACAAGTGGTTACGCTTTAGACAATGGTGAGTTTTGAAAAATACTAATAAAATAATTCTAAACTTCAATGTAGCTTATAAAATTACATATAAATAGCATAATAGATCAACATTTTCTTTAGTATTTAAATAAATCAAAATTTTACTCAAATTTACATGTAGCATTTATATATTTAAATAAAAAAAATTTCGTTCTAACTCACAACACGTATAGAAAAAAGAAATATGATAATTCTCGTATTCTATTTCTCAAAAAACGGTGAGTTAAATAGATGATGTTTACAGACTCATCATGGACAATGAAGATTGCCTTTGACAGGGCAGAAAATGCATTCCAATTTGCCAATTGTTCCAGTACTTTACAATAGTATTCTTGATTATTCGAACTATTAGCCTGAATAAAACCTTTTCTCTTAAAAAGATAAATATTAGTTCAATTCCTTCTCTAGTTAATAAAAAAAATTCAAATTATAAGAAAATTAAAATGGATTGGACTTACATTACATATTACAGGATCCGACGTCGAAAAATCTTGCGGCTGCTTTCTTAATGTAGGTGACATTTTATTCTTGTATGATTCAAAACTGTTACATAGGATTCTTTTTTCTTGTATGATTCAAAAATGTTACTTAGGATTCTTTTTTCAATATTTTATGTTATTAACATGTTTTTTCCAGTTTTTTTTTCACTCTATTAAATTTTAATTAATTACATAAATTATTTTATGTTTTATATCTTTTTGACACTTGTTTTGTATATTTATAATTTCGCCATTAATAATTTGTATGTACATATGTACATTGATTTTTGCATTACCATTTAGTTTAACATTAAACTGAAAACAGTAGTGAAAAAATATACAAGCAAAAATTAAATTAATAAAACTTGTTTTAAAGTTAAAAACAAAAAATATATAGTTAAAATTTAGTGTGATATAGTTTTAAGTTGAACAATGCAATTTTAGTTTTAAGACATAATTTGGTTTCAGCATGTATATTTTAATAAAACAATTTGTACATGTTTTGTTGTGTTGTTCTTTTTTTTCTATTTTTCTGATTTAGTTATTAATTTTTATACGGAAATTAATTAAGCATATTCTTTATTTTATTTATATAATTCCCAAGAAAATTAAATTGTTTTAACTATTTTCATTTTTTTAAATCACAAAGTTAATAGACATTTTTAGTTGACTTTGACACTTTTAAGTACTTTTCTACATATTGTTCGTTACCCGAAGATGAATTTTGTGAGGTTTTTTTTATTCTCTGAACGAATGTTTTACCAATCACAGACAAAGTCTTCATAGGCATAAATTTTAAAGCTGGGCGGGTTTATGAGTTACATGTATGATTTTACGTGAATACGTTAATTTACATTAATAACTTAACATGAACTTTCCTAATATGCATAAATACGATACATATGTGTAAAACAGTTACTATGTTCTTTCTTTGACTAAATACGTTCACCACAAATTCATTCCCACTCCCATTTCCAATTTCATTCCCACCACAGCTGGTTCTACGCACCGGAATGACCCGAGATCAGTCGGCCAAAGGCTGTCAACTCAGCAATTACTGCTGTTACAACAACAACAATATCAACCACAAATTTTTACTGTTTCCAATTGTCTTATTTGGGCCCAAAGAAATTTAAATTCTTAACAACCAAACTGTGTTACTAAGCATAGATCAGTAGACAAGATCGGGGAGGCGAAATTCATTTAAACAAAACATACAAGTGTAGTTAAGTACATATGTACTCGTATGTAACACACAAATTTCGTTCTACTTGTTTACTTGCAATCGTACATACAACCGCTTTCAATTTGTACTCTTTGTTGTTACTAAGCGTAAAGCAACTGTCATGATCGGGCATACATACATTCAACTTACACAAAGCATGTACATATGTATGTACTAGGGTTGTATGTATATAAGTATGTACTCGTATATATGCTGTAAAGAGATTTTAATTTTGGTTATTCTTGTTTTTTTAAGAGAAGTAACACTCAGGCAATTAATCAGCCTTATTATGAGTGTCGTGACTGTTTCGTAATAGATTAAAGAAAAAAATTTAATTTTAATTTTATTAAGGCTGAATATGTCTATATATTAATTAATTAATTTATTTATGAATATGTCTTTGGATAGGGATAGGTAGAAGAAGAATAGGTGGTGAAAATAGAGAAAAGCTTTTCATATGACAACACTGTAATTGTCCGTCATGTTTGTTAATAATACAGTATTGCAGCGCCTCTGGTGGTGAGTAGGCGCATTGATCAAAGCTTGATTTATAGCCAATATTTTAATTATTTTACTTCGTTGGCCATTAAATGCTATACCACCGAAGAAGGGCTCTGTGATAAATATTAGTTATGATAGAATAGAAAAACTAATAATTATCAGAAACTGATGTTGTTTTTTTGAGTGGCAGCGGCTGGGAATCGAACCCAGACCACAAATACCAACTCATGCTTAATGATCAAACGCGCTAATCAATTAAGCTACAGCACCCTCGATATACATACTTATGTGTGTGTGTGGTTTTGCTTTTTTCTTCTTGTTACCTTTTGTTGTTTTTTAATTCTTTTGTTATCAAACAACCCGATCGTTGATAAATTTTGCTGCTATATTATTTAAACCTGAATTCTTATATTCCCCTGCTGAATATTTTTATCAAAATTAGAACCTACGATTATGCTGAAAAAACAATAGGAAAGAAAATAAAATTCTATTTTTTCCTTTTTTCTTACATAAAATGAATGAAAAATAATTATCATTTAATAATGGAAAGCAGGACTTGCTTTTTTATATACGGAATTTGGCAACAATTTATTTTTCACAGAAAATATAAAGAAAAATACGCATTTTCTTGCAAGTTGACGAATAAAAAAATTAAAATTTTCTAAAAAAAACTAAAAATACAATTTACTTACAGTTTTGTTCATGTAAATGTTAAAAAAAAACTTAATTAAGAAAAAATTCGGGGATCCGGAAAAATTCAGGGGTGTAAGGCCCATCAAAATTAAAGCATCAATGATACCAGATTCAGACATGAAATGAGCAGCTGGTGGATCAACTTTGCAAGAATCGGAAACAAATTTGACAATATTCAAAACAACATTGGTTACCAACATGGACAAAGAATATAGATGCTTCAAAAACAGGTGACCAATATATTACTGTGAATAAATAAATATATAAAATGTGCATAGTCAAGTGGTTATTAATTTGCTAAGGAAGACTGATAACCTATCCAAAATTTTAGTCTGGAAAGTCAGTCTGGCAAGGTTTAAGATTGAACTGAAGGAATGGATAATAACTGAACTTGTCAAAGACTGCCAATATTCCACAACCGGCAGAACCAATAACCTTTGAGGAAACTTAAAGACATCAAAACTAGTGATATTAACTGGACACACAGAGCTGAAGTCGCAGAGTGTATGCGGAAGAGAGCTAGACAGACGAAAAGTCGAAAATGCTCATATGGGTACCAGCCAAACTCGACATATCTTAGGAATTATGATTGGAAATCACTACGAAATTACATTAACAAAACTAGACAATTAACATAACCGATGGTTGTTAGGTTTCTAAAACACATGCCGTGCTAGAGCGAACAATCATGCATTTGTATGATTCCAGTTTCCCTGATTATTACTCATTGTACTATTAATAACAAAAATTTCCATTTCAAGTAAGAAATGACCAGGCTGGCAATAACAAAATTATTAAGCGGAAAAATATATGTACAAAAATGTTGTTAATGATTAAATTAGAATACATATACTTGATACATTATGCAAAAATAATAATATAATAACATGTAAATTCTAACAAACTACCATTAAACGAAATAAGGATTGTATTTGCATAATCATTGACAACATCGCAGTCACATTTCCCGTCAACGTCATCATCATTACAAGCATACTAGCATTAAAACAAATAAAATGAAAATTTACATATTACAATTATACATACATACATACTCGTACATATATATATATATATGAAATTACAGTGAGTGTGAAAATTGAGCACATTTCAAAAAACTTATTAGCTTTAGCGCGTCTCATAAGTAAAACATGAAAATATATAACTTTTGATATTCGCTAAATCTGTACTTTTTCTAGCCCACTGTTAGAACTATAAATAACTAACTTCAAGTAATTTCAAGGAGTGTTAAGTTTTTGTTATTCAAAAATTACTCCTGCATGTTATTCGTACTTAGTTTTTCATAACAAATAAATAAAACTTAAACTTGCGTGTTATGCAAATATAACCAGCTCTAAACATGGCAGCATTTGTGATTTAACACTAAATATTATAGAAGGAGTTTTGGGTAAAACAGTAATTAAATTTAAGTGTTCTTAAACTCATTGACATTTAAGCGTTTTCTGGTAATATTAGTGTTAATGTCATTGGCCTTGTTAACCGATTTTTTGACATTTCACCTTTTACATGCATTCCATTCGCTCATTTCAAATTCAGTTTAGAAAATTAATTTTAACATGCAAATTTTCTATTTTTTTTTATTTATTTTTTTTTTAATTTTTATTTTGTTTGTGTTTTTTATGGTTTTATTAGTATAAAACATTGCTAAATTGAGATTGTAGGTGGTGGGTTATTATTTCTGTTGTAATTGTATCATTATATAATATATTATATATATTATATAATTTTTAATTTTTAATTTTGATGAGCTAAACAGGGTATTTCAAAGAGAACTGTTAATAACACTTTTGATGTATTATAAAAGTTACTACTACTCGTATAGTCATTCTACGAATGAAAAGTCCTTATTGTTACTTACTTTTCTAAGGAATACGCGTGTAAACTATAATGTTGCAGCTGCATTGTTCTGAATTTCTGCCACTACAATTAATTTAATTATAAATTCAAAAAGTACTATCAAATGAAAGAATACCAATAAGACGACTCTTTCAAATTCAATAACATAACACGCAGAGAAAAAAACATGGTTGTGGTAAACATAATTTAAGATTTATGATTGTTGTCAAAACATATTATGATGAATATAAGTGCCATGAAATATCATATTCTGATCAATTATCATCGTAATATTTCATCATAATATATTCTTGTTAATCATAATTTGATATTATAACATCAGCTAATATAATCATAAAATTGTCATACGTGATCATATTATTACCCCAGTTAACCATATTATAGTTTAAAGAATCATAATATTAATATCATATTATGATCTAAAGTAATCATATTATGATTCAAATTAATAATATTATCAAATTTAAACTTATAGCAAAAAAATTCTATAGACTAAATTATAAATAGATCAAACAGATAGTTTTTAGAACTGTTTCATAAATCGTTACGCTTTTGTATAAAGGATTTTTGGCAACCTTAATGAAATATTGTTATAGAAATTTTTCATCTTAATATGATGAACAACTTGAAAATTACAACATAATATTTTTTATAAAAAACATATTAATGGTTGAATATAAAACTATGTGATTAATTATAAAACAATAATTTGTATGACGTAAATCGCAATTATTTCTACATTTTTTTTTTAACACAAAACTTACAAACACTAGTTAATATTTTTGTAAATAGCAATAAATATTTATGCACTTTCAACGTATATCAAAAAATTACATTTTATTTGTACTTATGTTTAATAGAAATTTATTTTGTGATATTTAACATTATTTCTTTTATGTACACTTTATTTACCCCCTGGCCCACGATGTCAAACGATAACGTTCGCTTAGATAAGACTTAACACACAAACTTGATTGTGGAATACACAAACCTGATTGAGTAAAAAATAGATATGATAAAAAGTTTGTGTCTTAAGTCTTATGTAAGCGAACGTTATCGTTCGACATCGTGAGCCAGGGGAGGGGGTTAGATCTTTTAAACTTCTTTGACATTTTTGTATTTTGTAGTAATATTTTAAATACGAATTGTTTTTTTTTTTCAATTATTGAAACATTTAAATCCAAGTAAATAATCCGATATCATACAGACAAACTACTGAACTCATGCATTTTAAACATAATATGAAGAATATTAAGTTTAAAAACAAATTTCAAAAACAAAATAAAATTTAGTAAATAAAAGAAATGAAATAAATTTAAATTATATGAAAAGAAACTTAAATAAACAATAACACCATAATAGCTTTATTTCATTCTTTACATGGAAATAAAGCCATATGGCCTTATTTCTAATTCCATTTTGAAAAAGGGCCATATGCCTTAATACCGATGGCTTTATAACACTGCATCTATTATTTCAGGTTGGTTGTATGCTCTGATCATCACCCCTATCGTGACTAAAAATTCCACATGAAATTTGAAATTTTTCACATTTTTCCTATTAAAATTCAATGTTAAAAAATAAAAGGGAACAAATTTCATGTGGAATTTTTATTCACAATAGGGGTGCATATCTATGTTTTTTTTATTTATTATTTCTGCATAAAAAACCAAACTAACAATAAGTATTTTAAATCTTATATCTAATGAATTTTAATTATTTCGTCCAGCCAGTGCTAGAGGAAAATTTTTTGACCATTGTTGATTATAAGTAGCAATAAGTAGGTTCTTGTCTTTGGCTCAGATCCACTGTATCCCTTCTTTTTAATAAAATGGTCAAATGGCAACTATTATTTAATATGTTGCGGGCTAATGGGTGTACTTCAAGCTTATTTTAAGTGTTTTTCTGCATTTTTTTGGATCTCAGTTTTTACCAAAGGCACGTTGAGGTCTCTATGAATATTTAAATTTTTCATATACCATGATTATTCGTAGCAATTTGTTTTGGCGTCTTTGAAGCTGAGACCATTTCTAATAGCTGTATTCCATTACACCATATCGGTTTTATGCTTGAGTTATAAAGTAGGTGTTTACAATCTAAACTAAACTTAGATTTTCTGCCAATTAGCAATTTAATATTAATTAATTTCAATTTACATTGAGTTAATTCTCATTAAAGGCGACGATCGAGGTGTATACCGAGGTACTTAACTTCGGATTATTATCATCATATCTATGTGATATAAATTATCACGGCAGAAAGACAAGTCGAACATATTCAATATCAGTCATGTATTATATAGACGTTGAATACTTTCCATAGCCTTTTCTTTTTATGACTTCGCTCATGTGACATCGTACCTTCTCGATCAAACTAAGCAAATAAATGCTTTAGATATCAGATATACAAGTGTTGCATACATTTTCGTGCAGTTTTAGGTTTTTGCAACAAGCAGCATTTTCACCTTATGAATTTCTTTATGCTGACAACATTATTATCTTTCCATGGCACTATTTTTATGTCGTTTTTATATAATGTTTCAATATACTCATCACAATCGATGACTAATTTTAGGTGGTTATTTTTATAACTGATATCAGGGCAAGTGAATAATTTCAAGCGAATAGAGTTGTTCGCAACCATTAACGAAATCAATGTACTATGATTTAAAGGGCATTGAATTTGTTTCATTAATTTTATCTTCTAAATTAACATTACGAAATAATTTTCAAGATTAAATAACATCAGCAATTACTTTGTCATTTAACCCTCTACTGCATGAACATGTTTTTACATTTAACAAAAATAATCATGAATAATTATTGAATATGTATGTGTTTCTTTAGGACAATTAAATATATGTTTAACAAAAATTAAAAAAATTGCAAAAAAAAAAAACTGAGCCATATATGGCGTAATATGCATTTAAACCTATTTAAATAATACCAAATCATTCAGTATAAATAGCTTGAAAATACAAGTATACGGAGCTTCGAAGTCTGTCTTCCAGTTACTCGAAAGCGTACAGTAGAGCGCGAAGATGCCTATCGGTGACAGTAGGATGTCCAACATATTGATACATTGGAGCATCGTCGCAATGTGGGTTGTATTTCACTATTCTATCGATACTATAATGGAATGTGTTCTGTTGAAATTAGGGAACTTGTTCCTGAAGCACGTAGTTTTTTGCATGATACACGTTCTTCAGTCAGGGCCCATTCATTCATGGTCGACTGGACAGTGAATTGCACATTACATTACAGTGCAAATTCGTTCTTTAGCCGTACGGCCGGTAGGTGGCATAAACTACCAGCAGAAGTACTCCCTGCCACTTTCAATCTAGGAAAATTCAAATCAAATGTTCACAAACACTACTCCCTCTATCCTCGCTGCCATAGCCTATTTTCCTAGTTCCAACACAATGCATTGCATAAGTAGGGTTCGACCACTAAGTGCTGGTTCAAGCAAAAAAAAAACGTATATGAATGAAAAGAGCAGTCATTTTGACATAGTTTTTCATCTATTTCGGAACGTGTCCTTTTCCGTCAGACCGTACAGAGTTCAAAGAAAACTCTTGTTGTTTTCTTTTTTGAAAGGTTGTGTTTGTAGAAAAACTTGTAGAAGGAGACTTTAATGACGTGGATATCGGCCGTCCTCGTTTTTTTTTTTTAATTTACCAACCTTGTATTTATAAAGTAAATAATAGAAGTAAAAAGTCATATCTGGCGTTGTTTGCGGTAGAGGGTTCAACTATTTAACTTGTAATTCTATTGAGACTTAATGAATATAAGATATTAGGTTATCAATTATTTCAATTGATGTTTAATTATATAAATTGTTTTTTCTTCATTTCCTTAAGATTATAACAACGTCAATGGCACTTAATATGATAAAAATTATTTGTATTTTATTTTTAGTTTTGTGTTAACAATTTACAGAAAAACAATTAATGACACCCTGGGGTCTTTTTATAAAGAAACAAGTTTGTTTATTGATATATGTATGTAGCTACGTATGAATATATTTATAAAATTAGTAGATATCAAATGTATCATTATAACAGCACAATGCTAAACAAAATTTTATGGTTACATTTTAGTAGAAAGGCAATGGGTTGACAAGCAATTTGCAGTTGTGTTCTAACTAGCATAACAATTGTCAACTCTTTAACTATGACTTTGAACAATTATATTAAAAAAAGCCTCTTATTAAACGTCAGATATAACTTTATTGCAATTACAAATTGATTTTGCTTCAACCATAACCTCATATTTTGCGTGTGTGTGTATAATGTAAAAATATGGATAAAGTAAACTTTATTAATCCTTAATAATTTTACTGAAATCTTATTTTAAGAATAATGAAATGTTTTATATTAATTTTTCTTACAATTTTCAATATCACATTGTCATGGCGTATGTGTCACACACACAAATTCGTAATTGTAAATCACTCATACGTCCACTCGTCCAGGCAATTGTTCAACAATATCATCAAATAATCCAACAATAATTATTTTACTCGTTTCGTTTGTTTTACCATTTTTATTATTTAACAGTTTTACGTTACTAATCGCCTTAATTCAACAATGCTTAAATGTTGTAAAAAAATAACGAAAATAAATTCTCAGCACATTAAAATATAAAACACAAACGAGCGTTACGAGCTAATCCTAAAGCCACTAAAGGGTTTATCATTTACATACATACGAGTGCATACATACATCTACACCTACACAGACACACACACACTTGTTTATTTATTACAAAAACTATGTTGGCAAACAAAAACCAATCGTCGCCCCCTCATCTGTGTAGAATAGCAAAGTAGAACGTGAGTGAAAAACTTAAACAGAATTTTGTAAAAGTCGATTAAAAGCTCAATAAACGTTCCTGTGATGACCTTCAAATTCATTTGAAACCAAAACAAAATATATAAAAAACTGTGCGTAAGACAGACAGACGGACGGACGGATATACAAATTGAAAACCGATTAAACTGCAAACAAGACTTGCCGTTATTTTGAATGTATACGTGTATTTGTGCTATAAACTGAAAATAAACTTAATCAAATCAAAACCAAATGAGAACAAGTGTTAAAGTAGAACCGAGTGTAAAAGACGGCTGTAATTAACGCATACGGTATGCTAAATACACCAACAACATTGTGTGAGCGTAAACACAATTTAATTGCTTTTACAATTTAATTGCTAGCACAACGCAGGGATGGTAAAAATACAACACTTGTATATTTATTTGAGAATTTTTGTAAAATTAGCCATATTTTGTAATAAAATTTACGCAAAAGCTCACGCCTAAAGATATCTTTAAGATAAAATGACATTATATACATTTAAATCTACCTGCAAATTTTTTCCATTACCCATTTGGTGACCATTTGGGCTCTGTTTACCACATTCTCAATTGAGCTGTTTTGAGAGCTACAGATGGAATAATCCACATAATTGCAATGGATTCGCTTCAGATATATATCGCAACTTTTAGAGAACCTTTTCACTTTTATTTCACTTATGGTGGTGGAGGATATAAAAACGTTTTAAGAGCGGCAATGTGGCAAAATGTCACAACAGAAAAAAAGTTTCTTGTAAAAATAGCGTTAAGTAAAATCAAATTTGTCGAGGTGTGAAAATCAGCCTCCTAAAACTAAAGTCTGGATTCTTATAAAAAAAACCTGCTATTACATAGAAAGTCTTGGAAATATCTCGCAAAGTAAGATATTATTATGTAGAGCAGCCATTGTAATATTTTTAATAAAAATGTTTAGCTCGAAATAAAGAAACTAGAAAAGTTTAGCTTCTTTTTACCTAATAAATTATGAAATTGTTATAAATGCTCCACACTGAGTTTTCACCAGCATTGGCCGGCTATCAATGTGTTAAACGTCCTTCATTCATGGGTCATATTTTATTAGTACTTCGTTTCAATTTCGTTTTCTTTTTTCATTTTGGTCAAACAAAATTAAAGAAGTGTAAATCTTTAGTATAGTATGTATAATCTGGATAAAGGCGAAGCGTTAATATGAGGAGGGAAATTTTTCGCTCTATAACAGCAGCATTAACAAAAACAAAAGAAAACTACTAAAAAACTTTATTTCTTATTTCTCTTACTGCTTTTCCTCTACAATTTTCTTATTATTTTCAAATACACGCAAAGTTTCGACACAACTTACACACTGTTAATAGGATGTCAGATATATAAAGATGTTAAATGCTATATATGCAACAAAAACTAGCCAAAAAAATCGCCATCTCATCTAAAAACTGCAAAGAAATCGTCTTGTTGCCAAATGGAAATTTATGTCGTCATAAGCACTAAAAAATCGCCAAGTTTTTACGAAAAATCGCCATATCTGACAGCCCTGTTTAGTAACTGTATTTATTTAATCCAGTTTTTTCACCTATCAGATTGAGTGTTCTGGTCGTTTCATATAATTATACTTGACTGCTTAGAGGCAGTGAGCAAACACGTAAACCAATAGTTTTCAATGAATTAATATGTAAAAATATAATAACATGCATTTGAAAGCTGAAAATATACATACATACATATGTAATTGTGTTGTTAACATCATATTTAAACAATTTATTTGAAGATTCTTATTATTATAAGGTTAAAGTTGAACATTTCATAGTTTACAATGCTTTTCTTTTATAACTTTTTAAACTGCATTGTTATTTCCATCTCTGATATAACACAGATACATTTATGTGAAAAGTTTAGTAAAATTTATTGACTAAAACTTGTTAATAACACCAATTTGGTGCGTATTTCTTGAGAACATAAAAGAGAAGTGAATGGGTGAATTTTATTTAGCACCAACACTTTTGTAAAGTTTATTTGGATGGTATTTTATTTACATGTATACACATACATATCGTCACCAAAAATCCAAAAGGCCATAGCTAAACATTTGCTTTTTTAAAAGAGAAGCAAAAAACTTTATAAACAAAAGACTATTTCATTCTTGTTGGCCAAATTTCAGAGTTAACCTTAAAAAATGATTGTGGATTTTGGTTTAATAAAAGAAAAAATATTTAAAAAGTAGAGGTTTTTTGGAAATTGTACTTAAGGACTTTTGGAATTGTTTTTTTCTGAACTCAAAAAGGTGTAACAACGAAAAATTTTTTAATAAAAGTTAAAATTAGGATGAAAAAATTCCACTTTTCACTCTTATTAAACATTTTTTACTTTTTGTTTTCTGTGTTTTGAATATAAACGATAGAAAACTCATTACAACGAGTTTAATAAATTCGAGATGTTCAATATTGCACGAATGGCTTTCTTTGGTTTTTCCTTTTTTGGACTGTTCTATCTTGAGGGTGATGCCAGAGGACATATCGTCACCTCAATACCATATTTTATGTCTGGTCAAAATTTCGTTAAATTCTACTTCCAAAAAAATGTCGTTGGAAAAAATAGTGTATAATTTCTTGTTCAAAATATTCCTTCAATAAGTGTGTAAGCTAATATGCGCTATTCTACTTGAAATTGCCACTCCAAAGTGGTTAAAAGAATAATAGTGTCTACGCATTATACTCCATTTTAGCCTGTAGAAACAAAATACAATTTATGAAAACTTTAACTCATAAAATAGCTTTCAATAATATTTGATAAATAGTTTCATTCCGACCATTTATATAGCCCACATACAACGAAAACAATTATTAAATAAGGAGGAATGGGGGGATGGTGACTTGAAAGACTTGAATATTGGAGGAATGCGAAAAACAAAATAGGGGATCAACTTTTCATTTACTGGAAAATACAATAAAGAGCTGCCAATTTGTAATCGAAAGCTGCATGATCTCCAAAATTTGTGCAAAAAGAATGTAATTCCTCGTGGCTCGCAGTCATTTTTTTTAACTTACAAGGCGGAAAGAAGCGAAATTGTTTAAATGAGCCAGATGTTGCAGAGGAAGAGAAAGAAGACGAATCAATTTCTAGTTATTGTTGATTTACGCAATGTATAACTTAATTTGTCATAATTTTTTGCTTATAATAACCCAAATTGGACAGTAATGAATATGTGCCACTTTCTTAACAAAACTATGAATTAATCACTGTTTTATAATGTTACAAATTGATATTTATTGAGATCAAATATTTTAATAAAAATACCGTAAAATTATTGAATAAAACATACAAAATGAAATAGTATATCAGATACATTATACGAATTCTTAAAAAAATAAAATATAGGCTATATGGAGGACTAGCGCTATGAATGATATAATTATGGTCTTAAAGGATGCGTAGAATAAAAAAAATTGACCAATTTAAAGACAAGAAACGGTATTAGGTATTCGCCGAAAAATTGAATATGAAGAATTTTTATTTACCGCGATATTGAGGTTTTAATAGACATTTGACAAAAACACTATTTTCTCAAAACCCCAAAAATGTATACGCTATTGTTATAATGAGGGGACGATATGCATATAGGCGCAAATGTCATAATTTTAGTTAAATTTCATTTTAGTTAAATTTCTTCGTTAATTTGCATAAAAACATATATTTTGTTGTTGTACTTTCGCTAATCGTTGTTCGGCCATATCTTTAAATAATTTTTGAATTATATAGTCTTTTAATATTTGCAAATTATAGTTGATTGTTTTGGAAGTTATTAACATCGATTTTTTGTTTTTTTAAATATAAATTATAAAATTAAAATTTATAAACTAATTTGAAAATATATTTTGAATATTAAAATAAAACGAACTAATTCTTTTTCTTTTGTGGATCTCGCCATTTTGGTTT
The DNA here is from genome assembly GCA_950370525.1 of Bellardia bayeri. NCBI lineage: Eukaryota > Metazoa > Arthropoda > Insecta > Diptera > Calliphoridae > Bellardia > Bellardia bayeri. The sequence continues at coordinate 60,164,032 of OX493265.1, forward strand.
GGTCATCTGTGTTATTTTTCGGTGGTTTTTTAATATACTTTATTTAAGAAAAGAAAGTAAAATTAAGAAAAAAACAAATATTCATTATTGTATATGTACATGAAAAGAAAAGGAGTTTACATTTCGAAGTAAAATTTATCAATCTAATCTAAGTATGGTAAATTATCGTAGAAACTGTGGCATTCAACCGGAAGTAAACATGTAAGTTCCCGGATATGGCTCCATTTCTTTTTGGCATCCTTGTTACTAATTTGAAAAACTTTAAATTTCAACTAAAAGTTAAACAAATGTCAACTTCATTTTAATAATTTGTTTTTTTTTTAGTTAAAAGTGTAGTTACGAATTTTTGGTTTATAGAGTTATTAACACTGTAATTGCGGCCTTCTGAAATGTATTAATAAAAACGTTTTTCGGCATATGAAAGTAAAACTTTAATGAAAGATGTATTTTAGTTAATAATCAATCAAAAAAATCGATTTTCAATTTTTTGTAGTAACAACCTTTTGGATTTTAGGTGACGATATGTAGATTTGTGGTTATGTAACAAGTTTACAACAATTTTAATTTACCATATAACAGTAACGTTGAAAATGTTAGCAAAATTGTGTAAACAAATTAAATGGATTGTGGAACTTCTTCAGCCCCTGCTATAACTTATATTGTGAACATTACACACAGTCAGGGCTAATTGATGATCTCAGGTGTAAAGTTTCTTTTATATCTTATAGTGTTACCTTCAATTTTGCTATATTGCAAAAAAAAAATCTGTAATAAATTCCTTAAAAATTTATTGTAAAAAGATTTTTGTCAAATTTATGACTCTCATCCCATCACTTTTGTTCCAGTTTTAATAAATAAAGCTTAATTTTTATTATAATCCTCACTTGGTTTAATAGCTTCAAATTTATGCAATAAAATGATGTAATTTGTCAGCGTTACTTTAACTTTGCTTGTCCATATTCGAGAGTGAAAAATTAATTTAAAAAATAAAATGATTTATGTTGCACAATGTTGACACTTAATAATTCAAGCTAAAAAAAGTCTGTGTGTCTGTGTTGGTAGTCATGTATCAATTTCGTGTTTTTTTAACAGCCATTATTCATAAATCGCTACTTTTTTTGTGCAGATTTCTTTTCATTTTGCACATAAATAAATCCTTGTCAATGGCAATGATTGTTTTTTTTTTTGTGAAATGTAAAAATAACGAACATTTCAAAAATGTTTGTTTTAAATGTTTAATTTAATAGTTAAAGGTTAGTTAACAGTGGGACCTTTAGTAAAGAAAATTATAGATAGCAAGTATTTTAATACTACTTTTGAACAGGCATATAAATTGTCTTAAAACTGAGACTTTCATTAAGTCTAAAACTACAACTTTATTCCAAACCGCCAACCAAACTACTCACAAAAACTTAAACTCAAACAAGGTTTTGTAGAGCCTTGTTCAATGGAGGCCCAACTGAGAGTAATTGGAACAAACAAGAGGATTCTCAATTGTTATATATCAATTTGAATAATTTTCAAAAAACCCTTCCCTATCATTAAGCTTTGCAACCTTAATAATAAACTAAATAGATTTCCAACCATTAAAGTAGCCATGAACACAAAATTAATGTCTGCTTTTAATGTTACCATAAAAATACATTTTATTTTGACACCTACAGAACACAAAAAGAAAACAGCAAAAACAACTAACAACTCTTACAACCAAACACAGGCACTTAATTTGAACACAAACCTTGTCAAATGACAGACACACAATTTGCAGTATGTTTTATGGCCGAATAAAAGGAGTTTGATGTAGAAATTGAAATCAAAATAAATGGCTTTTAAATGTCATTGAATTAATGACATCAATATTTGTTTTCGTTGATTTTTTGCTTCTCATTTAGTTTAGCAAACAGCTGTTGGCCTGGTTGACTAAAAAATTTAAATATTTAAATACTTAAATAACAAAATTTAAATTTCAAATAAAAAATCCCGGGTAAAGGCACAAAATTGTTGTGTACTCGTAGTATTTAGTATAGAGAGATAATGGTCATAATGATGGCAATGAGATGCAACTTTTAATAAAATAAATATGATTTTCCTGTTAAATAAATATGGTGTGTTTTAGTAAAAAGGGCAGAACGTTAAGCTGGCAACACTTTTTTAACTGGCAGCCATTTTGTTTTGTTAGCTGTTGACCACTTAAAGGACAGCATTCGCCGCGTTATTGCCGATATACGGCCACAATTGTTGAAAAATTAATCCAGATTAGACTACGTTCGAGCCAGTCAAATGCCAGAAGTCATATTTAAATTAGAATGCCAGAAGATTATCTTTCGAATAAAGTAATTTGTTTGTCAATTTAAAGACATCGTCTTTATTTTAATTCAAAAAATCTAAAAAAGCACAGAAGCATGATTTTGAAAATAAAATTGCACAATTTGGAATGACATAAATACATAAATCACTTGACAGCTAACAAGATGGCCGCCAGTTAAAAGAGTGTTGCCAATTTAAAGTGCTATGCATTCAAAAAAAAAACACCCTATATTTAACTAACTAAATATTTAAAGTTGTCATGCTGTTGTTTATGTTTATTTTTTCACCTACATATGTTGAAGGTCATACAAAATGCTGAAGGACACTTGTTTGACTTTTTCCTTTTAGTTAAAAATATTACTTAATATTTCCTAAAAAGCAAAAAAAATACTACAAGAAACTGAAAGCGTGTACAATGACTTTTGACATTTACTCATAAAAACCAAGAATATGTCAAGATGTTGTGCTTGTACGAAATAATATTCTGACCAATTCACTTTTAGCACGATTGGATTACCAACAACCATGTACTGACATACATATTTCTTAACATTTTATGTGCTACATAAGGTGGCAGAAGTTGTACATTTATTTGAAATCTAATAAATATTTAATGATTATTAAATTTGCTGTTACTTAAGAGTTAATTAGTTCTTTAGACTGACAGACTGATGTTGTATTCTTTGTACTGTATTTATTTTTTATTCGCCCACATTTTTTAAAAGGAATTTTAAACTAAATTTTGAATGAATTATAGATTAAATTTATAAATGCAATAGAAACAAAAACGAGTGGGCCCTTTACAGTGGGGTTGAAGAAATACAAAATAAGAAGTAAAAATCTTTTTTAAATATTTAAAAAAAATTTAAAATTTTTTTTTTTTCAAATTTATAAAAAATTATTTATAAAAAATCTGTTTAATAAGAGCTAGCTTTTAAATTATTTTAGTAATATGCTATCTAATTATTCAAAATAATGGGTGATTCATTTAGACATTTTTTCATTAGCTTTTTTTTAAACCAAATTACGGATTGCATATAGCCAATGCCAACCGATAATTTGAGTCTCAGTGTATGTCATTGTTTGCGGAAGATGCTGTTAGCAATGCTAATTAGAGTGCTAGAAAATTAGACCTTTAAATTGGCCACCTGCAACGTAGTGGGGGACAAGATTTGCATTAAATTGTCATCAAAAAAAAAAAAAAAAAAAAGATTATTCTTAGGAATACAATAAAACAATTTATTATAATTGTTTTAGTTAAAATTAAAAAAAAAACACACAGAAAAAATCATGTGTACCACAACAATGTCAACATTTTTACAAGTTTTCCAACAATAGTATGATCACTGTAATTATTTATATGATTGCGGTAACCATAATATGGTTAAGTTACGATTCAGATGCATATACTGCAATCATATATATGATTGTAGTAACTATGTACATGTTTGTTGCAATCATGTTTATGATGAACCCATTTATCATAAAACTGATCGCCATATATATTACATAATAACTATAATCATATATATTATATATAGTGCTATAATCAAGTGAATGGAAACCTAACCATATCGAGGTTGCGGAAATCATATAAATAATTACAGTGAAAATAATATTTAAAAAAAAAATGTTGAAATAGTTGTGGTAAACACACACAACTATATTTTATTTTCTGCGTGGATGTGAATTATCAACCTATAGAATTTATTTTTTAAAATTTAGTTCGTTTTATAATCAGTAAAAACATAATAAAACTTTAAAATTTTAAAGATTATTAAGATATCATTAATCTAAATAGTTTGACATTAGTAATATCAGCACAAACTCCTACCTATCCTACTTGATATAGAGTGCAAACAAGAAAATCTTGACTTTAATGTACATATGTATCTCCACTGAACTATTGTTTAAAGTAATCTGCAAACTACTTAAAAGAGACGCGACTTGAAAATTTCTCTTTAATCATAATGCATTTATGCAAAACACTCTCTTATACATACAAATGAAAGCAACGAGGATTTGACAACAACTATATAAAGTTTCGTTTTATTTTTGTTTTTTTTTTTGTTTTGTTGTTATTATTATTCAAGTGTTATTTTCCCACACATTTAGTTACTTTATTAACTGGGTTAAATGTATACTTCAAAGCCATATAATTATCAATGCAAAAGTACCTCCAACATACCCACGACTACATATGTATGTATGTATATACAAACACAACAAGGGATACATACCCTGCAGTGTGTGAAACTAATCCTGCGTTCGAGAGAGTAAATTAACACATTTTACAAACTGTGTTTGTATATTATATTATTGAACAAGTGAAGTGATTCTAACTTCACACAGCACAGAACTAGAGATTTGAAACAATTGATACAATTTAATTTGCAAAATATTACAGACGTTAACAATTAGTGCTGTTTCACACGTTTCCGTTTTAGCTGACCAGTTTTTGTTTAATTCTTCTTTAAAACTGTCATTTCCTTTACACGCGTATTTTAAATGTTCATGCTCTTTACCATCAAGTTTCTACTTTTTATGCAAATCAGCAGGCAAATAAACAACTTTGCCTAGAATAAAACGGAGAAAACAAAAAGTATTGCAGACGTTAACAATTAGTGCTGATTCACACGTTTCAATTCTTTTGCCATTGCCATTTCCTTCACACGCGTATTTTAAATGTTCATGCTCTTTACCATCAAGTTTCTACTTTTTATACAAACCAACATGCAAACAAACGGAGGAAATAAAAAAAAACAATAGAAAAGGAAAAAGGAAAAATTACTAGTACCGTCAAGTATGTACCCAAAAATACTTGCCTTGAAGAGTCAGACTTGAAACGTGTTAAAGCGGACTGAGTAATTTTAAAACTGCTGGGTCTATACATATTAAATACCTAATTTACATAAATTTATGGAAATGTTACTGCACGTATTTACCTCAATGAAATGCCCGTACAAATTGTGTAAGTTTTTTCAATGATACTTGCTGTTATAGTTGTAGTTTTAGAAAGTTTTTTTTTAGAACTTTATGTTTTTTCTCATTTCTCTAACTGTTTAGACAGGAAATCCCCTAAAAGTAGTTTTGTTCAAAATCATACAAAAAGAAATGAAAGATAAAAGTGATATTTAAATGAATCCTCTAATTACAGTGGTGATTAAAAGAGCAATCAACAGCGTTTAATTGTTGTTAAAATTGTTTGATAGGTGCAAATAATGCTTATGATATAATGGTGTTTTTTTATAAATCTCACGAAGAATGGTGTTGAATAGTAAAAATAAACTGGCTTGAAACTGAAATGAGGGGAATCCAAGTCAAATATTTAGCATTCTTGCATCAGCTCTGAAATTATAAAATGCTTTTTAAAGGCAATAAGATACATTTATTCCATTTTTCTCCAAATGTACTTATTAAATATAAGATCTTCCAAATTGTAGTTGTGTTGGCTTTTGAAAAATTTACATGCAATATTTGAATATAAATTTTTGATAACGTCATATTAAAGGTGTTACCAACGATCTAAATATAACAAAAGTTAAGACGTTCTATAGGAAACAGGCCACTTTCGGAAAAATTAATTTTCATCGTAAGTATCAAAATAGAAGTAGTGAATAGACACGGAATTATAACTACTCTAATGATTAGATAAGTCGATCATCAAAATCCAGAGCTATTCAGCAGTTTTCCCATGAAATTGGTGTAGAACAAAAACATCAAGTTTCATGTAAACTATGTGTGTAAATATGTATGAAAGGGTAACAAATTGTGGTTTCATCTAAAAGTCTTATGGGCAATTGTTCACAATTGATTTAGTTAACCACCTGAAAACAATTTTGAATTTATATGAAAGCCATTAAAATAGGTTATTGTATTCACATACAAAGAAGACACATGTCAATATTTGTACAAGTTTTTCAACAATGTTATGGTCACTGTAATTATTTATATGATTGCGGTAACCATAATATGGTTAAGTTACAATTCAGATGATTAATGCAATCATATATACGATTGTAGTAACTATGTACGTATTTGTTGCAATCATGTTTATGACGAATCCATTCATTTTAATATGGTATAATCTTTCATCATAAAACCGATAACCATAAACATTACATAATTGCTATAATCATATATATGATTATAGCATATCATGGTTGCAGTAGTCATATAAATAATTACAGTATAAAAATGTTAAAATAGTTGTGGTAAACATGCACAACTATTTTTTTTCTGTGCGTGCAGAAGAGTGAAATGAAAAATGATATCGGACAAGACTTTATCATAATATTAAATTGCATTTTACCAAAATGGCTGTACTATTTCGTTAATCGCATCACGGATGTTGATTTTTAAGATTGAAATAGATTCCATTGGCCCAGTATTGACTCTATGTGCAACGTAGCCCCACAAAAAATAATCAAAAGGCATTAAATCGCATGATCAGTGCAGACAGTTAAATTTTGTGAAATTGTTTGATCGGCAAGTTTTGTGTTGCAATAAATTTATTGTTTCGGTGGCTGTGTGACTGGCGGCACAGTGATTATTTTTAACAATAACCCAATATTTAATTGTTATCACTACAACAAAAATTGCCAATGCTTCTGCAACTGATATCTTAAAACATTAATGCTATTTCAACACCCCTTTATTTTAAAAATCAATAGAAAATCACGTGTTCACATCAAGTGTTTTTCGTAAGAATATTTATAATTTGTTTCACGTTCATATTTCAGATTTAGGTCGTAAACGAAAACTGAAGGTTTATTTTCAAAGTAATTGATACACACTTCTAGTTCTCACTGTACTGGTACATAAGTAGCTCTATATCTATGCGGTTAAAGTTGTAGATGTTTTGGAGGTTGTATGAGTAGAGAAATATTTTACTTAAATGCCAGGTGCACGCAATTTGTATGTTAATTTTTTGGAAAGCACTCAAAAAAAAACACACACACACAGGTACATTTAAGCATGCACAAATACAAACACATATATAAGTGAGTGAACTGAGTAAATTAAATATTCATACAGGTATGAGTAAGCAATAGGGAACACTTTGGCAACAAGCAAAATACTCGCACACAGCAGGTGCCTTTCTGTAAATAGACAGAAATATAGAATACGAAACTTACTGCTCTCATTGTCTGCCTGCTTCATTACAATGGAAACGATTTTAGATTTTTTCAGACATTTTTTTTTTCACATAAAGTCAAGTGTTTTTAGAATTTCACGGCAGGGCAAGTGGCTGTTGTCACACAGTTTTCCAGTAAATGTTTTCATTTGCTGTTGTGCTGCTGTTTCTAATTTTTTGTTGTTACTAATGCTGCTGCTGCTGTTTGTCTTAAGTGTTCTATTTAATTCAAGTGTTTTAACATGTAATTTTAATGGCTGCTAGAAAAAGTAAAATTGGGCTAGTTCTTTCTTTCATTAAAATTTTAAACAAAAATTAAGATTAAAATCTGTTTTTTTTTATGAACAAATTTTAGCTGCACATCATTTGCTTAATATAGTAAGAAACATTATTTTACTTAAATATCACAGCAAGAATTGTGTTAAAAATGTAAAACTAAATATGAAATGAATTTTGAGAATTGTAAGATGGTAAAAAGATAAAGTTTAAAAGTCAAAAAAAAAAATGTGTGATATAATTTGTTGCACTTTGTAAGGAACCTCCGGTTACTCTGGGTTTGAAGCTGGGCTAATTGTCAGTCTGTACAGGAACCTTTACATAAAATTTTAATTGATAAGACCTTTTTATGTTACTTTCACAGGTTTTCACTCTTATGTTTCTTTCTTTTATTGAGAACAATGTGCCGGCTATATGGTGAACTAACAGTGACTAATATCGGTGCCCTACTCCTTCTATTCTCCAGCTCCTACTCTGATTAATATTCTAGGATATAATCCTGGAATCTAATCTTTGATTTTTCCGAGTGCTAACTTCCAAGAAAAATACCTTTCACTTTCACTTTTGCCAGTGCCCTATGTTACTCCTTCAACTGATGTAAATCTGTTTTAGTTAAAGTAGCATGTGATCAGCGAGGATTGTAAACTAGCGACCTGTTGTCACAAAAAAAAGATTGGTGTTACCAATCTGACTATTTTACAACCCTTGCACTGAACTGTAATTTCTTTAATGTATATATTTTTTTTTTGTTCCTTACCGGTTTGTCACATGTCTTGATTGTTCACTTGTAGAGCATGAAAAGTGACTGATTGTTCTATTACATTGGCTTATATACTATTCCTAACTACAACCAATGTAGCTTTGTAGTTACTAAAATTTTGTGTGTATCAACCGATAGCGGTTGTTTGGCTGCAACTCATCTCACTTGTTCGATGAGTGTCTTTCGGTTGTTGTTGATCTGTATGTGGTACTGTGCTATGATGAATTCTGAATGAGTGTGTATTGCAATTCTGGCTCATACATCTTATGTCTGTTTCCTTCAATGTCTTCCTTCACGTCTCTCTGTTACTCCTCTCTGCTGATATACTCTGCTGACTTTTCTTGCTGTACACTCTTTGCTGAAAACACTCTCTGCTTTTGACACACTCTGATGTTAACCTTCTCAGCCATTACTGAATCCATCGACCTCGGGTTAATCTGTAATAAAATAAGCCCACTTTAGATGTCATCCATCCTCTACCCACTAAAACGAATAATTATTCCTTTATTTTTCCTATTTAATACCTATCAAATAAACATTTGTGTGGGCTAAAATTCCCAAAATTTTGGTTCCTCACAAGCTGTTTATGTAAATCATAGGTAACCAAAACTCTCAATAATTGAAATGCGTCCTTATTGGATAAGATAATATTGCAAATGTAATGAATTTTACTTTTAAACGCAAAATGGAAAAGAAGTTTAAACAAAGTTTTAGGCATAAAATAAAATTAAATAAAAAATATGCCTCAGTTTTTACAGAATTAGGCAATTTTTTTACACATATTTGATTGGTCGAGTTAAATTTACAATTAAAACTTAAAACATTAAGTGCATATAGGCATTAGAAATTAAGTTTTCCAAATTTAAGATTTTGTAACAATTTCTTATTAACAAAATATGTTTTAAATTTGAAGAACTTAATTTCTCTTCTTGGAACAAATAAATTTTAAGTCGGAAAAAATTTCTGCGGTAACATAAAATACATTGCATGTTACCAAAAGCATTTTTAATGACAAAACAAAAATGTCTGTCTTCCATTATATTATTTTGTTTGCTGGTTAATTTTGAAATTAAATCAAAGCTGAAAAAACAATAAAGCCCATGTGCACTCGTTAACACTCAATTAACGATCAAAATCAAACTGAAATAGAAGAGAATAAGCGTCGGTGTGAGTGTTTTTATTTATTGATTTTGTAGCACAATTGTGCACAGAAAATGAAGATTTGTTTACCTATGATGTAAATACACATTCCTTTTATTATATGACAATCATTTTATCAAATCAAATGAATATCACGGAGCGTATGTTTAATATTTGTTTTAATTAAATATCAATCATACGCCTCATACGAAATACTGCTACAAATTAGATACATTTTAAAGACTTATTCCTCTGACTTAAAACAGTTTCTATTAAAGAACTTGAAACTAAAACCATTTATTTTAAAATTATATTAAATTTAACTTAGACTTTTTTTTATAAACAGTGCAAATATTTAAGTCCACAATGCTAACATCTGACATGAACATCTGTTATTTCGTTTTTCTTTCAACACAAAACTGAAAGTAGTATATTGTATTTTTCTTGCTTATTTTTTATCCTTTTGGCTAACCTTTTGTTTTCTTTTTTCCTGTGTTTTCTTTCCAGGATATCGTGTGTCTGTAACATTTGCTAAAAATCTAAAATCTATAGTGCCATGCAAGTGGATTTAAGAAAACATACAGCGGAAACACATTTTTGGATTGTAAGTATTTAAAACAAAAAGTAAATAAAAAATGTTTTCACGTATTTGCCTTTAAGATAAAATTTCAAATGTTTTTACGAAAAAAACTCATGCAGGTAATATCTTTTGTAAAAGCTTTCAATAATAGCATAATTTCATATGCATTCCCAGTATGCAGTTTAATGTTTAGGTATTTAAATCTCAAATATAGGGTTCTACCATAAGGAACATTTAGAAAAACTAATATTTAACAATGGACAATTTAATACCAACCAAATAAACCTTAGAACGAAGTCGGTATTAGTATTTATGGAACTATTATAATATTATATGGGGTGTTTGCCAACTCTTGCTTCAACAAGAAGCAAAAAATAATATGAACTGTAAGTATTTAAACAAAGAAAAAATAATTATGTATTATTAAAAAAAAAAAAAAAAAGTATAACTTAAGAATGCCAGATTAATAATATATGCGGCTCTTTTGAAGGCGGTTTTTGCCTTATACGCCCAGGCAAGCCAAACAAGTTTGAAGACCTAGAATTGGAGGTAGTATTCCATGAAGATTGTTGTCAAAGTCAACAAGAGCTTGTAAAATTATGAGAAGCTACTCAAGCAGCAATTTTAAAACGTTTGCGAGCAGCATAATTTATCTAAAAGCTGGGAAATTGCCAACACTACATGAGAGCGTAATATTCCAACACTAAAATATATGTTTATATACCTGTTGAAACTATTTAAGGTGGTTTTAGACGCTATGTATTTTACAGTGTGCTTTCAACTGCAGAGTACATACACGTCGTGCAAAAAAAAAATGTTTCTGCAAATGACAGCCTGCATTTACAGTGTAAAATTTCCAATTAGAGCATGTTTTATTTTCATCGGACAAAGCACCTGCAACCAGCTGTTTTACAAGTCAATTGTTTATGGCGCCAAGAACACAGTGTTCATGATTTTAGCAAATTTACGTTTTTATACCCTATACCACCGTTTTTATACCCTATATTACATTTGTGTTGATGTTTGTAACGCCCAGAAATATTGGTTCAACACCTTCAAAATTGCGACCTGTACTCTGCGCACAAATTTTACATCGACAGCCAGACAGACGGACGGATGGATGAATATAGCTAGATCGACTCAGAAAGTGATTCATAGTTAGATCGACTCAGAACCACTTTCTAACTATATCCATCCGTCCATCTAGCTTGCTGGCTGGCTGTCCATGTGGGTGCAGGGTATTATATGTTCGGGCTTGACCGACTATATTTTCTTACTTGTTATATTTCTGCAGATTTTTCAGAAAGTGGTTCTAAGTCGATCTAACTATATCCATCCGTCCATCCGTCTAGCTTGCTGGCTGGCTGTCGATGTGGGTGCAGGGTGTTATATGTTCGGGCTTGACCGACTATATTTTCTTACTTGTTATATTTCTGCAGATATTTTCTCTATATTTATGTGTTATATCTTTACAAATTCATCTCTCAATACCGAGTAAATAGTCTCAATGGTTTCCGGAATAATTAAGCTTAGAGACGCTACAGAAATCCGAAATCCATACCTAATTTGATCCGGTAGCTAAAAACCGTAATTTAATCTAAAAGTAATGTAAAGGTAATCTGAACAAAAGAAGAATATTACACATTATCTTACACAAATTCCACAAGTGCTTGGTAGAAACCACCTTGCAGTAGGAGAAATCGCTTCACGCATGTTAGTATTTGGTCTTGAAATATTCGGGTTAGTATTTTCAAGCAACTCACAAAACCTCTTATAATTTATCCGTGAAAAATGTTTGGAATGCTTTCGCATCTTTCAAGCGCAACTCGTTCAAACCAATTGAAGCGAAGTCAAGTCCACTATCTCTTCTCAGCAAACATTTTTGGCTCCATATGGTTCGCTTTCTCTTTAATTTTTCTTGTTTAATGTTTTTATTTTCACATTTTATAAAAGCTGCTAGTGCTGCAAGTAACAATTATTTCATTTTCTGAATTCATTATTTGAAAGTTTATTTGCAAGAACATAAAAGTCCTGCGAAAATAATCATAATGACAGACATACACAATTACTAATGTATCGTACAACTGAGAAATACACTGCAAAATACATACTGTGTAAAGCCAGCTTTAGATAAAGTGGTTGGGTATTTTTGCAAATCCACCTTATAGTCCAGTCCTTGGCCCGTTCGACTATTGTTTGATTCCAGGTGCTTCCCTTCTGAAAATGGCATCGGAAATAGGGTTGATTTGTTCTTGATTTAAAAACATGGGCAGATTTTTATTGCGGAATCTATACGCTGCGCAAAAAAATGAGAAAAGAAAACACGAATCAGGCATGTGATGGAAATCGATATCGGAAACGAATCAGTTTTGGAAAAACATTTCAATGCATTTATAATCTAATTTTTAAAATTTTTGTTTTAAGATTCTCTTTAGTAGCCCAATATCTTTGTGATAAAAGTTTTTCAATACAGAAATATTACGAAAAAATTGACTTCTAAAACTCATTCGTTTTCGATATCGATTTCCATCACATGCCTGAATATTTTGATTAAGCTCCAAAAATAAAATTTGATAAGTTATTATGTTTGCTTATTTTATGCAAACTATGTAAGAGATATGAAGAAAACAAAATAGTATGTGTGGTTAAAAGCTAAACCGTGCAGAAATTTTTTCTACATTTTTCTTATATTCAGAATAGATTTTGTCATTTCTCGAGATATTTCTGAGCTGTTATCTATATAACATGACCTCACATTATAAGACGCATAGTTTGGTTCATTGTCCTGGTAGAAATATTTCTAAGACACAGCTTATAATTGCATATTGGCAAATTTGATTTCAAAATATCTCAATAAACACTCTTGTTTATTATTATTTCACTAAAGTGTAATTACCAAACCTCCAACGTTCTTTACTGTTGGTTTTACATTTTGCGATAAGAACTTTCGCTATACGTACGAATACTTTCCATTAGAAACAAATATATAATAAACAAAAATAAAATATAAAATCTTTGTTTAGTAGTTAACTACAAACTTAAAGCGATCTTCTTAATTTGTATTCAATTTCCATTCAATTTAGCACCATTCAGAATACGAGGGCGGTTCAGAAACTTCTTAGCCTAGCACATAAAGAGAATAGTTAGTTAGTTTTTAATCTTTACAGTAATATTTATAATAATATATGTAACTGTTCAAGTGAACATGAAATTTATTCATTGCCCGTGTTCTCATCACCCGGGCTGTAATGCTGTTTGGTGATTGGTTTTTGACACTCTATGTTCTTATTTAATTTGCTCATCTTTTCGCTGCCACTACTTTGTGTAAGCGCAGCCGGTTTATATTAATTTACGCAAAACAAATCATTACTCTTAAAGAACCCGCTGAACAACAAACAACCACCAAAAACTTCGCTTCGGTGTATCACTTTTAGAACGGGCTAGCCAATAGATCGGCTGTGCTCTTCGTTGGGTTCTCAAACAATAATGAAATAGATGTATTTGAATCGGTTACAGAGGATTTTTTTTCTTGGTAGCTAATACAATGGAAGTGATCCAAGAATAAATAAAAAATATATAAAAGTCATAAACACAGATTGATGATTAAAGTGTAGCTTACGAGGGCGGTTCGGAAAGTTCTTAGCCTAGCACATAAAGTTTTTCAAAAACATTTTTGTTTTTCATTATAATTTTCTGAAATTTCAATACACTTAGTCCAACGCTTATCTAGCAATTCTATTCCTTGATTAAAATAGTTTTCTTCAGGGCCTTCAAAATAGTGCGTTACAGCTGTAATTTCATCTTCATTTGAGGTAAAACGCTTGCCATTTTTTTTAGATTTGGGAACAGGTAAAATCCACTGGGAGCTAAATCAGGAGAATAACTTGGGTGGTCAAGCAACTCGTATTTAAATTCGTTGATTTTAGCCATTGTTAAAACACTCGTGTGCGCTGGTGCGCTGTCTTGATGAACAATTATTTTTTTGTGTTGTAAGCCAGTACGTTTTTGTCGAATTTTTACATTTAGTAGGTCCAAAATGTCGCAATAGTACTCTGAATTTATTGTTTCACCCTTTTGCATATACTCAATCAATGAAATACCTTTGAAGTCCCAAAAATCGTTGTCATAACCCTGCCAGTCGATTGAATTGTTTTTGCCTTCTTTGGGGCACATTCTCCAGCTTCAGTCCATTGCTTGGATTATAGTAGTGGATCCATGTCCCATCATCAGTTATTAAACGACGCTTAAAATCCACTTTATTGAGAAATTTTTATTCTTATGCTTTTCTGGTCGACTGCTATCAAATGGACTCGATCATTTGAGTTGCCCATGATATTGGCTATTTCACGCACTTTTATTCGTCGTTCATTTAATACCATATCATGCACTTTGGCTACAATTTTTATTGTTGTTGCTATTTTTGAATGTCCACTCTAGCAACCCAATTTTTTACTGTTGCATATGAAGGAGTACTTTCACCTAAAACATTCACTATATAATTATGAATTTCTTGTCCCGATAAACCATTTTTATTTAAATATTTAATGACACCACAAATTTCTAATTTTTCCTATGTAAAACAATCGCAGATGTGTCGGTTTTGAACACCTGTATCTATATGAAGCAGTTGCCGGATTGAAAAGAAATTTAACATGTGTTCATAGCAAAGATGGAAGTTTCCAAAACACTTAACTTTTTTCTGTTTATAGCGCGCTTTCTGTTCTAGACGAAGAAGTTTCCGAACCGCTCTCGATTTCGTGTTATTTTTTGTCTATCTGTGCGCTATAGTTGGAAGCTTTGAAAATTGCTTTCCTGTTATGATATTTATTTCCTTAGCTGCAGTGAACATTTTTACGTGAGCATGCGTTGGCTGTGTTTTTATTTATTTTAAATCCCTGCTGTATTTGAAAATATATTGGACGGAAGAATTATTATTGTTTGTAAAAAAGTTAAAAACTCGCATCAGTTTAAACTTTTAGAGTAGTATATTTTTTCATCTAATTGATATATTTACTTAGTTTGTGGGGTCCATCCAATATCCCTTGGCTACGCCCTATTCAAATTTCATCTCGATCGAACCAGCGATTTTGAAATGCCAGTTTTTTTTTTTTAAAAAATTATTATTCTGCTCCGCTGTGGGGCAGTGGTTGGTTGCTTTCCCATAAGATCGAATTACTTGCAAAAAAAAAAAAATTAGCCATATTATTAGCTTTATACATAAATGGTCATTCTATAATAGTAAGAAGTGTGGAACTTGCATTATCCTTATTTTAACATTTATTGGAATGAAAGCAAGATTTCTTCTTCTGTTTAATAAGAAAAAATATTCATTGACACTTATGTTCTTGACAACTTTCACCAAGGCATTGAAATTATTGTCTAATAAATTAAATTTGAGTTTTTAATGCTGAATGAAATCGATGGGAACGACCCAACGATTATTTTCGTAGACAAAACTTGTAGTTAGAAGTATTAAGTGCCCATCAAGGCTGCGAATAATTCAACGTGTTTGTCTTCTCAAGTTGTTATTTTGTAAATCACTTCAAATCATTTTGAAAATGTTTCCATATTTTCTAAGTAGGGTGTTTTGTAGAATGAGGGATTAGATTATGATACAGTGGTACTATAATTAAATAGGTTTAGAGAGAGGAAATGCTTTACAATGACATTATCAAGCAGTGCCTTAAAAGCCATGATCTGCTAATTTGGAACAAAAAAATATGCACGGAAATGCAAAATTGATTATCTAGTAAAATTGTAGCGACTATAAAAAAAACCCTTTGTTATTGATATTGAGCATTAAGTTCGAATAATATGTTAAAAACAATTTTCAGTTAATTTAATTTGTTTAACTTGCTTGAAAGGTTATCATAATTGTCTACTCATTGAAACATGATTGCAGAAATATGTTCATCTCATTCTCATAGAAAGTTTTTTTAATAAAAACTTTGTTGACATTCATTTGGCAATATTATGACATAACATTAGAAATATTAAGTAAACATGAAGCAGTCTGGTTCAAAAGCCAGAAATAATACCTACAACAAACAGCCAGAAAGAAACTAGTTCATCAAATACGCTTAGACAAATATTTAAATAAAGTGCAAATTCAAAGTGTTTCCATTGGCAAGTAGCCAACCACAAACAATATGGGTTTTGATTAAAAACAAAAAAACTTTAAACAACCAAAACAATCAGCCTTCTTTTCTCTTGGCCATCTAAACAATTTATTATCAATACTGTCTTACCAATGCAAACAAACAATGAAAAACAAAATCGTGTTTACACTAACGCACACACATCAGTTAACAAAAGAATTCACACGCAAAACAGAAACGTGAGTGTGCGGAAAATCCGTTTTTTTCGAGCCTAAAAACCCACAATAGAAATTGTTTTACAATTGTGAAAAGAAAGCAGCAACAACGACAATAACAAATTATTGGATTTCTTTCAATTTGCTGCATTCTGCTGCTAAAGTTCTCTTAGGGTAAAGTTTCTTTGTGATTTCTCTTTTTTATACCCTCCACCACCACAAATGGTAAATATAAGTTTGTCATTCCGTGTATAACTTTAAAAAAATAATTCATCTGATCCTTATGAAATTCTAATTCGATTGAACTATATCCGCCTGTCTGTCTGTGTAAAACACTCTCATGTCCAAAATACCCAAAACAGAACAAGACTTATGGACCAAAATGTGTGACAATCTCCATCAAAATATGATATTTCCAACAGTTTTTAGCTACTTGGTTTAAATACATATAGTATATTACAGATAATACTATGAAATTTCGTATACGTTACACCTATGATAAAAAAAAAGAAACTATGATGAATATTGTAAGAATCGGTCTATAATTTCTCATAGCCGCCATATAAATTTCTTTCAGAAATAAGGCTCCATCATACATAAATGCCTATAAAATTGCAATATCAATTCAAAATTCAGCAAAAATATATTTCATGTAAAAAGAAATCGCAAAACGAAATTTTGTTTAGTTTGGTCCATGTTTGACCACAGACCACATATAAAGTCCATATCTAAAATTCACTTAAAAACGTATAAATCTGGTACAAATATTGTTACCAGATTAAAATTCGACACAAATAATCCTTATAAATGTTTAATTTGCTGCACTAAGTTTTACGATGGTCGTTTCATAATTGCTCATAACTTAAAAATATCGGTACAGATCTAAAACATTACATAGATCATTTACGTATAGAAAAAAATCATACAACAGAATTTTGCGGTACATATATATGTACTTAAATACCCAAAAATCTCTTATTTATCTCTTAGATAACGGTTGCGATCCAGAAATATACACGAATCATTTGTATATATGCCAAAATAAAACTGGCAGATTTTTTGTATATCGCTTAATATTTGACCATATTCCTCATATAGGGTTCAGTTCCAAAAATCTCTTAAATACTCATATATGTATCTCTTAAATAAATAAAGGTTGAAATATAAAACTCTATGTGCTGAATTTTATGAAGATCGGCTGCCATTTAAGGACCACTTCCGTAGTAACACAATTTAACACACAAACATTTTTAATAAATTTGGATAATGAAGCAACATTTTAAACAGATCAGTAATTCAGAATCATACAAATATCGGTTATACGGCAATAATTCTACTCGAACTTATTGCGGTCAGTTCATAATTGGTAATAGCTGCCAAAAAAAAAGACACCAAAAAAGACAACCACCAAACTCGTGTAAATAACGTTATGCCAGTGTAGTTTTTGTATTTCTCAGGCATTTAATATGCCTATATATAATTGCGTTACTTTCTTTGGAAAAGGAATGGATTGAAGAAGTAAAGGTGGTAAAAGAAGAAAGCTTTTTTATATTTTTATATCACAACTCTGCAATTGAGCATCATGTTTGTTTTTAGTGCAGAATTGCAGCGCCTCTGGTGGTGAGTAGGCGCATTAATGTGAAAGTATGATTTTATAGCCTTTATTTAATTATTTTACTTTACTACCACCAAAGAAGGGCGCTGTGATAAATATTAGTTATGATAGATAGAAGAAAACTAATAATTATCAGAAACTGATGTTGTTTGAATGGCAGCGGCTGGGAATCGAAACCGGGCTACAAATACCAACTTATGCTTAATGATCAAATGCGCTAACCAATTAAGCTACAGCACCCTTATTATATTGAGGTGTAGGGTATTTAAGATTCGGCACAGCCAAATATAGCACTCTTACTTGTTATTGTTTGATTTTCATTCTTATTTGTTAGCAAATAGATTTTGCCTTAAGCTCCATAAAAAATGTCATCAAAAGTATTTGGATTTTATTCTTACGCAAAGAGAAACACACAAATTGTGTTGTTATTGAAACCAACACTTTTGTTTCCTTTATCATTTTTAGTTATTTTTTTTTTGCTTAAAACATCCTTTGGCTCATTGTTGCTTTTTGGTGCCTTTTGGTTTTTATATAACCCAAGTAGTCACTCTATTTTAAACAAAAAGCAACATGTCACATGCTTAGTGTGCCACTGAACCAACAACGTTTTGTGCCTTGAGGAATGCCATGCACGAGTACTATGCTTAGGTAGTTACTCCCGTCTTCTTAACTCATTGTTTAACAAAATTTCCTTTATTATTTATGTATTGTTTGTATATGTATATGTTTGTATGTATCTGTATTTTATTTTAATTCCAATAAAATTTTGATTTGTTGTGACATTTAATGTCATGTTTTGTTAACATTTTATATAAACCTTAAAACTGTTTGCCAAGCTTTAGAATTGTTGTATTATTTTTTGTTCTTTTACTACAACAAATTAATAAATTCTGAGGAAATTTTTGTATTTAATGTGTAGGTTGATGGCAAATATTAAATGTCAAATTAATCAAAAGTTCAAAAGGTATTGCCTACGCCTTTTTTATAAAAAGTGTATTTGGTAGAAATGTTTAAGTATAGGGTGTTTTCTAAGATGTATAGAACATTGAAATTGAATAAAACAAAGATGATTTTTTTTCAATTGACAAGAAATTTATTTTATTCGAAAGATAATCTTCTGACATTATAATTTAAATATAACTTCTGGCATATGACTGGCTTGGCCGTAGTCTAATCTGTAGGTATAATTTTTGATGACTTTTTCCAGCATTTGTGGGCACTTGTGCGACTTGATCATTTAAGCGATGAAATACCACTGGAAAATTTTCTACGCAACTATGCTAAAGATAGATCCGTATTGTTATTTACAAAGTAGATCCTCAATTTAACCAAAATGCAATTGGGAATTGTAATAAATTAATGACTTTTATTTAAAGTTTTTGTTAGATTTTGTTTTGAAAAACAAAATTCTTGTAGGATTTTATGAATATTTGTTCTCAACATTCTATTATTTGTTTCAAAACTAGAAAATATGTTTGCAGAAAATCCTGTTTTCATAATTAATGTTAATACTAGAGTACAATTAAATGAATTAGATCTTCGGGATCTAAACTCGTGTTACCTACTTTAAGATTTGTTCAAAGATAGAATTATTCAGCCAACCCTAAACAAGCTTTACAACAATCTAGGACCTACAGTCCGTTCTCTTCCTTCAAGATCATTTGATGATATTCAAGTACATTTCGGTTATTATATTATAATATGTAGTTATATATAGTAGATTTTACTTTATCGGAAAGTCGACATGACGATATGAAGATTATACGCCTTGTTTTGCATTTATCTTTGAATCATTCCTAAATACCGGCCATCATTCTTAGAGTCGTTCGAATGCAAGTCTCTGTTCCTTTAAGAAAATGATATTAAATGTAGATACAATATCCGTTTCTTCTGGACATCGTAAAGCAGACTCATAGATACTTAATCCATTCCTTGTAGCTATTTTAGCTACGTATACTTCAATAGCCTGTAAGTACAGGTAGATATTCATGGTCTCTTGATGAGTGTTTCAATCGAGTGGCATGAAGTATCTTTTTTTTAACTACTCACTCTCAAAGAATCCTACCAGACAGTGCAATCACATAAAATATAGCTCTAAAAATCAATCCAGTATCATCATAATCCAAGAGAGAGACTCTTCTTTGTGTTCCCTTTCCAAGATAATTTAATTTTTATACTCTACACCACAATAAGTGATGAATGACGGTATATATAAGTTTCTCATTACCTTTCTAACACTAAGAAATACTCATCTGAGACCCAACAAAGTATATATATTCTTGGTTCTTACGAAATTCTAACCCCCTTATTCAAAAACGATTATTAAATTTAACAAACGTTTATTAAGACAGATTTGCATATAAAAATTTGCTTAAAAATCGTTTTTGAATAAGGGGGCAAGTCTCACGTCCAAAAGACACAACCCAAAGTAACAGAGTTTACAAAAACCCGTTTCTAAATCTCCTAAGCAGTTTGGTATTGAAAAATCAGCAAAATCGGTACAGGACCAAAATGTGAGAAAACCTCCATAAATATTTGATATTTTTAAAAAATTATCTTCCAATTTTTTGAAATATATTGCAGATATTGCCATGAAATTTCTTACACGTTATTTTTATGATAAAAAAAAAGAAATTGTGAGGAAAATAGTAAAAATCGGTCCATGATTTCTCATAATCCCCATACAATTTTTTCCCCCGAAATATGGCTTAATGATAAAAAAGTGCCAATAAAATTAGAATATTAATACAAGATTAAACAAAAATAAATGTCATGTAAAAAGAAATCGCAAAGCGAAATTTTGTTTAGTTCGATCCATTATTGACCATAGACCCCATATAAAGTCCCCTTCCAAAATTCACTTAAATACGTATAAAACTGGTATAAATATTGTTACCAGGTTAAAATTTGACATAAACAATCCTTATAGGTAAGTAAATTTTTGTACTAAATTTTATGGTGGTCGACCCATAATTGGTCAAAGGACTACATCAGAAAAAGTCATTAATCTTTATATACATATATCTTAATAATATCAGTACCGACTCCAAACTTTATATACGAGTAGCTCATTTAGAAATACACAAAAATCATTCTATCGAATACTGTGAATTTCGGCCGATATTAGACCATATTCACCATATGAAGCGCTCTTCCGAAAATCACTTACACACTCATAAATCTCGTATAAATAACGATACCGATCCAAAATTTTACACACAGCATTTGCCTATATACCAAAATCAAAATGCAGTATTTTGAAAATATCGGTCCATATTTAACAATATACCCCATTTAAGGACCACTAACGAAATCCATGTTAAAATCAACACGTATCTTAAATGTCCTTTTTGTATTTCTTATATTCAGGCACAGCCGAATATTGCACTCTAACTTATTTTCTTTATCATAACACTTGGTAACATGCTGAGAGGATTTGGTTAGACTTTTTTTATACTAGCCAAAATGATAAATTTTTATTGATTTTAAGTTTTCATTTGTTATAAAAGTATTATAATATAAGTGCATTTACACCAAAATAACAAATCGTTGGTTTTAGGAAATCCAAACTTAAAAAAAAAAATTGAACTCGAGTGTTTTTTTAAGCTAAAGCTCTTTGATAAGTTTTGCTTTCTTGCAATCATTGCACCCTACAAGGTCGTGTTATCAAGGAAGTTTTAAATGATTTTTTCTCTATTATGGCTTTCCATTGCTCAGCACTCGTACAAATATAAACCGATTGATTAAATTTTTCGACAGAATAACTGCAACTAGGTTTTTAACAGGTTTAATGTGAACAATACTTTAATCTCAATAATTTCAACAGCTATATTTATTCATATTCATTATTTTAATTTTCTAAAAAATGTTTTCTTTACAGAACATTATCTGGTGTGCCTTGGGAGCCATAATATTAGTTGGCATAGCGGTCATATCGTACTGGATAAGAAGATGCAGGTAAGTTTTCGTCTATTCAAAACCAACAATAATAGATTTAATATTTCTTTATATTGATTTTAACTGTAAGTTTACGAAAACCTACATTACATTACTAGAGGACTTATTCCATAATTATTTGTATCAAATAACAGTTAAGTTATTGCTACTATCTACTACTACTCTGTAGTATAATTAACATTGTTGTTTTTTTTTAATATAGTTAACATATCCGCTTTTAGTTGCAATTTCCGATTTATTAACATTTATAGCAAATGTTATACAGTACGAAGTGTGTGTAGAGAAAGAACTGAAATGTTAATTATTTTTTTAATAAAAAGAACTAGCGTGCTGGGTTGAATGACATTGTAAACTGTAACATATTGGATGGCATTTGTCATACATATGCTACGAAATTAGAAAATGTTTATACAAATATTTATTTCTTTACAGTTATTTTTTAAAGGAAATATTTGTGTTTTTTTTTTTTTTTTGATTTTGGAATTGTAAGGAAAATATGCCTGCCATAAATAATATAATATTTATATTAATAGTATTGAATCTGTACAAAAGTAATTTTTAATATTTTGTTTACGAGGCCTTGGATGGAACTCATTCGTGCTACCGTCATATGAGAGTAGACTCAATCTAATTAAGTTACCTACCCTTAGAAGTCGTCGAGTAATGTTGGGTATTTCATTTCTACTTGGGTTAATTCGTGGTGATGTTAATTTCGAGTTTCTGCTTGGTAAAATTAATTTGAATGTACCAAATAGACCAACACGCAACTTTCAATTATTGGGAATAATGTACTACAGATCAGTTTATGCTAACAACGACCCTTTTCGCCGTATATGTGAAAACTTCAACAAATGTTACCATGTTATAGATATATCCGATAGTAATGATATTGTAAAAAGAAAAATTATTTTGTATTTAAATTCTTAAATGTACTGTATTTAAGTAATTTATATTAATTCATTTGTCTGAAAGGATTTATTTTAATCGACAGACCTAATAAAAATAAATATATAAATAAATAAATAAATTTAGGGATCGTTACTATTATCAAATTATTGTATTAAGTAAAAGATTAAAGATACTTGTATAAAAACTCGGGCTTTCAATGGGCACACAAAATATATCGTGCTTAATCATGCACTTACCCCCCGTTGCCACATGCAAGTAATTACTTGCAAGTAGAATATATGTAGGTACATATTATCTACGAAAAATTCCAAAAAACTACCAAGTACAAGTTCATTATACCCTACACCATCAGTGGGGAGCGTATATTGGATTTGTGCTGATGTTTGTAATGCTCAGAAATATTGATCCAACACCCACCTTAGAGTATACCGATCGACTCAGTATCACTTCTTGAGTCGATTTAACGATGCCCGTCCGTCCTTCTGGCTGGTTGGCTGTCCATGTAAAGCTTGTGCGCAGAGTACAGGTCGCAATTTTGAAGATATTTCGATAAAATTTGGTACGTGGCATTTTTTCTGCCCAAGGATGGATGGAACCACAGATGTGTTTTTCTTATATGTTTGGGTCGTTGTCTTATGCGATTAATGTCATAGGGAAGCATAAGTATATCACTTAAACATGTTGATCCATTATTGATTTTATGCAATGTATTAGTCCCACTACGTAATAAGAATGCTCATACCATACATGCTAGAACCTTCATGCTATACCGTCTCAGATGCAAATTGTGGATCATATTCCGCATTTGGGGGACGTCTAACATATGAACGAGAATCTTTTCCACCAAATAAAATAATTTTACTCTCGTCCGTCTATAGAATATTTCAACCTTTACTAGCGGACGAGTTTATATGTTAAATGTTCGAAGTGCTATTATTATTGTTGGCACTGTATGTCAATTTCTTTCACTCATATTTTAAAGAGGATGCCTAGCTATTGTAATTTTGTCATATTTCTAACACTTTTAATAGAATATTTAGAAATTTCATAACAAATTTAACAAATACGATTTACTAATAATTCTATTATGTTTTGAAATGTCAATTATAATTATTTAGATTTTTTTATAACCAACGTATGTATAACAAATTATACATACAGGCTTATAAACATTGAAAAAAATCAATAATGAAAATTGTCTAAAAATAGAAAATAAAACTAAGTTCCTAATGCAGATTTCGCAAAATAATTATTACGTTTTTCTACTTAATCTACATTTTTACATACAAACAAATTACTTAATAATAATTAACGCTTTAATGGAGGCATTTAATAATTTAAAATTTAAAAGTAATTAATTTTAATAAATATAAAACTAAAAAAAAAATAAAAATAAAAAACTTTGTGACAGCGGTGGGATTCGAACCCACGCCCTTTCGGACTGGTGCCTAAAACCAGCGCCTTAGACCGCTCGGCCACGCTGCCTTGTATCTGCAGTCTGATAAAAGATACATTTAAACTCTATAGTTGCGTGTATGTTTTATTTAATTTATTTTTGTTTATTACTCTTCTACTAGTAGAATTAACAATTATCACACATTTAACTGCTGGCTTATGTTTATTAGCTCGTAGATATTGTGATTAGCGTGTCACATATTCACAGCAACTGTACAGTGAACTACAAAACATTCGAAACATTAATAGTTAAAATAAATAGTTCATCAAAGATAACAAGAACTTTTTTATCATTGAATACAATTTAACAAGATACTCTTCTTAGACCGCTTTCACACTCTTCAATTCGGGCTTGTCAACATTGTTGCCAGAACATGAATTTCAAAAAATGCTAAAACTTGAAAAACTAAGTGCTAAAATGTTCTACAGAAGAAAAAAAAAGTGCTAAATATTTTCAATGTAACTATACAATTTTTATTTCAAATGTTACAAATATGCCAAAAGCCTTAACAAACTTTGTCACAAATCCAGTGACTTAGTTTTTGATCCTCCCTAATATTAATTTATATATATAAATGCTAATAGTCACAAGATAGACAGTTATTGCGATAACTATCTATCTATCTCTTTTCCTTTTTTCGCTTCAATCAAAACGTCAAATTGGTCTAAAATGTCTAAGCTGCTGTTTCCGGCTGTAATTTTTTAAGAAAGATTCCTTCTTGGTTTTTATACAGCCGAACCAAGAGGTAACAAAAAATCCATTTTCCTACAATAAAGATTTCCTTTTTCCTAATTCCAAAATTCTAATTCTTTGTGTTTTATTTCTTTATTTTTCATTCCCATTCATTCCCTATTGGTACATCTTTTATACTCAATACGGGAAAAACAATATAATATTAATTATTTTGTTTAACTGGTACTGAGATTACATTTGTCCACTATCCCACCAGCATTCTACTCCTCACCACAACAAATATAAATTATAGTTTTTTCTAATTTTGTTCATAACAATTGTTGACTTGTTTTAATAGATTACATTTCATATATTAATTCAAAAATTTCCGTGTTCATTTACTTACCACACCAAAAGAAATTTAGTTGAAATATTAATAAAAGTTATTTTTTATTTCACCAAAAGTATTTTTTGGAGTAAAGTAGTAAAAATTTTTTCGAGAAAAAATAGTTTTTTATCAAGCAAATTATGCCAAAAAGCATTTAGCATAATTTTTAAAAATTTCAATACATTTTCGACAAACAAAATACTAAATCTAGCACTGAAAGTGCTAAAATGGCAACACTGCTTGTCAAGGCAAGTAATTTTTGGATGAGAAGGGAAAAGAGAATAAAAGGGGTACAAACTTGAAGTTACTAATCAATTTTCTTATTACTTTGTGTTTTTTTTCTTTCATGCATGTTGGTACTAAACTTGAATTGGCGTGTTTGAATGAAATGGCAAATTCAAGAGAGAATTGAACAAAAACTGTTTAGCTAAAACTGAAGAGTGTGAAACAGGATTAACAAATGAAACTGCTAAAATTGAAAGTTTTTTTTTCTAATGAAGAACTTTATATTTTCAAGTACATTAATTTAGAAAATTATTTAATCTGTAGCAACATACATACACATATGTATATTAGTTTGTCTCAAAAAAAAACATGTTGGGGCTCAAGCGTAATTTGAAAGTTTATAGAGTAAAGTATTTTTTGAGACTTTTTCCAGATTTTTCGGAAAAGGTTTTAAGGTCGCACATGTCGAATTTTTGCAAAAAAAAAAATCGGCTTTACCGGCCGTTTTTTGAGTTTTCTTCATAACTTTGTTAAAAACCACCTTAGATTACAATTTTTCATAATTGTTCACATAAATTTCGTAAATACCGCTTTAAAACTTTTAAAATTTATATGAAAATGAAATAAAATAATGATGCAGTCTGAAAGATCTTTTAATTCTAAATTTTTTGAATTTGCACAGTTATAAGATTTTGAAGTTTTGCATATTAAATGTTTCAATTTAAAAGTTTTTGCTTGCACGACATGAAGAGCTTATTCGGAAAAAAGCTCAACCTTCCGGAAAATCTAACAAACAAACAGAGTTCTCAAATCCAAATCGGAATTTTTAGAAAATGAGAATAACTGCAGCGTTGATAGCGATTGTTAAAATGGCGTTTTCTACTTTAATCCCGCTACTTGGCGTACGGAGATTTTTTACTATTAAACGCAAAGTTTTGATGTTAATACGTTTTGTCAATTTTTAGATAAGGTAACACTGATGACCTAGAAAAGTTTTCCCCAGTATTAAAAAATTATTATGAGAATAAAGAACTAGATCACAACCTTTGTTCATTCCAATTTCATGCAGGATCATATCACCTTAATATATTTGTCAAGTAACATTATAATAACTATAAGAGTAATATTAAATATCTCTATATTTTAGATTCATATAATAAAACTTTGATTAGAATAAAAGTTCATTCATATGAGTACCAATTTACCAGTATAGTTTTTAACTATTTTCTATCCTAAAAAAAGTACGAATTTCAAAAATTTCAATTTAAATAAATAAATGTTCTTTTATACCCACCACCAAAGACCAAGTTTGTCATTCAATTTGCAACACACTATATATTCTGGGTCCGTACAAAATTCTAAGACGTCTGTCCGTCTTTTGAACGCACGATAGAGCTTTGGAAAAAAAAACTTCGAACAACGAAATTTTTTTCCAAACATTTATTCTTTCAACAAAATGTTTGATATTGAAAATGGGCAAAATCGGTACAATAAGATACGAGTTATAGACCAAAGTTTCAGTTAACATTGATAGTTCTTCAAATATTATGGAGATAATATTATGAAATTTTGCACATTTTATTTTTATTATATGTAGAACGGCATGTGCTGTTGAAAATAGTAAGAATTAGTATACGCTTTCTCATAGCCCTCATACAAATGTCTTCCAAAGATTTGGCTTTATGGTACATAAATGTCTACACAAAACTCCACTTCTAAAAATCTCATAAATCTCTTATAAACATGTCAGGCTGGAATTCGGCACAAATAATCCACCTGTATTTATAAATCATTGTAACTCACTTTATGGTGATGGGTCCATAATTGATCGTAGCTTTCGAAAAACATATTTACCGACGTAAGTCTTATAAACATCGATATCGAACTATAATCTTACACAGATCCGTTTTACCTACATATGTATATGTAAGTAAAAATGTTACTATTGGATTTTGTGAATGTCAGTTACAAATTGGTCTAATAAGATCCATTTTCGAGAATATATCATTATTGAGATGAAATTTACAATAAGACTCAAATACTTTAAAGTATTTTTGACAATCGTACCATAACATTCTATTACATGTGAGGGGATCCGAAAAATAAAATAACTCCTACAAATAACGTTATCGATGCAAACTTATATAGTACTCGTATATGTAGGTTACGTCACAGCCGAATGTAAATTCTGATCTGTTTATATATTCATTTATTTACAAAATATGAGGTTACCAAAATTCAACATTTACGAGTATAGAAACATTTCTTCTAAACATTCGAATTTTTAGAAAGTCCTTCTGTTTGGATTTATTTTTAACGGATTTATTGTTAACGGACATATTATCAGGCCCGTTTTCTCAATGTGTCGACAAACTGCCTGTTACTAAATGTCGACATAAATTTATTAGACTGATAATATGTCCCTTAACAATTTTGGTTTTCTCAATATACCGACAGAAACATTATTTTCATTTGGCAATACCTCTAAAAATTTATGTGAAAATTGGGAACTCTGTCTTCAAGTGACAAGTTGTTGACATAAATCAGCTGTTTTCCAAATGTGAAAAAATAACAAAAAATAAAATCAAAAAAACGAATATTTTAAAAAATAAATAATATCCATGTATCTACCTGGCATACATGGATATTATTTAGGTCAACATTCACTTGGAATTCATGCTCTTCGAGTTCATCCTCAAATCAAATTAATGTTTATTTCTCTATTAAACATTTTTTCTAAAATCTATTTAATTTTTTTACAAAAACTCAAGGTATTGCCACATAAAAAATATGAACAGCAGTCCGCTGATTGAATTTATCTGTACAATAAATAAATAATCGGCAGATGAGGGCTGGTTAGTTTTGCGATAGAATAGAAGCAAATGAGACATTGAGAAAACCAAATTTCTTTAATCGGCAGTTTTTCGTTGGGAAAAAAGATAATCGCCTAATGAGAAAACAGCCCTCAATAAAATAAATCGACATTTAGTAACAGGCAGTTTGTCGACACATTGAGAAAACGGGCCTAAGTGTATTTTCTTCTGGCTGTTTTACTTTTTGCGTTTAGTAACTGATCCGACTTTAATCAGACATTTATAATGCCGAACTTTGGCTGAATATTTGTTGTTGGGGTGATAAAAGTTCAGAAATTTCAATAGTAATTATTTTTTGTCAATTTACTCAAATAAATATTATCGATTCATCGATAGAATGAATCTAAAATGAAAAAAAAACATTTTTTTTGGCACTTTTGTTTATTTATTGTATCTTCTTTAAAAACGAACAAACAATAAGTATTTTAAATCTGTTAAGTTGTATTTCTTCTTTTTAGTCGAATATAGCCAATATTCTTTAATATTTTGCGAACTAATGGGTTTGGGTGTAATTATATTTTTTTATTTTTTTACTAAAGTTCAAGTGAAACTTGTAGTGATTTGGATTATTAATTAACTAAAGAACTAGTAATATTTCTAGAACAAGTTTTTATGGGATAGTTAAACAATAATTCTTTAGCATACAATTTCAATAACACGTGTTTCACTCATTAAGCATTCTCCATATATAATTTCTTTAGAAAATTGCTCATTACTATTATTTTTCACAAAATAATAGACACAATAATATGCCGAACCCATGAATAACATTACAAACCAACTTCCGCTTTAATATACTCATATGGAAATAAGTAAACAAAGGACTCCTGACAGAATTTTCTGTTTTACACAACCACGTCATCTCTCTCCTTCGCCAAAAAAAACTATCTACAACTACTTAAACATATTTTCATATTCCATATATTTACTAAACCGTAAATGTCATTGTTAATAAATAATTTAAGACATTTATTCCAATTTGATATGAACGTTTAACTGTAATGACTTAAGGTCACAACAAGAAACAAATATGGACTGTTATATTTGCCCCCCCCCCCTTTGCTTGCGTTGCCTTTAAAATTCCTTGTACAAACACATTTCAAAAAGGTCTTTTACCTGTGCAAAATCTCCAATTCATATTGCAACAATCTTAAATAAACAATCATTTTTATTCCTTTTCGGTATTTGTAAACTCCACCCTCATCACTCTGTTTGCCAGGGGTTTTTCTGTTTTTTTTTTTTTTTTGTTTTGTTTATACGAAAAATCTGTGCCAATTTTACACATTAGTTACTTATGTGGCGCTACACAATTACTTATGTAGAAATTACATTTACGACTTTTTGGATTTTCAAAAAACTTCCTTAAAAATTCTGTATCTGTCAAATCACCATTAAACCTCGAATTACTAGAAATTTAACTGTAATATTTAGGATTCCCAGAGCTTACTTGATGGTCTCAATAAAGATTTAAATAGCAAAAACTGGAAGATTTTTTTCCAAATTAAATATTTTTACCATAAATAACTTTTAGACTTAAGAATAATAAAGTCTATGCATATGAGGGCGGTTCGGAAACTTCTTAACCTAGCACAGAAAGAGAATAGTTAGTTTTTCAAAAACATTTTGATTTTTCATTATAATTTTCTGAAATTTCAAATTAGTCCAACGCTTATCTAGCAATTCTATCCCTAGCTTAAAATAGTTTTCCTCAACGCCTTCAAAATAGTGGTTTACAACTGTAATTGCATCTTCATTTGAGGTAAAACGCTTGTCAGCTAAGAATTGTTTTAGATTTGAGAACAGGTAAAAGTCACTGGGAGCTAAATCAGGAGAATAAGGTGGGGGTGGTCAAGCAACTCGTACTTAAATTGATTGATTTTAGCCATTGTTAAAACACTCTTGTGCGCTGGTGCGCTGTCTTGATGAAAAATAATTGTTTTTGTGTTGTAAGCCAGGACGTTTTTGTCGAATTTTTACATTTAGTAGGTCCAAAATGTCGCAATGGTACTCTGAATTTAGTCAATCAATAAAATACCTTTGAAGTCCAAAAAAAACCCGTTGTCATAACCTTACCAACCAATTGAATTGTTTTTGCCTTTGGCGCACTTCCTTTAGCTCCTGCCCATTGCTTGGATTGTTCTTTTGTCTCTGTAGTATAATGGTGGATCCATGTCTCATCTACAATTATGAAACGACGCTTAAAATCCATTTTTGTTTTCTTAAAACGATCCAAACAAGCTTCAGAAATTTTCATTCTGGTCGACTGCTAACAAATGCGTCACCCATCTTGCAGAAAGATTTTTTCATATTTTTCAATAAACAAAAATCATAATACAGAATTTTGTGAATTTTCGTCCATATTTGATCATATAACCCATATTTGGTTAACTTCTGAAATTTACGTTAATACTAATATGTTTCTTAAATATATCATTATTATGTTGAAAATCGACGTGTGATAAAAAGAAAATATAATTCTCTATTCCGAAATTTAAAAAGATCGGCCCATGCTTTATCATAGCTACCATATGAGGACCAAACAATTTTATCCGTAATGTCTTAATAACTATCGATATCAAACCAATTTTAGTCCAGAACTCGTACTAATATCGATTATACGCAAATTATGCAACTGGATTTTTTAGCTGTCAGTCCGTATTTGGCAATAGCTCCAAAATAATGTTAGCTTCCGCGTATCATTATAACAATCATTAAACTTTTGTAAACTACCTACGTTTTTAAGATGAAATTCAATCAAAATAAGCCTCAAATACTTAGAAATCACATTACTGGATACTGGATTTTGAAGATATCATTCAAAATAAGACCTACCTTATAACCTTTTACCATTTTTGATACTCTTTTTGATACTTAACCTGGTGATTAAGGAAAAATGTTAACCTATTTTCATAAATTACATATTACATTACATACACGATTGTTATGCTAAATATACAAACTCTGTAAATAATGTTAAGAATTGGTAGTTACATGAATCATAAATTGTTAAAACTAAATAAAATTTTAAAACATTTGAAATAAATTATATTGTGCATGAACTTGTCTATCAAACAATATGTAAAAAATTTGCACTATAATTTAATAAGAAACACTGAGTCCTAACAATAGAATCTCATTATATTTAGGTGGAGGGTATTAAAGATTCGGCATAGCCGAATATAGACCTCTAACTTGTTTTTATGTCGTTTTATATGTTCTCATTGTATTTGCTTCTGTATTCGAAAGCGTTTTCTTTTTTTTTTTGTTCTGGCTTTTCTTGTAAGCCCTTAAAATTATTGTCGCCATAACAATCAACACAAAAATGTCAGTGTCAGGTTCTATTTTTTTTTGTTTATTCGTAAAACAACGACTGTTAGGTCATCGTATAACATTTACTAACCTTTTTTATTTTTGAATTGTATTAAATTTGTATATAAATTGTATTTTCTATTTATTCACTTTTTCGCTCACTGTTACCACGGTAATTTGATATTAATTTTGTACAAACTAACCACTGTAATTTATTTTGGTAATTAACCGTTAGCTTTTATTTGTTTCTCACTTCAATTCTTAAACTTATGTGTTACGTTGTTGTTATAAACAAGAATGCAAGTTATTTATTATGTTGTTTTTGCATACATACTTATTAGTAACAAGTTGAATTGATACATTGGAAGTGAGAGACAAATAAAACAACAACAACAGTATGGCCTTACTTACTTATTTATGTACATCAACAATTGTTAGGCGTAAGATAATCATTTTTAGAAATAAAGAAATCATTGTTAAAGTTGAACTCTATCAAACATCATCTTGTTTTTTCTTGTTGTGTATCACGGTCGCACATTCAATATATAAGAATTATCGTTGCCCAAGAAATAAAAACCATTTAGTGACATATAGATAACAATTCAAAGTCCCTGAATTGCTTTATATTGTTGCCGGTGAAGAAAAAGCTCTTCATCGTACATTTTGGCGCCCAACGTGGGGCACGATAGTTTAAAGATATATTTTTCTAATTTGTCGGTGTTCCGTGGCACATTAAAATACTTTTGTGGAAGTACATCTTAAATTAAAAGTGTACAGGTCGTGCGTGAGTTGAGAGTGGTTCGTGGTAAAGTAAATTACAATTAAAAACCTTTGTGGAAAAATAAAGAGACAGTGCATTTAAAAACATTTTAGAACAAACTGTTGTGGCATAATTTAATTAAATTAAAAAATTTAAAACATAAATTATATTTGTGAGCTCGGAGAGAAAAAAAAAATTTGCGCAACATTTTACCGCTAATTTTATACATAAAATACATGAACTTGTTCGTGGTTTCATTTGGTTCCAGTATATAGTGTAAAATTTCTGTATACCAATTTTTGTCGCTCACAATATTCTAATAAATACTTTGAATAAGTAACGCCATTTATCAAAAACGTTATTGGACAATTTTGGCATCGGATACAGTGTTACAAAATAGTGCCTCCATTTTCTTCAAATTTAATTGGACTTTTTTGGTGATATTTTTTTTTATTTTTTCGATGACGTTGGAGGAAGTTAAACAACAACGGGCTAATACAAGGAAAAGTATAACCCGCATCAAAAATCAAATCGAAGCCAATGGAAGGGGTGAAGGTAAGACACTATCATCAGCTGAATTGAAGTGCCGTTTGGGAATTTTGGAGTCATATTTTAAGCAGATTTTGACGTATCAAACTCAAATCGAAAATTATGATCCTGATGACAATGGTAGGCCTGAAATTGAAGATTTGTACATCACTGCAAAAATGAATATTCAAGCTCAGCTTGGTGAGGATGTTCACAACACAACAATCTCTGAATCCACGATTTGTTTCCCTGTTAACCACCATAAATTGCCGCAGCTCAAATTACCCACATTTAGTGGTAAGTACAGTGAATACAAAAATTTTATAACGTCGTTCAACCAAGTTATTGATCGTGAGTTTAGCCTATCGAATATTGAAAAATTTAACCATTTGCTGAACTGCCTCAATGGCCAAGCACTGGAAACGGTCAAAGCCTTCCAGATTACGAATGAAAACTACCTGAAGGCTCTGGAAAGGCTCAAAACGCGTTATGACAATAGCTCACTGATTTTTATGGAAAATATAACCACTCTATTTGAACTTCCAACCATGTCCAAATACAATTGTGCACAATTACGAAGTCTCGTTGATAATGTTTCTGCTCTTTATAGCTCTCTTTTGTCTCTTGGCTCACATAGTGACATTGCTAATTCGATGCTGATTTATATAGTTTTGGAAAAAGTTGATGATGAGACAAAAAGGAAATGGAAGGATTCTTTAGATTTTACCAAACTGCCATCATGGGATGATTGTTCGAGGGTTCTTGAAAGACATTGCCAATTTTTGGAATCGGTTGATACCAACCATACACATGTGATCCCCCGTAAGCTTGATAATCAACAATCCGGTAAGTCGAAAAATAAAAGTTCAAAACCTGGCTATACCTTTACTGTTTCGAAACGTGTTTGTGCATTTTGCTCAAATATTGACCATAGAATTAGTAGTTGCCCTCGCTTCAAGGATATGGACGTCGGTCAACGCTTTGAAAATGTCAAACGACTAGGGCTTTGTCTTAATTGCCTGTCGAAAGGGCATCAAGTTAACAGCTGTTCCTCTACATTCAAGTGCAAAATTTGTTCTCGCCTGCATCATAGCTTGCTACATCGGTCTCAGCCAGCTTCTAGGCCCTCGTCCCCGGCTGCTGAACCATCTACCTCTCGTGCTGCCTTGAATCATTCTCATGCCTCGGTCCATACTCATATGGAAAATTCCTCGCCGGAACAGGTGCTGCTTGCCACTGCCATGGTTCTAATTCGTGACGCTAACGGTCGATATCAATTGGGACGAGCTTTGCTGGATTCTTGCTCTCAATTGAATTTTATTACAAGTGAATTTGCTCAAAAATTACATTTGCCTCGTATTAAACAACCCACAGAAGTCGCTAGCATTGGTAATACTCACAGCAAAACAAAATATAGGTCATCAACAAAGGTGAAATCTCGAGTTACCGATTTTGAAGTGCCCCTCTCATTTTGTATTACACCTCATATTTCTTATCAACCTGATACTGAGTTAGATGTCTCAACTTGGAACTTGCCTCCAAATACCCAGCTTGCAGATGAAAATTTCTTCAAATCGAAACGAATTGACATACTCATTGGTACTGAAACTTTCTTTGATATTTTGTCAGTAGGTCAAATAAAACTTGGTCCGAATTTGCCAAAATTACAAAAAACACTTTTTGGATGGATTGTGGCAGGTCGTTATATATCAGAACAATCCAACGAGGCTAGTTCTTCTTGTATGCTCTCGATTGAAGAAGAGGTTGATTTAAAATTACAACGTTTGTGGGAAATCGAAGAAATTACATCTGGCTCAAAGGCTTTGACTCCAGAACAATCTGATTGTGAATCATTTTTTGATAATACTGTCCATCGTGAATCTTCTGGTAGGATTGTTGTTAAATTACCCTTCAAGGAATCTCCGGACACTTTAGGTCTCTCGCGAAATATGGCTCTGAAAAGATTTGTATCTCAGGAGAGACGATTTGCTCGTGATAGCAATCTTAAATTACAATATGTCGCTTTTATGAACGAGTATGAAGATTGTGGACATATGAGTCTAGTTAATAGCCCTCGCTTAGATGAACCTCATTATTTTATACCTCACCATTGTGTTTTCAAGCCTAATAGTACTTCAACCAAGTTACGAGTAGTCTTCGATGCGTCGTCTCCGTCATCGTCTCAAAGGTCACTGAATGATATTCTCATGGTTGGTCCAACTATCCAAGATGAGTTGTACAAAATTTTGCTTCGGTTTCGCCTTTATCGCTTCGCTATTACAGCCGATATAGTGAAAATGTACCGGCAAGTCCTTATTGACTCTCGCGATAGAAAATACCAGTACATTTTGTGGAGGAATTCGGAGGAAGAAGAAATACGTACTTATCAGTTAAATACTGTCACATATGGAATGTCAGCAGCACCTTATCTTGCCATTAAAAGTCTTCATTATCTTGCAGATGAATATATGGCTCAATACGAACTTGGCGCAAAAACTATAAAGTCATCATTTTATGTTGATGATTTCCTAAGTGGTGCAGATACACTAGAAGAATTGGCTAGAATGAAGAAAGAAGTTAATGAAATTCTAATTCGTGGTTGCTTTCAACTGGATAAATGGCACTCAAATCATAAAAGTTTTCAAGACGACAAAACTATAAAAGATCTAAATATTGAGGATTCAGCTGTTACCAATGCTCTTGGTATTACTTGGGATCAACAAAAAGATGCATTTTTATTTTCGTTTTCGCCTAAGGCTCAAATCGATGAAAAAATCACAAAACGAACAATTTTGTCGCTCTCGTCATCACTTTTCGATCCCTTAGGACTTTTAGCTCCGCTCATTATAAAGGCTAAAATCATCATGCAAGAACTGTGGATTCTTAAAATTGGCTGGGATGAATCTATCCCTCAAGAACTTCACTCGGCTTGGAAATATTTCTTCACTGATCTCAAAATGTTAAATTCTCTTGAAATTCCTCGATTTTGTCTCGCGGCTGAAGCTCATTCAGTTCAACTTCATGGCTTTTGTGACTCATCGATTCGCGCGTATGGATGCTGTTTCTACTTTCGGGTTAAAACTTCTTCAGGGAATGTTTCTGTTCGGCTTTTTACTGCCAAATCCAGAGTTGCTCCTACGAAAAGAAAATCGTTACCAAAACTTGAATTGTGTGGCGCACAACTTTTGGCAAAATTGTATGCTAATATCAAAAACCTTTTCTCCATACCAAATCTTGAAGTTATTCTATGGACAGACTCTCAAATAGTTCTTCACTGGTTAAAGCAACATTCTTCTACATTATCCGTTTTTGTTGGCAATAGAGTATCAGAGATTCAAGATTTGACTAATGGCTGTGTTTGGCGACATGTCCCAACACATTTCAATCCTGCTGATATCGTGTCTCGTGGTTCAACGGTAGAAGAACTCGCCTCATCTATCTGGTTTAGGGGCCCAGCATTTCTCACTTTCGATCCTATTCAATGGCCTCCTAATACAACAAATCGACTTTCCATAGAAAACCAACAAGATATCGACAAAGAAAAACGTAAAACTGTACTTTCCCTCGAAGCAAAATCTAATTACATTCTGGATTCAATTGAAAATTATAGCTCATATTTAAAAACTATTCATATTATTGCCTGGATGCTGCGTTTTGCTCAAAAAGCAAGAACTAATATTTTCAATTCTGATTCTGTACAGCCCCAAGAATTAGAAAATGCCTTACTTCGAATCGTTTTTAATCTACAAAAACAATATTTTCAAGATGATATACAACGAGCTCTGAATAAAAAAGATCCCCAAGGTGCTCTAAAGTGTCTTAACCCCTTCCTTGATTCATCAAATGGCTTCAACTTGCTCAAAGTCGGTGGACGTTTAGAACTTGCAGCAATTTCTGAAGGTCAAAAGCACCCCATAATTTTGCCCAGCAAACACCATTTCGTCCACTGTTACGTGCGTCATCTACACATCAGTAACTACCACGCTGGACCTAAGGCTTTAATTTCGTTAATTCGTCAGAGATTTTGGATCATCAATTTAAGAAACTTATGTCGACGCATCGTTAATTCGTGTCCACAATGCATTCGTTATCGCCCAAGGTTGCTACAACAAATGATGGGAAATTTGCCAGTGGAACGACTCAACCCTTCAAGGCCCTTCGCCAGATGTGCTGTTGATTTTTGTGGGCCAGTAAACACTTACCTAAGAATCAAGGGGAAGGTTCCATACAAAACGTACATTGCAGTATTTGTTTGTCTCGCCACTAAAGCAGTTCATATTGAAGTGGTATCAGATTTATCAACAGATGCCTTTATTGCAGCCTTAAAAAGAATGATTGGACGCAGAGGTCTTCCCACAGATATTTTCTGTGACAATGCCACCAATTTTGTTGGTGCAAACTCCAAGTTGGCTCAATTAAAATCGTTCCTTTTTGATCAAAAAAATTCAAATTTTATTACAAATTACTGCTCAAATCAATTTATTAATTTTCGTTTTATTCCCCCCAGGGCACCACATTTTGGCGGATTGTGGGAGGCTGCCGTCAAATCGGCAAAAGGTCACTTAACCAAAACCTTAATCAACACAAGGCTTACATACGAGGAGCTTGCAACTACAATGGTCGAGATAGAGGCCATTTTAAATTCAAGGCCAATTTCACCTCTATCATCCGATCCCAGTGACTGCGAAGCCCTCACCCCAGGCCATTTTCTGATAGGCGCTCCCCTACGTAGTTTGCCAGAACGTGATGTCCCGCTGAAAGAAATCAATAATCTTGAGTATTGGGCTCGAATAAGCGCTATCAAACAAAGATTTTGGAAAAAATGGTCCCATGATTATATAAATGAACTTCAGACCCGCAACAAATGGACTAGTTCAAATCCCAATATCACTAATGGTTCATTGGTGATTGTTCAAGAGGATAATTTACCTCCACAGCGATGGCTCATGGGTAAAATCATAAATATTGTACGTGGTAGAGATGATCGTGTCAGAGTAGTCGACCTCAAAACAACAAAAGGCATTATACGTCGCCCTATCCACAGACTGGCTCTACTAGCCTCTTCTTGAAAGTGTCCTTTCAATGCGGCCGGAATGTTAGGTCATCGTATAACATTTACTAACCTTTTTTATTTTTGAATTGTATTAAATTTGTATATAAATTGTATTTTCTATTTATTCACTTTTTCGCTCACTGTTACCACGGTAATTTGATATTAATTTTGTACAAACTAACCACTGTAATTTATTTTGGTAATTAACCGTTAGCTTTTATTTGTTTCTCACTTCAATTCTTAAACTTATGTGTTACGTTGTTGTTATAAACAAGAATGCAAGTTATTTATTATGTTGTTTTTGCATACATACTTATTAGTAACAAGTTGAATTGATACATTGGAAGTGAGAGACAAATAAAACAACAACAACAGTATGGCCTTACTTACTTATTTATGTACATCAACAATTGTTAGGCGTAAGATAATCATTTTTAGAAATAAAGAAATCATTGTTAAAGTTGAACTCTATCAAACATCATCTTGTTTTTTCTTGTTGTGTATCACGGTCGCACATTCAATATATAAGAATTATCGTTGCCCAAGAAATAAAAACCATTTAGTGACATATAGATAACAATTCAAAGTCCCTGAATTGCTTTATATTGTTGCCGGTGAAGAAAAAGCTCTTCATCGTACAACGACCATAAAATACAACTCTGTCAAGTGTATGTGTGTGTTTGAGTGTAACGTTACGGCATGGCCAGAAAACTCAATATTTTTATTTCAAACTGACCGTTAAATGTGTTAAAAAATAGACAGAAAACAAAACAAAACATAAATAAATAAATGTAGGCAGAAAAACATTTCTTTTGTATTTTATTTTTATTAGTCTGTTGAAAAATGTATAATGTTATTTCGGTTTTTGTTTATAGCTTATTTTTTGTCCAAAAAAAATGCAAATTATTTATTGAAAGTTGTAGGTGTCGCAAGAAAAGTACCGCAGTAATGAATTTTTGTAAAAAGGAGAAAGGCAGAGATGTTTAGTTATTTTTACTCATAACATAACTTCACTTTGAAGTTATGTAGTTATGTACACATGTAGATAGGTACATGGTGTAAATATACAAGGTGAGTACAGTAGAACAGCTGATTGACCTTGTTTCTAATTTGCTTATGTCAAAAATAATACTTTTTCAAGTGTAGTAGACAGTAGTACATTATTTTACACAAACAAAATGCCCATTGTTTCTGTATTGTGTTGTATTTGTTGCCGATTAGCACTCATCTTGTATAATTACACCATGGATAGGTATTTATACAATATTTTAAGATATATAACAAACAGTTTGTAACTTTTTATTTTAAATAACAAAGTTTTGTTTTTGTAAAAAGTTCTCAGACCCTGTTTAAAATTAAACATTGAAAACTTTGCAGACAACTTAGTTTTAAAGTTCGAAAAATTAGCAAGGAAATTAACAAATTTCAAGGATCTTTATACAAACATACAAACCTACCTACATACAAAAGTACATATGTACATAGAGTTAAATGTTTGTTTACTTAAGACACCTATACATTATGTGTTTTTTACATTGTATATGTCAAATTTTACATAACGGAGTAAAAACATGTAGTTGGTGACCTCAAAAACTTTGCTTGTGTAAAATACATAAGCAAAAACATAAGACAAAATTTCAATTAGAACATGTTCTATTTTCTTATGTTCAAATACATGTTTTTTAATGTAAGTATGTATATGCCAGTCGTAAAGATTTGTCGGCGGTTAAATATCTGCGCTATCATTAGCGGACCGTATGAAAAATTTCCATAAGTGATAAATTAAATATTTAACAATAATATAAATTATTTAAAAATTTTTGATACAAGCTCCACATCTTGTATATTAAAAAACGAAAAACCTCAAATCAATATTTTTGATGCCGGCAGTTAAGTGACGCTACCAAAAACGTTTGCAGCGGCTTCAACGCATTTTTTAAAGAAACGACATGGAAATTTATGTGTGAAAAAATAATAATATTTAATATTTAAGCGTATCAGCTGTTGTAAATAATCATGGCGATGTCACGTGTAATTGTCATTACATGTTAGTGACCAAAAATTAAACCCTTATGTAAAATAACCAATTTTGACAGATATAAAGAAAAACATGTGAGTTGTAAACTTAAAAATACATAAGCAAAAATACTAATATTTGTAAACTTTAAAACATAATTTGTATACCCTCCACCACCATAAGTGGTGAATGAGGGTAAATTACACAAACCAGTTTATAGTTCTCCTAAGCAGTTTGTTTTTGAACATCAGCACAATCGGTATGTAGAACAAGAGTTATGGATCAAAATGTAAGACAACCTTCATAAAAATTTTATATTTTTAAACATTTTTCTTCCAATATTTTTAAATATATTGCAGATATTCCCATGAAATTTTGTATGAGTTGTTTTTATGCTGAAAGAAGAAAATGCGAGGAAAATAGTAAGAATAGGCCCATGATTTCTCATAGCCCCCATACAAAAATATTCCCCAAGTATTGCTCAGTTATACATAAAGGCCTATAAAATTAATATATCAATACAAAATTTAGCAAAAATAAGTTTCGTGCAAAAAGAAATCGCAAAACGAAATTATTTTAATTCGATTTGACCATAGACCCCATATAAAGTCCACTTCCAAAATTCACTTAAATACGTATAAAACTGGCATAAATAATGTTAAACGGTTAAAATTTTACAAAAATAAACCTTATAGGTAAATAAATTGTTGTACTAAATTTTATGGTGGTCGGCCTATAATTGGACATAGCTCCCATATAAGGACCACATCCGAAAAACCTATTAATCTTTATATATATCGTATAAATATCGGTATCTACTCAAAACTTTGCACAGATCATTTACATATACATATACAAAAATTATCCCACAAAATTTTGTGAATTTCGGTCTATTTTTAACCGTATGCCCCATATGAAGCCCTCTTCCGAAAATCACTTTAATACTCATAAATCTCTCATAAATAAGGGTACCAATCTTTTACATACATGCCAAAATCAAACTGCTGGATTCTGAGAATACAGGTCCATATTGGACTATATACCCCATAAAGGGTCCACTTCTGAAATCTATGTTAATACTAATATGTATCTTAAATATACCGTTATTATGTCGAAATTCGACGTGAAAAATCCGAAAAACAAATAAGCCCATAAAAATGTCTAATAAATATCGATATCGAACCAACTTTTATATAGATCAGAAATTTTAATCCAGAAATCATATTAGTATCGGTTATACGGCAATTATGCTACTGGATTTTGTAGGTGTCA
Source organism: Bellardia bayeri (assembly GCA_950370525.1). Taxonomy (NCBI): domain Eukaryota; kingdom Metazoa; phylum Arthropoda; class Insecta; order Diptera; family Calliphoridae; genus Bellardia; species Bellardia bayeri. The sequence goes on from OX493265.1 coordinate 60,205,579, forward strand.
GTCAATAATTGGCAATAGCTCCCGGATTAAGTCCACTCCCAAGCATACTAAACAACCAAACAACTCTTGTAAATAATGTTGCTGAGATGAAATTTAACCAAAATAAGCCACAAATACGTAGAAATCACATTAGTGGATACTGGATTTAGAAGCTTTCAGTCCATAATGGGTCCATTTCTTCTATGCCACCCATAAATCTTTTGTAAATAATGTTATTGAGATCAAAATCAAATAAAAAAGCCTGACCTTATATCTTATCCTTTTTTATACTCTATTTCTTAACTTGTTGTGAATATGGAAAAATGTGCTTTCAATTTTAAAAATTGTTAAATTACACTCAAGGTTATTATGGAAATCAGACAAACTCTGTAAATTACAGTAAGAATTATAATAGGAGTAAAAGTTAAATTGACTAAACTAAGACAAATTTTGAGAATATCATAAAACCTTTCATATTATTTGCTGCAAACTCACATGTAAGTATCGCGTCCCTAATTAGTTGCACGTAGCTGTACATTATGGTAATTGAGTAGTTTTCCAGAATTTACACATTATTATTTTTGTATTTATTGTTACATTTGAGAAATCTTTGACACTTAGTACTACAAACTAAACAATATTTTTAAATTCAAAAGTTTTTAAATGTGTCTCTTTAAACAGTTGATTAATTAAGAATGATTAATTAAGAAGAAATAACATAAAATATATAATAAGAAGGTTAGGACATTGGTTTGACACATAATTGCAATTTTTGCAAAATTATTCCAATATCCAACAAAGACTAAAGGTACGGTCACACTTGGCAAATATTTACTCAAAAAAGCGTAACCACTTGTTTTAGCACAAATTTCTTTGACGTTGTTTACTCTTACAAGAGTTTTGCAAGATTCAAACAGCATCAAATAAATTAAAACTAAATATTTGTTGTGCTTTGGCCTAAATAAGAAAAGTTTTTTTATATAAATAAACGAGTTCAAATATATTTTATTTAGTGGTTACGTCTTTTTCGGCAAATATTTGCCAAGTGTAAATATAATAAAGATATGAAAATCTTGAAAATGGATTCGCATTAATTACATCGATGTCTTTTATTTCTATTTTATTTTCTTGTAATAATTGTTTGTGTTATTTGGTTAAAAAGTTTTGCTTTTGTTCTTGACCCAACTAATAACAATTTCACAACTTGTTACATTTTGCACATGAAAGGAAAATTCCTCATTCGAGCCTGCCTCGCCATCCACAAATGTTTTATGTTTTATACATGCATAAATATGTATGTATGTATGTATGTCTAAAATACAACTTACTCTCGCAATCCACAACTTTAACATTGGTTAACAATGAACTTATTTCGTGCGTTTTTTTTTCTAGCCATATATTTAATCTGTTTCTTTAGCAAAAACCGAAAGAAAGAAAAAAAAACTTGAAAATCAATTTTTATAATCCATTTAAAGGTAAAACATCTTAACAAACTGTATAAACTTGTCATATACATACAATGTTTGTTCTACTCTGGTCAACATGCGACAATAACAACAATTACGTTGAAAAATTATTGTTGCTGTCAGTCATTCAGTCAGCTGCAAACAGCAATAACAACCACAACAACACAATTTCACAAAAAAAAAAAAACAACATAAAAAATGAACGAACGAAAAAACGACCAGCGGTAACCTTAAATAATTGAAGGGCTAACTGACGTACAGACAAAGGAACGGATGGACGGACTTAACCGTTTATTGCATGCATATGTATTTGTGTTTGTATTTGTTTGTCTGCATGAATGACGAAGTGACTGATTGCCAAATACAAATAATTTACAGAAAACAAAAAAAAAATTAAATAACTAAAATATAAAACGCGTCCAACAAACGAAAAAAAAGAGAACAAGTGCTGATTGGACTGACGGACTGACGGACTGTATGTATAGAATAGAAAAATAAAAACACAAACGAACCGAAATATTCACCCATTCATATACACAAATAAATTAATGTACTAATACAGTCATAATTAGTTACTAATACGAACACATTACAAAAAAAAAATATAAAAAAAATAACAAAGAAAAAACGAGGCAAAATAAAATACTAAATAACACACCACAAACTAAGTAAGGACACCGGGGCTGTAAACGACTGCATTCGTTTTTTTTCAAAAACATAAACAGCCTATAACATATGTAGTGTAACAAGCTTGACCATTTTCGTATGGTGTTTTCTTTTCTGAAATAAAATGTTACACCTTTATTATCTACATTTTTATAATGTTTACCCCACATTTTAAAGATGTCGCGTTTTTAATAGTCAGAATAGAACACAAAATCACAACAGTGTAACACTTTTTCTTCATGTACAGCTGTTTCTTTTTTTTTTGTTAAAAAAAAGAGAAGCAGATAGCTCAAAAGTAGAAATACGTACACTCGCGGTTGTGGATTTCTTTCCATAATCATATCAAATATTTCATCATCATCATACGATGAAGATGAATCCAACAAGTCAACCAAAATTTTTACAGCACATAAAAAAGTAGTAATATTTTCCATTTTGTATATTTTTTTTTTTTTTGTTTCTTAACACAAATACACATTCATAAACAAAACAAATGTCAGCTGTTTTACCGTGCGATTCTCCAAAAATACAGAGTGTGAAAGGTGCAACATTTTTTAAATTTATAGTGCGACATTTATAGAAAATAACACACTACACTTTAGCAGTGTTGACATTTTTTTCAGAAAAGAACACAAAAAATTAAAAAAGGTGCGAAATGGGAAAAACGTGTAACATTTTTGCCAGAAAAGAAAACGCCATTAACTTCTCCAAGTGGCATCCAATAGTGTAATGTTATAACTGGTGTATAAAAACTGTTTGATTTTTTAAACTTTTAGTTTTGATATTTGAATTATTGGCGCAATATAAATTTATTGACCTAAATTTAATGACATTTTACCAGCTTTCCGCGCCAAAGAAAACTGCTTATTTTTTAGATCAGTTCAAAAGTGCGTTCGAAACAAATAGTAGCTGGCAGGTGAGGCAAAACTTCCCCATTACTTCTTTCTAAATAAGTTTTAGCAGGTATGGCAACATGTGGCCGAACTTTGTGATTATTGAATACATATTGTGCTTTTATGTCTGGCCGCTTATTCTGGGAATTTTCGGCCATTTTACCACTTTGTTACAGGTTCCCTGTAATGGTCTGGTCAGATTTCAAATATAGAGCATTACCTTAGCACCATGAAAATTTGGCTTTCTTATCGATTCGGCTCGTTGTACAGGCTTGACATACGATGGATCCATTTTTCATCGCAAGTAGTGATTTTGCAAGCTCTTGTTTAGATTGACAACAGTCCACATGGAGTAATGTCTCCAATTCTTGGTCTGTAAACTTTTTTGACTGGATTCATAGGATTCTATATTTTTGAATTAAAACACAACTTTGTTGTTTCACTATAATGTACAATAACTAAGCGGCAGATATGCGCCCCTTAAAATGACATTTAAGTTATTAAAGGCAAAACCCCGCTCAAAGATACGCCATCACTTATGAAACCTGTATTTTAAGAAAACCTTAGTTCATTTCAGAATTTATCTAGTACCTCCTGGTGACATCCTCAACTGTACATACTCGTATATGTTCAAATTACCAGTTTTAGTATTGATTTGCTGCTGTAATTTAAAGTCAATGTGACCTTGAACATTTTTACTTCATGTACTATATATGCCTCTAGTGGAATATGTGGTATCAGATTTGGATCATCCAATACGTGTTCTTATACAAAAATATATTACTGACAAAGTTATAATCTTCTTTTAATGTTTAATTAATCACAAACATTATTTATCTTTTGAGTCACCTGTTGTCATCTGGAAAAAGTCCTAAAATTGAAAGCATTTGTCGAATCTCGCAGTAAGGCATACAAATACATATATCGGTTTTGACCCATCTCTGAGCCCATTCAAATCCTGAACGAAATACACATAAAGATACCTGCTCCAACATTATTTTATATATACGTAATATACATACATCTGAGAAGGTTTCGTTTATAATAAATCTTTCCAGTTAATCTATTATATTCATGCGCAGGGGACCATAACTGTTGTGCTAAGTGATTAAAGCTTAGAGACTGAATACGGGCACTTATTACCAAAAACTTATTTAATGACTAATGATCAATGCGTCTTTATACAAAACACTTACATTTAAGTACCTCTCTTACCGATGATTTCTTAAATTCTGAATTTGGTCCAAAATTCTCAAAGTACTACTGGTTTATTTAAGAACTATAATTCAGGCTAGGTATGATATTCTCTTGTTCTCAGTACCCAGGCTGCGGATTTGGTTAGTATAAATTATACTCCTCAAATACGACTATAAATATATAGTAATTATGTAATTTAGCCAATTTATTAAAATTGATCATATGAAAAATAGTGTGACCGTGCCTAAAGACAAGCGATTAGTATCTTAAGCTGTCGTCTTGACATCTGGGGCCAAATTACCGCATTCGATATCGAGTAAAATTGATCGTAATTTTCTTATTTCGGATTATGACATTCGTAGGAAATATGTAAGAATTTATTATAACTTCGCTATAGAAATTCTTTTTAGATATTATTTCGATATACGATTCTTGACAACATAAAGTAGGCAAATCAGTTGTCATTTTAACTTACTGCCATTTAAAGCAGGGGCCAAATTATCGCATTCGTGATCGAATGAGCTATCGTATCGAAAAATGAATATCGAAATTATAGTAAAATGTACTAAATTTCTTGCCATAATCTCAACTAAGAAAATTACGATCAATTTTACTTGATATCGAATGCGGTAATTTGGCCCCATATGTCAAGACGACAGCTTAAGATACTAATCTCTTGTCTTTAGGCACGGTCACACTATTTGCCGAAAAAATACGTAACCACTAAATAACATACATATGTTTAAACTCGTTTATTTAAAAAAAAAAACTTTTCTTATTGAGGCCAAAGCACAAGAAATATTTAGTTTTAATTGTTTGATCTTACAAAACTCTTGTGAGAGTAAAAAATGTCAAACAAATTTGTACTAAAACAAGTGGTTACGCTTTTTTGAGCAAATATTTGCCAAATGTGATCGTACCTTTTTTTTAAAAAAGATAAGTAACACTCAGACAATTAATATACGTATATATAATAGCGTTACTTTCTTTAGAAAGGGGTTAGATTGTAGACGTAAAGGAAGAAAGCTTTTTATGTCACAACTTTGCAATTATGTTTGTTTTTAGTACAGCATTGCAGCGCCTCTAGTGATGAGTAGGCGCATTACTTTTAAGGCTTGATCTTATAGCCTTTATTTAATTATTTTACTTCAGTGGCGTTTGAATACTATACCACCGATAGAATTTAACCTCTGATCTAAAACTATGGTCAAAAAAAAATGTTTATGCAGTTTCAAAACATATTAAATTTTTTTAAGCAAATTTTTAGAATTTTGAGGACATTTCTTTAGAAATAGAACTTTATTTATTTTATTTATTTTTTTTGGACTATAATTTTCGCTGAAATTATTTCCGAAATTTGACAAGAAAATTTGGCAATATTTGCAATTTTTCATGGTGAAAATTTCAGTAAATTTTTACTAAAAATATTCTTAATCCAATATTAATTAATGTATTATATTCGTATCGTGATTCCTGAATTTGTAGCTATATGCGACTAAACTGATCCAATAATTGTTTATAATATCAGACTATCTATCTATTTATAGATTTCAGTCTTTGATTTAAAGCAGCTATCATGTCTATATCTCTAAAATAACGTTTTGGAATTATTTTCGACTTTATTAAATTTATAACCAAATACCGCCGAGAATCATCACAGAACACTCTAGAAAGCAATTGAAGATAGTTAAATATTTAGTAAAATTTATTGTTTTTATTATGAACTAAAACCTAAAAACAAAAATTTTCCGTTTAAAATAAATAGAAAAAAAGTATATTGGAAACTAAATTCATTGTTTGGTTTGGCAGCACGAGTAGTATATACATATTTAAAACTCGATTGATTATTTTGAATGATGCAGTCTTATATTTACAATTATTGACTGTCTAATGAACTGACTTTCTTGCTACTATATATACCAAATCTATCTTCTGAAGCCTATTATCAGCTGGGAACTAATCACGTCAGCACAATGATTGACTTTTATTTAGCGACTGGCCGAAATAAGAAATGATATTTCAAAATAACGGGTGATTCTAGTAAAGATACTTTTTTCAATAGCCTTTTTTTTGACAGATTACGTGTGAGTCGTATCATGCTGTCATGTTATTTTTGTCTAGTATTGTTTGGCATTTCATAATGGAAAGACTTACGCCTGTACAACGTTTACAAATCGTTCGACTTCATTACGAAAATTCACGTTCTGTAAGGAATATGTTTCGTGCCCTTCGCTCAACTTATGGTCAACATAATCGGCCTACTGAGCGTACTATTCGCAACACCATCACCCATTTAGAGACCCTGCATTCATTATTGGATAATATTCGCCCGAATAGACTACATCCAGCACGCTGTGAAGAAAATATAGCGGCCGTAGCTGAGAGTGTACACGAAGACCGTGTACATTGACGTAACCGTCAATGGCCACCGTTATAGTGCCATGATAACCGACTACTTGATGCCTGAAATTGAAGCTTGTGATCTCGGCGACATTTGGTTTTAGCAAGATGCCGCCACTTCCTACAAATCGCATCAATCAATGAACTTATTGAGAGAACACTTCGGTGAGCACATAATTTCACGTTTTGGCCCGGTCGATTGGCCACCAAGATCGTGTGATATCACACCCTTAGACTTTTTCCTGTGAGGATATGTCTAAAGTTTATGCGGACAAACCCGCTTCGATTCAGCTCGAATCGGGTCGCCCCTGTTACCAGTCGAACGAGTCATGGAAAATTGGACTCAACGGATAGACCATCTGCGACGTAGCAACGGCCAACAATTGATAGACATAATCTTCAAAAAATAGATGCCAAAGAATGTTCTTTCAAAAGATAATAAATATTCCCCATTATTCCCCCATTTGAATTTTCTGTGTATGGAACCTCGAAATGGATTACGCTTTATATTTGAATACATAGTTCGAAGAAAACATAATTGCTCTAAAATTAAACGTGTAATTTTGCAGTTGTTTCTTTGGCCAGAAGGGAAAATATTGTAATTAAAATTGGATTTTTATTTACATTGAATAAATTTAGGCCATTTTAGCTGGAAAAAAATAACATTATTAAACGTGTAATATTTTCCACAAAATTACACAAAAAATTCAGAAACATCATAATTTTGAGCACTCAAATCTATCTGGACAAACTGTTGATGATCCTCAGGATTGAATTAATATGGAATGTACAAAATTTAAAACGCTTATTTCTACAATAATTTAAAAATATTCTGTGTATTTGTATTTCTTAAACATTCTTCTTACATAAACTTCAAATTTAAAACCTTTTACTGCAATAATGATTCCACTGCTTTATGCTTCTGTGGCTCTGAACTAAGTATAGCTAACAAAAAAAAAATACCATAAATACATTTAAAAAATTAGTGTTTTTCTATATACTCACACATACTCACTTACCCTACTGGCAATTACCCATGTGTATTAGTGTACTGTGTCGCTGTGTGCGTGTGAATTTTGTGTCAAACTGTAGAACATTTGTATATTTGTAGTCTGCCATGTAACTTGTATGGTTAATTTTCGTAAAATTTTACTTCATTGTTAAATGAAACGTAGATCGTAAAACATTAAATGTTGCAGCAGAAATTTATTTAAACTATTTTTTTATTCAAATGTAACAAATAAAAAAAAAAAAAGTGACAAGCTGGCAAAAATACGCGAAACGCGTTTATTATTATTAAAAAATAACAACAGTGAAACCTCTCAAAAGTAAAACAATAAAAAGGAATAAAAAATCAAAGAAACAAATGAATTCATAAAAAATTATGAGCAAAAAGTGTGGAAAAAAATCCTATTTTTAAACTGAATTTAAAATGTAAATTGTATTAAAATTGAGAATTTTTTTTATACATTATTTACAAGCAGTGAGAGTGAGTGTGTGTGCTTGAGAAGTAAAATTAAATTTAATACAAATTTTATTACGGAAATACACACAAACACGAACACAGCAACAGTAACTAAATACTAAAAACTAATGTTCGCGTAACGTAGGAAACAGGAAATGTAAAATGAAAATTATGAAATTAAAATTCGGTTTTGAATATTTATGAAATTTGCCAGAAGCAAAAAGCCAAATATCTACTACTACTCGTACAACAACAATAACAGCAAAACAAATAGTTAGCAAATACTATTAAGTACTTTGGCAACACAAAATCAAATTATTAACAATAAAAAGTTTATTGTCTGAAGCATGTAAACTTGTGCAGCTAAAAAGAGTGTTTGTTTTAAAAAATTTTCTCCTTCATGTTTTCTATTTTTAAATGTTCAACAGCTGTTTCAGCAAAGTTTAGTTGCCAGGCTTGTACATTTTTAAACACCATTTTTTACACACACATTGTACTCGTTCTGTTTTCACTTTCATTCATTGAAGTCATTATTGGAAAAATGTTACAACATCACAAAACACTTTTATTTTAGTTATTGTTTTAACAAAGATTTTAATAAATATTTGTTACACCTGCCGCTCTTGCAACACTATTTTAATGGTGCACACACAGCACACTGCACATTAGTCATTAATTCTCTTTTATATTTTGGCCAAGTTTTTGATTATAAAAAAAAAACTATTATGCCTTTAAAATCATATGTGCAGCATATAAGGAATATTATTAACAAGCTCAAAAACAAATTTCAGTATTTCTTAGACAATGTGCAGAAAATGAATAATTTTTAATTGCTGTAGACATTTCTAAACAGACTACGTACAGTGAAATTGGGGTACTTTTAAAGTGTTTAAACAAAGTAGACATTTTGAAAACAACTACTGACAGATTCATAAAATTATGATAATTATGAATTATGATCTTGAGCATGGAAAAACAATGTTACGTGTTTTATTTGAAGATTTTACCAAACAAAAATTTAATGTAAATCTATGCGCATGGATTTCAATATCATTCATTTTAAAATGTTCCTATAATTAGTCCAAGTTAAATAAAAGGTTAGGCACCAAAATCAGCCAACAACTACACAATTTCACTGTATGGCATAATCAAAATTTTTTTTTAAATGGCTACTTCTATCGGAAGCATTCCGAAAAAAATTAAACGAATATCCGAAAAATGGAATTTTTTAAAATTTTGCCCAGAGTTTTCACATTTTTTCAGAGCTGGTATTCCAAGTTTTGAGATTTATGAACATATTGGCTAAAGCTTAAATTTTGATTACGAAAATAGGTCAAATTGAGAACTGCATATACATATATGGTACATGTTATTAAAGAAAGTTAAAGTTAAGGCATCTTTTTGCCCAACAAAGAAAATTAAAAATCTATAATCTCTTGTAACTTTAAAATTCAAAATCTCTGCTTTGTGATTTCATGTATATGATTGAAAATGTAAATTATTGTTTAATTAACAAAAATTTAAATTGATATTTGGTTACTATATGAGATACTAATAAATTGCAAACATTAAACCACTTATTCAAAAACGATTATTAAATTTAACAAACGTTTATTATGACAGATTTGTATATGAAAATTGGCTTAATAAACGTTTGTTAAATTTTATAATCGTTTTTGAATAAGGGGGTTAAAATTTGATAGCGGATCAGTCGCTTAAAGATAACTGATATGTTACCAAACTAATTTCGATTCTGACCCAATGTGCAAGAGTATGTAGTTTAAAAACTTTCAATTTTGAAAATAATTCGTTAGCTCATGAATGCTTCCAGATATCTTATTGAAATTACCCATGATTAGTGGTGAGGTGTTTTTGATATAATTTGTATTTACATGGGCTTATAGTTCAAATGACAGATGGTGGACGGCCACCCAAATCTGCTCAGCCCGGTCCTAAAAATTCAATTTTATATATAGTATAGTATATTAATATTTTCAATTCCCAAGCTTGTCAGCCACCATATACATTTTTGTGATATATTTTGTTTATTTATTTACAGCAAGACTTAACGTAAATGTGTGTCAAATAAAAGTTGATGCATTTTATAATTTTAAAAAGATCTGAATAATATTTTAAGCCTTCAATTGCCTATTCATGATTTTAAAATTTAAATGTGGATATCAATATGTGACCCGGCCCCTATGAAAAGGTGGCTTATGACTCAAAAAAGAAATTGCGAGACACAGCTGTTAAAGATAAACAATGCATTTCGTCAGTTTCTTAGTAGTTTTTCAATCTCTAAATTTTTAGTACACTTCTAAGCAAATTAGGACTTTCTAGTTTTCATTACGTGCAAGAGCGTCTCAAAAACTATCGAAACCAAAAAAAAAGTGAAAAAAATGTTTGAGTCCCATATATCTATTTTATTAAAAAATATTTCACAAAGTTTTCGTAAATTGATTTAAAACAAAAAATGACAAATAAGGCAACCAATTTTCTTAAACAAATCCTGATTTTCAATTCCTGACCTTATTCCAATATTTTTTGTTTACCGTCAGATTTGTATATGTCTGTTTAGTTAAAAAAAAACATTAGTTGGATATTAATTAATTGCATGTGGTAAACACTTTTTGCATATTATCCAACACAAATCAAATAATAATACAAATTATACTAAATAATACACAAACTGCCATTCAGAACAACAATTAAGTAAGTCAATCAGTGGTCATAAGAGTCCAAAAAAAGGAGTTCTATAGTTCCCAAAGCACAAAGCAGAGACCGCAAAAAGCTATTAACGAATCCGAACACACGTCTCATGACAACACAAATGAAGAGAGACAAGTTTTTAACACCAAAAGATGCTTCTACAGCAATTAAACCTATTAGTCGATGGACAGCTAGACGAGCCGTTGTTAAAGTTTGCCACAAAGCACATTAATTCAACAGTAGATGACACAAAACGCATCTAAATTAATTTTCAATCCGACGGTAAAAATCATTGCTGTCGCTGAACTGCCCAGAGAATTCAAAGACTCCGTGTTAAGGATATGTGGATGATTTACATGATGGCACTTCGGAGCACTGCAATGAATCGATGCAATAGTGAAGAAAGGAGACTATTTGAATATTTTGCAAACTGATCTTCGCGTTTTTATATACAAGAGTGTCTATCATGTAGATGAAATTACTTTTCAGATAGTTGGTGAACCAAAGCATATTTTTAAAATCTTAAAAGAATGGCTTAGCGGGCTGAACTTCTTTTTGATGCAGTGGCCAGCAAAAAGTGCTGACCTCAGTCCGAGTTGAGAATTTGTGTTCAATCGTAAAGATATAGTTTGTACAATACTGATTAACTCCAACAAATTTACACGAGCTTTGGCAGGGGCTTCAGCGCGAATGAGAAAGTATTCCAAATATATTAATTGTAAAATTGGTGGACAGAAATCCAAAACGTGTGAAAAGCGTTTTGCGAAATAACAAGCTTTGGACTGAATATTCAAAATACTATTATTCCCTAAAATTTTTGTAGGTGTAAAATTGAGTACGTGCGGTTTTCTTAGAAATTGATACTTTTAGTTTTGAATTAAAAATTATTTTGTTAAATATTTAACAGAAAACAAATGACAAAAAAGATTTTTTAATTTTATTTATTATATGAATTTGTATGCATTAACAAGTGCTCAATGTGCTAACATGTACTCATTTGTGCTCCCCACTGTATATTTTATATCAAGTATGACATTAATCATCAAACAAATATAGTTACAAACATTCTGTTGTACATATTTATGTACATACATACATGTACACATACATTGTTTGACAAATTAAAATTAAAGTTAAAGCAAGAAAGTAAATAAAAAAGGCTGCGCAATAAAATAAACAATTTCAATAAAATAAACAAAAACTATGCGATTTTTCAAGAGCAGAATAAATTTATTTACTTTGTTAAACAATTCCACCCATTTGGCAATTTTACTAATTTCAGAGTGAAAGAGGCGTATTCAACAACAAACATTAAAGTGTATTCTTAAGGTAGAGAGTTGCTAAATGTTAACAACTACAGCAAGTTTGGAATAAATTATTTAAATAAAGAAAATATTCGTAGTAGTTTCATAAACCAAAACATACGTACATATATTACACGTAAAGAAAAAGTCACCTTTGAATTCATATGAGTGTTTTTTTAAACCATCATAATTTGTTGGATTTTATTTGATTTTTGGAAACAGTTTACTACTTAATTGAATATTAAACACATTTGGCAAATATTTACTCAAAAAAGCGTAACCACTCATTTTAGCACAAATTTGTTACAAGAGTTTTGCTAGATTAAACAGCTAAAACTAAATATTTGTTGTGCTTTGGCCTCAATAAGAAAAGTTTTTTTGTTTAATAAATAAACGAGTTTAAGTATATGTTATTTAGTGGTTACGTCTTTTTCGGCAAATAGTGTGCCAAATGTGACCGTACCCTTAAGCTAGATTTACACGATTGAAATTTTCTTCAGAGAACAATTTTGAAGAAAATTTCAATCGTGTAAATCTAGCTTTAGTTTATATTTTAACTTTGTCTAGTAGCTTTAACAATAGCATTAACAGCAACCTTTCCTTTAGCAATTCGTTAAACATTATTCAATTGTTCTTCACCGACTAAAATTTTTCCATTAAATCTAGTTTTATTTAGTTTATTTTATTTTATTTTATTTTATTTTATTTTATTTTATAACTTAACTTATTATTACACTCGTTTAATTGCTAATCCCTATTTCAACCTACAAAACAAACGAAATACAAATGCCCGTACAATTAATTTTCTTTTGTTTATTGTTTTTTTCTACTTTATTTTGACTTTGTATTCTTTATTATGTTGCTCTTATACTCAGTATTTAATTTTTTTTTTTTTTGTTTTTTTTTCAACACACTTCTTTTTCATATTTTGTTTCTACTATTGTCGTTTGACACACATTAGCATGGCTCTATTTGAAAGAAAAAAAAAAACAGAAAACGATTTTGTTATTCCCATTTCTAAGCAAAATTTGTTCAGATCTTAAAGTACGGCCACACTTGCCAAATATTTGCCGAAATTAATTTTGTAATTAATTCTTTTCGCAAACTCGCTGCCAAATCTCTTCCGTCTCTTCTCAATCGTATTGAGGTGAAAACTTTTGCGGGCCACTGCATCAGAAAAAAATTCTGCTCGCTTTAGAGTGCTTTGGGTCACCAGGCAGCTGAAAAATAACTTCAACCACATGACAAACGTTCTTATCTGAGAAATCGGGAAGATGAGTTTGCAAAATAAGCAGATAGTCGTCTTTCCTCATTATTCCTTCTATTCTTTGCAGTGCTCCGAGCTGACACCATGTAAAATAACTCCATATCATGATGTTACTCGCACTGTGCTTCATTGTTTCCTTAACACGGTTTCTTTGAATTCTCTGGGCAGTTCGGCGACAGCAATGTTTACCGTCGGCATGAAAATAATAAAATAATTCATCTGACCAGATTAGACGCTTCCTGTTATCTACTGATCAATTTCTGTGTTATCTGGCAAACTTTAACCGTGCCTTAAGATTTTTTTATCGACAATGTAGGTTTCTATTTCTTTACTACCAATATCGAGAAGGTCTCCATCAATGGGTGGTTTTGCTGTCAATCGGCTAACAGGTATTGCTATAGAAACCTCTTTTGTGTTAAACACTTGTCTCTTTTCATTTGTGTTATCATGAAAATTGCATTCTTGTTTGTTAATAGGTTTGTGGTTTGAGAATAATGGAACGTCTTTCTTGGACTCTCTTTTGCACCACTGATTGACTTACTTTATTTAACATTTATTTATGTCATTGCTAGAATATTTTTTCAATGGCAGTGACAGTTTCTTCATTATTTGTTGGGTAATTTGCAAAAAGTGTTTACCACATGCAGCTCATAATCAAATCATAATACACACAAAACTTTGTTAATTTGTATAATAAAAGGTGGACTGTACCTTTTAAAGATGTAACTATTTAACTTGTTGTTTGACGGGAGGCACAGTTTCTTGTTCCTATGAATAGGAATCGTCACTTTAACATTGCGTTGGCCTAGGAGTGATAAATGGACACATCCTTCAAACTTTGTGACACTGATAGAACTCAAACAATTGTATTGAAAATAATCTATAAATTTTTTTTTTCATTCATTGATAAATTGTTCAGTTTTTGTTACTATTGGTCAAGTTAAGTCATATGTGATTTTTTGCAAGGTGCATTTTCACCCCAAGGAAAAGTATTCCTAATTACGCAACAATAGTGTTTATTTTTGGGAATATATTTATTGTTGTAAAGCAGTTAATTTTAGTAAGAAACATATTTTGGGACCATCCTAATACATACATATACGTATATACGTTCGCACACAGACGGGTTTATTTGAACAAATAGCACATGTTTGTGTGAATGTAGAAGCATTCGTACCATGACCTTGAAATCATTTAACAAATGACTTGTGATTATTGGTTTTCACGTTTTTTTTTCAAAGGAATTTTTCTTTTTATAAACAAAAGCGCACACACAAAGTGTACATTTACTCAGTGCATACGAGTAGTTTGGGAACTATAAGGGGACTAAACACTAGTCTAGTGAAAAGGGTTTATAAGAATTAAATATATGAAAGATATTTTTAAAGTTCGCACAGCGATTGAGAAGCAATGTGCTCTACATTATTTAGATAAATATTCACCCCTATCGTGAATAAAAATTCCACATGAAATTTGTTCCCTTTTATTTTTTTAACATTGAATTTAAATAGGAAAACTGTGAAAAGTGAACAAATTTCACGTGGAATGTGAGATATTTTGCTGAGAAGGACTTTGTGCAATATCCAAAAATATTTGTATAAAAATTTAACAAATCCTTGGAATTCTTTATATGTTCTTGGTCACAGCAAATTGTCAATTTGCCTTCTTGTCGGGATCTAGTTCAAAGTGCCTACAAGGATATCTTCATTATTCACTAATAATATATAATTAATAATTGTAGAGTATTAAGTGATACATTAATTAGAAATTGAATATTGGGATGACGAGGATTGTTTTGTCTTGAAACGATTAAAATTAACTAATATTCCGGAAATTTGCCATTAAGAAAGATTCGGCAAAAGAATAACACACGATTTGTTTGACAATTTTAATTAATTTTTAATGATAATCTGAAACATTGAAACGTAGGTGTAAAAATGTGACTCTAAAATTTAAAAAATTTTAAATTAAAGTTTCTCAAAATTTAATCTACTATTTATTGAAATTATTAAACAAAATTTTTAAAATTCCTAATTTTACAATAATATTTCTCAAGTATTACAATAAGTATATTTAAACAAATTTTATTTAGAATTTACAAAAAGTCTTGCATTTACATATATAAGTATGTTTATGTATATCCGAAAACCATAGGCATGAAATGACATATTTGACGTCGTTGCATAAACTGACTGATGTTATCAAGCCGATACTCTTCTATGGGGTCTCTGGTGGAAAGCACTGAAATACTTCAAAGTGTATGCTTCTCGAGAAGGTCTTGAGGAGAACGGCACTACGTACGACTCCAGCAAAGTTACATTATTAAATTGGATTCCAGTGGATCTTATGGCAGGGTAATGACTTTGAATATGGTCTTAAGACTTGATGGTGTAAGCAATTGGAACATGCCAGTGTTATTAGAAACATGCGAAATCTTCCAGACCCTTCTTTTCGAGAAACGTGACTTTCTACATTTGGAATGGAATTAAGGGGGGTCTGCGCTATGATGCAACGAGTCTCTCCGTTAATAAGGATGGCTCTAAAAAAAAATGAGAGCGATTTGGCGGGGTTGTCTTGATCCATGAATTTGATATAAGGATAACTTTCCGAATCCCAAATGGATGCAGCATTGGCTCAGCTATAACTCAGATTATATCAGGAAGGGATATCCGTATATATACTGATAGTCAAGCTGCAATAAAATTTCTAATAAGAGTATACACAACAACTAGCTTTGTTTAGGAATGCCAGGAATAAGATAGCGTGACATTAGATAATTACAATAACATCAGTGCGTGGACACAGAGATATTACATGCAACTGTATTGCCGATTAACTGGCGAAAAAAAGGCGTCATGCTACCTGACGCTGACTTTGTACGTGGTATCACATTATTCACATGTAAACAGCAAATTGCTAACTTTTACAATGAGATTTCTCAATGAAGTAGGGAACATGAACCTACCTACAATACGAGACTAATTTGGCCAAGATTAAATCGAGAACGCACAGCTTATCTGCTTATATTTGACCATATTTCCATATGAAGAGCTCTTCCGAAAATTACTTCAACACTCATAAATCTCGTATAAATAACGATACCGATACAAAATTTTACACGCAGATTTTGAAAATATCGGTTCATATTTGATCATATCCTCCATATAAGGACCACTACCCAAATACATGTTAATATTAATATGTTTCTTAAATGTAATATTATTATTATATTGTAATTAAACATGGAATATCCTGATATGTATAAAATTCTATGTTCCGAAAATTAAGAAGATCGGCCCATATTTTGTAATTTCTCACACATATATGTATGTATGTACACAGAAAAAAAAATCATGTTTTTTTTCAATTAAACCTCTTATTGATTTTAAAATAATTTTCAATTAAAATTTTAATTGATTCAATTACTTTTTCTGATATTTTCAATTAAATCTCACATTTTTTTTTAATTGATACTATCATTTTGTTTACAGGTCCGATTTCAATTAAATTTTTAATTAATTCCACAAATATTTTAATTGAAACTCATTTTTATTTTTTTTCTGTGTACCACTTCCGAAAAACAAGTTAACCCTCAATAATGTCTAATAAATATCGATATCGAATCAACATTTTATACAGATCAGAAATTGTAATCCAGAAATCAAATTCAGAGCGTATTTGGCAATAGCTCCCAAATTAAGTCCACTGGATACTGGATTTAGAAGTTTTGAGTCCATAATTGGTCCGTTTTTACCATGCCATATAGTACATATAGTATATCTTGTAGATATTGTTATTGAGATCAAATTGAACCAAAAGAAGCATCAACTTATAATCTTACCCTGTTTTACACTCAAGATTATTATGAAAATCAGGCAGACTCTGTAAATTATGGTAAGAATCGGTAATTACATCAATTATAATGGACAAAATTAAATAAAATTTTAAAACATTTAAAGTAAATTATGTTCGTCGTGAAATTGTCTTTCAAACTATATAAAAAATGCTAAACGAATAAGGCTATTTCAGTTTTTTTATTTCTCATTATTTTTAGGTGGAGGATATTGCACTCTAACTCGTTTTATGATATCTTACACTACGATAGAAAGGGGATGAATATTATTTCATGATTAAATGCATGTTACAATAATATTATTAAAATGTAATTGAAAATTGACACGACAGGGAATTGGCCTTTACTCTACTACTTCTCCATATTTTTATAATTTCTGCTATAAAACTGAAGCAGTGGAAGTGTTTACAATTTATTTTGGCATTAAAACTAAATTGTTAAATTAATAACATCGAATAAGAAGACTTTATAAAAACGCCATATTTAGCTACATACATAAAAAAAACTAAATATATAATTACAATACTTATAATATGTTAGTAAGAATATTTAGTTTTACTTTTGACAGTTATGGCATTATGGCGTTTTCTAGGTTTTATAATATAATCAATAATATAATTTTGACAGTTTTTATGCTATTAATTTTCGTTTGAAGTGAAAATTATATATTTGTTTGTATGTTCGACTAATGTATAATTATTTGACTGATTAAAGGAGCCAAATTGAATTCCATTTGAAGTTGCTGAAAAAATGATGGAGTGTATTTTAACATTGAATTTAATTTGCTACTTGTTTAAGTACATTGTTCTAAAGACCTGAATATTTATTATTGAGTTAAGGACAATAAAGAGGCTAAAAAGATTTTTAAAAGTTCTCATGACTGACAATAATTTTTAGCTAATGATGATTTATTTGAAACATTTGTTTGCAGTCATAAAGCTTAAGTTTCACACATGTGTCAAAAATATATATTTTATTTTTTTTTTACCATAAAGTTTCAAAGAAATCTGTTAATAAGATTTTAATGAAAATATTTTTCTTTAAGAAAAAAATACTTTCTAAAATCATTAAGACATGTTTTTTCTAAGTTTCTACTTATTACGTACTTTTGAAATTTTATAAATTATAGCTGAAAAACTATTTTAAATTTCTGAATAGATGTTGGTTCATTAAAAAGTACTTTTATGGTACTTTTACCAAATACTGTTTGAATTCTATAATAATTAATTTGTATAAAGTTTGTATTAATAAACGTAAATTTTACCTAAAAAGAAAAAATTAACGTGGGCCAGGCCACGATGTCGAACGATAATGTTCACTTAGATAAGACTTAAGACACAAACTTTTTCTCGTATCTATTTTTTACTCAATCAAGTTTGTTTATTCCACAATCAAGCTTGTGCCTTAAGTCTTATCTAAGCGAACATTATCGTTTGACATCGTGGGCCAGGTGGTAATATTTTGGTACTTTTTTTGCAAAATATTCGAAATATGTTGGCAATTTTAGTTATAAATATTGAATTTATGGCCATCAGTTTTTTTAACTTATAAGATTAGTAAATAAAGCTTTATGAATATTCAAAAAGAATATTTATATGTTGGTACTTTTTTCCAAAATTTGTATTCCGAAAATCAAAATAATTTTCCTTCACAAAGGATTTAATTAAAAATTTTACAATTTGAATATATGTACTTTTTTATTGGGATTTTTCCAAAAGGTTATTTCGTAAAAGTACCAGAAAAGTACAATTATAAAAGATACCAAATTCTATTTTTTTTTCTAATTGTTGTGGGAATTTGAAATTTTAACAAATAAGAAACTATAGTCGGTCAAGCCTACACAGTAAAAATAGTTTTTTTAGAAATGGGCGCTATATGGACCAAGAGTTAAAGTGATTTTTAGAAAAGAGTTTTATATGACTAACCGATCGTTATAAAATAAAATGACATGACTTTTGTTGAATTTTTTTTTTCGTTACATAAATTAATAAGGATTTATGGTCGGTAAAGTGATTTTCAGAAGTAGGACTTATTTGGTAGCTATGACTAATAATGGAACGAGCATATAATTCAACATAAAATTCTGCTAAATGATTTGTGTATATATAAAACATATTTGTGTTAAAAATTATTTAGACATTATTAAGAGACTTATGCTCTTTAAAGTGGTTTTCGGCAGTATACCTTACATGGGACTATGGTCAATTATGGACCGATCTGCACAAAATTTGTAGATGTCATTGAGCTTCATGTACAACTTAGATGTGACGAAATTTGTTTGGAAATTTACATAAACCAAACCACATTTGCATAAACCCATATTTCAGAAAGATATTTGTATGGGGGCTAGGTGAACAAATGATACAATTTCAACCAATTTCAATCCCTGGGCCAAAAAACTATCATGTTCCAAATTTTATGGAAGTATCTACAAAAGTGCGACCTGTACAATTCGCAGAAGATTTACGAGGACAGCCAGCCACATAGACGGATGGTTGTTGAACAACGGTAAAATAACTCGGGAAGTGATTCTAAGTTGAACGGTATAATTTTAGGTGGCTGTTGGACTTATATTTATTAATCAGCACAAATCCAATTCCTACTTTAGTAGTGTAAGTTACAAATATATATTTTGCAATTGAAGAGAAGTAATGAATAGTTTAATTGAAAAAATTAATTTCATCAATTCAAAAAAGTGCTTTTTCTTTAGGCTAAATTTTACAAACGAAATCTATCAGCCATGTCATAGAATTTAATTCCGTTCGTAAGTGGAATTAATTCCGTTTCTTGCTTCTAAAAAAAAAGTAAAACGAAAATTTTTTTCGGAATTAAACCACTTTTAATTTGCTAAGTCGAATTGTAATTTTAAGCATTTCTAGGTTTCATTTCGAAAAAATTGTTCGTTTTACTTTTTCTATAAAAAAGAAATATATAAATAATAAATAAATATGTATTTTTTTCCACTTACGAATGGAATTAAATTCTATGACATGGCTGATAGATTTCGTTTGAAAAATTAGTAATAATTTAAATAATAAATATTTAAAATTTTCAGGATATTTTAAAAACTTATCAAAAAAGTCATCTTTTAAACAGTAATGAATTAAAGTGATATTAAAGGTATTAAAAATCCCTTCAAAAGTAAAATTTCTAAAAAAAATTTCTTTATTAATGACTGCTTATTTCTCTACAATTACATTTCGTTTTCAATAGAACATTGAAATGTAATTGTGAAACACTGTGGTTTAAACATTTGCCACAAATGTCATAACACATGTCCACTCAACTGATTAGTGCTAAACACAAATCCATAAAACAAAGAGCGACAGGTCAGACAAAATTACACTTGATGTGTACGTTAAACAATATAAAAAATACATACTCATAAAATAAACTGGGAATAAAAACATGAAAGGTAAAATTGGATAGATAGTAAAGTATTCTCCACATGAAAAAATATTAACACTTGTAAGCTTTCTAACTTAAACAATGCCATAAATTGGCAGCAATACATCACTTCATGCTTAAATTATATTATCACTTGATTTTTGTTATTATAGGTGCTACCACTAACATTATTATAGGTTTTATTGTTATTGTCATTATTGTCTGTCATGTCATATTTGCCTAGTTTGTCTGCTGACCCCTTTTCGTATGTCCTTTCGCCCAGCTGTCTACCACATACTTATGAGTAAAATTGTATAAACAATTTATTATGCCAATAAACATATAAAAGACAAAAAATGCAAAAACAGAGTCTTATTTTGTATGTATTTCAAAAATAAAACTATCTAATTTGAATTCAATAAATTATTTGATTAAATACAAGCAATCGCCTTCGTATCAGTTTCCTACTCTTAAATGATTTTGAGTGAAAAACAAAAACTACTCGACCGAGAGAAAAACAATGAAATGAAAAATGAGAGAACACAATAATATAGAGAAAATTAAATAAGAATCAATGTAATCACAATATTTTTTACAAATTCATCAATACATTTAGACAGAGCAAAACAAGTAAGAAAGTATAGTCAGTCAAGCCCGACCATATAATACCATACACCCAGTATATAAGTATATAAAACAGTTTTTCAGAAATGGGCGTAATGAAGCCCATACACGTTTCAATTCAATCGTCAATTGAGTCTTTCAATTGAATTGATTCTTGGCCACACACTTCTTAAACTGAATTGAAAGATTTTCATTCAACTGTCAAATTTATATTTTTTACAACTACAAATTTAAAAATTAAAAACTTTCATGGCTAAAAAAAAAAGAAAAATAATTGCATTAATGGATATTGCAGAATGTCTTAATGATGAAGAAAACGAAAAGCGATGCAGAATTTGGTCAAAAGAATGGTTGAAGAACAAGAAAAAAATTCAAATAAAACTTCGATAAGGGCACTAAACCCAATAGAGCCGGACGACTTTCAAAATTTCACAAGGCTAAATGAAGATGCTTTTCACCAACTTCTAGAAAAGTTAATGTCATTTGTTTTTTGATTTTTTTATTTAAAATTTACTAAAATCCAAAAAGATTTTAAAAATAAACAACTTTTGCTTTGCAAAAGAAAACTACAAACCTAAATTTTGACAGCTAATCAAGAGACTCGAACACACACAGTTTAATCGAATTGAAAGACTTGTTAGTCAACTTGAAAAAATCAAAATCTTTTGATTTTTCTTCAACCAACTCGTCAACTGCCAAACGCTTTGATTTGCACAACAACTGACTCAGTTGTCAATTGAATTGCAACGTGTATGGGCTGCTTTATATGGGAGATATAACCTATTGTGAACCGATCATCCAAAAATTTAGGGTCATGATGTCTGTATATTATTAGTATTATTTGCATTAAACTTTATCTCGAGATAAATACTTTTAAAAGATTTATGGAGCTTAAAGAAAATTACGAAGAGGGTCTTATAATGGGAGTTTCGACTAATTATGGACCGACCATTATAAAATTAGGTGTCATTATTTCTGTATATAAGAAACTTATTTGTGTCAAATTTTATTTGGATACCAACTTTTTTAAGGAATTTTTGATCGTTAAAGTGAATTTCGAAAGTGGGCCTTACGACTAATTATGGACCGATCAAAAAAATTGTACCGTACTATTTATATACATATGAAATATATTTGCGTTAAATATTATTTGGATACCAACATTTTTGAGAGAGTTATGCTCTTTAAAGTGATTTTCGGAAGTGGGCCTTATATGGGAGCTACGAGTAATTATGGACCGATCTGCTCAAAATGTAATTTGGCTTTATTATGATGAAATTTGTTTGCATAATTCAAACATTTATGATTAGTAAACCGCAATTTCGGGAGGACATTTGTATGGGGGCTAGGTGAAATAATGGACCAATTTCGACCAGTTTCAATCTCATCCATCCTAGGGCCGAAAAAATATCACGTACCAAATTGTATCGAAATATCTTCAAAATTGCGACCTGTACTCTGCGCACAAGCTTTACATGTACAGCCAGCCAGCCAGACGGACGGATGGACGCACGTCTTTCCATCGACTCAGAAAGCAATTCTTTAAGGTGGGTGTAGGACCAATGTTTCTGTGCGTCACAAACATCAGCACAAATCCAATATATCCTCCCCACTATGGTGGTGTAGGGTATAAACACAAAAACACAAATTAGAAAAAAGCTACCAACCAAACAACCAATAAAATGTTTATTAAAGACTAGAATGATTCAAATGTGTCGTATTTTGTTAGAAAAGCTCTGATGGAAATATTTATTTGTCTGTTTAACTTAAAGTGAATGATAAATAAACTGTTTATTTATTTTGGAAGAAAATAATTTAAGCCCTAGAAGGTACTTTCCTTAGACAATAATATGTTTGGCAATATTGTATAGGTAGTTATTTAGGAATCCACTCAATTATAATCTGCTTATGTTAGATGGATCTCATCATTCGAATCGATAAATTAGAGAATAGTTTAAAAATGCATTTTATCTCATGACCATGGCTTTCGAAAATTATTATTCCAACCTCTTGTGAACGCACTAGTCAGGCGAGTAATATTGATACTTGAAACTAATATGTGTATCGATAACGACATTTATACCAGTTATTTTATTTTTCAGATCCCTTATTTATTATGGAACAATCGTCCTTAAATATTGTACCGTAATTTCTGTATATTTGAGACTTATTTTCGTTTATCTTTATCTCAATAACGATATTTGCAAGAATTTAATGGGTATTCTAGTTATTCTCGGGAGCTATAGCCTCTATATATAATTACAGATTAACCAAAACTTTTTACATACACTGAATTAATTTTGTATGAATACTGGCAAGACATTTGTATGGTGGCTAAGAGAAATCGTGCATCGATTATTAACATTTTCAACTGGACTTGTCCTTTTATAAAGAAACTTAAGTGTGCAATATTTTATGAAGAAAATATCAAAAAATATCTGAATAATATTGAGGGTGTGTGAAACTTTTATCTATAATTCGGATTCTACTAGACCCATCTCACCCATTTTCAAAACCAAATATTTCGGTGAAACAACGAATGTTCGGTAAAAATTTCATTGTTCTATTTCTTTTTTTGAAGCTCGTGCTTTTAAAATACGGACAGACGAACAGACATGTCTAGATTGTCTTAGGGCCATTATTACAACTTGTTCTTAATAGTAAAAGGTAACTTTAATTAAAGTAAGGAATAAAGTGACCATTAAAATTGTTCGTTCCTTGTAAAATAAAATAATTTTTTTCTACAATATGGCAATACAATAAATATTTGTTTGTGAAAAATATTCAAATTCAACAGTCAACTTTGAGGCTGACTGTATTCAAAAATATTCACCAGGTTATTAATATAAAACAAACGTCTGCTTTCCATTTTTGTTTATCAAATTATTTATAGGCAAAACAAAATTAAAATTAATTTATTTTTCATGAAGTTGACATTTTTTCCAGAACATATGACAACTTCAAATACATAAAGCTCACTATAAAATTTAAAGATAAGACGATCTTCCCTTTAGCTTATCGGTCGGTTTTAGATTAAAGTAAACTTAAAATAACCAAATACTTCTTATCTGTTCGATAACATCAAACCTTTAACTATTGCCAAGTTATATTAATGGGCCTTAAAATCTTATAAGGATCCATAAAATATAAACTTTTTTCTTCTATGTATTTACAACAGTGATGGAAAATGAGTTTTTGGATTTTGTACCAACTATATAAATAAAATGTACTTTTTAGACCTCCACGGTATTATTTTTAATATTTGTTAAATAATAATAAAGCTTAAGCCCAAACTTACTTTATCAAAAATTCGATATATCTTATTTTTTACATATTTTATACATATAACGAATGCTTAAACAAATTTATACTCGTCTGGTATTGATTTATTGCAAGTGATAAAAAAAGAATACGATGTACAACTTCTTTAAAGAATCTTGATCTCTAATGATAAATGCTACCAGATAAAGCGTTTGTCCACGATATGCAACTAGTGTTCCAAGAAGAAAAAAAGGCAAACAAACAGAATTCGTTTCGTAATAAAATGTTTCCTGTAAATAAACTTTATTTGAGATTTGTCTGTATTTGTTTAAATATAGAGTTAGAGGGCCACTTCTGAATCTTTAAGAATATTATTTGCGTTCATCTAAAATATTCTTATTTATAAAGTAACGGATTATTTGAATAAATAATCGTTATTTCAAGAAGAGAAGAAATAAAAGATAAACTTCTAACGATTTTGCAATCCTGACTAAACATTTTAAGCTTTAGTTTTTTTAGATTTTAATAAAATCTCTTTGGCACCAGAGCCGCTGCCACTCAAACAACAACAGTTTCTGATAATTATTAGTTTTCTTCTATCCATCATAATTAATATTTATCACAGTGCCCTCCTTCGGTGGTATAGCATTCAAACGCCACCGACGTAAAATAATTAAATAAAGGCTACAAAATCAAACTTTAACATTAATAATGCGCCTACTCACCAATAGAGGCGCTGCAATTCTGCACTAAAAACAAACATAAGGCGCAATTGCAGAGCTGTGATATAAAAAGCTTTCTTCTTTCACCACCTTTACTTCTTCAATACATTCCTTTTCCAAAGAAAGTAGCGCAAATATATACGGGCATTTTAATTGCCTGAGTATTACTTCTCTTTAAAAAAAAACTAACTTAAAAGATACATACATATATTTATATATTTCATCTTGAATATCAAATTCTGATGCAGCAGTATTTTGAAATTGTACCAAATGACTCGTGGTAGTATTGTACCATAATGTAATGTAATTGTACCATGTTTGCCAACACTGATGTACAATATTTCGATGTGTTACAAACGGAATGACAAACATAGTATATACCCCATTTTTTTGGTGATGGGTATAAAACGAAAATCAATCCAGATTTTTACATTCCTATTACAATGACATTAACCACAATATTGCAAATATATATAAAATCAAAAACATTTCCACTCCAGATCCTTTGCGTTCATTCATTTTCAATGTTACAAAGAAAAAAATTGAAAAACATGTAACTTTGTTAATTCTTACTGTCTGTCAGCTACTGAGGATCTTTTAGTAAACATATACTATTAAGCTTTCTATGAATCCCTTTAATAGTAATGAGTTAATGGCCGCAATTTTACGAAACGTATTAATGGGCACGGAAACAAAAATTAGAACTTATTTCAAAACATCATTGAAATACAAAAGTACTACTTAAAAATAAAGAACTTTTTTTATCTCTTATCTGCATAAACAAGCGTATACTTGTTGTGATTGTCAAATATAATAATTATACGCATAGATGGTCAATGCAAAAAATCCAAAAGCAAGTAAAATACTTTAATTTCAATGAATTCAAGAACAAAATATTTTTTTGAAACCCTGACTCATTCTATAACTTCTGTTGCTAAATCCGATTGCTAAATGTTTGCTCACTGTTGGCATTTTGTCATATAATCCATGAATATTTTTTTTTTTTTTTGTATTATTTGCAATTCTTGCAAAAAACTTGTAAAGTCTAACTCGAAACTTATTTAAAACGAACTCGGAATCAACTTCTTGATAAAAAAAAACGCAAATTTTTATTAGCCCACTGTAAACTTTGTTTGATATTTTCATTCAATATCAAGAGTATGTTACCACGAGACAGTTATATTTGTTGAAACGAGCACTTAAAACGGGGTTATTCAACAAGAACTTTGTTTTCCAACAGGATCATTTTGAAATAACATGAAAGTTTTGACATCTTACTTGTTAACATGCCAGTAGTAGAAACTTTTTATAATTGTTAAATTTAATTGAATTGAATTGAATGAAAATAGTGAATCTGTAAAGGCTACAATTCGTAGTATTTTTAATTTACATAATGGTTTTGCTGAGACCGCTATTAATAATTTGATCTATATATTTGAGGCGCACTAGATGATGTGGCAACTTCTGCAAGTTTTCGTGAAGGGTCGTGAAAATATTGCAGCCGTGAGTCGTAATATTGAAGAAGATACGTGTTTATCACTTAGTTGACTTTCTCAACAATAAGGGCTATCCACAATTTGAACGCAATTTAAGGTGCAACTGGTGCATGAAACGAAGCCGGCCAAATATTCGCTTGGCCATAGACTCCCTGAATTCACATTCAAAAACAACCATTTGCTTGTTTTCTTTTTTCTGGATATATCAAGCAGTTTAGTGAGTTACCTTTGCATGCTAAATAGTTCACTTTAATGCATTTTGTGGTTAGAGGCGTAATTGGGTCGGTTTTTTCTTTTAAATTTGACTGGAAATGTTTTTATAGTAAATGGATCCCGATAACAAAAAATGCAAACAACTACATCATGGACATGTGGTGTCACATGTCATACAGCCACCGAAACTATAAATTTATTGCAAATCAAATTTCACCACTATCAGCTGTTAACTGGATGTTACAAATCGTCACTTAAAATTCCCAAAGACGTAACCCTCATTATCATAATTTTACAGGAGAAGCAAAAAAACATTATAAAATGTTATAAAATAAAACTGTTTAATTTCTTCACATCTTGTCTTAATATGTATATAGATGACAAACTTATTTCTGTAAAAAAAATGTGGGTTAAGTCTTTTGTGTTTTATGAAAACGTTTAAATGATGTTACGTCTTTTTCCATTTCTTGAATAAAATCGTTAGTTTGGAACGTAGAAGCTTAAAATTTTTAGGAGCATTTTATTTTGGCCTTGTGTTTCAGATTCAATCAAAAATCGAATTTTGATTTTTTGAGGGTTACATCTTTGGACATTTCAGGTGACGAAATAGAGTTTATATAGAGCTAATAGAATCGATTACAGCCCTAAAATTTAAAATCAGTGATTATTTTGATGGGCATCTGCCGGATATCATTATTAATTTATTATTGTTTATAGTATATTATATATTTTTCCAATTCAAATAATATTTGAATGATTTTCATATAAATTCTAATGCTAAAGTATAATTAAAACACAAAATTTGTTCAGTTTAAATTTTTAATTGAAAATTGGAGTTGGAGTCAATCACCCAAATAGTTTAAAAGGACATTTTAAACATATTATCACATATAATTGGCCTCATTTTTAAATCTGACTGCTTTTCGAGCCAATCCCGTGAAAAGAAAGGAAACATATAAAATCAATTGCTAAACTTGTAATACAATACTCGTACTATATAGTACATGTTTCTTTACCCTGTAGACTTTAAACAAAAAAAAATCAATAAAAACAAAATTAGAAAACAATTGACAAATTTTAAACAGCAATAATAAAGCAAAAACTACAACACAAACAATACGACAGCAGTCCAAATCCAATATTAACAATATAAATGCTGTATTATTATTATATTTTTTTCTTTTTAGTTTGTATGTATTTGTCTTTTAAACAACAAATACACATGCAAACAAATTGTTAACAAAAAAAAAAACATATACTCGTAAACACATATTAACAAATACACACAAATTACTATAAAATTGTTGTTTAGTGTTCAACATTTAAACATACATAAATATTATTTATTTATAAATTTGTATTTATTGTTTATATATATGGTACGTATACATATATGAATACCCTGCAATGTTAAGTGAAACAATTTGCCAACTTTGCATTACTTATTTAACATAATATTCAATATAATACTTGCAATCAGTTGGAACTAACATTGAGTTCACTGTTACTGTTAAACAAGTTACTATGATAGTTCATACTATTCGTTGTTACAATTATTCATCTTTATACACTAGTGATTCTACTAGCGATTGGTAGTGCAGAGCATGACAATGGTGTGTATTTAGAAGATAGCATATGCATTAACGCTGAACTTGGTTGGCAAACAAATACAATTGTACTTTATTTGATACATATCAAATACACTTCGTACAGTGGTACTATCAGGAAACATTTGGTACAATTTCGAAATACTGTTGCACCAAAATTTAGTATTCCAAAAGGAAAAGATAAATATATGATATATGTTACCATTTGTTTAATAGTACAACAAGCCGACGAGATGATTTTCATTAAATTTTATGAACCTATTTTAACCGATATTTAACCGGGGTATACTGTATCACAACAAGAGACTGTTAATTGAAATATCGAACCATTATTAAACTATTTTGAGACAGAATCCAAAAACTAAAGCTTAACATTTAGTTAATCAGAATTTCAAAAAATGTAAAAGCTAATCCTTCTATTTCTTAAATATATTCCTAAATTAATGAAGCTAATAATTTTAGAAATGCAATCGAAGAATGTAAGAATGAATATATATTTTTTTTATCAAGGTTAAATTTTCGAAAAAAGCCCTATATTTCATAAATAAGAATGTTAAACGTGATAATAATAAACTAAAATCATATTCTAAAATATTCAGAAATGGCTATCTAAATATATATTTAAACAAATGCAGACAAATCCCGATATAACGAACAATATATTCTAAATATCCTAGATATACGAAAAACATTTTTGTTTCTCCTCCTTTCCTTTATCTGGTAGAATTTTCTAATAGAGACCAGTTTTGTAGCTTTTTAAATATAACCAGGTGTTAGATTGTAATTATTTTAAGTGCTCCACCAAGTCCCCACGGTATGATAATTTCTATTCTGATTCTTTAAAAAGCTTCAACGTATACATTTTTATCTCTTGCAATAAATCCAGCATTATAAACTGAAATATTGTATGTTTTAATACCAAACCTCTATTTCAATAAGACTTCGACGATTTTTTGAGACATTCTTGACCTCCTGATATAATTGTCAAGGCTTAAGTCGGTTTTACTGACTTTTTTCAAATCACTTTCAAAATTTTATAACTAAAAGAGTTTTAAATTCTGATTAAAAAAAATTTTGGCGACCACGCCTACTTTCTAGTGGGCGAGGATCCAAAGTTTGTAATATATTGAGCTAAACCTTGAAAACTGCATTTCTTTATTAGAATACAGGAAATCTGTACTATGAGAAGCCGGTATTATGTATAGCATAAAGGAGAAAAAAATCCTTTCCTGTATACAAAATTTAAAAAAGATCTTAATATCTTATAATTCTGTGATTACCCTGCATATAATATTGCTCTACTTGATCCATTTTATATGAAATGGACTACTTACAACATGGTCCAATGTAATGCAGTCATGCAGAGTTTGTAGTTAAACGACATGGTTTCGTGTTAACACGATTGCATATTGAGTTGTTGTTGTTTGAAACAAACACATTTTTCAAGTGTCGAAAGAAGCGCTCAAGTGCCTTGGTTTTTTAAAACGGTGTAGAAAATACTTCACTCCATCTGATCTTCTTACTATTTACACCACCTATATTCGACCGAAAATGGAATACAACTCTCATGTATGGGCCGGTGCTTCGAAGTCTATTTTGGAGTTACTCGACCGCGTACAGGAGAGGGCGAAGATGCTTATCGGTGACAGTAGGGTATCCAACTCTATTGATTCATTGGAGCATCGTCGCAATGTGGCTTGTTTTTCACTATTCTTTCGATACTATAATGGAATGTGTTCTGTTGAAATTAGGGAACTTGTTCCTGAAACACGTAGTTTTTTGCATAATACACGTTCTTCAGTCAGGGCCCATTCATTCATGGTCGACTGGACAGTGAATTGCACATTACATTACAGTGCAAATTCGTTCTTTAGCCGTACTGTCCGTATGTGGCATAAACTACCAGCAGAAGTATTCCCTGCCACTTTCAATATTGGAAAATTCAAGTCAAATGTTCACAAACACTACTCCCTCTATCCTCCCTCCCATAACCTAGTTCCAACACAACAATGCATTGCATAAGTAGGGGTCATCCCCTGAGTGCTGATCCACGAAAAAAAAAACTAACCCTCTTGAGTACTCCATGGAGTAGAAGCATGGAGTAGTTTTAGGACTACTCCGATGGGTTATATGGTCCAATCCTAGGATATCGCAATGTTAAATCGACCACCTTTTTTTCATATATTTGGAGTAGTTTTGAAATACACCTACTCCTCTTTGGACTAGTCTTTACATGCATGTATGGACTAGTCGCGACACATGTTATACCTTAAATTAAACATTAGTATCTTGGCTATTTATATTAATAAACTAAAATAACACTTATTTAGAATTTTTTTAAATTTTTTAGATATTAAAAACAATTTGGGTCAAGAAATATTATTTTCCGATTTAACCATATTTTATATTCATGATTTTAATTTTTTTTTATTGCTTTTATCTTATTGTTATTGTTTTTTTTTCTGGAAGTCTAAAGTACATTTTATTTTAATAGTTGGTAGAAAATCCAAAAGACCATTTTCCACTCTTGATATATGATATAAATAACTGTACCATGATCTGCTGGTTATATCTAAATTTTGGCATATGTGCGGTACAAACTGACTCATATACCAAGTCTCACGCACACATTTTCACCGCAAATACCACTCAGTTTTCACGTGCAAAGACATTATACAATATTTTCTGATTTATACTGATACATTTCAAAGGAAATACAACATGTCAATAAATATAAATGTTGGTTTATTCTTCTTCCACTTCTCTGTTTTGATTTTGTTTTTATTTCTCTGTGCCGTTTTTATTCTAATACCTAAATCAAGACCCATATTCAACACACATGTTGGGGCTAAAGATAGAGAGTGGTGTGGCCCCCTTCTCTACGAATAAGACTTACAAAATTGTTTTAACGCATGTTTGTTGTTCAACAGATGCACGCACATACAATAATTTAAATAACAGCAAAGAAAAAAAAGTTTAAGCCACAAGGATTAAAACTCATATGGGGGAACATTAAATTTTATATTTTTATCAAAGGCAAAATAAATAAAGATGTTCAAATTATGTATCAGCAATTTAATTTCAAATTATGTTTATTTAATATGAAGTTAACAATATAAATAATGAGATTATTTATAAAGTGCATAGTGTGTTTATGACTTGTAGAAGGTACAAAAAATTTGCGAGAGTGACGGAAGTGAAATTTTGTGTAACTTTAATGTGTTTTACATATTCTTGTTAATTTATATTTATACTTACTTATAATTCAAATAGGTGTAAAATATTCAATAAAAATTTAATTTGTTCAATTTCTGAACCTTAGGGCTGTCATTCAAGTAGATGCCCTAGAAATAGATATTTGGAATTTCTTAGAGGGTTCATGATAAAGACAAATATATTTCTATATAAAACTTTAAACTTTATTTTTGAGTCGAAAAATTGTGGAATTTCCCACCACTGGACAGTTGGACTGTATTTAAAATGTTAGTGGTAGTTTAGGTTCCATTCATTTTAAACGGATGGCTACAATTTTTTCTGAAATCTGAACTCTTTTTTGTAATTCGCAGGTGTAACAAATATTATTATTTGCTTCGGTATCAATTTTAGGTTAAACATCTTCTCAACAATTTGTCTGGGAGTTATCAACCAAATCCTTAATAGCTTATTAGTATCAGAAGGACGAATCTAGTTTTTGTGATTCACTATTTGCATATTAAATTTACGAATGAATTGCAATTGTAACAATTGTCAAAGCTGCTATTACTAATATCTCAACAAAAACAATGTCAATATGCCCCTATTGGAAAATAAAGATCATGTTGAAAAATTCCGTCTATTATATAAAGAGTGATTCCTTAAGAGCTTTTGAATTTGATTTAAAAATACACAAACAATTTACAGTAATGTATGAAATCCTTATTAATCCACAATTATTGTCTTAAACTTTTCTTTCAAACTAACCACGAAGGCAGTTTAAATAAATCACTAGTATTGTCTTAAACTTTCTTTATAAAATAACCACGATGGCAGTTTAAATAAATCACGATTACTGTCTTATACCTTTCAATTAAAATAGTCCAAGACTATTGTCTTAAACCTTGTTTATAAACTAACCACGATGACAGTTTAAATAAATGACGATTACTCTTGTAAACTTTTGTTTTAAAATTACCACGATGACAGTTTAAATAAATTACAATTACTCTTGTAAACTTTTCTTATAAAATTACCACGATGACAGTTTAAATAAATTACGATTACTATTGTAAACTTTTCTTTTAAAATTACCACAATGGCAGTTTCACGATTACTATTGTAAATATTTCTTTTAAAATTACCACAATGTAAGTTTAATTAATCCTCGATTACTATTGTAAACTTTTCTTTTAAAATTATTATGATGGCAGTTTAAGAAATCAAAGATTACTGTTGTAAACTTTACTTTTAAAATTAATCCACAATTACTATTGTAAACTTTTCTATTAAAATTACCACGATGGCAGTTTAACTAAACCACGATTACGCTTGTAAACTTTTCTTTTACAATTACCACAATGACAGTTTAACTAAACCACGATTATTGTCTTAAACCTTTCTTATAAACGGTCTATATAATTCAACGTTTAAAGAGAAATTCATGTAAATGCTGAACGCGGTATACTATGGTTTCATACGCTGCGTCCAATTTTGGCATACTCTCTTCAACATACCGGTTAAATCTAGGCGCCCAACTGACCGCGTGCTCAGTGGCATGTGGCAACGTAGCGAAACACACCGGGTTTAGCTAGAAATTAATAAATATGGTTGCAGGTAATTGTTAAAGTAAAGATTAAAGATAAACATTAAAGATAAGAGTTGGCTAGTTGAATTATAAGTTGTTTGGTCCAGAAATAACAGGCATTAAGTGTTAGAAATTGATACGATGATTTATAAACCGTTTGTGAGCTAATATATAGCTGTAGCAAAGTTTGAATAAGTTTAGGAAACTATTTTTGGTTACCATTTAAAAACTTTTACTTGTTCTTCTGTAAAATCTATAAGTTAAGTCCCTTTTCAAATGCATATATCGCACCCTAAATACAAAAGGGTTACAACTCAAAATACTAAAATTTTCAGTAGAGACAAAACACTTCATTGTGCACAAGCAACACAGTTAACATAAAAATAGACATTCCCATGACAGCCGGTTCTACACACCGGAATGACCCGGTAACAACAACAACATATTTTTCCAGTTAAAGAAGACAGCGATGTTAAAGAAATTTTTGCTGTAGTTGGAAATGTGTACTCTGAATTAATTTATGGAAAAAAGTCAGTTTTGGAAAATTTTGAGTTGCGACCCTTTTGAATTTAGGGTGCGATATGTGGAGATATAAATACATATCATAGATATAATGATACAATACTATCTATGACGTCTGTCAGGTGATTTAATAAATATTAATTTTACTTATGTAATTAAAGCAACTTTCATTAATATATGTACATATGTATGTATGTAATAACTATTATTGTTTTCAATACAAATCATTAATTACAACAATAAAAATAACTACAACTAATCTAAAACGAAAGTGTGTGTGTGTGTGTGTGTGTATAGTAGGGGCAACCATACGACAAAGGATTCCTACAATTAATAACACCAAAAGCGGTAGGTAAAAGTGAAAATATTTCATAACAACAAAAAATGAAATATGAAAAATTAAAATTGCAACGTAAGAACAAATTAATTAATTATTTTTCAAAAAACTGCAGCTGTAATATAAAGGGAATACATGCATGTATGTGCATACATATGTAAATTATGGAAATACTGTTTAAATACTGTTTTGCCATAAACATTCCCTTGGTTAACTTCAGTTTTCAACGGAAAATAACCAAACTAAAAAACTCTTTCATTTACACAAATTGGCACTTTGTAATCAAATATTTATTATTTTAGTTTTTATTATTTATTGCAAAAAAAAAAATTACTATTGGCTGCATTTGTTAATATGTATTATAGTTTGTATTTGTGTTATTTTTTAAAGTTTCATTTGTAACTAAATTGATTTTTCGAAAAAAGCATGTTGTTGATCAAAATTTTAAAATTTATTTTCATTTTTGTTTTCACTATTTTTTTAATTTAATTTAACAGCTTCTGTGATGTGTTATTGATTTGTCTTTGAAAGTATTTAAACAGATGAAATTGTGTCTTTAAACCATCATTCATATTTGTTTGTTACTTATTTGAATGAAGTTGAAATGTAAAAAATTTTATACATAAAGTTTACAAATAAAAAAAAAACAAACACGAAGTGTATGAGAACTGCAAATGTTGGCTGTTATCATTTCAAAGTTATTACATTAGATACATCTCAAGCAAATCATCATTAAGATTTAAGCGAAATACACTCTCAGAAAGGAAGAGCATTGTAATGGCATTGTAACACATTTAAGGTAGACGTCAAGCAAGACATTGTGATTATCAAAGAGTTTCGGCCAAGTCGATTACAGTTATACCCTCCAACTAGAGTTTAGTAATTATAACTATATATAGTAGTTGTAAGCAAACTTTTAGAATTATTGTTCAAATATGCATGTGCGCTTCAATGTTGGTAAGGAACTAGTTATTAGGGTTTCTTTTCTTAACCATATAAAAACAGTTTGTCGCATATGCATGACAGCGCTGAGTAAATTAATAGTCATCTTAATATACTAGTTACGTAACCGGTTACATGTGGCTAAAGACCAGTTCTCGATTTTATATTTGATGTAAAAAAAAAAAAACATTAGCATGCTAATATCTTTTTACCAGTCCAAGTTCTTGTACATTATGTTAAACAGAACTGTTGTTCCAACATCTCGTAACTATTCAGATAGTTAATTGAAAATTTCTGAATATTGTGTGGCAGTATTGAGTGATCCAGTATTTCTGGTCAATGTATCAATTTATCAGTAATGCCTAAACAATTGGCTAACCCCAATTTATGTACATATTTTCAGGATTTGATGCGTATTTGCTCCTTGAGAGAACTTAAATGGTTAGTTTTTACATTACTGTTAATTATGTGCAAAGTCAAATGCCACTTTATTGTCTCTAAATAATAAATATTTTGTTACACTAGAAAAATATACTGAAAAGTCAATTGTAAATAAGTGTGTTCTTGTAATGTGAATTACACCTAATTCTGTTTTTACACGGTAATTGGTTTGTGTAAAAAAAAACCGTGTAAAAAAAGGCACTGGTCTTATGCTTATATGCTTATCGTATCGTATCTTCTAAAATCGATTGATATTAGTGCAAAATAATGATTTTTTAAAAACAACTAATCAGGTTTATAGTATTAAATCACATATTGTATACAATGTGTTTTTACACCAAAGGTGATCAAAATTAAAAAGCTTATGTATTGGTGAGAAAAAGAGACATATTTAAAGTTACAGTAAAACGAACAGTTTTTATAAAATAGTAAACGTAAAAAATTGTTGTGGTTAAAAAAATATTAAAAAATTATTTCGCTTCGTTTGTATTTTTAACTTATATTTTGTAACTTCAACTTTAAAGGTGGCTTTAAAAAGATCAAGAAACGGTTCAAGGCATCAAAATATTTAAACCTATCTTGAAAATTAAAAAAAAGTGTTTCCCAGTGACCTTTAAATGTTTTATAACACAAAAGGCATTGAGAATTACCAAATGCATTTTTGATTACAAAAAATTCTCGTAATGGTACCATAATTTTTTTACGTACTGTATTGAAAAAACAAACAAAGCATCCGCTAAGCATGTGTACCATTTGCCATGTGAAAGACAATTGACAAGTAGTGGGTTGGGCAAATAAGCAATTGCACTATGAAATGATCATCTCTGTTTTACACAAGCATAGTTATTAAAGAAACAATATATAAGCACTCTAAGCTTAAAAGTAATGTAAAAAAAAATTATGTATGACAATGTAATTTGATTGTATGCACTAAAAGGGAATTCCCCTAAATTTGTGCTATTTACAATTCCTCTAACCAGCAAATTTGCTTGTATCCACAAAAAGGGAATTCCCCTAAATTTGTGATATGAACATATTTCGCAAAAATTAAATTTAACTAAAAAAAATTTAGGCCCAAAATAATTTAAATCGTGCTAAATTGTAAAAAAAAAAAACGTGTAAAAAATGTAAAATTTGTTAATTTTCTAACCGTGTTATATCAAAATCGTTTAAAAAAAAGTCAGTGTAAAAACAGAATATGGAGTCAATTGATTTCCATTTAGAAGCGATAAGTGAGTTCACAACTTTGCAAAACTGCCGCGAATCTATTACTGTAATGTATCGTAAACATTAGAGTTGGAAATTGATACAAATTAACAAGCATTCTTAAGCTACATTTACACGATTGAAATGTTCTTCAAAATTACTCTTCAAAATGCTTCAAACTCGTGTAAACAGAAAAAAAACAGCAAAAAATTCTTCAAAATTTATTTATTTAATAACTATTAATAACTATTAAATAAATAAATTTTGAAGAAATTTCTCTGTTTACACGAGTTTGAAGCATTTTGAAGAGCAATTTTGAAGAACATTTCAATCGTGTAAATGTAGCATTACTAAACTAGTTTTACGACTGATTGCTTTTAAATAAATACCTTTATATAAATGGAATGGAGTACACGTTCGAACGTGTCATTATCATTGCAAAGGCAAATTGATACATTTTTAAAAGCTGCGAGTTACCACTGCACATATACCTGGCATACAAATAACGTTTCCAGTTTTCACCCTTTATGTGAAAGTTCATGTGCTAGTCTCCAAATTCTTATAAGAGACCTTATACTTCAACATGTCGTTGTCAATGGAAACTGGAAATTAATGTCATATTCATTCTGTAACATACATATCATAAAGCTAGCCACAAGACTGACTCTTTATACATATATAGAAACCGCTTCTACCTGTTATAATCATACTGACAAGGCTGGCTTCTTGTCCGTTCTAATCAAAACACTTTATATAAAAGTGACTTGATTCTATTACATGTCGTAATCATTGTAAGAGATAATTGATACAATTTATATACCCTGTAATATGTTACAGAACTAATCACACGACAAGATTTTAAATACATGCAACTTACACGTTTTAGATATTCTGGTGCGTATTACTGACACAGAAATCTAACAGATTCCTTAAGGATACAGACCTGTAACCCTTTATATGAACGCTACCAGTCTCTTTAACATTTCGTAAACATTGTAAACTTTTAAGACATTATAAACGATTTACACGACTGGTTCCTTGGGTAACCATGTCCCTATATATAAAAATAATTATCCGTTTAACATATTTAGATCAAAAGGCCACTTTTTGCAAGAATCGACACTATTTTTCCACAACGAACTTTTATTAACAACTGTCATATTGCAAACGAGTCATAATTAACAAAGTGTAAAGATCCAAATATATTAATAAATGCAGCATGTTCTCTATGTGCCAACTACTGATCTAAATCCTTCCTAGCACACAGTGTGTTGCCTCTCTGTTGTTTTCACTGAATATGTGATTGCTAACTTTGCACTGTGTGTGTTTCTGAAAGTATACACAATCAAATTAAGTCAAATGTTTGCCAACCACTGGTTCAAAAGCTGTTTTCTAAATAACAAAATGTCTCTGAAAGTAGATTTATAATAATATCAAAACTTAGCTGATGTGTGCAATCATCAAATCACAAAAATCATTTGCATCCCTCAAACAAATCAAAACATTCTAAATCATGGCTTAAATGTTGTCGTTAACAAACAAAACTTATTAACTACTGCAGCTTGAAAAAGCATTTTAGAAACCATGAATATTTTAACAAAATAAAATACACCCAGTTTTTATAACAAACTAAAATCAAACCGCTTTAAAATTAATGCCTTAATTTTTAAGAATACTTGCATACATTGATTTTTATTATTTTATTACTATGTTTAAGTAAATGCGTCCATATTTTTAAAATATTTGTCTGTCTTCTGTTTTTTCTTTCTTCTTTGTTTCTTTTTTGTAAAAAAAAAAAATACATTTTGTGTTAAACAACTGCAACCCACATTTAAAATAAAAAATAAATTACTTCCACCACCCACCAACTACAAACAAACACACTGTAATAAAAAAAATCAAAAAAAATTATAAAAAAAAACACCATCACTTCTATAAACCACTTGCAAATCACCAAAAAATTATTTTATATAAAATCAAATACAAAATATGCCAACAAAAAAATCCGAAATGTAAAAAAATTACAGGATATTACAAGTGAGATACCTCCACTGCAGCCAGTCTGCACTGAGGAAGTTATTATCAACTGTCGTCAGCAGCAGCATACCATACAACAAGCACTGCATCAACAGCAGCAGCAGCAGCAGCAACAACAACAACTACATAATCAGCAATCGCAACAACAGCCGCAACAGCTGCATCAACAACAACATCTCTATCAAAAACGTTCACAATCGACCGCAACAACAAAATCATCTGCAATTAGCACAGCAACTACAGCAAAATCCGTTTTACAGCAAACCAACCATCAACAACAACAACAACAACAGCTGCAGCAGCAACAAAATAATCAAAAAATTATCACTCGATCACAATCATCAAAAGTTATACAAGACTTTCAGCATCATCACGCTTTCCATCAACTAAAACAACAACAATCTTTGCCCACACCCCTACACGGCAATGTTGGTGCTTCCCCCAATGTCCACAATCATTCCAAATCCGTCTCGATTTTGGTGTATAAAACATTGAACACGGTCTTCAAGAGCAGCCGCAAAATCATTGTGCGCGTTTGTGAGGTGGCCAGTGTCAAGAAGAATTTCAACATGTTTAAATTCAATAAAGCATCGCAACAAACACGTGCCGATGCCAGGGCCAATGCGTGTACGGGCCACGATCAGTTTGTACGACCGCCGGTGTCCGAAAAGTGAGTTTATATAATCCTACTAAGAGACTGAAAGAAATAAGAGTTGTTTTAAAAAATACATAAATATTTTAGAATTGAAAGAAACTGTGGTGAGATTTTTATATCATTTATAGGTGCTACAGATATTTACTTGCGTAAATTCCGAGTGTCTTCCCGAAAGTTTCCCTCAGTAAATAAAATCACAAATTTGAGAGGAATGATTTGTTATTTCTTATTGATACGTTGTGTGTGTAAGTCTCTATTGGAAATATGTTCAAATACGAGTATAATTAATTGACCCTGACCTAACTGCAACCACTGAGGAGGTTGCAATGTTTGTTCGAACTGTTGGACTTTAAAATTGGCCTAGTTTTAACAAATTTTTCCTTTGTAAATGAACATTTAATAAAGCAATAACTAGGTTATGTCAACATATTAATATGTCAACCAGAACATTAATGATGTCACTATTTTAAAACAATATTATTTATAAAATTTGGTCAAATAATATTGTCTTATCAGATTCCACTCTGATCAATTAATAAATATATACATACTCGTATAAAATGTTGTTTCGTACAAGAAATGCCTTAAATTAAAATATAAAAATTATATTGAAACCAACTTTACAATGTCCGTAAAGCTTTGTATAGACGGTTGTCAGATCTTACAACGTTGTCCGAAAAATGTTTAGAAAATGTCTAACAACCGTGTTAACTTAACTTAAAATTTTTGTCTTCCAACGTTGTCAGAAAAGGCATTGACAATTTACCTTTTGCTAACCATTTTTCAATGTCAGTATATTGCTAGATCTGACAACATTGTATGATCTGACAAACGTCTATACATTGCTTAAGGTTTTAGTTTCCGTAACAATGTTCTCTAAGTCCTGTTTCACACTTTTTAGTTTTAGCTGAACAGTTTTTGTTCAATTCTATTTT
Source organism: Bellardia bayeri (assembly GCA_950370525.1). NCBI lineage: Eukaryota > Metazoa > Arthropoda > Insecta > Diptera > Calliphoridae > Bellardia > Bellardia bayeri. The sequence goes on from OX493265.1 coordinate 60,245,943, forward strand.
GAACTTGCCATTTCATTCACACACGTAAATTCAATTTTCGTACCTTTTAATGCAAATCCACATGCATAAAAGAAAAACACAAAATTAACTAGTAACGTCAAGTTTGTACCCCCTTTATTCTCTTTGTCAGAATTGAAAACTGTGAAAGCAGACTAAGGAATTCGACCCAAAATTTGGAGCATAGAGTAATTACAACTAAAATTAAGCAGCACATGACTGAAACAGCTAAAGAATGGCTAAATTATGAATTGAACAATTGTTATTTTGAATTCACATCATTCACATTGAATTCAATCATTCACAAATTGTAGTTGGCAGCCTGCTGTGGCGAATGTGTTTAATGCTTGTATGTGTATACAAATATATGTATACTCTCCAATAAAAATACGAGCATTTTAAGCAATAAAATTGTTCTGTGTGAACACCGAAGATTTTTTAAGGAAAAAATTGTATCCATATTTTCACTAAAATTGCTTCGTGTAAATTGGGACTTACTAAACTAGCCACATAACTTGTTATAAAGGGGTCCTCTTATAATATAATATGACAATAGTCAAATAACGCCTTAATAAAATTAACCCATGTTATCCCAATATATTAAAACAATGACATTTTTTTATTTTTTTTAGCAAGTAATAAAAAAGTCACATCAAAACAGGAGAAAATGGAAAAAAAATAATTTTTTAATAGCTAGGTGTTTTTTGGAAGAACATCTTAAATGGAGCAGTGGGTAAATATGCCCACGGGTTTTGTACAAAAAAAAATTTAAAACTTATCCACGAAAAAGTTATAATGTTCTCCGTCCGAAAGTTTAGAAATTAGATTTGTCACAACCGAACCTCCGACACCTAAAGCTAGATTTGTGTTTAACGTTTTAGCCCCTTGATATGGCTCGCCATATACACGATAACCTAGGCTTGTACAAAGTGACCAGATTTTATAGCCAAAGCGAATTGGTTTTACGTGGATATGTTGCTTAGCTTCGTGTTTTCCAAAAGAAATCACCATTGACTCATCTATGGATAGATATTTTTCATCGGGGAACTACTTAAAAAAGACTTTTTTTGGTATTCTGATGAATATTTTCATTCATTGCTTAATATTCAACTAAATTCCATTGCATTCAAAAGACAGTTTTTGGGTTGAAATTTATATAAACAAAACTTTAAAAATGAATTAAAAGTAAAAATTTACTATAATTTTAAACCTTTAATTATAGATGCAGTTTATTTTTGTCAGTTAATGTTCAGCTTTTAATATGTAAAGGCATGAGTTTCTGGATAGAGATATTCCGACCGATACCAGAGAAAATACTTGAATGCGTTAACATATGTATATATGTACATATTATACCGATCTATCAAAGATATCGTCAACTAAATTCTGTGACCTGGCTAGATAACTGAGCTAGTAATTATTACACTAGCATCTAGTATTAGGCTAGTTTCTAGATCTCATCGCAGTTTACAAGACTGTCTCGTTGAAATGTAGTTATTCAAAATACTACTTGATTCATTCAGTGCAGTAAGCCAGCGCTTAAACCACTCCCAAATTCGGGAACAACTTCTTTAGAAAGGTTCTTTTTTTAAATTTTAAATAATTGATAAATTTCAAGTGATCATTACTTAGATTTACCACTGACAGCTAAAGTTTTGTAATGGAAATAAATATTATAAAGAACATTTTTAACCTTTAAGCGAACACCAGGGCCTGGCCAGGCATTTTTGAAAATTTTTATAGTTTTTTACTTAGATATCTTAGGCGTAGCCCTTTAGTTTTTTATGAATTCCTGCATGAAGATGTTTTGTACAAAAGAAAAAATAAAAAAAAAACTTGAAATTTTTTATCTGTAGTCGTGGAAATTACTCGTAACATTATGTAGAGAATACAGCAAATAAAATTAAAATATATAAATTTTAAGGTTTGTATAAAAAGCAGAATCAATGTGCATGTACATTTCAGAAATTAGATTATGTGAAAACATTTTGGTGTTTGCTTAAGGTGCTATCAGACGGGATGTATTTTACATGTATACCGTCACTTTTCTTACCCATATGTAATTCCGTATGTATGTCAAAATTTCCATTTTACATACGATTCATAATTTTTGCTATCACACCTGCTTATGTTTTTCCGTATGACATAACCTATAAATGTAAACAAAAGCTGACTTTTTAACGTATATAAAATGTTTTAATTATAAAGCTGCTGAAATTATAAAGTTCTTAAAAGTAAAATGGATGTAACAACTGCTAATAAAATAATTATGGCGTAATTGTGTTTGGGATTGTAGAGACACTCATAAGTTTGTCACAAGCCAATCATTTCAAGAATTGCTTCTTTTGGCCAATCTAACTGCAATAAATATAATAAACATAATTTAATTTATTAAAAATCGAAAAATACTTACTTTTCCATGTTCATTATCCATTTTCTTTAATTTTTCTTTACAATATATTTTTTCAAACAATTTTGTTTCACAACCCACCTGCTTTTTTGTTTATGTTTGTCACAGGAAAATAGAGCGTTTTCTTATCGCAAAAATTACATATGTATTTCCACATGTATTTTACACATGCAAAGTTTTATATGTATCACACGATGTGTATAACTTTTACATATGGAAAATTTGACAGTACATATGTAAAATACATCCCGTCTAATAGCACCTTTAAGGGTTAATTAAACACACGCAATATTTCTACAAAGAAATCCTTGGGCACAAAGCCCAATAAGAAAGTACGAATTCGGCAACCCTCTTCATAAAATTAACTACAATTTACAAGAATGTGTAAAATTGCTTACAAAGGTACTTTTAAATAATGGGTCGAATTATTCATTCCGTTTCGCAATTGCGGAAAAAAATTTTTTGTGCGGAAGCATAATTTCAAATGATTTATTCCGTTGCGGCGGTATTTTTCCTTTTTGCAATATTATCTCTACACAGATAGTATTGCGGCATGCCGCAGGAATGCATACTTATATAAAAAAAAGAAATGTCTATTGACATTTCTTTCCGCTTAGTTTTCCTTTCCGTGCGAATTTAATAATACCATCCAATATTTCAAAAGGCAAAAAATTTGAGGTTCTCTTATTCAAATTCAAAAAATCTGTTGTGCTAAAGTATAAATAATGTTATTTACCACAACGTTACTTTCATGCAGAGTTCAACCTTAAAAACTCACCACAGTTTCTTGTAAACAAATATAACCATTAACTAATTAACAAACCTTATAACCAAACTCTTTCGCAAAAACAAATATTTACCATTCTAACAATAACGATCCTTTATAAAATGCAATTGAATTTAACAACAAACAATATTTAAAAATTCATCCACGTCTAACTTAAAGAAAAGCCAAGCATTTAATGAAAAAATTGCAAAAACAAAATGGATTAAAACGTTCCAATTCAGCGATAGAATTTGATGTATCAGCATTAACAGCCGCAAATCGAAGACATATCTACAGTAGGTAAGTCAACAGCCAATAACTAAATAACTAAAAAATAAACCTAAAATATATACATACAACAAAAGAAAAAAAAACATTTGTAAATTTTGTAAAAAAAAAAAATTAACAACAAAAAACAAAAAAAATTAAAACAAAAAAAAAAAACAGAAACAAATTGGCAGTTTCTTCTTATTTTATTTACATATTATTTGAAAGCAGCACCTCAACAAGACTTTACTTATAATTTCAAATATAATTTGCTTTGTTTATTTCTTTCATTCTTTCTTTAATTTCTCAAAACAAAATTCTTCTCTTCTACTTTTTTCTTTGTCTTTTTTTTTATTTATTTAAAAAAAAAACACACAAACAAAACAAACTAATTTTCATTTACAGCAATCGTTCGGCAAGCTCAGAACAAGATAATTCAGATCTTTCTGAACATTCGGAGAAATCACCATTGGTTAGCGCCAGGTTAGACAGTTTGGCTAGGATATTTTTTAGCAAATCGATGCCAGCGGAAAGCGGAAGTAGAGATACCCTAGATTCACTGCTAACAACAAGGTTGTCACAATTATTTGTTTTATTATTTTTTTTTTCTTATGTTTATTTTCAAAAAAACAAAAAAAAAAACTTTTTCAAAATTCATTTTTAGTTTTTGATTTTTGTTTTTATAATTCTAAGGCCCGTTTTCTCAATGTGTCGACAAACTGCCTGTTACTAAATGTCTACATAAATTTATTAGACTGATAATATGTCCGTTAACAATTTTGGTTTTCTCAATATACCGACAGAAACATTATTTTCATTTGGCAATACCTCTAAAACTGTATGTGAAAATTGGGAACTCTGTCTTCAAGTGACAAGTTATTGACATAAATCAGCTGTTTTGCAAATGTGAAAAATAACAACAAATAAAATCAAAAAAATAAATATTTTAAAAAATATATGTATTATATCCATGTCTGCCAGGTAGTTAGGAGGTGGCATGATAAACTCTTTCAACATTCACTTGGAATTCATGTTCTTCGAGTTCATCCTCCATCAAATTAATGTTTATTCCTCTTTTAAACATTTTTTCTAAAATCTATTTAGTTTTTTTACAAAAACTCAAGGTATTGCCACATAAAAAATATGAACAGCAGTCAGCTGATTGAATTTATCTGTACAACAAATAAATAATCGGCAGCTGAAGGCTGGTTAATTTTGCGACAGAATAGAAGCAAATGATACATTGAGAAAACCAAATTTCTTTAATCGGCAGTTTTTGGTTGGGAAAAAAGTTAATCGCCTAATGAGAAAACATCCCTAAACGTAATAATTCGAAATAATTATCAGTGGTTGTTGTATTTTTTGTTTGTTTGTTTTTATTGTATTATTGAAACAACTAACAATTAAATAACTTAAATAAAAATACAAATGCTTTTAGTTTTGTTAGACACAGTAGAACAACGAATTTTTTATGCTTGAAATATTTTTGTAATTTTTTTTTTTCGTTGTGTTGGTCTTGATTTTAGCAAATAACCCAGCGACAGTTTTCAGAGAAAGTTATTAACAGCATGGGTTCATATTACTGCTACGATATAAGACATCCTTATTTCACCTATTCGAAAATTTAGCACAATTGTTTCACCAATAATAAGCATTTAAACAAATCTATACAAATTCCACAATAAGCTCTTTCAAGCAATATTTTTTTATACACCCCTATCGTGAATAAAAATTCCACATGAAATTTGTTCCCTTTTCACACTTTTCCTATTAAAATTCAATGGTAAAAAAATAAAAGGGAACAAATTTCATGTGGAATTTTTATTCACGATAGGGTTTATAATCGTTTTTGTGATCAAAGTGGTGTAATTTTTTTTACTTTAAAGTAATATAGAAACTACACCGACTTAGATAAAACCTTTACGATCATAATAGCCGCAAGTAAAACCGCAGGGTTGCGTCAAAAATTCAAAAATTGTTACTGACACTGAAATCTTCTCTGATGAATGAACTTGAACACTTAGTTTCTCTTTGACTATCGGATACGGGAACTGTATTTTCATCTTAATTAACACAAGACGCTGACCAAGGCGCAATATATTTTTAACTGACTTTTGTATTATTATGGGTCCAGAACATGAGCTTACCCGGGGAAATTAAAATGCAAATAAATCACAAAAGCTTCGTTATTTATAGCGCAAAGGGACAGTCATATTCCCGTTGGCTGCTTAGCATATTATTGATGAATGTATTTTACAAGAGACGGAACTCTATTTGTTTTCCCACTTGTAGAAATTCCAAAATACTCTGGCAAAAAAAAAAATAACAGTTTTCTCTTGGATCTTCGTAGAGACACGTTTAGTCTGATTATAGTAAGTGTTAAGGTACGGTCACACTTGACAAATATTTGCCGAAAAAGACGTAACCACTTGTTTTAGTACAAATTGTCACACTTGGCAAATATTTGCCGAAAAAGACGTAACCACTTGTTTTAGCACAAATTGTCACACTTGACAAATATTTGCCGAAAAAGACTTAACCACTTGTTTTAGTACAAATTGTCACACTTGACAAATATTTGCCGAAAAAGACGTAAGCACTTGTTTTAGCACAAATTGTCACACTTGGCAAATAGTTGCCGAAAAAGGCGTAACCACTTGTTTAAGCACAAATTGTCACACTTGACAAATATTTGCCTAAAAAGACGTAACCACTAAATAAAATATATTTAAATTCGTTTGTTTATTTATTAAAAAAAACTTCGTTTATTTAGAACAAGAGACAACAAATATTAGTTCTATTTTATTTGATGATGTTTAATCTTACAAAACTCTTGTAAGAGTAAACAACGTCAAACAAATTAGTGCTAAAACAAGTGGTTACGCTTTTTTGAGTAAATATTTGCCAAGTGTAACCGTACCTTTAGTAGTTACTTCAAAAATTGCTTTTTAGTATTCTAGTATCGTATATGAAAGAACAGATTCTGCTGCAGTAAATTCAAAGTTATTCCTAATATCACGAAAAGAGTCCTGTTCTTTTAATTTAAAGAGTATCTACCTGATTATGCCGGCGTATGTTTGGTGATGTATTGAAAATTTTTGGTTTGCACAAGTCCTGGCAATAATGTTATAATTCAGCTTTGGATAGTTTAAGAATAATCAGGCCGTCCTTTTTTCCCTGCCTTCGAGAGTTTTGCAGCTCTAGGTTGCTTTAATTATTCTTCCGATTTCTTGCAGTTGACATTAGCCACCTGCTTAAATTTTAATATAATCTATAGATTAATTATATGGTTGAACCATTCCAACTTTTTATAAGAAGTTATACCACGACTAGGGATGTACTTGATTCGAAGTAGAATAAGCTGGTAATTTGTGGATTGTATATTTCGCCAACAAAATTAAAAAAACACAACAGTTGCTTTTCTTTTAAACTCATAAACATTCCTCAGATGACTTCTATGCTATTTTTAGCATCTTAGAAAGTGTCATTATTTTCAATGGATCATTTCAATTCCGCGATTAAGTTCTGGATGAAAGCCAAAATATATAGTGGAAAACCAAGGTAAGCGGCATAGGACCGCGGGTGGAAATCAGTCGTTCTTTTGGCCGCTTATACTTTTTGTGGGTAGGCAAATAAGCGCGGCATATGTCAAAAAATTATATTAATTTGTTTACTACATAAATAAAATTAACAAATTGAGAATTTTTATTTTTAAAATTAATTTTTCGTCGTCGATTTTTTCCATTTTAGTTTTACACAAGTAAACTAATATGTCACATTTTATGTACATGTGTATGGCAACGTGTTTTAAGCGGCAAAGAAAAAAGTTGAACAACATTCAAGTTTGCCGCTAAGCCGCTTCTCAAACTTTTTGTATGAATAATTTTATAAACAAACAAAACTTGTACTATTGCCGCCCGCGGCCGCATGGCCTTCCACTGATAGACTGAAAGAGAGAAAAATAATGTTAAAATTTCTCTAATTCGCCACGTCATCTGCAGATTTAATTTTACAGCTACTATTTAATTATAACCCACTGTATCTTTCTTATTTTATTATAATCAAGAGTTTCCAATAAATATAACACAGCCTGTTATACTGTATAACAGTAGCTTTCTGCAACAATGACTGACTAATTTTGATGTAATATTCATACTACTATGTTCATTGTAAAGAAGAAGAAAATCTGGCCCTACAAGATTTGTGTTTAAGTATTAAACTGAATTTGAAACGTCAAGGTGATGCTCACACCCAGAAAAAAAATATATTTGTACATAATTAGAACCATCTTAACAATTTTACAAGTTTTTTTTTACAAAACTATGGTCACTGTAATTATTTTTTATGATTGTTAATCTTGCTTCTCATATATTTATAGCAATCATATATATGATTATAGTAATTAAGTTATGTTTATGGCAATCATTTTTATGATTAAATATTATGTTGTTCTCAGATTTTTGTTTCTCATAATTAAAAAGCATAATACAGTCAAACCTCTATATAACGACCCTTACTATAACGAATTCCTCGATTTTACAAATATTTCGAAATCTCCTACAACGCTCCATAAGATTTAATACAAAATAATGCTCTCTATTGCGAATACATTTGTCAATAGCCTCGTTATAACGAATTTTCATTTACTGCAGACTAACGAAATAGAACGAATTATTTACCTCTATTTAACGAATTTTGTCAACTTACAACCTTTGCATAACGATTTCCATCAATTAATCCAAATTATATGAAACAGATACACACAAAATTATTGTGTTTGCAACGACATCGTCTCCAGCAAACCTTCATTCGTAGTCGACAGCAGCATGCATTAGACTTACGGCTGAAATATTCTAAGAAAAATACAGTGTTTTCCTTCAAATGTGTTTTGATTTCTCTATAACATAGTAAGCAGATGATGATTAATGTATGTATAAAAATTTTTTTATTACCTCGTTATAACGAATAGAAGTGCAACTTCACCTCGATATAACGAACCTCATTGTAACGAATTATTCGATATAACGTTTTTTTCTAATCCCCTTAAGATTCGTTATACCAAGGTTGAACTGTATTATGATATAATGATTTAGCATGAACTTTATTGCTACAAAAATAACTTAATGGCTACAATCATACAATACATATGAGGATAAGCATATTATGGTTGCCACAATTAATGAAATAATTATAGTAATCGTAATATTGTTAAAAAAAAAAACTAAAAAAATTATTTTGTCTGTGTGTGCAGATAATATCAGTGACTGACTATTAGTCAGTTTTTATTTTTTTATTGGTTTTTTTATTATTTTTACGTCTGTGGCACGTCTAATTGAACCTTTAGAATGCATCAGTTCTGGATATCGCTACATTATTATATAAATGCCCTAAGTCGTTTATTTTAGTACAGTTATAAAAAAATTAAAAAATTATTATGCATAATCTTGTATAAACATGTAACTTAAAGTGATGTCAAAAATCTACTTTTTCGGAAATTTCCATCGGTATCCGGAGGCAGTAAAACTTAAAATAATGCAATAAAATTGTATATGCAGATTAGCAACACTACTGACTAATGGTTGGATTCTTAAAACATATTTTTCTTGAAATGAAGGTTTCATTTCCGGAATTCTGAACATTTACAGTTGTAATGCTCAATACAACTATTTTATTAATTTGTTGTACAAATGATAATGAGAGAAATTAAATAAATTTTTAAATAATATTTATATCTAGTTTACAAATTATGCCACTTTTAGACCCACTTCATCATTTCAGATAGAGTCTTTCAATATATATCTTGTACTACTAATACAGCAATGAATTCCAAAAGAGCTTCATTTAATATTACAATCCACCATGTTTGTTAGGCAATGCCTCCCATGTGAAGTACTGCAGTGCTTTCATTCTAAAATAGAAAAAAAAAATGCATAAGTAATAATTAAAGACAGCTAACTACAATGATTACCCAGCACACTTACATGAACACACCTACCGCCAAGCTACTTCTCTAAGTTTTCAAATAAATATTTAAATAAATTTATGTATATATCACTAAAATGTTTATATATTATCTAAATAATAGTCATATTAACAACTAGTTTTCCAAACCATTACCCAAGGTCTTCATTATAAAAATCGTTGATATAATTCCAATTGGTTTTGAGAAAATCAAAGACATTACACTTCTCTTTACCAGGAAGCTATTTGCATGAAAAATTGTTAATATTTATATGGTGGAAAAAGTGACAAAAATTAAATAAAGTAGCGATTTTCATATAAAAATCCTATCTTATGCTGATTTATATATGAGAAGATTCAAGCAGTTGCTTGCGGAATTGATTCTTAAGAATCAAAAACAAATTTTATATTGTAAGTCCCGGATCACACAATGCAACTTTTGCTGCTCAACTTTTGAGTTTGTTGGTGATATGGGAAGGAAGAGTGGTCCCCTCTCTCTCTCTCTCTTGTTTCCCCTCTCAACCAGTTGCATTGTGTGATCCGGGACTAAGATGTCTTTGTACGAGGTTTTACTGTAGATCCTAATATTAGAAATATCTTATAAACTGTTACTAAATTAGTTGAAAACAAATATTAAAAGGAAATGTTATAAATGATTTGGTGTTTTTTTTTTTTTGGCCTACTGGGGACCCCATACAATAAACAATTTTGGTACTAAATAATCTCCCAATTTAAATGTTTAACTAAAAATTTTATAACTATCCAAATGAAAATGTTTGCTGGGTTATAAAGAAATTTTTATATTATTTTTATGTATTGTTGGCCTGCATTATATCAAACCACAAATGACACCAAGGACTTTTTCACATTGTAGTTATTCGTAAACGTATTTGAAAATGTTGTTTTGTATCTCAAGCCGTTTCTATCTATAATCGCATACATTCTCTATGTGTGTATAGAGTATCTCCGTATGTATTCTTTTATGCAATATGTTAAAAATAATTATTTTTCTGTTTTTTTTTTTGAATTTTGTGATCACAATCTGTATGATTTGTTTAAATGTTTTCTTTTATACCCCCACAAAACAACTTGTATGACATTTTAAAATAAAATAATAATAATACTCGTAATTTACAAATTGACTAAATGCATGTTTTCTATTTGTATTTGTGTAACTATGTATCTGTGTGTAGCTAGCTAAATGTTTCTATGTAATTTTTATAGTAGTTGTGCTTTGTGGTTATTTGTTATTTTCAGTTCATTTCAATTAAATTTTTAGTTGAATAATTAAAACGCTTTAAATGTTATTTTAGTATTATATGTACGAGTATTTGTAGTTTTTTTTTTTTTTTTTGAGGAGCAATTATTTATCTTAATATTTAATATTTACTCGTACATATGTATATATAATAAAAAAAAATATGTACTATAATTTTACACTTTATTTATTTGCAATACAATTTAGCTGATAAATGTTTAAAATTTACAATCATACATTTTAAAAACAAATGATTTATATGACATTTAAATCACTAAACATATGTATGTATGTATGTATATATGTATATGTATATATTATAAATATTTATGTTTAAAATGTACAACTATTTTAATTATATTTGTATATGTTTTTAAATCTACTAAAAGTGTTACAAAGTGGACTGTTCCATTGCACTGTGAAAGAGAATGGAAATTTTTTGGAAATAAATCTGGCATTTCCAAATTTATTTTTTTTTTTAAATTTTATTAATATAATTAACAAACACAAACTGCGAAGCTTTTGGCTTATCTGCAGAAAACATCCAGAGACTTTGACGGGAATCGAACCCCTAACCCCCTGACTGATAGTCTGGAATACTGTCGCCTAGTCTATCGGGGCAAAATTAAATCAAAATTAATGTTTACATGGGCTTATTCAAGGAGTTTATATTTTGAAGATGGATCTCTGCCATGTGCGGACCTTTAAGGTCTCAAAAAAAGGTGCCCAATGACCCTCTTGTCATGTAATTTGTTTAAACGTGTGCAGTTTTGTGAGTTTTTTCTTTGCCAATTTTTAAGATTTTTCGCTAGGTTCGGCTAGGTTTTTATAGTTTTCGAGTTATAAGCATTTGAAAATTTAAACTTCAAGTTTTTGCTAAACTCTGGTAAATTTCTTTTTAAATATCAGGCAGAATTTTTTTTACCGATTTTCCTCAAATTTATATTGTTCGTTAAACAATAACGGTCTAATTTATAAAAAATTAAAGTAGACTTCAAATGTACTTTAAGAAAATTTTGTATGCAAATTTTGTGCAAAAGCACACTTCAAACCTACTTTATTTTTTATAAATACGGCAGTAAATTTTTATAATTATAAGTGTTGATCGACCTTTTTTGGTTACTATTAATAGTTTCCTATATGCAGGCTTTCAAGGTCATTAATTTAATGTAAATAAAAGATTATTTATTTCATTTCCAATAAAATCCGACGTTTCGTTGGTATTCTTTCCAACTTCTTCAGGGATTGAGTTTTTATTGAAATCTGGCAACATTGTAAAAATACAAAGGAAAATTTAGTCAATAATAACAATAATTATAATCTTCATTTTTGACAAATTAACTTAAATTTTTCTTTCAGACACAAACTATTTCAAAGCAATATCTCTAGGTTCAAAAATAAAAGATTTCAAATTTGAAAGAAGAAAAAATTAAAAATTTTTGAACATTTTTCTTTAAGAATTTAAAACATATTTATAATTTTCTGAAATCTATCTCTAAAGAGATCATTTTATTTTATAAAACATGTGCAAATTTCCAAATTGTTACGCCTACGCCGTTCCAAATTTGACCAATTGTTTTTATAAAAATTTTAAACTTAGGCCATAATGCCTCTAATTCTAAAGCTGGAATTTTAAAACGGAAAGCAGTATCGAAAATTTACCTGTATATCTTATTTAGTCTGAAAGTATTTTACCAGCCGCGATACAAATACAATGTTGAAAATTGTAAAAAAATTCATTTTTGATATTTTCGTCTCATTTTTTTAAGAATTGCAGAATTGCTTTTGTATTTTTGCTAATTTTGTTTTATAAATTATTATTATTAATGATAATTTTAATCTGCAGTGAAATTTTCATTGCGTTTTATTAATAAATATTTTATTAGATATTAAATTTTTGTTTAATCTCCAAAAAAAAAACAATTTTTTATTAAAATGTTGTAAAATTTGCAAATATGAAGAACAATTTGACTTGTATTTGTCCTGTTATGATAATTTTTTTCTTAGATAAAATAATTTCCGATCTTATCCAAAAAGACTCAAATCAATACTTTAATTAGATTCAAATATTTACTACTTTAAAGCTTCGAAACTAATGCCAATTTTAACTTAACATTGTTTTGCCCTTGAAGAATTTATTAAATCCATCTTCAAAACTTAAGCTCAAATGCTCCTTGGCTATGACCATGAGAAGTTTTATCTCAATTGGACTAGCCGTTCTTTACAGCTTTATTTCCAAAAAAAAAGTTTATATTTTGCTCCACTGTGAATTGTGTTATTTTAATTTGCAGGAAATGTGGTTTATAAAATCGAATAGTAGAAATTTAGTTGAGTGAATAAAAATATCTTTATTCAGTCAAAAATCGTTAAAAAAAAATAACTGAAGACTTTAATAGGCCTGACTGGATATGGCTTGTGGTTATTCTCCCTTTTATTAAAAGAAACATATTTGTAAAAGAAAAATGTGTTTTAGTGATTCTATTAAAAGGTTTTACTACAGCTACCAAATAATTAGGAAAATAAAAAATGTCTTAAGGTACGGTCACATTTAGCAAATATTTTCCGAAAAAGACGTCGCCACTAAATAACATATATTTGAACTCGTTTATTTATTTAAAAAAAAAACTTTTCTTATTTAGGCCAAAGTACAACAGAAATTTAATTTTAATTTATTTGATGTTGTTTGATCTTGCAAAACTCTTGTAAGAGTAAACAACGTCAAACAAATTTGTGCTAAAATAAGTGGTTATGCTTTTTTGAGTAAATATTTGCCAAATGTGACTGTATCTTTATGTTGATGGTTTATCATACATCAATTAAGCGAATTAGTTTCATTGCTGTTTTTATAAAACTACAAAATAGAATAAGGCGACGCCTGTAATTAAGACGACAATTTTAAATTTACTAAACATTTTTTATGACATCTAAGTAAAATAATAATGAAAGACTTTATTTCACTAAATTTAAACAATACTCCTGCTACTTTTAATTTCATTACCGTGTTTTTATGCCGCGAAAAGTATGACAAATGAATTTTACTTGAGCACAAAATAAACATCAAAATTACTCTGTACTGAAAAATAAGCCTTTTTAAATAAAATAACAGCTTGGCTATAAATAAATTGTCTACTAAAAATATTTACGAGCCTGTCTGTCTACATATTATGGCATGTATTGAAAATAATGTAAAGTACAGGTTCAATAAACTTTGACGTAAATAAATTACCACATCATCTCGAAAGCTTAAATGGAGGAAATTTAACAGCATCAGCATCAGCAGATTGAAAGCATAAAATAAAAGAAACTTAAACGCATAAAGTTATAAATCACTGAAAATGGTTTTTCCCACAACATATACACAGACATACAGAGACTTACGCACAAATCAACAGCAACACCCACTCACAACGTTGGCTTTTAAATGAGAAACGCTAAAGTTTATAAAAACGCAATAAAAATACAGATAAATTGAAAAGGAGGAGGAGTAACAAAATATGTAATAATAATTTATTTTCTTTTACCAGCAAGTTTTTAATATGTTTTTTATGGAAAATTTCTTGAGGAAAATTTATATTGTCAATAAACAAAACATATAAAAACCAGGTAACAGAAAATCTATTTTATGAAATTCAAGCAGGAAACCGCAAGAATCCACCCAGAGAAAAATCTCTGTCTGCTGATTAATACAATTTTGAAATCTTATTATATGAAACTAGCTGGGTATTTACTAATGATTTGTATTTCATATAGAATGAAAAGGAGGCTTTGGTGTCAGTTCTTCAAGTTGCTTCAAATATGTCTCTTATTAAGAAAAATCAAAAGTGAAAATGAGGCAGTAAGATTTAGTTCTTCGAGTTTTCATTAAATTGTCTCATACTTAAAAAATGAGAAGTTAAAAGGAGGCTTTGGTGTCAGTTCTTCAAGTTACTTACTAAGAAAAATCAGAAGTGAAAAGGAGGCAATATATTAAAAACTTAAAATTTTCGAGTTTTATCCGGAATATTTTAATTTTTTTTTTCTTTACAAACCATCTCCTGAGAATTTCAAATCGCTCTAGCCGTTCTCAGGTGATGCCATTACATACATGGACCATTCACATATTTATATATATGAAATAAATTGTTGAAAAACGTTTAAAATAAATGAAAAATGAGAATACGATTGCAATCAAATATGGTATTTAACAATCTTACAAATAACTTGCAAAGTTTATGTAATAAAGTAATTGTTAAAATTAAGAAATGATTTCGAAAAGCAAAATGTAAACATTGAATAGTCGAGAAATGCTTTTACAAAAAAGTTTTTATTTTTAGAAAATTCTATTTATTTAACTCTCAGCCATATCACAGAACTCAAATACGATCGAAAGTGATTTTGATTTCGTAAATTGATGGCTCGATTACGGATGGCAATCGAACCTTGGTGAAGTTGCCAGTTGCCAAAAATATATTACAGATGGCAACTGCCAGCTGTTAACTTTAGTTGCCGAACATGGCAACCGAGAATGTGTGGTTGCTTTGATTTTATTTCAACTTGTAAATTTTAAATGTTATAGCGTACACAGAAAAAAAAAATCATGTTTTTTTCCAATTTAACCTTTAATTGATTTTAAAATAATTTTCAATTAAAATTTTAATTGATTCAATTACTTTTTCTGACTTTTCTGATATTTTCAATTAAATCTCACATTTTTTTTAATTGATACTATAATTTTGTTTACAGGTCCGATTTCAATTAAATTTTTAATTGATTCCACAAATATTTTAATTGAAACTCATTTTTATTTTTTTCTGTGTAGACAGACGACACAGTTAATTTGCATTAGCAGTCTTAATTCAAATTAACTCGTGAATTATCTCCATCCTAATGCGCATTAGATTAGACGTAAATGCACTAAATCAAAGTGAATTTATACTGCATTTAGCTATTTCAATATGACAACATCGTCGCAAATCAATCATATGTTATCAAATTGTTTACTATTCTAAAAGAAGAAGAAGAAGACAATTGTAAAATTAAAATAATAAAAATAAATTTCCACAATTGCCTTTCTCTAATTTCAGAGTGTCCTACTGCGGTCCCCACTTATAGCAACACATTCAGGTTGAACAATTTTTGCATTATAGACCAGTTTCAGCAAAACTAAATTCAGCTTTTTTTTCAAATAAATACTGATTTTTCACTAAAATTTGTTCATTGTTTACAAACAAACAGCTGTTTACTAAATGCAAAAACTGTCGTCTGTCAGGGTAAAATCTTAATTCACATTAGTAAGATTTTAATGCAAATTAACGCTGTCGTCTGTCTACGCTATAAGCAAATTTTTGTGCAAATATATCAAAATACACACTTGAGCAAAATTTTGTTTTTTTTTATCAATTCTTTATTTTCCGAAAATTATTATTTTCCATTTTGTATTGTAAATTATTTTGTTGAGCCTAAAACCTAAAAGAAATTACATAAAACATTTTTTAATTATCTTTATTGGTTATTGGCACAAACATGTACTCATTTGTACTCCCCACTGTATATTAAACAAATTATACCAGCAGAATTTATGTGAACAATACATTTTTAGGCAGAATTTCGAATGGTATTTAGAAATTTGTATGTAGAATCGCCTATTGGTCATGAAGGGAAAATTGTTGGTACATATTAGAAAGTATCAGAATCGCCTGTTGGTCATGAAGGGAAAATTGTTGGTACATATTAGTAAGTATCACTTAGATCTATATAAAATTTGTAAAAAGTTCAGTTTCTGCTCTAATAATAATTGGGAAAATGTATATGTTAACTTTAATTTTGAAATGTCCAAAATCAAAATGAAACACTGAAATTTTCTTTGTCTAATAAAATATATAACTTGACGAAAACTCCTTTTACAAAAGCCACTTCAATGAAAATATTACACAAATAAACTATTTTAAAGTTTATATAGTCATCTAACAACAAAATAAGTTTTATATACTTTTTAAAAAAAAAAGTACTATAAAAGTAAGAAAGTTTTTTAATTAAATATAAATTTTCTACTTAAGTTCATAGCAACTACTTATTTTATTTAAATTTTAATTATGTCTACAATTAAAACAAAAAAACACTAACTGCCGTATTCATAAAAAATAAAGTAGGTTTGAAGTGTGCTTTTAGACAAAATTTTCATACAAAATTTTCTTAAAGTACATTTGAAGTCTACTTTAATTTTTTCTGTAAAAGACTGTAAGTTATACAACTACATACGTTGTTGTCTTGAGAAAATATAGCTATTGTATTCAATTAAATATTCTGTCTTATAATGAACAATTTCCTAAGACTTGCTAGGAAAAAAACTGTTAAAATCATAAATCATAGACAAAATAAAAAATTATAAAAATTTGCACTTGTTTTCTACTCGCTAGAGAAAAAAGAAAGGAACAAAAATTTTATTATTATTTTTATTATTATTGACGCTGTTGCTGGGTTTCTGTCTTAAGAAGCTTAAAACTAAATTACTTTCTCTCCCCAGCATTCACGTCCAATACATACACACACCCGCATACCAACTAACTGCAAACCAACTGATGCCAAAGTCAAAGTTTCTTTAGAACTGTTGAAGATGATGTTGACTGTAATGATAAGGTTTATAATGATGGTAAAAAGGAAATGTTTTCCATTTTAGTTTTCTTCCATTTTCCCTGTGCAACAACAGGTGTCCATGGAGTCTAAAAAATATAAACTGCATGTGTATGCAGCTGAAGTTAAGGATTTTGTTTCATTCATTTTGTTTTTGCTTTAAGCTATAAAGTTCAGGGTTGCTGACAACGTCAAAAGGGGATTTTGTTTTCATATAAAAAAAAATACCAGCAAACAACAAAAATACTGAAATATTAACTTTATTTTAAAAGTCTTTTATGTTATTTGTGTGTTATTCTTGCTTTTCTTTCATGGAAAAGCTTGTAAATTCCGGGAAATTTTATTCATAGAGAATTTTTTCAAGTAATTTGAATATGTTATTCATTTTATTTATTCTGTCAGTTTCGAATTTTTTTTGAATGGCAAATTATTCAGAAATTCTTAGTAAGCTGCTTAGCGAGCATAACGTATGAGTTATGAGAATTATATATTAATCATACGTTTTGTGGTGCAAAATAACATTGAAGAGGGTCTAACAAACAAGAACAAAATTAAAGGTTAGCTTGCTTTAGAACACTAAATTTACTTAAATTTAGATTTCACTAGACGCGTTCGAATAACAAAAGAGTAATTTACAAAGTTTTCTTTAGATTTTTCGCACATTAATATTTATGAAAAATCTGAAAAAATCAAGTATGGTTTCATTTATTCTTAAAATTTATTTTGTGTCATAAAAAGTGTCATCAAGTTATGAACATTTGAAAATGTTGTACAATAAAACACAGAATGTCTAAAACAGGACTTCTTGTTCATTGTTCCAGACTGACTGAACAATAACTTTAGTTCAACAAAAAAGAGTATTTGGTAACATTTTGATGTACAAGGTGCCGTATGATTATTATTTATTTACACTAAATATTGTTAAGTTTCTACCTTTTAAAAACGGTGGTTTATTTCCTTTAAATAAACCGGATTGCTTTTAATTGCAAAATAAAATCATCAAGTAGTTTAAAGAATATACAACGAGTCTTTATTTATTCAAATGTACACATATATAACACTAGACAACAAGGTTTTGGACTGGAGCAACCCAATGGCTTTCCCAGTGTAATTTGTTGGGCTGAACTCGTATCTGTAATTGGTTTTTCGCTATCACGTTTTCGAGATATAACAATATGTTTTTATTCGTTTTTACATATTTCAAAATTTTCAAAAGTGAATGGCGTTGTTTGAACGTCGTTTGTATTTTGTTGGTTGGGCTTCATGTCTTAAAGTCTAGCAATAGTCTCCTAGCATGTTTTTGTCCCAAAATCCTTGATATTTTCTTTAAATTTTCATTATATCTTGGTGAGCTCACTACTCTTGTTCGTCGCTCACCGCATCTATGTTCTGTGGAAAAAATCCAAATGCGAATAAAGAAACTACATTTTAAGTGACATTCTTGCGCCTAATTCGTGATAATTTTCTAATAAATCAGCAACAATAAGTCTGTAGTTTCTGCTTTTATTGTTTCCAAAAAAACTTCTCACGATGCTCTTGAAAGACTTCCAGGCTGTTTATTCTTTTTTCGAAAAACATTATGAAAAATTGTCATCATTTAATAGTTTTCTGATCTGAGGGCCAACAAATATAACTTCTTTGATTTTAGTACATACTATATATGAAATTTTTGGAAAAACCCCTAACAAATATTTAAATACTGCACCATCTTTGTCCAGAGCTTTGAAAAAGTTTTTAAAAAGGCCTAATTTTATGTGCAGCGGCGGAAGAAGGACGTCATTTGGATCAATTAATGGTTTATTTTAAATGTTGTGTTTTCCTGGTGAATACTCAATTCTAGCCCGACCATCTCATAGACAAAGGAAACAACAATATTTTGTGAAGCTTCCTTAAACATTTTTGACTAAATAGATTTCATTTCCTAAAGATGAAATTAAATTAATATGAATTGCAAATTTTCCATAAAGGAAGTTTTACATTATTTACACTATTTAAGAAAAAAAAAATGGAATAAATTAAACACTATTGAGATATACATTATTTAAACAACAATCTTTAACAACTTTTAATTAATTCATATCAAAATATCCATATTGGAAAACCTTTTGCAAACAATTTTTAACATTTTAAAAGAGCCAACTTAAAAAAGTTTATTTTTTTTTTCTTTTACAAAAATAACCATAATTAAAAATAAAGAAAACTTTTAGTTTCATATAAAAAAAAAACTAAACATTGCAGATGAAATAAATATATGTCTGCATATACATAAACCTTTGAAATTTGTTTTAAAAACTACAAAACTTTACTTAAATAAAAAATCATAAAAATCATAAATAATATTTGTCTGTTTTGCTATGGCGAGTTTTAAATCAAAGTCGAAAAAGTCCAGCCTTTGATTTACTTTAACTCATTTATTATTATATATGAAATATATTTATATTTATATTGTATTTATATTTACATATAAAGGGTAATTCATTTAGAGTATTTTTTTAACTTGGAATGCAATATTTAAAATAGAATTGGTTGTCGAAATAATTAATATCACCGCAAAGAACAATAACTGACATTTACTTTTTAAATATAATTTAATTCAAAGAAAACAAAGAGATCTGTGAAAAAGAACACATATATAAAAAAACCTCTAAATGAATCACCCTTTACTACATTGTACATAAAGTTGTGTGTAAATAACAGCAAAAACTTTACTTATAAATATTTTTCATTTAAGTATGCATGTATGTGTATGTACGTATGTGTAGACATACAAATGCATAATACTCGCACATTTTAAAAGAGTATGCACGTTTTTTTTTTAATTTCAAGGTTGTTTTTTTTTTGTATTAAATAGTTTATTTTTTGCATTTATTTATTCGTTCTTTTTTCCATCTCCTGCCAACTTTTATTATGAAAAGATAAACCCAAAATGGCAACGGCCATCTCTTTTCGTATCCTTATTACAAAAAAAAAACAATAACAACAGCATGCATATAAATGTATACATTAACACATTCTTGCATTGTACATACAAATATATGTATATGTATGTAGGTTTGTAAATGAAATACGAGGCCAACTGGTAAGGTCTACTTCAAATCTAGGTGAACGTTAATCTATTTCATCTCTTGTTTGAAATTTATTTTATATCTGTCTACTAGTATATATATATTAATGTCTATATAGAACCGTCGCTGAGTGACTAACTGACTGATTCAACACCGCCCAGCTGAAACATCTAAAGCTAAGGGCATTATATTTGGGCTTTGAACTAAAGATTGTTTCTAAAGCTCAAATTTGGTTATCTTATGTCTTCTAATCCGTTTTTTAAAAATTGAATTTGAAACATTTTTTTTTAAATTGAAATTATTTATTGCAGAAAATTAACATTACATATATGTATGTATATATTGGGTGTATAACTTAAAAATGAGGGATGTATAATACATGTATATACTTATATGTATATTTCTCAAAAGCTGTATTATCAAATTTCAAACTTACCAGAGGGAAACAATTTGGTACTTTTTCTTCTAATAATACATTTTTAAATTTTAAACTGTTTAACTTACCGCCTGGTCTATGATGTCGAACGATAACGTTCGCTTAGATAAGACTTAAGACACAAACTTTTTATCGTATCAATTTTTTACTCAATCAAGTTTGTTTATTCCACAATCATGTTTGTGTCTTAAGTCTTATTTAAGCGAACGTTATCGTTCGACATCGTGGGCCAGTGGTTTATTGTAATAAAAGTTAGCTGCTCTCTGTAACTGAGAATCAATAAGTTGTGGCTTAATGGTATTAAGGTAATAAAAGGCAGAACTTTTTCTAAAGGTACTTTTTGTATTTTCCAGAGTAGTGGACCTAGAATCATAAAATTAGACACACATAATCCTAAAAGAGGGGTTTAATGGTACATAAATATATAACTTTGAAAGAATAAACAATGGCAGAGGGGTATTTTTTGTTTCCAATATTTATTTGAAACGACTACTTTTGAGTACATTTAAGAAAAGCCAATAGGTGAAAATAAAATTAATTATCTTCCTTCCTTCCTTCCTTCCTTCCTTCCACTTTCGTTACATACCTGTTCCAACTTTCCATTGACATTTGCCAAATTTTAATCAATTTGCCGAAGCTGGGAACACTTCAGAACTCAAGAACATTTAAGAAAAGCCAATAGGTGAAAATAAAATTAATTATCTTCCTTCCTTCCTTCCTTCCTTCCTTCCTTCCACTTTCGTTACATACCTGTTCCAACTTTCTATTGACATTAGCCAAATTTCACTTCACTTCACACTTCAGAACTCAAGAACATTTAAGAAAAGCCAATAGGTGAAAATAAAATTAATTATCTTCCTTCCACTTTCGTTACATACCTGTTCTAACTTTCCATTCACATTTGCTGAAGCTGGCAACAATTAACTTGATTTTCTATTACGTCGACCTGATTTCATTGATATCAATTCACTGCAGCTTCTGAATAATGGCAGGGAGCTTAATCAGGCATTCTTTTATGTAAATATTCGAAGTCATAGCTGTAGTGAAATGGTCTGCCTTTTTTACAAATTAATTTTTTTGCCAAATTTATCCACTTTTGCATATTTACGAGTTAATGTATATTTTGAGTTAACATTTCCTCGTTTCGCGAATGTTTGACGTCCATATTTATACCCTATACCACCATAGTGGGGAGGGTATATTAAATTTGCGCTGACGTTTTTAACGACCAATAATAAAATCATAGTCTAACATCAACTTAAAGAAACCGATTGAGATACCGATTGACTCAGAATCACTTCCGCCTGTGTATGGGCTGGCTGGCTGGCTGTCCATGTAAAGCTCGTGCGCAAAGTACAGGTCACAGTTTTAAATATATTTCGATAAAATTTGGTACATGACCCAAGGACGCATGGGATTGAAATTGTTGAAATCGGTTCCTTATTTCACCTAGCACCAATAAAAATGTCCTTCCAAAATAGGGTTTCATAGGCCATAAATGTGTGACTAATTCACTTAGCCAAACAAATTTCGCCACAACTAAGTTGTACATGAAGCCTGATCGCATCTATAAATTTTATGCAGATCTGTCTATAATTAATCATAATAATCCCATATAAGACCCACTTTCGAATATAACTTTTAAGACCGTAAGTCTCTTAAGTATCCTAAAATTCAATATAAATATGTTTGATATCTACACAAAACATTGGGCTCAATTTTATGATGATCGTTAAGGATCACTTCCTAAAATCATTTTAATAACCCTAAATCTCTTAAAAATTTCGGAATTCGAATAAAATTCAACAGAAATAAGTTTCATATATAGAGAAATCATGACACCTATTTTTATAACGGTCGGTCCATAATAGGTCACAGCTCCCATATAGCCTGGGTCTTATATGGTCGGGCTTTTACAGATGTTTCATCATCCCTAGTAATTCAGTTTTTTTTTTTTAATTTTGTTAAAAGTTAAAAGAATAACTGCAGGTTTTATTTCAACACCATTTTACTGAGTTTTTGGACAGAAGCTAGAGGCGCTACGCACTCTATTTAGCTAGTATACATATTTTGAAAGGACTTTAGAGACTGCTATATAGAAATATTACATTTTCATGCCATAAAAACAACAATGTCAGCAAACAAACAATAACAAGTACGCATTTTTTCCATGCATATGTAACAAATATTTAATATTTTTCTACATTCGCTATTCGAGAAACTGCATTTTCAGCAAACAAAAAAACTTTTTGCCGATATTAAAATCTCTTGCGCTTTAAAGAAAATACCCAGCATACCATTCTAGGGGCGCTCTGAAAAGAGTCCAACTAAAGAGTATTTTCGAAGCACTCCAAAAAAGGAGTCAGAAAAGAGTCCAACTAAAAAGCATTTTCGGAGTGAAAGAAAAATTTGCTTAAAAAATTAATTTTTTTTTTTCAATTTTTATATATTTTATTTAAATGAATTCCATTTTATTTGGTTTTACTGTAAATACAATTTAATTAATTTTTTTCATTTCTAATTTAGTTTTTTTGTAAATGAATTTTGTTTAAGTAAAAACAATTTAATAAAAAATAGTAAATGCGACCTTTAAATTTGTTGTATTTAAAATTGTAATGACTCTTTTGACATTATGTAAAAGATCTTTCTGAACCCAAAAAAAAAACCCTCATAAAACACTCTTTCAGAGCGCAAAAAAACCATCATAAAAGACTCTTTTCAGACATTATCTAAGAGCTCTTTCTGACGGAGCATTTTCGAATGTAATGAACCTCTTTTCTGAAGGTTTTCGGAGCAATAATGATTGTTATTTGGGCTCATAAAGAGCATGAACGCTCCGGAAAAGGTGTCAGAAAAGACTCTTTTTCGGACTCATATGGCTTGCCGGGTACACATGTACGTATATATGTATGTATGTATGTAAATATGCAAATGTTTGTATATCTGAACAGGCGAAAATCATTAAGATGTGTTTTTATTCACGGTTTTTTTCTTTAGACTTTTTAATATGCCACATTCAGAAACACACAAATACAAATTATAACACTAGCATGTTGAAAATAAATCTATAAGTGTTAAAAATGTTTTACAAATAAAACATTTACCAACATTACACGTACGACATAATCTTCATTACAGTAATGGGTAAAAGTGTAACTACTTATGATAAATAGTGATCAGTATTCAATATATTCGTACGTCTAACACATGTTTATTATTTTTTCTCATGATTGGAAAATATAAAGTCTCCCAACGCAAATTTTCACACCCAATATTACCATTTTAAAGAATTACAAAGAAAACTGTGAACATCTACATGTGTTCCCCACACAATGGAAAATGAACAACTTTGTGTTCGTAATCCTGCCTACGTTTTATTTTTGAGCACAGAAAACGATAAGAAAAAACTATGATGAAAGCAAAATTTTTTATTGAGAACTCCAAAAGAAAGAAAAAAAAACAATATTTCTAAAGTGATGATAGTTCAACATCAATAGCTCGAAACTTCGTAGAAAATATGGGCAGATTATAAGTTTAACTTTGACTACTTTTAAGAGAATAATTGAGAAATTCAGGGATATGGAATCTATTGATTATGCTAAATAAACTGGTCGTGCAAAAACATTTCGTTCAAATGTCAATATCGATGCAGTGCTGGAGAGTGTTGGAGAAAGTGTAGGAGCAAAAACATCCTGGAAAAGAATTACAAAGTTCAATTGACACAAGTACCATGCACTTCGAAGACAGATCGTTGAAAGTATTATGGTGCATAAAAACTCATCTTAAGGTACGGTCACACTTGGCAAATATTTGCCAAAAAAAAAAAACATAACCATTAAATAAAATATATTTGAATTTTTGTATTTCTTTAAAAAAAAAAGTTCGTTTATTTAGAACAAGTTTTAATTTATTCGATGCTGTTTGATCTTGTAAAATTGTTGTCAAACAGGTTTGTGCTAAAACAAGTGGTTACACTTTTCTGAGTAAATATTTGCCAAGTGTGACCGTGTCTTTAGGCGATGATTCACATTTTTATGTGACGGCTTTTTTAATTAATAAAATTAACGCATTTAAGTTTTGGGGAACTAACTAAATCCACAATGCTTCAATGTTTTTTGCAAATTTAAGTCTGGAAACATCATTGCTCAAGTCTTCGAAAATTAGGCTGGTCAAGTCATGTTCGACGTTCGTGCGATGATATAGATAATGCGACATGATAACATGGTTATTTGTGCCTAAATTGAATAATATTAAGTGGGTGACATGTTACTTTAACAATAAGGTTAGAATCAATAAAAAAAACACTTAAATCACCTGATTCAGCTTCATCCTTTAAAGGAGAAAATTCAGTACTACATCATCATATGGCTTAGCTATGTACTTAAATGCAAAATGTTCATGGAAAATTTTGAAAAAGATTGCGTGGAGACAATTTTCTCCATTAGAACACATGAAAAGATTATTTTATAATCTAAAAAACTATATTAGGATCTCAAAATGTGCAAGAGGACTATTAGGATCTATTAGGATTCAGCAGAAGACCCCCACAAATATTTACATAACCCCATAAAGTTAATTAAAACTGATTTGAAAACAAATATTTTCAAAATAAAAGTGGACGACAACGACATGGTAAAGTTCAATCATTATCAAAACATTTTAATTTTAAATGACGGATCAACCAACAATCTCAAATGCCGAATAAAATCTAATTATAATTCGAATATTTTTATGTCAAATAATTGATTAAAACTAAACTAAATAATGTAGCACAGCTGACTGACTTTGTTTGTGACATTACTTATGTCAAAAGTAATACTTTTTCAAGTATTTTTGACAGTAATACATTATTTTACAGAAACAAAATGTCTGGTGTTTCTATATTGTGTTGTGTTTGTTGCCGATTTGCACTCACCTTGTATAACTACACCATGTATGCTTGTGTCTCACTGAAAAATTAGGGCTAGCGTCGCCAAATCGAACGTATTACATCGCGTTACAAAAACGAGCTTTTGTTTGTATTCCATATGACTAATTTTTTAAATTGCACGAAGATCGGGAAAAATACTGACACAAATGCTTACAAACGCAAAAATAAAATGCCTAAGTTTCTTTAAAAGCAATGAAATTTTTAATGTAACAATTATTAATTTTAATATAACAAAATTTGGATTTTTAACAAACTGAAACCGTTACAAAAAAAAATAGATATTTCAAAAAAAAAAAATCAGCAAAATCTGAAAAAAGATAAAAATCTATTTTTAAAAAAATTCGATGTGATACAGACATTTCCACGAGTCTGCCTAAAAAATTCAGCTCGATTGGATCACGGAAAACGGGCTAAAAATAGATCCAAAGTCTTTCACACAGGCGGACAGACGGACACTACGAGCTTTATCTATATACATATATAAAAATGAAATGGTCCATGTATGTAATGGCATCACGTGAGAACGGCTGGAGCGATTTGGCTGATTTTATTTATTCGATTCGAAATTCTCAGGATATGGTTTGTAAAGAAAAAATTCAAAAATTCCTGGTAAAACTCGGAATTTTTTTTTTTTTTTTTGTTTGTGAGTCCAGTCAACTTTAATAAAAAAACCCCCCTAATTTAGATATTTTATTTGCAAATAAATGAGAACAGGCAGGTTGTGAATACATCTTATCCTATGAAATACCAATCATTAGTATATAAAAAAAAACATTCTGACATGTACATGAAAATCGCCGATACACGTGTATTTTTATTTTTTCTCCCCTTTCCGAAAAAGTATATTTGGTTCATAGGACAAAATGTGTGTAACGCGGTGTTATGAGAACGGTGGAGATTGGAATAGTAGAGGCGCTTAGGATATATACATATAAAACAGTGTTCACTATACTTAAGTGATTGCCAACAAGGCTAACTGCCACGAAAGCACGAAAACAAGCAAACTATTGTCATGGCAATATTTTATGTAACGACAACATAAATCTTCCTGTTGAGTATACGATTCTCGAACCAGTTTTCGATTCCGTTTTTATGACAAATATATCGTTTAAATCCGTATATGACTGCTTAATTACCTGTATCTTCTTCACTGATGGCTCAAGGTCACACGATAAAATTGAATGTAATATATTTTCTGTTGAATCTGAGAATGTCTCTTAAAATACTAGATTACGGTGGCATAATTCAGGCCTAAATAATTCTTATAAAGTAGCGGCAGAATAGATTCAGTAGCTGAGAATATCAAATAGGGATATACTAATAGCAAAGTAACCATTAAATCAATAGGAAGTGTGTATATCACATCGAAAAGAAAATTGTTTAAGAATGTCGTGTATTTTTAAAGAAGATGGCCAGACATTCATGGGTTACTGGACACGGGGACATTACAGGAAACAACAGGGCTGATGTTATTGCGAAAACCGCCATAATTTCTAATGTATTTAAATAGGAAATAAATCTCACTTGTAAGCATTTGAATTAAATCAGACTTAATATACATAAATATACAGACAACCCGATTGGAATTATTCCTGCCAAGAGTCCATACAAGGAAGCTTATTTCAGTAGTTTCTAACACTGGCCTATAGGGCTACATTGTACAGATTAGGATGACTTTTTAGAGGCTGTAATGATGAGAAAGAACTGGATATCACTTAATATCGTCTCTGTCTATGATCAAACAGTACAAATAGTGCGTTAAAATCAAAGTATAACAACGGAATCTATGTAGGAACTAAGTGAGCTATGCTCCGGTAGGCTGCCAATTTAACTTAACCTAACACATACAGTCATGTCACAGAAATTAATTCCGTTCGGAAGTGGAATAAATTCCGTATTTTGCTTTTATATAAAAAGTAAAACGAACAATTTTTTCGAACCGAAACCTAGAAATGCTTAAAATTACAATGCCACATAGCAAATTAAAAGTGGTTTCAATCCGAAAACATTTTTCGTTTTGCTTTTTCTATAGAAGCAAAAAAAAACGGAATTAATTCCACTTTCGAACGGAATTGAATTCTGTGACATGGCTGGTAGAACTTTAAAATACAAGATGAAATTATATTACAATATGAAACATTGTACGAGTACATCATACAGAAAGTATTTAATATTATTTTAGCATCAAAAGAAACTGTTAAACTATCATACGAAATTGTTAAATATATTAAACATCTCCTGGCCAGTTGCCATTCCTAAGGAAAAATTATGGCCACACAAATATTAATACCAAAAAGCAGACTGTCTGGCAACAACAAAACGAATCATAACATAAAGTAGAACGAAAGCAAATTGCATTAGACAAATTCAATCCAGTTTGTAAGAAACTATAAGCCATTTTCTTTTGTAAATAAACACAAAAAGAGAAAAGCAATTTTTAACTTTCATATAAAATATTTGTTATAATTTTGACTTTTGTTACACACTATACTAGTAGAACATCATTTGTTCTTACAAGTGTCAGCAAATGTGGTTATTTGCATGATCAGGTTTTGCTTCTGGCACCTATTTTTTAATCTCGTCAAAATAAAATTGAGTTTTATTTTGGGTTTTATTTAGTTGGTTATTTTATTTGTACAACAATGTCTCAGCGGTTGTTAATTACAAATGCAACGACATGTATGTTGATGTGTTTGCGTGAGTATATACATATGTACTCTTATGTGTGAGTGAGAGTATGTAGAAGTGAGAAAATGTGTCTCTAGTGTAAAGCCAAGGTTGTTGTTGCTTTTACTTTGTTGTCGCTTAAGTTTCATTTCATTTTTCTACCCTGTTGACCAAAATTGTATGTTCGAAAAAAAACAAAAAAAAAAAAAACAAAAACTTTTAAACAACATGTAATATATACTCGTAGTTGTGTGAGTGTGTAATTTGTAATGTGTGTGTCTGTTGTTTATGCAGCATGCAGTATTCATATATACAGTGTTGGAAAAATGAATAAGAACGGCTTCTTCAGAGCACCAATACTGATGCTCTTACATATGTTGAATTTATACTGATGAATTTTGGTCATAAATTAATTGTCTATATTTCAGGGAAAAACTAATAAAAACGACATTTTGAATTTTGTAATTGCAACAGAAAGTTTAATATCCAAAACTTAATAGAAAGTTTAATATTTGAAACCATTTTTTCATATTCTAACCTGTAGATTAGAAAAGTGTTAGTAATGGGTCATTTGAAACCCAAATTATTTTAAAGCTTCAACAAAACAAGGATGAGTGAAATTGCAATACTGATGGATTATTAGAAAAGCAAAGTTTTTTCACAGGAAGAGAAAAACAAAGCGAAACAGTTTGATCCCTAAAATACTTACAAGCGAAAGAAATCCATTTTTGTCATCTAACGGGCACAAAATTGATTTCTGTGCAGCTTTAACTAGTCGCACAATTAGAAATAGGCTTCAGGAAGATGGATAAGTCCAAAACAGGTAGTTTTATTGAGCAAACAGAAATTAAAAAATATATATTGTTTTGCCAAGAGACATCTGCACCGTTAAATAAAAATTAGTTTGGTTCTGATGGCAATACCTTCGTTTAACAGAATTTGAAACAGGTATACCCAGCAGAATGGAGCAATTTTGTTAAAGATATGAGGATGTTTTTCTTTATCCGGTGTCGGTCCAATTTTTTGGATAAATGGAAAAATATGCGCTGTAGATTATGTACAAATATTTTCAAATCAAATACCAGAAAAGATTCTTAAGCACACATCCAAATTAGTTAAGTCTTGATTTAAACAAAAACAAATTTCATGTTCTAGTGACAGTCACAATCAAAGGTCTTAAATCCTATTGAACACCATTGAGGAGTTCAAAAAATTAACATATAATGGAAAAATTAATTGTGTATGTATCGTTCTTATTATTTTTTCCAACACAGTAGGTATGAATGAATGTATGAATGAACATCTAGTTGTACTGCATTTCTCTTTGTATACTTTTGATTTGTAAGGATATACTCGTTTGCATGTGTGTATGCATTGTTTTTGTAGATTGTGAATAAGGCCTAAAGGGTACTTTACATTCTACTTCTTTTATTTGTACAATTTAACAAACATGAGCTACACAAAGAATGGCAATAAATTTTGAAAATACACAAATAATTTCAAACAGGATATTAAAAGTTTATTTAAATTTACAAACACAAATTTTTATTTATAAATAAAAATACCAAAGCCGAAATCTGATTTAACAAAAAAAAAAAAACAAAACAAAAGTATATTTATGTATATACAATGACCTTTTAAGTCTTTTTATAAAAAAAATGTATAGAAATGTTTTTTATGTATTTGAAATAATTGTAAAAAAGATTTTTGTAGCAGTTCTATACAAGTAGTTTAACGTCACTAGCAAGTGGTTTAATTTGTATATTTTTAATATGCAGAATTAAGGCATGGAAATGTATATATTTATTTAATGTTAAATTATAAAAACTTTTTACAGATTAAAATCTTGTGTTTCCAGAATAAAACAGAACATTTTTTTTTTTTTTTTTTTGAAATTTAAATTATAAAAAGTTTCGTTAACCCTTTCGGCCGCAAAAAAAAACAAGTAAGGAAATTTTGCTATGTAACATGAGCAAATATAGTTTTTCGAAAATATATATAGGTGTTATCATGGTTATGCACGCGACATTTGTACACGTTTAATTGTCTTTGAATATTGTGAAAATGGAAATGGATTGGAATTTTAGAATGGAATTATAGAATCGTTCATTATATGTGATGAGACTTTTCAAAAAGTAAATAATTTGGAAAATTGAGCACTGGATACGCAAGTTCCATGCAATCAAAGTTGACTTACGCACGTGACAAAAAATGGGAGTGCCTTTTAGAGCCGTAAGAAAAAGTGCGAAATTAAGCGAATTGTAGGAAATTTTTATTTTTAAATATTTTTATAAAGGTTTTAATGGACCTTTATAATCATGCTTTGTTCAAAAACAACTATGCATAAATTTGCTGAGAAAAAAATAATTTGTTGATTACGCACGTTACATTACGCACGTGACACTTTTGACTTTCATACATATTTTAGTAATTTTATATACATATATGTATGTATATATATTTTTTTTACCAAAAAATTAAACTTTTATTCAAAAATGAAAAATAAAAATATTACAATTATCTAATTTAATTTTTTCCTTAAAAAAAAATTATGCGAGCGTTGTGATTTTTTAAGTCACGGTGGACCATTTCATGGAAATACCCATATATATATTGATTCCTATGGTTCCAAGTTGGAACAAAGGGCCGTAACAAAAATCTGTCCTGTGCGATTAGTCTGATCTCAGACCATGTTCTTCTTGTTTCGCTAATCTCGGATTCTAGTTGCCTTCTCCAGGTGTTAGCTGGTCTACCTGTTCTTCTGCTGCCATGAGGGTTCCAGTCAATTGCCATCTTTGGTATATCACCATGGGGTCTTCTCAAAATATGACCAATCCAGCTCCATTTCCTCTTAGCAATTTCTATGCGAATCGGTATTTCACCTGTTCTTTGCCAGAGGTCTCTGTTGGAAACTATGTTCGGCCAAAATATTCGCAAGCAACGATTAACAAATACTTGCAGGTGTTGGATGTCGCTTGCAGTAGAGTTTCAGGACTCGCATTCATATAGCAGAATAGAGCGAACATTAGAGGAGAAAAGGCGAAGCTTAGTTTTTATATGTATTTGTGGTGACTTCCATACTCTTTGTAATGTACCAAAGGACTGTTTTGCTTTCCTTATGCGAGATGCAATATCATCACGTGAGCCGCCTGTTGTTGATATGATACTTCCTAGGTAGCATAACGATTGGACATCTTTGAGTTCTATGTTGTTTACTCGAAACTTGGAGAGATTAGTCGAATTGATACGTAGAACCTTAGCTTTGTCAAAATTAATATGAAGACCAACACCAGATGCTAGCTGATGTATCTGGTCTAGTTTGGCTTAAATGTCGGAAAAGTTATGTAGTTTTTCGAAAATAGGCGCTGTAAATTAATTGATATGGCTCTTGTATATATGAAACTTATTTCTGTTGAATCTTATTTGTATACCAACATTTTTAAGAGAGTCGTTAAAGTGTATTTCGGAAATGCGTCTTACGTGGAAGCTGTGGTCAATTATTGACAAATCTGCACACAATTCGCAGTTGTGATTAACTTCTACATACTTATGTGTAACTTATTTGTGGTGAAATGTGTTTGAATACACTTACAACTCAATCGGCCTTAGGCCATAACAAAACTAATGTACCAAATTTTATCGAAATATTTTTTTTAACTTTTTTATTATTTATTTATTGAATCTGCCTTTACTTCATAGGCTTCACAATAAGTTTTTAAAGCTTAAACCTAAATCATAAAAACTATTTGCTCCCAGTTGAGAGAGCCATAATGGGCAAATGGGCTCTAAATTAGTAGGGTGGTAAATCAGCTCTACAAAGCAGGGCTGCCAGATAAATTTCGGAAAAAATCGTCAAAATCCCGATAAAAAAGAAAAACATCGTCATTTTGAATTTTAAAAATCGTCAAAAAAAATCGGAAAAATAAAACGTCACTATTTCTAATAGTTATTTGAAATTTTCATTTAAACGAAATCATAAAAATTCAAGTTTATACCCAGTAAAAAAAATCGTGTTTTTTGAAGCACTTAAAAAAAAGCGCATAATCGAGCGCTTCAATAAAAGCGCTCTTTTGAAGCAGTAAATGCTTATGAATAAAATATACAAAAAATATGCTTTTTTAGTGCGCTGACAACGAAGAAGGTTTTAAAAGGAAAAACTAAATTATAGCCTATAAATTTACGTATGACAACGAAAGTCAATTACAAAACGAATATCGCGCTTCTCAGTTACTATGAATTTTTCTTAAGCAAAAATATTCAGATAGACTTTGATTGGTGTGCGCGAAGTGACGTAAAACACTTTATGAAACTGCTTTATTTGCATGTTTGATTAGGTTCAAATAAGCGCTTATTGTCAGCAGAAAGTAGTCCTCCAAACCGGGAACACCTCATACAAAAATCATGCATCCCATCAGCAGATTTGAAGCGATTTGAGGTATGAATTCATACACAAAACCTGCTCCTTTTATAGCACATGTTTTACTGGGTATAGTCTCTCGTACAATACATATCAAAATACATAAATTTTAACTTTTTGAATATTAAATCACAAAAAATATAATGTTAAAACAAATTGTGTTATATTTTAATAATATCTTGCAGTGTTTTATAAAAACGAGTAAATATCTGAATTTAGCAGATTTTATTAATTCAGGTTAAATTACAATGTCAAAACAATTTAGTTTATTAAATATTAAATAACATTTTAAGTAAAGAATCCAATTCAGCCAACATATACAGGTACTTATTTTCAAAGATTTCTGTATTTTGGTCATTTAAACTTTTTTGGTAGAATATTCTTTCGACGTTTTGTTAAATAAGAGAAGTTGTTGTAGAATTTCCCCGTTGAAATTCAGAAATTGTTTTCTCTAAAAATTTTGGAATTCAGTATTTAAAATTGCTTTTGATGTTTACAAATAAATAAGTACTATCTGGATTCAATATTATTTGGAATTATTATGCTTAAACTTAACAATTGTCAATATTTAAGATAATTTACTTAGTTTTGTTTTTGAAATATGTCATATTCTTCTTAAAATTTATGATATTAAATGAGAAAAATAGTTGTTGTCTCCAAAAAAAGAGAGAAATTGGTAAAAAAAAAAATCATTAATAAAACAAACAAATGATAGAAAATATTAATAATTCAGAAAATCGTCACTTTTAATGTAAAAATCGTCAAATCGTCACTTTGCTATTTTTGAAACAAAAAATCGTCAACATGACGATAAATCGTCAAATCTGGCAGCTTTGCTACAAAGCCTTGTGTCTGTTTGAATTCTACAACGAAACTTTTAAATTTCAATCGATGGATAGATTTTATGATTTTCATTATCTTAAAAAAATCAAATAATTTGTTGTGTTTGCTCACTTTTGAGGCTCATAGCATGTCTCTCACGAATTTTTCTGAATTCATTTTGGATGTTAGATTTTTGGGCATTTCAAATATTTGCATCTGTGTTACAATAGGACAATCTTGCAAATGTGTCTATCTTTGGAGCCGCCCACAGATTAATGGCAGAGATATTAGTTTTAACAATCATTATTTCATTAAACAATATATGCACTTTATTTTAATAAAGATAATTTATAGACAACACTTTGTTAAAAAAAAATACCTCTCTCGCTTTGCACGACTCTTCAGAGATCGACGGCTTCTTAAGCCATTCTTGATAGTTTAATATAATTGTCAATGCTAACAAGTAAATGATGAAATAGAACACGACCGCAACTTCAAGCAAAAATGAATCTCAGAGAAAACAGGCCCATAATTGAAACGACGGCTGCAACTTCACGAACTGTCATTTAATTTTTTTTTATTTCTTCTGTGTACCAACCTGTAATGCCGATGGCTTTTCCAATTTTTTTCCACAAATCTTGTTTTAAATAAAAATTTTTGTACAATGGCGACTGCAAATTATATATGCAGTCATGCTTTTGTACTTCTTCAATTAAGTTTTCTGTAATATCACTTATTTTCTTTTAAATTACAAAAATCTCACTTTTAAATTCATTTTTAAACGTTTCTTTCATTTTCTTTTGTTTTTATTTTTCTTGCGCCAAAGCTGCAAAAACACATGTGCCCGATTTACATTATGATTTTAACGACGTCGTTTTTTATTAATTCTCTTTTGAAGATGCTACGAAAGTTTATTTGCATTTTCGACGTCGTTTTTTTGACAAATTTTAATTTTTGTTGTAGTCAGGGTTGATTTTCTTGTTGAATCTTCTTTAGTTTATTGTTCGTATTAAAAATTTTTCTTTATTTTTTAACAAATAATTTTAAATTATGGACACAATGTACGCACTAAAAAAATCACACATATAAATAAATAATTACAGAAATCCAAAAAAAAATGGTAACTATTTTTCTTGTTTACAAAAATATTCACCTTATTTATTTATTTTATTTTTACATGTTGAATTTCTAAACGAACCTTTCAACTCAAAATATGAACAAGAATAAAACGGAACAACAGAAGCAGAAATGAGTGTAAAGAGAAATATGAAAAAACAACATGAAAACAGATATCGTGTCTTTTTTCCTACCCCGCTTGCTTCACTACACCGCTCGCCAACAAACCAAAAGCAACGTCGAAAAAACGACGTCGTTAAAATCATAATGTAAATCGGGCAATGGTTTTGTTTACAAAATGTATAAAATTTTATAAAAGTATGGTAATATTGTTGAGAGCATTTGTGTTTAAAAGTGAGAGCATAAGAAAAAACGCTGTCAAAATAAAATAGATTCTATTTTCACGACCGCATTCTCTGGCATAATTTTATGTCAAACTGTTTGGAAAAAAATGTTCAGCCCCATTTGTGATTCATCATTAAGAGTTTATATTCGGCTGTACCAAATATTATATACATATCCATCACCTGTATACCAGTAGTGTGATTAGTCATACTTGAAACTATTCTGTGTTACATTTTATAACGATAACGATATTAATACGAGTTATTTTATTTTAAGGATCGCTCACATCCTTAATATGGGGCAATTTTCATCAAATTCTCTGGCGTTATTTCAATGTATTTGAAGTTTATTTTGTTGGAATTCCATCTCAATAACGATATTTATAAGAATAAGGGTGTTACAGTTATTCTCGGTAGTAGATCTTATATGGAAGATATTGCCAATTATGGATTTACCTCTAAAAATTCAATAGTCTAGTTTTTACATACATAAAACTGTTCTGTATAAAATTTCCGTTCGATATCGATATTTATAGGACATTTACACATGTTATTGAATTTTTTGGAAATATTTCTCATATGCGAGTTTTGACCTATTATGAGGCTATCGGTACTACAATTTATATATATATATATATATACATATACATAAAACTGATACTGATGTTTTAAGAGACTTTCGGATGTCTACTTTATATGGGCGTTATGATCAAATATGGACCGATCGTCATGTAATTGGGTACGATGATTTGTAAATATATTTATATATGAATTATTTGTAGCGAATTTAGACTCGATACTGATGTTACTAAAACATTTATGCACATTTAAGTGATTTTCGGAAGTGAACTTGATATGGTGACTATGCTCGAACATGTACTAATGCAAACAACATATATTTTTAAGATTTTTTCTTAGCTGGAAACTTACCAACTGAATTTTGTATGGACACTGCTTTTTCTAGGTATTTATTACCATATAAACAAATTCTGGAGAGACATTTCCAAAAATTTTAATTTTTCTATGTATTTTTTCGAAGCCCTATCGTTTTCACAGATGGACGGACATGGCTAGATCGCCTTAGAATCTTAAGACCACTATTTCCAAATGTTACAATCGGAGTGACAAACTTAATATACCCCCCATCTTGTTGATGGTAGGTATAGCAAGTAAGAGTGCTATATTCGGCTATGCCGAATCTTATATACCCTTCACCTTTGTTGTGGATGCATAATTATATCATATACAAATATACATATATATATTATATTGTTACGTTTTTAGCTTTTAAAAACGGTGGTTTATTTCCTTTAAATAAACCGGATTCTTTTTAATTGCAAAATAAAAGCATCAAGTTGTTTGAAGAAAATATAACGAGTCTTTATTTATGTAAATGTACACAAATACAATTAAAGATGAACACACTGTCTTTTTACACACTTATATTTCGGTTTAGGAACACACTTAAACACTTTGTTTGATCAGCGCCATCTGTTTATGAAATTATTTGTAACAATATTAATACACTTTGTGTGATCAACGCCATCTGTTGATGAGTTTATTAGTTTTTTTGATGACATTTTCAGAGGTTGTCTCAGAATTTTGCTCAAATCTCCGTTATTTATGGACGGATTTTGCTAAATTTAAATAGCAAACTTCTCGAAAGCATGTCTGACAGAATTATTAAAGATTTGGATCCCGAAGATATCTGGGGACTTCAGAAAATTGATTTCAACAGACAGACAGACAGACGGACATGGTTTAATAGACTCCGCTATCTATAAGGATCCAGAATATATGGAAATTACATACAGAATGACAAACTTATATAAACCCCCCATCTTTTTGATGGTAGGTATAAAAATTTGATCGTTTATTGGATTTTGTTTTATTTTTCCAAACATTGGTTGTTTTTGAGAGTATAAAATTAAGAAATGTACTTTATAGCGTATCGTTATACCGGGATTTTTCTGTCTAATTCTAAAATGAATAATTTTAGTTGTACGTATTAACAATATTTAATTTTAATGTATAAATCAATATCAATCATACGCCACTTTGTACTTACTGTTAATTATTTTGAGATATCAATATTTTTATCGAATTCCATTTCAATTTAAATATAACGGTTTGTAACGGCTGGTATAAATATACAGCATTCAGTTCTGGATGGAGGAAGCGGGCAGGCCGCTTTTTCCCCTGCCTTCGAGAGATTTGTGTCTCACTCTTGCATTGGTTAATTCTTGGCGTATATAGCGGTACTTCTACAACGCGTTTTCGATATAACGCGATTAAAAAAAAAAACAGTTTCACTACAACGCGAAATTTTGACTTCTAAAACACGAAATTGAAAATCGCACAATCACTGGAAAAACGTCCAACAAAATGTTTTTTATCAAATGACGAAAACTGTGCCGAGAAAATTTCTTCTGATGAAGTTATACGTCCAAAGCATTCACTATTTCATCGAAATATAATGTTCGAAGACAGTGACACAGACTAGTGAAAGCACAAAAATTAAATTAGTTAATGAAAATACGCCGTCTGGTATGAGTGCTGCAATTTTAGATTATACACCAATAGTTTTTTCTTTTTCTTTTTTAATTATTTAATTAAGTATTCAATCGCTTTTTTGCTACACAAATATTAAATTATTTATGCCACTGAATTTTATGTAAACAATGCTTCAAACCATACATTACTGTAGGAGATTTTATGTGTGGCATTTAATTTAAAAATTTAAGTACAACATAAGTTATGTTTGGTTCTCTTTTAATTCCTTGCTACTAATATGATACTTAAAATATTGAAATTTTTAGTATCTAGATATGTTAGGTGTATACATACTTGTTTCTCTTACTACTGACAGCAGTAGAACGTGGCTTTTATAACTTATTTCATTTGCTTAACTAAACAGACAAGACTAAATAAATTATTCTTAAGGGAGTTTACGCGCACATGACCTTCAACTATATTAACTTTGTTAAATAAATAAAACATTAACACGGACACAGACACAGACACAGACACATAACCATTTAAATACATTGCAAATGAAAACATAAATTTGTTTTTAATATTGCTCAAAAAAATGGAAAATACTTTAGTAAACTATACATTTTATTTAAACAACACAAGCAAAGTAAATAGTTATATTCAATTTAAGGGAATTGTAGCTGGTTTCAAATTTAAACAATTAATACTAATAATATATTTAAAAAATTTAAAAATTAAAATTTTAATAAGGGTGCTGTTGCTTAATTGGTTAGCGCATTTAATCATTAAGCATGAGTTGGTATTTGTAGCCCGGGTTCGATTCCCAGTCGCTGCCACTCAAACAACATCATTTTCTGATAATTATTAGTTTTCTTTCAAAAATAATGCGCCTACTCACCACCAGAGGCGCTGAAATGCTACACTAAAACCAACATAATGCGCAATTGCAGAGTTGTGATATAAAGCTATTTTCTACTTTATTCTTCAATATATTCCCTTTTCAAAGAAAGTAACGCAATTATATATCTATAGGCATATTAATTGCTTAAAAAAAAAAATAATAACCTCTAGTGGCCAAGGTTCGACATTGACCGAATAAAACATTGTTCACATAAAATCCGATGACACAAATGTTTTAATATCCCCATATGCACAATAGCAAAAAGCGACTGTATATGTACTTTTCAACAACATATTGCTACTAATTTTTTAATATTTAAAAAAAGCTAAAATTAATTTTCCTTCTATAAAAATCCATCTTATTGTTTTAATGGATCGCATGTCTTATTTCAAATCGCTGACATTTTGTTATTGACAATAGCTACAGTTACACTCATCTTTAACGTTCTTTTGATAAAAGCCCAACATTGTTGAATTGGCCGAACTTGGAGTCAATTAGCGGGTTCATATATTTGTCTATCATATCGAACTGATTTATGCGATACTAAAGGTGGATTCACCCATTTGTTCCGAACAAAATATTTTTTTTCGGACAAAGTTTTTTTCTATTAAGAGAAAATATTCATATGAAAAAAACTTTGTCCGAACAAATATTTTGCTCAGATCAAATGAGTGAATCCCCGTTAGCCCATGAAGCTTTTGAAAAACGACAGGGACCTAATTCTGGTCAAAAATTAAATGAGGCCCTTCCTACCAACATTGCAAACTTTGCAAACCAGTAAAAAAAATTCGTGTTTTTTGAAGCACTTAAGAGAAAAAGCGCATAATCTAGCGCTTCAATAAAAGCGCTCTTTTGAAGCAGTAAATTCTTACGAATAAAATATACAAAAGAGATGCTTTTTTAGTGCGCTGACAACGAAGAAGGTTTTAAAACGAAAAACTAAATTATAGCCTATAAATTTACGTATGACAACGAAAGTCAATTACAAAACGAATATCGCGCTTCTCAGTTACTATGAATTTTTCTTAAGCAAAAACATTCAGATAGAATTAAAAAAACATTTTAGGAAAGTGCTTTATTTGCATGTTTGATTAGGTTCAAATAAGCGCTTATTGTCAGCAGAAAGTAGTCCTCCGAACCGGGAACTCCTCATACAAAAATCATGCATCCCATCAGCAGGTTTGAAGCGATTTGAGGTATGAATTCATACATAAAACCTGCTCCTTTTGGAGCACGTTTTTTACTGGGTATGTATATCAGCTCGTTTCGCCACTACATACAACTTTGGTCAAGGTATCTGTTTAATGTCCAATTTTACATGTGTGAGTTGTCGTCAAGAATGCGTTCCCGTTCTAAAGGAACGGTGTTTTGATTTTTACTACGTTTTTGAAATTTAACTGCTCGATAGGTTTGGAAACCAGCATTCACATGTACTCTTCTTGCATTGTTGTTATCTTTGTGTGGTCACTGTCAGAGAGACACAGAGTTTACTTTATTATACTGGCTTCTTTTAGTAACATTTTTGGAAACATTTTAACAGACAATATCGTTTTTAAAGGACTCTCTTCAGCGCTTGTTAAGATTCGGGAGTAAATAGCAGTAGCTTTGTTTAAAAAATCGAAAGTGTTGCCACCAAAGAAGCTGGTGTCAAACTATAAGGTGGGTGAGACAAAGCTATCCAACTACTTATATCATAATAGTTTTTAACAAGTAATGCATATCGATGGAGACATAATTTGGGCAATGCTCGCTTCAAATTAATCAGTGACAGTAAAGGTGATATGATGATCTGGCCTGATTTCAGCAGCTAATAATAAATCTGTATTTTGGATATTTGGGTTTGGTGTCGATTTGGCTGGTTGGCCGGGCTTCACATACCCTCTCTTACGCTTCGGGTTTTCGTAATGGATCCATTTTTCAAAAATGATTTGACTTTATAGCGTTTAAGCAGTATTTCGCAAATGCAAAATCTTCTTTCAAGGTCTCTCGGCTTCAATTGATATGTTACCCAATTACCTTGCTTTGGATGAATCCTGCAGCTCGCAAACATTTCTAAGTTGCTGCTTGAGTAGCTCACAATGATTATTCCATCTCTTGTTGAGTTTGACAACATTCTTCATGAAATAATGCCTCCAATTCTTGATCTTAAAAAAATTGTTCGTTATTTGTTTTCCATGTCAAAATCACCACTTCTGAACTGCACAAACCATCTCTCGCATGTTGAGACTAATGAAACACATTCACCAACAGCTTCGGTGAGCAATCAGTGTCTATAATCTATAATTATTGTTCAATAACTAATTAAATATAAATTACCCTTTAAAATGACATAAATGTTACTAAAGATAAGGTTATATTTCGGGGGCACATTTTTATGAGATACTAGATGAAAGAATTGACCGATTTCGACCAATTTTAATACAATAATAAGTTCTCTCAAAATTTTCTACGTAAACTTTGCGCACAAGGTTAACATCAGCCAAACGAACGGACTTGTAGTAAATCGACAGAGGAAGTGATTCCAAGTTGGTATAGTTTAAAGTGGGTGTTAGAGTAACATTTGATACCCTCTCCACTATGGTGGTTTACTGTATATTAAGATATTATGGTGGTTAAAGGTATACTCAGACACCTTAGGCTTATTCAATGCTAAGTATATGGGATGGAAAGATAAAATACACCCAGTTTAATTAGAAATATACAAAATTTATTGTTAGTCAAATTTATATTTAGGTTTTTTTGTTTCATAAATGTAAAATATTTACCAAATATATCTAAATATTAAGCAATTTGTATAGGAACCATTTTACAGATAAACAAAATAATCCAAAAAATTTCAACAATTTTTTTTATTTCTGGCTCATTTATTGTTTATTGTATGACTGTTTTTTTAAATATCACTTTTTATACCCTCCACCACCAAGAGTGGTGAATGAGGGTATATTACGTTTGTCATTCTGTGTGAAACTTTTTTAATATTCATCTGAGACCTAACTAAGTATATATTTTCTTGATTCTTATGAAATTCTAAGTCGATTGAGCCATGTCCGTCGGTCTGTCCGTCTGTGTAAAACACTCTTACATCCAAACTATATAACTTAACTAAATGAAATGTCCAGAAAAATATTTCTTATTTTGCAGGTAACTATGGTATTGAAAATCAGCAATACCGGTTTAGGTCAACCAGAATTATGGACCAATATGTGAGACAACCTTCATAAAAATTTTATATTTTTTGTCCATTTTATTGAAAATCAGCAATACCGGTTTAGGTCAACCAGAATTATGGACCAATATGTGAGACAACCTTCATAAAAATTTTATATTTTTTGTCCATTTTATTGCAATATTTTGAAATATATAACAGATAACACCATGAAATTTTGTATAAAAAAATGTGTTAAATTGTTGAAATTCCACGTGAAATATCCTTATGTACATAAAAACCACTGTTCCAAAATTTAAGAAGATCGGCCCATAATTTGTCATATAAGAAACATTTCCGAAAAACAAATAAACCCACAAAAATGTCTACTAAATATCGATATCGAACCAACTTTTATATAGATCAGTAATTTTAATCCAGAAATCATACTAATATCGCTTATACGGCAATTATGCTACTGGACTTTGTAGCAGTCAGTCAATAATCGGCAATAGCTCTCGAACTAAGTCCATTTCCATACTAAACAACCATATAACTCTTGTAAATAACGTTACTGAGATGAAAGTCTCAAATACTTAGAAACCACATTAGTGACTACTGGATTTAGAAGCCTGGTCCACTTCTACTATGTTTTGTAAATGTGTTTCTTATTACGTTTAGGTGGAGGGTATTAAAGATTCGGCACAGCCGAATATTGCACTCTAACTTGTTTCTAATACTATTTTACAACAAAAAAAAAAACAAATATATTTCAATTAATTTACTATAAATCAAAACAATTAAAATTTCATAAACCAAAAAAATAAAAACAATTTTTTAAATGTTAAGAATGTTTTATATATGTGTGTATGTATGTATGTATATAGAAATAAACTTACTTCCTAGATGTACATAAATAATAATAAAAATAAAATACCAATAAATGTTAATAAAAA
The DNA here is from genome assembly GCA_950370525.1 of Bellardia bayeri. NCBI lineage: Eukaryota > Metazoa > Arthropoda > Insecta > Diptera > Calliphoridae > Bellardia > Bellardia bayeri. The sequence goes on from OX493265.1 coordinate 60,288,506, forward strand.
AAACTTTAGCAAATAGAAAAAAACTATAAATCTAATAATTGGGTTCGTTTACTAAATTGCTTTAAAACAAAAAACAAAACAATAAATTTATAAAATGCACACATACACTGGCAACTATACAAATAAACCACTTCTCACATATAAATTTCACATAAACGCACCCAAACTCACCCTACAACCGACCCACTTAGTGACACCTACAAAAAACCAAGTTACTCTGGCAGTAAAATACCAGCCCACACCAGCACACTGGCAAACAAAAACAAAATAAACAAATTTAAGCCAACAACTACCGAAAACAAAAATGTTTAATAATTTTCTATTTTTTTTTTTTTTTGTTTTTTTTTTTGTAATAAAATTTGTGGGAATTTAATTTTTTTTATTTTGTGTTTAGCTTCAAATAAACAAATTTCTTTTCGTTCAAAATTTATTTATTTATTAAAGAACCGAAAATTTATAAAATCGTTTAAAAGAAACAAATTTTGTTACTAAACAATAAAAAAAAACACGAACAACAGCGACTAGTTAAAGTAGAAGCTGAAAAAAAAACACAAAAGACTACAATTTAAATTTATGTCTCCCACCATCCACTAATAAAGTCTTCTTCCGTTTCCGCTGTGCCATACATTAGGGGTTCACTCAATATGTTCTTATTTTCCTTTCTCCCGTTTTCCCTTTGTTCCTGTTTATTGTAGAAAACCCCGCAACAACTTAACTAGCATTTAAAAAAAAATGCTAAAAACTAACACACATACGAGTAAATAGCTACAACATAATCTAAACAAGCAAAATAGAAACCTATCTAGGGAGCAGCATTCATTTGTTTTTTTTTCCTCAAAAAGCATGTTTAAGTTGTTTTTATTAAATGCTAGAACTTGCAAACTTATAAATATGTAGATATTTTTTTGAGTAGAGTAGGAGTATAAGTGCGTTTATGTCTGTAAATTTGTTTATATGTACATACATACATATACATATACACTAGATCCCCGATTTGCGTCGTTAATATGGACCGGAGAAATGCGACGCAAACCGAAACGATGCAAAACAGATTGACACAAAATTTCAATGTCGACGCAAATCGGAATCAAAAATCCGCGACGCAAAGCAGATAAACCACATTTAGAAAAGCGACGCAAATAGAATAGACGCAAATCGGGGATCTAGTGTACTCGTATGTGTGAAAGAATGTATGTATGTGACTGTTTATGCAAATAAAACGGAAGTTTATACTTATAGAAACCAGAATGCTTTTTTAGGTTGCCAGTATGTATTTTATCTTATAGATTTTTATTGTAACAACATATTTAGTATGTATGTATGAGAAAATAGCCACAAAGTTTATTTCATGAAAACATACTTTAGAGAAACTTCGTTAGTAAATATGTAATATGTTTTCATAAATATGCGAGTGAATTTAATTTAAATTATTTAATTATATTATATTATAACTGTTGAAGAAAATAGGGGATTTCCCTTATTTTCTTGTAAATTGAATGATGCAATAAGTGTACATACAGTGTACATATTTGCAACACACACACACGGCTCATCACAATTGCAAGTTTGAATGTATATATGTGTGGCTTGGCTACCGTTTACTTGTAAGTTTTAGTTTTTCTTACAGAAACTAATAAAATTGTGTTCTTTATATTAAGTGGGAACATAGGTCACAATATTTAATAATAACATTAAAAAGTAAGTCTAACAACCTTTCTTAAAATATATCGATCGATTCAGAATCACTTTTTGAATATATTTAGCAATGTCTCCAGTCCGTCTGACTGTGTGGTTGATTGGCTGGCTGTCCGTATAAACTTTTAGCACAAAGTACATGTAGCAATTTTTAAAATATTTCGGTACAATGCGTTTTTTTTCTTTGCCCAAAGACAAAGCCTTTTGAAACTGGCTGAAATCGGTCCATCCTTCTAGTACAGATACAAATTTTTACGATAACGGACTTTGTAGGCCATAAATCTATGCTACCAACAATTAACTTTAAAAATTGGTATTTCTTTAATTTTTAGTTTTTTATTTCATTTTATGTAAAGGGCCAAATTGGCCATTTTTAACTATAACCTTTTCCCATCTTTCTGGCAATATGTGAAATCTGAGCCAAAATAACTGCCCATCTTTTGAGGCCAAGAAGAACGAAGCATGGCAATTTCGGATAACCTGTTCTGTAAGTGAAGCTTCTCCCACAGAGGGCTTTGTGCAGCGAACGAAACAAATACTAGTCAAAAGGGGCAAGATCTGAACTATCTTAGTAAAAAAAATTCGTGTTTTTTGAAGCACTTAAGAGAAAAAGCGCATAATCTAGCGCTTCAATAAAAGCGCTCTTTTGAAGCAGTAAATGCTTACGAATAAAATATACAAAAAAGATGCGCTGACAACGAAGAAGGTTTTAAAACGAAAAACTAAATTATAGTCTATAAATTTACAAAAGTCAATTACAAAACGAATATCGCGCTTCTCAGTCACTATGAATTTTTCTTAAGCAAAAACATTGGTGTGCGCGAGATGACGTAAAACACTTTAAGAAAGTGCTTTATTTGCATGTCTGATTAGGTTAAAAGAAGCGCTTATTGTCAGCAGAAAGTAGTCCTCCAAACCGGGAACACCTCATACAAAAATCATGCATCCCATCAGCAGGTTTGAAGCGATTTGAGGTATGAATTCATACATAAAACCTGCTCCTTTTGTAGCACATTTTTTACTGGGATAAGACAAGAGTGAGGGTGAGACAAAACGTTCCAACCATTTTTCTAAAGTTTTTTATACAGTTATTGCGTTTTCATGCCGCATATTCTAAACGTTTTTCGGCAAATGCTCAGTAGCTCATAATTGGTTCCACACGAGCAGTACCTTACCCTTCGTTGACTAGGCTTCATATCGGGTTATCATAGTGGAACCATAATGATTAGCTGCAAAAATGATTTCCTTTTATAGCGTTTTTGACAACATTTCCGAAATTCTTCTTTCAAGGTCTCTCGGCTTCAATTCATATGCCTTCAATTTTTGTTTGGCTTGGGCAATTTTTTTAAAATTACCACTTCTAAACCACACAAACAATCTTTCGGACGTTGAAACCGATGAAACACATTCATCATAAGCTTGGGTGAGCAATCGGTTTGCTTCAGCTGCACTTTTTGCCAAATTAAAAAAGTTTTTACTTTACTTCTTTAATTTGAAAAAAGTGCCGCTGAACCTTTCTGCTTTCGAAACAAAAAATAAACTTTGTTGGAAATGACATATATTTTTTTAAATATAATTAACAAACACAAACTGCGAAGCTTATTGGCTTATCTGCAGAAAACACTCAGAGTTTTTGGCGGGAATTGAACCCGCAAACCCTCTGACTCATAGTCCGGCACACTATCGCCGAGTCTATCGGGGCACCCAACTGTAGACAAAAACCGTCTTTAAAAGATGAAATATCTGTTATAAAACCCGCATTTTTAAGTAATACACCCAAACTTTCTATAGATTAATATTATTTTCCGAATTTAAAATTGAACCGTAAAAATTGTCACCATTAAAACTTATATGAGGAATCGGAGGTCATTCCGCTACATCATACCCACAACATTAACTCTATTTTCTCCGTACAATTCAAACAGTAAATGAAAAATAAAATAAAACAGTTATTGGCAAAAAATTCAGATTGATCTCTTTTTGAGCATAGAACTTCAAATTGACTTTGTACGTATTCTTTATAAAAATTTTCTTTAAATGCAATTAAAATAAAATAATACCACTACGAGATCCTCTACTTCAACTATTTATGAATAAAATTATTTAACTTTTTCAATTACGTTTTCTGCACATATGTTAAACATATGTTATTTCATGGACACACATCCCTGTCAGTGCCAACCATCTGTTACTTGTTTAACAGCGAGTATCTGGGGAACAGTTTAAATTTCCAACTGTGCAAACAAATGTTTACATTATAAAATAGATGTGTAAATACACATACGATTCATTGTATTTGTGACTAAATATTCTATTTATTTTGTTAGAGAACACTGGGGGACGAAAAATGAGCAGCAGAGTTGATATAAATCAGCTGCTATTGAAAATTGCTGTTATTATTTTATTTTTGGATATTCAACAGTGGACGGCATAAAGACAAGATGGTACATATTAATGTACGAGTACTTTCATTCTCTGTTGTAATCTGACCAGCTATTTATAGTGATTATTGTTTCTTATTTACCAATTTTACTAATTTTAATAGCATAATTGTATTTTCATATTTGAATTTAGAATTATTCTTTTGTAAATGATGTTTTTGCATCATTTTATGAAAGATGTCAGGATTAAAAGACCTTTCACAACAATTAAAACACATAAACTCCGGCCACATTATAGTTTTGATGGCAAACCATTCGTTTTTTATACCCTACACCATCATAGTATATTGGATTTGTGCTGCTGTTTGTAATGCCCAGAAATATTGGTCCAAATAAAGTATACCGATCGACTGAGAATCACTTTCTGAGTCGATTTAACGATGTCCGTCCGTCTGTCTGGCTGGCTGTCCATGTAAAGCTTGTGCGCAGAGTACAGGTCGCAATTTTGAAGATATTTCGATAAAATTTGGTACGTGATATTTTTCGTATGGTATGGTCGAGCCCGACCATATAATACCCTATATATACTTAGTATATGTATATATACTTAGTATATGTATAAAACAGTTTTTCAGAAATGGGCGCCATATGAAAGCTCTGACCTATTATGGGCCGATCATCCAAAAACTTAGTGCAATGACTTCTGTGCACATAAAGTTTTTGTGTGTTAAACTTTATCTCGATATAAATACGTTTAAAAGATGTATGGAAGTAAAAGTGTAGTACGAAGATGGTCTTATATGAGAGTTTCGCCTAATTATGGACCATCCTTGGATCAAATATCTCGTACCAAATGTTATCTTCAAAATTACGATCTGTACTCTGCGCACAAGCTTTACATGGAGAGCCAGCCAGACGGACGGACGGACATCGTTAAATCGACTCAGGAAATGATTCTGAGTCAGTCATCAGTTTAAATGTACGAGAGATGGTTTCTAAGGTTTAGTAGTGGTGACTTGGACACATAAGACAAACACCGCTCCGTCCAAGCAAAATAGTTTAAAGATCAAGAATTGGAGGCATTACTCCATGAAGATTGCTGCCAAACTCAACAAGAGCTTGCCCAATTATTGACAGCTATTTAAGGGACAATTTCACAATAAAAACGAAAAGAAAATCATTATTGCACCGAATCATTAGCTGCGAGGGCGTATGTCAACCCAACCGGCTAACCATCCGAATCGACATTTAAGCCAAATATTCAAGTCGTTAAGGTTATGTTCTGTATTTAGTAGGACCAAAAGGATTCTATCTATTATGAGCTACTGAAATCTGGCCAGACCTTCACAGGGAACCTATACCGAATGCATCTGATTCCTTTAAAGCGAACATTGTTCAAAAAATGCTCAGAATATGCGGCCAGACATGAAAGCTTAATATTTCATCATGAAAACGATCGGCCACATGTTGCAATACCTGTTAAAAACAATTTACAAAAAGTGGTTGAGAAGTTCTGCCTCACTCGCCTTATAGTATCAATCGATGCATAACGCTCTCTTCAGGATACGTGTCACTTCAGAATTGGCTTCATTCGTTCTGGTCTAAAAAGATGAGCAGTTATTTTGGCGCAACGTCCATGTGCTGCCAATAAATATTAAAAATGTTAAAAAATCCCATAGATATTTTTCAATTATACACCCAATATTAACTTTCCTTTTATAAAAAGTCTAATCGAAACTAAAGTTTTTAATTGTTACTTGCAATGTGGCACTAATTTTTCTTTCTTTTAAAGGTCTTTTCAGATTACCTTCGTATTTCAAACGTTGCTCTTGCATATGTTTCATTTACATATACAGACATAAAAGCAATTACATTTAAAAAATACAAAGTACCTATACAGTCATACACTTGTAAACACATTTATGTATGTATGTATATCCCAGCAGTTGTGGTAAAGTGTCCCGACCTAGTAAATTCATCTATCATTTAGCTAACTACTAGTTCCAAAATTAGCCGAATGCCAATTGACCCTGCATAAATTACAAAGACTCAACTCCGCATTACAAAACAACATTTAGTGATAATTTATTCTCTAATAATCTTTAATGTGACTACATCCTAGATTACTTAGAGACACTAAAGTGACTACTAATTTCAAGTTAGATTACTTAGAAGGTATAAAGTAACCAATTAACTTTACTCTGCATTACATAATGCACATATGTACGTTTCAAATGACTCCAATAAATATAAATTGGAGTCAGTCAAGTAATAAGGCATTGGGGATATTTACTATCTAAAAGGGATACATTGGGTTATTTCTAGTCAGTGCAGAACTGCTAGGATATTTGTAATAGTTACTACTAAAACAATATTATGGATATTGAAATATAAATTGAAACAAACAAACAAACGAATGACTGAAACACAGAGTATTTATGAATTTAGAATATCTAATGCTTCGAGAATTAAATGCTTGAAGTAAATAACAGCATATATTATTACCCTGCAGGAAATGTCAATAGTTAAAATGTACTGATTTACTATTGACACAGTCACCAGTACTAGTGACTTCTTTTGGGACCACATTGTCTACACTTTTGGTATATTTCTGAAATAGAAAATAAAAATGCATTTTTTGCTAATTTTTGGAGTTTTATTAAAAAAAATAAAAAAAATTTAATTAAAAATAAATTCGAAAACACCCAGAGTCTTTGGCGGGAATCGAACTCGCAACCTTCTGATTGAAAGTCCAGCACACTATCGCCTAGCCTATCGGGGCTCGCAATTGAAAAAAAAATAATTGTATAATAATAACCATTGTGACAATGCTGTTGACAATGTCGCCAAGCCGTCACCAAAATAGTAGACAAAAGTGCTGACTTGGAGACACTTGTCCCCAGGTTTCCTTCAGGGTATATACTCACTCACATACAGACAAATACATCTATTTATGAAATACATAGTTAAACTAGATAAAAAAATATTGTTTTCCGAAGGCCTACCTACACAAAACTTACGAACGAGCACATATTATTTTTGAGTGTACCTTTGAGAAATAAATGAACGACGAATGATTTCTACTCGGAATAGTTTTAGTAGAAACGAAAATGTACTAAACACTTGTGTGCTTGAGAGACATTAAGTAAATGTTATAAAAACTATTGGAAATATGTATATGTGTTATTTTTGTACTTTTACTCGTAGTATTTATATGTACTTGCAAGTATAAGCAGGCCCCCATTAACCATAGGGCTAATTGGGTTGCAGCCCAGGGGCGCCAATTATCCGAGGGCGCCAAATAACCAAGACGATATAATTTTGATTTCTCTTTTATCAATTTAAAAAAAAAATAATATTTACTTTATATTTAACTCAATTTTTTTTAGCTTCTTATATGGAAGCTTTGACTAATTATGGATCCTCCCCACTATGGTGGATTTGCTGATGTTTGTAACGCTCAAATATATTAGACTAACTACAGTATGCCGATCGACTCAGGACAAATGTCCTTCCGAAATAGGGTTTATTGGTCATGAAGATAAACACACTTACAAGTTTTGTGCAGATTGACTCCCATATAAACCCCACTTCTGAAAATCACTTTAACGACCTTATGGTCTCTTTCTAATGTTGGTATCCAAATAAAATTCAACGCAAATAAGCTTCTTATATACAGAAATCATGACACCTAATTTTATAACGATCGGTTAATAATTAGTCATAGCTCCCATATAAGAGCCTCTTCTGAAAATCATTTTAATATGCATAAATCCTTTACAAGTGTTGATATTGAGGTAAAATTTAATGCACATTATTTGTAAATGCACTCCAACTTCAAAAAAAAACTGTGGGTACGGTATTATATGGTCGGACTTGAGCAACTATATTCTCTTCCCTGTTTTGATTTTTATTTTGAACATGACACAATTTTTATTAAGTGAAAATAAAATTGAAATGATTTCGACATTAGAAACTAATCACTACTATTATTATTTAAATAATATTGTAACAAAGATCTTTCGTAATGCATCAATAATTTTGTAAAATGAGATAATGATGTCAAACAACAGCTGGAGCTGAAGGAGAAATCGCTAGGTATTATTAACTCAACTTGCACAAAATGTTACTTAAGCTAGATTTACACGATTGAAATTTTCTTCAAAATTGCTTTTCAAAATGCTTCAAACTCGTGTAAACAGCAAAAATTCTTCAAAATTTATTTATTTAATAACTGTTAATAGTTTGAAGCATTTTGAAGAGCAATTTTGAGGAAAATTTCAATCGTGTAAATCTAGCTTTACTTGTGACCATCTGCCATCATGTGAATCAATATTTCAAACTTTAGCAAATAAGAAAAAACATTGCGAAGACTTAAGAACAATTTTAAATTGTTTTGTGTTATTTATGTATTACATGTAAAGGGAAAAAGAGGAAAATTTGTAATTTGTTCCGATTCTCTTTTCGCATTGAAATCAATACAGAATATATCGAACAACGACTACTACGTTTCACAAATTAGAAATACCCTTATTGAAAAATGTCCAGACTTAAAACTGGTCTGGGTACCTGGTCACAATGGTATAAAGGGAAATGAATATGCAGATTTTTCAGCAAAAAATTCTGCTAAACAACCCTTGTGTTCAACACAAAATATTTACCGTAAAGATCTCGAATAACTAATAGAAAGTAAATATTCAGAAGAAGATAGAAATAATATTTTCAACTTAACTTCATCATGGTATAGAAGAATCATCAGTGAACATAAAACAATTAACGATTTCAGTCATAATAGTCAAACGAATACCAAAAGACTAGATTGCATTAAATTTGAACGACTTCGCCTGGGTCACACTAGAGCAACACACGAATCACTATTCAATTCCAATGGAACACACGTTTTTGCAATTGTGATATTTCATTTGCAATACAACCTTCCCAATTTCTTTGTGATTGCCCAAAAACTCGTAGTTCCCGGATAAGTATTTTTCAAAACTCAGATCCTTTTTATCCACTGTCTCACCCTTCCTTTGAAAATATAGAGCTACTAACTAAATTCCTAAAAAAAAACAAATCTTTATAATGTAATATAGAACTTACTTTCTAACTCTAATAAAAGGTGGTTAAATTGTAAGGGCCGATGTTGAATGTGAACCACACCTAAACGCCAAGCTTTTTTCCGAATTTTATTTGACATTTCTCTATTTCAGACTTACTCAATTTGAACCATGGAGAGATACACAATCCAACAACGTGTTAAAGTTATCCAGACTTATTATGAAAATGGGCGTTCAAATCAAAATGCATATCGAGCACTTCGTGATTTTTTTGGTCAATTTGATCGTCAGTGATGAGGCACATTTTCACCTCAGTGGATTCGTCAATAAACAGAATTGCCGCATTTGGGCGAATGAGAATCCAAGAGTGATTGTCGAAAAACCAATGCACCCACAAAGAGTGACTGTTTGGTGCGGTTTATGGGCTGGCGGCATCATCGGGCCGTATTTTTTCCAAAATGAGGACGGTCAGGCAGTTACTGTGAATGGTGTTCGCTATCGTGAGATGATAACGAACCTTTTATGGCCCGAATTGGAAGATATGGATGTGGACGATATGTGGTTTCAGCAGGAGGGTGCCACTTGCCACACAGCTAACGAAACAATGGCTCTTTTGCGCAACAAATTCAATGGCCGTGTTATCTCACGTAATGGCGATGTCAATTGGCAGCCAAGATCATGTGATTTGACACCGTTGGACTTTTTTCTTTGGGGTTATTTGAAAGAAAAGGTGTACGTCGATAAGCCAGCAACAATTCAAGAGCTAAAGGATGAGATAATTCGGCACATTAACGGCATAGAACCTCCATTATGCCTCAGGGTCATCGAAAATTTGGACCATCGGATGGAGGTGTGCCGTCGTGGTCGCGGCGCCCATTTGGCCGATATTTTGTTCCATACATAATTGAGTAATACCAATATATCATAATAAAATAAAATTACAATAATTTCCTAAATAGTTTGTGTTTTATTCAAAATCAACATCGGCCCTTGGAATTTAACTACACCTAAATTATTTTAAGCATATTGAGCTAAAGGCCTATATTGCTATTGCTCACAATAAAATAATTTATCCTATAATTTGCAATTATATGATAAATCTTTATAAATAAAAAATAAATAAAATATGTCAAATATTTTATTATTCAAACGATCGAATTTTAGGTAGTAGAAACAAAAAGCTTAATTTTGGAAATTGACTTGTCTATTGTCAACAAATTATATTATTGCAATGAACATTTTCTCTATTATCCTGAAATAAATATGTATGTATGTAATATTTTGTAACCAATTGTATTTGCAACTAAACTAATTTTCTGTTGCAACCGAATTTGGCAGTTATGTCTTGATGTAATGCAATTTTATCAACAAAAAGACATTCTGTCTTTTAAAATAGAATTTTCTACTCGGTTGGCAACAACAGCTGTATAAAATTAATGGTTTAGAAAATTCAATAAAGTTCTTATTAGAATTTCCCAACAACAAGTTTCTTGCTAAGACGTTTCGTTGTAATAAAAGATTTAATACAATAAATGACACAATTTGTTTGTAATACTTTTCTTTTTCATTCCTTTATATATTTTTTTTTGAATTTTTAACAAACATAATTCAACGCTGTGAATTGGAAATGTAGCTGAAACTGAAACAAAAGCTTAAAGAATTATTTTGCATTTTAGTCGTTCGTAGTCGTGATAGTACTCGTCATAGCATTAGCATTTTCTTGTCATAAAATAATTATTCATGAGATTTTCAGAACTTAAACATGCAGTTCTTTAGTTAAATGACACAAGTGTCCTTCTTAGCCATTATCCATTTTTGTACCCTTTCACTTACACTCGCACACAAACAAACACACACACACACACTGTAACAAAACTAGACATCTGGCAAATTTTCTACATTTGGATGTATTCGTATGTAAGCTTGTATGTATGTATATATTGTTCTATTTTACTTGTATTTTTGGAGAGAGTAAAAATAAAAATAAAAACACACACACACACACACACTTTCCAACGAGTAGATAATTATAATGAATTTAACAATGTAGGTTAGTAATACATATTATTTAAAAAAATATAATTTCACTCGAAACGTAGCCAGGCAATAGTAATGGTTCTTATTTTAAACTTTAAAATCCTCTTAACATAGTTTTGTATTTTTAAATTATAGTTTTAGTTTATATCATTTAGTTGATGTTGTTGAACTTTGAAACTAATAATTCCAACACATTCCACTTACAGACCCAATATCAAATATCAATATTCCGCTTTAGACAGTGGCAATGGCATTGTTGAGCGTTCGCCGCGCGAAAGAGCCGCCCGCGAGAAGGCTCTCAATGCCACGCAGGAGTGGATACAACAAACGAATGGTAGATATGAAGTAATTGCTCATTTGGATGAAATCGGTTCGAGACATGGCAAAAATTGGTTTCTAGTAACCGATGCCTCGGTAAGTGTTAAAATTTTTCGAAGAGCATTGTAATGTTTAAGCTTTGAAATAAAATTTTTTGTTTATTTATTATAGGTCCGCACCGATCGTTTAATGACTTTATTAACCCTGCCCCCTGACTGTGTCGCATTTGAAGATCTGTCGCCAAACGAAAGTCCTCGCAATATGTTAATGGAACTATTGGGTTCCCTGCATCATCCTTATATCTATCCCGTTTTGGATTTGGGCTTTCTGCACACCAATTCGGGCAACTATGCCTGTTTGGTGACACCATTCAATTCAAGGGGTAGTCTTAAGGATTTAATATATAAGGTAGGTTAAAAATCATTAATCATATTTTTTAAATATACATATAACCTGGGTTAAATAAATTTAATTCCTATTTAATTTCGCAGTAAAATAATGCGAAATAGTTGCTAATATAAATTAAATAATTCACGAAATGTGTATTTACATATATTTTTTAAACTTCATTAAAAGCTCCAACATTCATAATACATATTAATGAAGACTTATTTGATTCGAAATTCATATGTGTATTTCAGTACATCTCTCCAAGACTCGTCAACTAGTCGAAATTTAACGATTTAATATTCTGATATTTATACCAAATAAATTTAAAATACATACTTGAAATATATAACGATCCCGCCCTTAGTTTCGATCAAAGTTAGAGTGTAAGGAAGTAGTCCAGTCAAATAAGTATTTCAATTCAAAGTTAAAGATAATTCAAAAATGTAATAGAAGTCACCATAAATTTCTCTATCGGCTATTGGGGATAATTAAAGCTGTGTTCACATTATGTGTATTTGTCATGTGGAATGTCACTTTTCTATCCATATGTAATTTCATGTGTGTGTCAAAATTTGAGTTTTACATACGGTTTATAATTTACATGTTCATATGTTGGTATGTGAAATACATTTGACATAACCTATAAAAAAATCTTAAAACTGCTAATTGCTGTATGTATGTATATGAAAATTAAATTTGTAATTCAATAAAATTTTATTTAAAAATGGAACGAGAGGTTGATAAAATAGTTGCATATAGGTTACATGCACCTTTTTTTAATTTTAATAAATTCTTCCAGGAAACGCATTTCGTTGAACCAAAACACACATAGAACATGCACATCATCTGCACCGGTCCCGCTTCTTTTTTCTTTTGCTTTTGCAATTTCCGGGCTATATTAACCGCGCAAGTATGTTATTTTATTCTGGAAATATATTGCATTACATTTATTACAAATAACAATTGCCAAATGCTTTAAATTAACTGCTTTATCTTAACTTCATTAGGGCCAAAAGATGAACTGAAAATTTTTAATTTGTCAGCCATATCATTAATGGTAAAACTTGTTCCGCGGGTTATACAAGCATTCCTTCTCCTGCCACATTTCGATCAACCGCTTCTTTGCACCAATCAAACTGAAACAACATAAAAATAACTATAAAAATTGCAATAAAAAATACATATGTATGTACTTACTTTTGTTAACTCCTTTTCAATTTTTCCCTACATTTTCAATAATAAATTTGTGTAGTTTTTTTTTTTTTGTATTTTTGTTTTCTATAAATTATATTTATTAAAATTAATTTAATTCATTTTTATTTTAATTAATTTTTGCCGCCACAAAATTTTGGTTATAAAAAACAGCTGATGTCAGATGGTTTGTCACTTGAAAATAGAACTCGTTCTAAATAAAAAATGTCATGTGTATTGTACACAGAGAAATAACACATGATATTGTTTGCAGGTGTTCAGACTATATGTACAAATTTGACATACGAAAAAGTGACAGTCCACATAGCAAATACACACAATGTGAACACAGCTTAAGATCAATAGTTATATACATATGTATGTATGTATATCAAATCTTAAAAACCATATTAATTTTACAGAATGAACACCATATCAATTCGGATGTGTTGTTATCAGATCTTTTATAGGATCTGAAAATTGATAATATTTACAATCGAACAAAAATATATTCATATCGTTTTCCGGCAAAGCTTGGATCAGATCGTGTCATCGAACGTCATGTTGTTATTGTCATGACAATTTCGTGGACCCCAGTAATCCTAGATTTTGTAATTAGAAGGGCAATGTTTTGTACCTTGCAAAGATCTTTGGAAGTACATTTACTCAAAAATTTTGAATTTTAATCGGATGGGTGCTATAGTGGTTAAAACTTTTGATCAGTAATCATCCTTATTCTTTAACAACATAATGTTCTTATAATTTACAGTTTTTATTAAAATCATTAGTTATCACGTCTCAGAACTTGAAATCTGTACTTAATGCAGTTCTCGAATTGTTAGCTGTGGTGTTAACCTGTATTGTAATCAGGAAAGTCACGAATACTAGCCACTGTCCAATAGTGTTAAATAGCATGGTATCGTTCTGGACAAGATGTTATATTTGAGTACGAATCTACAGTCTCAAACAAAAAAGATCATGATGGCATTATATTGCCGTAGAAAATACATTGCAGCATAATAAGACAATAACATCGGGAATGCCTATTTGCAGGGATTATTATACCTATTAGTTAAGTCCGCGAATCGTAGGTAGTTAATTTAGAGCTAATTAATTTATGTCTAGTACGTATGAAGGCGTCTAGCCTTTTGAAGTCCATCCTCGATAGAGCCATCAAGTCGCGAAGGTTAAATTCGCTTAGGCTAGAAGATGCTGTACAGTTTCGTCGTCTGCTTCATCATGAACACTTCCACAGAAGTCAATATGAGGAAGATTTATTCTTCTATTACACAGAAAAAGTAAAATTGATTTTCAATTAAAATATTCGTATATTTAATTAAACATTTAATTGAAAGTGGACCGATGAAGGAATTTGTAGTATCAATTAAAATATTTTGTAAAAAATTAATTAAAAGTAGTTTTAATTAAAAAAAAATATTATATTATTTAATTGAAAATTGTTTTTCAATTAAAAATTTAATTGATATGATTAAAAGTTTAATTAAAAATCAATTAAGACTCAATTAAAAGTTTAATTAAAATTTGTCGGGCAATAATTTTTTCTGTGTATCTTTTGTCGAATCTGAATATCACGAATAGAAGGGCTGAAGAAAAATAATATTTACAGGAAACCCCTTTCGAGATCGTCACTGACGGCTTGCAATCGAATACGGTGTGAGGGTTGTCTTTTACATAGCTTTGGGTGCCAAGATAGTCTAGCCGACAGTGTTCCGGACTATCAGTCTAAAGGTTGCGGGTTCGATTCCCGCCAAAGACTCTGGGTGTTTTAAAAAATAAAAAAATGTTCCATTTTCGTATAAATTCCGAATAGTTTAGACTTTCCAATATAATTACATTTTTATTTTTTGATAATTTCTTTTAATGTTTTCCAAAACTGCCAATAAAAGAAGCCATTCAACCATTATTTTTTCAGTTAATTTTTTTGCAATTAAAATATGTAAAACACAATAAAAAAAACAAATACATATAAATAAATGAAAATTTTAAATGTAAATTGTGTTGATTCAAAGATTATTTTTAATGTTTGCAGTAATTAAAAAGCATTTTTGTGTTGGTATTTCAACTTAATAATTAATATATTTTTCCTTCTTAATTTCATGTTATAGGCCCAATGGAATGAACCTTGGTCACGTAAATACACACGAAAACCAACTGGTCTGCCAGTCACGCAAGTGCAACGTTTGGGCAGACAAATCTTGGAGGCATTGCTCTTTCTCAAAGAACGTGGTTTTCCGTTGCATGGTCATTTGCATAGTGGAAATGTGATTTTACAAAACGGTGCTGCCAGGTAATTTGAATAATAAATAAAAATAATAAAAAAATAGGCAAATAACTATACAACAATAAATTAAATGCGTTAAAGCCTAAAAGTAGGCAAATGAGATTTTATACCTGTTGTATATTAGTAATAGTAGTATATTTAAAAAGTAATTTTCTGAAAAATTGCTTTACAATTGGTTTATACTATTTTTACATTCAAAATATATAATTTCATATTCATGTTTTAATGTGAGTATTTTCCATTTTATCTCAATGAATGAATTGCATTATACAAACTTTTCTTTCGAAAAAGTAAAAAATAAGCATATCTTATGCAATACGAAACTTGTATAGAAAAATATTTACTTTCTCAAAAAGGAAAGCATCTATTTCAATAGAATTTAAATGTAATTGTTTGCATTGTGCAGGGGTTGTCTTAGTAGAGATATACAAAAATTCATACTGGCATATGTGTTTAGCAAAATTTAAAATCAATGTTTTGGGCCAGCAAACTTGTGAATACTTAGACGAACTTTATATTTAATGTAATGCAGAGGACCATCACTTTACTAGGAGTATATATTCAACAGAATTTCAAATACTTCAACAAATCACATCATATGACCCTCGTTACTTTGCAGACGGCGTAAATATTAGTATGGGTATTTGCGAATTTATTGTTGGTTTTTTCTTGTGAGATTGTTAAAAATAGAAAAATAGTCAGATGAAAACAACAATAACATCAATCACAAACCATTCTTGTTGCACTCTAATTCACCTAAAAGTATGCCACTAGTTGAAATATTACTTACGAATGAATGGTTTACAAAATTATGCAATAAGTTTTTTTGCTTACTCAACTGAATGCATACAGTCAGTAACATAATATGTATATCAAACTCGTGTATTAGATTTAATATTTGGTCTATATAAATTAATTACCAAGGGACTCGAACAACCAACATAAGCTATACATTAGATAAGATACTATGTAAGATAAAAACGCTTATTACACCATCTCAAAAGGTCTTATAAACTGCTAAACAAAATTTTTCAAAAGAGATCGTACATATGTTAAAATTGCGTTAACATTGCTCCCAACATATTTCATTCAATTGTTGCTTTCGTGTCCACAAGTAATATAGAATATAGTCAGTTTAATATTTTTATACCCACTGCCAAAAACACATCGAATTATTGATCGTAGAACCAATAAGTCTATATATATTCTGGGTCCCTGTTAGATTCTAAGACGTCCATCCGTCTGTTGCAGCCACGATAGAGCTTCGAAAAAAAAGACATAGAACAATGAAATTTTTATCAAACATTATTTGTTTCACCGAAATGTGTGCTATTAAAAATGGGCAAAATCGGTCCAGTAGGATTCGAATTATAGACCAAAGTTTCGAACAACCTCGATATATTTCAGAATTTTTTGCAATTTTCTTTAATGCGTATAAATCTTTTATAAAAGTGACTAACAATACATATAAATTGTCGTACAGAATTTCATGCTGAACGGTTCATAATAGGTCATAGCTCTCATATGAGGTCTACTTCCGAAACACTCATTAACCTACATAAACATCCTCATCGAACCGAAATTTTAAACACATCAGTTATAAGCATGTAAAAATTATACTATTGACTCTTTTGAAAATTAGTCCATAATTGTCTATGGACTCCCATACAACGTCCACTCTCGAGAATAACAACAGAATATACAAAGGAGACAATTTTGACGTTTCAAAAAGCCAAAATCAGTTTTCTAGGGCTTTTTGGTATTTAAATTATTGTGTGTTAATGCAAATCGTTACAGGCTGCAAAAATATACAGTAAGGTCATTTCTGATAGAAAGGCATAAATATTAAATTTGATTATCTTCCGTCTCGTGAGACCTCCGTGTACTTTGTGAAATAACTTAAATATGCGTAAAATTGCAATATTTTATTACGATCGCCCCATAATAGTTGATTTCTCCCATGTAAGGGATACGAAAAATAAAATAACCAGCATAAATATCGCTACCGGTGCAAAATGTAACAAAATAAGTTTTCAAGTATTCATAGGTCACACTACTGGTATTGGGTATTGTGGTGGGTATATAAGATTCAGCACACCCAAATATAAACTCTTACTTGTTACATTTAATTATAATAAGTATTTATGTTATCCGCAAGCTGTAACATATTGCGAAGTGAATTGTCTTAGTTGTGATCCATGTCTTCTTTTAGTTACGCCTTGCACTACTACATGTTCTCCTTTTTATACCCTTCACCTTCATTAGAAGGGTATATATAAGTTTGTCATTCCGTTTGTAATTTCCACAATATAATATTCCGACCCTATAAAGTATATATATTCTGGATCCTTATAGATAGCGGAGTATATTAAACCATGTTCGTATATCTGTCTGTTGAAATCAATTTTCTGAAGTCCCCAGATATCTTCGGGATCCAAATCTTTAATAATTCTGTCAGACATGCTTTCGAGAAGTTTGCTATTTAAATTTAGCAAAATTCGTCCATAAATAACGGAGATATGAGCAAAAATCCGAGACAACCTCTGAAAATTGCATCAAAAAATCTATCAAACAAAGTGTATTAATATTAAATATATATGTATGTATATAATATAATTATGCATCCACAACAAAGCTGAAGGGTATATAAGATTCGGCATAGCCGAATATAGCACTCTTACTTGTTTTTACTTCTATTTATTTTTTGTATCTTCATTCAAAAACGAACTAACAATAAGTATTTCAAATCTTATATCTAATGAATTTTAATTATTAGTCCAGCCAGTGCCGGACGAAATTATTTGATCATTGGCATTCTTCCCTCTCGTCTTCGGCTTGGATCTTCTTTTTAGTCGAATATAGCCACTAGTCTACATTTGAAGCTGAGTCTGTTCCCCATAGCTGTATTCCATAACACCATATTGGTCTTATAATTGTATTATAAAGTAAGAATTTCTGCTAATGAGCCAATTAATTTGGAACAATTTCAATTTCATTTGAGTCAATTTTGCATCTATATGGAATTTCCATGTAAGGCCACGATCGAGGTGTATACCGAGATATTGTTCTGAGTATCAAATTCTAAACGATTTGGTTTCGGCTCAGAGATTATGATAATATCTTCCAATTGTCCATCCAATTTCAAGAGCTTTTCAGCTAAACCAGTTTTCTAGATAGTCAACGTCAACTATACTGACGTAACTGAGTCAGAAATTGCACTGTCCTATGATCATTAGTTTGAGTCAGATAGCAGATTAGCTCTCAGTAACTATTTAAGTTAATGAACTTTCACTCAGAATACAAAAATGTTAAAATAAGTATTTACAGAAGATTTGTTTAAAAGTAGTTGTAGACCCTTAACAATAGGTAAAATCTTTAGTTCAAGGACAGTCGCCAAAACAGCTGAATATAATTACAAACACTAATACTCTTTAATTAGCAAATCTCAGAGTTAGACAGAATAACTCGATCGCCAGTCATTTAAATTTCTGTCGCCTTATCTATAATTATTCAGTCAGATAAAGAAATTTCAGCTAAAGACTGAAAAAATCGAGTGGCAGATTCTGTTGACACATGTGTCGTCAACATTCTCTTTTCCCCATCTTCTGCCGATTTATTGTTTAAAATATAACAGTGTCTACTTATTATAGATTGCTATCAGTGATCAATAGTCGAACTAATACTCCTTTAGGTTTCTTTTGTTCATATTTCTAAGGCTATATGGTCGACATACTCGTATATAGATCCTTAAATTAGCTGACATTTGTATAAAAAATTAATTGCTCTTCTTAAATACTTTCGCTGAGTATCCCTGAATCCACATCTTAAAACAAGAGTACTATCTGCCACCCGAAACTTTAAATGTCTTTAATCTAAAATCTATTGTAGGAACTCAATTGTTGAAGAAGTTTGGGGTCAGTTACTTTCCTAGCAAACTGGTTGAAAGCAGATCTTCAAGAGAAGTCAGCACATCCGCACATGACAATCTCATACACCAAAATTAAAAAAGAAAATTGACTGCAATGGTTAATTTATTAAAGCAATGGAAGGACATTTATCACGTTCCTCTGTTAATAAAGCCATTGACATTAAAAGAACATACACCCAGAGAAAATCAGACCACATCCTGGCATAAATTGACACATATAGGGCATTAATCTCTTCAAATTATTAACATTAGGGTTTTTAATATTTTTCTAAGAGACCTTCACCCAAACAAGTTAGTTTCAGGCCACACAAAACCTTTGTATATCACATCAATAGTCTACGAATAATAATAAAATAAGTTACTCTCCACTTTACCTGGGGCCAAATTACCGCATTCGTGATCGATTGAGCTATCGAATCGAAATAGGATTTCGATATCGCAATTATGATAAAATGTACTAAATTTCTTGCTCGATATCGAATGCCATAATCTCAAATAAGAAAATTACGATCAATTTTACTCTATATCGAATGCGGTAATTTGGCCCCTGATATTAATTGGCTTTGAGAAAGCTTTTGTTTAAACAAAGGAAATCCATACAAACCCATCCATGTGTTATTCGTAATAAGATTTAATGTTGCAGCTGATGTTTGCCAGGTTTGTTTCATTGTAAGGGAGCCATTTGCTCATTAACATAGTATTAACAGTGATTTCAAAAAGCACAAGTCAAGTCAATAGTAAAGTCAAGATGTTAAATGAGGGGCTGGAAGAAAGCACGTCATTTGCTTCTTAGGTGGCATCATACAAGTAGTTTTAATTCAAAGCAAACCAAGATCTCCTTTAGTATGGAAATCTTCTGCAATCCATTCGAATAATTTTCGCTATAATCGAATAATTTCTTACGGATAATTATTCGAATAATAATTACCATTTGCAAATAACGAAAAATTCCAATAAAATTGTTTTTATTTCTTTTTAAATAACAATACAAGAAACACAATAGAACCCAAAATTTACAAATCAATAATTTATATTTCGGATATATGTATGTATCAGAACGTTTGAGGAGATCAAAAATGTTCAATACTGATAAATATAGAATACGTTACAAGACTTATAACACATTAGATATTATTTAGTAAAACAAAAGATAAAATAGGAAAATGGAACATGTCAAATGTTGTATATAAAATATCTTGTGATGGAAATGATGAAAAAAATTGTAATAAAGTACCACGAAAAATAAACTAAAAACCAGAATTGCTGGACATAAATCAGACCAAAGATAATAGAGACAATATTACTTTACAAAAAACTGCGTTATCTTCTCATTGTAGTAAATTAAATCACTATCCAAACTTTGAAAATGTATCGGCATTAAACACTGAAAATAACTACAAACGTCGTTATGTTACAGATATTTAATGTGCCTACAACTAAAAGGAACAACTACAAAGCAGATACTAAAAATGTAGCACAGATTTACAGACATTTAATACATAAAAACTAACACAACTTACGAATATTGTATAATTAATAATATTTTCTACTTGCTATAAATTGTTTTAATATTTTGTTATGTTAAAGTTTGCATATCCTTTTTTTCCTATGACAAATAATTTTTGAAATTTATAAAATTATAAAAAGTTTTATCCTGATACTGAAATATTAAAATAAAATTTTAATTTTTTATAAAAAACACCTACCGAAAGCTTAAATAATTACCAAAATCTTAATATGTAGTTAGAAAAAAGGTCAAATAAACAATAATAAGAAATACTGTTGTTATTTTTAAAATAAAAATAAATTGTAATTTTGTAATAACCAATTTAAGGACATGTCTTTGTTATATATGTAGGTATGTATGTAGTATTTATAATGTCCTTGTTTACATGAAAGAAAAAACTCCATAAAATTTGATATCGCTTCTCGTTTCGTCTCGCGTAGTCGTTCTTTTGTTCATATTTTCATAATTCAAATAATTGTCATAATTATACGCTTGTTCCACATTTTAACTGTCACATTATAATGAGTCGTCATCGTATTGTAAGTAACAAGCAAGTCTCTGTCTGCTTATGTATGTATGTATGTGAATGTGCATGGGGATGAATGTATTATAATGCCACATGTTAACAAGGCTTAAAACAAACAAACAATTCATAATAAAATTAAGATAAAAGAATACAAATGCATACACAGACCATACATACATATGTATATATGTATATATACACGAGTATAAACAAAAACATGTAAGAAAGTATAGTCGGTCAATCTCGACCATACAATACCCAATATATGTGTAAAACCATATTTTCAGAAATGGGCTCTATATAGGAGCTGTGACCTATTATGGACCGATCATCCAAAAATGTAGTGGCATGACTTCTGTGCATATAAATAATATTTGTGTTAAATTTTATCTCGATATAAACACTTATTAAAGATTTATAGATTTTACAGGGATTTTCGAAGGGGATTTTATATGGAAGCTATGAATAATTATGGACCGATCGTTATAAAATGAAACTTATTTGTGTTCTATTTGTATACTAACATTATTAAGAGATTTATGGTTGTTAAAGTGATTTTGGGAAACGGGTCTTATATGGGAGCTATGACTAATTATGGACCGATCGCCACAAAATTAGGGCCAAAAGATTTTTGTATATAGGAAACAGGCTTATTTTGAATATGATTTGAAGAGTTATGCTCTTCAAAGTAATTTTCAGCAGTGATTTATATATATGAGCTATGCTCAATTATGGACTATTCTGCACAAAATTTGTTGATGTTATTAGGCTTCATGTACAACTTAATTTTTAAGAAATTTGTTTGGAGACTTGCATAATTCAAACATTTATGATCGTTAAGCCCCTATTTTGGGAGGATATTTGTTTGTGGGACTGGTTAAATAATGAACTGATTTCCACCAGTTTCAATTCCATCCGCCCTTGGACCGAAAAAATATCATGTACCAAATTTGATCGAAATATTATAAAAATCATGCACACAAGGTTTATATGGACTGCCATGGACTTTCAGCTGGTTGTTGGACTAATAAAGCGTGATCCATTTCAAGGTTCCCTACTTTTTTCAAGAAAAAACACAGACAATTCAAATTTGATGGGTAATGTTAATTATTATTTGAAATAATATGAAATAACAATAGCAGATGGTATATCCGTTAAGTCCAGTTTTCGATGACTCGTTCGAGCATTTCGACTGGTAACTGGCGAATTACACGTGTGATGTTTTCCTCCAAGGCCTGAATCGAAGCGGGTTTGTCCACATAAACTTTAAACTTTACATATCCCCACAGGAAAAAGTCCAACGGTGTGATATCACACGATCTTGGTGGCCAATCGACCGGCCCATAACGAGAAATTATGGGCTCCCCGAAGTTTTCTCTCAATAAATCCATTGATTAATGCGATGTGTGGGAAATGGCGGCATCTTGCTAAAACCAAATGTCGCCGAGATCATGAGTTTCCATTTCAAGCATCAAATAGTCGGTTATCACGGCACGATAACGGTTGCCATTGACGGTTGAGTTCGCACCGGCATCATTTTTGAAGAAATATGAACCGATGATTCCACCGGCCCACAAACCACACCAAACCGTTGTTTTTCCTGGATGAAGTAACAGTTCTTGAATTTTGTTTGTTTACATAACCATTGAGACAGAAATGGGCCTCATCGCTAAACAATATATGTCTTGAAAACATCGAAACTTCTTGGAACTTTTCAAGAGCCCATAGAGCGAAGCGATGTAATTGTTCCTGCGTAAGTTTTTCCATTATGAAATTCCAAACAATACTAAACAAAAATAACATGACAGCATGACACGACTCACACGTGATCTGTTAAAAAAAACCTATTGAAAATACTATCTCTACTTAAATCAACCATTATTTTTGGTCGTTACAAACATCAGCACAAGTCCAATATACACAACTATGGTGGTGTAGGCTATAGTATGGTTGTTAATTGTTGTTAATTTCAAACAATAGAATAATTAATATTGAAATGTTGAGGGAGGCAAGAAGGTTGGCAAATACAAACCGACAGTAGGAAACAGGGATAAACTTTTGTAATTGAGCTACTTTACAGAACAATGGACAACATTGTTAACGTTTTTATACCCTCCACCACCATAAGTGGTGAATGAGGGTATATGTATATAAGTTTGTCATTCCGTGTGTAACACTAAGAAATACTCTTCTGAGACCCAACAAAGTGTATATATTATTGGTGCTTACGAAATTCTAAGTCGATTGAACCATCTACGTCTGTCTGTCTGCCTGTCTGTCTGTCTCTGTAAAACACTCTCACATCCAAAGGACACAACCGAAATCAACAAGGTTTACATAAAACCGTTTATAGTTCTTCTAAGCAGTTTGGTAGTGAAAATCAGTAAAATCGGTAAAGCAAAACAAGAGTTATAGATCAAAATGTAAGACAACCTCCATAAAAAATTGATATTTTTAAACATTTTTCTTCCAATTTTTTTAAATATATTGCAGATATGCCCATGAAATTTTGTTTTTATGATAAAAGACGAAAGTGTGAGGAAAATAGTAAGAATAGGTCCATGATTTCTCATAGCCCCTATACAAAAATCTTCCCGAAATATTGGACAATTATACTTAAATGCCTATAAAATTGGAATTTTAATACAAACTTCAGCAGGAATAAGTTTCATGCAAAACGAAATCCTAAAACGAATTTTTTTTTAGTTCGGTCCATGTTTGACCATTGACCCCATATAAATTCCAACTCCAAAATTCACTTAAATATGTATAAAACTGGTATAAATAATGTTAAACGGTTAAAATTTGACACAAATAATTCTTATAGCAAATAAATTGTTGTACCACATCCGAAAAACCCATTTATCTTTATACATATCGTATAAATTCACACAGATTATTTACATATATACAAAAATCATCTTACAAAATTTTGTGAATTTCGGTACATTTTTAACCGTATCCCCCATATAAAGCCCTCTTCCGAAAATCAATTTAATACTCATAAAACTCTTATAAATAACGGTACCGATCCAAAATCTTACACAGATTACATACAGATACATATGCCAAAATCAAACTGCTGGATTTTGAGAATATTGGTCCATATTTGACTATATCCCCCATATAAGGTTCACTCCCTAAATCCACGTTAATACTTAAATTGCTGAAAATCGGAGTGAAATATCCTTATATGCATGAAAATCACTGTTCCAAAATTTAAGAAGATCGGCCCATAATTTGTCATGGCTGCCATATAAGAACCATTTCCAAAAAAAAAACAAATAATCCCACAGAAATGTCTAATAAATATCGACTTTTATATAGATCAGAAATTTTAATACAGAAATCATATTAGTATCGGTTATATGGCAATTAAGCTGCTGGATTTTGTAGCTGACAGTCAATAATAGCTCCTGAATTAAGTCCACTTCCGAGCATAACAACCAACCATACAACATACAACCAATATAATCCTAAAATACATAGAAATCACATTAGTGGATACTGGATTTAGAAGCTATAATTGGTCAATTTCTTCAATGCCACCCATAAATCTTTTGTAAATAATGTTATTGAGATCAAATTCAAACAAAAAAGCCTCATCTTATATCTTATCCTTTTTTATACTCTGTTTCTTAATTTGTTGTGAATATGGAAAAATGTTCTTTTAATTTTATAAATTGTTAAATTACACTCAATATTATTATGAAAATCAGACAAATTGTGTAAATTACAGTAAGAATCGGTAATAAAGTCAATTATAATTGATCAAAATTAGATTAAATTTCAGAATATTTAACATAAATTATGTTGGTCGTAAAATTGTCTTTCAAGCAATACTAATAAAATTTGCACTAAGACTGAATAGAAAACAAAGAATAAGTATATTCTATTCCTATAACCAGTGTAGTTTTTATATTTCTTATTACGTTTAGGTGGAGGGTATTAAAGATTCGGCACAGCCGAATATAGCACTCTAATTTGTTCTTTTAAATGTTATTCTCATATTCACTTGACATACAGATTATCTGGTCTGGAAAATGGCTTACTGGGACTATCGTCGCGCATTAATGCGGTAGTATGGTCACGTTCTACAACAGACATCGAAAATGTTGATATCATTTGTTTTGGCCATCTGCTGTATGAAATGTGCATGGGCCAGGAAATGACAACACCCAAACCGTCCATGAGAGTGTTAGAAATGGAAATGGAACAATTTCCCCAGGTAAGTTGTTGCATTAATTTACATAATTGGAATTTATTGATTGAGAACAGAGAAATTAATATTGTACTTAATTGATTTTGCTTTTCATTATTAGATTTTAGATGTATTGAGTTTAATATTCGAACCACCCAATGGCGCTTGTCCTTCTGTGGAAGAGCTGGTATTATGTGATTTATTTAGGTCAATCGATTTACGAGAATTAAGGGGACCGTGTTTTAATGCAAGTATTAAATAAATTTGCTTCACAAATTTCATCTTAAAAGAACAAAAATTATTAGCAATAATAATAAATTATTAATAGTATTAATAATTTCTTATTTATAAAATTTTCTTTATTTATACAAGAAATTGTCTTTATATAGAATGTTTTAATGTCGATATCAAAGAAAACCATTTTCTATTAGTAAGAAAAATTGTTCTCTATTTAGGAAATTTTGTTATTTATAAGAATTTGTCTCTTTATTAAAATTTTGGTATCGATTACAAAGAAATATTTTCAATATTTATAACATGAAATGGTTTTTATATACCGTGAGCGTCAAAATAAATTCATCACCAGGCATTAAAAGTAAACTTAATATAAATATTAGAAAATAATGATGCATTTTTATATACATAGTTATTTAAGTGGAATTGAATATAAAAAAAAGAAACAAAAAATCGTATACAAATTTAATTGATTTATTGTTAAAATAAAACGCTTCTTTTATGTGCAAAAATAAAGTAAACAGTGATATCATCCTTAAGCTATGTGTCCACGGTCGTCAGATATTACAACGTTGTCATATCTACCAATATGCTAGCAGTGTAGTGACATTGAAAATTTTTTAGCAAAAGGTAAATTGTCAGTTTACACGACTGAAAACTAACAATTTCATTTGCACACAATTGTCACACAATGAATTTAGCTGTCAACCGAAATTGTCAGTTCACACGGTTGTCAGATTATTGTGTGGCATTGTCAAATTCGTTTTGCAGCGTTGTGTGTGTGTTTAAAATGTTTAAATATTGTCGTGGAACAAAAAAGAGCAATTGAAACCATTTTATCCGCACTCTATGAAACAGGATTCATCAAAAGATATGTCGCTATCCATTTTTTATTTTCTTTAATTTTCTTCCACTTTTTTGAAAAATTTTATGAATGCACACTTTATTTTAATTCTTTAATTTTCTTCCACTTTTTTGAAAAATTTTATTAATGCACACTTGTTTGTTTATTTATGTATGTACAGAGTTGCATTAAAAAATAATTTCTATGACAATGCTGCCATTGGCAGATGCATAAACTTTGCACATATGACAATGAAAAGTGTTTGACAATTGTCTTAAAACACTGACAATGCCAAAATTGTGTGTTTACACGACTGTTAGATGTGTGACAATATTTTTGTCTTCCAACGTACTGAAAATGCGTTTTCTTACAACGTTGGAAGACAAAAATTTTATGTTTACACGGTTGTTAGACAATTTCTGCACATTTTTCTGACAACGTTGTAATATCTGACGATCGTGGAGACATACCTTTATGCAAAAATTTGCCATTCCAAAAGTAGTGTCAATTCTTTTAATTTTTCTTTTGTTGAAAGTACGTTAAAGTGCCTTTCAAATTACATAAATGCAAGTTTCATAATTTATCATTAAAAGAGATTAAGTTGTGACGTTAATTAGTGAAAAACTTACAATAGGAAGACAAATATCAATTGAGGCTCGGCAAATCATAATAGATTTGCATGGAAAAGTTAAATTCCTGCGTGAAATGGGTAAAATCATTGGAAGGCATTACTGTACAATAAAAAAAAATTATAGACAAGTATATCAAACACAATATTGTAGAACATTTGCCTGATGCAAAACGACCAAAGTGTCTTACAATAACTGAAGTAAGCTGAGCTATAGTAAGAGCGGTAAACCAACATCTAGTGCTATAAAAATAGCTGAAAATGATATGACAACTTCAGGAAAACAAAATATATAAACGGGCCTCAAA
Organism: Bellardia bayeri; assembly: GCA_950370525.1. NCBI lineage: Eukaryota > Metazoa > Arthropoda > Insecta > Diptera > Calliphoridae > Bellardia > Bellardia bayeri. Next base: position 60,316,053 of record OX493265.1, read on the forward strand.
TTTTTTGTACAGATATTCTTTAAAATAATACTCCATAATATTCTTTTCACCGAAGTTTAAAAACCCCCCAAAAATATGATGAACCAAGAATGTAGTCTTTAGTAATAAATATGTTACCAAGACGGTAAAATATGGTGGCAGCTCAGTAATGGTCTAGGGTTGTTTGATGGCATCGGGGAACGGTAATCTTACATTTGTAGAATCTACAATGAAAAAGGAAGATTTGTTCGATATTTTAAAAAAACAATATAGCCACTAGTGTAGAAAAATTAGAACTAGCACAGAACAGGATTTGCCAACATGACAATTGTGAAAGAGTTTTTGTTATTGTTCAAAAGCTATATATCATTCTCCGCAGTCCACAGACCTCAATCCAATTGAGCATCTGTGAGAATATTTAGACTAAAAATAGGCAAAGAAATATTTCTTAGCAGGATAACCTAAAAGTAGTAATCGAGGATAAAGGGAACAAAATTTCCCCTGTTTTCATTAAAAAACTTGTCGATTCTATGTTTAGAAGATTATCAGACTACAAATGAAACATTAAGTAAAATGTTTTACATAATTTGAATATACATATACATATAGAAATTTATTTATTTTGACGCAAAAAATCTAGTAATTTTCCGTTAAAATTGTATTTTATGTTCCTTATTTTTCTAGTTTTTGTTAAATTTTGATTAACCCTTTGTCTTACACATGAGGCTGGCCAGATCTTTTACAATTTGAAATGTTATTATAATATTTTTAACACTTAGTTAGAGACTTGAAATTCCAGGTACCCTTCTACAATTAAATTTGCTATAAATATTTAAAATAGACATCCTGATAAGGATATAGAAGGAAACTTATTCGAATGTTTTACTGCACACATCAAATTTGTAACACATGGGTCTGGTCAGACCAATATGTACATATTTTGTATTGTAAATGCTGTTTTTTATATTTTTCTTGCTGTTTTTTAATTATTTTTTATCCAGTTATCTATTATTACTTATTTATATCTATTAAACAAAGTTAGGTTAGGTTAATTCGGGAAAAAACAATAAACATACCTCAACAAGTAACTCCATCTAGTTAATTAAAAAGGTACAAGTTTTATTGAAACTGTCGTTACACTTTTCACCACCTCTGCTTTATGTTTGTGTTGATGATAATAAAAGTATTAATATTTATTTACAATTTATTTAAAAATTATAATACATATATATATTATTTACATTTAATTAAAAATTGTTTTTTTTTAATTAAGTACACGAAAAACTAAGTGGGGGTGGCTAGAACTCGTGCGTTACGAATGTGAAAATCAAAACATGTGTAAGACGGAGGATTAAATTACTTGCGAATTATGCAATAAACTTTGTTTTAAATTTGTACTTGTAAAACATTTTTTAAGCAATAATAAGTGTTTATTTTATATTGACGCTCACAGTAGAAAATGTTGCTATCGATAACAAAAAGTTTATCTCCTTATAGAAAATTTTGTTGTTGATAACGAAATTTTCAATTATTTATTATTATCGATTCAGCCTTATTATGAGTATCGTTTTCTTTTTACGATTTACGTAATAGATTAAAGATAAAATAAAATTTGTTTCTTTAATCTATTACGAAACAGTCGTTGTCGTAAAAAGAAAACGACACTCATAATAAGGCTGATTATTTTCTATATAGAGAAGATTTACTTAAATAAATTGCATTTTTTTCACCTACAGACCATCAAACCCAGTCTCAGTAGATCTACCTTAAATTTATTGCAAGCCGTCAAAAAACGCCAATGTGCTTCACTGGGCAATTCGTTTAGTGAGACCAGTTCCCCATGTACACCACCCTCAACACCAAGAGATCGTAGGTCTGGGTAAGTTTCATCTCACAGTTTCATACAAACACAACACAACACTAAACGATTTTAAAATAAATGTACAAAAAAATTAGCTGTCAATAAGAACAAAAATAAAAATAAAACTATTTAACAAATATTGTAACAAATTTTAATGTTGTAATTTAACAAATGCTATAATATGTTTCCCAATGAAAATAAACAAGAAAAATAATAAAGTATTGAAATAAATGAGCATTTGCTAAAAAAAAAAAACAAAAAAAACAAAAAAAAAACTTTAAAAAAAGCATAGTGTTGCATTTTTACGTACTATTTCAGTATTTATGGGTTTATTTTGTTGGGACTTTTGCTAACTTTGAACATGTTTTTGTTCTCGTTCTGTTACTTTTATTATTACTACTACTAATGTTAATAATTTTTTTTCTGTGTACAAATACCAAAATAGCAACAACTACAACAAAATTACTTTGTTCTTTTTCCAAATATAAAAACTCATAATATTGGTTGTTTCATTTACATAATGTTTATTTACTACTAAATTATGCATAACAGACATTATGTTTTTTTCTTTATACTCTAATACTATATTTTTTTACTGTTACTGCCTAAATCCCCCCCCCCCCCCCTATTTGTCTCTCACTATTTCTATCCACCATTAAAGTAAGAAACTCCCATTTTTGCTCTCTTTTTTAATAACAAAAAAAAAACAGACAAAACTTAACAAAATTTTTACTTTAATCCAAAAATTAAGCCATCTATAATGTAGCATGTTTTCAAATATTATAAATATCTAACAATAATAAAGTAAATAACTTTATATATACATATATTTTTTTTATATACATAAATATTGAAATACATACATAATATATTTTATTATAAACTTTTACTTATGAAGTAAGTAATAATGTTTCTTTTTGTTAACATTATTTTATTTTAGAGCAAAAACTTTTTGTACATTTTATTTCTTATTCCCCGCCCTGAAAAAAAACTAACAATATGCCAAACCAAATTTATTTTAATGATTTTAATTTGCCCTAAATGTGAGAAGTTGTATTAAAGGGGAGAGAGGCTTTGCGGAAACTTTGTTTATTTGATAAACCCTAAAAACTGTTTAAAGTTGTATTAAAATTGAATTGTTCAGTTTATCTGTAACACTTCACTTTAAAAGTCACTAAGTTTAAAATTAATACATATATTTTAATAACAATACTACTAATATCCAATTTCAAATAAAGAGTGATTTTTTAAGAGCTTTCGGACTTAATTTAAAAAAAAGCACATCAAATTTATAGAAATGTATATGAAAGCTTTATTTGGGTCGATAGAAATTTCTATTTAATTCAATGTTTAAAGATGATGTCATGTAAATGTTGAACGTGGCTACGCCTTAAATGGTTCATACGTCGAGTCCAAATGTCTTCCGGTATCGCACGAATAAATTTTAGCTTTAGCGTATAAATTATTAGCTTTCAGTACATCAACCAGTGTAGGCTTGTCCTTATAGATATGAGCCTTAACACAGCCCCACAAAAAATAGACTAAAGGCATTAAAACGCACGATCTATGCGGCCAGTTGACCGGCCCAAACGTAAATTAAATTGTTCTCCGAACTCGTCTCTTAATTGGGCCATTGTTTCGCGTGCTGTGTTGCATGTGGCACCGTCTTTATAGGATTTGTAATCATCGCATGATAGCATTCACCATTCACAGTCTTTGTCGTCTTTGAAAAAGATCGATACAATTATGCCGCCGGCTCAATTTTTCGCAATGCATAAGCAGTTCTTGCAATGCTTCTTTATGCGTATCCATTCAACCAGAAATGAGCTTCGTGGCTAAGTAAAATTTTCCGAAAATAAAGTGGATCTTCACTTTCCTAATCGAGCATGAATTTGAATAATAAAATTCAATAATCTGCAAGCGTTGTTCGTTTGTAAGTCAACTCATAGTAAAATTGTAGACCAAACTGAACATTTTAAACAGTAATATGTTACACGAAAACAAAAACAATAACAGTCATGCCAAAAAGAGAGTTGCTAAAAAGTCACTCTTTACATTTATAATCTAGTGATTAATTTTAATAACTAAACTTATTTATTTTAAAATGAATTATTATACATAACTAACAAATTGCCTTTGGCAAATATTTGCCGAAAAATACGTAACCACTCAATTAAATATGTATATTTGAACTCATTTAATTATTTAAAAAAAAAAAACTTCATTTATTTCGGAAAAAACACAATAAATATTTAGTTTTATTATTTAGTTCGTTTATTTGACCTTTTTTTAATATTTAATAGTTTCTTTTTACAAGCAATAAGGTCACTTGAATTTTATATAAAAATATTTAATTTATTTATATATCCATTGTGATAGCGAAATATTGGAAATAAATACATATATATAAATAATATAAATATTTTTATATTAAATTTAAGTGACCTTATTGCTTGTAAAAAGAAACTATTAAATATTTAGTTTTATTTTATTTGATGCTGTTTGATCTTACAAAACTCTTGTAAGACTAAACAACGTCAAACAAATTTGTGCTAAAATAAGTGGTTACGCTTTTTTGAGTAAATGTTTGCCAAGTGTGACCGTACCTTTAGTAAACAAAAACATTGTTATCGATAACTCGGTTTTCTATTAATGAAGACAATTATGTCTCAAACATAGAGAAAATTTTGTTATCAATGTATCTCTAACCATAAAAATTGTATCTCTATATAGAGAAATATGAAGATCACTCTACCTCTGGAAAATGTTGTTATATTTAACAACATTTTCTCTAGAAGAAAGAATTTATAGACAAAGTTTGCACAAATACTTTCTTTAAATAGTTCAAGAATTTGTTATCGATAACAAATGTTCAGTACATTTTGTATTAATATAAATAAATCATATTCAAAATTTCCTCACCGACTCCTCAACGGTACTCCATAAATCTACCCAAAAATATTTATATTTTTAACTATACAAAAAAATTAACCTACTTTTCTTCTAAAATTTTTTTTATTTACTTTTATTTACACAAAAAATCCAAAAATCCTTATCAAAAAAAAATATCAAAATATTTTTTATACCACACTAAACAAAAGAGTCCTACCAGCGCCTTATGAAGTCTTTCGTATGTACTAAACCAAGAAGATCATAGTACTAAATACCAAAAAAAAAAAAACAAAACAAAAATAACTCAAAAAACCAAAAACTATTGTATAAAACTCAAAAATTGTATTCGAGAAATTTTCTTTTTAAATAAAATTTCAAAAATTATGTAAAAAAAGCAAAAACTTTAATTTTGTACAAAAATTGTTCAACATTTCAAACAAAAAAAAAAACTTTGGTAAGTTTTTTTCTCTAATTATTTTTAAATTTCATTGCTCTTCTGTATCCTCAGACAATCAAATTTCACCGACATTTCTTAATTTTCCAAAAAAAACAACAATGCTATTTATTACTTTTTCACTTTTCTTATTTAAATTTAATTTAATTGAAACAAATTCTTACTAAAGTAGAAATTAATAAAAAAAAAAAAAAAAACATAAAAGATAAATAAATAGAAAAAATATCTGTAAATTTTATTAAACTAAAACAGCAGTACTAATTACACAGTAACACTTTAAAAATCGCTTTACAACAACAATTTGTTTCAAAATCCTTTAAGACACATTAACTCTCACACACACTTAGTTACACCCAAACCCATACGCATATATATTTTTTATTTGAAAGGATAAAATGCACCTTAATTTCCAATTACTTAAAAGCACTTGTTTTTTGTACTGATTTTATTTAGCCACAAAGTTTGTCTACGATAAAATAAAATATACAAGATATTTTCACATTGTTTTACTTTTTTGCAAATAAAAACCCACTCACACACCTATTATGAATGTATGTACGAGTATGTATGTATGTATATCCGTTAATAATTTTCTTTACTTTTTCACATAACTGGACTTTTCTTAACGGCTGCCGGTTAAAACTTTTCTTTTGTTCTTTTCTATATTAAAGTTTAGAGTTTTTGCATGTTTTTGATGCGTTCTTTTCAGAATTTTTTTGCTTGGTATTTTTTATAATTTAATAAGCTTGTTAATTAACTGTTATATTTTGTATATTTTGTAGCTGCAGCATGTTGGTGAAAGATAATTATTCAATCTTTTAGAACGCAACGAATAATAATTAACAAATAAAGAAAAATGTTATTACGACAAAATTAAAAAGATTTGAAATATAAAAGCATATGAACTAGTCTGTGTTTTAAATTATGCATCGAATTAAATTTTAAAATTTAAAAAATTAAAAAAAAACATATTTTCAGTGACATTTTGAGTTTGCTTATAAAATATTCTGCATGAGTATTTTTTGGTTTTAAAATTTAAGAAAAAAAGTAAAATTTAACTTAAAATACCTTAACCCTATTCTACAAATCCACTTATCAACTTTTTACTTTGCGCTTATGAAATTGTTCATCAATTTACAAAACTTTATGTTCTTCAGAAATATAAAATTTGATAAGTTGAGTAATTTGTAATCTTGCAGAGACTTTGCAAATAATAATGCTGTTTCGTTCCACAAAACTTTTAATTCTTCTTTCTTTTATATTCGTCATTACGCGCTTTATCGAGCTTTATTTTCTCTTAATATCTCCGTGCTTTTTCAGCCGCCGTTAATTTTGTTGTTTTACTCTTGAAAATTTAAAAATAAAATCAAAATTAAGCATTTTAAGCTATGAAGCAATATATTTCAAAAGTGATGCTCATGAAATATATCAACTTCAATCGTCATTACGCGCTTTATCGAGCTTTATTTTCTCTTAATATCTCCGTGCTTTTTAGCCGCCGTTAATTTTGTTGTTTTACTCTTGAAAATTTAAAAATAAAATCAAAATTAAGCATTTTAAGCTATGAAGCAATATATTTCAAAAGTGATGCTCATGAAATATATCAACTTCAATTTTTACATTTAATATATTCACTTTTAAAAAAATTAGCGTGAAGCTCAAGAAATTTTATCGCGCTTTTTCACTTTTGTAATAATTAAAGTTTGTACTTTCCTTACGTTATTTACTTTATTTAAATGCAAATTGAAAACTAGTAATATTACTTGATTTATAAAAAAGTGACGCTCAATGCAAATTGTGGGGACAACCTTTCTTTGCAATGCCAAATTCACACTAATTAAATTTTGACGACTATAACCATGGTGTAATTATACAAGGTGAGTGCAGTAGCACAGCTGACTTTGCTTACAATTTACTTACTTATGTCAAAAGTAATACTTTTTCAAGTGTTTTTGACAGTAGTAAATTATTTTACACAAACAAAATGCCTGTTGTTTCTGTATTATGTTGTATTTGTTGCCGATTTGCACTCACCTTGTATAGTTACACCATGACTATAACAAATCAAACCACAAGAAAGAAACACAATAATTCGAATACTTTTATTAAATGTTGCATATTTACTTTTTTCTTGATTTTATTTTATTTTGTTCACTAAAAATTCTAACGGGGGACACATGCTTTTGTATGGAAGCAGTCAGAGGGAGAAACAAAACACCATTCTGAAAAAAAAACAAACATACAAATTTGAGAATTACGTTTTTTGTTACATATTCCTCGCTGATCACTCTCACATTTTTGTTTTTTTTTACCTATAATAGTAGTGTAAAGTGCGGGGACCAAAAAATTGCGTTTGTTTGAAATTGACCCATATAATTTTAAGATTCTGTCCTGCAAAACTTTTCTTTTTAAGTTTACGATATTAATTCATTTTACCGTTGATTCAATAGTATTCTATACACCAACTTGTCCAAAATAGATGTATATCTGACATAGATGCACATGACGTTTTTTCAAAATATCTACAATTTCATATTCTCAAAATAAACCTTTTTAAAAATACTTAATTGCATATAAATCTCTTGCTTCAAAAAATCAATTATCTGTCCTTATAGATTTTAAAGAAGACATTTATCTGCGTTAATACCGATCTTTATCTGTAAAAATTGGTTTTGCTGTAGCGCAATAATTTGTGAGTATTTACATAAGAAATATGGAGAAATATTAAAAGGACAGTTACGTTTCACTTGTAATCATGAATCAGACCATTAATGAATACTACAATATATTTACATATGAAGCTTTAATAAACTTCACATTAAACATCATCATTTATAATGTCCGCAAGCAGATCTGGGACAAAAAGTACAAAAAATCTTGAAAAATCTAAAAAAAAAGAAATCAGTTAACAATACATCATGTACTCTCGTAAGAATTATAATTAATTAAATATAATCAAATGAAAAAACTTTCTAAAAACTACAATACATGCGATATCATCGTGATTCTTACAAAATATTAAATATATTCACATTGCAATTGCAACAGCGTTCTGCACAATTTACAACACAGACCCAGCAATATACTTATTATAAATCAAACTATACATTTAACTTGAAAACATAATTATAAGAAGTATGTATATTTCACCAACATGTACAAACATATGTATAAGCATATTAACAATAATTGATCTTTGTTTATGTATCGTAGTACTAAACGTTTCAGAGTAAATAAATAAATGTATATATGCACAGATGTCGTAATGTTAATTGCATGTTTCCTATATCCTGTTCCTGACTAAACTCAAATCATTATATTCGTATTCATACATACAAAATATGTATGTACATGCCACATTAGTGCAACATCTATCATGCTTTTCAAAAACAATTGGCAGCCATAATCAAGCCCAAAACATACCAGACACACACTCTTAAACTCTTGCTTCATCTACATCCACTCATAATCATCATCATCTTTATGATGTTGATGAAGATGAAGAAACTACTTACAACTATTACAACAATTGCTATAAATAAAAAAATATAACCTCAAAGATACTTGACATCATAAAACTAAACTAAAACAAATTATTTTTCTCTTTCTCTCCTCTGTTTTTCTCCCTCACCTCTTACCTTTTGTATGCTTTGTTGTGTTCCTACGAATATTTTCCGGATCTGTCTACTACGACTACTTACTATACGGACTGTTCAACAATAACCAACCAACAATAGCTTCAGTCGAACAATGGAATCATTTGATTGTATATCAAGTGATTCGGAAGAAGGGCTACTTGATGAAATCATAGTGGGTTGTAATTTTCAAGCAAAACAATTGCAACGTATGAAACATCATTATCAGCAACAACTGCATCAACAACATCATCACCACCACCAACATGAGCATACTCATAATGGTTCACAACATGCCTTGGCCATAGGTTATTATCATAGTCAACCGTATTTGTGTCAAAAGTCACAGTATGATCCCATGGAGTCACCCATACACTATTGTGACAACACTACACAACTCGAGGATAATTCTACACAAGAATTGTTTAATACTCAAAGGCCGGAAAAGGAGATGCAACTGCAGCAACAACCCTCACAGCCGATGATGCGTTGCAGCTCTACGTGTGATAGTGATTTGAATTTAAAAGGTGCCATTTCAGCAAATAGAGGCAGCATTTGTTCATCGGAAAGTGCCACAAGTGTTACAGCAACTACCATAGTTTCCCATGAAGATACAGATCAATCTTCCATTATCACACAATTGGAGGTGTCGGATTATGAGACCATTAATTTAAAGGAGAATTTAGGACATTTGACGGTCAATCATAATCAATCGGGTAATTCGCATGCATCATCATCTTCGTCCTCTTCCTCGTCTTCTTCATCCACAGCTGGCACCTCTTTTAATCATCAGTTGACAGCGGATATGTGCAATTTTAAGAACTCAAAAAGCCGACGTTTGGAATATTCTTTGAAGTGTTTAAAATATGGCCGCAGCAATCCTTCCCAAGATTCCGCTTTTGGCTCTCTAACTGATAATGACCTGTCCACATCCAGTTTTCGTTTAAGCAGTTTTCAATCCATCTCATCGCCCATTGATGAAGGGGTAGAGGATGTTATTATAGCCACTACTACTGCGGGTCATGAAACATGTTTGGAATTGGCTACTATACCACGCAGCATGGTGTCTCAAGATTCAGCCATTTCCTCACCTTGCCGGGAAACTTCGCCTAGCAATTTTCTCCATATAGACGAAGGGACTTGTTCGGGAGCCTCCAGCTCTTCGGGTTCAACTGGTAATCTTAGGCCTCAACATTTTCCAGTTTCATTGTCACCTAAAATCTTGGTCACCGCCACTACCAATTCCAGTAACTCTAGTTTGGCATCAAGTTCCGGTAGCCAGGCTCAACCACAGCAAAATCAAACTCAACAATTTGATCCTCCCAAGATATTGGTGAATGATCAGAACTCTATCTACACCACGTCTCCCTCGAAAAGGTCCGGCACCATTGAAGTATTTTCGCAGAAATACAGAGTCAGTTCTTTTGAGGACATGTCGCCCTTGAAGAAAGGTTCCAATACCGACAAACAACATTTGAAAAATGTCAATCGCTTGGCATTTCGATCTCTGGAAGAAGAAAGACGCATTGACAATGCCTTCATGCCCATAACGGATCGCGTTCATTCTGACAATCGTGTCAATGTTCAGAGCGAGAAATACAAGAAATTGACTCATGCTTCGTTTCGCATTAGCAAAACCTCTAGTCAAGTTATCGTGTACGATACATCGCCGGGTCAAATGATTACATCTTCACCTGGTTCTTCAACTATGCTGGCTCAGTGTGGCACATCTTTAGAATTACAAAGGCCAGCCACTGCCTCAGGCTCATCTAGTTCACGTCAGACCATGTGGCGTGATAGTAAATTTTATCGTAAAAATCGCATAGCCAAATCCAATGATTCATTACTCGAAACTTCTCCCAAACATTCGGCACGTCTATCACCCTCCTCATTGAGAGACAATCACTATGAAAGTTCTTCTTCGTATGGTAGTCGTAGTCATAGTAGACAATCCTTAAATCGTGGTGGATCCATTCATGAAATTATGGGCTCCAATCATACTTTGGGACCCGAAATAACCGTCACCACGAGCTTTTGCAATAATCCACCCAATGGCAATAGACGTTATTGTAGCTCGAAAAGCGAAGATTTGGGCGATTCCTCAGACTATCTAAGGGTAATGGACGCACGCAAATCTTACTCGGAAAGACATTTGGTTACGTTTGAGACTACCCTTAAGCAGACAGCCATTAATAACACCATGCCTTTGGATGGTTCAGATCCATGTTATTTATCTGAAGATGATTTTAGTTTCAATGAAGACAATAATGTTCAAGGAGGTCATTATCACAATCAAAATATACCCCCACCCCAATCAACTACGCAAAGATCACAGAGCAGACATCATCAGACGCAAAATAAATCCAAATATGGTTACGGAGAATATTATCAACAGCAATTACAGCAGCAACAGCATTCCACAACTGCTAATACCGCAAAATCTGGCACATTTACAAAGCGATCCCACCCCAATAAGCTAAGCTGGAGTTCATGCTCTATAAATCGCTTAAAAACGACCAATATTAAAACCACCTCTTTGGCAACCTTATCCTGCCAACAGAATTTAACTAGCCCAGCTGGTACTGCTTACAATCTCAGTCCTCAACATCATCAACAAGCATTGTCGTCCTCTTCTTCGTGTCATTTGGATAAACCAACATCGACTTCTTCGACCCCATCACCATCTTCGAATGTCCATAGCATAGATACCACCTCGAGATCTCCCAAAAAATCCTCACGTAATCCTGTGTTCAAAACTTTGCTAAACACTGCCGCCTCCAACACCAACACCGATACCAGTAGCGACAACGGCAGTCGCAACAACAGTCTAACCCAAGAAAACTCTTCGCCCGATGACTCGCCAACAAAACGTTCCATAAGTGGCATTGAATTGGCGAAAATCTTTTCCATGGACTCCACTACTGGTTCTGGGGGTTGTAGTGAAGAGAAAACACCGCTGCTGGACAGTGTTGAAATGTCACCTATAAGTCCTACCGATCCCGATCATGATGACGACGACGAAGAAAACGACGCCGATGGTATAAAACAAAGAGCCGATCAAATGTGATATATTAATAATAAAAACTGAAGAGTACGATTAAGAGAATCATAAAAACTTTATTCTACAAAGAAAAACGGCAATGCTAATGAGAATGTTGTCGATAAAGAGATTAAGATTATACTTATTACATGGTATGTAGTTGTTCATGATCCCGTTCAATATAGTAACATAAATATTTATATGCTTAAATAATGTAGACTTAGGGAAATATAGGATAAGAGAGATTTAAAGAAAGATGTTAAGGAAACCTTAAATATTTATAAAAATAATACAATTTCAGAGAATTCTTAGAGCTTGGTTGTATATTTGTTTGTGTTTGTTATATAAATTTAGCCACGATGTTTTGATGTTAATGGATCTACTATTTTAATATCTTATTTTATTACTCAGCAGATAATAAATGTTGGAATTACAATTAAACAAATTTAAAATTTCTATTGTGATGTTAGTGATCCTCAATATCAATAAGAGTTATTGCAATCTGAGATCCGCTAGGGCTGTTTGAGATTCAACAGTCTCCTCTTCAAGTTTAAAATATTTCCCTTCTAAACAAGTAGTAATAACTGCTACAAGATTCCGCAGCTAAACCCACGGAATTTTCGTATCATACGATTCTACCATGGAAGCGATACCCCAAAAATCGATCAATTTCTTTAACAGATTTTAAGGCAGTAATAATATCAACACTTTTAATGGCCGAAATTTCGGCCTGCAGAACATTACATTGATACAAAAGTCTGAAAGGCTATCATCCCTGTTCGTATAATATAAATACCACTACACTCTTTTCCGATGAGAATATCCTTCTGGCCAGTCACGATCAATACCAATTATTAGGTGTGGTATAATGGTTTCAATGTTCAGTTGTCATATTAGGCTATTAGGTCTTTGATGAGATCGTATTGCACCTGTTATTATAAATGGTGAAGTTCGTTAGATTTTCTCACACAATTTACGATAAATTAGTTTCAGAAGAGTTCTCCACCAAACCAGCAAACCATACATCAGTATGGGCTTAACTACCATTTCGAAGAACCTTCTGGTGTTTCTGGGGGCAATTTTCCAGTTGTTCCCTATTTCCTTTCTATAAGACTAAATAGCCGTAACCGCCTCCCAGGATTATACCCAGATATTTAAGTGCGTTTGGGAGAAGCTAGAATTCTTATATTTTCTAGTTTTTTTATGGTTTATACTGAGTCCACTCTTATTACTCCAGGTATAGTGCGACTGGATCCATTTTTGACGATATTGTTTGCAATGCAATAGTTCTAAAACTCATGGAATAAAGTTGCACGAGCAATAAATTAATTGCAAGATTCCAGAAAAGGGTAGTATATAACCTATGAATCGTTCTGAGCCGATATGATCGACGTGTGATTAACATTATTAAAAGTCCCCTTAATATACTCGTACATACAAGAAACACTCAATGTGGATAAATAAACATAAGTATATCACAGTCTCAACTGATTTGCTATTCATGTAGGCGTATTGAGGGGAAGATATTATTTTAGAAGATTAAATAGTTGAGCCTCTACAGATGTTTCTTGATTTTATAAAAGGTCTGTTAATCACTAACATGAGCAACATGTTTGGCTTCAACGATGTTGGTATATACAGTGTGGAACACAACTATATTGCCTACTAATTTTCAAGAGAAATTAGTTTTTTCATTCAAACATAAAATTTTGAAAACCAGGTAAAAATATTTTTTCTTTATTGCAGTTGATAGTAGGGTAGACACTATCATGGTTGCAATGAATTTGGAATTTTTTTCACTTGACAGCTGACAAAATGGCCGTTAAAAGTATAAAAAGAGTATTGCCAACTTAAAGTTCTATACATCTAAACAAAAGCACCTTATATTTATATTTTATAATTTTCTGACAATTTAACGCTCATCAATTTCATTAAGAATTATGTTAGGTGCTTTCTACCCTTATCATGAATCCTTTTATCGTTTGCACTGTTGAATCACTTAGACAAACCATTTCAGCAATTTTCGGCGCGGGTTTTTAAAAATGGCCAATAACTAACGCTCTCTGTTATATGATAGTACGTCGTCCCATTGACGAAATTTGCACTAATGAACCACTTAACTGGAGCAACCACATTTAAAATTCGTTGCAACCATGACTACAAAATATGCGCTTGAAAATTTACCTTCACTCGCGGAATAATGCCAATTAATAGAGTTGTGCCCGGTCGTCATTGCAGTGACCGGCCATTTTCGTTCATTTATCCAAGACTGATTCGTTCACTTTGAACGAATGAGAATACAACTCTTATTTCTTCTTGTCTTTTGATAAACAGCATCTGAACGAAATTTAACCGTACGAAAATCGTTCAGTTAAATGACCGGCTCATTCCGTTCGTTCATGAATGACACAGCTCTACCAATTAAGCAGTTCGTAAAAGTGTTTGGTTGAAATAAGCTGTGACGGAAGAATTTTTTTTTTTATTACTTAATCCACATATTTTTCGAACTTTTGTTTTATACATTCTTTTTTAAACAAGATTGAAAAAGTTCAGATTTTTTTTTCATAGAAATTATAGCCAGATAAATATTTTAATTCAAGTTGGTTTAAATAAGTTGAGAGCCACTGTAGTTTTAGATGACTGTCTTCATCAAATGCAGCTCATAGAAGTGAATTGAAATTGTCCCAGATGGTGCTATTTTTTAGAAGTTTAAAAGAATTTTTTTAAAAAAGCTTTATTGTTGTCTCTATTGTTAATATTAACAATTATATTCATAAACGATAAAATTTGAAACACAACATACACTTACAGAAAACAGTATTTGGTACGATTTTCTGTTTAATTCCCTTTAAAACTTAAAACATTTTTTAAATCTCTCTTTCCCAGGCATTTTGAAAATCTTATGTATTTGAAAAAATAAACTCTATTATTAAGTAAAAAGCTTTCTGCAAAAACAATAATTTCTCTATTAACAAAATAAAAAAACAAAACAAAAACTCTATACAATTATTGAATTTTACCTTTACAATTATTTAACATATTGTATTAATATTATTAACAAAGATAAAACAAAAATTATTAAATAAAAAAGGTCCATTTAAAAAAATTCAATTTTTTTATTAGATTGTTAAGGATTTTATTCTCTAAATAAACAAAATAAAATTGAAATAGATTATTAAATAATAATTATATATATATTGATATATGGCGCACTTCGAAATCACACACCTCCATCCTTATGATTAAATTTTAAGGATTTAACAGAAAACTATATTTAAATATTAACAAACAAAATAACGGAAACAATTGTTTAAAATTAAAAAAGAAATTCAAAAACTTAAAAATAAGACTTTAGCTTCGAAAATTAGTAACAAAAAAAAAAAAAAAAAAAAAAAAAAGATGGCGGAAATTTCAATTAATTTAAGTTTGAAAGAAAGAGCAAAACGTATAGGAAATTTCGAATATATATAGATTTTAGGGAATTTAATAAATGTTAAAAGTAAAAATCATAAAAAGGGGAATAAAACAAAACAAGTTAAAGAAACGTTTAATAATTATTTTAAACAGTAAAACAAAACGTGTTTTTTAAATTTAAGACAAACAAAAGGTAATACAATTATAATAGCCTTAAAATAACTAAGTTTTTTTTAGCACATTAGTTTTTAAATAGGTTTCTTAGAATGAAATGACAACAACAATTATTATATTTCGTTTATAATCGGGCTTAAAATTTTGTTTTTACGAATATTAAGAAAATATATTTTAAAATAATACAAAACAAACCCGTTATAACTAGCAATTAATTAGTAAATTATTTTAGGGTTTTTTTATTAGTAATAGTTTAAAAAGAAAGAAGGCATACATATGAACATATGTAGGTACAAGCGTTAAAAATGTTGGGCTTGGCAACGAACAATCGTAGCTTTAAATGGAAACAACTCCAATAACCAAACAAATATATTAAAGGACATATGTCTTTTGTGTTAGCAGTCAAAAAGGCAGACATATGCATGTCTTATGGCGTTTTCTTTTCTGGCAAAAATGTTACACGTTTTTCCCATTTCGCAACTTTTTTAATTTTTTTGTGTTCTTTTCTGAAAAAATGTCAACACTGCTAAAGTGTAGTGTGTTAAGAAACAAAAAAAAATATACAAAATGGAAAATATTACTACTTTTTTATGTGCTGAAATTTTGGATGACTTGTTGGATTCATCTTCATCATCTGATGATGATGAAATATTTGATATGATTATGGAAAGAAATCCACAACCGCGAGTGAGCTATCTGCTTCTTCTTTTTTAACAAAAAAACAAAAACGGCTGTACATGAAAAAAAGTGTTACACTGTTGTGATTTTATGTTCTATTCTGACCATTAAAAATGCGACATCTTTAATATGTGGGGTAAACATTATAAAAATGTACATAATAAAGGTGTAACATTTTATTTCAGAAAAGAAAACACCATTATAAATAGGTATAGCGAAAGAAAGGAAACATAAAAGAGGCAAAAGGACCAGTTCAAAAATATTTTAAATGGAGATATATTTTTAGTTCAAACAGATAAAAATAATAGTAAATTTAAATTTAAGTATTTTGAATTTAAAAAAAGCAAAACAATTTTTAAATTAATATTTTTTTAATATATGTACTTCATTTAAGTCAGTACAAGTAAAATAGCAAATCACAATTTAATAAAACGTTAAAAAGAAACCAAAATAATAAAATTAAACAAATACAAATTCAAAACTCTTAACCCCGTCAAGTTTTTAAAATGTAAAACGTAAAACAAAAACCAAAGCAAAAACAAAAATCTTATTAAACGAAAACCGAAACCAAAATATATTGAAAAAATCACTAAAACAAAAATAATGTTATAAATAAAATCTACAAACAAATTATTAAAAAAAATAAACAATCAAATTGACGTATAAAAATTCAATACAATATATCAAAAAAAACTAAAGCAAAGAAAGCAAAACATAAAATAAACTAAGCTAAAATTTAAACAAAATAACAGAAATATTTATAATGTTAATTTGATTTAAGTATGCACTTATTTATAATTTTATATATTTTCTGTACTTTAGTTTTTTAATCTTTACAGTAATATAATAATATAACTATTAATTGTTTTTATAATTTGTATGTCAACGATTTATTTAACTTTCTTAATGATAATTGTTTTTAACTTTTAAATTCTTAATATTGTTTATTTTTTAAGGAAATATAATTGAAAATAAAATCGGTGATATTTTTAAGTGTATAAATAATGTTATTTAGAACATGAATAAAAATAAAAACGGAAAATTAACCTAAAAACAAAAAAAAACAACATTGTTTAATTTTTAACAAGTAATATTATTCACCACTACCGAATATTATATACTCACCAACAATATAATGCGGATAAGGATTTTTGTGCGTTTCGTATAAACATATATATCTAGTTCACCCGATTTTATTGATCAATTTTACCTAAAAATACGTAAGTCTTGTAACAATTCTGCGATTCGGTTACAGTGAATTTTATTCTTGGTAGCTAATACAATGGAAGTGATCCAAGAATGAATAAAAATAAATAAAAGTCATAAACACAGATTGATGATTAAAGTGTAGCTTACAAATGTCCTCCCGAAATTGGGGTTTACTGATCATAAATGCTTTAATTATGCAAGTATCCAAACAAATTTCATTTCAAAATGGGTGATAAATGAAGACAAATTACATCTGCAAATTTTGTGCAGATCGGTCCATAATTACTCGTAGCTCCCATATAAGCCCCACTTCAGAAAATCACTTTAAAGAGCATAACTCTCTCAAAAATGTTGGTATCCAAATTACATTGCACGAAAATATATTTCATATGTGTACAAATAATACGGTACAATTTTATTATGATCGGTTCATAATTAGTCGAAACTCCCAATTAAGACCCACTTTCGAAAATCACTTTAAAGAGCATAACTCTCTCAAAAATGTTGGTATCCAAATAATATTTAACGCAAATATATTTCATACGTATGCAAATAATATGGTCTAATTTTATTATCATCGGTCCATAATTAGTCGAAATATAAGACCCTCATCGTAATTTACCTTAAGCTCCATAAATCTTTTGAAAATATTTATATCGAGATAAAGTTTTACACATATAATACATACTTATATTCACAGACATCATGACACTAAATTTTTGGATGATCGGTCCACAATAGGTTATATCTCCCATATAACGACCATTTCTGAAAAACTCTTTTATACATATACTGGGTGTAGGGTATTATATGGTCGGGCTTGACCGACTATACTTTCTTACTTGTTTTTCTTTGTAGGTAGTCTATTTGCAGCAATAATTTAGTATTAAAATTTTACTACGTTCAAAAATTCTCAATTTTTGCCAAACATTTTGAAAATTATGTTTATTTAAAAATTCCCGAGAATTTCCGCACAATATTTTCCGGTAACTCCAGAACCCCAAACCCTAACTATGACTAACTATGGGCCATGCGCTATAAAATTCGGTACAGCAATTTTGTATGTATATAAGGGTTATTTGTGTCAAATATTAACCTAATATAGATATTTATAACAGATTTATGTGTGATCAAATCGATATTTATTCAATTGTTCTTAGTGTAATAGATGTATTAGCTTTATGTGGCCTTTAACCACACCCAGCTAACAATAAAACGTCGCCATTTATATAACGTTAATAGTTTCGAATCAGTATCAAATCCCGATGATTAATAATCTACCAACAGATTTTATTTGTATTATTATCTTAGCCCCTTATTCAAAAACGATTATTAAATTTAACAAACGTTTATTAAGCAAATTTTTATATGCAAATCTGTCTTAATAAACGTAAATTTAATAATGGTTTTTGAATAAGGGGGTTAATCGTTTTAGGTTTTCATTGAGTTCCTAAAAATGTTTACATTAAATATCCAAAAGTGCTTTGAGGTTCTAAAGAATTAAGTCATAATTAAATTTTCAAAACTTTTTAATTGTCTTTTATTGCAATATGTACATTACATATTAGCCTTATAAAATACATTTCCTCATTAAATGTTTTATGAATTCAAAAGTTTAATATAAAAAAATAATTTTCTTTCAATTGAGGTTAGATTTGAATAAACAAAATTTGAATCATTATAAGTTTAAAAGAATTATATTGTGCATTAATTCCATTATACATCAATTCAGCAATAAATTAATGAAAAGAATTGAATTTTGAAAATTTTCGATTTGATCTTTTTTGCGCCCAAGGACAATTGGGATTGAAATTGGTCCATTATTTCACCTAGCCGCCTTACGAACAAAGCTTTATCGGTCCTAAATGTGTGATTTACAAATATATCTAAAAAAAAAAATTAAACCTAATTATACCTAAAAATTTTGTGCAGATATGTCAATAATCTCCCACACAAAAATAATAATTTTCAAAAATAACTTTAACGAGTATAAATCTTTTAAAAATGTTGTTGGTATCCAAATTATTTTCAACACAAATATGTTTCATACATACACAAATGATTTGGCACAATTTTATGATGAACGGTCAATAATAAGTAAAAGTCCCACCCTAATTTTATAATGATCGATCCATAATTACTCAGAGCTCCCGTATAAGTCTTATTTCTAAAAATCACTTAAACATGCATAAATCTTTTAAAGGGGTTTATATCGAGATAAAATTTAACACAAACAATATTTATATGCTCAGAAGTTATGGCACAAAATTTTAAAATAATCGGCCCATATTAGGTCATAGCTTCTATATAGCACCGATTTCCGAAAAACTGTTTTTGCACATATACTGAGGTATTATAAGGTCGGGCTTGACCGACTATACTTTCTTATTTGTTTGTTGTCATCTTTGTGTGAGAATATTCTTTTAAAAGTTTATTATTTTTAAAATTATTAAACCTATTTGGAACTCATTAACAACCCAAAACAGCTAAAATAATAAATACCTCCTAAAATATTTATTCGATATTATTTAAAAGGCAGGAATTGGCAATTACGATAGACAAAATTATTTTTATTTCATAATTTTCTAATGTTTTAAAACTAAAAAAGGGTTTGTTAATAATGGGTGTAGAAGAACTTGACTTAGTCCCTATTTAGACGAAGCAATTCTTAAAGCTAAGCTAGTGGTGAGGGGAAAATAAATGAGTACACACTGGATTGTACATGCAATTCGTGTTACTCTCTTATTCGTTATACATATGTGTATACAAATGTGTGTATACGAGTGATTTAAGCAATTATATTGTGCTGTGTGAACACCGAATAAATTACAAGGAAAAAATTGAATCAATCTTTTCAATAAAAATTGCTTCATGTAAATTATTGTCGAAACCAAATAAGAGCAAGTAACAAATTTTACATTATTAGAAAGCGATAATTTATTAGGTACTTAATGAACTTAGTAAAATTATAATTAACTTTGAGAAAATATTAATAAATATTGTCAATGTCAATTTAAAAAGTTTCACAAAATTATTAAGTTTTTTTTGCTTTGGCAACTCCGGTATAAAAAATGAAATAACAACGCCCTCTGACAACAACGGAAGAAACAACATTCAACTCGTTGATTTTCTTGCAAAGCAAATGTCAAAATACCGACCAAAACAAACAGCACAATAAAGAAAATACAGAAAACATACGAGCGAAAAAATAATAATTTCACACAAAAAATACGAATGTGAAAAAATTCATTTTTAAAACAGAATTCAACGAGAACGGTACCAATCAGAATAAAAAACCTACAAACAAATTCACATACATATATGAGCAAAATTCATAACTACAGCAACAACAGTACAGTGTATTGCATTATTTAATTGAAAGATTATTTAATTATGCAAAACAATTAAGTGAAGTGCAAAAAACAAAGTAGAAAAAAGAAAGAAAACACGAGTTTTTTTTTTTTGGTGTGTAACGAAACAAGTCTAGAAACAACAACTAAGTGCATTCAACTAAAAGTTTACTATAATAAAAAATATAGTTTCGAGAAAAATCGATTAAAATTGTTATAATAAACATAAAAAATTTATGATAGAAACAACTGTCGTCAGTGAAAAATTGTGGCAGTGAATTTCAAACAGAAAATTTTAATATTTCAAAGACAATATTAAGGAATTGAATAATAAAATTACATAACCTTCATAAAGATCTTGAAAACTAAATTAATCGAAAAAATTTTTTAGTTTTTGGTGGCCACAATTACAATAATAAAATAAAAATATAACAATTACAGCCATAAAAATAAAAAGCTCTTGTGTAATAAAAGCAAATCTTTGGCAGAATTTAATTTATTTTTTCCGAAAGCAAAACGTAGATAAAACGTAAAAATCAGCAAGAAAAAAGTGAAATAACTTGATAAAGAAAATTTATAGAGATTTTCTTTAGCAAAAGAAAAGCGGATTAACAATATGTAAGCGGCCAAGTCCGTCTCTAAATTTTGCAGCTTAACGTTTTAAGAAAACACGTTTTTGTTTGTTTTAACATTTCGAGTCGGTCACACCTACAAAACAACAAAAAATAAACTTACCCATTTCTATAAAATATTTATGGCGTATTGCTAAAATATTATTTACGAAAATAACTTCACCACTACACAGACTTGCAATTTTTTTGCTCAATTTTTTACGTATTTTGTTTTCATACTTAAAAATGCATTAAGTGCGTAGCTTTGTGAGTTAAAATTGTTAAACAGAAAATTTTACAACAAAATCAGTAATATTGTGTTTCTGTATTTACCGGTTCTTTTTGTGCTTCTGTTTTTATTTTACTTGCGTTGCATGCGCCGTGGGTCGTGTGTGTGAGACTGTGTGAGAGTGTGCGTGTGTTTTTTTTTTTCGATACACTTCGTTTGTTTCTTTTTAAGAAGCCGGGTTTTGTTATTGTTTTGAATATCAAAAACAAAACAAACGACATTAATAACTGTTTGTTACTGTTAACTATCTACCTTAAAATATCAAACATCAATTTTGGCATATTCTCGAATAATTACACACATAAACCACCAACAAACAAACAGAAGCAAATAATTTGCATATTCTGTTTGTCGATTAATTTTGAACTGTATTTTAAAGGGATTTAAATTTGAGCATGTCCCAAGGACAAAGGGATACGATTATACATTTAGTAGCTGGCGGGTAAGTAGTTTTGAACAAATTTGTATGTATGTATGTATATTAAGTAAAAGTTTAATTTTACAATTATAGCAAATAGATTTATCAAAGTGCACTTAAAACAAGTTAATTGGGTAATGTTTTAAAATCTTATTAGCTTGGTTAGCTATCACCCTGCTAAACAAACTTGATGTTATGGTTATGTAGGTGGCCCTACAACACACAGCTCACTTGGGTCTAATTAGAATAAATAGGAGATAGGGATCGAAATAAAAGATATGTATGTAGATGTGAAAGTAGAGATAATGATGAAGAAAAGAAAAAGAATCCGGGTCTGTAGGGTTTCAAGAAAAAGGGAGTAAGTTGATCCGAGTCACTTAACGATCAAATAATTACACCGTAATTTTTTATAAAGACGACCTCGGTAGCCAAATGCTACTTCTAATAATATATACATATACCTACCTATAATACATACTATACTAAACACATACCTACAATGTAAGACATCCATTGTCGGACATTGATTTAGATGAGAAACAGTTTCATCCTCTTCTGTATTGTGACAGCTTTTGCAGAAGTCATTGTAGGGTAGTCCTAGCCTTCTTGCATGATTGCCGAATTTACAGTGTCCATAAATCACTGACACCAAGTTACTTAACTATGACGTACGATCCCTATTTAGCCTAGGCCATATCAATCTCGCGATTGTGCAAGTGGGCTTGTGTCTCAACCTAGTTTGAGCCAACTCATAGTAAATGTTATTAATTTGATGCTTGCATGTTGATAACGGAATGCCACATACATATGTAGATGGTATATGTCTCCTTGTTGTTAATCCGAAAATTTTATTTTACGAGTATACATATGTACCTAGTATATACAGCTTATAATTTGTTTAAACGTGCACAGATTTGTTGGTTCCAAAAGACTTTATTTAAAAATTTTAAACTTTTTTAAAGTAAATAATGAAATTATTACAGACAAAACTAAACTCATTTAAATGTTCGATAATAAAAAATTTAATTATAAAAATTTCTTAAAAATTTTAATTTTGTATGCTGTTTTTTAGCAACTCACTATGAAAACAATGAATATGTTTAATAGTTAAAATAGGTACCTATATTGCGTAAAAACCGTGAAGACCATTTTAATTTGTCTGGATACGCCAACAAGTAAAATTGCTGCATTTTGACTTGTTAAAATTCAAGAGCAATTATTGAAATGGCAAGGTCTTACTTCTGAACGTATTATTTTGCGGTATGTGGTCTGGTTGGCATTAGGCTTTTTTTTCGAAAAAATTGGCTGGAAATGCAATAAGAGTGATTTGGACTTTTACTTTTTAACAACTAAATGTTGATCTATTATTAATGTTATGGATATCACTACTATGTATTTTCAAAAGGACGGTGCCATATGTCAAACACCTACCAAAACAATGAATTATACATGTCATACAGATATAATGCATTTATTGAAAACCAAATTTTCCAAACGCATAATTTCATGAAATACAGCTGTTAATTGTTTGCCGCGAACATTGCTGCGTTATTTTTATTTTTGTGTTTATGTTAAAGATGGAGACTACGCAGAGCCAAATGAAATAATTACAGCCGTAAAACTTAAAATCCGTATTGAATTTGGCAAAATGTAAAAATTTGTATAAAAGAATCGATATCTGTCCTATATAATTTTTCATTTATAATTGTCAAATGTCCAAGTCTTTATAATACAATTAAAATTTTAATGATACCATATAAATTCTCTGTTTTATTTAATTTTTAAGATAAACTTTAATTACAAAAATTGTTAATTGTCCTGTTTTAAATAATTTTTTTTCACATCTATCAAACTGATTTATTTATGATAAAAGTTTTTGCTAATTAATTCATTTAATTAATATATATGTATACCTATGTATTTTTCTATGATATAGGTATGTATTTAGTATATTTTGAAGCTAATAATTTCATTGTTCCATTAACAATAAAATAAAACTTATTTATATTTTGTCAAAAACAAACCAAATAGCACAGAAATCATGCGTTCTTCACGTGTTGTTTTAAATATTTCATTAAAAATTCAAACGCTAGTAGCCGCTCATACGGCAATCATTATTAAACAACAACAAAAAAATCCTGCAAAAAATAACGATAATAAAATAGAAAAAACATACCTATAAAGTAAACTGACATATAAACAAATTAAATAATAAAAATAAACAGAAATGTGTATAGAATAATTTAACAAATCATATATTTTCCCAAAAGAAAATAACAACTCAAAAGGAACTTCCAACACCCCTAATGTGCAACAAAATAAACAAAAACAACGACGTAAAAGTTTTGATTTGAGAGAGTGATTTCAAACAAATTTAAAACAATTAATGTTATCTTAACTAAAAATATATACATATATACATACATACGTAGTATTATTTGTTTTAAAGATTTCTTGTCTAGTAGTTATCTTTTTATGTTTACTTAATCATTGTTATTTATCTGAATGATTAAAAAATTCACATTTTTCGAAATTAGAAAAAAAAATATAGGTATTTACATCTTTTAAAATCGATCGATTTTCCTCAAATGTGTGTATGTACATACATATGTATGTGATAAAAGAAAGCAATTCCAATTAAATTTATTATTTAAACAAACGTGATCCCGTTAAAAGTTGATTTACGACAGGTGAGCAATTTAAAGCTGAGATTGTAAAATTAATAATAAAATTATGTGTCAATAAAGAAAATTTACACTACACTTGAAGCAAGCACGAATTAGAAAAGAGAAGAAACATTTAAAGCAGAGGTAGGCAAAGCGTAAAATGAGATTGTGTGTGTGAGCGAACTACCCAACAAACATAAACATAAATTTATAAATTATACAAAATAATTTAGATTGGAAACATACACTCACAATATATTTTCCGTAACATATAAGAAATTAACAACGATATTGATATACAAACGGAACTTCTACTACTTCAAAAGCTGATTTCATGCATATTACCAAATGCATTATCAATCATAAAATATTTTTCGTAATTCATTATTAATTTGAAATGTTTGTTGGGAAGTATTTCTGAAAAAAATATAAAAGCATCCGCCGCATGTGCACACATTACTGTCTCAATGACGACCACAGAGTATACTCTGTGGTCTTAATGACGACTGAATGAAAGAGATTAAGTGTATGTGTGAAGTGCTCTTTGCACAATAGTGCTATATGATGCCGACCTATGATTTAAAGATCCATTGCATAATCATTTTTTAATTTTTGCTGTCATAATCTTCTTAAAAATAAATTACTTCTGCCCTCACCCAAGCAAAGCTTAATGCAACGTTTGTACATAGATTACATGTATAATACATAAGAAAATAAAGAAAATTAAAAATATTGAGAAACATATTGAAAAAATATAAATAACAACAAAAACATTTTTCAAAATGTTGTGAAATGTAAAAAAATGCTTGTTTATTAATTGTTTTTAACGATTATTTATATACATATGTAGGTATGTGTTTAAGAATAACAGATAAACAAAACCATTTATTTTATCTATTAAATGTATTAATAAATATTGCATTCTCCTATTTGTTTAAGTATGAGTGAGTGTTTGGTGAAAATCTCTTATCAATACCTATTTATTTTTTAAGAGCTTTCGGATTTGATTTAAAAAAACACAAGGTTTAGAGAAATTTATAAAATTTTTACCCGAAATGAGTTTTGCCGCTAAACACAATATTCCGATAAAAAAAAAGTGGATCTTCGATTCATGAATAAATTATAGACCAAACTGAACCTGTTTAACGATAACATGTTACACAAAAACAGCTGAGCTGCCAAAAACAGTCTTGCCAAAAAGAAAGTTGCTAAAAAATCACTCTCCATTTGATAATTGTACAATTTTATTTATAATAATAGCTACCTTCTGAAATTGCGATTAATTATTTCTGGACGCACACTGCTTTGCATTTAGTATCTATATATACTATATTATATTCACATAGAACTAAACTATCCAGGACCGATTTAAGTTAGAATTTTAAAATAATTTTATTCTATTTTCTTCGACCTTTTTTTATGATTTTTATTAAATAATTTCTAAGCTTGAGGTCACTTTTTGTTTTTTATAAAAGATTTTTTATTTTTATGTATAATTAACTCGATATTTCGATTTTCTTTGGAAATGTTGTTCAGGAGTTATTTTATTTTAACTCCTGTTTTATTGTGATTGGAGTACAATTTTAAAATTGTATTATTATTTTAAAACTATTATCCAGTATTTGTTTAAACTGAGTTGTTTAAATATTTTGGAATTGTAAAGTAATTATTGAAAGCTAGTAGAGCATTAACAATTAATCTTTTTCCTCAAATTATAGCCCAATGGTGTTAAATCGCATGAACTGGGTGGCCTTTTATCAACTGAATACATAAATTAGGTAATTTTTTTTGCTGACTATGTGGTTTAATTAAAAACTGCGATTAATTAGTGCACCATACCGTGACACGTTCAGCATGCAAAGGTTTCTAAACTATTGCTTCAGAAGTCATAATGCTTCAACTTTGTTAATCAAATTCTTAAGAGTATTATCAGAAAAACTATAATATTGATCAAAAGTATTACGAATTTTACAAAATGTAGCGTCAGCAGGAAAACAAAGTTTTTTTTTTTGAAAATCCTATACTAATATTTAAAAATGCTAAAAGAAGAATTTAAAATTCATCTTCTCTCTTAAAAATGAATTATTCATCATCATCAACTACTAAGATGGATAAATTTTTAATACTTTATTCAGTAATTACATTCAAATGACATTAATGCAACTATTTTATCTGTCCCCGACAAGGGTTAACAGTGAATTTATTTTACCCCTACACAATTTATTTAAATATGTACATGTCACATTTATTTATACACACTACAATGATTTTGTTAGTACATTGTATTGTTGTATTTTTTATAAAAATAATTTTTGTATTTTACATATGTATGTATATTATAAATTTGTTTAAAAAATCTGATAAATATACGAGAATTGTAAATACAGAAGGAACGACAACAAAAACTGCGGCTAAACAAATATTCTGCCCGGCACAACAAAATTATACAAAATCAGTATATAGTATTTGAGTGAAAACAATATGTACGAGTACTTTGTTTTATATGAATTTATGATACAATCACACTTTATAATACATGTTTAAAAATATGTACATATGTATATACAAATAATTGCACATATATATACATATGTAAAAAATAAAAGTGATTTTTAGTTGAAATTTTTTTATTTATAATAAAAATTATTTCTTTGCACTCGCTGCACTTGATGGGCAGCAGATTATAATAACAAAATTTTAATTTACAACTTAGTTTTACAAGTGTTTATGTGTATTTTGATTTTTTTTTTTTTTGTATTTTCAATGATTGAAAAACAACAAACAAGCACATTTTTTAGCTTAATTTAACGTGAGCTGTTAAACAAGAGTATGTATGTAAATTGTAGTATTATTGTTATAAAAATAAAACTGAAATTGCAGGGATTTACGAAAAGAAGCTTAATTTACGCTTGAGAAATTATTAGCAGAACATGACTTAACAGATTATATATCCACAGATAAACTGTTACCATAAACACTATAAATGTTGTCATGTTAATTATTTAAGTGAAATTGATTGGAAATATTACAAAATAGAAAATTTATTTTTCTTTCTAAAATTAATTTCCTTTAAAAAAATCTGTGTTTTTATTTTAACTGAGACGATTTACCTGTGTTTTAATTTGCAAAGTTTTTGTTTATTTCCAATAATCACATTACTACTTCACTTTAAGTTTCCTTTGTTCAATTGGTCAAAGCTGTGGATAATTAGCGGCGTTCATATATCTATATATTGGGTGTAAATTTAAAAAATGTAGAATTGCAGATTATTGTCGAACTTAACAAGAGCTTGTGAGAGCTGCTCAGTGAGCTAAAAAATGGTTCCATTACGATAAACTGAAGCGTAACAGATCGCATGTGAAGTCCGCCCAATCCGCTGAATCGACAAGAAAGCCTAATATCCATGGGGCTAAGGTAATACTCTATATTTGTCAGCTGCTGAAAATGGTCTGACCAAATGAAACTAATTCGTTTGAAGAGAGCATTGACCAAAAAACGACCATATACCATCATGACTACACTCGGTCATATGTTGCAATACCGGTTTAAAACTATTTAGAAAGAAGTGGGTATTTTAGCTTCACCCACCTTATAGTCCAGACCGATCTGAATTCGTTTAAATAGTGACAGAGAGCTAAATCGTGCTAAAACTTAAGCGGAGAATAGTGAAGTCTAATAAGTTTAAACATCAATTCTACATTTTTTGAAATTTTATATTTTGAGTCGGCTTAATTTTGATCATGGTTGCTGTTTGAGCTTAATTTTTACGTATGTCTCATCATCTATAAGTAGCTATATATTGAATTTTGTTAAAACTTTGTTGTAAAGAATGCGAGTTCGTTCTGCTTTTCAATACGATTTGAATAGTAAATTCCAACATAGATTTGTAAACCCACACGTATTCTTCTAGGTTTATTTACACTAGCTTTGTATTTCAAAAAATTTGCTTTATTGCACGTATTATTTTTTAAGTTCATAGTTTCTCTTAATAAGATTTTTACTTTAGTTTTGTTCAAGATGTGTGCTTCAGGTTTGATTACATCGTTTACGATAAATTTTGAAAGCTTTAGATTTTTCTAAATCATGAATTAATCCGACAATGATGGATTATCAAGGAATTTGTGCACGATTTTCATTGTATAGCGAGTTCTGTAATGTGAACGGATTTTATGTGAACATTTAATCAGATGTTTTTTTTTGACACAAAACATTTGCAGCCAAGTATATGTACATACTTACAAATATTCTTTATTTTTTTAAATAAAATTTAAAGTTCATTTTTAAAATAACTTACTCGGCCTTGTTGGCATATATTTGATATACAAATCGGTTTGTAAATAAACATCGATATCGAAATAAGAAATGCAAATAAACAATAAAAAAAAATACTGTAAATATACATACATCTACATATCAGTGTTGTAAATTTTATTAATCGGCTTTTTCATTCAAATTCGTAGCCTAATAATACTCGTATTATAACAAAATAGATTTGAATGACAATTTTTAAATTCTCTAATTTAAATTATTTTGTATAGGTAATTTCTACTTTTAACTTAAATAAAAAGTAGGATTTGAAAATTAAATTACAATTTAAATTTAAGTTATCCCAGCTATTTCAATGTTAAATATTTGTAATTGCAACTTAGCAGTTTATTCAATAATTATTTGTTAAGAGTAATCTCCTAATTCTTTAGTTGCTTCTATAGAAAAAGTAAAACGAACAATTTTTTCGGAATAAAACCTAGAAATGCTTGAAATTAAAATTCACATAACAAATTAAAAGTGGTTTCATTCCGAAAAAAGTTTGTTTTGCTTTTTCTATGGCAATTCTGTGACATGGTTGCATATGTAGATTTTTATTCGTAAAATTACACACATTACTTCATTATTTTCTTTAAACAACGGGAAATGTTATTAATTATTTATTCAATTAAAAAAACAACTACAAAACAACCATATGCATTATTTTCAATATAAATTTACTTGCCTGGTAAAATAATTACAATACTTTCTCTGTCAATATGAATTTTAAAGAAATGTAGTAATATTTGATTACTACATTTTATACTTTAAACACTTGGAAAAATAATATAGACATTTTTAGGTTCGATAGTTTAGAACTCTTTCTCTATCAAACTTGAAGTGATTTTCAAACGCATAAGTTTCAAATCGATTACATTAAAACATTTTTATTTTTGTTAGACAATGTAATTGTAGATGTTGTGTTACCACTGTTGCTGATTTAACAAACTTTTACCAACTGTGACCCCAGTCATTTCGGAGCAAATATCCAGTTAACCATAAGAATGAGACTTTTATACATGTCAACTATAGTAAATGACTTTGAACTTTTACAGTTTCCTTTACAGTTAAACATTAGAGTCAAATCGAGAAATGTATTCAAAGCCAAGATGAATTTTGTTTGTTTGATTGTGATCTTCGCCTAATAGATGCTTCTATAATTTAGTTATACATATTTTGAAATAAGATACAATGGTCATTAACTCAATATTTTCGTATATATATTACGTTAAAATAATTTAAGTATTCCTATTATTATAAACACTAGTGTTTATACATTAAATATGTATGTAGTTTCTTGGCATGCAATCCCATAGTTGTTTTGTTTTGCTTTTAGTTATTTTTAATATTATTAAAATGAGAAAAATAATAAAATAAAGGTTTACAAACTTTTTTTGGCACACTGACTCAATTCAATGCAAACGATTTGACAGCCATTATCACAAACAACAACATTTAATAACAACAAACTAAAACCAGAGCTCAACCTCTCCACCCGCCAAAATATCAAAAAAATACAGACTGTCAGACAAACAAACAAACAGAAAGAATAAAATCAAACAATGACAGTTGTAGCAAAAACAATATTGAAAAAATTAAAAAAACCAAACAATGTCAACAACATTTTAATTGTGTTTGATACATTTGACGGCATGTTAATATCTGAAAATCATAATAAAAAGTGAAATATTTTTATTTTGTTATTAATTTTATTTGTTTTTCTTTTTGCTGCCCACCACCACCACAATAAGGTCTTATATGTTCTTCATTTTTCTAAAATTAAATATTTTTCTTTTTAAATAAAATTCGCAATATTTTTTAATTTTTCAAAGTGGGTTTTCTATGTTTATATCCTGTGTCATTTTTATTATGTTTAAATTCAACAACATTTTCAACTCACGTACATATGTATGTACATACTTTTTTATTTGAATTTATTTAAATTTCTTTTTTAATTTTTGTCCATTCAACTAATAGCAACAACTAAGCTACTTGTACTCGTACTGTAGTTTATTTTTTACTAGGTTTTCTTTTGGTTTATTGGAGGGGAGGAGAAATTGTTGACATATTTTTTGTAGTTACGTGCATATGTTTTTTATTTATTTTTAGAGTTAAATAAAATTTTCAATATTTTTTTATAGAATAACATACGAAGGTTGCACTTAATTTCACTAGTTTGAACTGGAAAAAATGTATAGAATTTTTTTCAATTGAAATATAATTGATAAGATGTTATTTTCAAGTCTAGTTTATTTTTATTATAAAATGTCTATGAACTTAAAAAGGTCCAATGTGTTGAGTCATTATTACAATGTATTCAAGAGGTATTTGACTACAATAAATTCTGTTTTGCACTAAAAAATCAGATTATAAATGAATATAAACGAATTATTTTGACACATTATTTTAGATAACTGTGGCGGGGCTAATGCCCCATTTAACACCAACACACATATAATACCGGCATGGCCTTCAATGCATTTGACAGTATAATGACAATGATAAGTTCTAGTACAGAACGATACCTCGATATTTAGCACTATTGATAGCTGTCACGCGTTAGAGGAAACACAAAGATCCTAGTCCAGTACAATCTCTGGGTTTACACATTAACATTAATTTACAAATACAAACTGCGAAGCTTTTGGCTTATCTGCAGAAAACACCTAGATTCATTGGCAGGAATCGAACCCACAACCCACTGACTGATAGTCCGGCACACTATCGCCTAGACTATCGGGGCACCCCAAAGAACAAAGAACAGTATTTTGCGCCGACACCAGTATTTAAGGTATTATATTTATTCTAAATGAAATAATTTCCCAAAACGTTGCCAATGAACTTCATATTAGTCCATTCAATTGAATTCTTAGAAATTTAAATGCGATAAAAAATTCCCTCTTTTAACAATCAAGATATTCAGATCTATTAAATGAATGAAGGGGATTTTTTAAAAAGTAATATTCTTAAAATTGCTTAATTTGCATTCTTATATAAAGACTTTAAAAGCAAACAAAAACAAATATGAATCTATAGTCTGTCAAGCCGGCCATATAATACCCTACACCAAATATAAGAGCTACGACCGATCATCATAAAATTTAGTACCATGACTAAATGCACAGAATATACAAATTATTAGTGTTAAATGTCTTAATCTTAATTTCTTTTTATATAAAACTTATTTGTGGCGAATTTCAGGAAATTGTAGACATTTATAGAACTCAAACTGTAATAAATTTATATTTTCCGTTTCCTACTAAACACCCTGTGTTTTATTTCAAAACTGCACACGTTCTTTTATTTCTTAATCCATTAAAGACGGCTCATAGACCGCTCGTACGATTTAGACGAAACATTTCAGAATTTTACCTGTAGGTCCATAGAATTTGATTCCAGAGATAGAACATGGGTATTTAAATACCCAACCGTCTTTAACGATATTTAACAATTTTGTTTTTCTTATTTCAGTATAAATAAAAAGCTTGTATTTATTTGTATACAAAAGTATTAATTTTTTTTGACCACACGAAGTTCCGGTACACCCTACTGTGACAATGTACAGGGTTGCTTCAAAGAGCGTAACAAATGTATAAAATTACGCCGTAAAAAGTAAATCCAACTTTAAATAGTTTGTTTTTAAAAGTTTTTAGTGTGCTTTAACGTTGCAATTGAACAACCCTATTTGGGAGGTGTGGAGCTTTTCTATAAAGCCATAAACAATTATCGCATTCGAGTTCGGGGGCAAAA
This sequence comes from Bellardia bayeri, assembly GCA_950370525.1. Classification (NCBI taxonomy): domain Eukaryota; kingdom Metazoa; phylum Arthropoda; class Insecta; order Diptera; family Calliphoridae; genus Bellardia; species Bellardia bayeri. Next base: position 60,348,778 of record OX493265.1, read on the forward strand.
AGTGGTATTGACCGCTTTCGATGCGGCTATGGTGAATGCATAAAAACTGTATTACCTTTGTCGCAAATATTAAACAACCCCAAATGTCTCAATTTGATTTTAGAGTGGAAGTATGCGAGATTATAATGATGAAGTTTAATAGGCAAAAAGCAGGTAAGATTATGATTGCCGGAGCACAAATGGAAGTTAGATATGATCGCGTCGATCATTTAATCGGGAAACTCCCAGCACGTCGTCGCTGTCAGCAGTGCGGTGGCAAAACAGAGTACGAATGTTTGAAGTGTCAGGCGTATTTGCACCCAGCACCATGGCTGTTTTGATAAACGCAGTATGCAATGCAACATTTAATTGCACAGAGTTCATAATAGCATTTAGAATATAATTTATAATTTTTTTGTTTTAAGATTCTCTTTATATTTTATGTGATAAAAGTTTTTAAATTATATTCTAAATGCTATTATGAATTCTATGCAATGAAATATTGCATTGCATACTGCGTTTATGAAAACAGCCCATGCTTCCTGGATTACCATAGAAGTGTCATACCAGATAAATCTAAAATTGTAAAGTCTAAATAACCTCTAATTTTCTTTAAATAAATTTAAAAAATATAAATTCGCCTTTTATTTACGCCAAAAAGAATAATTTCAATATAGGAAAAATAGTTAAATTTAGAACTCATTATGGGCGGTTGGGTATTTAAATACCCATTTTCACTTTTTAGCGTGTGACGGGCAAGTGTGTTGACAAACAAAGACTATATACCTAGAATGTGCAGGCGTTTTTCATTTCTCGCATTATTCTTTATTTGAGAAACTATTTTCTGATGCATAATTTTTTGACAAACAAAAAAAATCAGGACAACGCAGGAATTTTTTTACTACTTTAACTTTTTTGGGTATTTAAATACTCAGTCGACTAAAATGGGTTAATATTAGAATAATTTTTTGTTTACTTTTAACTTTTATCGCTGCTTCATCTAACATTCATTAGCTATTTTGGTCAACCTTGACATAGTTCTATTAATTATAAAGTGTATAGCTTTTTTTCTCGGACTTTTTTTTAAATTGTTAACGCTGCACTCTTAGACAGTCCGCCACACTTTTATAAATACTTAAGTACATATGTAAGTACATATACATATATAACTTGCTAGTAAAAAGTAAGCAATTTAATTAATTAAAAGTACAAGTATATAGGAAACTAATTTACTTAATTAGTATTACAATGTGATTTAAACTATATATGTATGTATGTATGTAATATGAGATACTAATTGCTAATATTGTTTTTTGTTATGTAAACTAATTAATATTAATTAGTAAATAATATCTAGGAATATGTATATGTTGCTATATAAACTAAATTACAATTTTAATTAAAATGAAAAATCTCAACAAATAAGATCATAATATAAATATGTATGTATGTAGGTATGTATTTATTTATTCAGAAATTTACAGCATGGAACAGATTTTTAAGAAATATAGTAACAAAGTCAAGCTCTAAACTAAACAATAGGCACTTTTTCACATTATTATTTAATATTCATCGACCACTATCAATGATTATTACTTCGTCAAGATTATAAAACATTTCCAAAATTTAAATATGTATGTAATTTAAATGTATTATACAGCCGTGTCACAGAATTTATTCCGTTCGAAAGTGGAGTTCTATAAAAAGCAAAACAAAAAATTTTTCGAAATGGAACCACTTTTAATTTACTATGTGGAATTGTAATTTTAAGCATTTCTAGGTTTCATTCCAAAAAAATTGTCCGGTTTGCTTTTTCTATAGAAGAAAAATACGGAATTAATTGCTCTTCCGAAGGGAATTAAATTCTGTGACATGGCTGATAATGTTAGGGATTTTCGATCATATCAGAAATAAAAGTACTAACCAAATAAATCTGAACAGCATAGGAAATAAAATGCAACTATAGAATTTTTTAGTTTTATAAATTGTATTTGATTTTATAGTTTTGCTCACTATTATACTCCTACATAAGAACGTTTTACTTTTTTTTATTTATATAGATAAGACATAATGAAATCAAACTAAACGTCACGTGATTTGTAACTAAAAAATAACATCAATTAAATTTTACAATTGTAAGAACGGAGACAACAGTTGGTGTTATTTTAATTTCGTATGTACGTTTACAATTTGCAAACAAACGGTTATGAATCGATATTAAATTATTCGCCGTCTTACCGAGAATATCAAGCGAATTAATGGTATTTCATAAAGGTGTTTATTTATAACGAAAAAGTTCAAATTATAAAATAGTACTAAACAAAATGAATTGAAGTGTATAAAATAAATGCAATAATACCAATGAAAGCAACTAATGAGAACATAAATAAAGTCGCGATACAACAATTCCAGGAAATATAAAACATTAACACATTTTTACTTGATATAGAATGAATTATTTACCCCCCTTATTGCCACATGCAAGTGCAAATTCGAAAAACTCAATACACTTACAGTTTTTTACTAACACAATCATATTTTTCGCACTTACAGCTCAACTTGCAAAAGAATTTGCTTGTAAGTAGAATAACATGTGAAGAAACAGCACTGCCAGTGTTAAAATAAAATTCCGAAAACAATGTTCGTTTTACTTTTTCTATAGAAGCAAAATACGGAATTAATTCCACTTCCAAACGGTATTAAATTCTGTGACATGGCTGATTGCCTATACCAGAGGCGGGATTGTCGAAATCCTTTACAGAATAAGTGAATACATATTGAACCATATAAAATCAGTTATTATTTTTGGATATCGACTAAGCGACATGGCTGAGTACACGAGTATATCCAAAAATTAAAAAATCTATTTTAGGATTTTTTAAAACTTATTTGGATTTTGTTAAAAATAAATAAATAAAAACATAAAAATTAATTTTGTTTTCATTTTAATAAATAAAATATTTATAAATTAAATTTCAGTTTAAACAATTTTAATTTTATCTTTAATCTATTACGAAAGAGTCGTTGTCGTAAAAAGAAAACGACACTCATAATAAGGCTGATTATCTGTTCTAACCTTTGAACTATTAATAAAGCATATTAAGATTAAAAAATTAAAGAAATATGATGAAGAAAATTGCAAAAGATAATTTAAAATCACATTGAACTTTAAACAAAAACAGCAAAATACACGTCACCCATACTTACTTTTTCTGGAACTACTCTTACTTCAAACTTAATAATTATAAAAAAATTAATAACAATAAGTTCAAGGTTAATATAAAAAACTATGTATTTGAAAATTAATTTCATTAAGGAAGTGCAATTGCAAAATCCACACAACCATCCACTTAATTGATTAAATTTTCTGATAAAGAAAACCTCTTACTGCCATTTAAATAAAGGCAATTTTGTACGTATTTATAAATAGCAACCACTCCTTTTCATTCAATTTCCTTTATACAGATTATTTGTTCTTTATAAAATCTTTCGAATTGCATGTCTAGTTTGTCAATTTGCCAACTTTTTATTTTTATTAAAAAAAAATAAATATTAAAATTTACATTGTGTCCTTTTGAAAAACAACAAATAATGAAATGAATTATAATTAGTCTCAACGTAAAAAGAATTTATTAGCCAAAACATGAACAATAATATTTTTTATTTCTGAACAACAATACGAGGGCGGTTCGAAAACTTCTTAGCGTAGAAGAGAAAGCGCGGTATAAACAGAAAAAAGCTAAGTGTTTTGAATACTTCCATCTGTGCTATGAACACATGTTAAATTTCTTTTCGATCTGACAACTCCTTCATTTAGAAACAGGTATTCAAAAAAGACGCATCCGCGATTTTTTTAACAATGGAAAAATTAGAAATTCGTGATGTCATTAAATATTTAAATAAAAAAGGTTTATCGGGACAAGAAATTCATAATTATATAGTGAATGTTCTAGGTGAAAGTGCTCCTTCATATACAACAGTAAAAAATTGGGTTGCTGAATTTAAACGTGGTCGTACAAGCATTGATGGTGAACCACGTAGTGGACATCCAAAAAGAGCAACAACAACATAAATTGTAGCCGAAGTGCATGATGCCAATATCATGGACATCTCAAATAATCGAGTTTATTTAATTTTGCATGAAGAACTACAGATGAAAAAGCTTTCTGCAAGATGGGTGCATGGGTGTTAACAGTCGACCAAAAACGCATAAGTATTAACATTTCTCAAACTTTTTTGGATCGTTTTAAGGTAAATAAAATGGATTTTAAGCGTCGTTTCATAACTGTTGAATGAGACATGGATCCACCACTATACTCCAGAGACAAAAGAACAGTCCAAGCAATGGACTGAAGCTGGAGAAAGTGCCCCAAAGAAGGCAAAAACATTTCAATTGGCTGATAAGGTTATGGCAACGGTTTTTTTTACTTCAAAGGTATTTTAATGATAGACTTCTACAAAACGGTAAAACAATAAATTCAGAATACTATTGCAACATTTTTTTTTTAGAGAAGCAACACTCAGGCAATTAATGTACCTATATATACTTGCGTTAATTTCTTTGGAAAGGAGATAGTTGAAGAAGTAAAGGTGGTGAAAGAAGTAAGCTTTTTATATCACAACTCTGCTATTGCGCTTTATTTTTTTTGCAGAATTGCAGCGCCTCTTTAATGTTAAAGCTTGATTTTATAGCCTTTATTTAATTATTTTACTTCGGTGCACAGAAAAAAATAAAAATGAGTTTCAATTAAAATATTTGTGGAATCAATTAAAAATTTAATTGAAATCGGACCAGTAAACAAAATGATAGTATCAATTAAAAAAAATGTGAGATTTAATTGAAAATATCAGAAAAAGTAATTGAATCAATTAAAATTTTAATTGAAAATTATTTTAAAATCATGAAAAAACATGATTTTTTTTCTGTGTGGCGTTTCAATGTTATACCACCGAAGGAGGGCGCTGTAATAAATATTAGTTATGATAGATAGAAGAAAACTAATAATTATCAAAAACTGATGTTGTTTGAGTGGCAGCGGCTGGGAATCGAACCCAGGCTACAAATACTAGTGCGCACAAGAGTGTTTCAACAATTTCTAAAATCAACGAATTAAAGTATGACCTGCTTGACCACCCACCTTTTTATTTAGCTCCCAGTGGTTTTTACCTGTTCCCAAATCTAAAAAAATTCCCAGCTGGCAACCGTTTTAATTCAAATAAAGATGCAATTACAGTTGTAAACCACTATTTTGAAGGACTTGAGGAAAACTATTTTAATCAAGAGATAGAATTGCTAGATAAGCGTTGGACTAAGTGTATCGAAGTTTCAGGAGATTATATTTAAAAATAAAAATGTTTTTGAAAAACTAACTATTCTCTTTCTGTGCTAGGCTAAGAACTTTACGAACCGCCCTCGTATGTGTATATATTAATAACGAAGCGCAGCTGTTGACATTTAAAATCTGATGAATTTAGTTTATTTTTTCTTCTATTCAGTGAATCAGGCAACACTTTCTGTCTGAGATAAATACCTATACGATACAAACATATGTTAAAGAAACAGTAGAAATTATTAACCTCTTAAATGCTGTACATATTTGCTTGATAATGGATATTGATTTATATGGATACTATTTTATTTGTCTATCCATGACAGATATCCTGCAATATCACTTTAAAAAGCTCTTAAAAGAAGCAGACATACATACATATGTACGTTAAATGGCTTAGAAAATTATTAGAGTGCGTTCGGAACAGGTCCCTGATTTGAGTTCTAATATATTAAACTTGTATACCCGTAGCTCTAAAAATTATAAATAAATAAAGACAATTTCTTTCTAATAATAGATTTCCAATAGATCATATGAATTTGAAACCTGGATAGAAAATAGCTTTTTGGATTTTGTACTAACTTTATAAATAAAATCTACTTTTTAAAAATGATAAAACTAGCAAAATTGTTTACATTACCTTATATAACGTAAGTGTAAACAAAAGAATGTATTGAAGAAATAGAACACTTCTAAAGTTCTAAAGTTTTTGAAATCCTGATTAACTAAACTTTAGGCTTTTGTTTTTGGATTTGGCCTTAAAATGATAATTCCCTTTATGAATGTGAAATGATAACCCCCTTTTTTTCAATAATTCAACCAGCAACATCTTATGATATCCATCTTTTAGATGGACATTTAAAGATCACATGGATATTAGTTCCTAAATGTACATGAAATTTAATAAAATGTTTAGGAGAGAATTAATAAATCATTTAATAAAACAAACATAGAATAGGCAAACTTCAGAAGGCCATACCAATAAAAATAAAATTTGAAATATCTTTTTATAACTATTTCGATTCTAAATCAATTGGCATAAAATCGGTGATCCAAAATTAGGTGCACAATTTTTCCTTCCCACAAAATTTGAACAATATATTAAACCCTGCCTCCTTTAAATTTACTTAACAGGGTTAAAAGAAATTTTATTATAAAAAATTAAATTTTATTTTGTCGCCTGTTTGACAAGAGGCAACAACCTAAACAAGTCATTAAAATAGATTTAGCGTGAGTTAGTGAATTTTGTTTATAATTCAAAAATGATATAAATTTTGTCATGATAATAAAATTCAAATATGCGATATGTACATACTTATCCATACATGAATGCTTTTTGTTTACTGTTTAAATTAATAACGCACGAACATCTTTTTTATACGATGTAAAAATACACACTGGCAACTTTTTTAAATTTTCGTGTAGACAGGTAAAAACTGTTAATAAATTGATATATGCCAGTGAAACGATTTCTACACGATAATTATAAAAAATAAATATATATACATATGTTTTGTACCTTATTATTTAATTGTATGAACTCATCCATTTGTGTGAAATATTGATGTCAAACGGGACTGGTTTTGTAAATTCCGGGATTCAGGATTTTAAAAATGTTAATCCCGTGATTTTGGGATTTTTGTTTCACATTTAAACAAATTGGTTTATTAATAATAAAAGCAATTTACACCAATACCTCACTTTGCGTCGGGGTTACGTTCCAAAAAAAACACGACGCAAGGTGAATTAAGATTTTCTATAGCAAACCATGTAAAGATCGAAGGGTTACGAAAATACTAAGTCGTCGGCCTTCTTTCACAAAAAATTGGTGCAATGTTTGCTGAACAGCTTTTTTTCAACGTAAAATAAATTTTTTTGTCGAAATTGTCTGTCTGTATTACTACCACTAGCATTATCGTTAGATAATGCTTTACTTTACTTTTTGCATTTTCTACCAAAGGGCCCTTGGCAGGGTAGAAAATGCATTCCAGTGTGCCAATTGTCTAGAAAAATATAACTTTACAATGGTATTCTTTGAGTTATTAATTAAATGAACTCAAGCCGAAATAATCATCTCTATCGTGAATAAAAATTCCACATGAAATTTGTTCCCTTTTCACATTTTCCTATTAAAATTCAATGTTAAGAAAATAAAAGGGAACAAATTTCATGTGGAATATTTATTCACGATAGGGGTGAATAAGAAATTTTCTCTAATAATTAATATAAAAAGGTTAACCATTTTTTAAGAAAAACAGAAGTCTCTAATAATTTAAAAACATAATCAGCTTTATTAAGAGTGTCATTTTATTTTTACAACAACGACTGTTTCGTAATAGATTAAAGAAACAAATTTAATTTTATCTTTAATCTATTACGAAAGAGTCGTTGTCGTAAAAAGAAAACGATACTCATAATAAGGCTGAATAACATTACATTGATATATCATTTTGCCTTTAATTTTTATATTAATTTAAAAGCAATAATATATTATCTTATGGTTCGATCTTAAAAAAAGCTTCTTACAAATATTAAGGCATAAAAAGTAAAGAGAATCTTGATTTAATTTTGTTACCAATATATGAAATTTTTAGCAAATTATTGATGCTGATTGTATAAACAATTCTTTCTCACACTCCGAAACAAATAATTATATTTCTTATTCAATATTTGATTCCATATCATTACAGAATAAAATATTTCAATTTTATTCGTTTCGCAATCAACGTTTTCAATTCAAACATTTCTATCTCATTATCTAATTTTGGGTTTTCAAAAAATTTAAAGGTGTCGAGTAAATCATCCTTCTTTCTTGGTTTCTTTTCAGGCTTAATATGCTTAATATTATAAATAAAATTGCAACATATGCAGAGATTCCTGTCACGTCGACAAATTGCTTTAACCGGAATTAAAATAACATCTATTTCACGGTTGATAAAGTTGGTACAATTGTATTCTTTTGGTATAATTTCCAAATTTTTGAAACCCAAAAATATTTTTAATTTATATAAAACGGCAACGCTTATTTACTGAATGAATATTGTGAATAGATTTTTGCACTTGTTCATTGGGAATAAATAGCAGGAGGTTTTTAGTATTCAGCTAATGTGTTCTTGTTGTTGTTAAACTTCATATAGGTATAAAATAAAGAAAGCAATTGTAAAGTTTATACAGCTTGATAAAAAAAAAGAACGAAATGCTTTGTTGTAGAATAGCAATCATGGTGTAACTATACAAGGTGAGTGCAGTAGCACAGCTGACTGACTTTGTTTACAATTTACTTATGTCAAAAGTAATACTTTTTCAAGTGTTTTTGACAGTAGTACATTATATTACACAAACAAAATGTCTGTTGTTTCTGTATTGTGTTGTATTTGTTGTCGATTTGCACTCACCTTGTATAATTACACCATGGTAGCAATCATCTTGTTAAAATACATGGCACGCGCTTAATTTTTTTTAAACGACTAGAAAAAACTTCAATGCGGTTTTTTGCAGTATGGAAGCGTCATCTTAGTTTTTTGCAAGTGGTACTAAATAGCAATTGGTTTGTTATCAAAAAATGTATAGATTTGATCTCATTTATTTGAATGTACCTTACTAATATTTTATATGACCATAATTATCTACATATGTATAATTAATGAACATGTATTTATTTATTTTTTGTTATCTTTACTTTACATGTACCAATGAATTTAAAGTACCTTTTGTTGTTATATTAAATTTTCGTTTATTAAAATAAAATTAAAAAAAAAATTTTAAAAAAATTATGTACTACACATTGGGGTCGAAAAAGTACGATTTTAAAAGTTCGTTGGTACGATATTGGTTTTCTCATTTATCATCCGTGATATATTTGTTTAAGTAAAAAAAATATTCATCTGTTAAATCAATTGAAGCTTTTTAATAGGAATTTCGAATTCCAAAAACCGTAGACACATTAAATAGTGCGTTCGAATTTGGTAATCCGAAATAAATTTTAATTCTAAAATTAACAGTTCGAATAAAAAATAATAAATTGTTCTTAAAATAGCTAGGGTACAAGCTAATGTTTGCAATTGTACTTAAAATAGTACACATAAAATGTCGACGAAAGTGGACAACAAACATAATAAAACAAATGTATTCAGTTTTTCGAGACGAAATCTTGACATGAATACGAAAAAACTGAAGAAAAACGAGGCAACATGAAAATAGAAATTAATAAAATAAAAATGATAATTACAGCAGACTTCGAACCACCATAACACTGGTTAAAAGATTGATGTTTGTCTGTTGGCTAGCAGGCACCGCAAGTGGTGCAGAGGGTTAGAACGCAAATAATTCTGATGAGAGAAAGTGGTTTTTCTCGAAACATATGTAAATTCAACAACCCAGGTTCGAATCCCAGCCAAGAAAATTATCATTAAAAATTTTAATAATAAAAAATTTTTCAAGTTGTAAAATAATTCCTACCTTCAGTAAAAATAATTTAATGAAAATTAAATTTAATGAACTCGAGCCCGACTAAAATAAAATATCAAAAATTCTTTCAAATTTATTTAAACATAATTTTGTAAAATTTTAATTTTTGTTGATGCCTTTTTAATAATTTTAAAATGTTTCTGACCTTTTTAATTAGTGATTTAATGTGGAATCTGTCAGTAGATCTCTGTTCTTTTCTCTTATTAAAAATGCTGAAAACTGTGTATGTGAAAAAAGCAGATAAAAACAATTATACTTCCCTGAATCTTTTACAGAAATATTAATTTTTGGAAAATATTTAAAACAAATTTCTGGATTTGAGAAATACCGGGATTTTCGAGATTGGGATTTCGGGATTGGCATCCCTAGTGTGAACTAAGCACCTATACAATATTTTCTAGACGATTTTGCCAACTGGTTTCATCAGAGTCATTATTGATGCCAAATGTTATTAATTTTTTATTAAATGAAGCAACAGTTTTAATAACAACAGCAAATAATTGTTTGGTTTATATTTTATACAAATGTTAGCAATAAATATTAAACCAGACTTGTTAATTAATTATTTAAATCAATTATGATGTTTTCTTTTCTCGTTTAGTTTCTAATTTATAAGCAGAGCCTGTAAGGGTCTTGGGTTTTTATTGGGATTAAAAATTATACCCAATCAAATAGAATTTTTAATACAATTTTAAATTGTATATATAAAAAACAAGTAAAAAAGTGTAGTCGGTCATATAATATTCTACACCCAGTATATGTATAAAAAGTTTTTCAGATATGGGAGATATAACCTATGATGGACCGATCATCCAAAAATTTAGTGGCATGATTTCTCTGAATATAAATATTACTTTATCTCGCTGTAAATACTTTTAAAAGATTTCTGGAGGTTAAAGTAAATTACGGTCTCTTATATGGAAGTTTCGACTAATTATGGACCGACCATTATAGAATTAGGTGTCATCATTTCTGTATATATGAAACTTGTTTGTATTGAATTTTATTTAGATACCAACATTTTTAAGAAATTTATGGTCGTTAAAGTGATTTTTGGAAGTGGGCCTTATTTGGGAGCTATGACTAATTATGGGCTGATCATCATAAAATTGTACCATATTAGTTTTATATATAAGAAACATATTTGTGTTCAATAGTATTTGGATACCGACATTTTTAAGTGAGTTACGCTCTTTAAAGTGGTTTTCGGCAGTGGGCCTTATATGGGAGCTATGACTAATTATGGACCGATCATCATAAAATTGTACCATTTTATTTGTATTATATGGAATATATTTGCGTTCAATATTATTTAGATACCAACATTTTCGAGGGAGTTATGCTCTTTAAAGTGATTTTCGCAAGAGGTGTTATATGGGAGCTATGATAAATTATGGACCGATCTACACAAAATTCGTAGATCTGATTTGGCTTCATTTACCACTCATTTGTGTTGATATTTGTTTGGATACTTGCATAATTCAAACATTTATGATCTTTAAACCCTAATTTCGAGAGGACATTTTCAGTTTCAATCCCATCCGTCCGTCCTTAGGCCGAAAAAATTTCACGTACCAAATTTTATCGAAATATCTTCAAAATTGCGACCTGTACTTTGCGCACAAGCTTTACATGGACAGCCAGACGGACGGACGGACATCGTTAAATCGACTCAGGAAGTGATTCTGAGTCGATCGGTATACTTTAAGTTGGGTGTTGGACCAATATTTCTGGGCGTTACAAACATCAGCACAAACCCAATATAACCTCCCCACTATGGTGGTGTAGGGTATAACTATATGGCAGTGGTGGGCACTCATATTGAAAGAAAATTTTAAGAACAATATATTTTATTTCAAATTTCAATATATTATATTTCTGTCTAATTTTGACCATTTATAATTGATGTAATTATCAATTCTTACCATAATTTAAAAAGTTTGTCTGATTTTCATAACAATCTTGAGTGTAATTTATAAAATTAAAAAAAAATTTCCATATTCACCACAAGTTAAGAAACAGAGTAAGGGTAAGATTATAAGGTGAGAGTTCTTTTGATCTCATTAACTTTATTTACAAGAGATTTATGGGTGCCATAGTAGAAGTGGGCCAATTGTGGACTGATAGCTTCTAAATACAGTATCAACTTATGTGATTTCTCAACAACGTTATTTACAAGAGTTGTATGGTTGTTTGTTATACTCGGAAGTGGACTTAATTCGGTAGCTATTGCCAATTATTGACTGACAGCTACAAAATCCAGTAGCAAAATAGCCGTATAACCGATATTAGTAAGATTTCTGGATTAAAAGTTCTGATCTGTATAAAAGTTAGTTCGACATCGATATTTATTAGATATTTTTGTGGGTTAAATTGTTTTTCGGAAATGGTTCTTATATGGCAGTTATGACAAATTATGGGCCGATCTTCTTAAATTTTGGAACAGTAAATTTTATGCATATGAGGATATCTCACGTCGAATTTCAATATAATAACCGTATATTTAAGATACATATTAGTACTAACGTGAATTTCGAAAGTGGACCTTATATGGGGTATATGTCAAATATGAACCGATATTCTCAAAATCCAGCAGTTTGATTTTGGCATATGTATATGTAAATGCTCTGTGTAAAATGTTGAATCAGTACCGTTATTTATAATACACGCTCAATAAATATCGTGATACTAGAAATATCACGTGTAGCATGCAATATTGATGGATCGCGATCCATATCGCAGAATGGCCTAAAATATGAAATCCAGATCGTGGATCTCGTGATAAATATTGAACGTGTAGCATTTTCAGTCAGTAAAAAGTGACAAATAATAATAAATGTGTCCATTAAACTTAAGTGCGTATATTTTTTCCGATCCTGCAACCACTTTTTGTTCCAAATTTTTCTTTCCACTTTTTTTTCCAATAAAAAAAAAAGCAAGCAAAATAGCTAAACAGGCTTTCTTTTGGTTTTCTCGCGACATTGATAAACGACCCGCACAGCACAAAAATAACATAAATACTGACGCGATAAATATTGAACATGTAGCAAACGCTCGTGATCCATCAATACTTTAAAATGGATCGCAATCCAAATATCATGCTATTTATTGAACGTGTAGCAGTGCCCTAAAAGATTTATGAGTATTGAAGTGATTTTCGGAAGAGGTCTTTATATGGTGAATATGGTCAAATATGGACCGAAGTTTACAAAACTCTGTAGTATGATTTTTTGTGTATGTATATGTAAATGATATGTGTAAAATTTTTTTCTTGATATTGCGTTAAGTAAAGTGGTGTATTTTGGACGTGAGAGTGTTTTACACAGACGGAAATAGCTCAATCAATTTCACACGGAATGAGAAACGTACTTGTGGTGGTGGAAGGTATAATAAATTCAATTTAATATTTCTAACTGATACAAATATTTTCTTCTAAACAACAATCACTAAATTACAGTTACTAATCACAAAAGCACAAAAAAAATATATGTATGTATATAGTAGATACCTCAACAACAATCTGAATTTAGTTTAGATTTTATTTTGCTACTTGTCATAACAGTTTCTCTATGGACAAAAGGTTATCAATAATGGTCAGTGGATACTTTAACCAGAACCTACTGGATTTCTATTTAGTGCCACTTCCACATACAATATGTTAATTCATCTTAAGCAGGTTATTTTTAAATACACTTCTTTTGTGGACTTTATTTGTTTGGTTCTTTATTGTTTAAATAAAAAAGAATATTTAATTAAAAGCAATATACATTTAATTTAAATCATTCATGGTATGAATGGTGATGAATTCTGATGCATTTTTACTTTGCTACACGGCTACACGAGTGCAAATGCCGCTGGGTACTTATGCCGCCCTCTAGTCAGCTACTTAATTATTTTGAAAACGACAGCTACATAGTCAGCAGCTGATCCGGAAATCTGGGGGGTTATTATGTATTTCGATTCGAAAGCAAAAGCTTTCGAAATACAATGTAAAAAGTATACAAATTCGAACGATTTTCTTTTCGAATCGGAATACACAATAACCCCCCTGACGTTTTAATAAAAAATAAATAAATAAATTTGTTCTTCGAATTTTTTAAATAACATAATGGCTGAAAAGATTTTTGTTGATTTTATAGAAGCTATTACTAAAATACAACAAAAAAGTAAATAAAAACATTAAAAATAATAAATTTTAAACAATAACACACTTACAAACTTTAATCAAACAAAACAATAAAAATACAAACAACTGTTGTAGTAATCCATTTATATTTCAGTCACGTAAGACTTTTATTTTGTTTAAAGTAGCGTTTTATTTATGAAACATGAAAAATATATATATATGATTCCAGACATGCTAATAAACTTCACTCATTTTTATTAATATAAAATTTAGTATTATTAATGTAATATTTTGATACATTTAACAATTCTTGACGCACAAATGATCTCGACATTTTAATTGTGTATTTTGCTTTTTATTTTATTTAATTTGCTTTACACATTTTGCTATATGGTCAACACTGTTTTTGTTTTGTCGCCAACAAAAATAGAAATTAGTTTAATTTGACAGCGACGAAAAAATCAGCATGGACAACAACCTGCAGTCGTGTTGCCTGCTGTCGTCAATATAGTCAATCTCATATAAACGTGTGTATTTTATTTTTGACATATTGTAGTCTGTAGTCTGCTGTCTCGAATGTGTTTAATGCTTTAAATTGTATTATCTCTTCGTATAACATTTTCATATTTATTGATAACAATACAAAAATATTTATCGATCAAACTTGCAATTCTCGTAATAATTTCTTTGTGTTTTTTTTAACACCCTATGTGGAAAAAGAATTGCAATTTAGTTAAGCTTTAGTTATTGTAATTAGATGAGTTCTGATTTGATTGTTTAATGCCTTTAATGCATTTTATATACAAAACTCGTTTAAATTACTCAGTTGATTAAGATTGTGTTGTCAAAACTCAATCTCAAGTTTTATGTTTTTCGATTATAATATGTATGATTATCATTCTGAATAAAAGTATGACAATATAACTACTTATTATGTCAGTGTGTCGTAAAGCATCCGCAATTTTCGACTATAACCTACGAACATTTCATAATTCTTTGTTGTTATATCTTGTTTATATTATTTTGAAATTAATATTATTACGTTTTTTTTTTTAGTGTGTCTGTCTCAAATTAATTTCATGTTAAATGATAATTTTTTTAAAGAGACGTAACACTCAGGCAATTATATACCTATATATGTATATATACTTGCGTTACTTTCTTTGGAAAGGGGGTAATTGAAGAAGTAAAGGTGGTGAAAGAATAAAGCTTTTTATATCACAACTCTGCAATTGCGCATTATGTTTGTTTTTAGTGCAAAATTGCAGCGCCTCTGTTGATGAGTAGTCGCAATAATGTTAAAGCTTGATTTAATTATTTAGCTATTTATAGAATTTTGTTTTGTCTGATTTGAATAAATATTCACCCCTATTGTAAATAAAAATTCCACATGAAATTTGTTTCCTTTTCACATTTTTCCTATTAAAATTCAATGTTAAAAAAATAAAAGGGAACAAATTTCATGTGGAATTTTTATTCATGAATATGTGCTGTTGACTTTATTTTGACGCTCACAGTACATATTAGTAGTACATTTCAGATTTACAGGTTTGTATAGAATTTAGCTTAAAAATAATAAATTATACCAGTTTTTAAAAATATAGGAACGCTTTACTACAAAACTTAACTGAATTCTTTGAGGGTATTAACTGTTAATAAGCAACTGCTGCAAAAACAAAAGTAAAAATATGTATTTTTCTCAGTGTTTATATAAAAACGTGTAAAAAGTGATAGAACAAGTTCATTGTTTGTTAATTTGCACACATGCCAGACATGCTTTAAATTTTTTAGACGATTTGAAATTATCGGAGTTCAGTCGTCTATTTCATCACACTCACATTGCTTTCGTAAAATGTGATGTTTTTTATGAAATAGCTAATAGATTATTTTCCAACAAAATAATAATATTACTTAATTTATTTGTGCCACAATTTAATGAAATTATTATTTGTATCGGACTGCAAAAATGTTAAAAATAAAATTTTCAAATAAATTCGTTTATAGTTCTTAATGTTAAAATGTTTGCACTATTAAAGTCATGTGTTGTTACTTTTCCGCTTATTCTTCAATTTTATTGGAATAATTTTCCATTAGCCTTAATAAGAATCTTTTTTGTCGATAAGTCATCGTGCACGACGTTAGTCACATGTTTTGTGTAAATACATACATACATACATACGTATGTATCTTTATTGTTGGTTTTTTAACTAATAGTTTAATTCATACCAATAATATTTGTTTTGTTTTTGCAAATGCATATGTATGTATGTATGTATATACACCTAATTCTGTTTTTACATGGTAATTGGTTCCAGAAAAACCCCGTGTTAAAAAACCGTGTAAAAAAAGACATTGATCGTATGCGAAATAGGTGATGATTCCTTATCTCTAAAACCTTTTGAAATTAGTAAAAAAAAAACAAGGATTTTTTAAGAACAAGTATTCAGGTTTATAATATTAAATTACACACATACATACATACTCGTATATGTACAGTGTGTTAGGCACTTTTATGCACTCTAAGCCTAAAAGTAATATAAAAAAATGTATGACAAGTTCAGTTGAATGTATCCACTAAAATGGAATTCACTTAAATTTCTGCTATTTATAATTGTTCTGACTAGTAAATTTGCTTGTATCCACAAAAAGGAATTCAACTAAATTTGTGATATGAACATATTTCGCAAAAATTAAATTTAACCAAAAACAAGTAAGAGTACTATATTCGGCTATGCCGAATCTTATATACCCTTCACTTTTGTTGTGGATGCATACATAATTATATTATATACATACATACATATGTATATATATTATATTAATACACTTTGTTTGATAGTTTTTTTGATGAAATTTTCAGAGGTTGTCTCGGATTTTTGCTCATATCTCCGTTATTTATGGACAGATGTTGCTGATTTTAAATAGCAAACTTCTCGAAAGCATGTCTGACAGAATTATTGAAGATTTGGATCCCAAAGATATCTGGGGACTTCAGAAAATTGATTTCAACAGACAGACAGACGGACATGGCTTAATTGACTGCGCTATCTATAAAGATCCAGAATATATATACTTTATAGGGTCGGAAAATTATATTGTGGAAATTACAAACGGAATGACAAACTTATATACAGTAACACTTCTTATAACCGGACACCTTCAATAACCGTACAAATTTCGTGGACACAACCATTTTATTAGTTTTTCAATACAAATATGACTCCAATAACCGGACACTCTAATAACCGGACGCGGTTCAAACTATTTTTACCAAAAAATCCCTCATAAACGGACAAAATTTAAAAAATCCCAAACAAATTTTTTAAAAATCTGGTAATCCTTACAAAAGAAATCGCATTTGTGCTGATAAAACCAAAATTGGTGATTCCCGTTTTCACATTACATTGATAAACACGAATTTGATGATTCCCCTTTTAACATGTATGCACACATTGTTAAAACTTGTTGCGTGTTTGAAACAATTTGCCAAAAATGATTTTGTAGCTTTTCAACACATTAAAAATATCGAGACACATTTTCAAAATGAACATTTTTTCAACCAAAGTAGTAATGAAATGTAAAAACTTGTACAGTGCACATACTATGTATTATTAAATATTATTCATAAATTCGTACAAAATATGAAATAAACGACAACTTCTAATGATTTGGAAGCAATTTAAATAAAATTTTTCTAGCCCCCTTCGATCACCCTACCTATAAGTGGACACCTTCCATAACCGGACAAAAACACTGCGACGGTGAGTGTCCGGTTATGAGAAGTTTTACTGTATACCCTTCTCATGAAGGTGAAGGGTGGGTATACAAATTTAGGCAGAAAAGATTTGAAATCGTTCTAAATAAAATAAAATCGCGTAAAAAAAATAAAAGTTTGGTTATTTTCAAACCGTGTAAAAACAGAATTAGGTGTATTTGTTTGTTGAAGAAGGTCATGGTTTCCTTTGGAAATTTTTTCATACTTGCCGGGTTTCTTAGGCAATGTTTATAAGAGAAACTAATTAGGCAGGCATGTGTTTTGTCACATTGTTTGTTTTTTTTTTTTTTAATAAAGCCTAAACTAATTTATGAGCATAGTTACAGATAAATTAATTAATTATGATTTTGCTTTACTAAAACATAATAAAATATAACTGCAAATCGTAACTAAATCATTAGTTTACTTGCAAAGTATTTGAACCACATTTCCGGTTTAAATAAATAATGAAATCTTTAGGCCAAATGGTCAAGTCTGGGTGCAAAATTCGGCGAATCTTATATACTCTTCATCTTAATTCATAAAATTTCTAGAATTATTTCAAATAGATTTCATGGTTTGTCATTATATCCGTTATCTGGAAGCTTGACTACAAAGAATGACCAAATTTGAGGTAATGATTTAAATTTATTTAAAAATACAATTTTCGCTCTTTTACAAAATATTTAACCAAATTTTTCTGTTATCTCCGAATTCCATCTTTCAGAGCATCAGTTAAATCAGTAAACCCAATTTTTAAAATAGCTTAAAAGAAATAATCCTGCGGTGTTAGTTTTCGAGAACGGGCGCCTTCCATTTAACTGTGGAAAACAAAGTCAACTGATATCAACTTTAGCCAAAATATCCATTATTATGGTCCCTGATGGAGCCAGATTACAAAGAAAAGCTGCTGGAACTTTACGAAGTAACGCAATTAAAAAATGTTATAGTAATTTTTTATAATTAAAATACGTTGTTCACGAGTGTAGCGTTCTATGGTTAAAATGTTCCAAGTTTGTACGAAATAAATGTCTAAAAAATACCGCTCAGTTCAAGAAATTTCATCATATAACACTCAATTCTTTAACCTCAAAATAGGTTCCAGATAAACTACAAACACATATTTCAACCAATACTCGGACACTAGAATTTTGATAGTATCAGAGTCGCAAATAGAAATTCCATTCATATTTTAGTGAGGAGTTCAAAATCAGAAAATGTACTTAATATTTCCTGTCCACATTGTGGTGTTTTTTTATGGCAAAAGTTTGAAGTAGTGTTGCATTTTGTATTTTTATTTTTTTATGAATTTATTTATTGAATATATATTTATTGAATTTTAAGCAACTATACTACTTATTAATGTATGTATGTATATCCCATATGGACTTACATAAGTAGCATGTAGGTGCTTAATATACTTATAATTGGCGTATAAATACTCATTTTCAATTTATGGGTGATGTACAACTCATATTAAAAAAAACAATAAAAATTCCATTACATTATTCTAAAATATTTAAACGCATTAGGAAATACAATATTTGAGAAAAAGCAAAAAATAAATTTTTTTCAACGTCATTGTGTGAGAAACAAATATTAATTTTCTTGTTATTTCACATACATATAATACATTATTTCTTTAAAATAATTTCCCATTGACAATGATTTTTTTTTCTAATTTTCTAAATTTGGCACAACAACTGATCAAAACTGCTGCTGCATGCCAAAACCACATAAACTCATTAATTTATTTTAGATGATATTTTAGATAAATTTTAAAAATTTCAGTTATTTTTTTTTTTTTTTTTGTAAATAGTATGTACGTACATACATACATATCTACATAATTTAAATTAATTGTTTGTATTTTGTTTTAATGTTTCTGCTTACAGAACTGCTGGTACAGTTGGTGCCGTTGTAACATGTCCCCTAGAAGTTGTAAAAACTCGTTTACAAAGTTCAACAGCATCATTTCAAACACCGCCACGAGTTGTTGAAAATCCCGGCTCCACAAATGCATCCTCCGAACTACTCAGACCTGAACAGAGACGTAAACTCAGCACAACGATATTACGTAACAGGTCCCAACCACAGGTGATTGGGGGTGTTCGTAGGGTAGTACCAATTTATTGTTTTCATTATTTTTCATTTATTTCATTCGTTATATTTTTTTATTTCTTTTATTCTCTCTGTAACTCTTTTCTGGTCATTTTATTCAAAATTTTATATTTGTTACTAACAAAATTTGTTTGGAAATTTTTAATAAAACTTTCGGTTTCAATAAAGTTTCTACCAAAATATTTCCAGATAATGGCAATTTCACATTGTGGCATCTCATCATCATCTACAAAAAGTATGAGCATAATACAGTGTCTGAGGTAAGATTACAATTATTTTGTGTGCGTTTTTTTTTATTACAATTAGCGTGTTTCCAACAAATTCAATTTTAAGAAGAAAATAAAATAATATATGTATTAAGTTAACCCGCCGATCTTAAGTGGCCCGACATTCTACACCCAGCAAATACAAAGTCTTACATTGGATAATTTATAAAACAGTTTGCGCTTAATTCATTGAATATTTATTTAATACTTAAAATCTTCATTCCGTAAAACCATTCGCAAAAAATGAATTCTTTAACTTCATTTAAATGTTTTTATTTGAATAAAATGCAATCATCGTTGGAATTAATTCACAATACAATTCATTCAAGGTTTGAATTATTAAATTTTTGTTAATTCAAATCGTATCCGAATTGCATTGTAATACATTAATTATTAAATTTGTTTTTGTTTTTAATAATTTACAAAAAAATTGAAAAAATAGATTTCAGTAAATGTTATTCTGCTATTTTGTGATAAATTTGAATTAACAACTTAAATGATTTAATTTGGAATTAATTTTATATAGAACTAGCTGTACCCTGCGCGCGTTGCTGCGCTACCAATTAAAATAAATTTAAAAGAAAGACATTACATAAATATTCAATTCATTTTAAATAATTGTATTGATTTTGCTCATTTTGATAAATTGTGAAATTGCAGTGTTTCATTTTAATTCGTCTTTTATTGAAGTGCTGTTGAATACACAATATTTGTTGTTTTTCCTTCCGGTGCGTAAACAAATAAATTAGAAGGTTTTCTGACGCGTGAACAGGTCACATAAAGCTGCCCATGTGAGAAGCATGGATTCTGCAAATTTAATCCACACACTTGCAACGATTGTCCTTGCGCTTTGTTGATAGTAATTGCGAAAGCACTGGGAACTGCAAACGTTTAAATTCGAATGGCAAGAATTTGCAAAATTAGGTATTAATTTTGGTTTTTAGAAAGTGGTAAGCAAAAAAGTTCTTCAATTTTCATAATAATTTTGAATTGAAAATGTATAATATTGCTTAAAAGCATATGTATGTACCATGCGCGCGTTGCTACGCCAATTAAAATAAATTTAAAATAAAGACATTACACAAATATTCAATTCATTTTGAGTAATTTTATTCTGTCAAATTTTTAGTAAGATCGGTCCAGCAGTCTGCCCTTCCCGGCAGGCGTTGTCCTGCAAGAGATGGGGCGTGAAAGGAGAGAAACATGAGTGTATTCGATTTTAAGTAAATATGTGAAAACCAGAGTAGAATAAATTACACATTTAAAAAAAGTAGGAGTGGTCGAAAGAAATAAGAAGCTTTGGCACATAAAATTTTTATTTTTACCTCGTCTTCAGTAAGATGTGTATACAAATTGTTTGAAGTAAATCTGTAAAAACCCATGCAGAAGAAATTAATCAATTTAAAAAAGTGGGCGTAATATTTAATTTAAATAAATGTAACTACAATTTTATAATTTTTTTTTTTCGTTTGACTCATACGCACTTTTCACGAATAGAGGTTATGTATGAGTCGGTGTCGGGATACTTAACGCCGCCACACGCCGATTAAGCACAAACTACAACAGAAACACTACTCACGGCCCATAGAGCATGCATATAAAACTTGATCAAAATCGGTCCAGTAGTTTTTGAGTTTAGCGATCACGAACATACACGTAATTTTTAATATAGAGATGAATTATCATAGAAATGTAGTCTATACATTTTTAAGTACTAAGGAATTAAGCCGTCAAATTAATTCATGCTGCATGCTTTAATTTGATTCCGAATCTTTGAAAGATTTATTAAATTTGTATAAAAATATAACTCATTCTCAAATTAGTATACAAACTCAGCAACTGCTGCACCAATTAGACGTTTTGTTCCGAGAAACAAAATACTCGTATATATTCAAAAGTTGTTTTTATTCGACATTTATAGTGGAAGTACTGCTTTATTAGACTTATATAAAAAAGGGTAAATTGTTTTATATCTTTATATCTTTCTTTATTTTATACATCTTAAGCAATAAATCTAAGCTTCACATGGTTTCTCAACTCGATGTTGTAGTTAATTAAAAATATTGGAACTGTTACTTGAATATTCGAATCAAAATGATATCTGATTCATCAGAAGATCTGGTATATTAGTGCCTGATGTAAAGTGTAAACAAATTAAACAAAAATACAGGGCAGCGAAGAATTCAAAACTGATGATGATTTGAAAGTTAGAAATTCAGTAAAAAAAAGTTGTTAAACTTATCAAAAAATTGAAGAAACACAATTCATTTCTAATAATATTTTTTAGGTTATTCTATATAACACTAGCTAAACCTGGTGGTGTAACGTATTTAAATATTTACAAACATTTATTTATTTAATTTTTAGTGTATTTATTGCATTGCTTTAGAATATACAATATTTTTAGTTTGCCTGTCAGGAGCATACACATATACACGGGATATTAACCTTGAGCTTTGTTAACAGTCATCGCAAACGCTAACCGAGAAGGAAAAAATTGTTTAAAATCGAATGGTAAATCTTTGGAATTCGTGGCAAAAGTACACCTGTACCTTTATATATTCCTGTTAAAATAGTCGCTTCTATTAAATTATTTCTCAGTTTTTTTTACTGCAAGTCGAGTGCCATTGCAAAGCCACCACGGCTTCGAAATAATTGGCACTCCAATTTTAAGTTGTAAGCACATGTGGTGGAAAGCCTGGCACATCAAGTGAATTTAAGAACTCAACAGGATAATTAACGGCCTTACGGGTTGCTTGACTGATTTGACTCATTTCAAAGTGATATCCATCTTCCCATATGGAAAAATAATAGGATACTGAAGCGCGTCATATGAGCGATGCATTTCAGTGGGTGAGGCCATGCCCCTTTGTGCACTTACATAATCAAGAATTTATTATTTCGTTAGAATATCCTATTGTGAAAATTTAATGACGATCGATCCAGTAGTTAAGACTACATTACGATTTTTAATTTTCCTAAAAAGGGGCGTGGTCCCACCCACTTTTCTCCTGGTACGTATTCCTAATTATGCCAATACCATATGTACCACATATCATTGATGTCCAAAATATGGCGATTTAAATTTTTGGGTTATATGGGCGGTGCCACCCCCGTTTGTGCAATCAAAACTTCATATAGCCTACTATTCCTTCCAGAGTCACAGTAACATGCTGTGAAAATTTCAGGCAGATCGGTCAAGGGTTTGGCCTCCTATTAAGCACAAACATTCAGACACACATTCATTTTTAAATATGTATGTATATAGATTAAACGCAGATTAAATATAATTTAAGGTAAAATGGGGCGAAAATAATAATAATGGTAATAAAAAATGTATCTGTAGATAAAAATTATATAAAACTTTAGGTAAATACATACTACAAAAAAAGTATTTTGTATAGTAAACATTGTTAGTGGTATAAGTAAGTATCTGAATTAAAAAGGGGGCGGTGAAGTGGGCGTGGTTCATAGTTATATGGCGACGTTAACAGTATTAAGAGCAATATACTACCAAATAAAAAAAAATACTTTGGAAGGAACAAATTTGTATAGAGAACAAAAAGTTTAAAACTTTCAAACTAAATTTGGCGTAAAAAGGGGCGTGGCGTAAGAAATGTTTATTTCTACCTCGCCTGGAATATATAATGTGTATACAATTTGAAGTAAATCTGTTGAAACCTATATGGGAGCAATTACATAATTTTAAAAAAGTGGGCGTGGTCAAAAAAGTACCATATTAATCATACCAGAGTCCCAGTTAAATGCTGTAAAAATTTCAAAAATATTGGCCCAGAGGTTTGGTCTCCAATTACAATATTTTAAAAAAGTGGACGTGGTCAAAAAAAAAGTACCCTTATTAATCATACAAGAGTCACAGCTAAATGTTGTAAAAATTTCAAAAATATCGGTCCAGAGGTTTGGTCTCCTATAAGGTACACACAAACAAATAAACACACATTCAATTTTATGTATGTTATATGTAGATTGACAAAGATAACAAAAATATTTTTATTTGATTTTGGAATAGCCAGGCAAACATGCATTCCATAACACCACTTATTTTAACAACTCGAGAAAACATTAAATTCTGTATAAATTTTAATATTTTTTACCAATCATGGATTTTTAATTTTTTAGCGCTTAATATCTTTTGAATATTAGAGAAATAAAACTAATCATAATTATTGTAAATTTATTTTACTTAATTTTCAGGCACATAGTACAAAATGAAGGATCCAAAGCATTATTTAAAGGTCTTGGACCGAATCTCGTTGGT
This sequence comes from Bellardia bayeri, assembly GCA_950370525.1. Taxonomy (NCBI): domain Eukaryota; kingdom Metazoa; phylum Arthropoda; class Insecta; order Diptera; family Calliphoridae; genus Bellardia; species Bellardia bayeri. The sequence goes on from OX493265.1 coordinate 60,373,100, forward strand.
GTTGCACCATCACGTGCCATATACTTTTGCACATACTCACAAACCAAAAATTTCCTCAATAACTTAGGGTACGTACATTAAGCACATTACTGTACTTTATGCTTTTTACAATTTAATAATGTGCCACATTACATTGTGTTCATGTTCTTTTTTTATTTATTTTATTGTATGCATTAGATTAATACAACCTGATTCGCCACAAGTTCATATTGTAAGTGCAGCTAGTGCCGGTTTTGTTTCCTCTTCCATAACAAATCCAATTTGGTTTGTTAAAACACGTTTGCAATTGGACTACAATTCCAAAGTTCAAATGACCGTCAGACAATGTATAGAACGTGTTTATACTCAGGGTGGTATTGCTGGCTTTTACAAAGGTATTACCGCCAGCTATTTTGGCATCTGTGAGACCATGATACATTTTGTTATCTATGAATTTATCAAATCGAAATTGGTAAGTGATAAATTAAATATCTACATATACATATGTACATATTTCTTTCTTAGTTGTATGAAATATTAATTGAAAACCTCGTTCTTTGCAGATTGAACAACAAAATCTCCGCCAAAATAAACATCATTCGGATACTTCGAAGACCACAAGAGATTTTCTTGAATTTATGATGGCTGGAGCCATATCAAAGACTGTTGCCTCATGTATTGCATACCCGCATGAAGTTGCGCGAACGCGTTTACGTGAAGAGGGTAATAAATACAATAAATTTTGGCAAACCTTACACACGGTATGGAAGGAAGAAGGTAGAGCTGGTTTATATAGGTATGTGTGTTATATACGAATGAAAATAATATAAAAGTTAAGCTATTGCTCAATTTACAAATTCTTTTTACAATAATGACAAATTCCATAAGATATACATATGTAGACAAAATATTACTGTAAATCCCATATCACCAATTAAAAATATATTCGTTATTGAACGTCTGTCTACACTCTCTTAATTGTTTTTAATTGAAAATATATTTATTAAGCTTATAAATAAATGAGAAAATATTTTGAAAGTACAAGATTGCATTTCAACAACAACATTTTTAAATATTTGCAATGACGTTTATATTATGCACACTTTTTTAACGTCAATAATTTACATATGTATACTGTGAGCGACAATATAAAGTAAGCACCTAATAATGTTTATTATTGTATATTATACTACAAGTACAAATTTAAAACATATTGCATAATTCATAACTTAACTTAAGCAAAATATAACTCATTAACAAAAACAAGAAAAATAAAGAACATAAAAAATAATTAAATTTTAACGGAAAAGTATCAGTTAAATTAAGCAGATACATATATTCAAATTATGTAAAACATTATATTTAATATTTAGTTTGTAGTCATTTTGTCTTTTTATAATATCAACGATTGTTTTTATTTAAATCAGAAGAAATTGTGTTCCTTACATCCTGTATCACTGCATTTAGGTTACCCTTGCAAGAAATATTTCTTTGTCTAATTTTCTTATGCAGACATTCCCACAGATGCTCAATTGGATTGAGGAGGATGATCTAAAGTTGTTGGACAATGATTGAGCAACCACTCTTTCACAATTGTGGAGGTATACTTAACATCATAGTTCCAGTTTCTATACACTAGGGGCTACAATCTTTTTTTCAAAATCAAATGGAAATAATTATCCTTTTTCATTGTAGATTCTATAAATGTAAGATGAGCCGCAGCCATGTTTTACCGTCTTATTACTAAAGGCTTCGTACTTGGTTCGCCATATTTTGGTGGGGTTTTGACACTAAATATCTCAATCTTACTTCAAAATTCAAACGTTTGGTTTGGTTGTTCTTTGATATAAAGGGCTTCTTACGTTGTAGGCCATTTGAATGCAAAGATCTTCTAATCGTACCCGCGTTTACAGGTTTTCTAGAAGTTTTAATAACATTTTCAGCTATTTTTACAGCGCCTAGATGTGGGATTTGCGCTTACTTAAGTTTTTGTTAGACGCTTTGCACCAGGCATATTTTCTACGGTATTGTGCTTGGTATACTTGTATAACGAGTTTACCTATTTCACGCAGGGATTTTCACTGCGTCACATCACAACTTAATCTCTTTTAATGATAAATTATGAAACTTAAAATAAATTGCACTTTACTGTTATACTTTCAAAGAAAGAAAACTTAACTACTTTTGGAATGACATAGGTTTTTTTTCATAAGGTAATTCCACTGTTTACTTTATTTTGACGCGTAAAAATTGGTCTATTTTAACAATAAATCAATTAAATTTTTATACACTATTGTTTTTGTTTCTTTTTTTTTGTGAATTCAATTCTACTTAAATAACTATGTACTCGTATATTAAAAATAGAATAAAATTTTCTAATATGAATATAAATAATATTGATATAATTAAGCTTTTCTTTAAATAATATGTGTGTTGACTTTATTTTGACGCTCAAAGTATTTATATCCGCACAACACAATTACAATGTCTATTAATAATAACTTTTGTTTTCTCTATTATTATTTTACAGAGGCTTGGGTACACAACTTGTTAGACAAATACCAAATACTGCTATAATGATGGCAACCTATGAAGCTGTGGTTTACGTTTTAACACGACGTTTTAATAATAAAAGTAATGAATTCTATGATTTTTAAAATAACTTACTTCCTTATACTTTAGCTAGGCTTAACAAAGTTTTAAAACATTAAAAGACAAACTTACAACGTTTGTTTGTGGTACCATTGTTTGTTTTGTAGCAGAAGACTTACATAAATACATATATAGAAAACACAAAGAGGTAAAATTTTAAAACCCTCCAAAAAAATTTAAAATTTTAAAACAATAGTAACACCACACTCTTTATTTCGTCTTAATGAAGACCAACATTTTTTGAAACCAAAAGAATTCATATTTATATATGCGCTAACTCGTAGTTTTAGTTGAAAAAAAAAATAAATAAAAAAAAATACAACACAAAGTTGCTATGCAACTTTAAATTTAAACAATTATTATTTAAATTAAAAAATACTGCTTTCTAAAAACATAAAAATCTGTATATTGAAAAAAACATACCAACGAAATTATAATTGATCTGATTGAATAAACTAAATTTTAGTTAAAAATATAAAAACAAAAAGCACAAAACTGAATTTAAAAAAATGGCTTTTTTAATAAAGAAAAACAAAACAAACAACAAATCAACTAAAATCATTTCGAAAACGCACGAATTAGTTATTAAGTTTCATTTAGAAATTTAATTATATTTTGAGGAAAGCTATCTTGGTATTAATTATTATTTATAAAACATCTTATTTTATTGAAAAAAAAAAAAAAAACACATGCAGAGCGCTCTTTATTTTATAAAACTATAAAATTTCAGTTTTTTATTATTATTAATAACTTATTGAACATCTTGTGATCTTTGTTAGATCTATAATTTTTTTAAATTTGTTTCTTTTTTATAGATCTAAATTAAAATGAAAAGAAAAAAATGAACTTGTTATACTTACTGTTATACTTATAAAATACCAATTTGTCCTTATATACATACGAAAAATAATTCTATTATACTATAAAAATCATGAATATTAATAATAATAATGAAAAATACATTTTTTAGTTCTTAGATTTTATGTTAAACCATTAAAATATGTTATATTATTACGCATAGATTAAAAACAAGAAAAGAAAATATTTAGTTTATCCCTCAATGAAGAAATGAGTAACTCTAATTTTATTTATGTTATGTGGTATATTTTTAGTTGAAAGAAAAATCAAATAAAACAAACTTTATTGAAGTTCCTTTAAACTTTTGAAGTTTTATTTAAATTTAGATATTATTAACTGAATGTATTATAGATTATCCATTAATACTAAATATAGGTTTACCTAGGGCTTTCCTTCTAACAACGGTTAGGACTCTGAAGGAAAGTGATATTGGTGGAATAAACACCCATGCCACTAACGTCACCTTTTTAAATTATATTCTAAATGCTATTATGAACTCTATGCAATGAAATGTTGCATTGCATACTGCATTTATGAAAACAGCCATAATCTCACAAACCGGTTTTTTTCGGATTTGTAATTTCAGATTTCTATTAACTCTTTCAGGGGCACTACCAGAAATAAGTAAAAATTAAACAACATTTGTATATTTTTTTATTTATTTTAATTTTGTAATGATAAAACTATATTTTAAAATTTTTTATCCCTGCAGGGTTAAGCGCAAGGACATGGTATATCATATATACCAACACGCATTAAGTACAACTTTATGTGTGGAATTCTGTAAAGCAAAATCGTACTTTGCTTAGACAAAGAGGTACATTGCACGTGGAGCACATCCAAATAGTTCTTCTTTGGTGTCCCTTAACGCTGCAGTGGGCACATCTACGTAGTGTAGTTTTAATCGGTTGATGCGATGATGCAGCTCGCGTATTTGGGTCCACATACGGCTTGTTGTTTTTCAAACGAACTTTTGCTTACTGTTTCTTAGAGGTCGATGGTTCTTTTGATCGTTTTTCACAAAGGCTTGAAATAATGTCAAGTTTGAAAACTTTCCACATACGGCTTGTTGTTTTTCAAACGAACTTTTGCTTACTGTTTCTTAGAGGTCGATGGTTCTTTTGATCGTTTTTCACAAAGGCTTGAAATAATGTCAAGTTTGAAAACTTTCAGTGATAATGTCAGTACGTTAGATTTGGAAATGATAAATGCATTTACAACTGCTACATCTAAAAAATGAAAAAATATTCGGTGCCACCACTTTCTACTTTTTCTGTCTACCTCATAGTATTTTTTTAATTGATCCAGCTTGTCAACGCTGTTCATATGCATATTGTAGTCGTGTATTATATCAGGTTCATCAATTTGTTTTAAAGAGCCATCTAGTTGACGTTGGTTTACCTGGACATATTTGTTTGGATCATGAAAGTTTGATAATGCAGTGACAGCTTTTTTATCTATCCACTTCATAAACAGCAAGCCTGTGTCACTCATCTGCCAGTCATTTTCGCCTCTTTGTAGATCTTTATCTGACTTGATCGTAGTTGGAAGATATTTTCGATTTTGTCTTAAGTTCCAGGAGCAAGTTGTAGGACGTAAAGAAGTTGTCGAAATATAGTTTGTGGTTTTTGCCACCAAAATCCGCGGTCAAATCCAAAACAACCCTCTCACCAAGACTTTTTTCAACTAAGTTTCCTTTTTTTCCTGTGTATATTTCAAACCGATGAACGAAACCACTATTGTCACACAGCATCCAAGTTTTAAAACCTCTTTTGATTGGTTTCTTTGGCATGTATTGAATGAGTGTTGATCTACCTAAATGACCAGTATACATTTATTTTATATACATAGTATTTACTTATAATTACCTTTGAATTTGATCATTGATTCATCTACTGCTAGATACTCGCCTGCATTATAAATAGTTTTGAATCTCTCGCAACATTTCTAAGAATGGTTGAATCTTGTAGAGCTTATTGAACGTTGGTGACCCCTTTTTTGGCATTGCAGAAGAGTCGTTCAAATGAATATTGCCTAAAAGCCAATCAAATCTTTTTATAGGCATTAGATTAGATATATAACTGTCATTTAGCTGTGGACGCGATGACCAGTAATCACTATAGCTGCCTTGGTGTTTTAATCCCATTAAAAAGTTTATTCCAATAAAAACACGAATTTCTGATGCGTTTGTGGGTTTATAGATCTTTCCGAATTGTTGCGCATACAAGTTTGTTTGGAACACTATGTGATCAATTATTTTAGGTGTTACAATTGCGTTGAAAATTGAATAACTGTCATGAGATGGCATGTTCTCGATTTCAGAATAAGACCCTTGTTTCGTTCCTGTAAATGGCTCAGCTAGATCCATTGAAAACCTCTTACCCCATTCGGGTGGTACAAAAACTTCAATGTCATCGCCACTATCAATACATTCATTTGCGTTTGTATTAGTGTTTAGATCTTCATCATTCTCGATGATGTTATTAAAAATTTCTTGAATTTCCGCTTGGTCATCGAAAATATCTAGATTGTTCTGGACTGATTCCGTATCGGACGGCGGAAGCTAAATCAACTTCATCGTCGATTGTCTTCAAAATAACAGAAATTTCGCAATCCTTCAATTTGTTGGTCATTTTTTGCGAATATATTATGTGCGGTGGTATAAATATTATACCATGAACTTAAGTTGATCACTGAAACGCTATTTTTTATTTTTTCATCCACTTGTTCACGGAGACGTTGCTTACTTTCTACTAAATAAAAACTTGTTGCTTTTTGAAGCCAATTGCTACTTTTTCTATAAAAATTAGCTAAAATAACGGAAACTCCCCTGGCCTTGTTTTGTTTTCACTTTAAAAATTTGAAAAAAAATCTATATCTATTTCTTTTCCGCACATGGAAAATTTTTTTCTTAAAATATCAATATAAACATACATTTTAAAACGGTATTTAGTCAACACCAACGCGCACAAAATTTATAAAAAATATTTTAATAAGTGGTATATCATATATACCACCAGCCCGGAAAGAGTTAAACTTAAAGTGTTATTCATATCATATATTTTCTGAACTAAAAGCACTTTGTTTATCGTTCCAATTTTAGTATACATATATTCTGCGGAAACAATATCACACAAATTGACAAACAAAACTTAAATATGTATATTTTTGGGTCGTGTATGAATCTAATTTTGTTCTCTAATATTTAAAACTACGTATGATGTATACTTGGACCCAATTGAATAACATGAAACCGTGCCCATAATCGACTAGTAGTAAAGTTAGTTAAACAGTGCTAATTTTAGAATGTGTTGACAATTGTTGGTCATTTATTGTTCGAAAGATGATTTTCTCTAGAAGATATAATTTATTCCAATTTTACCTTTTTTTAAATTCAGGAAATTATATAATTGGACCAGAAAGACTGAAGTCAAAATATTTATTGTTTTCCAAATTATTTGCGATTTGTACTGAAATTACCGGAACCATTATTGAAACCATGGTGTTAGGTAAGACGAAGACACAATAAGTTAAAAGCTCGATTTTGACTTTTTTGTTAGTTGCGCGTTTTTGCATGAATTCGATATAGTATACATAGATCTAAAATAAATCGTAAATTTAATTTTACTATTTTTTTTTGATTATAAAGGTTATAAATTTATATAGTTAGAAAAACTATTTGTTTCAAAGATTTTTTTTATAAAAATCAATTGGTTTTAGGGAATACTAAATTTAAACTGGACCCACACTGCATATAAAAACATTATTTGAAAACTTTTCTAACAACGTATTGCTTGATTAATAATAAATGTTCATAATTTGTCTTAATATACCCACTAAAAATAATTATCAAGATACTCAAATTACAATATGTACTAGAAATTACTTTAAATTAAAACAATGTGCAACTTTATTAATTTATATTTAATAGAAATAAATACATATTTCAAACTTCATCCACTAAACGAAAACGTTGATGTTGTTTTTCTGGAACAACATTAAAAAATTTCTTGTGTATTGGTTGACCCTCACGACCAGCATAGTGTCGCTGTATCCAGGTATGATCCCAATTAGGATCTATTGGTTCACAGGTGACATAGACCTTGCCATGTTCCATGGCAAACAAGGTACCATTACGACCGAAACCAACCTTAATAAAAAATAAAATTACCCTAGTATCATTTCCAATTAATTTAAATAATATTAATATATGTATTTTACATTTAAACCTGGATGGAATCTGGTAGTTAATTGTGTCGCCAATAGAGTACCTTGTGATACATAGTGACCATCCTGTACACGCCATCCACGATGTTTTGGTCTAGGATGTCCTTTTTTGTTGCGAGTACTACTACCGGTTTTCTTACTGGCGTTACGTATCGTGGCTACAAGAGTAAATTTCTTTCGTATATTTATTGTTAATTATGAAGTTGTTTTCAATATAATCTTACTTAACAAAGGTTGATCTGCCTTCAAACATGTTAAAGACAACTTTTGTAAAATAGTAGTTGACATTTTTCAACACTTTTATTAAACTTTTACTAATAAATCACTACTATGTTATAATTTTTTGTAAGGTTATTAAATAACAATAGTTTTTCTCTCAGCTGTTCAATGAGGTTTGGAGTTCATTGCTGTGAATAGGGTTAACGTGTCTTGTGGTTTTTGTACACTAAAAGCGTAGAAAAAAGATTTTGTAAAGCACTATAATATGGTGTTCACAATTCCTTTTTAATTGAGTCAATTATTGGTTAATTAAAAAGTGTTCACATATGCTCAATATTGCTAATTTAATTGGCGTTTGACAGCAGCTGACAAAAAATAATACATTTACAGTGCACTCGGGAAAACGTCAACGCTCGTTTACGTCAACATCCCAAAACCTCAACCCATCTTTTACATTACCTACTCTAAAATTTTATAAAATAAATAGAGAGAAGTCTCTCTCCCAAGTGTAGGAAAGAAAAACACAGCAGAAAAAAATAACAGATTTTTTTTAAAACGTCAACAATTTGTTAAACGTCAACACCCGCGGGTTTAATTAGTTGACGTTTTCCCGAGTGCACTGTATTTGGTTCTAATATTATAATTTTCAGCCTAAAAATATTCTTTATTAATTTAAAAGCAAAACAACTGCCATTTTAGTTATTACTAGTCACAGTGTTGTATTTTTCATTTTAACAATTATTAGAACAATTAACCCTTAATGAAGCAATTATCTTAATTGAAATTTTGTATGGATAATTGAATTCAATTAGGCGTTAATTAAAAAATGTCAATTAAAAATGCATGTGTGAACACCATATTAGAATAGTAAATCTCAAACATATTTTGATCAAACAATTGTCAGAGCATATTTTTTACAGTTGGCGGAAAGAAGTCTTTAATTATTGTTATAAAATTCCTTTAATAATAAATGTCCTGTTCTAATCATTTATTCCTTTAAATCACTCCTATTCTGACTTTCGATTACGTCTCCGCATTCAGTTACGCTACGATCGAAAATTGGTATTCCAAACAAAAACTGAATCGAAAGAACAAAACCAATTTGTTACTATGAAATGTGGAATAGAAACAGAGAAATGAGCAAGTTCGTTACTATTTTAATAAACAAAAGTCACAACAAACAATAAAAATAGGAAAATAAAAAAATGTATTCGATTAATAAGGAGAAATAATAAAAATAAAATAATACAAAAGACTTGTGAATTAATAACAATAAAAATATAATCATTATAATATAATCAAGCCGGAGGTGGTATTTTTAATTTGTGTATTTGAAGGAGAAATCGAATCCATAGCAGTGGCTTTATTGGTGGAAGAGAAGAACAACGTGACTCAGAACACAGGGGTAAGGCTTGAAAAGAAAATACCTGAACTTCCTCCTTGGATCGTTTATGGTAGCCGCAAGCAATATCCTGTTTTGTTGACATTAAAGTTGCAGCTTTTCGTATTGCTCTGATGTCGTTGTTTTTGTCCTGGAAAAATAAATAAATAGGCTGCTTTCCTGTTTGTAGTGACAGTAATTCAAAACTCCTTCGTTCTACCATTACACATTTGTTTAACCATGTTCTTTGTTGCTGCATATCACCTCTTGATTGGCCGTACTACAAAAATTTATATAAATCACTTTTTAAACATTTTATACTTACATTTTATAAATTAAACAGTTTTTAAGTTTATAAAAAGAGTAATCGAAAAAAATTCCGTTGCTAAAATATAAGCGTAGAAAAACCTAACTACGATCGTCATACCGAATACCTACAATCGAAAGAAACGTAGCGGAATCGAAACTCTGAATACCAAATTTGCCAAACGGAGAAAATTTCGATTCGAATCGAAAGTCAGAATAGGGGTGAATAACTTTCATATGATATTTTCAAATAACAAAGATGAAAATTTCACCTAAACCACCTAAAAGAAGCTATTATAATAATAAATCTGGTGAATAGTATGCCTGATCTAAATTTTGAGTTGTTAAAAAAAGGAGCCAACACATTCAGCCATGGCACAGAATTTAATTCGGTTCGGAAGTGGAATTAATTCGGTTTTTTGTTTTAATAGAGGAAGCCAAACGAACAATTTTTAGGAATAAAAGCACTATTAATTTGCTATGTGGAATTGTAGTTTTAAGAATTTCTATGTTTCATTCCGAAAAAAGTTTCGTTTTACTTTTTCTATAGAAGCAAAATACGGAAATAATTCCACTTCCGAATGGAATTAAATTCTGTGACATGGCTGATTATTAAAGTTTAAAATTTTTGTGAATATTGGCATTATAAGTTATTTTAATGTCAGTGTTTTTTAAATTGTCAAACACTAATTAATTTCTTTGTACATTTTTTCAGACGGAAAACAAAAAATAATTATTTGATTGTTAAACAATATATTTTTTCGTTTCACATGTAGGTTAAACTGTTATAATTTTCTTTGACATACAAAATTGAGGAAAGTTCTATGTATTTATAGTTCTGCAATGCATATTATACAAATATACATCATACAAATTCATGACTTTTATAAAAATTATTTTTCATTCGTTTTTCCCTACGCATGATTTTCAGTAAATATTATTAGTTTTATGAAAGAACAAGTATATGTATGTGGTAATTTCTATTGAACAATAAAAGTATTTAAAACTTAAACAAAATATAACTTAAGACTATAATATAGAGATAATTATTTACAATGATTTTTTCCCAAAAACCAGGAATTAATCATAGATGTTATATATTATGTAATATTTTTGTATATGTATAGTGCATATCTAGCCATTTTTGCACTGAGAATTGGCAACCCTGACATTGGTGATAACTTATATTACAGTTGTATGACAATTGCTTTTGATTCAACCAAATTTGTTTTCTGTCAGAGAACAAAATTATTTGGTCAAATTTATTTATTATTTTAGACTATTTTATAAAACGAAAATATGGAAGAATTCACATCAACCTCTACGGAAAAATCATTACAAATAATGGTACCCACGCTTAAACTAAGGGAAAAAATACGTGAATACACCAAATCACATCGTGAACAATTGCGCGCAAATTCCTTAGACTCCTTACGTTTTGGCATTGGAGAGATTAAAGCACGTATTCAAGAATTGGAAAATTTGACTGAAAAGGATGTCACTGGTTTGGCTGGACGTATAAAGCGTCGTAAGCATGCCACCAATGAAGATATGTACAGACTATCGCATGCTTTCCTACAAGACGAAAAGAACATTGAAACATTTAACAAAATACCGGGTGCTATACAAATCTTGGTAAAGGAGCTGACAGGTATTAAACAAATTTGAAACTGGTTTGGTTTTTTTATTTAAAAAACAAATGTATTATAGGCAAAGACTCCGAACGCCAGCTAAGCTCAGCCGAGTGTTTGTGTAATTTGTCTTTAGGACAAGCACCAGTATGTGAGAAAATATCTTCATTGGCAGGAAGCTATCTCGTTACTTACCTACATACAACAGAAACCCAATTAGTGCGACTGTGTTTATGGACGCTGGCGAATATTCTGGCCACTGGTCATAAAGGTGCTTCAACGCTTATGCAAATGCAGCTTTTACCACAGTTATGGAAACTTTATACTGATGATGAGGTAGCTGATAATCTTGCAGATTTTCGTGAAGATGCTGCTATATGCCTACAAATTGTTGCCCTGAATTCTAAAATATTAAAAAATGAGGACCGCGATTACGTTCTTAAACACTTAATTGAAAAAAATCCAACATGTTTAGCTGGGGAATATAATCTACAAATAATTTTTCATATTTTATTCTGGAATGCTGAATTAGTAGCTTCTTTTACTTCTTCGCAGCAACTATATCTAATAAACTATTCACTCAGTCATATTTGTAATACTAAAGAATTTAAAACAACACCACAACATTTAAAGATCCTCTATTCTGTTCGTGTACTAGCTAATTTGTTGGCTTGCCATCCATCCTGCTATTCTACGTTACTGCAACAATTATCTATAGTCTGGCATACCAATCTTACGGCACTTTTAAATGCACTTTTCTTCTTCCAAAATCCTCACTTAACACAAGAGGTGTTGTGGTTTTTAAAAAATATTTTGAGTTTGGAAAGTACAACGCCTTTAGCTCAGAATAATTTCGTCGAAAAATTAAATATTTGTAGAATTAAGTTTGATAAAATTGCAGTACAAAATAATGATATAGAATCAATGGGTGCTTAGTAATAGTTGTAATGGCTATTGGGAAGATTGCATTGATTTATTATTTATTAATTGTAAGTAAAAGAAATGAAAAATGAATTGTTGGTTTCACAGAAAAAAAGTTTGAAGAACATACATATTATGTAGGTATAGAAAGATATTCAAAATATGTACTAATTAAGATGATAGAATAATTCAATAAATGTATATAGGTATTTGATTGGAATGCTCTTTAAAAAATAAATTAGCATGATTGTGATCTTTATTACAACCAACTGCATCTGCATTAAGGTTCCAGAAAGTATTCAGTCAGATTTGTAATACATTCTTGAGGACTTTCATTTTCATAAAAAATTGTATTATTTCAAAAAAATACATTTGAATAAATGTAAGAGCAGTAATTGCTGAGTTGACAGTTTTGGCCGAGTGATCTCGGGTCATTCCGGTGCGTAGAACCGTCTGTCGTGTGAATGTGCCATGTATCGTCCATGACGCTGGAAAAATTAATAATAAACTAGAACATACCTTCAAGTTTAATTATTTTACAAAATGAAATGTTTCGGTTCAGTTTTGGAACTAAAAACAATTTCGGTTTTAAAATTACATATTTAATAACTAAAACTAAATTTTTTTAATAAAATAAAAAATTTTCTTCGAGCTCGAGGCCTATTATTTGTAAAAAATACATATATATAATTTATTAAATTATTCGCTCCAATAATAAGTTCATTATTCAGTGTGGAGATAATAATACGTCTCTTACAAATATAATTGTAACTCATTCCTTGATAATGATGTCCGATGGATATCGAAATATTGGAACGAATAATTTAATAAATAATATATGTACATATATATTTTTACAAATAATTGGCCTCGAGCTCGAAGAAACTTTTTTATTATTTAATATGATTATGCTCTTTTATCGATAATTCGTCTAAAAATGCGGTTCTGATTCTGCGTGATTTTTTCACTTAGAATTGAGCACTATGAATGTTTCTTAATAGAATTACAGAGTAATCTCCCAATAGGTTATAAACCACTAAAAAAACTGAAAATTAAGTATGTATTTGGAAAAAAAATCGGCGATTATTTCTCCCTCTGAACTAGCAGAATTAATCAAATTAAATCCACTGTTTAAATTTCTCTATACACTAGAGCCTCGATGGATAAGACAGTAGTTTATTTTAAAGGAAAATGTCAAAAAAAAGTGCAGAAAAGCTAACCTTACCTGAGTCGTTTGCTTTCCAGCAAGACAACGACCCGAAACACACAGCCCAGGACGTAAAAATGTGGCTTGTATATAATACGGCTCATGTTTTGCCACACCCCCTCAGTATCCAGGCTGAACCCCATTGAGAATTTGTGGGAGGAATTAGAGCGAAGAATCCGAAAACGCGCAATTTTAAATAAAACTGATCTGAAAGCAGTTTTAGTGGAAGAATGGCATAACATAGGCGAAAATATAACTAAAAAGTTAATTCACTCCATGCCAAATAGACTTGAGGCCATTATTAAGCAAAAGGGACTGCCAACTAAATGTTCTAAGTAGTTTTTATTTATGTTGAGTTAGTTGTGCCTCTACTTTTTTCCAGTAAAACAAACTTTTTTTTGCAAAGAAAATATACACCCCTATCGTGAATAAAAATTCCCCATGAAATTTGTTCCCTTTTCACATTTTTCCTATTAAAATTCAATGTTAAAAAAATAAAAGGGGAACAAATTGCATGTGGAATTTTTATTCACGATAGGGGTGATAATTAATTCCACATGAAATTTGTTCCCTTTTATTTTTTTTAACATTTCATGTAGAATTTTTATTCACGATACAATTAATTCATAAAATACATAAATATTTCGTGTTTTCTTATATAAATAAATTATCAGTTTCTTTTAAAATTACGTTTGTGCATATACTTAAGTCCGTAACTTCATCAATAAAATGGGAATTCCCTTTTACATGCAAAAAGGCAAAATATGATGAAGTCAACAAATAATTGAAGAAACGTTGGGAAAAATTGTAATTAAATGTAGGTATTTTTAATTTACAATATAATAATTTCGGCCCAAGTAGCTTATACGGAAATAAATACCAAATTACAACATTGGCCAAAAATAAATAAGATTGCAAAATATTCACATTTAAATATGGTATATAGCGACGCAAAGCGGATTGATACAAAATTTCAAAGCCGACGTATCGGGATCAAAACGACGCATAGCGGATTAAATCATATTTAGAAAGGCGACGCAAATCGGAGCTATAGTGTACTTATTAGTTTAGGAACAAATCTAGTTTATCGACACAGCTCCAAATAAAAAAAAAACGTAGGGTGACAGAAAATTGCAAAATAAGAAAAAATTATATAAAAAAAATTGGCGCAAACGCTTAGTTTTCGAGTTATGGACGTTTTTAGTTTTCATAGAAATATGTATTTTTCCACTAACTAAAGCTTCTTCTGCATAGCCGGCCTTTGGCCGGGCGCAAGGATTTTCTTCTCCATGGTATAACAAACACCGACTTCGCTATCTAATGGGTCGATTACGGTTGGCAACTGTCACCTGTTAACTTCAATTGCCGAACATGGCAACCGAGAATTTGTGGTTGCTTTGATTTTTACTTTAAGTGGTAAATTTTAAATGTTATGCATTTTGTTGTTGAATTGTTTATATTTTTAACATATTAATGTTTGTTTTCTACACGAAAATTCTAAAAACAGATTAAACACGAAAGTTGCCTTACATAATAACAACTTGCATGTCAGTTGCGTTGCCTTAGTCTTATTTTAAAATGAAAACATTCTTTTTTAAACAACTTAATATTAATTTAATAAAACTTTTTTATTTTTGTTTTCTTAAGATGGTTTTTATTAAAAAAATACATTTTAGATGATCGAATGTATTCACAGCGAACGTATCAGAGGTCGATAAAGCAATCCTAAAATGAAAAAGAAAATAAAACCATTAGAAATCATAACAAAATAATAAAAATAACAATGATGTATGATTAACAAAAAAAAAACTCAGTTCAGTTATGGTAAAAACTAGAAATCACTCAGCAGAGGTCTGACGTGCTAGTATAAATCGTCAGTGTTTTTATAAAACAAAAAAAAAAATGTAGGAAAAACAAAATATTTACCTGAACTTAAGAAACCAACAAGCAGGCACCACCGGCCTTCTTGATCTTGTTTTCAGCCTTCTTGGAGAAATATTTGGCCTTAACAATGATGGGCATGTTAGGGAAGTGACCACGGCCCAACAATTTGTAGTAACCCTAAAATAAATAAAAGCAAACATTAGCATATCATTATTCGTCACATAAAATAAAAGATAGAAAAATTATATTTTGTATAAATATAGAATCTGAAAGGCTTTCGCTACATGGGAAAAGCAATTGTACGGTCGCATTCAGTCCGCCCGACGCCTTAGGGTATATCTTCATTTTCTATATTTATACTGTTTCATAATTTTAATTATTTTTTTATATAAAATTCCAACTTACGAATTTAACTAAATCGACGACGGGAGCCTTAGTAGACTTCTCCTTTTCCAATTCAGCGAATTTATCAGCACCGACTAAAGACCACAATTTATCCAAATTGAGGGTAGGACAAAATTTGTGTTGGCGACGCAAATGGAAGTTTCTCATACCAACTTTGCCGAAATAACCGGGATGGTATTTGTCGAAGTTGATGCGATGGTGATGCATACCACCAGCGTTACCGCGACCACCAGGATGCTTACGGTGCTTGCCAATACGACCGTGACCATGACTTACATGACCGCGAAGCTTTCTGGTCTTCTTCCTCTTGATATTCGACTAAATTTGTGGAAAATATAGAATTAGAAAACGAAATTCTAATAAATGTATATTCCTTTTTTCAAAAATACACGTGTTATGTATACACGAGAAGCCACAAATTTTCTTGTTTTCTCACACACACGGCATTGTCAAATTTTTTTATTTTGTTCAGTGAGGTTATGTTCGACCCGTTAAAAATATGGTTCCAATAACGCCTTTTGCATTTTGGAAACAAATTGACCAAAACGTATCAGTTACTTGATGTTGTTTTTAGGAAATTCACGTAGTTTAATTAAAAATATTGAGCATTTTTCAGTTTGTTTAATTTTTATGTTCGTTGTGGCAACTCGCGTAAAGAACTACGTCCACTCACCATCTTGAATTTTTTAGAAAGAAAGAAGTCAGTGAAGTTGGTTGCACTTACCACATGTCACCTCAATTTCGTGCTGTGTTTAGTTAACACAGTGTTGTATTTTCTTGTTATGGTCGTAGCTACATCAAAATAACCCTGTAATCAGTGCTGTTAATGCTGTGTTAGACTATAAATGGATACCTACAGAGGGCGCTCCTTTTTTTAGAGATGACAATTTTTCTGCATAAAATTCCCGTAGTGTTTTTTTAAGTTCGTATTAAATAAAAACAAATCCATTTTTTTTTCAAAATCAATGCGCAGCATGCACTGATGACGACAAACAGGTGAAGAGGAAAGAAGAAAAAAGTGAAAATAAAACGTGGAAAAGCGTTGGAAGCCGAAGAAAGAAGGAAAAGAAGCGCGGAACGGGGAACGGATGATCGGTTAATGATGGAAAAAAGGAGCGAGGAGAGGGGTAAAAAAGTCCTCCATCTGGCTGCCAGAAATATTTTTTGCTCGTGTGGTGGTTGCTGAATTTAAAAAAGTGGCGATGAAAGCGTGGTGAGTATAAAAGATAATACTAATAATTATAAAAATATTATCCTTTGTTCGATCTAAGCTGCATCAATTAATACCCTTCTCTGTTAACTTAACCAATGACAATTAACATCATTAAACAGGTATCTAAACATAATTTTGAAAAAAATTATAGAATAATAATAACATGTTCAAAGCAATAATAACATGTTTCTGAACTTGTTTTCTTTTGATAATTTTAAATAAAAAAGATTTGTTACCGTTTTTTAATTAAACCTTAAAATTTTTTTGTGGTTTTTCATTTTGGCAAAAAAGCAAAATCAAAAAATATTAAGGCTTTCAATATTATTATTTAAAATTATAAAATCTCTTTAACAAATAAAATATACCACTATAAATTAGTATTTGTTAGGCTTATTGACTACAGTTAACGGTTTATGCGAACGCGAAATATTTTCACAGTTATAAGTGAAAAACATATTTGAAATTTTCTTACATTTTGGTGCGTAATAACTTTTAAACTGCAGTCTCTCGAAAAATAACCTAAACCACTATCGATTGCTATGTATTTGGTCTATCGATTGCATTGAACGAGATATGCGCACGGGGAATAATTTAATAGTTATTCAAGAAAAATTCACTCACACGTTTTAAATTACAGTCTGCCGAGCAATTAACTAAACCACTATCGATTGGTATCTATTTGCTCTATCGATTGCAATTATCGTGATATGCGCACAGGGAATATTTTCATAGTTATTAAAAAAAACTCACTAACATAATTTTGACGATTTTTTTTAGTTTGTTGCGTAATAATTTTTAAATTACATTCTCACTAGAAGTGACCTAAACCACTGATTTGTATTTCTTCGGTCTATCGATTACCGAAATATGCGCACGCAAAATAGTTTCATAGTTATTAATAAAAAACTGTACTTGTGTTTTGTATTATTTTTTTAAAGTTTGTTGTGTAATAACTTCTAAACTACAGTCTCTTGAAATTAATATAAACAATACCACCATCAATTCGCATTTTTGTGTCCTTAAGCTGTCTACTTACATAATCTGTATCGTTTTTGACTGGGACACTTCAGAGTTCCATGTATTAAATTAGCAACGATTTTTTGTTGTCAATTTGCAATATTTCGTTATGAATTCCCAAAATTTACGCTATTTTAGAAGTTTACTTGAGAATGCGCAATATTTGTGTATTTTATTCTCCTGATATTTGACTTTCCCGGTTTTTAAATTCCTAAAATCGACGCTATCTTGTCGACGCTATCTTAACACATGCAACGGTTTGTAAAAAAAACTTAACAGATGTTTGTTAAGTTTGTTTCTGTGCTTTTTGTTAAGGATTAATTTATACGGTGTGGTAATTAATGTAATTGTGACCTTGAGTTGGTCAAGAAACAAATAATTTCTTATCTTTGTCATTTATACAGGTGTATATAGAAAATTTACTTATAATATTGAAAGTGTTCTAAGTCGGCATATACAAAATAAATATTGTGACATTCCAGTTACATCATTAATGGTTTTACTTTTTCGTCTGATAACACAAAGATTGTTGGCCTTGAATTTTTCATACGGAAGTTATAAATTGCAAAATATGACACAAAACTTTAAAAGTGTAACCCATTGCATTTTTGACATGGATGGTTTGCTGTTAGGTAAGTTTTCAGATTAAGTACTTTTCTAATTATTTATTTCTCAAGAGTTTTTGCAAGAATAGTTATAGATTTCAGTGGTTCTCAATCGTTTTACGTGTACAAATGTATACATACATATACAATCCTTATGACATCTTTATTTGTTATAATAGCTCTGCTGTCGTCGAAAGTTCATCCCTGGGAAATCAACTTTCTCTGAGTTGACCATATTTCGTCATCGGATTGATTACTTTGATTAAAATCAACAATTTTAATGCATAAAAGATAACAACAAAAATTATTGTTACAGGTTGTTTCAATTTAAAACAAACAAAAGCTTAGCTCCATTAACGATAGAAAAGTGTCTATGTAATTTAATTGAAGCTCAAACATAATTTTAAGGAACTTATCGAACTCAATTGTTTTATATATATTGTATAATAATTATCAGATCATGAAGATATGGGCGTAATTTAGAAGGTCTTAAATTGTATTACATATAATTTTATACAAAAGTCATAGGTATAATGCGAAGATATTTTTTAAATTTATAAAACAATTATATTTTATTTTTCGAAAATAAAGTCTAATATTCTATATCGATATTTCGCTACAACAATGTGTAGCATCTTCAGGGAAACAATAACAAAATTTAAAATTAATAACAATAAAAATATTTTTCAAAAATAACAGTAATTGTCAAAATTTAAATACATAGGTATTACACAAACAAAAATATTAATAATTTTTTATTTTATTGGATTTAAAGAGGCAACACAAAATAAAAGCTTAAAAATATTTTAGTTTTTGTGTTTTTTAAATTAAGAGTCCATAAGTTAGGCAACATTATCTGTATCTACTTTAAAGCTAATTCTAAGATTTCTAAGAATTTCGACAATTACTGTTATTTTTGAAAAATATTTTTATTGTTATTAATTTTAAATTCTGTTATTGTTTCCTACATTGTTGTAGCGAAATATCGGAAGAAATAAAAAATAAAAAGAATATTACCTTAGTTTCGAAAAATAAAATATAATTGTTTAATAAATAAAAAGGTCGAACAATCAGTTAAATGATTTTAAATTTATCGCTAATGACAAAAAACGTTGACTTTTTAAGAATTTGATTTTGCTGTAAAATAGATAGTATTAGCTTAAATAGTTTAACTAGACAATCAATTTTACAACAACATTAAATACACTAATTTTGTTCTCAACAAAAATAATTATAATTAAGGGTCTAAACCTGCGTTACCTGCGGATATCGCACTAAAGATTGAGAACCACTAAATCCAATAAAAACATAATTTTCACAACGAAATCTAGACACCGAAACACTCTATACAAAGGCTACACAACAAATTTTGGATAAATATGGCAAAACATACACTTGGGAAGTTAAAATGACTTTTATGGGACTACGCCATATGGAAATGTGCCGACGGATTGTGGAAATCTATGATCTTCCCTTAACTGCTGAGGAATATTCTAAATTGCAGCGAGAAATAAATTCCAAAATTATGAATAATGCTCAGTTATTGCCAGGTAATTGAATAAGACCACTCCAGAACTAATGATCTTTGTTTTTTTGTTTCTTTTTCTCTGTCTTTCTCTCCTTTTTTTGTTTCTCGTCTCGGCTCACAGATACTGAAACTGTGTACGAGGAAGTCATAAGGCAAATAGCACAAGCATATAATAAAACGTATCCAATAGAAGTGCGTCTTAAACTTTTGGGCACTACGGAACAACGCACTGCTGAAATTGCGGTTACCGAGATTGGTTTACCCATTAGTCCACAAGAGTTTTTGGAAAAATTCCAAAAGTTATGCCGAACGCTATTAGCCAATTGTCCATTAAAGCCAGGTTAGAAAAATAATGGGATTTTTGAAATTTTCATTTTGAATATGATTTCAATAGCCCTTTCTGAATGGTTTGAAAAGCACGTTTACATATTTTAATAGATCATTAGTATTAAGTCTAACATCTAATTAATCCATATATAAACTTTTTTTCTGTGTTAGAATTCAAATTGAAGTATTAAGTATGTATTTATATTTTTAAATATTTGAAAATCTATTGTTCAATTTACAAACATAGAAGTTGTATTTTTTAAACAAAATTTAACATACCATATAGTAATATATGTAGTTATGTTTGTACTTTGATACTAAGACTAGATGTTTAGAAAGTCCTTTAGTTTAGCTAATTTAGTGAAATTTTTACGCGTTTTTACAATTTTGAAATATTAGAATATTCTGTACATTTTGATATATTTTATTAAGTAAATATAGTATTGTATCTTAAATCAAACATAATTTATACATATTAACTTTTATTAAATAACTTTTTACTTGCTAGATTCAAACAGTTTTACTAGCGTAAAATACATTCATATCCATTTATTTTCACAATGTGTAGATATTTTTTAAAATTTATAGGTCTAAACTCTAAACTTAACATAGATAGTTAAGAATATTTGTGTAGTTTTTGTGTTTTGTTTCAATATATTACTACCGTTATTCTTATTTATTTACGACTACTGGTACATGCCGAACTTAGGAGCACTTACCATACTGAAACTTTAATAAAAAATTATTTTAACAGACAGTTAAACTTAGGGTTTATAAATAACCAGACATAGTGGAAATGGAACTCAATAGTAAATATAAAGAAAACAAATAAACAGACTATATATCTTTATTTATTGCTCTATACTAATGATCTATTTTATATTTTCAATTGTATATGTTTATATATGTATATGTAGTTTTTATTTTAATTTTTTATAATAAACATCAATATCAATTGAATATTTATCTAACAGAGTTATTTAAAATACAATATACCTACGTATTTATATATGTATGTACATACATATATTTGAGTTTATAAGGAGCTAACTAAGAAAATTGGATTATTAATCACAACTTTCGACTAATGAAAAATTTCAAATTTATTCAATAGTTTTGTTTTCCAAATTTAAACATTTTCTATTTCAAATCGAATTTTTCAAATATTAATTTGAACAAACGTTGTCCTCGGGGTTAATTCCGTAACGCGACTCGAAAATGAAAACGTTCGAACTTGAATTCTTAATACGTTGAAAAAGTATGACATTTGAACTATAAATTTTCGAAATGTTTTCAAATACAATTTTCATGCGAGTTCTTTAAATGTTAATTATTTTCGTATATTATTCAAATATGTTTATATAGAAAACGCGTATTTGTTAAAAATTTTGTTTGATGACATTTTTATGACTTTTTGGTAAAAAAAAAATGTTTCTGAGTAAAACATTATGACGTTTTGATAAAAGATGTTTTTGTGTAAAAATTATGAAAATAAGTGGTAGACCACTAAAAATTCTTGAGGCAAAATTTAAATCTCTTATTCGATTCCGTGGTGCTCCAAGTCTTGGATATGTGCAGTGTAATCTCTTAGTTTTATTTTGCGATATTCTTGTTAGTAATTTTACACCAAAATTATAATTTATATATATTGATATAAAAAATTGTATTTAATTTAGTTTTTAGTTTATATCTGGATGCGAACTGTTATTTGCCTTTTTAGATTTTCCTTACGGTATTTAAATATTTTGAATTTGCATTTAAATGATAATTAGAATTAGAATTAATGAAAATTTAAATATTAATGTTAAATAAGTTTGTGCTTATTATCTTATTAGTAATTTCTTAAAAAAATATTTTATGATTAAAAATTTTATTAAAAAAATATTTTTTCTGAAACTGGACTATCCAACTTTCTAAGACTTCTGTAGCAAATACTTAGAAACACTTAGTATACATTTTGTCTATGGTATCTGAGATATGTGTATATCAAAACTCGGAATAGTAGTGGTGTTTTTCTTATATCTTAGCCAATTATAGACGGAAATCACATATACAGTGGTTTCAACGCATAATCGGACAAGAGTTTGACTGATCTAGATATGATCTGAACAAAGACAAAATGTACTTAAGGTATTGTTTTTTTACATTTTATTTACACTATATCTACTTATATCTGTTAATAATAACAAAAAATTCTAACGATAACTACTTTTTAAGAGCAAAAATTAAAACAACTCAATTTCTTGGGCTCAACGAATAATCAGACAAAGCGAAGTAAAGATGATTAAATACAAATAATTAACGTTATTTTATAATCCTAAATTCTTTTTTTATCATATTTATTTCTAAATTATAAGAAGTGGATCCAAGTGATAAACATACTATTGTCGAAATAGACAATTAATAGTAAAGTGAATTTGGAAGGTAAAACTGTGAGAGAAATTGTGGAATTTGTTGGAAAAAGTAAATCTACTATCCAAGAACGTTCGATTATTAAAATCTCGACGGGAAAAGGTGTTTGTCTGAGTACTGTTCGCAAAAACAACTGAAAGAACTATCAGAAAAAAAAACGATTTATAAGATCTAAAAATAAAAACCGTAGAGTAAAGTTCGCCAAAGAGTATTTAATTAAAACAGAGGATTTTTGGAACCATGTAATTTGGCGGTAGATCACCGAAAAAAATGTCATTGAAAGTTTACATTATTTTAAGGTTTCTTTTACAGAAGAAAACAAGTTTAACTTGCATGATTCAGACGTAAGCAATTTGTATGGCTTAAATCAAATTACGAATTTAACCATCAAAAGCCACAGTTAAGCACGGAAGAGGCTCAGTTATGGTTTGGGGCTGCATGTCGAGTACTGGATTAAGCAATTTGCATTTTATAGATGGTAAAATGGACACATTTGTCTACCTTAACATTTTGAATCAAAATGTAAAGCACGATCCTAAGCACACTTCAGGAGTTGCAAAGCTTTGGTTGATTCATAACTGCCCAAACTGATCCAAACCCTTGCACAGGAGAGGAAAAGTTCAACACATTAGGTCAGCTAAAGGAGGCTTTGATAGAATCTACAAAATAAAAATAATGCTACAAAATATGTATTAATGTTAGCTTTTTGTATTTTAATCATTTCTACTTCGCTTTGTCCGATTATTCGTTTAGCATATGAAATAGCTATTCTCTTAAAAAGAATAGTTATTGTTAGAATTTTTTTGTTTTTGTTATCTATCTTCTATATACATATATAAAAATGAAATGGTCCATGTATATAATGGCATCACGTGAGAACGGCTGTAGCGATTTGGCTGATTGTTTTTATTCGATTCGAAATTCTCAGGATATGGTTTGTAAAGAATAAAGTAAAAAAATTCCTGGTAAAATTCGGGAATTTTAAGTTTTTCACTTCTCATTTTTCTGCATAAGAGACATTTTTTGAAGAAACTTGAAGAACTGCATATAATACAGCCCAATCATGAATAAAAATTCCGTGGAGTTTTTTCCCCTTTTCCCTATTCAAATTCAACGTTAAAAAAATAAAAAGGGGAAAAATGATAATAATCGAATTTTGAAAAAACTTTTTAAGCAATAAATTGATACAAATTTTTGTTATTTTTTCTTTTACTGAAATTTTTGTGTCTTAATTTTTAATTCTATATGATATAAAAATCATTAGTAAATACCGAGCGAAGCCGGTCGGTCAGATAGTTATTAATAGATATAAGTAGGTAGTGTAAATAAAAACTAATACTTTAAGTACATTTTCTCTTTGTTATTATTATATTATATGTTATTTTTAGATCAGTCAAACCCTTGTCCGATTATGCATTGGAGCCACTGTAAGAAATTAGAAACATAAAGAAAATACACTTACCACTCATGGTATATGTATACCATATATATTTTTAGTACTTTTTAAAAATTTATTAAAGATTTCATACACAAAATATTAAAACATGATTAATGTATTTAATATTTAAAATACTATTTATATATGTACATAAATTCATAAATTGTATTTAAAATGTATGCAAATGTTTTAAAGAATTAATATATTTTAAAATAAATTTATTATTTAAAAAGATTTTTTAATTAAATAGATCTAAATTTTACTTATATAAAGATAAAATCAACTTATGTATCATAATTTTTTAGTTATAAAATATCATCTTAACACGTTCACATTAAAATACCCATTTTCAGGAGCTGAACGACTTTTACGTCATTTACACACACACAATATTCCATTTTGTTTGGCCACCAGCTCTGGCGAGGAAATGGTTGAAATTAAAATCACCAATCATCGTGAACTTTTTAAACTATTCCATCATCGTGTTTGTGGTTCTACCGATCCTGAGGTAAAAGAGGGCAAACCAGCTCCTTATATCTTCCTTATTGCAGCTTCACGTTTTTCCGACAAACCAGATCCATCCAAGTGCTTGGTTTTCGAAGACGCACCGAATGGTGTTATGGCAGGCCATAGTGCTGGCATGCAAGTGGTGATGGTACCTGACGAACGTGTGCCATTGGAAATGTCAGCATTGGCTACGCAACGATTAAAATCATTAGAAGAATTTCAACCGGAATTGTACGGTTTACCACCCTTTGAAAAATAGTTTATCTAGAACATGTGTTGCAATTATTATGTGCTTTATTTGACTTATTTTTTAACATGATTCAAATGTACCTCTTTTAGAGAAATTAAAAAAAATTGAATGTAAATGCAAGCTAAGCTTACCTTAATTTAGGTTTGAAAAACCAAAACTACTACATACTACTATATTAAATATAAATAAATGTTAATTTTTAAAAAGCATATTTCTTTGTTGACCCATAAAAGAACGTAAAGTATACATACATATAAAAATGTAAATAAATAACTCTGGTTGTGAAACGTAATGAAATATTGAAAAACATCTTCATCCAATTATGGACTATTGCTATTACAATAATTTTCGAAATCGGCTAAGATTAGCGTTGTTTAAGTGTGAAGCCTAGTTTCTCATGTTTAGTTATTGCTGTTTGAAATCAAATTACTTTTATACATTTAAATTTAATCATACCATTTATTTTTTCATTTTATTTCTTCCACAACCATTGACTATCATTAAAAGAAAGTTGCTACTCGAATTTTGAATGTGTATTATCAAAAATTAGTTACCAACAGCTTCAACTTGTTTTTGAATATCCTGGGCAGATTGATTTGTCAAGGGTACAGAGGTTTCTTTGCCCAAACCTATTGAGAACAACAAGAATATAAAATTGAATTTCAGTGCCATTTTATTATACCAAATATTTACTTACCATAACGTGCCCACAAACGGGGTTGTACACCGGAACATTCTCTAATCAAAATAGGCAATTCGGGATTATCCTTTTTCAAATTGGGATAGAAGCGCTCCACATATTCTCTGTAAAGCAAACAATTTGATTCCTTTTTTCACATTATGTAACCTCAAAATGGCTTGTTCCAGAATTTTAATTTACCTGGCCCCTTTGGAAGCTTCACCGGTTTGACACAAGTGAATGCGGAGTTCCTTTAATTTGGGACTCAATTTTGCGAATCTTGTAATTGCAACACGCATTTTGCTTAATTCTTATGTGGAAAAAATACAGCACAGGAATACGGAATGCGTTGCCCTCTTTGGATTAAAGCAACAACAAATTTATATTTACTAAAACGTCAAACACAGCTGTGTGTTTAATAGTGATGTAAGAACTTAATGCAATCGATAACTGATTACTTTTTTCTACAGATGTATGTTAAGTAAAGACAAGAACCAGGAACAGGAGAATAAAAGTATTATTTAAATAAGACAATAAATTTGTACCAAAATTACTTGAAAATACCAAATTATTTTATGTTTAGCGGTAATTTCATGAATACGCAAGAAATTTTATTTATACATATACACTTTTCATCATAAAAACGCCTATAAGAAAAAATATCCAATAAGCACTTATGTATTTATATATGAATTTTCAACGCCCAGATGGCATTAATATTTTACAAGCCATCTTTCCTCCAGAAATGTAGTGGCGAAAAAACAAAAAGTCAATCGTTTTAAACATTAAATTATTTGAAATTGATAGCACACGCAATTTTGAAACCTAACCGTTTGATTTCAATTTAATTCTAAATATTATACTAAAACGTAAATCATGTCTACACTTGACAGTATATTGCACATAATGGTCTTTTTAAGTCTGTATTGATGCTTTGATAATATTGCCTTAACACTATACATATGCATTTTAAAATAGATTCATACCACTTAAACATATTTTATTTGCAAACCACTAAGAGTCAACAATTTTTAAGTATTTATTAAAACAGTTGATATTGGATATAGAATTTGATTTGAAATAAATTTTAATCAAACATCAAACCAGAATCTAAGCTAAGCGTTTTCGTAATATGTCAATGAAGGTCAGAGTTTCTTTTTAACATAAGTTTTTTTTTGTTACTTATTTTTACTTGTATTTTAATTTTCAAACTCAATATTGTATTTTTTATTATGAAAAAAGTCCTTAAACATAAAAACATGTTACTGGATAAATGTTAAAATGTAAAATTTATTTTGTGAGAACTAATATTAAATAAAATTAAAACCGATCTCAAATCGGTGGTCATGCATAATTTTGTATATATATATAAATTAACCATTGAGACTCATTAAAGCGATTATTATGAATCTATGTCATCGAATAATGATAAGAGAAATTTCGGAAATAAAGTAAAAAATTAAAAAAAGAAATATATAAACATAAAAATATTTTTAAAAATACTGCAAATTAATGTTTTTCTTCATCGGTTGGATCACAATCGGCACAATGCCAAGAGTAACCTCGTATTTTAGGAGTTTTTTTGAGAGGCGGATCTAAGCAAATAAAATGATAATGTTTGCGACATTCATCACATGTAACGGTGTTCAATGTTGCACCAGTCTCGTTACAAACACAACATGTGAGTATTTGATTGACATTCTGAGAGGACGTCTTTGAACGTGACGCTGATCCCCCTGCTCCGCTGTGTCCGACAGACATACGTGGTGGCATAGACTTACGGGGACTGCTTTTACGTGGCGAAGGCGTATTTTTTGCAGGTGTAGGTGCTACCACTGGTGAATGTGTTAAAGTCTTACTTGGGGCCGAATGACGAGGCGTTGTCACATTCGATTTGTTTAACAATGGAGGCTCCTCAGGGAAATTTGCAATATCTTCGACCGTTTCAACAGAACCCGGTCGTGATGCCTCATCTGCCGAACGCACCATATCAGCTGATACATAGAAAAACTGAGCCTCTGGTGTCACTTCACCAGGTAGTGGTAATGTTTTGAATTTTATTTTTATTTTCGGTATACCAGCCATTGTGTCGGTAGGTGCCTCCAAGTCGTGTTGCTTCTTTTTACGTTTACGTTTATGTTCCTTATTTAGTGATTTCTCAGTATCCGATGACAAATTGTGTTTATTTCTATGCTTATCTTTTCGCTTTTGTTTGCGGGCTTGTTTCGATTTATCTGGCACACCTTCCAATACGGAAGTTGACTTAATATTGTTTGTAGTTGTATTGTTAGTCATGGTTAAGTTGCTATGCAAAGACAACGGGTCATAATCTGTTGCGACAGGTAATGGCGTTGATGATTTAGAATTTAGTACTAATACTAATGGTTTATCATTTGGTAATGATGTCTGCACTGGAGGTGGATGATGGGAATCTAGAATAAAAAATTTGTTGCAATTGAATTATATTTTTATATTATATATTTGCAGGTTTTTGTCTCTAATATTTAAAATAGTATATTAATGATGGATGCAGTTGTTAATTTTACTATATTCTTTATTGTAGTGGTAAGAAGTTTATTAAAAATGTACTTTTTACCACAAAAGAAAGTATACCAGAAAGGAAACTGTCTGCAAAAAGACGCCAAACAGTTTTAAACACCATAAAATTAAGAATTTAAATTTAAAATTGTGAAAATTAGAAAAAAATATTTTTAATTTTAAAATAATTTGGTAATCTTCATTTTTTTATTTACAACATTACATTACCCATGGTAAAATTCTAATTTAATTTTTAATGTTATAGATTTCATCAGATTTCAAGTTTAAATTCTTACTATCAGTAAATATTTTATTTTTTTAAATGAAATTTTCTTAATATCGTGTAGAATGCTGAAATTTAACTTTTAGTAAAAAAAAATACTAGAAATACTTACTATTTTGAACATAAATTAATTGAATACATATTATGGAAATTTGAATACACAAAGGCATCTCTTTAGTTTCTTGAAATTTCTTGAATTAAGTTTAAATATCATGCTGAAATATATACTTTTTAAAATTAAGGTAGTATTTTCAACAATAAAAGAACTGTCCAGGAACAAAAACTAAACATTCTTCAAAAAAGCTTATATGAAAAATTTGAAAATTTTGCAAACATTTTTAATAATTCGTGTAATAGTTTTTAGTTATTGAACAGATCTTCCAAAATTGAAGTATTTAATGTGTTATTGAGTAAAATTATTAAATGAACAAAAACTGTGATTCTCTACATATATGTATATGTATTTATAATAATACATTGTTATTGTTTACATTTTCAGAACATGCTGTACCTGCAGTACGGATGAAATATAGGTACTCATACGACAAGCTGCATAATCTTCTTGATTAGATTTACATCAAGATTTCCAAATTCGAATGCTATATTATTTTCTCACTTTTGTTTGAAAACCCGACAAACTTGACTTGTCCCAAATAGGACATAGAAGAAGACAGAAATAACAAATCTATCTATCTAATCTAATATTAAGAAGAGTGAAGAAAAATGCTCTTAAACGAGGATTATACTTTAGTGTTTGATATCAACAAACATGGTACCGCAGACTTTCATACTCATTGAATATTTTACAGTGGAGTCAATTGATTTCACTAATAAAAGTTTATTGGAACAAACGCGTATTTTTCCAAAAATTGTATTCTTATATATAACTTTATATTAAATAACAATTTCGAAAACGAAATTGTTTAAATATATCTTAGACTCACCTCCGAAAAGATGTTTTATATTTTTTGCGATCTCTTTCGTTGAATCCATGCTAATACTCGTTTGCTCCAGGTGCGTTGATTTTGAATAATTTAAGCTTAATTTTGATTTTTTACTTAATTTGGGTGTTATTTGACCAGAACTACTTGAACTTAACTTTTGACAATTGTCCAATTTTATCGATAATTCATTAACAGTGCTCGGTAAGGATTTGTTCAAATTAAATTTCTTTGCAGCACTCGCCGATCCTGATACGGAGGTGGTAGGAGAAATTGTCGATGAGGCAATATCTAAGGAACGTCTTTTTGTTGGGCCTGCCCCATAATCGAACTTTGTCGACGTCGTTGAGTTATTCATGGAATCATCGCTGTTTTGTGAAAATTTAAACGGCACAATAATGCCGTCTTTATTGAAACGTGTGCGTGATTTTCGTGGGCCCTTAGGGAGGTCAGGAACACCATCCGACTGATCCGACTTGTCACATTCGGAACATTGCCAACCATAGAGTTTAGATTTCTTGGGGTGCCTGGTAAGAGGAGGATTTAAACAGCCCAAATGATAGTACAACTTGCATGTATCACATTTGGCTAAGAGATGTTGATCGTTGGATCTTTTACAAATACCACAGTTGTGGGTCTCTACTGCAACTAGAGGAGATTTTACGGCATTATTGTTGAGAGAGTACAACAGACCGCGAGCTGGAGAATTGTGTGTGTCGGACAGAGATGGAGAATTTTTAACATGTGTGCTGAGAAGACGATTTGAATCACCTTTTGTATTTGGATGACCCAAATGTGCTAAAGGAAATCCTACACCCATTTTAAGAGCTGCTGCTGTAGGCACACTTATCGGTCTAGCAGGCGGTGTGTTGGCTTTGAAATTGTCCTGTTGTGAAGGTCTTCCTATATTCAGGGGATTTATTAGATTCTTGTTGGGACACAAGGCGGTAATATGTGTTTGAAGTTGTGTTATTGAATTTAGCAGCGATTCATGTTTGTCTTTATGTTCTCGGTTTTTATCCAGCAGGGAGTCATACTCTGTTCTCAGGGTGTCCTGTTCTTTTGTTAGTGTCGTATTGCGGGACATCATGCTTGATAGTTGTTCTTTCAATTCTTTTGTGCGCGATATTCGATCAAGATAATATGCTACAAATTCTACACTAAATGCTGGTGCTATATGCCATTTCTTACGAATATCCGTAATGGCAGCTACTTGAACTTCTTGCCGCTCCAGCAGATCGACATCAACGTCCATTACATTGGCCTTGGCTAGGAGGCGGCGACAGGCGGAAGCAGATGTAGTCAACAGTCTAGACATTTTTTGCGTTGGTACCCAAGGTTCAGGCCGTGCTTGCTTATGGGCTGCATATTTAAGCTGATATTTTTGCAATTTGCGATTGATCCGCATTTGAGCCGGACAGGGATCATCCATTTTGTGCTGTTGCTTCTCTTGATGCTTTTGCTCCATGTGAAGACGGAATGTATGATAGTTTCGTTTACGTTTTCGTATTAGCTCCTTTTCGGAATGTACTTTACAGTGAGCATAGAAAGGGTCGGCAGCATCGGTTTCCTCATGATGGGCTTCCGTCAAGAAGCCGGCAGCTTGAGCACAAGTCACATGGAAAAAGGTCTTACACATCCCAGCATCACATCCTATACAAACACCAGTACGGGAAAATCGAGAATTTTCACACAGACTACACACTTTGGCACCCCATTTACTATACTGCATTTCAAAAAGCGTAACATTCGACAATTGGTCAACTTCACCGAAAGCAACTCCGGGCACGTATAGTGCACACACTAAATGAACCCATTTACCAACATCTGTTTCTTTATATATGCCTCCCTTGTTGGGGCAGAGTTCACAGGAGGGCTCCGAAACTCCTGCACGACATGCTTCACAGAACCATGGCTCGGTAGAGCAAGTTGAATTTGTACTGGATATGCTGGTGTTGTCACTAACGCCATAGCAGCCTTCGTGCACTGAAACTCCACAGCCATCACATTCCACAATTTCGTTTGTGTCATCGCTGCGATCGCCCAAGCAAACGCAACATATTGGCTTGGTGGGCACTTTGGGTTTACTATCAGGCTTACTATCAAACTTTCTTAACAACAACTCTAGGTTTTCCCCACCATTAGTGACCTCTGGCGTTTTGGTGGTTTTTTTATTTTTTTTATCCACCCTAATTTCTTCACTAGCATCTGCAAGCAGTTGTTTTAATTGTAGCGTAGAATCATCCGATCCTTTGTCGGAGTCATCTTCTTCATCATCATCGTCATTCGATGAAGAGGTAGCTGAAGATCTGTCATCGCCTTCCTCATCGTCGTCATCCTTTGAGTTGTCAGAATCAAAATCATCAATACGAAAATCGCTGTCTGAAGAACTTTCTCCTAAATCGAAATCAAGCAGTGCTTGTGTAGTCATTTTCGGTTGTCTCTGACGTTTAAATGGAGCCATCATTATTTTTAATATAATACACACTATATTAAGCTTAATTCATTTAAAATTTACAATAATTATTTTTTGTACAATATATAAAAAAAATTTTGCAAGACACGGCGAAAAAAATGTATGCAAGCTGAAAAATGCTGCTTCTTATACTAAATGTCAAATTGACAGCCAATCCAAAATGGTAACATGAAAACAAAAACCGGTGGCCGTTTCAACACAAGTAGAAATGTCAGAAAACGCAAACTAAACAAAAACATCTGTCTAAACAGCTGGGATAAGAAAAATCCATATAAAGAAGAATAAAATCAACAATTTACAAACAAATCGTGGCAGTTTATTAGAAAAACTTTTAATTTTTAATTTAAACAACCTAAATTTTGAAAAAAGTAAAAAATATTGAAAGACGACCTAAATACAATTTAGCAAATATTACAATATAACGACATTATATAAACATTGAACTGGTTTTAGAAATTTTGATTTTTGTATTCCATCAAAATAATCCTATGCTTGGGTATTTATGTATGTATATACATATGTAGATAAACATGATTTATCTTTTAAGCTGACGACGTGTC
The DNA here is from genome assembly GCA_950370525.1 of Bellardia bayeri. Lineage (NCBI taxonomy): Eukaryota > Metazoa > Arthropoda > Insecta > Diptera > Calliphoridae > Bellardia > Bellardia bayeri. The sequence continues at coordinate 60,405,544 of OX493265.1, forward strand.
TCCGAGAGTATTATTTTTAAATGTATTACAATTTCGTTTAACTTACATTTGCAAGTACGTATATATAAATCCAATCAGGAATATTAAAATGAGTATGGATGACAAATTAAAGTACTCTTTGTTGCGAAATGAATTAGTCGATAATCAATCTATATGGAGCCGGTATGTTTTAATAATGTGCAACTCCCTATATTATATTAATATTGTGTTGATCTTATGTTTTAGTCATGAGAAACGAGTATGGTTTATTACACTAATCACAGGCACTTGTATGTTGTATTCAACACGCACAACGATGCCTTTATTGGTACCAGCGGTTGCAGCAGAAATGAACTGGAGTAAAACAGACTCCGGTACGGTTTTGAGTTCATTTTTTTGGGGCTATACACTAACGCAAGTGAGTAATAATAATAAGAATTTGTTATTTCTAAATTGCGAATTCTCAAATAATTCCAGCCATTTAGTCTTTGATTTAAGTTTTATGTTGTTTTTTCTATGACTGACCACCATTTATTTGACTATGCTTTTGAGCTTAGTTAAAAGTTTTGACAGTAAAATTAAAGCAATTTTTGATGTATGTAGTAACAATATAACTTCGTTACAGTTCTTGTTGTATTTGCAGGTTTTACAGTCAATAGTTTCCATATTTAAAAATTTCATTATTGGAATGAAAACACTTTTAATTTGCTATGTGGAATTGTAATTTTAAGCATTTTCATAAAATAAGAAGCACAAAACAGAATTAATTCCATTTCTGAACGGAATTAAACTCTGTGACATGGCTGCATATTTTGTTTTTCTGATTAATTCTGACTAAAACTTGAAAATTCTAATAGAACAAACAAATTGATAACTTTCATTTAAAAATAACTTTGTGCAGTAGATTGATCATATCACAAATTATGATATGAGAAAAGGTGAAGAGAATATTTAAATTTTTAAAAACGCTTTTCTTATTGATCAGTTGTGAACACAAAATAAATATGAATACTAAAAAAATCGATTAAAAGTCAAAAAATAAGAACATTTCAAGCAACATAAACTTTTAAATCATAATAAAAATTTGATGAAAAATATTTTAAAAAGAAATATATATATTTTAAAGTGTTTTAATTTTTTTAATTGTTTCAGGTTGTGGGTGGTTATTTTAGTGATCGTTTTGGTGGCCAAAGAGTGATTTTATTTGCTGCCATTGGTTGGTCAATCATAACATTCCTGATGCCAAACATTATTTGGTGGGCACCAAATGTAAAAAATTATGCCATTCCTTTTATTGTTACCATAAGAATAATCAATGGAGCTTTTCAGGGAGTTCATTTTCCTAGCATGATTAGTTTAACAAGTCAAGTAAGTACATCCATCATTAACAGAAAATGGAATAAAATATATTTTAATGAATCATTTATTCCTTAGAATCTCTGCTCAAATGAACGCACAAGTTTCTTTGGTCTTTTAACCTCTGGTTCTGCCATGGGTACTTTGCTAACAGGTATATTGGGATCTTTCGTGCTGGACTATTTTGGTTGGTCATATGTGTTTCGCGTTATTGGCTTAATGGGCATAGCTTGGTCACTGATATTACGCTATTATGCAATGGCTGGTGAACGCAATCGTATAATCAATGTATCTTTGCCTTCCCGATTGTGTGTGAACAAGTCTAGTGTCGACGCAGTGCCGTGGCTAAAATATTTTAGTAAATTATCATTTTGGGCTTGCGTTTTAACACATGCCTGTGAAATGAACTGCTTTTTCGTATTGTTATCTTGGTTACCCACCTATTTCCATGATGGTTTTCCACACGCCAAAGGATGGGTAGTAAATATGATACCTTGGTTGGCACTACCACCCAGTACTTTCTTTGCCAAATATCTTACCGGTAGATTATTGGCCAGAGAATGGTCTACATCGGCTGTTCGCAAGGTGATACAAAGTTGTTGCTTTTTAGCACAAAATTTGGCATTGTTTGTAATGAGTAGAACTATAGATTTTCATACTGCTTTAGTATGTATGACTATTATTATAGGTAAGTTTTTACTAATTTAATTTTTTCTTTTTATTTCTATTTATGTTGTCGTTTTTATATTTTTAGGTGGGACTGGTTTTCACAATAATGCCGTGACAGTTAATCCTCAGGATTTGGCACCTTCACATTCCGGCAGTGTTTTCGGTTTAATGAATACGGTAGGCGCCATACCAGGATTTTTGGGTGTTTACTTGGCTGGACATATATTGGAAGCAACACAAAGTTGGCCTATGGTTTTTAGTGCTGCGGCCGGTATTAATCTCATAGGATGGATAATATTTGTAGTCTTTGGTTCGGCAGAGGCTATAGTGTGATTTTATATTAGACCAAATTTTTTGTTTGTAATTCAGCACAACATGTTAAGGAGATATTCATGTGTATAGTATTTATAATATTATTAGGTTTGTCATTTTAACTAAGTGTACTATATATGAATTCTGTACTGATATCTTCTTATACTTTACTTTAAAGCTCTAATACTATAATATAAAATATTGTATTAAGCTAGATTTACATGATTGAAATTTTCTTCAAAATTGCTCTTCAAACTGCCTTAAACTCGTGTAAACAACAAAAATTCTTCAAAATTTATTTATTTAGTAGTTATAAATAGTTGGTAAATAAATAAATTTTGAAGAAATTTTGCTGTTTACAAGAGTTTGAAGCATTTTGAAGAGCAATTTTGAAGAAAATTTCAATCGTGTAAATTTAGCTTTAGGTTTAATTTTACTTCAAATTTAGTAATTAAATACAAAAAAGGAAATCACATTTTAGTAAAAATAATAATAAAAAATAACTACAAATCAATAAATTTGGTCACTTTTTCTTAAATAATTTTCTTCGACATATAAGGGCCATCTAATTCATAACCCATTTTGCGATAATAATTCCTGGTGCCTACTCCAGAAATAACCGCCAATTTTGTGCTACCATGTTCTTCTCTTGCAATTCTTTCAGCTTCTTCCATTAGCAGCATACCAAAGCCCTGAAAATTTGATTGATGATATAAATAAAAATTAATACATTTGTTACGTTAGTATGCTACTCACTTGATGCTGGAATTTAGTAGGATCCCTGGCATTAACTGGCACTACTGAGCCATATACATGCAATTCCCTTACAATTGAGCATTGTCCCTCTTTAAGTTCGGGTCTAAATGTTTCTGGAGAACATTTGCGCAAACGCAAGAGTCCTACCAAAATGTCTTGAGCCGGATCTTCGTATGATAGGAACGTTTCCCAACCACCATTGGCGACATAATCACGACGTATCAATTCAATTTCATAAGGTCGTACTTTATTATGTATTTCCTGAATGCCAACTTCCCGTGTGCGTACATCACGACATTCCGTACCCAAATCTTTCATACGTGCCAGAGCCAATTCACGCAAGTTTCCATGTTCAACACCAGAACTTTAAATAAACCAACATTAATAATAACCTTATTAAACGATGAATCAAATGTCTTACCTAACGAGTGGCATAGGTATATCGCGTTGGACGCGGTATACACGAGTCCATGGTGGTACTAAGGCCAATATTTTTGCCACCAAATCAACTAACATAGAAGGAGGATAAGACTTGTAACGACCAGTCTTCCATAATTCATACAAGCCAGTGCCTCGTATAACCAAAGTGGGGTAAATTTTCAAACCATCGGAACGAAAAGATGGATTTTCAAAATATTCCTAAATTAAATAAATTAGTACCAAAAGTTCCTGTGTATATGTCGTCTTATATTTGAAACATATACTCACAATAAATTGTTCAATGTCTCGTTCAAAATCAACATTTGGTAGATCAGGCATCATGTGCGTAACTATTTTATAGCCAGCATCTTTGCCCAAATGAAAACTTTCACAAACAGCTTTCACAGTATGACCTCTGTTCGTGTCTCTAGCCACATCTTCGTAAACTGATTGTACCCCAATTTCTAAACGGGTGCAACCATATGACAACATATCGGATATATGACGTTTTAGGCAATAATCCGGTCTTGTTTCAATAGTTATGCCAATACATTTGGTTCGAGACTTTTCTGAATAACGTACAGCTTCGGCCACATTGGCACTGGTGTGACCCGATAAGGCGTCATGCAAATTGCGTATGAAATAATCACGATATTCTTCGGGCAAACACATAAAGGTACCACCCATGACAATAAACTCTACCTTATCCACAGAATGTCCCAATTGCTTGAGTTGCTCTACACGATGTCGTGTCTGGAGAAATGGATTATAACGTGCTCTTATAGCACGCATAGACGTCGGTTCATATCCCGTATACGATTGTGTGGAATATTCAAAATCACTATCTGGACCACCAGGGCAATAGACACAAATATTACCGGTCATATTGATGTGGGGGCAACGATGAGGTTTGCACATTACCGCTACTACAGCAATCTGTATAATTAATTTAGTTGTAAATATAAATTGAAATAAAAATATTTTGTGTACATACACCACTAGCAGTTCTTATGGGTTTAGCTCTTAATTTTGGTAATAGGATTTTCTTGGCATCCTGCGGCACTGCCGCAATAATATCTACCAACCTGGGTGAACTTTCCAAACCATATTTGGATGATATTCTTGATTTCATGCGATTTAAATTTACATCTTTCTTTTCTTCATGAGCTTGTAAAAGTTCTTGTATAATTTCACCAATAACAATGACTTGTCGCTCTTCGCGGCTTAAACCGACAGCTATAAAAATACAAATTGTTAAGAAACTTTTCGAATATATTTTTTGTAATATTTACCAAGCTTCTTTTTTTGCTTCATTTTTTATGAAATATTGGTGGTTTCGGCAACTTTAAATATGTATTTTTAATTTTTTTTTCCAATTTCAGTGACACACGTGCAGGTAAATGGAAAATATATTTGTTTTGTTTTGTCTATGCTTAGTGAACTGTTAGTTCTGTGAACTGTTAAAACTGTCAATACATCTGATAAGATTGCCATACTTTCAGCACAGTACTTCTGATTATTTTAATTAAACACTATATAAATTTCAATTTGAAAAAATTAAAGTGCTACACTCGACTGTGCCGAATCCTTTATTTAAATTTGTTTTTAATAATGATCCTACCTTAGCCATTTATGTAACGATTTTAAATATCAACATTTGCGGTATCCTATCCCATACATATATGTATTGTTATTCAGGTTCGAAAGTTATTTGGAGAATTCGGAATAAACGGTCATATTAATATACAATGTCGTAAATGAAAATTGTAGAAATTAAAATCTCATAATAAACCAAAACAAGTCCTTTTGCCTTAAATCACATAGCTATCCTATACAATAGATTTCAGTAATTATATTTCGCTACTCTTTGAGTAGCTTCTTCAGGAAAAAATTTTAATTTTTAATGTTTTTATGCAGTTTAATTCAAAACCGCATACCTACAAATATTATATAATAATTGCTGTCAATGTTAATTAATTTTATCAAATATATAGAAGTTTACTGCCACAATACACTAAAGATAGTCAACGTCAGATGTCAAAGAAAACTGAAAAAGTTATTATGAACGTTTATTTGCTTTTAATGTTAATATAAACAAGTAAAATTATATATTTGGCTGTTCCGAATCTTATATACTCATAACCTATTATATGGGAGCTATGGCTGACTGACATGTGATCTGTGTAAAATTTTATTTATAAGAAATTTACGTAAAATGTATTTTTCGGAAGTGGTCCTTATATAGGAACTATGGACAATTATAGGCCGATCGCGATTCATACGAAAACCGGTTCTACGCACCGGAATGACCCGAGTTCACTCGGCCAACTCAGCAATTAGTGCTGTTACAACAACAACATAGGTCGATCGCCATAAAATTCGTTACTATTTGTATATTATTTGAGACAATTTTCAACTGGATAGTGATTTTTATAAAATATTTCTGAGTATTCAAGTTATTTTCGGAGGTCAAATATAGATTGGTGCAAATAAAATATCATCGTACATGATATTATCATGCAATATTTCGATGTACAACATGTGAAATGACAAACTTAATATGCCCATAACTTTTTAGTGATGGATATAAAAAAGATGCACTCGCGTGTTTTTTCTATATCTCAGCAATTTATGGATCGATTTTGCTGATTATAAATATCCACATTCTCATGAAAAAATCTGCTAAATGAAATGGTTCGTAACATATATGGCGACTTTTAATTATCTTTAAATGATTTACAATTGACATAAGGTGGCTATATTAACTGTATTACATATTTTACAATTAATAATATAACAATGTTTCTATTATTATATTAAATATATAAAAAATTTTCACGAAAAATACATATTGATTACGGTACATATGGTAGCCAGTGTTGCCGTTTTGATTACTTTTTTTCCAATGTGTACTTGTGTAATTTTTTCCGTTTTGGTTACTTTTTTTTTAATACAAAAGTAACCATTTTTTGGGGATAAACTAAAGCTGGAGGTCCACACCAAGCGTCTACGCGTTTCACGCGTTCTAAGCAACTGTCAAAAAAGTAGAATCAATGTAGTTGTATGAGTTAAGTTACACACTCAAAAGCATAGGACGCGCTGACGCCTGAAACGCGAAAAGTTCGTTTACTTTCTACTTTTGAACGCGGTGCACGCGTCACAGCTGACTTTGACAAATGCAAAGCAAATTTATTTTAAAGATGATGTCACCAGAAAAAATGACAGTTGAAATAAGATTTTTTATATGAGTTTGACAAACAAAATGATAAAAAACTTCATATAAAAAAAAATCAGCTGGGCATACGGCATCACCTCCAAAAGTACATACATTTAAAAAGAAAAAATATTGACGCGAAAAATCTTCGCATGTAACTTGAAATGCCTGACGCTTAAAACGTTTAGAAAGTTTAAAACGCGTTGACGTCAAAACGCGAGTTGTGGACTTCCAGCTTAAACTACCACAATTTAAACGTTTTTATAACGTTATCATAACAACACTGTAACAACCGTGTGAACTTAAAATTTTTGTCTTCCAACGTTGTAAGAAAAAGCATTTTCAGTATCTACATTGGAAAACAAAAATATTCAGGCATGTTCTGCAAATCACTTTTTATCAAAGTGATTTGAAATCACATTAAAGGTGTTCTGTGCAAAAACTTCATATAAAAAAAAATCAGCTGGGCATACGGCATCACCTCCAAAAGTACATACATTTAAAAAGAAAAAATATTGACGCGAAAAATCTTCGCATGTAACTTGAAATGCCTGACGCTTAAAACGTTTAGAAAGTTTAAAACGCGTTGACGTCAAAACGCGAGTTGTGGACTTCCAGCTTAAACTACCACAATTTAAACGTTTTTATAACGTTATCATAACAACACTGTAACAACCGTGTGAACTTAAAATTTTTGTCTTCCAACGTTGTAAGAAAAAGCATTTTCAGTATCTACATTGGAAAACAAAAATATTCAGGCATGTTCTGCAAATCACTTTTTATCAAAGTGATTTGAAATCACATTAAAGGTGTTCTGTGCACATAAGTTTGTGATTTTAGAACGTTCAGCTAGGTCACTAATGTTTTCAAATCACTTAGTTATTTTTTCGGCTATTACATGGATAACATTAAAATAAATTAATCAATATGTTTTTATTAATTTGCTTTTACAACAACACATTTTATTCAAAAACACCTAAAAATTAATAAAAATCTTGAGACACATTTTTTTCCTTAAAAATTTATTTACTTTTGTAATTTCTTTTGTGATTTTAGGCTTGTTTTTAGTTGTCAGCTGTTTCTGATTTTCGAAAATACACAGAAGCTTGCCTTGTATTTGACCTTTATCTTTGTACTTACAATGCTTCGTTCATATCCATTGGATCTGATAAAACCCGCAAACAACGCTTTTTAATGCGTTCATCTCTTAACTGTTTTTTTTTAACTCAATTAAATATATTAAAGAAGCTCCAGGTATTTTATTTTATATATGTACGTTTTATTGTTTCTAAAAAAATATTTCAAAATAAACAAATCAGCTGTTTTCTTGTGCTTTTGACAAATTAAATCACATCGAAAAACACAACAATGGTGTGATTTACAGAACAGTACAAAATCATACGTGTGATTTCAAAACGGTATGTGATTTGAAATCACGTGATTTTCAGAACATGCCTGATTGTCAGACATTTAACAATCGTGTAAACACACAATTTTGTCATTGTTTTAAGACAATTGTCAAACACTTTTCATTGTCATATGTGCAAAGTTTATGCATCTGCCAATGGCAGCATTGTCATAAAAATTATTTCTAAACTCTGTATATACATAAATAAACAAACAAGTGTGCATTAATAACATTTTTGAAAAAATTGGAAGAAAATTAAAGAAAATAAAAATGGATAGTGACATATCTTTTGATGAATCCTGTTTCATAGAGTGCAGATAAAATGGTTTCAATTGCTCGTTTTTGTTCCATGACAATATTTAAAATTTTTAAACACACACACAACGCTACAAAACGAATTTGACAATGCCACACAACAATCTGACAACCGTGTGAACTGACAATTTTGGTTGACAGATAAATTCATTGTGTGCCAATGAAATTGTTAGTTTTCTTACAGTCGTCTAAACCGAAAATTTACCTTTTCCTAACAATTTTTCAATGTCAGTACATTGCTAGATCTGACAACATTGTAATATCTGACGATCGTGTATTTCCCTACGATTCATAACCGGGTACCCGTGTACCTTTTTTGACTTTAAAGTGCTGCTGTGCCTATAATTTTTGAGATATGGACATAAAACTCCGAATCATGAGAGATTTTGGCTAAACTAAGATTTAAATACGAAAAAATTCAAAATATTTTCAATATTTTCTTTAAAAAATGATTTTAAATGTTTTACCCCCATAAACACACAACCGGGTCACCGGGTACCCTAATGCAATTCCTATGTAAATGCCTGACATGTAAATGAAAAAACGTTTTTTTGTGGTGTTTTTATTGGAAATAAATGTCTTTTTTATTTATTTTATCATATTTTATATATATTATATTATAATTCATCCGAATCACTATCGTTGTTATTGTAGCATTTAGTAATTGTTATGGCGTGCTCATCGCATATCGGCGTGCTACATATGCTGCAATTTTTTCTAGTTTTTCTTCTGCGCTGCTTCTGTGCTGACAGAGATGTTGACGGACCTGCAGCACAAAGCACACTCTCCAACGGCCTTCCGATGATGCTTTCAATTGCATTTTTTGTTGAAAATTGGCGCACGCTTTGCACATTTGAAATTCTATTTTCTATAACAGGAATGCACAGGTTTTTTGCCAGTTGACGCAGGAAATTCTTCCTGCGCGTCGTGGTGTATCGTGCAGTTGGATTATTTCCATAATATATGATGTGTGATGCAAATGCGCTCACATCAATGATGTTAGTGAAAAATGCCATCGGCCATCTTCTTGTTATTCCGCTGGGTCGTGTATTCTTGGAGCGTTTGGTCCATTACGTCCACCCCACCTTTTGTTTGGTTATAAAAATTTATAATTTCTGGTTTCCCATTCTGTCAATTTGTGCATCATCATGCATACTAGAAAGAAGGATAACCGAGTTGGATGTAAGCTTTGTTGCGGCGGAGTGTACCCACAACGCTGAGCTTTTCTACTTTTAGTTGCCTAGCCAACGGCAGCGTCGTAAAAAATTATCCATTGTTATATTTCGTCCGCTACCGTAGTATGGCCCAACTAAATCTCTCACCACTCTTTCGCCAACACCAACTTCACGACCAGTTTCTTGTTTGCCAGTATATATTTGGCCATGAAGTGGATATGAGTTTTTGGCATCGCAAATCCACCATACTTTTATGCCATATTTTGCTGGCTTCGAGGGTATATATTGGGTGAATTTGGTTCTACCACGGTATGGATATAATTGTTCATCAATAATCAAATATTCTGATGGCACATAATATCTGGCAAGATTTGCATTGAGCATTATCCAAATATCGCGAATTGGCGCCGCTTTGTCTTGACGCTGCCGCTCTACCCGTGTTCTGGGGTCGTCAAACCGCATAAAACGCAGCAAATCGAAAAATCTGTTTATTCCCATGGTGGCGCGGAATATTGGGTGAGCCTGTGACGTCCACAAATCTCTTGCGTTTTCTTCATTAGAATGATTTGTGCCAGCCATCAAAATCATTCCAATGAACGCATAAATTTCGTTGATTGTCGTGTCTTTCCACTTTAACTGACGTCTATTGGGATTCGCTTCATTGTACGCATTATATGTGGCATGCGCTTTTCTATTTGTGTGGCGCACTATTATATCCACCATTTCCACTGTGAGGTATGATTTGAAACACTGCAAAGGCGTCATATTTTCAGTAATCCGCGCTGGACCACAGCGGTCTCTGAATATATTGTGGCTTCTCACTTGTTGGCAACTACGTGGTGTTCGCTGCCAGTGTGTGCCGTCACGTGCAGTCTGCTGGGTTTGTTGTTGGTGCATCTTCTTGCATATCATCATCTTCACTTTCATCATCAAAGAAAATTTTCTCTGGTGCGTCAATAGCAGCTGCAATTTCGTTTGCGTTGTCAACATTCAAATCTTCATTCTCTGATTCCGAAACGTCGCCAGTATAGGACACATTCCCTTCATTTTGGTCTTCCACAGGGTCCACTTCAAGGTCCTCATCTTGAGTCGCTTTCTCAAATAAACGTTGAATATATGTGCTTCTTGCTTCATCACTCAAATTCCAGTATTCCCTTGTAGACAAATATCGGTCGTTGCAAATGAAATATTTCAATTTTACGACACAAATGAACATCTGCTATCTAATTCAAAAGCAATTAAGCAAGTAGGTACCGAAAATAAGCAAATAAACAACCCTTACATAAAACCAGTTTCTGCCTACCAGTTTTTTTTCCAAATATCAAATTTGTACAGTTGAGAACGCAAAATATAATCAACAACAAAAATATTTACAGGAAAATATTATTTTATTTCAATAAACGCAAAACAACCTATTTCGGGTACCCGGGTACCTGGTTATGAAATTAAAGGAGTTTTGCTGGTTATGAATCGTACGGATATATAGCTTTACAAAAAAATACATGCCTGTCTCCAAACATAACAAACACAATCATTGTATTGTTGAACGAATAAGGTTCTTCAAACGTCAAAAACCATCTACAAACTGAAATGCAATGGTTAATTTATATTTTACATACATATGTATTTTTTAGCTGAAGAATAAATAAAATTTTTAATATATATAAAAGGTCAAATAAACGAACTAAATATAAAAATTTTGGTTACTTTTTTTTTGCTTTTGGTTACTGTTTTTTAAATTAGGTTACAAATTTTTTTTTGGTCGTGGCAACGCTGATGGTAGCATGACTTTTGCATTGCCAAGTAATATTTTTAACAAATATGATTTTTTGAAACACCCTATTTTGTTAGTTAAACAGATGACGATATATAAACAAAAGAAAAAAAAACTGCAGAAAATTGTTGACATTCGATTTTTATTGAAAAAAATTTGTAACAATTTTTAAAAAAAACAATTACAATTCGTTTGTGAGTAATATAAATATGGCATCTTGTATGTCTGAAAAACAATTACAACAAAATAACAATGAAGCAATGAATACAAGTGATGATGATGATGATCTAAAGGATTCAGAAGTAATGGAAGACACAGACAAGACGCCATTTCAACTGGCAGAAGAAAATTTTAATTTTCCGGTATAAATTTTCAATAAAAAAATATTTTTAATTAAAATTTATAAATGGCTGTTATATTTCTATATTATAGAATAGTACCACATGCTGGGTTTGCAATGGTTACTATGGTCCTAATTTTGGAGAGCCGTTGTGCGGCACTTGCCATGCATTCTTATACAATACTGAGCCAGCCGAAGAGCTGGAAACAACTATATCCGATGACGAAGATTCTGGCAATGATGAGCCACCATTTAAAGATAAAACCGAGGAGAATGATGATGATGATGAGCCTGATGATGAAGTAGATGAGGTTGAAGAAGATAGAGATGTCAATGATGAGGACGTAGAAGATGTTGTAGATGATGTGGAGTTGGAAGTGGATAACGATATGATAGAGGTACTTGCTGTCGAAGAGGGCGTAAATTTGGAAAACGATAATGCCGAAAGGCTATTGCCGCCGGCATTGCACCTTGAAAGACCTAGACCTTCTGCACCATGTTCATTGCCACAACTTATGGAACTTTTAAGTGAAGCTCGTGCCAATGCTTCCGAAATGGCAGTTGGCTCTGTACAGGCCATAAGACCTAATAATATATTATCATTGCCAGTCGAGATTATGGTTATAATCTTTTCCAATTTAGATGATATGTCCATGTGGAAGGCAAGTGAAGTATGTAAACAATGGCAAAACATTATTGCTCAAAATACATCCCAACAAATGTGGCGCAAATATTTCAAGGAACGTTGGCCACTCTTCCAAAGTCTGGTTGATGTTCAAGACTGGATGAAACTTTATGGTTCGTTGATGTCTTCTTGTTTTTGCCGTACTTGTCTTTTGCAGATGGCTTTAAAAACCCCACCCCGCGGTAGACAAAATGCCATACGTGCAAATTTTCTTCGCAATGACTTTCGATTGTTGAACAGTTATGCTACTGAAGGCATAGAGGCTATACCCTTGGATAAGCAGAATACATATTGGCAGGCCAGTATTTTAGGGCCACCTGGTAGTCCTTATGAAGGTGGTAAATTTTTTATATTCATTTTCTTTCCAGAGAGGTAAATTTTAGAGAATGAAAACGGTTTATAGTGATTTTAAAAAATTTTTCTAAATTTTTAGATATCCAATGATACCACCGACTGTTCGTTTTTTAACAAAAATTTTGCATCCAAACGTTTCCCGGCATGGTGATGTCGGTATTGATATTTTCCAACATAACTGGTCATTGGCTTTAAATGTATCCAAAGTTTTACTGTCTGTACAAAGTTTATTAACTGATCCTTATACAGAGGTATTTTAGTTTGAAATATTTCCTGAGTTTCGAATAATCTTATTATTGTTTGAGTTATAGGTCTGCATGGAACCTGATTTGGGATATATGTATGAAAACAATCGTACACGCTTTGAGTCGTTGGCAAGATCTTGGACTTGGAAATATGCTATGTTTGAATTAATACCTCCACGTTAATTTCAAAATGGTTTCCATCCTTAAGAAAAACTTTTTGAAATATATTTTGAATTGTCCTTTTTTCTTATTTGTTTTTACACTAATATTGTTTTTATTCCATAAGTTTTATAAAAGTTTATTTTAATTTTTTTAATTTGACAATTTCGAAAACAGATTCTTTTCAAAATGTTTCTTTTAAATAAAAAGAAAAATAATTATACAATAAGTTACTAATATTTTAGTATGTATTATATCTTATACGATTCAATTTTGTATACGTTAAGTTTTTTCTCTTAATTTTAAGCTGTGCCATTTATTTCATTTAGAATTTCATTACATCTTTCGTTTTTTCCAAAATTAATTTTTTCGAATAAAACAATCATATTATAAACATTTACATTAATTAGTATTAAACAAAATAAATTAAAACTAAGTATGTACTTCAACATTTTTGCACAATAACACAATAATATCTCAAATATATTAAATAATTAGAAATATATAAATGGTGTGCATTTTCTAATTTTTGGAAAAAAGGTAAAAAAACAATCAGTTTTGTTTTTTTATGACATTTTTTGAGTGTGACCGAAACTGTGGTTTCATGCGAAAACAGGACCGATGCCAAGAATAATTTTTTGATTTTGTGCAAAACAACCAGAAACTTGTAATGTTCTATAAAGCTCCGAATAATTTTAATTAACTTAATTCCTACTTCCTTCCTACAGATCAGTTAAGTTCCTAACAGCTTTCCTTTTACATTGTGGATACAATTTGTTATTGTCACTATAGTTGCTCTAAAGAGGCAACGTAGCTACATTTTCGGTATCATTAGCCGATAATACCAGCCATGTCACAGAATTTAATTTTGTTCGGAAATGGAAATAATTTTTTACTTTGCTTCTATAGAAAAAGTAAAACGAAAGATTTTCTTCGGAATGAAACCACTTTTAATTTGTTATGTGGAATTGTAATTTTAAGCATTTCTAGGTTTCATGCCGAAAAAATTGTTATACTTTTTCTATAGAAGTAAAATACGTGATTAATTAGACTTTCAAACGGAATTAAATTCTGTGACATGGCTGTACATTTAAAAATTTTTCAATATTTCCTTAAACTCCTATTTGATTAAATTTAAATGAATAAATTAATAATTAATACAATCTGGAAACACCCGGCTCCACGGATTACGCGGGGACTAGGGTTGATTTTGGGCGTATGCCGGAGGTAATAACGCCACCTAGGGAGAGCTGGTCAGATATTTACTGATGGCTTGAAAATGAGGGGTACAGGGGCGGGGGTCTACATTGAGGATCTTGACATCAGAAGATCATATAGGCTTCCCGACGACTGTAGTGTTTTTCAGGCTGAGGTTCTAGAGATCTTGAAGGCCGTGGAACAGATAAGATACAACATCGACAAAGGGCTGGAGGTCACTATATATGTGGACAGCCAAGCGGTCGATGATTGTAGGAGGGCTCTAGGAGAAATCTCAGGCGAATACGTGCTGAGAATTTGCTGGGTACCAGGTCATTCCAATATCAGAGGAACTGGAGATGATCGAGCACATTCTGTGCCATTGTCCCAGGTTGCAAGTTAGCAGGTTGAGGTGGCTAGGCAGTAGATTCATAAGCGAATTAGTGTATGTCTCGGGTTCTAGGCTCGGGGATCTCAAAGGATTTGTAATGAATATGGCCTGGCTGCGCAATAGGGGAAGGGGCTTTGTGAGGGCTTAGGCGTTTCGCTCTTGAACGTACTAAGTGTCTCATATCATTTCCGCAAGGCATCACAATGGACCGTATTGGTCTCTGGGTGATGGTGTGGGGACAACCTCACACCGGCCTTCTAACCTAACCTAACCTAATATAAGTTTGGCGCTTAATTCTATAAATTTGACTGAGATAACAATTTTGGAATTATTTTGAAAAAAGTAGACTTAGCAGCTTTGGATACCACAATAATCTCTGTTAAAATTTTGCCTTGCTGTTTTTTCCCTACACCAAACGATCGTTCGATAATAATTCATAGCTCCTATACATAAAAGGCCCATTTCCGGATATTGGTACAAATGTTGGTACAAAGTTATGGGTCGATTACGGATGGCAACCGAACCGCAGTGGAGTTGACAGTTGCCAAAAACATATTACAGATGGCAACTGACAACTGTAAGCTGTTAACTTCAGTTGCCGAACATGGCAACCGAAAATTTGTAGTTGCTTTGATTTTTATTTAAAGTGGTAAATTTTAAATGTTAGTTATTTTGTTGTTAAACTACTTCTATTTTTAACTATTTTGTTTTCTATTCGAAAATTTGAAAACATATTAAACGCGAAAGTTGACTTGCGTGTCAGTTGCGTTGTCTATTGGCAACCCAACTCCAGTTTTGTTGCTATACATAATCGACCCATTAAATTCATAACAAATAAGTTTCAAGAACCATCAGAAATAAAAAGTGATCTCATTCCGGCAAAAGCACTCGTTAAATTCTGCAATGACAAAAAATAGTTCCTGTAAGAGTGCCTTACCTGTCCAACTACGAAAAAGTCGTTATGCCGAACTCCGAAATAGGTGAATGTGCTTCAGAGGTGGCAATCAATTGTGAGGAAAAGGCGGAACCTGCAAATAACATGCCAGGATTTATGCTGGCATGCGGATCAGCTGTTCACTACTCCACCTCTCGAACGCATGCAAAGGACGTCTTTCAAACTAAACTCAAGTTGCCTTGTGATTTGGAGTGTAGTGTTGGGCGTTTATCAGCTGATAAGGGCAGTGAAGGCGATTCCCAAGAGCAGAATTACGTTCTATGAGTACGTACGGAGAATAATAAAAATTATGTGCGACAGGTTCAGAGGCAGACATGAAGGATTTAACTATTATTAGTAGTACTGTGTGGCCCACAAGGAGGAAGGATTTGTCTCTCAAACTACAATCTCACTGGGATAGTGATTAAGGAATCTAACAACGTGTCATCATTGTCAGGCGTCCTCAAACTGTAATTTAAGTGTGTTCTTAAACCGTAAAAGTGTAGTAAAATACAAATTGTTCATTTTAAATTGTTTTTCTGTACATTTAAAAATGGAATTTACAATGGAAAGACAAACATCAATTGAGACTCGGCAAATCATAATAGACTTACATAGAAACTCTGTATATACATAAATAAACAAACAAGCATTGATAAAATTTTTGAAAAAAGTAGAAGAAAATTACAGAATTAAATTAAAGTGTGCATTAGGACATAAGCAGATAAAATGGTTTCAATTGCTCTTTTTTGTTCCATGGCATATTTAAAATTTTTAAACACACAAAGCTGCAAAACGAATTTGACAATGCCACACAACAATCTGACAACCGTGTGAACTGATAATTTCTGTTGACAGATAAATTCATTGTGTAACAATTGTGTGCAAATGAAATTGTTAGTTTTCTTACAGTCGTCTAAACTGACAATTTACCTTTTGCTAACAATTTTTCATTGCTAACACATTGCTAGATATGACAACGTTGTAATATCTGACGATCGCGGACACATTGCTTAAGTATAGTAAATGAAGTAAGTGCAAGCGTGTAAACGATTAGAAGATCTTTTCATCAAAATGGCCTACATTATAGAGTGCTCTTAACAAGCCCTTTATATCAGAGAACAACCAAACCAAACGTTTGAATTTCGCAAAAAAGGAGACTCCAATATTTTGGAATATTATACTATTCACTGATGAAAGTAAGTTTGAGATATTTGGAGTCAAAAACCCCCAAAAATATGGCAAACCAAGAACGAAGCCTTAAGTAATAAATACTCGTATGTTATCAAGACGGTAAAACATGGCGGCGACTCAGTAATGTTTTGGTGTTGTATGGTGGCATCAGGGGTCGATAATCTTACAGAACAGAAATTAAACATATTTATTTATTTTATTCGATTATTCTTCATATAATTATTCGAATTATTCGTTATTCGAAAACGGTCCTTTTGAAATTCTTCGTATAATTATTTGTAAGAAATTGTTCGATTATTCGAACAATCATTATTCGAATGGATAGTGTATGTTCACAGATGTCATGCTACTAAATTTTATCATAATCGGTCCATTCCATTTCTCTAACATACTCAGTTTAAGGTATTGTATGATCGGGCTTGATCTACTATACTTTCTTACTTGCTTTAATATAATATTCAATTATCAATATAATATTGAATTGTTGCTTTTGAAATTGCTGTTTTCATTTCATTTTGGATCACGTGTGTTAAATTTCATGTTTTTAGGTACATTTATGAGAAAAGTATTGTTATAAGCGAGGAAAAGTATATTTACGATCATATAACACAGATCTAGTTACTCGGAAAAGAGTGGGAAAATTTTACATAGACCGTTCCATCGGTTTTGCCACCTATATGGCACTAGCACAAATACAATTTCAGAAATTTCAGTTTTTCAACATAAATTTAATTTAATTTCATTTAAAATTTTTTTATTTTTGTTTTAATGAAGGTATAGAAGATAGACATTTTCTCATTGATTTTTTTTTAATTAAGTTAGGCATTTTTTATATATTAAGCCATCGATATACAATAATGTTATATTAAAAATTTTCCATAGAAATATTTGAGATAAAATGTATATTCAATTAAAAATTATCCGAATCCATTCAACTATCCTGACAAAAATTAACAATATAACACAAACGAATTATTTATAAGTATTTTTGAAAAATTAATGCATACTTTAAACTGACAAAATCGTTTTGTTTTGACCAAATTTTCTAGCATCTAAAAACCAAAAACTGAAAATTTAAACAGAATCGTATAACGTTTAATGGTGCAAATTTTACGTATTAAAACAAATACGAGTGTTATATTCGGCTGTGCCGTATCTTATATTCCCACCACCAATATGTAAATTCCACCATGAAAGCAAAATCTGTAGAGTGATGTATAAAGTTGTTCCTTATATGGCAGAAATGGCTATTAATTAACCGATCTTTATAAAATTCGGTATGGCGTTTCAATACATATCAGAATTATTTATGTCAAATTTCAACTTTATACCGATGTTTATATGAGATTTATGCGTATTTTAGCGATTTTCGGAAGAACTCCTTATATGAGAGCTACTACCAATTATGGGCCAATCATCATAAAATTTGGTACATATATATACATATATACCTGTCGAATTTCAACTTGATGGTAATGTTTATAAGATATTAATGCGCATTTAAGAGATTTTGGGAAGTGAACTTTATATGGGTGCTATCGTCAAATATGGACCTATCGTCATGCAATTTATTACGATTATTTTCATATATATATAAGAGATTTGTGCTTATTTAGGTGATATTTAAAGAAAATAGCAAAATAAAAAATATCCGAAAAATATGGTCTATAACTCGGATCCTACTGAATCGATTTCGCCCATTTTCTCTTTGGAAAATTTCAATGCTCAATGTAGATCTTCTTAGAATCTCATAAGAAAAAATTTCCTGATATCGTTAAGCTATTATACTTAACAGAAAAAATAATAATAACACATAAAATAAAACAATTAATTTGCCACCTGTTGTACACCATCTCGCCTACGTTTTGAGATACGACAGATCGAAAAGTCTATTGTTAATTTAAACTCTAAGAACCTGGCATTGACAATATAAGTAACAATATGCTTATGGTGCTACCCCAGATAGCAATTCAAATAATACTTCTTATTTTTAACGTTATATGGTACCTTGAATATTATAGATATGTATGTATATTATAGAAAATTATGCTCTTCTATTTTTTTTCAGGAAATTAATATGCATATATATAATTGCGTTACCTTCTTTGAAAAGGGGATATATTGAAGAAATAAAGGTGGTGAAAGTAGAAGAAAGTTTTATATCACAACTCTGCAATTGCGCATTATGTTTGTTTTAGTGCAGCATTGCAGCGCCTCTGGTGGTGAGTAGGCACATTATTTTTAAAGCTTGATTTTATAGCCTTGATTTAATTATTTTCATTTTGGTGGCGTTTGAATGCTATACCACCGAAGGAGGGCGCTGTGATAAATATTAGTTATGATGGATAGAAGAAAACTAATAATTATCAGATACTGATGTTGTTTGAGTGGCAGCGGCTGGGAATCGAATCCGGGCTACAAATACCAACTCATGCTTAATGATCAAATGCGCTAACCAATTAAGCTACAGCTATCAATAATCAAGCAAAGTAAATATATGGCCTTACATGGACATGCCATTTACATAGATGCAAAGTTGACTCAAATGAAATTTAAATTAATCCAAATTAATTGGCTCATTGGCAGAAACTCTAAGCTTAGTATTGATTGTAAACTCCTTCTTTGTAACTAGGTCATAAAACCTATATGGTGTTATGGTATACGTCAATGGGGAATGACCTCAGCTTCAAATGTAGACAGAAGTCGAAGACGCCAAAACAAATTGCTACTAATGGTCACAATTGCCTCCTGGTATATAAAAATTCAAAAGATCTAAACGTTCCTTTGGTAAAAACTGAGACTAAACGCAATGTTTTTAATTTTTATTATATTTTATTTTTTTCCAATATTTCGACCAACTTTGTTGATCATCTTCAGGGAAGAAATATAATTTAATATATTTTGGAAACAAATAAAATATAATAAAAATTAAAATCGAACAAGAGTTTTTATATTTTTAATAAAAGAGACCTCAAGCCGAATTAATAAAATAAAAAGATCTTTAACAATATAAAAGGGGTACATAGCACATAAAAAACAATCATTAATTTATTTTTTAAACGCATCTACTGTCAATACATATACATATGTAGATTAATCTTGCCACAGTGGTGTATGAATAATATTATTTTAAATATCCATATACTAATTTATTTAAACAGTACTGTTATTTATAAACACCTGCTGCTAAAAAGCTTAAAAAGCTTTAATTCTCACAAAAGTTTTTGCTAATTTTAATTTTATACTCTCAAACTCTTACGCTCATTCTCAGCTCAGCAAACAGCTGCTAGAAAAATGTGTAAAAGAAAATTCTCTCTCCTGGAAAAAACCATGATACCACACAATGAAAACTAGCCTGCACACAGGTAGATATTGTGGAAATCACAATCAGCATATCAGTACGAATTTGAAATTACACTAAATAACGTCGTCGTGTAAAATTGCAAACAAACGAAATGTTATAAAGTGAATAGAGAAAAAAATGATTTAATAAAAAAGAAAAAATAAATTAAAACACACACAAAATTACACATAATTTATATTTTTATAAATATCATAAATGAAATCAAAAGCAAATAAATAATAGCAAATTAAGAGAAAAATGTTAAATGTAATAAATTTGTATGTAAAAATTAAACCATGCTAATACTTATCTGATGAAGTTTTAATACACACACACCAAAAAAAGAAATAAGAATAAGTTAAAAAGAAAGAAAAGGCAAAGGTGCAATCTAAAGCTTTAAATAATTCACCACTAATTTATGATTTTTGCGTGCAAATATATGTATGGTTCTGTGTGTAAGTGTAGAGTGCAAGTGAATGAGCATGTGTCGGTGTCAAATATCAAACGTATGGAAATACGGTTTTCAATAAATAAAATTTTAAAAATAAATTATAAATTTTAAAAAGTTGAAAAAAGTTTAGTAAACCTTACAATATTTGTAAAAGTATTAAGTAGTGTGTTGCTTTTTTTTTTAAAGAAAATTTGTTTTTAATACATTGTTGCAAATTAGTGAAAACTTCAATTAAATTAAATTTAATTCAACTGTAACTGTAACCTTAGCATTTCAACATAATTTATTCAACAGTTTTTTATTGTTGTTGTTGTTCTCATTCTTCATTAATTTTCAACTTGATTACTGGCAAAAGGTATGTTTTACATCTGTATGCTCTTGCTCTCATTTCATTTAACACTCTCTTATTGGTTTGTAAAATCTCCGTTTTTTATGTTCGTTTTTTTCCAATTTGCTGAACATAAACTTTTGTAAGCTTCGGCTAAAAGTTTTCCTTTTGCACAAAAACAGAACTTACCTCTATTTGAGAGTTTGTTTTTATAATTGTTGTTGTTGGTGTATTACTCCCAAAAACAAACATACACAATGCTTGTAAAAAACAAAGATTGTGCTTGTTTTTAACAAGGACTTTGTTTTGTTTTGCTTTTGTTGGTGTTGTTTTTGTAGTAAATATTTCTTATTGTTGTATCTCAACAAGATACAGTGGGGATTTAATACTTAAAAGCTGAATGTATTTAAAACAAAAGAGAATCCATGCCTTGCTTACGACCACGTTTTTTTTTTCTTTAAATATAAAAAAGAGTATTCAACTTGAAACAAGTATATTAGAAATGGTTTTAATTATTATCATAATTTTTTGTTTATTTGTAATTAATATTAAATATTTTTGAACTAAAAGTAGTGACCTTTAACATTTTGATATAAAAAAAAATATATGTACATACTAAAGGCCTGCGCAAATGTATTTGAATACTAAACACTATTTGATTTCTAAATAAATTTCAAACATATTCAGTGTGCGACTGCAACAACAAATATTATGTTGTACTGTTCGGTGCTCATTCACAGAACAGTGAAAATAAAATAATTTCAAATACTCCAAGACATTGATAAAATACCCGTATCGTTTATGCGCGTTTGGTTTATTGCTAAACGTTTCTATATAAATGATTTTATTTAAATATAATTCTATTGAAATATTAATTACAAATGCATTTATTTAAGTTTTTAATTTTAAAGAGTTCTTAATTAATTATTATTAACTATATTTTTGAATAATTGTTTAAAATTCAATAAATTGTAAATATGTATGAACATAATTAATGTTGTAATGTTTCCATTTTTGAAGATTATCGTTGCTGGGACTAAAGCAAAAATAATATTTATCTAAGTATGTATTTATTTTCATAAATTTTATATGTATGTATATTATTGGGTATTTTTTAAATTGTAAATTTTGTAAAATAAGGAAAGTGGGTAGCATAAAAATAAAAGATAATAGTTTGGAAGCTTTTGTCTTTTTTTCATTTACTGTTCTTTTGGCTCTAATTCATTAATTATTTGTTTTAATAAATCCTTAGAAAATAGCTCGAAAAAACACAAATCCTCAAAGCTTCTGAGCTTTTATGATGGAGACATTCCTGAACTCAGAATAATTTTCTTTTGAATTTATTTTTTAAAAATCAACGTTGTTTTTACATGATATCATTTAAATTTATATCACACAAATTACAAAAATTATATTTATTGCCAAACCTCATATGTTTTTCTTAACACGTGCGTCAAACATATCACAAAATACCAGGAGAATAGTTATAGTCCTGAAAAACATACACATTATCAGTTTAAAAATATTTTTTTTTTGAATTTTAAAAATTACCAGTTTATGAAAACCTATCTGTTTTTTAAACATTAAACATAACCTCTTTTTTAAAACATAAACCAAATTAATATTACCAATAAAATATTTTAATACTGAACTTAAAAATATTTGAGAGGTAAATTTACCTCTAAAATAAAGGGGTAAAATAAATTACCAATTTATTTTACCCCTTCATTGTAGAAATTATAGGAATTAAAATTATATTTCAATGCCTTTATTCACTTTATATCTCATATATTTGGCCCAATCATGAATAAAAATTCCGCGGGAGTTTCTTTCCTATTTATTTTTGTTAACATTGAATTTGAATAGGAAAAAGCGAGAAAACTTTGCGGAATTTTTAATTATGATTGGGTTGATTAATTTTTATTTAGCGAACGCAAAAACACAAACTCAAAACAAATAGTTTTTCGAAGAAGAAACAAATACAAAAATTCCTTGAATACGTTTGTATCTCTTCTCTTCATATACCCGTGCATACATAAAGTGTTTCATGATATTACGTACAGTATTACATACAGTGTTTGAATACACTTCAATAAAGACTTTAACAAATTCATAATAGTTTTAATTGTGCGTTCAAGTGTATTTGTGCAGGCCTCTAGTACATGGGTCAATTTCAAAAAAAACTTACACAACGTGTTTTGTTTTGCTTATTTTTAAAGTTTTTTCAATTCGCCTATAAGAGTGGCCAATTTATGTAGAAATTGATGAAGAATCCGGCGGTACTTTTAGGCTCTCAAAAAAATCAATATTTTTGGATTTTTTTTTAGGTTTTCTATGATTTCTATCTTGAGCGACACACACCAAATATGTATAAAGAATCGCTAAAAATGCAAAAATATTTGAAATTCAAGCTTATTACGATGTTCTTTTGTTTCTCAAGATTGACTTTTGCGAAAATCATCTTTTCGATTATGAACAAAAAAGCACGATTCAACTTGATTTTTAATTTTTTTTTAAAGGGACTAGTTATTTTAAAATTTTAAGATGAAAAGATGTAAATTTTTGTTTAAAAAAGACTTGAACTTAGAGGTTACTTGTAAAGTAATAGGCTTGTAACAATGTATTTAAAAAAACTGCAATTATAAGCGTTTTAAGGGAAAAAATCTAAGTGTGCCGCTCAAGATATTTTGTGACGATCAAGAGATTTTATTGCATGTAAACAAGAAATAATGCCAAATCTAAAGTTTAACGAAAAAAGTTTATTCTTTTATAAAAAGAAAATAAAAAAACACAAATTTTTATACAAAACTATACATGTTTATTCTTTGATGTCTTTAACTAAAATGGGAAAAGGAAGTAATTCTTGAAGAAACTTATACTTAAATATTTGACACAAAACAATAACTTAACTTAATAAATTTATAAATTTTCATTCGAATTCTTATTCTGAATCTGTATAAACTTCATGAAATGATAAGCGGCTTTGTTTTTTTCATTTTCATTCATTTTTACCACTTTCGAATTAAGTTTGTGGCAAAAACAGAATCAGTCAGTAACAATAAAAATTAAACTCAAATATACCACGATTAAACCTTTCTTTCTTCTTTCTTTTATATTCGTCATTACGCGCTTTATCGAGCTTTAGTTTCTCTCGATGTCTTCTTGCTCTTTCAGCCGCCATTAATTTTGTTGTTTAACTCATGAAAATTAAAAAATAAAATCAAAATTAAGCATTTTAAGCTATGAAGCAATATATTTCAAAAGTGATGCTCATGAAATATTTGCCTATTTTGGTTTTTTTTCGTAGGCAATTTATTTCTCAAATTCACAAATTATAAAAAACTGAGTTGAAATCATGTAAGCAATGATTGTCAACTTCAATTTTTTACATTTAATATATTCACTTTTAAAAAAATTAGCGTGACGCTCAAGAAATTTTAACGCGCCTTTACCATGGTGTTCACAAAAACTACGCAAATGCACACTTTTTTTAATAATTTTTTTTCGCTTTTGTAATAATTAAAGTTTGTACTTTCCTTACGTTATTTACTTTATTTAAACATGAAATTGAAAACTAGTAATATTACTTGATTTATAAAAAAGTGACGCTCAATGCAAATTGTGGGGACAACCTTTCTTTGCAACGCTAAATTCGCACTAAATAAATTTTGACGACTATAACAAATCAAAACACAAGAAAGAAACACAATAATTCGAATACTTTTATTAAATGTTGCATATTTACGTTTTTCTTGATTTTATTTTATTTTGTTTACTAAAAATTCTAACGGGGGACATATGCTTTTGTATGGAAGCAGTCAGAGGGAGAAACAAAACACCATTTTGAATAAACAAAATAACAAACATACAAATTTGAGAATTACGGTTTTTTGTTACATATTCCTCGCTGATCACTCTCATATTTCTGTTTTTTTTTGTTTTTGTTTTTTTTTACCTAAAATAGTAGTGTAAAGTGCGGGGACACAAAAATTGCGTTTTTTTTTTAAATTGATCCACATACATACTATTTACACCCAATAACAATTAAAACATAATTTCAAGTTAGAACTAACTATAGGTCTTAATTTTAATAATTCTTAGTTCAAAATTTGATTAAAACAAATTTGGTGCTTTAATTCTACTTCTAGAATGTGAAAAATGTTAATAAAAACACTTATAGTAATTCGAACATTATGTTAAATTTGAATGTTAATGCGAGTTAATATAATGTATTGTACAGTATTATAGTTATGGGCAGTTCGTATAAATCATCATTTAATTTTAATTTTCTTCCTAATTGTAAAGACTTCATTAATTTTAAAATCGTAACTATTATAGAAGCGAACGTTTATTATTCGGCATTAAATACAAATCGAAGATTATTTATTTAATAAAATATAGACATTTTTATTTTTGCACAGAGAAAATGCAAACTAAATGAATGAATGCTCTTGTTCATACTGACATTGTTTCAAAATATTATTTATATTATATGGTATACAATTCATATTATTTATAAAATAATATATTTTACTACACGTACAAACGAATTTATTCATATTTTAAATTTAATGTACTTCCTAAATTTTTGTATTTCTTAGGCATAACTAAAATATTTTAAGTGATTTACAATTGAAAGTAAGATTGAAAAACTTGTTAAAATGCATTAATTTTGAAAATGTTTTTTAGGTTGTAATGAATAATTTTTAAAAAATCTTTCATAACCTTTTAAAATTGTTTCGAACATTTTAAACAAATTTAATGATAATATTCCTTAATTTGTTGTTTACATAAATGTAAAACATTTAATTGCTTTATTTCACTTGCATCCCATTGAAAATTGAATTTTTATAAAATTTTTAAAAATTAATATCAATCATAAGCACCTATATAAATTTTACAAATTTTAAATTTTCTTAAACCAAATGGAGATTTTAATTTTTTTTATAATTTTGAATAAAGCAATTTTTAGTTATTTGCTTTTCTTCTTTTTTTTAACATTTGGAATTGGCGTTTTTTCTGGCAAAAATGTTACACTTTTTTCCTTTTTTATATGGGAAATGGGTAAAAAGTGTAACATATATGTAACATTTTTGCCAGAAAAGAAAACGCCATAAGTGAGTTAGAGTGTGAAAAGTTAAGAGTTTTAGAGAAAACGCAATGAAAATAAATAGACTTTAATTTACTGCGAGTTTCTGCTAGGATATAAGTTGTCAAAACTTTATATAAAAAAACACAAGCTCGTGTTTTTACACTAAAAATGTCTAAAATTTGCAAGTAAAATATTATAATATATAAATATAACTTAATTTGAAAAGCAATGCAGAAAAAATAAATCTGTATAAATATCGATTAAAAATATAGAATCGTTTAAAACTATTCATTTAAATATTAAATGGTTTACGCAATATAAAAGTTAATGAATAATTTTTAACCTAAAATTGATACTTATTTATTAATATTTAAGAAAACTTAAAAGAGGAAGTTAAAATTTATTTTCTATTATGAAAATTCGCGTTTTTGCTTTGTTGGATGATTGTAACTGTTGCATATATATGTATTTCAAATCGCAGAAATTGTTTATTGATAAGAACTAAAGTATCAATCCGTTTTAAATTTCTTTTGTCAATAGCCCGATATTGTTCAATTGGCTGTCAATTGTGGTGATATATTTTATATTACGTCAACATAAGATCTTCGATACCAATCAATTGAATATTGCCAGGGAGCTAAATCCGGCCGACATTTAATATAAATATTCGAAGTAATAGTTTGAAGGGTGACAAAAGGGTAATTCAGACCACAACTGACAAGTGCTTGCATAACCACTGCCCTTTCATCAAATTTATAAGTTTCTGTATGATCTTGGTAGCTGTTTGATGTAAATTTTTAAGTATATACTCGTAAATATATATTGCATATATGTATTTTGATATAAGTCGCTTGTATTTTTCACCACTAGTATTCCACAGTGGCGAGGATGTATATACATGTGTGTGAGTGTTTATACGTGTGATTTCAACATAACACAGCCAAATGAACATTCACACACACTTACTCACCATCACTTAAGCATACTGCAAAGTGTGTAGGTGTTATGTTATTTCTATTGCGAGTATTATTGAAATTTTTGTTCATTTGTTGCATTTAACTACAATATTTCTACAATACTTGTTTCATTATTCAAAGTAGTTTGCCTTTTTATACCCTGCACCACCATAAGTGGTGAATGAGGGTATATATAAAATTGTCATTCTGTGTGAATAATGAGAAATATTCATCTGAGACCCAACAAAGTATATATATTCTTGAACCTTATGGAATTCTAAGTCGATTGAGATATGCCCGTCTGTCTGTCTGTGTAAAATACTCTTACGTCCAAAAGACACAACAAAAGCAACAGAGTTTATAAAAACCCGTTTATAAATCTCCTAAGTAGTTTGGTATTGAAAATCAGCAACATCGGTATAGTAGAACGATAGTTATGGACCAAAATGTGAGAAAACCTCCATAAAAATTTGATATTTTTAAACATGTTTCTTACAATTTTTTTAAATATATTGCCATGTAATTTTGTACACGTTTTTTTTTATGATAAAAGAATAAAGCGTGAGAAGCATAGCAATAATTGTTCCATGAGGTCTCATAGCCCCCATAAAAATATCTTCCCGAAGTATGGCTTAATGATAAATAAATGCCTGTAAAATCTAAATATAAATACAAAATTCGGTAAAAATAAGTGTCATGTAGAAAGAAATCGCAAAACGAAACTTTGTTTTGTTCGGTCCATGTTTGAACATAGACCCCATATAAGGTCCACATCTAAAACTCACTTAAATATGTATAAATCTGGTACAAATTAACTGTTAAAACAGGTTAAAATTCGACACAAATAATTCTTATAGATATATAAATTGTTGTACTAAATTTTATGATGGTGGGTCCATAATTGGTCATTGCTGCTATATTAGGATCACATCCGAAAAAGTAATTTATCTTTATATTTATCTTATAAATACCGGTATCGACTCAAAATTTTACACAGATCATTTACATATACACAAAAATCATACTACAGAAATTTGTGAATTTCGGTCCATATTTGACCATATTCACCACATGAAGCGCCCTTCCGAAAATCACTATTATAATAATGCTCACATATACGTACCACCTCCGAAAAACAAGTTAACCCTCACTAATGTCAAATAAATATCGATATAGAATCACAATTTTATACAAATTAGAAATTGTAATACAGAAATCATACTAATATCGGTTATATGGCAATTATGCTATTGAATTTTGTAGCTGTCAATCAATAAATTAAGTCTCCTTCCGAGTACAACAACAAACCATACAACTCTTCTAAATAACCTTATTGAGATGAATTTCAACCAATTCATAATATTGGATACGGGATTTAGAAGCTTGAATTCCATAATTGGTCCGTTTCTACTATGCCACCCATATACATATCTCTTGTAAATAAAGTTATTGAGATCAAATAAAATATGTTAAATTCGTAAAATTGTGTTTCAAATAATTCAAATAATGCTAAGCTATTTGTTTAAAAAAAAAACACTAAATAAGGATATTCTAGTCCTATAATCAGTGTAGTTTTTGTATTTCTCATTATATTTAGGTGGAGGGTATTTAAGATTTGACACAGCCGAATATTGTACTCTAACTTGTTTATATTTTTTTGTATTTATTATAATATGATGATTAAATAAAAAGAAACAAGTTGAATATAAAATTGATTTTAATAATAAAATGTGAAATAAAATGAAACGAAGATTTTTATCGTGGTTAATTTACATAGAAAGCTGCCGAGGGTAGAAATAGATACATATCTAAATTAAGTTTTATTTTTAGTTATTTTTGTTTTCGTTTTTAAATAAATAACAATTTATTTGTTTGATTATTCAAATCACGCTGTTGTATTCTTTATTAGAATTCTTTATTAGAAATAATAAAATTGTATTTATGTAATTATATACATACTCGTATGTATATATATTTATAATGGATGTTGTTTTCGTATCTGTGGTTGGCTGTAGTAAATAACTGCCAACAAAGTATTTGTCTTAATAATATTTGTTTACAAAATTGTTCATCCCTCTACAGTCACATTACGAAAAAAAACTCATGGTATTTTTTACGGTTTATTGCTCTAAAAACCACTATAAACAAAATTATATTAAGTGTAACGTCTTTATTTTTTAGAGTTTTTATTTGCAGTGTAATAAAATTGTACACAATGTATCGTTATGTGGTTTTTAATTTTTAATTCTATCGAATGTTAAAATGTTCTTTTAGGGACATAATGTGATTACAATGTTTTATGAACATTTTTTAAATATGCTGGAATTTTTTTTTTTAGAATTTAATGAACATTTTCTTATTTATTTTCCATTAGGTTTAAAGTGTTTTAAATATAATTAAAACCAAAATGATAAAACTCATACATTTTCTTTACATCTAAATTCCATGTAAATTATCTGGGAATTAAAACTTTATATTTCATATTTTAATTAAATATAAATTTCATCGTTGCTTTTTAAAAAACAAAAAAAGTATAGTGGATAAAGCCCGACTATATAATACCCTGCAACCAGTATATGTGAAAATTTTTAGAAATGGGCTGTAGGAGTTATGACATATTATGGACCGATCATCCAAAAATGTCGTGGCACGACTTTTGTGCATATAAATATTCTTTTTGTTAAATATTATCTCGATATAAACACTAATAAAAGATTTATATTATTAAATTAAATGAGGTGTCATGATTGCTGTATATGTATCTTTAAGAGACATATTTGTGTTAAACATTTTTAAGAGAATTATGGTTGTTAAAGTGATTTTCGGTAGTGGGACTTATATGGGAGCTATGGTCAATTATGGACCAATCTGTACATAAAGCAAATATTTATGACCGATGATCTCCTATTTCGGGAAGACATTTGTATGACGGCTTTGTGAAATAATGGATCGATTTCAACCATATTCAATCTCGAACATTTTTTAGCTCGAACAAAATACGCCTACTAAGTTTAATGCAATACCTTCAAAATTGCAACCTGTACTTTGCGTACAAGCTTTACATGGACTGTCAGCCAGCCAGATGGACGGACATCGTTAAATCGACTCAGGAAGCGATTATGAGTCGATATACTTTAAGGTGCCGTTACAAACATCAGCACAAATTCAATATACCCTCAATATACTATGTTATTGTAGGGTATAATGAGATCTTAAAAGTTGTTAATGCAAAAAATAAATTTTTAACGATAACTCTTACTATTGTGGATGTTTTCAACAAAGTTCTCAAATCACTCACTTGAAGATATAATTTTTAGAAAGCAAGCAAGCAAGTGAGCATTTTACATTCAAATGCTCAACAAAACATAAGAGTCATAAATTTAAATTTAATTCGTAACCCTTCGACCTGATAAATCATCAATTTGTTCACTTAGCGAACAATTTCTTGTTGATGTCGATGTTATGTTCCTGTTATATTGACGTTTTTAGAACATTTGTTTGTTTTAAAAAATTAAAGAAATACACAAATTTAATGTTAATGTTTTTTATGTGGGGAAAACGTATTGATGTTTAAATTCACAATGTTCCTTGTAATGTTCAAAAATGATGGTAAGAAAATTACATTTGATGGCGGATAAATATTCTAACAAAGTTGTTTAAACAAGAATGTAATACGGCTTTTCTATAGTCATTTATGTATCATAAAGTCGTATTCCAGGAAGACATTTGTATAGGGGCTATGAGAAATTGTGGACCCATTCCTACCATTTTCAGCAGGACTCGTCCTTCTGTGTGAAAAAGAAAGTGTGCAAATATATTTGAAGAAAACATCAAAAAATATCTGAAAAATGTCTTTGATCTATAAATCAGATCCTACTGTACCGATTTTGCAAACATTTCGGCGAATCAAAGAATGTTTGGTAAAAATTTAATTTCTTTTTTCGAAGCTCTATCGTGCCGACAACAGACGGACATGGCTAAATCGTCCTAGAACCTTATAAGGACCCAGAATATATAGACTTTTTGGTTCTACGACCATTATTTCGATGTGTTACAAAGGGAATGACAAACGCAATATACCCCCCTTTTTGGTGGTGGGTATAAAAAGTACTTCTAAAGCATACCGATTGCTCATCGAATCTTATGGTGAATGTGTTCCATGGATTTCAATGGCGAAAGCAGTTTCAAAACCAAGAATTGAAGGCATGAATCTATGACGTTTATTGTCAAATGAAGATTATGCCAAAATAATTAGGGATTTCAAAACATTTATGAGCAGCAGAATTCATTAAAAAGCAGCGAAATTTTTTATCATATGAATTGAAGTCGAGATACCTTGAAAAACGATTTTACATGTCCAAAAAGTTGCTTAAACGCTTAAAAAGGAAATAATTTGTGTACCGAATCATTATGTGCTATGAAAAATGTATCCATTACGATAACAAGAAGCGTAAGAGATTGTAGTTGAAGCCCAGGCGACTAGAGGAATCGACATAAAAGACAAACATCCATGGGTCCTATCTGCTAAAAACTTTTTAGAACATTACAGCAAATGCAACTGATTCGTTTGAAGTGAGCATTGGCCTAAAAATGCTAAGAAATGCTGTGCACAAGAGTTGTTCCACCAAGACAAATTAATATGCGAACAAAAAATTGTTTGCTAAGTGAATAATTGATGTTTTGTCAAGACCAGGGTCATACAAAAGAACATGAATAAATTTGTGTTGGTCAGAATTACCACCAACGTTGTGTTATTGTATGTACAAAACAATGGCTTGCCAAGACGCGGAGTACTGCAGAAGGTATACAAATTTCATATTATCTAAAGCCAGCTTTAACGAGTAACTTTTTACTGCAGCAATTTTGTACATTAAATAATTTTTCAAAATATTCTTTAAATTTATTCCACAATAACTTTTTCTATTGGATTAGCTGGTGTAAATTTATAAATTTGACTAATTTGTTAATACGTATGTATGTACATATAATAATTTTTTGTGTATTTCAATAAAATTTATTTAACCTCGCTTTAATTATACACTTAAACATTGAACATACACATATAGTTTTTGTATATATTGTTAAACATTTTTTGGTTTAATTATTTCACTATATGTTGCATTATTAATTTGCATATTTAAATTTTTCATTAATTAAATTAAAAAAAAAATTGTTGTATAAACATACATACATAAATATAAATTAAATATGATTTAAATGTCATGTTTATATTGCTGTTTATTTGGTTTCATTTTTAAATGCTGACAATATGTATGTACATATGTACATATGTATAAGCAGTTTTATTCGTTACACTTAATAATGTGTGTTTAGGGGAAAATTGCTAATATTCTGTTCTTTTATTTCTATTTAAAAAAAATAATTAATATTTATATAAAAGTTTCCCTTTACTTGATGATTGTTGATCTCTTTAAGATAACATTATCAAGTCAAGCAATGTGTCGATTCAAGTCCAACTAATGATTTTTTAGCTATTATCTTTTTGGCAACACTGGTTTAAACGGCTGACGCACGTTTCGTGTTTTGTTTCACTGTCAAACATCTTCAGTTTGGTCCATAATTTAACCATGAATCGTCTTACAAACGAACAACGCTTGCAAATTATTGGATTTTATTATCAAAATGCGTGCTCTGTTAAGAAAGTTCAATTGTGTTCATCGACGATGCTCATTTTTGGCTCAATGGGTACGTAAATAAGCAGAATTTTCGATTTTGGAGTGAATATCAGAATTGCAAGAGCTACCAATGCATCCAGAAAAAGTCACAGTTTGGTGCGGTTTATGGGCTCGTGTCATCATTGGACCGTACTTCTTCAAAGATGATGCGAATCGTAACGTAACTGTGAATGGTGAGCGCTACCGTGAGATGATATCCAACTTTTTTTTTGACCAAAATGCAAGAGCTTGACTTGCATGACATGTGGTTTCAACAAGAAGGTGCCACATGCCACACAGCACGCGCAACAATGGACTGATTGGGAGGCGAGTTCGGTAAACATTTTATTTCACGTTAGGGACCGGTCAATTGGCCGCCTAGATCGTGCGATTTAAAGCCTTTAGACTATTTTTTGTGGGGCTATATTAAAGCTCATGTCTATACAGACAAGCCCGCTTCAATTGAAGCATTGGAAGACAACATTGAAGCATTTATTCGTGAGATACCGGCCGAAATGTTGGAAAGAGTATGCCAGAATTGGACTAAGCGGATGGACCATTTGAGGCTCAGTCAAGGTCAACATTTGCATGAAATAATCTTCAAACATTAAATTATATGGACCGTACTAAAAATAAAGAGTTCATGCATTTTTCTGAATTTTATGTGTTTTTTTTTGAAAAACTTTCCTATAGCTTTTAAAAAATCACCCATTATTAAACAAATTTCAAAAATCTTATTTATGTCTGATTTAATATACGTGTATATTTGAACAGGAATGTGTGTTTGTTCTCATTAAAACCTCATGCATTTCAATACAGATGTTAATTTTTTTATATTTTCATTAACTATTGATTTGTGATTATAAACAACAATAACAAACAAATAATCAACCAGCAACCAGTAGAAATCTGAAGATAAAAAATCCATTTTTAAACTCATACATGAATAATTATTTTGAATTAACATTAAATATTAATTTACAATTGAAAAATAGCCATAGCGAAACAAAAAAAAAAAAACCGCGTAAAATCGAACAATATGCTTAAAATATATTTATTTTATAATAAATTAATAAAATTAAAGCAAAGCTACGCAAAAAAAAAACATAAATAAAATAATGAAACAAAAACAAACTAATTAGCGCAGTAACAAAAACAACAATAGCTACAGCAATAGCAATATAGCCGCTGAGTATGTGCGAATGAAATTGTTATAAAATTAATTTAAAAACATTAATTAAAATGAACTTGAAATACTTGTGCAATGTATTTATGATGAAAAAAGCAAAACAAAATTACTCACCACCACTAAGGTGCAGATGTGTTTAAGATTAACACTGCCTTTTAAGCCTAACTCCGCAGGGTGAACTCGGCTCCCACCGCATTGTATGTATGTCCAGCAAGAACATAGAATATATGTGTTGCAAAGAGCATACTTGTATAAACTTGCAGGTACATACAATTAGCAATTTCTCGCTACATGACTGCAACAATCAACGTAAAGATCACCTTGTTTAAGAGCTTGGGATATCTAATCCCTGCCATCCATAGCTTAGTCAGTTAGCATGACCCAAGACAACTACTAGAAAAGCAGCATTAGCAACACTGCATTGACCGACCACTACTGCCAAAGACGAAGTTCAGAATTTACTGCGGTTGCCATAGGCCGCATATCTAACCTCGTCAAACGCGGATCGTCAACACAACAATTGCCACGAAAGCCACAATTACCATACATTTTCTGAGCATCGAGCTAAATTTATTCCATATTTTAAAGAATTTATAATTAATTATTTAACATATTCATTTTCATTACTACCACTACTTCACCACTACTTTCAATGGCTCTGTTGTTATCAGCAACAACACCTAGGACAATTTGGTGGACCGAAATTTACTGCTCCAACTAACATAAGTTTTTTAACCAACTGCTTTGGGTATCGACCACAGCCATCACATGCTCCCAGAAGAACCTGCAACCAATTATCAGTTAGGGGACTGATACTGATCCCGTGATTCTAGATAAGACTCTATAGTCAGCTGCGAATTTAATTGGGGTGAAACAATCAAACTTTTACCAGTTTCGAAAACGTGCAATCTCATGACACTAGGGCAAATTTCCACTGGCGAAACCATTTAATATGGTGTTCAGACATGAATTTTTAATTGACATTTTTTAACTAACGCCTGAATTGAATCCAGTTATCCATACAAAATATCAATTAAGGTAATTGCTTCATTAAGAGTTAATTGTTTTAATAATTATTAAAATTAAAAATACAACCCTGTGACAAGTAATAACTAAAGTTGTTTCGCTTTTAAATTAATAAAGAATATTTTTGGGCTGAAAATTATAATATTTCAACCAAATAAATTTATTTTTTTTTTATCAGCTGCTGTTAAACGCTAATTAAATCAGCAATATTGAGCATGTGTGAACACTTTTTAATTAACCAATAATTGACTCAATTAAAAATGTATGTCTGAACACCATATAAGTGCAATTTGTCTGTGTTAAAATGTTTGTTTGGGTGGCGTATGAGTAATAAAAATAAAAGTATTTTTCAAATATTATTTATTACTTAAACGCCATGGGGGAGCTGTAAGTATAATTAGAGTATAATTTAAAGCTGCAAAGAACAAATGGAATTTGTGAAAAAATAATAATAAAAATATATGTATATACAAAGTCAGACAAAGGAAATTATTTACTACCAGCTATATTTTAACAGTCTAATTCATAAAAACTTATCAAGGGTTTATAACAGGCTTATAAAGCAAATATCCATACAAAATTTGCTTTATCAGCCTGTTATAAACCTTTGATAAGTTTTATTTTACTATTTGCTAGTAAAATACAACAGTATTGACACAAGCAAAATCACATATAATTACTTATTATATGACTGCCTGAAAGTATGCTACATTTTTGTTTTGTTTATGTAATTTGTGCACCATTAATATTAATGTAAAATCCTTGGAATACTGTTGAATAAAAATATATTATATTTTTACAAATAAATGATTGCCACCAAACCATTAGAGCCAGATGTGGTAATATTTCTACAACAAGTTTTTGTTCTTATATTTCTTCTTATATTTATATTTGTTCTTATTTTTTTTAAATGACACTAACAGTCAACCGCATAGATAAATAAAAAAAAAAACGATAAATGATTATTAAATATTGAAACTATGTATTTTTAAAAATGACAAATATTAATAGTAGCAGTTACTTCATAACTTTTGTATTTTAAAGTGCGGAAATAAGAATATTGTAGCAGTTACTTCATGACTTTTGTATTTTAAAGTGCGGAAATAAGAATATTGTATCACTGGATCTAAAACATTTGTTTTGAAGATTTTGTGATGGACCTAATTGGAACAGTAAGGATAAAAATCTTTCCTTGTTGCTATTTTACAAATATTTATAATTTTTACATAAATTTATGAAATGTTAA
The DNA here is from genome assembly GCA_950370525.1 of Bellardia bayeri. Lineage (NCBI taxonomy): Eukaryota > Metazoa > Arthropoda > Insecta > Diptera > Calliphoridae > Bellardia > Bellardia bayeri. The sequence goes on from OX493265.1 coordinate 60,441,727, forward strand.
GACAACAACATCTAATGTAGAATAATATTGAATAAAAGGCGATTTATTGCTCATATAGAAGCAAATGAACGCCCAGTAAAATATTGCAAAAAAGAAACATGTTATACCGATTCGTTTTGTGTGCTTAATAATATTTCTTAGCCCTACACACAGAGCTATTGAGAAGCTAGATCGTTTTGTGTTATACCGCTTTGGTGCCCATCGATGCACTGTTGGCTAAGCATAAACATTTTTTGTACGGTAGTTAGACCGGTGGTTTGGATTTAGTACCAACTATTTATATATATAAAAAGCACTTTTTAGACCTCCACGTTACCATTTTAAATATTTGTTAAATAATAATAAAACTTAACCACAAACTTACTTTATCGAAAATTTGATTTATCTTATTGCAAGTGATAAAAGAGAATATGGTGTAAGACTAACTTGTGGTGCTATTATAAATGCTGTTAAACACGATTTGCAATTAGTGCTCCAGGAAGAAATTTACCAAAGGATACTCGAACAATTTTATTTTAATGCAACGCATTACAGTCGTCTAAACATTGCTAACACATTGCTAGATATGACAACGTTGTAATATCTGACGATCGTGGACACACAGCTCTAGTTTTTGGATCCAGCCACAAAATCAAAAATAATTATCTTATCTTATGCATATTTAAAGATCAAATTGATATTGTTCATGAAATTTAATAAAATCTCTTTGGTAATAGTGAATTTCACATATAGTAACTTAAATTGTATATTTATCTATTTCATCTGAAATACCAAATTTTGATGCAACAGCATTTTAAAATTGTACCAAATGACTCGTGGTAGTACCACGGTATCAACTGTGTCTAAAAAAGTACAATTGTACCATGTTTGCCAACAATGATTTGCGGTGGCAAAATGAAGAGCGAACTGTTTGAGAGAGTCCCTTAAGAGATTGTTTAAGAAAAAAGCTGAAAGTCCATAACAAGCGTTTACGCGTTTCTCGCATTCTAAGCAAAAAGTAGAATCAATGTAGTCGTATGTTTTAAGTTACACACTTAAAAGCGTAGGAAGCGTTGACGCTTGAAAAGCGAAAAGTTCGTTTACTTTCTACTTTTAAAAGCCTCGCAAGCATCGAACAGCTGACATCGACAACTGAAAAGCAAATTTATTTTAAAGGTGATGTCACTAAGAAAAATGACAGTTGAAAAAACATTTTTTATATGAAATTGACAAACAAATCGATAAAAAACTTCATATAAAAAAAAAAATCAGCTCAACTTACGACATCACCACCGAAAGTACATTGCCGCAAAAAATCTTTACATGTAACTTGAAATACTTGACGCTTAAAACGTTTAGAAAGCTATAAACGCGTTGAAGCTAAAACGTGAGATGGGGACCTCCAGCTTAAAGTTTATAACGTCTTAAAAATCGTGTTTGTATGAACTATTGGCACCGGCGAGTATAGCCTAGCCGAGAGCGAAAAAATGTCGTTACAGAACATTTTGTTAAAATATACATATTTGTTATTTGTTATATAAAATGTTAAATTTTTGGGAATAATAAAACAATGCAAATCGAAAAATTACATTTAATGAAAAATTTATTTAATTTTTTTCTGAAATAAAAAAATTACAATATGTTTTAAATTCTGTTTTTATACATAACATTTTCTAAAGAAATACTATTTTAGAATTTTAAAGCCATTAAATTTTGTTACTACTTTACATATAGAAAACATTATTTAACCGTGTTTTTTTTATAAAAAAAAAACAACAAAATTCAATTGCTAACAACAAGTATTCTTTAAATGGCATTTAAAATTGCGAATTGCTTTAAATTTTACACTAGGGAATTAAACAATTAAAGTCTTATTAATATTAATACTTATTATAAAATAATGTTTTAATATGTATTTACAGGAAAAATACATAACTTTTACTGTTTGTTATTGTTGTTTTTTTAATGGCAAAAATATTCAAATTTAATAACGCTACTACTGCAGAAGCCAGACAATATAAAAACAAATTAAACAGTGGAATTGAGGAAAAAATTTTAATAACAAAAGTGTATAAAGAAATTAATTAGTGTTTCATAACTATAAATAAACTGAAATTAAAACAAGTTAGAGTGCTATATTCGGCTGTGCCGAATCTTTAATAACCTCCACCTAAACGTAATAAGAAATACAGAAACTACACTGGTTATAGGACTAGTATATCCTTATTTTGCGTTTTCTCTTCAGTCTTAGTGCAAATTTTATTATTATTTTATACTATATATTGTTTGAAATACAATTTTACGACCAACGTAATTTATTTTAAATGTTTTGAAATTTTATCTAATTCTGACCATTCATAATTGATGGAATTACCGATTCTTTCTGTAATTTACAAAGTTTGTCTGATTTTCATAATAATCTTGAGTGTAATTCAACAATTTATAAAATTAAAAGAAGATTTTTCCATATTTACAACAAGTTAAGAAACAGAGTGTAAAAAAAGATAAGATATAAGGTGAGACTTTTCTGTTTGAATTTGATCCCAATAATAGTATTTACAAAAGATTTATGGGTGGCATAGTAGAAGTGGACCAGTTATGGACTGATAGCTTCTAAATCCAGTATCCACTAATGTGGTTTCTAAGTATTTGAGGTTTATTTTAGTTGAATTTCATCTCAATAACGTTATTTACAAGAGTTATATGGTTGGTTGGCGTGCTCGGTAGTGGACTTAATTCGGGAGATATTGCCAATTATTGACTGACAGCTACAAAGTCCATTAGCATAATTGCCGTATAACCGATAATGGTATGATTTCTGGATTAAAATTACTGATCTATATAAAAGTTGGTTCGATATCGATATTTATTACACACTTTTGTGGGGTTTTTGTTTGTTTTCGGAAATGGTTCTTATATGTCAGCTATGACAAATTATGGTTCGCTCTTCTTAAAATTTGGAACAGTGAATTCTATGCATATGAGGCTATTTCACGTCGAATTTTAACATAATAAGGGTATATTTAAGATATATATTGGTATTAACGTAGATTTCGGAAGTGGTCCTTATATGGGGGATATAGACAAATATGGACCGATATTCTCAAAATCCAGCAGTTTGATTTTGGCATGTATGTAAATGAGCCTTGAAAAATTTTGGATCGGTACCATTATTTTTAAAAGACTTATAAGTATTAAAGTTAAAAATACACAGAAATTCACAAATTTTTGTATATATGTAAATGATTTGTGCAAAGTTTTGAGTCGGTACTGATAATTATACGATATATATATAGATAAATGGATTCTTTGGATGTGGTCCTTATATGGGAGCTATGACCAATTATGGGCCGATTACCATAAAATTTAGTACAACAATTTATTTACCTATAAGGATTATTTATGTAAAATTTTTGTTAATTAACCGTTTAACATTATTTACACCATTTTATACGTATTTAAGTGAATGTTGGAAGTGGACTTTATATGGGGTCTATGGTCCAATATGAACCGAACTAAAAAAAATTTCGTTTTCCGATTTCTTTTTACATGACACTTATTTTTGCCGTATTAATACAAATATTTAGATTTTACAGGCATTTATTTATCATTAAGCCATATTTCAGGAAGATATTTGTATGGGGGCTATGAGAAATCATTTACCGATTTTTACTATTTTCCTCACACTTTCTTTCTTTATCATAAAAATAACGTGTACACAATTTTATGGCAATATCTGCAATATATTTTAAAACATTGGAAGAAAAATGTTTAAAAATATCAGATTTTTATGGAGGTTGTCTCAGGTTTGGTCCATAACTCTGGTTTTACTATATCGATTTTGCTGATTTTCAATACCAAACTGTTTAGGAGATTTATAAACGGGTTTTTATAAACTCTGTTGCTTTTGTTGTGTCTTTTGGATGTAAGAGTATTTTACACAGACAGACAGGCATGCGGACATAACTCAATTGACTTAGAATTTCATAAGGATCAAGAATATATATGTATATAGTACTTTGTTGGGTCTCAGATGAATATTTCTCAGTGTTACACATGGAATGACAAATTTATACATGTATGTATACCCTCATTCACCACTTATGGTGGTGGAGAGTATAAAAATATTGTTAAAATTTGTTTGGAGTTTTCATGTTTTACAATTAAACTATTTCTTACAATTTTATGTACGAATGAAAAGCAAAAAAAGAGCTTTTGTTACAACGCAAACAATTGCTTCACAAATAAGTTATTAATTTTCACATATTTCAAGCCCACGGTACAGTGGCAAAACGTAAATATGGTGTATGTATAAATAACATTAAAAATTGTGTTTATTTGCAATTTCTGTTATGTTGTTTGTAAAAGTGTATTATAAAAAAATATGTAAATTTAATTCTTGTTTGTAGGCTGTTGCTTTTACAGCTTAAAACAGCTACAACGAGCAAACAAACCAACAAAAGAGTGTTAAAAATTTTATTAAATATTATAATCAAAAAGAATCTAATTTCAGTTACATTTCGTTGTTTTCTAGTTCGTTTACTTGTCTTGTTGGCAAACAATTTGCTGTTATTGTGAGTAGTAGTGTTCTTTAACTCGTTGCTATTGCTGTTGTTGCAGCTGTTTAAAAATACCCAAAAACATTCAAAACATAAACGGCGACACATACATACATACATATTAATGTAAATAACAGTTATATTGTGCAAGAGTGTGAAATACAGGAATAATACGAAGAAAAAAATGTTTAATACAACTACAACATTTGAAAATAAGAAACAAAATATGACAAAATCTAACGGGAAAAAATTCTAAAATTTCAGACAAATTAACAGTGCGAAAATATATACAGGCTACAACGACCTACAAATACAATAACAACAACAACAACAATAATTGCATACACTCATACAACTAAACTTAAAAACATAAAGAAACACGCGCAAAGGCAAAAACTAAAGAAAACATAGACATTTTTGTGTGTGTACATATGTATATGTTTGTATGTTAAACACACAAACAAAATATTCTAATAAAAAAATATAAAGTAGTACAAAGTCAAAAGTTGAAGGAAACGAAAATCTGAAAAGAAATAATTTCCCTTCATTTTCTGTTTTTCCTTGTTCATTTTTATGTTAGAGGATGTGTGTTTGAGTGTGCTGTGAGTTTTTTAAGCTGATGTTGCTTTAATTTGTATTTGAATTCGACTTCTACGCCTCGTCATCGCCATCAATTCATTCAACACAAAAGAATATAAAATAAATAATAATAATAATTTTTACGTGTTAAATTTACATTAAACTAAATCTAACAGAAGGCATAAGGTAAGTGATTGTGATTGTAACTTTGAATGCGAATGAATGAATGAGTGAGTGAATCAAACAGTCAGAGAGCGAGTGAGTAACTGACTGAATGTGTCTTAATGGCAAAAAAAATACACAAAAATTATACAAAAATATTGTAGAATGAAGGCAGATTGTTAAAATTTATTTCTATTCATGATTTATATTCATAAACAGTACGTTGCTTCTTAAAGCCATCATTGGTTTACAAATTTAAGAAAGGACAGGGAGGGTTAATTGGATTATTTTGTGTTTTGCTGATGAAAATGTAGTTCGAATCAGTATTTATTAAAGTGAAAATTTATTTATCAGACTATTGCTTTTCACAAAAAGTGTGACATAAAACTATTTGTTATAAAGAACATTTTATGAAATTAAGAGAAAACGCTGGTTAAACAAACGATTTAAAAACATTCGGCTACATTCGGTTATGCCGAATTTTTAATATCCTCCATCTGGCTACAATGAGAATTGCAGAAACTATGTACATTAGGGTGGCCCCAAAATAAAGTTGCGGATGTTCCCGACTAATATGAAAAAAGGTCCTTTTTAGAGGTTTTTTGATTTTTTTCATATTTCTTCCAAAGGAACTATGTATATGTAAATTTGGTATCATATGAAAGGTCTTTGAGAGGCGCATTCAATGGGTTATCAAAAATTAAAAAAAAAAAACATCATGCAATTTAACCCAAATGGTTTTTCCCGTTTTTTTAAATTCTATCTGTTTAAATTTTTATTATTTTTTTTAAAACGCTATTCTATAGGTATTTATGTATCCTAGTATCAGATTCCGCAAAGAAATTTGTGTGGGGCTAAGAAAAATCATGCATTGATTCTTACAATTTTCAACAGAGTTTTTCATGTTATTCTAGATAATTTCATGGGATTATCTGCAATCAGAGACCGAAAATAGTATTTTTCCAACAAAAATAAATCATTGAAAATAACTATGAGCTTTATAGTTTTTTGTTGTTTTTTACACGATTAAAATTATTAATAGTTATTAAATAAATAAATTTTGAAGAAATTTTGCTGTTTACACGATTTTGAAGAGCAATTTTGAAGAAAATTTCAATCGTGTAAATCTAGCTTTAGTGAGAGACAATCTATTTCAGTTATGGTTGATAATAATAACATTCTTTTAGTTTTATTTACATACCATACCACCATTTTTTAATTTTCAATTATAAATTTAATGAATTTTGAATTTATTTTTAAATTTATGATTTGTAGGTATGTTTTTGTTTTTTTTAATTATGTAATGTTTTGTTCTAAAAAGTAATATTTTTACTAAACTTTAAGTTTTTTGTAAAATTTGCGATTTTTTGTAAAATTTAAAATTTTACAATTATTTATAATTTTTATATTCATTTTTAAAGTTCGAAAATAAAAGTCACTTATCTTATTCTTATTATGTATTATTTCCAGCGTTGTCAACTTTGATATTTCAAAACGCACCAAAATAGAGAAAAAACGCGCCATTTGAAAAAAATCGCACCAAGTTTAAATTTTCTTTTTTATTTAAAATATTTATTCAATAAACTTTATTGAATTAATTTCACATAAAAAGTATAATATATGTATTGTAAATATAACAAAAAAACATTCTTCAACAGTTCAGTGTTTTTAGAAAAAAATAAAACTTAACAAAAATAAAAAATAAACTAAAAAAAATTTGTAATAGATATGAAATTATTTTTTTCTTTTTTTAACTTTTTTAAAAGAGATCAGCGATTAATAGTAAAAGTAATAATAGAAAACCATTTTTTTAAATAAACGAACTAATAAAGATAAAATTAGCATTTAACCACTCAAAATTTTACTCACAATATGCTATTCGGAACTGAAGTACTAATTGGTGAAAGGGCTAATTTCAGTACATATTTTTTTAATATTTTTATATTCTATTGTAAGTACTTCTAGTACTGGGACTCTAACCCTGATTGTTCGTCTACAGTTTAGTAGACCAAAACATCAGGCTACACAAGCATTTTTATTTCCATGTTTAAAGTGATAATTTAATTTTCAAACAAAGAATTTCGCCCTATTCACCTTTAGCATTAACCTTCATGTGACGAATTTGATAGTACATATGTATTTATTTCTCATACATTCGTATATAAAATACATTAAATAAGTTTCTTTTTCATAAAATAGATTTCAAAAAAAAGTGCACCGCGCACCAACTAAGAAATTTTTCGCACCAAAAGTTTAAAAAAGCACCAGAAATGGTGCGAAACGCACCAAATTGACAACGCTATTTCCGTTATATTCTTTTCTGTTACTCGCAGCGACCAAGAATGATAAAATAAAGATTACGCCAACGCGCGTAAGATTTCAAAATGTTCTGCGCATTTTGGAACTGTGACGTCACACGTTCTGTGTTTCTATTGGCTAATTTTTTCTCACTTGTTTTTTTACTGTCGTTTTGCTTGCATTTGCTCACTGCACACTTCATGTTTATATTTTTTGTTGTTTTTTTTTGTTTGTTTTTCATTTTTAAACAGCTTTTATTTTAGAACTCTCAGAGAGATTTCAATTGCAAGGTTGCCAACTATCATATAAAGCATACATTTTTCGCAAAAAAATTTTAATTCTAACACATGAAACATTCTTGGTAACCCTTAGAATGGAACTTCTACGACACATAACGGGAAATCATCCGCATGGCGTAATCTTTATTTTATCATTCTTGCGCAGCGACTAACCTAAAATGTTCTCTTATTAATCACTCTCTCAGTGATACAAAACAAAAAACAAATTTTAAATGGTAAATGGTGCCAATTAACCACTAAAATTAAAGTGGAAACGTTATTTTCGGTCTCAGTCTGCAATACATTTTTGGTTCATATCTCTGATGAAACTGAATCGATTTGACTGATATTGAATACCAAATTGCTTAGGAGAATGATAAATGATTTTATGTACCTATAAACCTTGTTGATTTTAGTTTTGTATATTAGAAGAATATTTCTTAATGTTACACACGGAATGACAAACGCATTCACCACTTGTTGGATGGAGGCTAAAAATATAATAAAAATTTTATGAAATTAAGGAAATCTTAAATGATAGTTTTGTTTTATAGAAATTAATTTTGAATTTATATAAAAATATCACTATTTTTAGAGAAAAATTTTATTTTCATGGATCTCTAGTCAAATGACCGTTACACAACTATAAATACATAATAGTTTTCTTAGTTTTATAAGTTAAAGAAAAACAGTTTAACCTATAGGTACATGCATGTAAAACGAAAAAAACAAAAACAAATAAAACATTTTACCAAAAAATCGTTATTATTTATTTTACTTTTTAAAAATGTATAAAGATATAAATTAGTATTTCATAACTATAAATACGCTGAAATTAAAATAATTTAAAAGCCAATATTTACAAAAAATGTAGACTTTAATAATGGTTAGGCCTACTTATTTTTGAATCAACTTAAAAATTCGATCAGGCATATTATTCACCAGATATATTCTTATATCTTCAGATTTAATATACATACATATATGTAGATCTCCAAGGATCTAGAACAGCTTCTCTTAGGTGATATAAGCTTTCATATTGTCGTGATATTGTTATGATGGGGTTATGATCTGGATAACATGCGCATAATTCAAGTACATTAATATTTTTCGAAAACAACCATCCCTTTGTTTGACGACTTACATGTATAGGTGCGTTGTATTTTTGATTACTATTTTCCAAAAATGTATTTCTAAAAACTAATTTCTTAACTAGTTATTTTGTGTAATCAGAAGATTTCATTTTGGTGTTTAGAAACGCCAAATCAAGTATACTGTCTTCACATAAATCTTCAGGAACTATCATAGAACCACCTCCGAAATTTATTTTTGATAAATATTGTGGTTCCTTCCGTAGGTCTCTTCAATAGCTATTCTGGACCATCACCTTAAATAATTATATGTTTAAAAAGTTCACTATTAACAAAGAGTATCGCCTGCTTCCATTTAGTTCGTTACTTTCTTTTAGCGATTTTAAGTCTAGCAGTTTTGTGGCGGAGTAATAGCCTTGGCCTTGGCGCAGCTTTTGTCAAGTATTAGTCTGGAATTTCTTTTAGGAAACTACTTGTGGTTGATTTGGACACATTTGCCCCACATTCATTGATATTCTGACCTAGACTCTTGATTGTGTTGCTGGAACAGTTTATAATTCTGCGATTGTGCCGTTCAGATTTATTTATTTCATTTTTATTTTAATTTTTTGTTGTTACAACATGTGAGCGATTTATCTTTTTGGCAATTGCTCGAAAACTTAAGCCATTTTTTATATAAACTGAAATTTGACCTTTTTCAAAATCACTAAGGTATGAACCAGGCGGCATTTTATTTTAAGAATTAATAACAGTTTTACTTTTGTTGTTCTAGAATTCTTCTTTGTTTATTATAAAATGTAATTATAGTTATGAAACACTAACAAAATATTAATGCGCAATTTCTCTCTTATATTAATAAAGTGGCATTTCAAATTTTGGTTAAAAGGAGATCATTAACTATGCAGTTAAAAATAACTGTTTGTAACTTTACAACAAATAGAAAACATCAAGTGTTATTATAGTAATGCAACACAGTGTATATTTATACACAGTGTTCATCTCAGTTTGTCGTTGATATCTGGAGCAGATAAATGTGGCTTTACAAAATTTTCTAGTGTATCATTCTCTTGAATTCGAGGATTTCGGGCGACCATTTTGAATACTATTGAACGACTTATTATATTTTCTACTGTTTGATAATATCTATCAAACCTATCACAATTTTGTTTTACCCTTTTTGGCAAAGTATCTAATATTTCTTCCTTCAAAAATGTTTAATAATTTTTCTTTGGTATTTTTAATACACATTGTGCACAGTTCTGACATAATAAATATGAAATTATTACTAAGAACAATTGGCAAATACATAACATGTTTCCGTTTAACAAAAAAATTTTATAAATACATAAATTCCAAGAATAATTAAAAAAAGTTTTTGGTGTTTCTGGAATTTAAAAAAGGCAAAACACAATTAAACAAAAATAAATATTGCTTGAATAAGCAAATTTGTGTAATATTAAATAATTATTTAATTGAATCATTTAATTATAATTAATGCCGGACGTATGATTTTTATCACATTTTATTATACTTGAGACATTTATTAAAAAACCAACTTAAGTTTTACAAATTTGTAAAAAAAATTATGCCATCTTTTTGTCAAAATGGTCAATAACTTAATAAAAATATATGTATATTTTTAAAATTTTTTACACTTAAGCCTAGTACTCTGTTCAAATTTGGGAAAAATATTGAGCAACATTAATTATTTCATACGGAAAATTTGACGTGTAGCCAATGTTGCCTATCACGCGAATTTACTTAATTTGACGTTTTTTTTTATTGAAAGTACGCCACATTGTTTTACTTATGTAAACAAAACATATAAGTACATATGTTTGGCTTTTTTGTAAATTTAAATCGAAACTAAATAAAAGTTAAAATATTTAAAAATCTGTGTTGAACCGAAATAGTTAAATAAAAATGAATAAACAAATATTACTGGCCGCTTGTGCAGCAGCACAACAAGTAATAGATATTGTTGTTGCGACAGAAGAGCTTTTGGATGAAAATTCCACGTGAAACAATTGCTACTTTAATTATTTCGCTGTGAAAAAATAATGTTGCCAGATACATTTCACATGTTTTTCACAAAATGAACAGAGTACTACTTCTGCAACATTTTTTCATGAAAATTTCATGTGAATTTTTTTAACATGTATTTTGACAGCATTCCACTTGAAATTTTGAACAGAGTACCATGCTTTAGGCGAAATTTCACAATTCAACATGTTTAATACTATAAAGATAGATCCACCTATTCGTTCTGAACAAAATATTTTTCATATAAAGTTTGATGTCTCTCTTTGTGAGAGAGAGAAAATATTTTTTACGAACAACTCTCAGCTTGAATTGGTTTAATTTTATATTTTATCTGGACAAAAATGAACTGAGTTGCTAATACATGTTTATATTTTTACATTGTTTCATGCAAATTAATGCCTTCCATGGCCATCAGCAAAAGCAACTTTCTTTTTTCAATTATTTCAAATACTCAACATTTTAAAATCATTAAATATATGTACATATGTTTTTTGACACTTTAAAGTCAAAGCAAAATAAATGAATGGCCGCACTTGTAAAACTAATAGATTTTTGTTTACATAGGGCAGCTTTGATTTACCATACAAATCGTTCGATATTTGTGAATCGTGCTGCAAAAAGCTCTCAGTAAAAAAATTTTTCTCCGGACAAAATTTTTGTTTGGAATTAAGAGTTAGCTTAAAACAAACAAAAACCTTTTAGTAATCATTCCACACTTTCAACTTTTTTACTTGAATGTTGGTCAACTTATTTACACTACTATAGTCTATTTTTTGTTCCAACTTTTATAAAAGGTATTTTGCAATCGTTTTAGTAGTTTTGAAGCTACACTGCTGTGGCGTAGTATGATCAAATGATGTTGTTTTTTTTTGTTCAAAATATTATGACGTTTTATAAATTCCAATCTGTTTTTATTTATTTTATTTAGTTCTGGTATTTTAAAAATAAAAAAAGTTTATTTATTTTTATAGATTACATTTGCTTTTACTAATTTGTTTACTTATTTTTATATTTTATAGATTTAAATTTAGATTTATTTATTGAGTTTTTTGTTTTTCCTGTTTGGTTTTTTTTAAACTTGTCAGTATAAATAAATAAAACAAAAATTATATATTCTTTGAATAAAAATGTATGCAGCAAAAAATATATTTATTTATATATATTCTTTGGAAAAGTAAACGTACGCTCTTGAGTATTCTTATACCTTCTACCACCATCTTATTAAGTTTGTCATTTCGTTTGTAATAAATCGAAATATTGGTCGTATAACCAAAAAGTCCATATAATCCAGGTCCTTATAAGATTCGAAGACGATCTTACGTGTGTTGAAGGCTTCGAAAAAAAGACAAAAGAAAAAAAATTAAATTCTTAACAAATATTCTTATTTCACTAAAATATTTGGTATTGAAAATGGGTAAAATTGGTCCAGCAGGATCCAATTTATAAAATAAAGTTTTAAACAACCACAATATTTTTCAGATATTTTTTTTTGCAATTTTCTTCAAATATAAAGCAGATAATATCATTAAATTTTTAAACACTTTGTTTTTAAAACAGAAGGATAATTCCAGTTTAAAATGATAAGAATCGGTCCACGACTTCTCATAGCCCCCATACAAATGCCTTTATTGTACATTAATGTCTATAAAAAAAAACAGTATCCATACAAAATTCAGTTTCATGCTACGAGAATTCTCAAAACGATATTTTGTTTTGTTTTTGGAAAATCACTAACAAGACGAAATTCAACACAAATAATCCATATATACATATAAATCGTCGTAATGAATTTCTTAATAATCGGCTCATATTTGACCGTAGCCCCCATATTCCGAAAATCACTTAACAGAGCATAAATCTCTTATAAATATCTCTATCAAGTTGACATTCAACACAAATCATTTACATGCTTATACATATAAATCGTCGTACATAATTTTATGCTAAATGGTTCATAATAGGTCATAGCTCTCTTATGAGGTCTCATTAACCAACATAAACATCCATATTGAACCGAAATTTTAACACAGCTCAGTTATAAGTGCATATGTAAAAATTATAATATTGGCTTTTGTGAAAATTAGTCCATAATTGACCATGATCTCAATTTCCGAATAACCACAGAGTATACAGAGGAGAAAATTGTGAAGTTTCAAAAAGCCAAAATCAGTTTCCCAGGGCTTTTTGGTATTTAATTTATTGTGTGTCAAAGTAAATCGTTGCACGCTGCGAAAATATACAAAAAGGGCAGTTCTGAAAGAAAAAGAAATATAAAATTTGATTGTCTTTCGCCTCGTGACACCTCGGTGTACTTTGTGGTATAACTTTGATATGCGTAAAATTACAATATTTTATTACGATCGCCCATAATAGTTGCTTGCACTCATGTAAGGGATCCGCAAAATAAAATTACTAATATAATTATCGTTGCCGATACAAAATGTAACGAAAATTTATTTTAACTATTCTAATGAAAATACTAATGGTATTTTGTAATGGTCATATAAGATTCGGCGAAGCCGAATATAAACTCTTACTTGTTATACCCTTCACCTTCATGAGAAGGGTATATATAAGTTTGTCATTCCGTTTGTAATTTCCACAATATAATTTTCCGACCCTATAAAGTATATATATTCTGGATCCTTATAGATAGCGGAGTCTATTAAGCCATGCCCGTCTGTCTGTCTCTTGAAATGAATTTTCTGAAGTCCCCAGATATCTTCGGGATCCAAATCTTCAATAATTCTGTCAGACATGCTTTGCTATTTAAAATCAGCAAAATCTGTCCACAAATAACGGAGATATGAGCAAAAATCATAGACAACCTCTGAAAAAAAAACTAATAAACTCATCAACAGATGGCGTTGATCACACAAAGTGTATTAATATTGTTACAAATAATTTCATAAACAGATGGCGCTGATCAAACAAAGTGTTTCAGTGTGTTCTTAAACCATAATATAAGTGTGTAAAAAGACAGTGTGTTCATTTTTAATTGTATTTGTGTACATTTAAATAAATAAAGACTCGTTATATTTTCTTCAAACTACTTGACTCTTTTATTTTGCAATTAAAAAGAATCCGGTTTATTTAAAGGAAATAAACCACCGTTTTTAAAAGGTAAAAACGTAACAATATAACATATATATGTATGTATGTATGTATATAATAAAATTATGCATCCACATATAGCACTCTTACTTGTTTTTTACTATATTCAAATTTAAAACAAAAAACTCAAAATAAATATTTTGACTAACAGGAAGTAAAATTTCAACTGACACATTTGCCCATTGTTTATATACGTACAACCATGGTGCAACTAAACAAGGTGAGTGCAGTAGCCCAGCTGATTGACTTTGTTTACAATTTACTTATGTCAAAAGTAATACTTTTTCAAGTATTTTTGACAGTAGTACATTATTTTACACAAACAAAATGCCTGTTGTTTCTGTTTTGTGTTGTATTTGTTGTCGATTTGCACTTACCTTGTATAGTTGCACCATGCGTACAACTTTTGTCGATCATTTTACTTTCCTATAGAAGCGTATGTATGTATGTATACAAATCTTGTCGCAAACTTTATTTTATTACATAAAAGTTGCGCATACATAACTTTATATATTTCTTAAATTAAAATATTTGCTTTCTTTAAAATAGCTAATATTTACAATAGTTAAATATTATTTCTTAATTTATTTGCCACTTCATCGAATAGAAGAAAAACTGTTTTTTAAGTTTTCTAATATTATCCCCCAGTGTATAATTTTGAATGTAAATATTTCTTTAATTTATGACAGCACTCGTAGTTTTTTCTGCTGCTTTAACTTAATATTTGTAGTTGTTTTATGAATTTATTATTAAATATCTTTTCTCATTAAATAGCTTTGTATTTGCATTAGAATGTGTGTAGTTTTCTATTGAAATGTTTCACATACATTAGACGATTTTATTAATTCAGTCCAGTCATTCTTACTAATTTTTTCGCCCGTCTATTCGTTTATTCATTCATTCAAGCAATCCTTTGTTCAGTTTTGTATGCAATCTAAAAATGTTTTTTTTTTGATTATTGATTTTTGTCCATTTTGTTTTTGTTTTATGCTGAAATAACAACAGAGAAGCAGAAACTCATTCATAAATTTATGATGATGATGATTGATTGAGAGGGTGGTTTGGTCGTTCTGTCGGTTGGTTTGTTTTTTTTTCATTCATTTATCCGTTTATGTATATGGGTCAATTTAAAAAAAAAAACGTACACAACGTGTTTTGTTTTGCTTATTTTTAAAGTTTTTTAAAATCGTCTGTAAGAGTGGCCAATTTATGTAGAAATTAATGAAGAATCCGGCTGTACTTTTAGGCTCTCAAAAAAATCAATATTTTTGGATTTTTTTTTTTAGGTTTTCTATGATTTCTATCTTGAGCGCCACACACCAAATATGTATAAAAAATCGCTAAAAATGCAAAAATATTTGAAATTCAAGCTTACTACGATGTTCCTTTGTTTCTCAAGATTGACTTTTGCGAAAATCATCTTTTCGATTAATCACGATTCAACTTGATTTTTATTTTTTTTTCTAAGTGACTAGTTATTTTAAAATTTTAAGATGAAAATATGTAAATTTTTGTTAAAAAAAGACTTGAACTTAGAGGTTACTTGCAAAGTAATAGGCTTGTAACAATGTATTTAAAAAAACTGCAATTATAAGCGTTTTAAGGGAAAAAATCTAAGTGTGACGCTCAAGATATTTTGTGACGATCAAGAGATTTTGTTGCACGTAAACAAGAAATAATGCCAAAACTAAAGTTTAACGAAAAAAAGTTTATTCTTTTATAAAAAGAAAATAAAAAAAGCAAAAATTCTTCAAAAAACAAAAATTTTCACACAAAACTAAACATGTACATCATCTTTGATGTCTTTAACAAAAATGGAAAAAAGGAAGTAATTCGTGAAGAAACTTATACACATATGTAAATATTTGACACAAAACAATAACTTAACTTAATTTAATTTATAAGTTTTCATTCGAATTCTTATTCTGAATCTGTATAAACTTCATGAAATGATAAGCGGCTTTGTTTTTTTTTTCATTTTCATTAATTTTTACCACTTTCGAATTAAGTTTGTGGCAAAAACAGAATCAGTCAGTAACAATAAAAATTAAACTCAAATATACCACGATTAAACCTTTCTTTCTTCTTTCTTTTATATTCGTCATTACGCGCTTTATCGAGCTTTATTTTCTCTCGATGTCTTCTTGCTCTTTCAGCCGCCGTTAATTTTGTTGTTTAACTCTTGAAAATTAAAAAATAAAATCAAAATTAAGCATTTTAAGCTATGAAGTAATATATTTCAAAAGTGATGCTCATGAAATATTTGCCTATTTTGGTTTTTTTTCTCAAATTCACAAATTATAAAAATATGAGTTAAAACCAAGTAAACAATGATTGTCAACTTAAATTTTTTACATTTAATATATTCACTTTTAAAAAAAATTTGCGTGACGCTCAAGAAATTTTATCGCGCCCTTACCATGGTGTTCACAAAAACTACGCAAATGCACACTTTTTTTAATACTGTTTTTTTCGCTTTTTCACTTTTGTAATAATTAAAGTTTGTACTTTCCTTACGTTATTTACTTTATTTAAACTTGAAATTGAAAACTAGTAACATTACTTGATTTATAAAAAAGTGACGCTCAATGCAAATTGTGGGGAAAACCTTTCTTTGCCACGCCAAATTCGCACTAAATAAATTTTGACGACTATAACAAAACAAAACACAAGAAATAAACACAATAATTTGAATACTTTTATTAAATGTTGCATATTTACTTTTTTCTTGATTTTATTTTATTTTGTTTACTAAAAATTCTAACGGGGGACACATGGTGAAATAACTCTATAAGGTGGTGTTGAAACGCCAGCTGTTTTTTTTTTAGTCATGTTCGTTATGTCAAACTTTATATACATATGTATGTATGTATGCTCAAGTTGTGTTAAAAAAATAGCAAACGTATCAAGTTATACAAAAAAAGTGTAAAAAACAATTGTCCATAAATTAAATGTTTCATAAATTAACAAATTTATAAATTATTTTTATTTTCATCTTGAAATTAATAAAAATGTATGTATGTATTTATTTTCCCTGCAAAAATATTTGTAAACAATAACCAGTTGTTTTTGACATTACAAACATGAAAGCAAAAACAAAAATACCATGTTGTTTCTGTTGCTTTTGTATTGTTGTAATATTGCCATCACCTTGTAGAGTTATTTCACCATGGGGGGACACATGCTTTCGTATGGAAGCAGTCAATGGGAGAAACAAAACGCCACTCTGAATAAACAAAAAACAAACATACAAATTTGAGAATTACGTTTTTTTTGCTACATATTCCTCGCTGATCACTCTCATATTTTTGTTTTTGTTTTTTTTTACCTAAAATAGTAGTATAAAGTGCGGGGACACAAAAGTTGCGTTTTTTTTGAAATTGACCCATATGTTACGTTAGTGTGATGATTTGTTATAATCAAAAAATGTTGTATTTGTGTTAAAACCTATAAATTTTCGTTTTATTTTCTCATTGATTAGAGTTACTTTCTTTGGGTTGTGTAAACTTATATATAAATTCTTAGTAAATTAAAAAAATATTACTTTTTTTAAAAAGATTTAGTTGGGAGTTATGAAGGAAATTGTTTTTTTTTTCAAATCATTTCTTTATATAAGCCACATTTTAATAGATTTTATATATTCAACATAAATTTACTTGTGGAAAATTTTCATGCTTTTAAAGTTAAATCAAATAAAAGTTGAGATCTGATTCAAAAATAGAGAGGACGACCTAAGCGTTCATGCAGGTAAATCTGTAATCATTCTGTTTGAATGCAGCGTATTTAAATGTTGATAAATTTTATATTAACTTTTTAGTGTACCAAATATTTTAAAGGTATGTTCACACGGTAATATGAAACACTTGTTTCGATCTGTGAACCACGATATGTTCAACATTTTATTTTCGTTTCATTTGGACATTTGGCAATATGTCCAAAAAGTTAAAGTATTTAATTTTTTATTTACATCAAACACTAACTACGCTCCGCTTACTATTTTCATTTGTATTTATTTAAGTTACCTCCCTACCAGGAAGTTTTACTTGGCCTTGATATATATCATAACGCCATCACCAATATCCGGCTTACGCCTAAAGGGGTCTCATCAAGGAAGATCCACCGACCTATACCTTCGTATGGGAAACCCGAACTCCACTCCTGAGTTTTAATGGTCTCTACCAATATCAGAAATGAGTTTTGTTTGACGACAAACTTATAGGTTATAAAACCATAAAAAATTAGCATGTGGTTAATGCAACTTCGAGAAACTGAACCGCGGTACAGTTATACGACGCCAAACATTAACCAATGCGAGTGAGTCGCAAGGCAGCGGAACAAGGACGGCCTGATTACCCTTAAAAGATAATGGCAATGACGCGCGAGTTCTTCCTCCACCCAGAGCTGAATTACGACTGCTCCACTTACTATTTGCCAACTTAATCTTTCAGAATTAAGCAACTTTGTTTATATTTAATTTTGACAGCTAGTTCTGATAAACTAGCGATAACTTGTTGTTAAAATTAGAGAGCACAGCAATTTTTCGTGGTTCGCAGCTGATTCGCACTAACAATTTTGTATGGCGTATCAAGTTGTTTACAGTAAATATGGAATTGTGCTGTGCGTGTCAGCATGCTATAAGTTTCGTAATATTTGAAATATTTTTTAATGTGCTGTCACAACCTGTTTTTTTTCGACAGATATCTGTTGCCTGTTAATTTTATTAAATTTGAAAAATTCTAATTTATTCGTTGGTTTCTTTTTCAAAATAATATTGAATTCTACTAAACCACAATTAGTTTTTGTACTCATATTCGTTGGTTTTTGTTTGTTTTTATATCCACCACCAAAAAGATGGAGGGTATATTAAGTTTGTCATTCCATTTGTAACACATCGAAATGTTGGTCGTATAACCAAAAACTCTTTATATTTTGGGAACTTATAAGATTCTAAGACGACCTAGTCTTGTTAGGTATTGAAAATGGTCTTGTTAGTAGGATCCGACTTATAGACCAAAGTTTCCGGCAACCTATATTTTGTAGATATTTTTTTGCATTTTTACAATGCAGATAATCACCCCTATCGGGAATAAAAATTCCACATTTTCATATTAAAATTCAATGTTTAAAAAATAAAAGGTAACAAATTTCATGTGGAATTTTTATTCACGATAGGGGTGAATATTATGAAATTTGACATACTTAATTTTTATTATAGAAAGACAAGTCCTGTTGAAAATGGTAAGAATCGGTTCACGATTTCTCATAGCCCCCATTAAAATGTCTTCCAGGAATATAGCTTTATTGTACATTTGTCCCTATTCACTTACGAAAATCAATTAAATGTTCATAAATTGTTATAAACAATACTATCAAGATGATTGGCTGAGGAGATCTTCCGAAAGACTCAATAACATGCGTAAATATCTAATAATTATCGTTATCGAACCAAAATTATATGTATGTATGCAAATACTAGACTCTCGGATTTTGTGACCATAGCTCCCATATAAGTTCCACTTCTGAGAATAACTGAAATGCCTTTAAAATTTTTGGATATAACGTTGTTGAGGTAAAACATAGAAATTATAGCACAATATTGTGAGGTATCCGAAAAATAAAATACCTCGTTTACGAGTAAATGTCATTATCGATACTCCAATTAGTTTCAAGTATCAAAAAATCACACTACTGGTACATTGGTGATGGGTATATAAGATTCTGCACAGCCGAATATAAACTCTTATTTGTTGTCTATGTCTTTTTCCTTTTCCATGTAAATATTTAAGCAGTTTATGAATGACTTTATGCCTGCAAAAAATCTGTGCGAAAAAAACTTGGGGTTTTTTTTATACTCGTACATATTTTGAAAGTGCAACATCAACATTTGCATACAGTTTGTTGTTGCCTCAAAGGAATAGATGCATACATAAATGCATAAATTCAAATGCATATGATGGCACAACGATAACCACGAAAACCTTTAGAAATAAAACTAAAATGAGATGTTAAAGGATTAGAAAACAAACATTGAATGAATGATCAACAATTTGCAAATGTGTTTATGTCAGTTGGAATTGCACTTTATGCCAGTCAAAATATTATTTTATTATTTTGTTTTAAATTTGAATATAATAAATAATAAGACGCAGTATATAAATCTATTTGTACATACATACATACATATATATTAAACTAATGTTTAAGGCTACATTTATTAGCAGAAAATTAAAAAAATCCTAAATTGACATGCCCTTATTCATAAAAACTTACAACAGGTTTATGAAAAAGGGCAACAGTATTTAGATAAATAATAATATGTATTATTTGTTTTATGCATTCAAGGTTTTGTAATCCTAAAATCGTTTGTTAAAAATAAACAGAAAGTTATGTATGCACATACATAACGTCACCTTAAACGCTAAAGGCGCTTTCTAATCAAAAATGAATTTTTTATTTATTTAGAATTTTGTTAATAAAACTTATAGTTATGTGAGAATGAATCCTTTTTTTTTTTTTGGTTTTAGATACCTAAGAATCATTTAAAAAGCGATTTTGAATTACATCCTTTAGTTAGGCCTATCGGCGCTTTATGTAACGATGTAATAATTAAATGATGTACTGGGGCAAAAGGAACATTGTCGTAAAAGTTGTGTGTGCACTATTCCGTTGAAAACATACATATGTCTGCCAGTCCTAATTTGGCTTTTACAAAGTTCGAAGGTCGATAAAAAAAAACTAACTAACTCTTACTCTTAGAATCGAACTAACTTTTGCTAACCTGTATTTGTTATAAGTTCCTTGTTAAAACGTATGTCTATCGCACCATTTATTCTATGTTTCTTGGTCATCATTTCTCTGTAGCCATTTGTTGCTCTAGTAAAGATGCGAATCCGACTGCAATTACCTATATATTCTATGTTTCCAAATGACAGACTATGTTAGATAAGTCTCCACTCCTCGTCTTTACTAATTCCAAAAGCCTTTCCATGTGCGCCCAGAGGCAAATTTCTAGTAATTATTACCATAAGATTTCTTAGAGGGAATCTGAGCAGATTTATCTGAAGTCGTTTTCTTTTTGATGTACCATCTCTCTTTTACAATAAGTTATGTTAAGCTTGTGATAGTGGTGCAAGCAGTATATAGTTTCTATCAATATCCACAAATCCACAAATGGGTAAACAATGAATATCTTGCTTCTTTAGAGGAAACTGGTATTCTTGAACAAAGTGTTCTTCACATTTTCTAGGGATCTAATCGCAAGTTTTCTATCAGTAAATAGACATTGAAGTTGTTCAGCGGCTTTTACAGACATAATTTCAGATTAAATTACGGTACCGTAATTTGGTCATCAGGTAGGTGTTAGGGTATCCATTCGAATAATGATCATTCGAATAATCGAACAATTTCTTACAAATAATTATTCAAAGAATGACCATTTTCGAATACAAATAATTCGTTTAAATTTAATTAAGAATAATCAAATAAAACGAATAAATATTTTTATGTTAATTTATCGTTGCTGTTTAAATTTTTTCATAATTTAACATTATTTTATTTACAAATGTAGACATGTTTAATAAACAGTATTATATGGGGTATTTCAAATTTTTTGAGCACCTACTGAAACCGACATACTATGGCTCTTATTTCGTTAAGTTTTATGAATTAAAAAAAACGTACAGGATTTGGATGACTATACTTGAAGAATATGACGTGCAAAGTTTTACGTTGAAAAGTCTTCACCTTAAGAATTGGTGGTCATCTAAAACGCACTTTAAAATTTTTAAACGCAAAAATTTTATGAACTTTTGAAAATTTTTGCAAAATAAACATTTTTTAAGTTTTTTTTTTTATATTAAAGCATGGCATGGGAACATGTTTAGGTATCTAAATAGATTCTTCACGACGGACTAAACTGATAAAGTGCAAAAAAAAAAGATTTTTTTCAACCCGGGCGCGTGAAGCGGCAGTTTTCCCCAAACACATTTCGCTTTGTGACAACTAAAGCGCTGTATCAATTGCGCTGAAACGTACATCGAATAGAAGACTTTATTAAAATTGAAAACGCACGAAAAAATTTTAAAGATTTAAAATCTTATGGAGGAAAAAAAATGTTTCTAACCTCAAAAATATCCTTGTATGAAATATTTATTTAATTTTTAACTTAAAACCGCAGTAAAAATATCGGTTTATATACACGCAAATCGACATTGATGTCAGACAAAAAAAATTAAAAAAAAAATTCTAAGTGCCGTAAATTTTTGAAGTTGCCCATATATATTTAAATTGAATTATTATTATCTATTATTAAGTATTTTTTTTTTTAAATTAAATTTTGATTTTTTCAACCTTTCTTTTGATAAACTACAAAGTGTTTTCGAGCTCGAGGCCAATTATTTGTAAAAAATGTATATATTATTTATTAAATTATTTTTTTTCCAATATTTCGATATCCTTCGGATATCATTATCAAGGAATGAGTTACAGTTATATTTTTAAGAGACGTATTATTGTCCCCACTTTCAATAATGAACTCATTAGTTCAATAATGATACATTTTATTTTGAAACTACGATTATTAATTAAGTTCAATCACTATAGATGAGTGACTCTGATAGCTTCCTATACAAATATATGAATGTTATTGCAATAAGTTATAATTCTTAAACGAAGGTGGTTAGAGACGATACTATTTTTTGCTTGTTTAAATTTTTTTAAGCTATTTGAATAATTCGATTAGTTTTATATCAGTGATCGATTTATACGAACAAGTTAAAATATCCTTTTTGAATTATTCGAACATAAGAAAAATCGAATAATTTAGTTACCCTACTACCAGTAGGTAGAGACTTTTATTATAGTCTGGTCTAACATATCAAAAATGTGTGGTCAATATCCATAAATTATGGCCTGTCGATTGTTCATATGTTTTCATACTTTTGTGGCCTTTAGTCGTATACAGGTGTTGGTGATGACCAGATAAGGTTAATTAACAGTTCATTAGAAAGAGAAGTCCTAGGATTAGGTTAGATAGTTAGGTCTTAGACTTAGGTCCTAAACGGACCCTTTATTAAATTGTTGTTTTTATGCAACAGTGTAGATTAGAAGAAGATAAAATTTGAAGAGGAGAGAAGAAGAGAATACCCTGATATCAGCCATTATGAAATACAAACGCAAACGCGTTCAAAAGATAAAGGCTCATCATAGAAAGATCCTTAAAGAATGTTATGAATCACTTAAATTCTAAGTATAAATTCGTATATATGTACATATGTGCCAGATATGCCTGATTGTTTCCTTTCGTACTTATTATTAGAGTCGCCACCATTCCCATAATACATTCGATCTTGGTTTAGTGATTTTTTTGCGTACCATTAACCATTTAACAACATCCCCGTAGAATAGAATTGGTTTGATAACAAAATCGTATATCCAGTATACGTTTTTAGGGTTGATTCCCCAATTGTGTATAATTGATGTAGTTACCGATTTTTAATTTAAAGAGCTTGTCTGTTATTAATAGTGTAATTTAACAATTTATAAAATTAAAAGAACATTTTTCCATATTCACAAAAAGTTAAGAAACAGAGTGTCGAAAAGGATAAGATATAAGATGAGGCTTTTTTTGTTTGAATTTGATCTCAATAACATTATTTACAAAAGATTTATGTAGAAGTGGACCAGTTATGGACTGATAGCTTCTAAATCCAGTATCTACTAATGTAGGGTCTAAGTATTTGAGGCTTATTTTAGTTGAATTTCATCTCAATAATGTTATTTACAAGAATTGTATGGTTGGTTGGCTCGGAAATGGACTTAATTCACTTATTGACTGACAGCTACAAAATCTAGTAGCATAATTGCCGTATAACCGATATTAGTCTGATTTCTGGATTAAAATTTCTGATCTATATAAAAGTTGGTTCGATATCGATATTTATTACACACTTTTGTGGGTTTATTTGTTTTTCGGAAATGGTTCTATGACAAAATATGGGCCGATCTTCTTAAATTTTGGAACAGGTATTTTCATGCATATGAGGATATTTCACGTCGAATTTCAACATAATAACAGTATATTTAAGATATATATTTGTATTAACGTGAATTTCGGAAGTGGACTTTATATGGGGGATATAGTCAAATATGGACCGATATTCACAAAATCCAGCAGTTTGATTTTGGCATGTATGTAATTTATTCATGTAATATTTTGGATCGGTACCGCTATTTTTAAAAGATTTATGAGTATTAAAGTGATTTTCGGAAGAGAGCTTTATATGGGGGATACGGTCAAATATGGACCGAAATTCTGCAGAATAATTTTTGTGTATACGTAAATTATATATACAAAGTTTTGAGCCGGTACCTATATTTATAACATATACATATGGTGCTTACGGATATGGTGCTTATATGGGAGCTATGACCATTTATGGGCCGAACGGCATTTTATTTACCTAATAATTTACGTCAAACTTTAACTGTTTAACATTATTTTTTACCAGTTTTATACGTAATTAATTGAATTTTGGATGTGTACTTAATATGGGTTCTATCGTCGAAAAATAACCGAAGTAAATCGGTTTGCGATTTCTTTTTGCATAAAACGTATTCCTGCTGAATTTTGTATTGATATTCCAATTTTATAGGCATTTTTGTATAATTG
Organism: Bellardia bayeri; assembly: GCA_950370525.1. Lineage (NCBI taxonomy): Eukaryota > Metazoa > Arthropoda > Insecta > Diptera > Calliphoridae > Bellardia > Bellardia bayeri. Next base: position 60,466,499 of record OX493265.1, read on the forward strand.
AGCAATATTTCGGGAAGATTTTTGTATGGGGGCTATGAGAAATCATGGACAGATTCTTATTATTTTCCTCACACTTTCTTCTTTTATCATAAAACCAACGTATACAAAATTTCATTGTATTATCTGCAATATATATAAAAATATAGCAAGAAAAATGTTTAAAAATATTAAATTTTTATGGAGGTTATCTCACATTTTGGTCCATAACTCTTGTTCTACTATAATGATTTTGCTGATTCTCAATACCAAACTGCTTAGGATAAATATAAACGGTTTTTTGTAAACTTTGTTGATTTCGGTTGTGTGCTTTGGACGTGAGAGTGTTTTACACAGACAGACAGACAGGCAGACAGACGGACATGGCTCAATCGACTTAGAATTTTGTAAGGGCCAAGAATATATATATACTTTGTTGGGTCTCAGATGAGTATTTCTCAGTGTTACACATGGAATGACAAACTTATATATACCCCCATTCACCATTCATGGAGGGTATAAAAAATAAAATAATAAATGTGCAAGAACAAGAAAAACTTTCAGTGCGTGAAATTGCAAAAAGGTAACAATAATTTAATTGAAATCAATTTTGAAGCTGCTAAAACTCCAGAAGTTATATCAAGTGATCCACAAGAGGAATTTGTAGAGCAAAAAATCGATCAAATTAAATCGTTCGATGAAGCACTAATATCGATTGCGCGTTTGAAAGCTTTTGCTTCAAATGTGGCATATGAAAAACTAATCAATTTGGACAATAATTGTGAGAAAATGCAAAAAAAAAAATGAAAGCAAGCAAACTCTAATCAGAATAAAATACACCAGGAGCCAAATTACCGCATTCGATATCGAGTAAAATTGATCGTAATTTTCTTATTTGAGATTATTACATTCGATATCGAGCAAGAAATTTAGTACATTTTATCATAATTTCGATATCGAAATAATTTTTCGATACGATAGCTCATTCGATCACGAATGCGGCGATTTGGCCCCAGCTCTTCTCCACTACCACATAAATTTAAATTTTATTATACCCTACACCACCATAGTGGTGAGTGTATATTGGATTTGTGCTGATATTTGTAGCGCCCAGAAATATTGGTCCAACACCCACCTTAAAGAATACTGATCGACTCAGTATCACTTCTGAGTCGATTTAACGATGCCCGTCCGTCCGTCTGGCTGGCTGTCCATGTAAAGATTGTGCGCATAGTACAGGTCGCAATTTTGAAGATATTTGGATAAAATTTAGTACGTGATATTTTATTTCGGCCCAAGGACGGATGGGATTGAAACTGGCGGAAATTGGTCCTTTATTTCACCTGGCCCCCATACAAATGTCCTCCCGAAATTGGGGTTTACTGATCATAAATGTTTGAATTATGCAAGTATCCAAATAAATTTCATCACAAATGCGTGGTAAATGAAGCGAAATCAAATTTATAAATTTTGTGCAGATTGCTTCATAATTACTCGTAGCTTCCATATAAAGCCCACTACTGAAAATCACTTTAAAGAGCATAACTCTCTCAAAAATGTTGGTATCCAAATAATATTTAACACAAATATATTTTATATGTATACAAACAATACGGTACAATTTTCTTGTGATCGGTCCATAATTAGTAGTAGCGCCCATATAAGGCCCACTTTCGAAATTCACTTTAACGATCATAAATTTCTTAAAAATGATGGTATTCAAATTTGACACAAATAAGTTTCTTTTATACAGAAATAATGACACCTAATTTTATAAAGGTCGGTCCATAATTATTCGAAACTTCCATATAAAAGCCTCTATGTAATTCAATTTAAGCTTCATGAATCTTTTAAAAGTATTTATATAGAGATAAAGTTCAACATACATAATATTCATAGACATTATGACACTCAATTTTTGGATAATTGGTCCACAATAGGTTATATCTCCCATATAACGCCTATTTCTGAAAAACTGTTTTGTACATATACTGGGTGTAGGGTATTATATAGTCGGGCTTGACTGAATGAATTGAAAATTTAAATATACATAATACTATATACTACTTACATACTACTTAGATTGTGTTAAAATTTGTCTACTCAAAATAACATTGGTATTTAATAGCACAAAGTTCTGACATTTTTTATAGTGAAATCTCCAGTAAACAGATACCTCCTGTTAACGATCAAATATGCTGTGACGACCGATGTCCGCCTACGGGAGATTTCTCTGTATATAATTATGAAACCACTAATTACTATTTAGTTATTTATTTTTGGATATTAGTAATGAATATTTAATACATACATACTTCAAAAGCAATTATATATGATCATTTAAAAGTCTTTGTGATACATGATTTTCCATTTTTAAAATCATTTATTTCTAAATGTTAAATGGTCTAATTGTTTCTTTTTAATCTACATACACATATGTATTAATATTTTTCTCTGAGCATGAAACCATTTAAAACGTCTTTTAATTTTCATGAATATTTAAAAAATTTTTCAAACAATTTATTTGTTTTTTCCCTACACATTGTTCTTCGTTTTATGTGTGTGAATTTTTTAAATATCAGCACTCATATTTTAATGAGCCAAAGTCAGTTTTTATACTTGTAAATTGTTTTTTAAGTGTTAGTTCTAGAATATGCTCCTCAAATCCCCAAGTTTTTGTCGCTTTTTCTCTCTCCTCCCCCTCAAGCACATACAAACATTTTAAAATTTACTACAGCCATAAATATTTCTTGGCTTTCATGGCGCAAAAACAACAAAAAAGAAAAACTAAACTAAAATAAAAGCCAAGTCATAAAAAGCCACCACTGCTGCATGCGTTAAATAGACGTGGGGTAATAAATCATTGCGTAGTGCGAATGCAGCATTAAGTTGCAAGAAGAAAAAACAAACTGCTGTTGCAACTATGAGTTTAGATGCCTCCGATAGCAGCCGTTTGAAATTACAAGTGTAAGCGAGTATTAGTTGTTGTGAATGAGTATGTGTTTGTGTGTGTTTACAAGAGTGGAAACTATGAATATGCTACAATTTTCCACAAATTTATCATATTTATATGCGAGTGGAATTTTTTTAATTTTTGCTGTCATGTTGTTATTTTTTTTTTTTTTGTTTAAATCAGTTAAAATGCTCGTTTAGGGCTTTAAAGTGTAAGTGGCGAAAGAAACAACTAAAACTATTTTTTTATTGGAGGCCAACAAATTTGCCAGTCATTCTTAATATTAGTTTTGAATTTTTGACAAATAATGCAATCAAATTATAAGAAATTGCTTTGATAATGTTGCTGTCATAAAATATGGTTTGGGACCATGCATAATTAATCCCAAGATCATTTTCTATAGAGAATATATGTACTTATGTTTACATAAGAGAGTTCTCTAGGCAGTCATACCAATTATTTATGATAAAACTGGAAAGCTGGGAAGCTTTTAAAATTGCTAAATATTTGAGTGATATTAATTTGTTTCTGTTAAAATGTTTTGTTAAGACTGCAATTACATTTAGTATAACAGACATTTTAACCTCTAATAAATTTTAACTAGTTATGCATCGGATTTTGTTGGTTGGTTGTCGGGACGGTTTACTAAGTGAAAACAGTCAACTAGTGTCGAAAGAACTCCAATTTTATGTAATGTTACTTATAAAATAATGGAATGCTAAGGAGGAAGTAACTAAATCTAAGCTATAGTTGTGCGTCCAGACTTAAGGGCCTCAGCTAGATTAGTTAGAATCTGTGTCTTGTGACAGTACCGAGCATTCGCAGAGAAAGCAGAAAATCGTTTCAACGTTGTTTTATTATTGCTGCTACGACAGTGTTTGTTGAAGGGGATTGCGAGTCGACTAACATCCATTTTTAGCACTAATTGACTCATTAATGCTGACACAACATATTACATGATCAACTTCAACTTTCAACTTCAACTTGGCCAAACAACATGTGTTTAAATCACGCTATTTTCAGCCCTCTCAATGTCTAAATGTCTAAAGGCAATGCTTGCATCCTAATTGTTACAATTGTAATACATATAAAATTTTACATTTCCGTGGAGAACTAAAATTATCTGAACTACATATACTTGATTGATATAATCTGTATTAGATAAAAAAAATCTTGATTGGTTGTTGATTGAAATCATTGATTGAAATATTTAAAATTCGGAATATGAGTCCAACTTATTATGGGAAGGGCAAAATAGTTCGATACCCTGGCAGTATGTACCAACCACAACAGACAACCTAATTGAAAGCTCGCAAAAGATACATTGAAGATTATAAAGGTCAAATCATTCTTTCCGGCCACTACAAATTACCAAAACGAAACATTAGGCGGCCCTAAAATGCATTCTGCATAACTGCAATTGTGGTGAGAGCAAATTGTGCAGTTGCACCAATCATTTGGTCTGTCAGTACTTATTTATAAATTTGTGACAATGCAAATTTTTTGATCTTACTCACTAGCCATATTATATAAGTCCAACGAAATAACTGGTGTAAATATCTTAGGTGAATGATACATAGATTATCACTGTCCTTGAAGAGTACAATAAATTTTAATTCAAAAATTTTCCGGGTGTTTCACCTTTCGGTGGAGTAAAGTGATGGACAAATTTTTTTCTTAAGTAAAAAGCACCAGTTTAGCGTTGCCTTTATTACAAACTTTTGTAGAATTACCAATCCAACGATGTATGAATACAGGATAACTCTGAAAATAATTTTATTTAATTTTGCAGTTTCAAAACAAAAATACATGGAACCTCAGCTAATGTCCATCACGTTTGATGCACAGAATTGCGACTTTTGGCGTTTCATTTTGACACGACTTGGAAAGTAAGAGGATATGGACGTTAGAAGACATATTGCTTTAATTCGTTTGGTTTAGAATTTAATATTCTCAGATTGTGGCCCGATACTAAGAGATACTTCTTGCTGAATGTCCTGCCATCACGTTGATAAATATGAATATTTTGATCATCATGTACATTTTTCAATTATTCTTTCACCATTAATCTCCGAATTTTAATAAATAAATGTAAGGCAAGTTTTTGCTGGGTATCATAGCAAAGTCGACTTCTTGATGGTATCAGAAAATTGTATGCGCTATAACTTTTAGATCGAAATCGTTCATTGTGTTTAACTAATCTTTCATCTTGCTCCTCTTACAAAAATATCTAATATTTGTAAACATACAAATATTAATTCTAGCAATTAACATTAATACTAATATTTCATTGAAATTGAATATAGTACAATACATTTAAGATGCAGTACAACGCTAACATTCTTTTGCACGATCCTAGACCCCAAAAATTTAAACAATCCCAATGTTTAAATGCGCAATCATCTCTTCGACACTACCAGAGCCCTATTGCACAAAACAACTTATCAAATTTTCAAAGTTATAGGTGTTTCTGTACGACAATATTCTTTGCAAATCTCTAAGCGAATTTTTGCACAGATTTTGCAATCTTTGTCAAGACTTTACACCCTTTAAATTCTTTGCGCTCTGCTGCAAAATAAGTGTTCAAAGTGTTTTACAAAACATTTACTGCCGTATTTATAAAAAATTAAAGTAGACTTCAAGTGTAATTTAAGAAAATTTTGTATTAAAATTTTGTCTTAAAGCACAATTCAAGTCTACTTTATTTTTTATAAATACGGCAGTTAATCATCTTTGTATTTCTGTCTTACCACTTTTCACTTTGCATTGCTAAATATAACTTTTTAAAATGAGCTGCAAAGTAAAAATGTAAAAAACTTACATTGTTTTATTTGAAGTAAGTATTTATACCCTACACCACCATAGTGGGGAGGGTATATTGGATTTGTGCTGATGTTTGTAACGCCCAGAAATATTGGTCCAACACTCACCTTAAATTATACCGATCGACTCAGAATCACTTTCTGAGTCGATTTAACGATGTCCGTCCGTCCGTCCGTCTGGCTGTCCATGTAAAGCTTGTGCGCAGAGTACAGGTCGAAATTTTGAAGATATATTGATAAAATTTGGTAAGTGATATTTTTTCGGCCCAAGGATAGATGGGATTGAAACTGGTGGAAATCGGTCCATTATTTCACCTGTCCCCCATACAAAAGTCCTCCCGAAATTGGGGTTTACCTCTCATAAATGTTTGAATTATGTAAGGAAACGAACAACTTTCTTCACAAATAAGTGATACATGAAGCCAAATCACATCTACAAATTTTGTGCAGATCGGTCCATAATTAGTCGTAGCTACCATATAAGGCCCACTTCCGAAAATCATTTTAAAGAGCATAAATTTCTTAAGAACGTTGGTAATCAAATAAAATTCGACACAAATAATATACAGAAATGATGACACCTAATTTTATAATGGTCGGTCCGTAATTAGTCGAAACTCCCATATAAGACCTACGGGGAGGGTCTTATCAACTTTAACCTCCATAAATCTTTTAAAAGTATTTATATCGAGACAAAGTTTATACATATACAATATTTATATTCCCAAAAATCATGACACTAAAATTTTGGAAAATGTAATTGTAAATATCTCCCATATAGCGCACATTTCTGAAAAACTGTTGTTTGCATATACTGGGTGTAGGGTATTATATGGTCGGGCTTGACCGACTATACATTCTTACTTGTTTTTTTAACATTATTGTCATTTCATTTAATTTAGACACGGGATCGTTCTTTAATAATGTCAAAACTATTTTCAATTATGCGCCGTGTTTTTTGTGGCAATGCTTGAAAAACTCTTCAGCAGGGTTATCGAGATTTCGGCTAGTTTTTCAGTCCGTAACCACTATCACTCAAAACAACAGCATCCAGAAATGGACGCCAACCATAGTAAAATCTTTGACTTACAGACGAATTCTATAACGCATTAACACTGTAAAATATTAGTCTATCTCGCATATCATCATAAGATTAAAAAAGTTGTTTCGATACCGGTCCACATATCCTTTCTGTAGCAGCGTCAATTTTAACGCAACCACACACAAAAGGGAATCCAACCATCATATAAACAACTTTTCAGCAATACCACTGACGTCATCGGGCCACCGCATTGTGTTTTGAAATACTGTTGATTTTGCAACACCAAGAATAGCTGCAACTTCAACTTTGTCCGAGCCAATGCAAGCAATGCAGCAGTTAATTTTTAGCCAATTATATTTAAAATGAAATCAACTTGGATCTGATTTGAATGAAATAAAAAAAAAGTTTTGTAATCCCGAAAAACTGACGTCATAACACTTTAAAAGCTTTACTAGTTATAACAATATAAATTTGTAAAGTGATCGTTTACTTTGTAAATTTCTGACAAACTTTAATTATTAACAAACTTATCAAAATTTGTTTTGAATTTACATTAAATTTTTTATTTATTGTTGTAATTCCTTGCAAATTGCACTTTTCAATATTAACTTTGCACTTTATACAAGAGAACTTACATGGAGCAGAAATTGCAAAAAGAGTAGAAAAATTGCAAAAACTTTTTAAATTACACTTATCAAATCCAACTTATCACTTATCAAATTGTATAGTTCTGAGGAACATAAAGTTTTGCAAATTGACAAAAAATTGCATAAGTATTAAGTGAAATGTTGATAAGTTGTTTTGTGGAATAGGGTCCTGGTCCTGGTGAACGCTATTGCATTCAGCTTACATGACCTAACACATTTTATCCATGGAGCCCGACTTGAACCAGCAACCTATGGCTGTTTGCAAGTTTAGACTAAAGAGAATTAATTGCTCCCACATATGTTGTGAGCTTTAACACATTTGATGGCTTACCACAGATGCCAAAAACCTATCAAGAACATAATTCAAAATAATATATTGCCATGTATTTTGCTAATGCGGCTTCCCGTTGTTTGAAAAGAGATTGATTGTGGTAAAGATTTGTTATTTTAATTTTCTCTCTTCTGCCATGTTTATCTACAATCTTCTATAACTTCCCAATTTAAACAGATCCATTTAATAAACTAATGTAAGAAGCAAAAGAAGTTTACATACTTGTATTTACTATTATTAACCTAGTTTTTAATATAAAAACAATATATGTACGAGTATATATTATTTAAATTAATTTGAGTACAACATGTCTAACCTGAGGCCATCAGTCTGGCTGTTTTTATCAAAGTCTGTTAGTCAACAAACTTTTCTATTACGCTCAATAAAAAAATGTATGCACCCTTAAACAAAACAAAAAATTAATAAAACAAAAATGCTGTAGTATTACTTAGACATAGAAGGTCATTTTCAAAAATATAATTATTGTAATCCTTCGGGGTAACATGTGCGCATACACGGTTGGGTACGTTTTAATTTTTTTTGGTTGTTGCCTTCACATGTAAATTAATATGGGTCAATTTTGTTTTAAAGCGAAATAAAAAAAATTCAACTGTAACTTGTAATTTCCTTCTGTTATTTCTGTGTTTTTTTTTTTTTTTGCAAATAATAAAAAAATAATTGTGCGCCTGTATGTTTTAGTATTTTTACTAATGAAAAGCTGCTATGAAAAATCCAATTTCAAAAATAAAAACAAATAGAACTTTCGGTTGTAAATTATTTGTTTTTATTTTTTATTTTTACAAGCTAAAAAGTAAAATGGCTATAAAATTTCCACATTTATATGTATGAGTTTATGTTTTTATGCATACTCAAGTGTGGGTCTGTGTATATGTATACTATTGAGCATAACAAAATGTACACCGGATATACCGTGAGCGTCATTATAAAGTAAACATCGGGACTATAAAAAATCGATTCATACCAATTCTAACAGAACTTGTCGCTCTATAATAAAAATAAAGTGTGCAAAATTGTATGACATTATCTGCATTATATTTGAAGAAAATAGCTAAAAATATCTGAAAAATATCGAAGGTGTCTAAAGCATTAGTGTGTAAATCGGATTCTACTGGAGTAAATTTGCCGACTTTACCAAACATTTCGGTGAAAGAAGTAATGTTTGGGAAAAATTTCATTGTCAACAAAGCGACAGACTGAGGGACGTGGCTAGATCGTCTTAGAATGTATAAAGACCAATATTTCGATGTCTTACAAACAGAATGACAAACTTAATATACCCCCCACCCCCCTAAATGTTGTAAGAATGATATTCCAATAAATTGAAATCATGACACCTAATATTATAACCGTCGCTCCATAGCTCCCATATAATACGAAAATCGCTTAAAAATGTATAATTATTTTAAAAGTTTTTATATCGAGATACAATTTAACAATAGAATGCACAGAAGCTATGCTACTAAATTTAGCGGCCATTTCTGGAAAACTGTTTTTGCAACATACTATATACTTAATTATATAACTTGTTTAATTTAATTAAAGGGTTATTTGAGCTTCTAAAGATTTCGGCTTGCCAGCGTTTTCCATTATATATATTTACCTCGCTAGAGCAGTTTAACATTAAAAAAAGTTCCTCTTATTATGTCCTGGAGTGGTGCCACATATAAAACTTATACATACATAAATGTATGTATTTGAGTAAATATTAAACTCGCATGTACATGAATATTTTCGTTTGTATGTTTTTGTTCAGGTATGATTTATTAAAATTGAAATTATACACACACAGGTAAAAATATTAAAAATCAAGTTAGAGTGATATATTCGGCTGTGCCGAATCTTAAATAGCCTCCAACTAAATATAATGATTTTGATTTGTGATTTTTTACAACTTTTTGACATAATACCTTTTTTACATTATTTAAGAAATTTTCAAGAAGACTTATAACGTATTTATATTTTCGGAAAGCTAAATTTAAAGGAAATATGTTATATGAAAAAAAAAATTAAAAAACTTTGTTACCAAAGGAACCAATATAGGAGCGCTCTTCAGATCATAGCATTTTCATATCAATGTCTTTTCAAAAAATTTATAAATTTTTGGGTCGCCCTGCCCTTATTTTGCTGCAATATAACATCATGGTCCTGTTAACTGGTTAAGGTCCACTTTTTATATGTTTCATTACCCGTAATAAGGGAGTTGTTGAATTTTGTTAAAAATTTGCCGTATTTTCTATTTTTATTTCCAGCTCTAGTATAAATATATTCTTACAGTTTAATCAGTTTAAATACTAAAGGAAGAAAATGTTGAAAAATAAATCACTGCGAAAAAACAAAAGTTTTAAAAGAAACGTGTATAGTGTGGCCGGATTTTATATAAGCAATGCTTTAGTTTTCAATTTTAAACTTTGAGTAATTGAAATAAAATACCTGATTGTAAAATCTAACCCCCTTATTCAAAAACGATTATTAAATTTAACAAACGTTTATTAAGCAAATTTTTATATGCAAATCTGTCTTAATAAACGTTTGTTAAATTTAATAGTCGTTTTTCAATAAGGGGGTCAATGTTTATTTTTTGCTGTGAAGTTTCGTTTTTAGTTTTTTCTCCTGACCATTTAACAAAATTGACTTTACATGTGCTATTTTTGCAATAAATGATAAAAAAGAACACAACCAAAAACTGAATCTACTAAAAATTAATAAAAAATAAAAAATAATGCTCTAAAATTAGGCAATACATCAGAAAACTATTAAGTCAAGTACTTTGCAGAATACCTGAAATAAATTTTCCAAATACTAAAAATTCCATTTAATATTTAATTTAAAGTTTATTTATTTAACACATTTTATAACTGAATTTAAAATTTTAAATGAGATTTAATTTTAATTATCTGTTCTTTTCATATTACTGCAAATAACAAAATGACTACCTACAACATGTCAGCCATTAGAAATAATCGCGTTCATAATCTGTTGCCATGAAATGTATGCGCACATATTCTCTTTTTGGAGTTTTTGTGCAAAAAAATTATAAAGAATTAAGATAAGGTCAAATGCTGGAAAAACCACAGTTCAAAGCATTATTTGTCAGAGGGGGGGAAGAAATAATCACCACTAACTATAATGTGTGCACTTTGTCGAAAAGTTATTTGAAAGATTTTTTGTTAATACATTTTAATTTAGTTTTTTAACATGCATGCACATTAAGATGGTTCCTAAAATTGGAATAAATTGACCATGGTACAACATTTGTATAAAATTTATTTAAAAAATAGGAAAAGGAGAGAGACTTACAAAATCGTCAAACTATTTCGATGATAAATGACATACATACATATATATACATATATTTAATTTACGAATTAAATGTAAATTCCTCTTATACCTATACGAAAATTTAATGTTTGCTAGCAAATATAAACATCATAAAGGAGCCACCCTATTGTACATACATTTTATATACTTTCGTAATTTAAATCGACCACAAAAACCACAATATGCACAAACACACACTATAAACTGATTCCCCAAAATGATAAAGTGATAACTTTCAATTAAATTTTGACTTTTTTTGATGTAGAAATATTTATTTTAGTAAAATAAATATTGTGGAGGGATCAGTACTAGAATGGGACTGGGTCGGAGAAAGTGATTGAGCGCAAAATAATCAGAAGTAAATTAAATGTATCATTGATTTTAAAATATTGCAAAATATTTTATTTAATCCGTTGCTTCGTTAGCGAAGTATGTTAAAATATAAATTCAATGCATGTGTGAATAGCTGAGTCCTCTTTTTCTTAAAGTTATATAATAGTAATAACCGTATGTTGTAAATATATTATTTTATTTTAGTCACAAAAAAAATGTAATGTTTCTGAACTCATAAATATTGAAAATATAAAATTTAAAGAAATACAAGTTTATTAATACACATGCAGTCGATGTGTAAAATTTTATGTTTCTACGAAGCAATTGTTATTGAAAAGATTGATAGAATTTTTTCCTAGAAATTTCTTCGATGTTCACACAGCACAGTTCTTATAGCTTAAATCGCTCGTATTTTTATTTGACAGTATACAAGCATATGTATTTTGAAAATTGTCATTGTAATAATTTGTAAGATCTGGAATTAGAGAATAATAATTTCAGGTTGTTATACCCTACACCACAATAGTGGATTTGTGCTGATGTTTGTAACGCCCATAAATATTGGTCCAACACCCACCTTAAAGTATACCGATCTGCTCAGAATCACATTTTGAGTCGATTTAACGATGTCCGTCCGTCCGTCCGTCTGGCTGGCTGGCTGTCCATGTAAAGCTTGTGCGCAGAGTACAGGTCGTAATTTTGAAGATATTTCGATAACATTTGGTACGTGATATTTTTTCGGCCCAAGGATAGATGGGATTGAAACACCTAGCCCCCATACAAATGTGCTCCCTAAATTGGGGTTTACCGGTCATAAATCTTTGAATTATGCAAGTATGCAAACAAAATTTAACACAGATGAGTAGTAAATGAAGCTAAAGCATATCTACAAATTAAAGATCGGTCCATAATTAGTCGTAGCTCTCATATAAGGCCCACTTCCGAAAATCACTTAAAAGAACATAACTCTCTTAAAAATGTTGGTATCCAATTAATATTGAACACAAATGTGTTTCGTCTTAATACATATAATATGGTAGAAGTTTATGGTGATCGGCCCATAATTAGTCGTAGCTCCCATATAAGACCCACTTCCAAAAATCACTTTAAAGAGCATAACTCTCTCAAAAATGTCGGTATCCAAATAATATTTAACACAAATATATTTCATACGTGTACCAACAATACGGTATAATTTTATTATGATCGGTCCATAATTAGTAGTAGCTCCCATATAAGGCCCTTTTTCGAAAATCACTTTAAAGGGCATAAATTTCTTAAAAATGTTGGTAATCAAATAAAATTCGACACAAATAATATACAGAAATGATGACACCTAATTTTATAATGGTCAGACCATAATTAGTCGAAACTCCCATATAATACCCTTTCCGTAATTCACTTTAACTTCCATAAATCTTTTAAAAGTATTTATATCGAGATAAAGTTTATACATATACATACTAGGTGTAGGGTATTATATTGTCGGGCTTGACCGACTATACTTTTTTACTTGTTTTAAATTGATTAATATATAAATATTAATATATATATATAAAGCATTTTCAGTACGCAAATGACAGGCTGACAAAATGTTCCAAATACCCTTCCAAAAAAACAAAACATGACAACGAGTAGCTACCACCTTAATCGTTTACTATTTATAAATAATTATTATTAAACCAACACTATTTACTAATAAGTTTATGTATGCGTTTATTAATTTATTTTTTATTATTTGATATTTTTTAAAGTAATACTAGAAATAGCCTTTTTATGCGAATAAAATGAAATTGAAACAAAATATTCATTCTCGAAGTATTGCTATCGCATTACCAACGAATCTTTAGCAATATCGAATATAAACTGTTAACAATATATCTGGCGAATGTATGTATGTATCTCGATATCATTAAATGTATCATTTACGAACACGATTGCAATATCAATAAAAAAACATTTTATAAACTTTTCTCAATATCGAGATACAAACCTATAATCCTATAATCTTAACAGTTGCACTATCTAAACATATATTTGTTTAAAGTGATTTTTATCCGATGACAAAAAATCAATCTTGATGTCTATATGGCTTCAACAGCTATTGGAGAGACCTGCGGAAGCAACCACGATATTTCTAAAAAACCTGTACATGTAAGTCGTCAAACATAGGGATGGTACTTGAATATCCCACATATTCTGCAGATCAGAACCCTACTGAGAACATTTGGGGAATATTAGTAATCGAATTTATTTTGAAAACCGACAATATAAAAGCATTATCACCTAAAAGAAGCTGTTACAGATGCCTCGAGATGTATGTATGTACATATATCTGAAGATATAAGAATAAATCTAGTGAATAGTATGCCTCATCGAAATTTTGACTCGATTCTAAGAAAAGGGGCCTAATACATTATTAAAGTCTTAGTTGTTTGTGAATATTAATTTTAAATTATTGTAATTCCAGTGTGTTTCTAGTTATTAAACACCAATTACTTTCTTTATACATTTTTAAAAGGTAATAAACATAAAAAATAATATTTTTTTTGTTGATAATATGTGCTTTTATGTAAAAGTTATGCAGTTTCACATACATGTAGGTTAAACTTAATATAACCGCCATCCTTTTGTAATTTAAGAATTCAAAAGTAAAAAATTTTAAAACTATTAATTTTAAATAAAATAAATATTAATATATCAAGAGCTAAGCATTTAAAATATTCTTTATTACATCTCTCATAGCGTATAGTTTTAGCTTGCTTTAAAAATTATTCCATGAGTATCAGATTATTACCACTGTAAACTGTCTATGGACAAAAAGTACCAAATATTATGCCTTCTTCCCTAATCAAATCATCTCTGCTGATAAAAACAACAATAACAACTGCATTTTAATACAAAGCAAATATCATCTGTCAATTTAACCAAATAAACTTACCTTACTTAGCAGCTTTCCTAAAATCTCTACACAAGCAGATGCAACTGGCAACATCATCAACAAGTGCCTAATATTAAAACACTACTCCACACACAACATTCTACATACATACATGATTTATCCACACATTTTAACTACCGTACCGTACCGTACACACGAACAAACATTAACCACCATTTTTTTTTAACAACAACTTGCTATTTTTCTATATATACATTTTCTGCATTTTTATTACTTTGATTTCTCGCTTATTTTCAAACTTCAACGCTTGCAATTGCACACAATGATTAACAACACTTTATATTTTAATTATTTACTATTAGATATTTAATTAACACTTTAAGATATTTTTAATAAATATTCTAAAACTTCACTGGCAAAACACTTGTAGACGGAACGACTTAATAAAGCAAACTAAATTAGAAAAGGAATAGGAGGAAGGAAGCTTAGTAATATAAAAGCTTTAAACTGAACGATACATTAAGTCTAAATGGCTTTAAGGTTAAAAGTGATATGTATGAACAGAGCTTACATTTGAAAAGCAAAGACTACAACCATTTTGCAAACGGCTTTAAGTAAAGCTTTTATTAAAAAACTTGTAGGTTGATTTTAAAGACTTACTGCCGTATTCATAAAAAATAAAGTAGGTTCGAAGTGTGCGGCAGTTAACAAGTAATATTTATAGTGAGCTTTATTTGAAATGTTAAAAAGTTCAAATTGGAATAATTCAATAATTTATTGTTACGAAATTGTATTTTAAATTAAATGTAACGGCCAATAACAGCATTCAGCATTATTATTATAATATACACCACGTTTTCAAACTACGGCATGATTATCAACATTTAACTTATTTAGCAACATTTGCGTTTGTAGAAGTTTCTATTTGTAAACATTGTTGATAACACCCTGTTATAAACATAGCTGAGCGATATGGCAACATTAAGTTTTACGGCTTTGTCAGAATATTCTAGATATGTATAAACATTTTATTATCTTAGCTCCGAATCATTCACAAATTTTGATTAGTATATAAATAGACTAACAGGGTCGATCAAGTGTATTAGTTGTTTATTGTGAGTCATTGTCGTGTGAACATCAAGCGTTCTGAAACTGCAATTTAATTGTGGTGTAAAAGACAGACTGTGCATTAAAATTGTTTTTGTGTACATTTCAATAAATAAAGACTCGCTATATTTTCTTTAAACTTTCTTTAATAGCACACTTAAATTAAAGTTTGAAAACACTTTGATGTTTACACAACAACTACACGCAATAGACTGATTAACTTGAGTAGCCCTGTTAGTCTATTTATACACCAATCATAATTGCTGGATAGTTCGGAGATAAGATACTCGAATGTTCGCGTCTAGAATATTCAGCCAAAGTTGTAAAACTTAATGTTGCCATATGGCTCAGCTATTTTTATAACAGAGTGTTCTCAAACATGTTTAATAATTAAAACTTCCACAAGTTGTGTGTCGATAAAAATGCGGTTTGTAGATAAAGATAATGTATATTGATAAACATGCGTTTGTGTGTTTACCGACCGTTAATTTAAATTGAAATACAATTTCGTAACAATATATGTATTAAAAAGTCCACAAAGGAAAGAAAAAGTTACTTAACTTAATTGTTTTAAACATTTAAATTAATTTTCTTCAATTTGACTGTGACTGTGTTAGAAATGATTACAATTCTGTTAAAATTTTAATTATAATTGTAACTGGTCTAGAAACTTGTTGGAATTGTCCACAAAAAATATTTTGTTTAGCTTCATTACATCATTTAGTATTTCCACGCAATTCTCCTTATTTAAGACACCATAAATTCGGTGCATTGGTCCAACACCATTCCAAGAAAACCATATCTATACGACAATAGACCCTCCAACATGTTTCACGACCTGTGAAACATAGCGAGAGTTAAATTATTGATTGCGATTAATCTTTGTTTTGTCGCTTCAAAGCACATACTTCCACTAATTAGCCGAACCGTTCACAAGCTGCCGAATTATTTGAAAAATAAAATTCAATTTCACTATAATTGAAAATTGAAAACGTTACTGAATTAAATCCAATTACATAGAGTTTTTTAACATTTCAAATTAAAGCTTACTTTGGATATTACTTGTTAAACTAAGTTTTTTAATAAAAGTTTTACTTAAAGCCGTTTGCAAAATGGTTGTAGTCTTTGCTTTTCAAATTAAAGCTCTGTTCTTACATATCACTTTTAGCTTTAAAGCCATTTAGACTTAATGTATCGTTCAGTATAAAGCTTTTATATTTCTAAGCTTCTTTTCTCCTATTCCTTTTCTAATTTAGTTCGCTTTATTAAATCGTTCTGTCTACAAGTGTTTTGCCAGTGAAGTTTTAAAATATTTATTAAAAATATCTTCAAGTGTTAATTAAATATCTAATAGTAAATAATTAAAATATAAAGTGTTGTTAATCATTGTGTGCAATTGCAAGCGTTGAAGTTTGAAAATAAGCGAGAAATCAAAGTAATAAAAATGCAGAAAATGTATATATAGAAAAATAGCAAGTTGTTGTTAAAAAAAAATGGTGGTTAATGTTTGTTCGTGTGTACGGTACGGTACGGTAGTTAAAATGTGTGGATAAATCATGTATGTATGTAGAATGTTGTATGTGGAGTAGTGTTTTAATATTAGGCACGTGTTGATGATGTTGCCAGTTGCATCTGCTTGTGTAGAGATTTTAGGAAAGCTGCTAAGTAAGGTAAGTTTATTTGGTTAAATTGACAGATGATATTTGCTTTGTATTAAAATGCAGTTGTTATTGTTGTTTTTATCAGCAGAGATGATTTGATTAGGGAAGAAGGCATAATTTTTGGTACTTTTTGTCCATAGACAGTTTACAGTGGTAATAATCTGATACTCATGGAATAATTTTTAAAGCAAGCTAAAACTAAAAGTTAGGAAAGATGTAGCATAGAATATTTTAATCTTGTTTTACTAGTATTCCATTTGTTTGCAATGAATATTTAAAAATTATCTTACTTTTGCTTTTCTCAATTCACATAAATTAAAATATTTTAAAAATTTAATTTCAATTGTTCATTGTCTGTAAACTTGTTCACTTGGGTACTTGTTTGTTGATTATTTGCTCCTGTCCTTCTACATTGTGAGCTCCTGTTTATTTTATAAAGTTTTCTTAGTTTTATTTCCAAACTGTTGGTCACATACTTAATTTTTGTTTGAAAGAAGAATTTTATACAAATATCGTTTTTTTTTTTGCATTTCTATCATAAATATTACCCTTGATTTATTTAGCAGAAATTCCAATAAGTTAATAAATTATCGAATAGTTTTTTGTTTTCGAAATAAATCTTATTTTGTATGTATTCCAATGCAAGATGTACCAAACGAACAATATTTATGGAGACAATTTAAAATTTTATTTGTAGCAAAAGTATTAGTTGTTGGTTGTTATTATTATATAAGAAAGTTTGAACTTTCTTAAAGAAACAAATTCTATAAATCTTTCTTTTGCTTATGTTGGTACAAAAAAATTTTGCAGGTTTTTTGCTATTTGGCAGACTGAAAACAAAACTTTTTTAATCAGTTTAATATGGTGTTCAGACATGCATTTTTAATTGAAATTTTTAATTAACGCCCTAATTGAATTTAATTATCCATACAAAAAAAAGGTAATTGCTTCATTATTAGTTAATTGTTAATAATTACGGTTACCATATTTGACGATTTATCGTCATTTTGACGATTTTGGGTGAGGAAAATGGCATTTTGACGACTGGACGATTTTTACCTTTAATTTGGCGATTTTTAAAATGTTTTGTTTTCTATTTTTGGCGATTTCTTGACGAATCCTTAAAATTAGTATGACCCCAGCAAGCCATATGAGTCCGAAAAGAGTCTTTTCTGACACCTTTTTCGGAGCGTTAACGCTTTTTATGAGCCCAAAAAACAATCATAATTGCTCCGAAAACCTTCAGAAAAGAGGGTCATTGCATCCGTCAGAAAGAGCTCTTAGATAATGTCAGAAAAGAGTCTTTTATGAGGGGTTTTTTTGGGCTTTTAAAGAGCTCTTAGATAATGTCAGAAAAGATTACTTACGATATATGTAATTTATTTCAAACGTTGTTAAATTTTATTTACTTTTAACAATTTATATTTACAGAGTTTGTACATTTAGCATAACAATCTTATATGTAATGTAAGAATTTATTAAACTAAAAATAGGTTCAACATTTTTCATTGTTATTAGGTTTATGAAAAGAGTATAAAAAAGAAGAGAGAGAGAGAGAAAATACGGCTCAGCTTATTTTAGCCGAATTTCATCTCAATAATTTATTGGTGTTACAGTGGAAGTGTACCAATTAAGGACTGCTATCTTCAAAATCCAGTATCAAGTTATGTGATTTCTGTGTTTTTGGTGCTTATGTAGATAGAATTTCATATTATTAATGTAGTTTACAAAAGTTTAATGGTTGTTATAATAATACTCAGAAGTGGACTTAATTTAGGAACTATTGCCAAATATGGACTATAAAATCCAGAAGAATAATTGCCGGATGACCGATATTAGTATGATTTCTGGATTAAAATTACAGATCGGTATAAAATATTGGTTTGATATCAATATTTATAAGACATTTTTGTGGGTTTAATTGTATTTCGGAGTTGGTGAGAGATATGACCAATTATAGACCGAACATCATAAAATTTGGCACATAGAATTTTATATATCTTAGGATATAGGATGTCGAATTTCAACAATATACTGGTATATTTAAAACAGATATGAGTAAATTAG
This sequence comes from Bellardia bayeri, assembly GCA_950370525.1. Taxonomy (NCBI): domain Eukaryota; kingdom Metazoa; phylum Arthropoda; class Insecta; order Diptera; family Calliphoridae; genus Bellardia; species Bellardia bayeri. Next base: position 60,485,679 of record OX493265.1, read on the forward strand.
TAATTTTAAAATTTAGACCTTACATGGAAAATATGGCCAAATATGGACCTATCTATATTCACAAAATCCAACAGTTTGGTTTTGTCCTATATATACATGATCTGTGAACAATTTTGGATCGGTACCGTTATTTTTTTTTTTTTTAATTAACAAACACAAACTGCGAAGCTTTTTGGCTTGTCTGCAGAAAACACCCAGAAACTTTGGCGGGAATTGAATCCGCAACCCTCTGACTAATAGTCCGGCACACTATCGCCTAGTCTATCGAGGCACAGATTTATGCGTATTTAAATGATTTTCGAAAGTGGACTTTATATGGGGCTATGGTCAAACAAAGACCAAACCGTAGCAAATATTGTTATGTGATTTAATTTTATATGAAAATCATTTTGCTGAATATTGTATTGGTATTGTAATTTTAAAGGCATTTATGTATCATATACTCATATTTCGGGATGAAATTTGTTGGGGGTCTATTAGATATCATGGACTGTTTTCATCATAGTTTGTCCTTTTATCATAAAAATATTTAAACAAATTAGCAAAAAATATGTAAAAAATATAATTTTTTTTGGAAGTTGTCATAGATTTTGACAGGACCTTTGAATCCTAGTCAACTGGACGGATTTTAGTGATTTTAAATTAGGAGAATTATAAATGTTCTATTTTGTAAACTGGTTACGTGTTTTGGACGTGACAGTGACAGACAGATAAACGGAAATAGATTTAAAATTCCATAAGGATCGAGAATATATGTATTTTGTTGGTTCTCAGGTGAATATTTCTCAATGTTACACACGGAATGACAAACTTATATATACCCTTATGTACCACTTGTGGTTTTGGAGTGTATAAAAACAATAACTTGACATCGTAATGATATTTAATAAATCTGCTAGGTGAATGAAACTGCTGAATAACATTTTTTGACTACTAATAACCACCATATTAGAGATAAAGCACTACAAACTGCAAAAATGTTAGTTATCAAGGATGATGTCAAAGTATACGAACACAAAGACTCCAGCAAAAGACTTATAAATAGTGTTATTCACTCACTTCACAATGAAAAGAAAATGTTAAACATTGTAGATTTTAAAACCACAGAGAATTAGTGCCTTAAGAATAAAATCAGCATATATGTAAATCTGTGACTACGGGTTTCACATACGACCTACATATGCTTTGTTTTTATCGTAATGTATTCATATTTTATCGTCGTAATGTTTCGGTGCTATAATTATGTATTTCGTGTTATAGCGTTTAAACAGCAGTGCGAATATTCAAAATCATATTTGAAAGTCTCTCGACTTCAAGTTTTATGGTATCCAATTTCTCTGGTTTTTATGAATCCTGTTGCTCGCAAACATTTTGTAATTGGTGCTTGCATAGCTCTCAATGATTTTAAAAGCTCTTGTTGAGTTTGACAACAATCTGCCAATTCTTGGTCTTATGAAACTTATTTTTTTTTGTGAATTTTGTTTGGATATTGTCAGTTTATAGGTAGTAATGTACCTTTGAGTCATAATTATATATGGGTGCTAGGAGATATCAATGACATTTTCTCATAAAAAATAACGTGTTGAATTATATGGGATTTTCAATATATTTAAACAAAATTGCCAACAAATTTTGAAAAATATTGAAATGTTTTGGAATTTGCCTCACAATTTGCTTTAACGATTTTGCTGATTTTCAATACCAAACTTGCTATATGTATAAAAAACACTTTGATCTTAAGAACAACGAAAAAAAAATGATAAGAAATGGATTAGGTAGTGTATTGTATAAGTAACCATGTTTGATTCATTTAAATTAGTATTCGTAAAATTGTATTTATGATAATTTAGATAATCTCTTAATAACAAAACATTGTAAATATTGTTGTTGTTCATTTGTCCATTGTTGATGGTATAATTTAAACGAAATTAATTAAACACAACTCAAACACTTACATACAAACGCAGATACATCTATACACAATACAGATCTACATAGATACAAATAATGTTCATGGGTAGATATAATTAGAAACACATTTATTATGTTTATCCGAAATACGGAAAGATTCAATTTTGTAATTGTTGCAATGGTACGTTGATAAATATTAATGTGTAATGATAAAACACTTTGTTTAATAATTAAAGGGAAAGGCTTGATATTTCTATAGGCTTTTCTAGTTAGAAGTAGATTTTTGAAGGCATCTTGAGTCTAAATTGTTAAAGTCTACCTGAAAGAAATCTGTACTTTATTAACTGTTTCTTCCAACATTTGCTAAAAAAAAAACATCATACAGTCTTAATTGTAGTGGTCATATTAATAAGACAAAGTGTTATATTATAAGCTTTATGTAATGGATATAGATGTATATTTAACACATGTAAAATTTATACATGATAAAATTTTGTGTACACAGTCGTATGTAAATATGTATGTAGACGGAATATTGCAACTCTTTTACTCTTCTACTCTAATGTTCTCTTACTGCACTTGTCATGTGGTCAAATTAATCATGCATTAGTTGTCTAGGACAACCTTAAAATTCATTAGTTACTTTACATTTAGGTGTGCTTGTGTAATTGTGTGTTTTGTGTTGTTGTAAGGACTAATCTGTGTGTAAATTTGTTTGTATATGAATTTGTTTTTACATGTTTATCTACATTTTGAAACCAAAATGACAGTTATACATGTATTTGTTTACGTATACATACAATAAAATTCAATTTTATTTTACAGAATCCCATTCACTGCTGTGTAGGTAAGCTAGGAAGTTATTGTTCTTGGATCTGCGAATAAAAATATCTAAAATGTTTAACGTACTTTAAGTGAATCACAATTTATTATTTTCACGATATTATACGCTGTAAGCATAAGACATTATTCAAAACCGCATACAAATTTTCGACAAATTAACAGTTCAGATAGGCAGATCTCAACAATCACTATATTTTTGTGATGCTTTTGTATTGGAAAACCACAAAAGCACAAAAAGATATTCTTAATAGCAATGGATCCAAATATATGAAAAACTTTAGTCGAATTTATCACTACACATATTTTGCTCTCCATAACATTCAAATGCGTGCGGGTAGAATCTTTGTAAATGGTAAAATTTACCACTGACATTATCTATTGAAGAAGGAGTACCACAAGAAAGTATCCTAGGACCTTTCTTATACTTTATATATACATCTGATATGCCAACAAACAATCGTACTCACATATAAACATTTACTGATGATACTGCTCTTCTAAGCATTCATGAAAACCCTCAGGAAGCATCTCCCTACCTAAAAAATTATATATTTGAATTAGAAAACTGGTTAAAACAATGGCGGTTAAAAGTTAATGAGCAGAAATGCACACACATAACCTTTACATGTCGTAGATAATCATGCTATGCTATACCTTGGTTATAAGCTTAGTTATAACTCGATCATAAAACCCTGGTGTTTTGGGAACTTCCGCAGCTTCAGCTCCCTGGTATAAAAAACATTAGAATAATAAAGACCTAAAAATGCAAAATACTTAGAAAAGTCAGAAACCCATTAGCCCTCAACATATTAAATAAAAATGGCTATATTCGACTAAGAAGAAGGGATACAGGAAGGACGAATGCCAACATAATATGCATAAACAACAATGATTAAACAATTTTCGTATAATAATTAAAATTCATTAGAATTACTCAGTTCGTTTTCAAATAGAAGTAATAAAAAAATATTTATTGGGTGTATAACTTAGAAATGTGGATTTTTTTTTAGTTTTTAGCTTTTACTTTGAATCATTTTTACAATATAAATTTTTTCAAAGTATTGGCCAGTGTTAGCTGTGACTTTTTCCCATGTTTCTGGAAAGATATGGATTCAGCGCCAAAAGTACAGATCATGTTTAGAGTTTAGAAACAAATTAATTTCAGATAGAATGCTCTGAAGTGTAGCGTATCCTAGAGAGAGAGAATTCTGCATCAATCGAAATAAAAGTAGATGGACGGAGCAAGGTCTGGACTATAAGGCGGGTGATTCAAAGCTTCCTAACCACTTCTTTCGAAATAGTTTTTTTTAACAGATATTGGAACATGTAGCACGGAGTTGTAATGATGGAATTCGGTTCGGTTCGGTTCGTACAGGTTCTCAGTGATGTTCCGGCCAGATTTCAGACCCTAATACAGAGCGCAATGGATATTTGACTATGAAATTGTTTCGGCTGGTTGGCCAAATACGATCTCTTATTCTTCGGGTTATCGCAATGTATTAATTTTCCAACCCAAGTAATGGGTATATGTATACACGATCGTCAGATATTACAACGTTGTCTGAAAAATGTTCAGAAAATGCCTAACAATCGTGTGAACTTAAAATTTTTGTCTTCCAACGTTGTAAGAAAAAGCATTTTCAGTACAATGGAAGACAAAAATATTGTCAGACATCTAACAAACCTGTAAACACACAACTTTGTCATTGTCATTGTTTTAAGACAATTGTCAAACACTTTTCATTGTCATATGTGCAAAGTTTATGCATCTGCCAATGGCAGCATTGTCATAGGAATTATTTCTAAATGCAACTCTGTATATACATAAATAAACAAACAAGAGTGCATTAATACATTTTTTGAAAAAAGTGGAAGAAAATTAAAGAATTAAATTAAAGTGTGCATTAATAAAGTTTATGAAAAAAGTGGAAGAAAATTAAAGAAAATAAAAAATGGATAGTGACATATCTTTTGATGAATCCTGTTTCATAGAGTGCGGATAAAATGGTTTCAATTGCTCTTTTTTGTTCCACGACAATATTTAAACATTTTAAACACACACACAACGCTGCAAAACGAATTTGACAATGCCACACAACAATCTGACAACCGTCTGAACTGACAATTTCGGTTGACAGATAAATTCATTGTGTGACAATTGTGCGCCAATGAAATTGTTAGTTTTCTGACAATTTACCTTTTGCTAACAATTTTTCAATGTCAGTACATTGCTGGCACTTTGTTAGATCTGACAACGTTGTATTATCTGACGATCGTGTATACATAGATTAAGTATCATTTGGGACATGCAAAATCATCTTCTCTCATATGACACTTTGTTGGCATCTAATTCGAAAATATCTAAAAATAAATTTTCAACAAAGTATAAGAAAATGAAAATGCTGTTATCTAGAAAGTACAAAATTAACTAAATCGGAAGTACCATATAATATGTTTAAACAAAATGCTTAAAAATTGATGTCCGTATTATATTGGTGTTGTTTCAGTTTAAGAACTATATATTTAATAAAGTAAAGATATTAAAATAATAAAACTAAAAAACATCCAGGTCTGTTAAATATAAACAGCAATTTCCCAGATTTTAAATAACGAAAAATTTATTTTTCCATTTATTTTGAATGTTTGACTTTTAAGTTGACCCTCGTATATACATACATACATATATATGTATATACATATATTTTTAGATTTATTTCAAATGAAAATCTACAGTACACATACAAAAGGAAGTGTCCATACTCATATAGTATATATACATATATTTTATACAGACATAGATACTTATGTCTGTATGTCGACCATGTATATTTTCTCATGTATGTCATGTTCAATTTTGTTAAAAGTACAATAGCACAGAAATCCCAATTCTGCTTCTTCTTTTTTTGGTATTTCCGGTAGTACAATATCCTGCTTCTATTGTTACATGTGATTCATTTGTCATTTCATAGTTCCAACAAATAACAAAAACACCAACAATATCCATGACAGCGGCAACAATAATATCCATACACCAAAAAAAAAAATAGAATGGAAGGAAAAATAGTGTAATCACTGCGTTGTATATTGTGGTAATGGGACATATTGGATATACATATTTGTAAAAATGTTTCATGTAAGTCTGTAAGGATGTTATTTGTATGCCTGTACTGTACACTTTCATTTATATAAATTTTTGCTCCTTTTTGATTTGACTTTGCTTGACCGTGACCATTATTTTCATATTTGTATATTGTACACGTCTTATTTGTATGTATGTATATATTTATAGATATTCTAAGATTTAGTTTTTATACTCTCCAACACCACAAGTGGTGAATGAGGGTATATATAAGTTTGTCATTCCGTGTGTAACATGGAGGAATATTCACCTGAGACGCAACAAAGTATCTATGGAATATATCGCACACATAGTACAAAAGTGACTTAATTCAAAATTGTCCAAAATTGACTTTTTCCATAAATTAATTCAGAGTGCACATCTCTAACTACTGCAAAAATTTCTTTCACATCACTATCTTCTTTAATTGGAAGAATACAAATTTGTCTATTTATACCCTTCACCTACATGAGAAGGGTATATATAAGTTTGTCATTCCCTTTGTAATTTCCACAATATAGTTTTCCGACCCTATAAAGTATATATATTCTGGATCCTTATAGATAGCGGAGTCTATTAAGCCATGCCCATCTGTCTGTCTGTCTGTTGAAATCAGTTTTCTGAAGTCCCCAAATATCTTCGGGATCCAAATCTTCAATAATTCTATCAGACATGCTTTCGAGAAGTTTGCTATTTAAAATCAGCAAAATCCGTCTATAAATAACGGAGATATGAGCAAAAATCCGAGACAACCTCTGAAAATTTCATCAAAAAACTAATAATCTCATCAACAGATGGCGTTGATCACACAAAGTGTATTAATATTGTTACTAACAAATTCATCAACAGATGGCGTGTTTAACATCAAAGTGTTCGAAAACTTTAAGTGTGTTCTTAAACCGTAATATAAGTGTGTAAAAAGACAGTGTGTTCATTTTTAATTGTGTTTGTGTACATAAATAAATAAATAATATATTTTCTTCAAACTACTTGACACCTTTTTTTTTGCAATTAAAAGAATCCGGTCTATTTAAAGGAAATAAACCACCGGTTTTAAACCGTAAAACCGTAACAATATAATATATGTATGTATATAATATAATTATGCGTCCACAACAAAGGTGAAGGGTATATAAGATTCGGCATAGCCGAATATATCACTCTTACTTGTTTTATGTTAAGCGTGTTGCTATGTCCGTCTGTCTGCCTGCGTAAAACATGCTAACGTAACCAAAATCAGCAAAGTTTACAATAAAACATATAAACAGTTTGAAAGTCACTAAAATCGCTTCAGTAGAACCGGAGTTATGAATCAGAATCTTAGACAACCTGCAAAAAACTTTATATATCACATATTTTTCTTTTTGCTAATTTATTTAAATATCTTGTAGATAAAGTCATGCAATTTCACACAACTAATTTTTATGATACAAGGACTGACTGACTACCTATGATGAAAATAGTACAAATCGGTCTATTCTACTGAATTTAATAGTTGTAAGTTCATATTTGGTTCCTAAATAGGGAGAAGCGTACAAACCTAAAACGTTTTATCTAATTGGTATTCTTCTGGACTATCTTACGTTTAGTGAAAAAATATTTGTTTATAAATTTACGGCCCAACAAGCCACGTCTCATAATATTGGTATGTTGGGTTTGGTCTACCGTGCAGTTATAATAGAGTTAAAACCCGCGGTTGACAAATAATATTAGATTAAGATGCTTATTTTTCATAAAATTAATCGAATTATTCATTATTCGCAAAATTGTCGTTTTAAAGTTCTACGAATAATTATTCGTAGGAAATTGTTTGATTATTCGAACGTTCATTATTTGAATGGATATCCCAATACATAGTCGTTATTCCTTATAAATATCGAATTATTAATATGAGCTAAAATTTTATATCAAGAGTCAAATAACTGCATTCGAAGTATAGCTTCAGTAATATATTGATAAAAAACCATTCGTATCGCGATATAACAAGCTAGCTCTCTATCAAAGGAAGCAGGTCTTTAAAAAACCGTTACGGACTAGGGCATATAGCAGTTGGAAACAGTAACTTCAACTGTATATATCAAAAGTTTATTCAGAAATTGAACTACAAGGGTACTTTTAGATAGAATCTAATCGTACTGTTGCATAGTTTCTCCTTGTTTGTATATCTTAATTTACTAGCATGTCATGGACTAGACCAGTGTCGGGCACACACATACTCACTCATATGTGGTAGTGTTGGAAGCAGCAAAAAACGAACGACCGACAATAATTGTACACTCGAATAAGTTTTCAGTTGCCAAAATTAAAGACATTTTTTGGATTTCAGTATTTTTATTTGATTTTTTTTTCAATAACACTTTTTTATTTGTGTATATTTTCTTTCGTTGTTAATTAGTTTATCATTAAATTTTATTAATAATAATTAACAACGAAAGAAAATATATACAAATAATATTAATTAATAAAATAATATATGTATGTATGTACATAAACATAATGTATTATTAAATATTTTTTGACTTACAATGCGATGAGAAATCAAGCATTGTGCATGTTTTCTATAAAAAAAAATCATTTGCCCATTCTTCATTAAACATTTTGGTTTGAGGGTACTCACAAAAATGGGCAGCGAGATCAGTCAGCGAAACAGGTTATAGTATACGTGTGTCAACGTCGCGCACACAAAATTTTGTTCCTATACACGCGTGTATAGCATTTGAAAAAAAAACGCCCTCCACTGGTCTAGGCCTATATATATATATATACAGTTTGTTCTCCTCTGTTTTGAAAATAATGTGCTTTTTTCAATAACAATGAACATTTTTTTAATGTAATGACTTTCCATACAAAAATAACTTTGGTCTAATTAACTTCACATAAAACTCCTTTATGTACCAATATACATAAATACATACATATGTATGTATCTACCTCAATACCAGTGTTAGTTTAAGGGTGTTGGCAAATACATAGAGTTACATGAATAAACACTTTAACACAATCAACAGTCACTGACTGAATTTCTTAAGCAAATTTAAAATAACATTGTAATAAAGACATAGCCAGTTCATACTCACGCTCCTTTCTGTTTACAATTTAAATGTCTTGTTAAATAATTGACTTGTTAAATAACATGTTCCATTTTTTATAGACTTGTAGAAATCTTTAAGTGCTGCTCCCTGTAACCATTTCTGTTCATTCGTTTATTTCTATACTTTATTATTTTGACTTTTATGCATTTCGTTACGAATAAGTCAGGTTGTGTGTGTCTGTTTGTGGCGGAGAATTGTGTAGTTGATGTGTTATTTAGAGTTATAGGCCATAAAATGGGCTAAATGAACGTACAACGTCACCAAAATGATATGCTACGCACTTAAATACATACATATGTAGTCAAACATTGCACTATGGGTTTTTTTTCGTTTATTTTGGCATAAACTCTAATTTTTATGAAATTTGGTTTGTGTACATGTTTTATGCTCCCAAGATGACCTATCAAGTTTCATATGATTTGGTGTACGATTTCATATAGCTGCTATATAGCCGATCTGGCCGATTTGCCCCAACTTTTTTGTTTATGAAGCTATTGAATTGAAATTTGGTTTGTGTACATTTTTTATGCTCCCAAGATGACCTATCAAGTTTCATATGATTTGGTGTACGATTTCATATAGCTGCTATATAGCCGATCTGGCCGATTTGCCCCAACTTTTTTGTTTATGAAGCTATTGAATTGAAATTTGGTTTGTGTACATTTTTTATGCTCCCAAGATGACCTACCATGTTTCATATAATTTGGTGCACTATTTCATATAGCTGCTATATAGCCGATCTGGCCGATTTGCCCCAACTTTTTTGTTTATGAAGCTATTGAATTGAAATTTGGTTTGTGTACATTTTTTATGCTCCCAAGATGACCTACCAAGTTTAATATGATTTTGTGTACTATTTCATATATCTGCTATATAGCCGATCTGACCGATTTGCCTCAACTTTTTTGTTTATGAAGCTATTGAATTGAAATTTGGTTGGTGTGCATTTTTTATGCTCCCAAGATGACCTACCAAGTTTCATATGATTTGGTGCACTATTTCATATAGCTGCTATATAGCCGATCTGGCCGATTTGCCCCAACTTTTTTGTTTATGAAGCTATTGAATTGAAATTTGGTTTGTGTACATTTTTTATGCTCCCAAGATGACCTACCAAGTTTCATATGATTTGGTGTACGATTTCATATAGCTGCTATATAGCCGATCTGACCTTAAAAAAGCGATTATTTTTAAATGGAGCAAATAGAAGCAATAATGGTTAGTTATTAATTAATCTACACAATTTAATTAATAAGTTGCCATTTGCAAGTTTTTGCACTGGTTTGCTCTTCAAAAATTATAAGCCACGAAACACAAATATACATAAATGTTATGTTTAATCTAATATTATACATAAATAAAACATTGCACAATTGGACAACAACACATAATAATGAACAAATTGGTAGCAGGTAATAATTTTACATACCTCCACTAATATTTTCCATAACAACACTTTTTAATTTTATTCAACTTTTACAAGCACTCGAACTCAGCTGATGTTTACCGCTAGTTGTACCAAAACAAAGTGATATTTAATCAGCTGACTTTAGAAGAAGAAAGGGTTGTCACCAAAATTTATATTTAATAATTTTTTTTCTAATATGGGTATCTAGATTAAGGAAATCAGTTGAATTCCAAAATATGAATCCAAAAAAAAAAAAAAATAGACTTTATGCCAAAAAATCCTACTTTTTACCCACAGTGCATTGAAGCAGCCTTCTTCCAACAGCAGCCATTACTAACTCAAGGGTAAAAAGAACCGTAAGGAAACGAAAACAACTAAAAGCTGTCAACAAAAACTACGCAACAATAATATAAAATGTTACACATTTGGAATACTAGTGCGTACTAAGCTACACCAAATAAAGACATTCAACAAATATAGTGCAGGGTGTGTAGTTGTTAAAGAAATGCTTAAAAAGTATGTATATATACGAACTATAAAAACATTTGAACAAATGTTTTTTTTTTTTATATTTCAATACCCTGTATACACACTAAAATTCATACACTAATTGTAGGAAAACCCGCACTAAAATATATGGTGTCTAAGACACAAATTAGCAACTTGCAGATTTGAGCAACTTTTTATTTTCGTTTCTAGCATATTTTACGTTTTCTGCTCCTTTTGCCCGACACCCAGAAGGAAAATAAATAAATGTTATTTTGGCCAAACATGAGTTCTTTGCCAACGAAACCAAAAAATAAAATAAAACATGCTTGCAGGCAGTGGGAGAAAATGTACTAAAAATTTAAAAAGAAACTGCAAAGAACAGAATAATAAAATAAAAATAAAACGTAACGACATGAAAAGAAGAGCTCTTGAATGAAACACGACTATTTTCTTTATTATTTTTATTTTTTCTGATGACTTCTTAAGGGTCTTCTGGCTGCTCAAGAGAATACAAACGATACCTACAATATAAAACGATATTAGAACGATAATATACTTATATTAAATTCAGTTTTCTACATTGTACAATTCTAAGAATTCCACAAATTATACAATTTTGTTGCAGAGTTGAGGGTACATTTTCTTTTTCTTACTTTTCTAGTTGCTATTTGTTTTCTTTTTTGGTTTTCAATTAGATTTAATTAGATGTTTTAATTGTGCGATGAGATAATTAGTGATAGTTATACTTTAGTAATTTGTAAAATTTTATTCAAGAAAATATTTCGTTTAAATTTGTTAAATATTTATGTGCGTTCTTGTAATGTTTAAACAACAGTCACAATAACAAGAAAAACAACCTCAAATGATGCTTTAAGGCATTATTGAAATTATTAAGTTGTAGCATACTTCAAGGAGTTACAAATAACTTTTTAATTATTAAAAGATGCTTATGATGTTTAAACAAGTACTTGATGGATTTGTGTGAGGGAATATCAAAGAAAATTTAATGCAAATTTGTAAATAATATTAAGAGACTTTCATTTAAAAACCATGTTACATTATTTAAGAAAATAATTATATAGGAATGAAATTACTAAAAATTAATACATTTTAAAGAGCTTTCTTTAGAATATTATTGAAAGTGAAGTTATGACATTAAAAAAGGGATTGCAAAATCATATTTTGTAACGTCCTCAAACTATTACGATTATGCGTATTAAAATATAGTCTTATAACACCGATGTAATATTATAATTGTTAAATAAAGGATAATGCAATAAGATTTTCAATTTGGGACCAGTTACTTAACTGTCTCTATGTTTAAAATTATGAGTTCATTTGTTATTGTCATAAACTTGTCTTAAGACAACTGAAACTATACTGAATCTGATAGCAATTTGTTGTAGGTTTATTGACTCTTTATTGTCTCTTGGTAGTTTTTCTATCAAACAAAGCCATTCTTACTTTAATTAATTATACAATGTTTATACTGACCCCCAAAACTATACTATGAAAAAAAAAATCAAGTATTTCTTCAAGTTTGCATGTTGCATTGGGTGACGATTTTGAGTGTTCCGGTATGACTCCATCCAATTGGATGTGGATTCCCAGCACATGTGCTTGCCCACAAAATTCTGTTTACGTTACACTGACACACGTACACGCTTACGCTTACTTATATTTGCTGGTTAGCACTTGTGCTAGCAAGTTTTCGCTACGCAATTTTTCAAATGTTTATGATTTTCTCTCTTAATACACAAAGTTCTCTGCTGCTTAACCAACACAAATATAAACATTATAGTATGTGTTTGTCCACCTCTGACTAATACTCATCTCATATGTCGCATCATCGTCTTTCGGGGTAATAGTGGATATCAGTCAGTCGTAGATATAGCCTCATCCAAACTTTAGTTGCACCTTTACGCTATGTTAAGGGCTTGAATATGTTTGGAACTTCGAATTCATAGTAGCTGTAGTTCCAAACTGAACTATACAGTGTTTGTTGCCTATTTTAAGGATGATTGAACGTTTGGTTATCTGGTTTTATCTAGTACAAAGTCTAGTCTAGTTAATGGTTATCCCAAATGGATCCTAGAATGCATCTGAATCCGAATGAGCGGATGTGAGCTACGCAATGAAAACTGGTGAGCGCTAAAATGTATATCCATGCATTCCATGGTACAACTGTGACGCGACTAACCGGGCGGATATTAATAATGGATTAAGCAGGATAGAGTAAACGCCGATGACTACTGCTTCTATGAGACTGAAGAAAAGGGTAAACTCATGGTGATAAAGTCATGATAGCTAAAAATTAGAAATAAAATCCAGAGTACCATGACCCTGGGTAGAATGACCGGTAAGGCTTGCAGAATTCCAAAAAGAATCTCTCAGCCTTTTAAAGGTTTTGATCACTCTAATCTATTTAACTGCGTGGGCGAAGCGTGATCATGCTAAGCTGAGCTAACATGGTGGGCTCAAGAAATCTAAAGTGAATGAAATATTCAACTAGCTTTCCGCTAACTCCTAAATTATTGACTAAAGAGAAAGCTACTTCAGTACATGATAGTTATAGAAGCCATGTTGATGCGTCACACGCTAAAACGTGAAAATGGGTATTTAAATACCCAACCATCCATAATGAGTTCCAAAATTAACTATTTTCTGTATATTGAAATAATCCTTAAGGCGTAAGTAAAAGGCGAATTTATATAGTTTTTTTTATTTTTTTTTTAAAGAAAATTAGCGGTTATTTAGACTTTGCAATTTTAGATTTATCTGGTGTGGCAACCTGTTATATATAAGATGCCCAAAAACGTTTTGCTTTCCGTAGGTGTTGTTACAAATGATGGACAATTGTTTGCTGCAGTATACTTGTTGGTGGAACTTACTATAAGGTCCAATACCTTCTCATCAATAAACAATTGCCAAAGTTGCATTTCACCAATCTGTTCATATAGAGCTTTGTGTGCTGTCTCGTATCATCCAAAGGCTCCTTCTCAAGCTTGTAATTATCATTTTGGGACCATTTTGGTTTCATTCCCTTATCAATTTTACGTCTGTTCTTACCAATATTACTGGAGGTCACTGGCAAATCATCATTCTCGTTTTCAGCAGATATTATATCTTCATTCCATCTACTGAAGAAACGTTCTATTTCTTAAGTCCCAGTAATCTCGAGAGGCAGATTTTGGTCGTCGTTCAACAAATTGCAAATTGTCATCCAACTCCTCCGTATCACTTATCTCGTCGACGCCATCTGTATCTGATTATATTCTCGAAAATCTTCTTTCCCATCGGACCACGCATCAAGAATTTTTTGTAATCCGCCAGTATATTCTGACGATGATTCATTTTTATATCGCTTATAAATAATTTTTTTTGGATAAATTTATGTTTTTATGCACTTGTTTTATTGTTAAAAAAAATTCACTTGATTTCACCTGTTCACTTTGCTTTACTATTTTACATAAAATAATATAATTATTAAATTTAATTGAAATGTTATTTTACAACAATAAAACTAAAATTGAAATGTATACCTGTGGCAGCGCGTAAGTGTATCCTTGTCACTGCACAAAACTAAACAATAAATTAATGAATAATTTTCATAAATTAAAAATATGCCATCGTTTTGCATTAAGTACATGCACAGACACATACTTACACTCTAATATAAACATACCCATATACTCGTATACATACATACATACATACATCCGTAATTAAACGTATTGTTTATACAAATTTCAATTAAATTTTCCCCACTTTAGACTTTCAAAATGCAAACATTTTTGCGGTTAAATTTGATTTCAAATATTTTTGAATTTCCACTACCAGACCACAAGTTAGACAAACATATACATACATATGTACAGTAATTGTTAAGCATTAAGTATGTGTGCATGAGTTTTAGATTAATGTACCCTGCAGTTTATGGAACTAGTTACGAGAAAAGCATTCGCTACTAAGAATCATTAGTATTTCTTCAACAAACTACTTCTAGATTAACTTGTTTTAATCTTAATGCTATAGATTTCACCATTGTTGACAAATACGAATATATATCGGTGTTAATTTCGACTATAGACTTTACCAAGATGTTCAAAATCATTATTCCATCTAGACATGATTGATAGATACAAACTGATTGAACTCAACTGTTAATTCAAAGATGGAGTGTGGCGTTGGTTCCGGCTTCTTCTGCAATGAACTCAGTTTAAAACACTAAATACGCCTCCCAAGTCAATCTAATGTATTTCAGATTGCGATGCTAGCGATTAGGGAGGCATGTAGAATTTTTTGTGAAAGAAACATACGCGGCAGCACTTCTCTTTTTGTCGAAAGCCAGGCGGCATCTCATACTATTTACAGCATCTATTCTGTAGAGAAGAACTGTCTAGACTGCTTCGTCTAACTGATATTGCTCTAGTTTGGGTCCCTGCGTATTAGGACTACTTCGGTAATAAGCGGGCAGACAAATTGGCTAGAGAAGGATCTGCTTTAGATGTCTCTACTGCCGCATCAGTCTTCGGAACATTAAAGGTGTAATCTTAAGACACTATTTGCAAGAGGCTGTAAATAGCTAGGTCAATCTGTATCTATGTAGATAGTTCCAAGTCTGCAACTGGGGTACACTGGGGTTGTGGTACTACAGGATAATATCTGAATTTGTGAATTTGAAATATCTGAATTTGTACTGACTGTACCTGCAATTAAAACTCTCTATGGTGTTGACATGTCATCTAGATTGGTAAATGCATGCCGGGTCTTTTAACTAGATAACGAGACATTCTAACCTGGAGTTGTTCTGGGTATAAGGTCGCACTGATGCACCGGCAACATCATGGCAGATAGACTTGCCAAAGCTGTTTCTCACGTGCTAGATGACGAGATTAATCTTTTTAACGTATAATTATTTATTATTATCATTATTATTATTTTTATTTCTTTACATGAGATTCATATTGATACATTAATACCGTGAGTTTTATAACGAGATGACGATGATCCACGTTCATTACTGTAAGTTATAAGGATTCTGATAACCATGTTTACAGGGCCAGACTGTAAGGATATGAATTCCATATGACTTTTGTAGAAGTTGTTAATATGCATTTGTTTTGATTTATCTATGACGGCGACAATGCGTAGTATTTATTGCATGACGTTGCTGATCGAGAGTGGATATTATGAGAACGGAATCATTTATTCGTGCATCAGGTTGGTTTGGCACCGAATAACACACCAAATTGTGATTGACCGGAATATTATCACTTAGGGTATCAATCCATTAACTAAAGTGAGCTGATGTCACTGGCTGAATTTATAACCTTTTATGTACTTAATTCTCCTTAGATAGTAGTTATTTTACCCATCTAAAATAGTTGGAGAATGGATTGCTTTCAAGAAATATCTTTGTATATAATACGTGATTGGACTCTCTCCGATTGATTTAAACACTTTGAACCGACTATACTAATATTAGGTATCAACTAGCTTATTCCTAGTCCATTTAAAAATATCTAGTTAGTAAATTAACCAGTTAGGAACTTATTGTGCTTTGTTACATGTTGCTAAAGGAAAAAATACTGTCTCTTGTGATCTGTTTCTCTTAGACCTATGAGCCTAAATCGCCGACTAAATCACTAGTTCCAAGACAATTACCAAAACAATTAAAAAGTAAAAAGTTAGCAATTGCTAGTTTTAGAACTGCAGTGCTCATACTTATGAAATCACTAAGGGTTATAGTAGGTTTTAATTTAGGTTATTTTAGGTATGCACTAACATTTTACATCTAATTAATAACCTTGCTTGGAAAACCTATAATTTACTAAGTATAGGGTGTTTTTTTTAGACGTATATAACTTTGAAATTAAATAAAACAAAGATGAGTTTTTTAGATTGACATGAAATTATGAATTAATTCGAAAGATAATTTTCTGGCATTATAATTTATATATGACTATTAATTATGAAACTTCTACACATCGAAAAAAACACCCTCGGTACGTATTTCGAACAGAGCCATAATTTTCCAAATAAATTTGCACAATTTAAAAGCGTTGTTCGGACGTCCAGTCTATTCATGTTGAAATGCTAAAGCCAACAAAACATAAATCAAAATGGCCACCAGTTAAAAAAGTGTTGCTAACTTAAAGTTCTATATATTAAAAAAACAGCCTATGTTAATTTATTTCAAATCGAATAACTTTTTAAATTTATCACACTCTTTATTTCTTTTTGCAAAAGTTCTACACAAATTAGATTTCTTGTTTTGTACAAACGCAGAACAATTTCTTTAGAACCAAATATGTAAATAAAAAATAAGTAGATGCAAATTTATTTATTTTATTTTCTGTCAAAATAAAAAAATCCAATTTTATGTCAGAGTTCAAAATGTGTTACTTTGACTGACAGCTCAAAACAAGAAAAGAAAAAAATTCTGAAAAGAAGGCAAAAAAAATCGCAAATACAATTTTTATCGTTTATAAATACACACATTTAAAGAAGCAACAGAAACGAAGAGAAATCCCAAGGAAAGAATAAAGAGAAAATGTATTTTTTATTTTTATACCCTCCACCACAATAAGTGGGGAATTATAATTTAAATATGACTGTGTGTAACACTGCGAAATACTCATCTGAGACCCAAGAAAGTATATATGTATGTATATTCTTGGCAGCGTTGTCAACTTGGTGCGTTTCGTACTATTTTTTGCGCTTTTTTAAATTTTTGGTGCAAAAAATTTCTTAGTTGGTGCGCCTCTTTTTTAATTTCGGTGGTTTTTTTAATTTTGCCGAAAATGTGATGAAATCTTTATTTTTCACTAATTTTTAATTGCAGTTTTTTAATAATTCATTATCATAAAATCTATACGATGAAAAAGGACCCCATTGAATGCATTTTATATACGAATGTATGATAATCAAACATTCGCCACATGAAGGTTATTGCTGAAGCTGAATAGGATGAACATTTTTGTTTGCAAATAAAATTAACATTTTAAACATGCTACACACTGCTACACGTTCAATAAATAACGAGATATTTTTAGTATTACGATATTTATTGAACGTGTAGCAGTGCCCTATGACACCAAAGCATTTTTACTTGTCGGTTTTAAAACCAATTCTGACAATATTGGTTTCTATGACACCCCTGATTATATTTTTTATGTTAAATTAATTCATTAAACATTTTTAAAAAAAAGTGAAAGTCAGTGAAAGAAGCTTAAGACATTAACATCGGACAACACTGTATTAAACATTAAATTATAATTCTTCCCTGAAGATGATCAACAAAGTTGGTCGAAATATTGGAAATTAATAAAAGATAATAAAAATTAAAAACGAACAAGAGTTTTTATATTTTTAATAAAAGAGATCTCAAGCCGAATTAATAAAGTAAAAAGATTTTTATCAATATAAAAGGTATACATAGCACATAAAAAACAAACATAAAAAAGGAAATCTAAACTTGGTGCGATTTTTTTCAAATGGCGCGTTATTTTCTCCATTTTGGTGCGTTTTAAAATTTCAAAGTTGACAACGCTGATTCTTGGCCCTTACAAAATTCTAAGTCGATTAAGCCGTGTTCGTCTGTCTGTCTGTCTTTGTAAAACACTCTCACGTCCAAAGGACACAACAGAAATCAACAAAGTTTACAAAAAACCGCTTACAGTTCTCCTAAGCAGCTTCAGCAAAACCTCCATAAATATTTGATATTTTTTGCTATATAAGTGTGCGAAAAGTGATTTCTCATAGCCCCATACAAAAATCTTCCCGAAATATTTCTCAATTATACATAAATGCCTATAAAATTGTAATATCAAGACAAAATTCAGCAATAATAAGTTTTATGCAAAAAGAAATCTTAAAACGAATTTTTTTTTAGTTTGGTCCATGTTTGATCATAGACCCCATATAAAGTCCACTTCCAAAATTCACTTAAATATATGTATATAAATCTGATACAAATGGTTAAAATTCGACACGATTAATTCTTATAGACATATAACTGTTGTAATAAATTTTATGATGGTCGGTCCATAATTAGTCATAGCTCCCATATAAGGATCACATCCGAAAGAGCTATTTGTCTTTATATATATATTATAAATATCGGTATCGACTCAAAACTTTGCACAGATAATAAACATCATCATTTACAAAAATCAAACTGCTGGATTTTGAGAATATTCGACAATATCCCCCATATAAGGTCCACTTCCGAAATCTACGTTAATACTAATATATATCTTAAATATACCGTTATTGCGTTGAAATTCGACGTGAGATATCCTCATATGCATAAAAATTACTGTTCCAAAATTTAAGATGATCGGCCCATAATTTGTCATAGCTGCTGTATAAGAACCATTTCCGAAAAATAATTTAATCCAAAAAAAGGTGTAATAAACATTGATATCGAACCAACTTTTATACAGGTCAAAAATTTTAATCCAAACAATATATAAAATAATAATAAAATTTGCACTAAGACTTAATAGAGAACACTGAATAAGAATATTCTAGTCCTATAACCAGTGTAGTTTTAGGTGGAGGGTATTTAAGATTCGGCACAGCCGAATATTGCACTCTAACTGGTTTATTTATCATAACAACAATAACAAATACGATACATACATAATATAAATATTTAAGTACGAGTAAAATATTTAATACGATTATCAGTTTTATTCGAATTGTTGAAGTGTAAACATGATATTTCGACTTGTTTGCGTTTATTGTCTTATTTTCTCAAGTTTATTTGTGACTCAGATTTGGACAAGCAGAATATATGGATCATTTAAAGATGCGAGTAATAAACAAAATAAAGATTTATTTTATAGATATTCTTGGAAAATTTATGTATTTTTCTATTCTATACTAAAGGGTATCCGGAAAGTTGTGTCATCGATGAGAAAACAATTCTACCGCAAATGGAATCAATGAAAGATCCATTTGTTCAGTGTAGCCTAATAATTTGTGGTAAAAATTCGGTAGTGGAATTTAAAAGGTATTTAAGAGACTTTGCTTTCGATTAGTAATAAGAAACTATTACGAATTGTTAAAAATAGTTTGAAAGTTTTTAATGAACATTTTTAAAGCTATTACATGATTCGTAATGGTTTTATTTGTTATCGAATAAAGCTATTTTCAGTTTATATTTGATATATTTTATGTACTTTTAGTTGTCCTTCGCAAACGGTACCGCCTAATTGCAAAGTAGCTGATCTACTGAATCCTTCATTACAGTATCCTCTATGCTGCGAAAGAGAAATGCAATGTTGGAATCATATAATAAGTTAAAAATCATTTTATTCAATGAACTAAGTTTTTCAAAATAAAATGCAGCAACGAATTTATATGACAATTTACAGTCTTATTCAGAAAAAATTGAAGTAGACTTCAAATGTACTTTAAGAAAATTTTGTATGAAAATTTTGTCTAAAAGCACACTTCAAACCTACTTTATTTTTTATGAATACGGCAGTTAACAAGTTTAGATTGTATTGGAAAAAGTAAAGTTTAACAATTATAAATGAAAAACAAGTAATGGATTATACATATTCGGCTGTGCCGAATCTTATATACCCTCCACCAAATCACCTATTACGGGTCTGTAATGTCGTGGGAATAAATCAAACACGAGCAGCTGCGGATGCATTCTAGCTAAACAAATTTGTTTGTTTTTTGTATGATACCAACAGTTAAAGAGTAACAATAAGAGTTTAAATGTCATTAGTTTTGTAGCATTACTTTCTTATATGAAGTTGTTCTTCATATTTGTAGTATTAGGGTAGCGTATAAATATAAATACTCTATAAGGGCCAAATATTGTACCGTAAATTCTATTTATTTTAGGTTTGTATTAGTATAATTTCATCTCAATAACGACATTTATAAGAATTTTATGCATATTCCAGTTACAATCAAGAATTTAAACTTTGTTTATATTTTTGCAGCGTTTAACATAAAGAGATTTACTTAAACACACAATATATTAAGTACCAAAAAGCTCTAGGCAACTGATATTGGCATCAAAAAACGTCAAAATTGTCAACTCTGTAGTTATTCTGAGAAGTGGAGCTTGTACGAGAGCTATGCTTAATTATGGACCGACTTTCACAAAGGTCAATAGTATAATTTTTACATGCTTATAATTGATCTGTGTAAAATTTCGGCTCGAAATGGATGTTTATTTAGGTTAATGAGTTTTCGGGAGTAGTCCTCATATGGGAACTATGACCTATTACGGGCCGATCGTCATGAAATTCTATACGACGATTTATACATATGTACGCATATGCTAATTATTTGTGTTGGATTTCAAGGTAATAATGATTTTTATAAGAGATTTATGCGCATTTAAGTGATTTTTAAAAGTGAACTGTATATGACGACTAGGGTCAAAAATTGCCCGATCATCATTAAATTTGCTGTGAATATTTCTATATATGTATGTACTATTTTTGTTGAATTTAAACTTGCTGCTGATGCTTATAAGAGATTTATGCGCATTTAAGTGATTTCCGGAAGTGTACTTTATATGGGGGCTATGGTCAAATATGGATGGCTCATCATGAAATTTACTACGACAATTTAGATGTATATATATACGGTTTACTTGTGTTAAATTTCGACTTGTTAGGGATTTTTATAAGAGATTTATGCGCATTTAAGTGATTTTCGGAAATGGGGCTATGGTCAAAATATGGACCGAGGCAAACAAAATATCGTTTTGAGATTTCACTTTGCATGAAACTTATTATTGCAGAATTTTGTATGGATACGGCTTTTCTATAGACATTTATGTACCATAAATCCATATTCCGGAAAGGCATTTGTATGGAGGCTATGAGAAATCGTGTACCGATTCTTATCATTTTTAACAGGACTTGTCTTTCTATAGTAAAAATAAAGTGTGCAGAATTTCATGGTATTATTTGCATTATATTTGAAGAAAATAGCAAAAAATATCTGAAAAATATCGAGGTGGTCTGAAACTTTGATGTATAACTCGGATCCTACTGGACCGATTTTGCCCATTTTCAATATCAAATATTTCGATAGATCAAAAATGTTTGGTAGAAATGTCATTGTTCTATGTCTTTTTTTTCGAAGCTCTATCGTGATTTCAACAGACTGACAGATATGGCTAAATCGTCTTAGAATCTTATAAGGACCCAGAATATATAAACTTTTTGGCTCTACGACCATTATTTCGATGTGTTACAAAAAGAATGACAAACGTAATATACCCCCCATATAATAACATTGAAAAATGACCACGACCACGCATACAAATGTCGATTCCTTTATCAACATTTTCTATCTTATTTGATTAACGTTGAATTTCGTGAAATTATGCGATCGTGAAATTTGGTTTGCAATAAATTCTTTTGACATGTGGCAACATATTTTTCAAACTATATGTCAGTGTTGTCAATATTATCAATAATAGGACAAAATATACTGGTTAGCATCTCTCGATTTTAACTCGTTCACTGTATCTGCATCTAGACGAATTTCAAGAAAAAATTAAACCAGACCACATGTGCTTCTTAGCAATTGCTCTTCGATTTTCTGAAGCCCAAATGCGGTAACTACAAAATTCTTAATCAGAAATATCTGGAATTTTACGAAAATTAGATGCTAATGAGTTAAATAACTATTTCTTAGAAGGTTAATTAAAAGACTTATCGATGGGGAAGAATTATTTGAGAACTTGGACTTTGATATAAATAAAAATAGATTTCATTTAGATGTATTGATTCATTTCAAATGTATGCTGCATTTACACACAAAGAAAAAATATAGTTGTTGTTTGCCACGACATTTTTATAAGTATATTATACATTTTCACAAGTTCTTCAGCAATATTATGGTCACTGTAATTATTTTTATGATTGTGGTAACCAAAATATGGTTAAGTTACGATTCAGATGACTATTACAATCATATATACGATTGTAGTTACTATGTATATTTTTGTTGCAATCATGCTTATGATGAATCTATTTATCATAATTTGTTGCTCTTTGATTATGATAGAGAACAACATAATATGGTATAATTTTTCATCAAAAAACTGATCAACATAAACATTACGTAATTGCTATAAACTACCTATGATTGCTATAAGCATGTGAATGGTAACTTAGCCATATTATGGTTGAAGAAATCATATAAATAATTACAGTGACCATAATATTTAAAAAAAATTTTACAAATGTTGAAATAGTTGTGGTAAATATGCTGGAACTACTAGCCTGAATAAAAACTTTTCTCTTAAAAATAAAATATTAGTTCAATTCCTTCTCTAATTAATATGCACAACTATATTTTTTCGCTGCGTGTAGTAGAATTAAGTCTAATGCGTGTAGTGTTGATGGAATACCATTAAAATTCTTAAGGATAATTATGCCCTTAATAAGTTCAAAATATTTGAAAAACTGGAAACTGCAAAATTCATTCTGATACCGAGAACTCGTACAAAACAAGTATTTGAGCATGTAATAAGATCCATATTGTGGAGAATTTTATTTTTATTAAATAATCAGCAAATAGGTTAGCGCTTCATCTGTTTGATAGAGAATTAATAATTATAAGTTAATTAATAAGTCTTTAAAGGAAAGTATGTATATTGTGGTATTACTCACAAATAAAAATAAAATAAAACACGTCCGACTCAAATAGCTTTTTTAAAAATCAATAACAATTAAAAATTTTATTAAGAAAATAAAATTAAAATCAAAAGTTACTAAACAAATTTAAAAATTAAAAAAACAAAGTATAAAATTTAAAATATGTGTTACAGTAAATGCCACATTACCCCCTTCCTAGTTTAATCAGATTTAAACGATATCACTTTAACAGGTCTTAAATCTTTTGAGATAGTTGTAATTTCAGCAATTTCGTTATCAATAAAAGCTGGCTTAAGATGATCAATTGAAACGTTTTCATTTCTTGATCCTATTTGCCTATTTTATTTAGTTTTTTGCTTGGGGGTGTTTACAAGGACTAACGCATTTTGTTGCCTTGGTATCAAAACGTTTATGATACCAACACCAATTTGCTCGAAATTTAGAGTTACTTCGGCTTCTACGGCGATTGTTATTAAAATTAACATTATCACTACGACCACGTATAGATGAATCTAATTTCCTATCAAGTGCTTCAATTTTTGCTGTTAGTTCATTTATAATATTTTCAGAGCAACTTAAACTGGATATTTGAGGATGAGTAATTTCCATTATCCTATCTGCTTGCAATGCCAATTCGTGGAGATTTAAATTGCTAGTTGCTAAAATTGATCGTATGTTTTCAGGAAGTTGTTCCAAAAAGAGCGTCTTGAGTACATTATCGCCAACATCGTTACCAATTGCTAATGATTTCATTGTTTGCAAAAAAATTAGATGGTTTCTGATCTCCAATAATCAATCCGCTAAACAATTTTTTAAGTTTAGCTTCTTCAGAAATTGAAAATGAGTTTATTAATCGGCTTTTTATGGTTTCATATTTATTTGTAGCCGGTGGAGACAATAAAATATCACCAATAAACTTTAAATAAGAAGAATCTAAACTGGCAACGACATGGGAATATTTTATTTCATCTCGAGATATTCTTGAAAGTTGAAATAGTGATTCGATTTGAATAAACCATAATTGTGGTTGTTCAGTCCAAAATGGTGGAAGTTTTTGAATTGTTGCTGTAGATGTAACTGCTACTTCCGGAAATCTATTGGAATCATCTTGTTGAAGATTGCGTGTTGCATGTCCAGTTGTATTTGGATTATGTATGACTGCTTGATCCGCAGGAGGAGTCGGAGAAGGTAATAAGGACATGGGGTCACCAAATTTGTGGTATTACTCACAAATAAAAATAAAATAAAACACGTCCGACTCAAATAGCTTTTTTAAAAATCAATAACAATTAAAAATTTTATTAAGAAAATAAAATTAAAATCAAAAGTTACTAAACAAATTAAAAAAAAAACAAAGTATAAAATTTAAAATATGTGTTACAGTAAATGCCACAAAGGGATGACAATAGTTTTAGTATTGTCAGACTTATACAAAGCATTTGACCGTATTAAGCACATACCGACAATATTTATAAATTTTCTTCATTCTAATGTCCTTATTAAACAATTTTATTTAATGCCATTATAGATTTATCATACTCCAGCTGTAAATATTCTTATAACAAGCAATAATATTTCTATTTCATTTATATGTCCGCGTATATCGTTAAAAGCAGCCGTTTCGTTGTCACAAGTGCTTTGAAATTTTCAATTTAATTTAATTTATTCAGCATCACAAAAACAATCATTTAGTGTTTTTCGTATACCACTTATTAAATTAATCTAAAATAAACGTTTATTTAGTTGCTTTAAGATAAAAATCTATAGTTGTGTATGAAGCAAAAAAAAAAAAGCAAAAAAAAAGCAAAAAAAAAAAACACTTTAACAGACTTTGTGGCAGTTTATAAAAATGTAGATTTTTATATTTAAAAAGAAAAAGCATTTTTTTTTGGTTGGTTGAAATGTATAAAGTAGTACAAGATGCAAAAATACACATGGATATCCCAGCTAAGAAAATGTTGGTAAATATTTTCAAATCATCAGTTCAAAAAAAAAAAAAAAAGTAAAACAATTCAGTTTTGTAAGGATAAATATATATAGTTGGTAGTCGAATCTCTAAAAGAAGGATTTGCACACATTTATCTAAGGCGTCACAAACTATACAAATATACAGTCTTATTCAGAAAAAATTAAAGTAGATTTCAAATGTACTTTAAGAAAATTTTGTATGAACATTTTGTCTAAAAGTACACTTCAAACCTACTTTATTTTTTATGAATACGGCAGATAAACTTTATTATTTTTAAATTTGAAGTGAGCTTTTGGGCGTATATCTTAAAAATGCAGGATTTTTTTTTTAAATTTTTAACTTTTGGTTTGAAACATTTATACAAATAAATTTTTTCAAAGTATTTTTATATCTTTCTGGCTACATAAGAAATCCGCGCCAAAAGAACTGCTCATATTTTTAAGGCCAAGAACAAATTAAGCCAATTTCTGATACCATGTTCTGAAGTGAAGCATACACCAAAGATATCATTCTGCAACGATCGAAGCAAATAGTAGGGGGAAACAAAACTTCCCTATGGAACAAGTGGTCGAGAGTTATTATGATGGAATATTACGCTTTCTTGTCTGGCCGCATGTTTTGATCGTTTTCCGACGAATGCTTGCGTCAATAGAAGCAGGTTCTCTAGTTTGGCCTATCCTGAATTCAGCAGCTCATAATCGATAGGACCCTTTTGCTCCCACCAAAATACAGAGCATTGCCTTAGTACTCTGAATATTTGGCTTTGCCGGACTTCATCGTGAAAAATCATCTCAAATAATAATTCGGCAAAAAATGATTTCCTTTTATGGCGTTTAAAAAGCCATTAAGCCATCGAACATGCAATATTGTCTTTCAAGGCATCTCGGCTTCAATACATATGGTTACCAAATTTATCTGCTTGTGGAAGAATCATGCTGCTTGCAAACGTTTTGAAATTCCGGGAAAAAACAAGAAATTTAAAATTAAAGTAGTTTTGAAAATGTTTGACAAAAATTTGAAAAAAAACTAGTAACAACGAAAAAGCAGCAACAATAACATTTTTGAATATGAAATTTAAAAACTAAAATAACTTAAAATTCTTTTAATTAAAGATTTGCGATTTTTGGCAACAAAACTAATTTGCTACTGGTATTTTAAATTTGTAATTTTTCAAACATATTTTTTGTTTATGAATAAATAAATAAATAAATGGTTGAACTTTTTATATTTATTATTAGAGAAAATTTTTATTTCGTTCTAACTTATAACATGTAATAAAAAGTATGTTTAATTCCCGAATTCTATTTCTCAATAAATGGTGAGTTAAATAGATGATGTTTACAAGTAGATCTTGGACAATAAACATTGCTGATGACTTGGCAGGGTAGAAAATATATTCCAGTGTGCCATTTGTCTAGAAATATTACTTTAATAATAATAATTCTTTGAATTATTAAATTAATGAACTCAAGTTAAATAAAAATTTTCTCTAATAATAAATAAATAAATAAATAACATCCAACACTTCTAATTCTGAAAAACAATGAAGCATTTGAAATATTTTTGAAGAAATGTAAATAAAATTGTATCAATATCTTTTCAACAAAAATTGCTTCGTGTGTAAATTGGGACTTGCTGAAGAAGGAACCGCACTAAAAAGATACAGCCAATTATATAGTTCAGTTCATATTTGGGCTTTATGTGAATACTTTTAGATCTTGGAAGCATCCAAATTTTTCAGAATCACTCTAATAATTATTTCACTTTTATTTTAATGTACTGCAAAAAGTCAATTTTAATTGTGAGACCTAAGAACCGTTTAAAAATAACTAAAGGGTGATTTTTTAAAAGCTAAAGGAAAGTTTTTCAAAAAAAAAAAAAACACATAAAATTTAGAAAAATGCATGAAATCTTTATTTGAATCGATAGTACGGTCCATATAATTTAATGTTTGAAGATTATTTCATGCAAATGCTGACCTTGACTGCGCCTCAAATGGCCTATTTCCAACTCTTTCCAACATTTCGACCGGTATCTCACGAATAAATGCTTCAAAGTTGTCTTCCAATTCGTCAATTGAAGCGGGCTTGTCTGTATAGACATGAGCTTTAATATAGCCCCACAAAAAATAGTCTAAAGGCGTTAAATGATCTAGGCGGAAAGAAAGTGTTATAAAATGTTCACTGAATCGCCTCTCAATAAGTCCATTGTTGCGCGTGCTGTGTGGCATGTGGCACCGTCTTGTAGAAACCACATGTCATGCAAGTCAAGCTCTTGCATTTTGGGCAAAAAAAGTTGGATATCATCTCACGGTAGCGCTCACCATTTACAGTTACGCTACGATTCACATCATCTTTGAAGAAGTACGGTCCAATGATGCCACCAGCCCATAAACCGCAACAAACTGTGACTTTTTCTGGATGCATTGGTAGCTCTTGCAATGCTTCTGGCTGATATTCACTCCAAAATCGACAATTCTGCTTATTTACGTACCCATTGAGCCAAAAATGAGCATCGTCGATGAACACAATTGAACTTTCTTAACAGAGCACGCATTTTGATAATAAAATTCAATAATTTGCAAGCGTTGTTCGTTTGTAAGACGATTCATGGTTAAATTATGGACCAAACTGAAGATGTTTGACAGTGAAACAAAACACGAAACGTGCTTCAGCTGTTTAAACAAGTGTTGCCAAAAAGGTAATAGCTAAAAAATCACCCTTTACAACCTGAATATTGACTTTGTTTTTATTATTGAAAATAAAATAATTTTTTTACTGGGATATTTATATTATTATTGTATGTGTATAAGATATTTATACGAGTACACATAAAACTCTTGTATGCATAAAAATGTTAATTTTTTTCTCAATTGTTTTTTGTTGTTTTGTATACTCGACATTAATTCTGCACGTTCGTGTACATTTACTTTCCATATGCTATCTGCTGCTACAGTATGTATGCTTTGTTTGCATGTATGTACATACGTGCATGTGTGTGTATTTGTTGTCGTTCACCTAGGGGTCCTTGTTAATAGCCTTGATGTTGTTGTTGCGCTGTTTTGTACACACAACTGAAAATATGGTGGGGATCGCCAGAATTATAAAGGAGAATCAACAAAAGGAATCAACAACCATGCATTAAATAGTTTAACATTTGCTACTTTAGAGTCTATTTCGCAGACATGGAAAACGATTTTGTTCTTTTTAAATTTTCATACAGTCAGAAGTCAAATCGCTTTTAATGTTAAAAAGAAATATTTTTCACAATAAAATTATGTACATACGAAACATGTACATGGAAACAATTTAATGTTTATTTAAGTAAAATTTATGTATGCACATATGTATGTATGTAAGTATATATGAGGAAATTAAAACTTCAATAATCGTTTAAACTAAATTCAAACGTTCTACCGATATTGCGGTTACTAATCTTTCAACTCTTAAAGATATACCCCCTTATTCAAAAACGATTATTAAACCTAACAAAGACAAATTTGCATATAAAAATTTGCTTAATAAACGTTTGTTAAATTTAATAATCGTTTTTGAATAGGGGGGTTAATTATTAAAAACTGGCAACTGACCAGAGTTCTTTTCAATTAATTTAATATTTATTGATCCGATATTTTTTATATTTAAAAAAAAATCAGGAAAAAGTCCTATATGAATAAGAATCAAAGTTTTTTTTTGATTGCACCAGCACTTCTGGGCACTTGATCAATGCATTATGTTGGAACTATAAAAATGGCAAGGGAGAATAAAGGGAGTAGTATTTGTGGACATTTGATTTGAATTTTCCTATATTAAAAGTGACAGAGAAAACTTCAGCTGGAAGTTTGTTCCACATACGGACAGTACGGCTAAAGAACGAATTTTCCCTGTAATGTGTTGTGCGATCCACTTTCCAGTCTATCACAAATGGTTAAGCCCTTGCAGAAGAACGTGTAATGTGTAAAAACTATGGCTTTCGCAAATAAGTTGTCTAATTTCAGTAGAACACATTATATTATTTTATCGATAGAAAAGTAAAAAAACCACACTTTGTGGCGTTGCTCCAGCGAATAATGGAGTTGACCTATCACCGATATGCCTCTCCAGTATGCGGTGAAATCAACTCCTAAATAGACTTTGAGGCACCGATCCATTAAAGAGAGTTATGTTTTATTTTCGGTCGAATAGAGTTGGTGTAAATTGTAAGGAGATCAACTGGAGTGAAGTATTTCCTACATCGTTTTAAAAAATCAAGGCTCTTTAATGTTTTTTTTGGCACTTGAAAAGTACGTTTAGTCCAGTGGACATTACGCAGAATTCTCATCAAGAACTTCTGATTACTATTTACAATGCTAATAAAACAGATGAAGCAACATTTGTCGTGCGTACAACATTGAGTCTTACTTGCGTTAAAAGCGGCTCTACCCCATTCAGGGAATGTCGAAAGATCATGGTTAAGCGTATCATTCATGTTCTGCCTCATTGGCTTAATCTCCGATAGGCTACGTCTACAGTTGAACTAATATGAATGGCGATTGTTGGTATCATCTGTGAAAGATTAGATAGGTTTGGAAGTTTGGGGTAGAAAAACATTTAGAAAAATAAGGAATAAATTAGGAGACAAAACGAAACCTTGCGGTACCATTGATTAAGCTTTGCACTTGTCTGATGAGCCCATCTATAACAACCCGTATAGCGCAACTTCTGAAAAGGCTCAACATAAAGCAAGAGAAGTTATCATCAACACCAAAAGCAATAAGTTCAGAGAAAAGGGTTAGTAGCCTTTCCCTTTTTAGGAAGCGGTGTTACAGCAATCTTCCGACACAAAGTGCTAAAAACGTTAACTAATGGAAAAATAACTTTACTACCTCGGGGAGCATGGCTTTAAATCGGAATCATTGCTGGTTAAAAGAATTATTTCGCCTCAGCAACTTAGCACACGAAAACCGCGCTCTTGTACGTGGTGAATCAGTTTCGTAAGTTTTGCTATTTCACCAGATTCAGATTGAGTCAAGATTTTACTTTAACTTTAATCAAAATTTTCCTTGTTGGTATTAATTTTTTCATCCTTATCATAAGAATGTTTTCGGCCATTTTCGCCATGGCAAATATCAGCAATAATAGGCTAAAATTTAGTGGTTTACATCTTACGATAGCGTGGTCCATTCACCGTAACCGCATTTCCATTCGAATTTTTTTCCATACCACATAACGCATCATACTCTGACACGATGCTTGATCTTGGATTTTGACAAATGAAAAAATTATTATTCTAGAAAAACCAGCAAACAATTTTTAAATGAATTTTTTATTATTTTAAAGAGATTTTCAAGCAAAAGTTCTTCGTTTACTGATTATATTTGTTCAATCGGACCAATAGTTTAGAATACATACAGACTTTGTTAAAACTTTAAAATAGCTTCTCTTATTGAAGTAAATTTTTTTTTCAATTTACACTTTTTTCGCTGTATCCATTGATACGAATGTTTAATCGTTAATAAGAGAATATTTAATTAGGGTTCTATTGAATTTATATTAAATAAAACAAATTAAGGAGAAAACTACTTAAAATGTTTTCAAGAGTCTTACTTTGTCTAGCTGATGAAGTTAATAAGGAATATTTGAACATTTTATTTTTATACTAAAAATTATTTAGTAACAGTCTGTAGCAACTGAGTACGTTCATGTAAGAATGTTTCTGTATCCGCTCTATTTACCTTGTAGTTTTAAAAGTGGCAATTGCCAACAATGTTTGAATTTTGCTAGTTTAAATCTTTACAAGTAAATTAGCAAGTAACCAGTGGTATAACTAATTCCAAAGGATGCTGGGCATACTTATAGTCATTAAAAATATAGACAGACTGACTATACGCTTATTTAAACTAAGCTTAAGTGGATTTTGTTCACTCTTTAGTTGGCTGACTGGCTGGTTGACTCACTGACTGACGACTACTGGCAGCTTTTATTTGTTTAACATTTGTTTATGCGCTGCCATCATAATAAAGAAAAGTAGGGAGGAATTTAACATAAAACAGCAAAGGAATCCGCATTAGCAGTTTTACTATATTCTTATTTCGCTTAAAAATTAATTAAAAATGTATTTTTTTTTATTTGTGCATGTTACCTGCAACCGTAGTAAATCGCTAAATATTTAAAACGAAGAAAATGTGAGAAAAAAAATAGTGGAACAACTTAATTCCATTTATTTTCTGCTATTGTAGTTGTCTTATCCTTGAATTAGTAATATTGCAACTAGTTGATTATGGAAATACAGCGCAATATGGATTGTAGCGTAATACTGTAAATATTGATTTTAGAAGTTTTAGTTAGACAGTGTTATTGGGTTTGCTTAATTTTTGTGTTTTTCCAGAGGTTTATCAATCCACTCAAAAATCACTTTTTAAGATTACTCCACTCTTAATTTATTTTTTGAGTCGAGTAGTTTCTGAACAATCCTTGAGCACAATATTCGCAATTTTAAAGGTATTTTTTTAACTTTCTTTTCTCTTTATACCCTCCACCATCAAGAGTGGTGAATGAGGGTATATTACGTTTTGTCATTCCGTGTGAAACTTTTTTAATATTCATCTGAGATCCAACAAAGTAACGGGTGGTTAAATTTCAAGGGCCGATGTTGATTTTGAATAAAACACAAACTATTTAGGAAATTATTGTAATTTTATTTTATTATGATATATTGGTATTACTCAATTATGTATGGAACAAAATATCGGCCAAATGGGCGCCGCGACCACGGCGGCACACCTCCATCCGATGGTCCAAATTTTCGATGACCCTGAGGCATAATGGAGGTTCTATGCCGTTAATGTGCCGAATTATCTCATCCTTTAGCTCTTGAATTGTTGCTGGCTTATCGACGTACACCTTTTCTTTCAAATAACCCCAAAGAAAAAAGTCCAACGGTATCAAATCACATGATCTTGGCGGCCAATTGACATCGCCATTACGTGAGATAACACGGCCATTGAATTTGTTGCGCAAAAGAGCCATTGTTTCGTTAGCTGTGTGGCAAGTGGCACCGTCCTGCTGAAACCACATATCGTCCACATCCATATCTTCCAATGCGGGCCATAAAAAGTTCGTTATCATCTCACGATAGCGAACACCATTCACAGTAACTGCTTGACCGGCCTCATTTTGGAAAAAATACGGCCCGATGATGCCGCCAGCCCATAAACCGCACCAAACAGTCACTCTTTGTGGGTGCATTGGTTTTTCGACAATCACTCTTGGATTCTCATTCGCCCAAATGCGGCAATTTTGTTTATTGACGAATCCACTGAGGTGAAAATGTGCCTCATCACTGAAGATGATTTTCTTCGAAAATTGATCATCCACTGTTGCCATTTCTTGCCACCATTCTGCCCATTCACGACGTTTGGAATGGTCAAGAGGCTTTAGTTCTTGAGCCAATTGCACCTTGTAAGCGTGTAAATGCAAGTCTTTATGCATAATGTTCATCAACGACGAGCGTGAGAGGTGCAATTGTTGGGCACGACGACGAGTTGAGGTGGACGGCTCTTCAGCCACACTATCGCGAACAGCAGCAATATTTTCTGCAGTACGAGCATGCACTGGTGTTCTCACATCTTCTACAGACCCGGTTGTTCGAATTTTTCCACGATTTTTGCGATTGTACGCACATTTGGACGATCAAATTGACCAAAAAAATCACGAAGTGCACGATATGCATTTTGATTTGAACGCCCATTTTCATAATAAGTCTGGAAAACTTTAACACGTTGTTGGATTGTGTATCTCTCCATGGTTCAAATTGAGTAAGTCTGAAATAGAGAAATGTCAAATAAAATTCGGAAAAAAGCTTGGCGTTTAGGTGTGGTTCACATTCAACATCGGCCCTTACAAATTGAGTAAGTCTGAAATAGAGAAATGTCAAATAAAATTCGGAAAAAAGCTTGGCGTTTAGGTGTGGTTCACATTCAACATCGGCCCTTGCAGAATAATTAAGAATATATCGAACATATCGCTATGAAGTCTGTTCTTATTTTTGGATATTGACTATGAGAGTTGAGAACATTTGTCCTAAAGTTGAATTTTATTTAAAAATTAAAATTGCTATAATTTAAATGACTCTGGTCGTCGTCTCGGTAATAAAGTTGATTTTTATTTTTTTTCAATATTTCTTTTAATTTTAGCTTTTGAAAAAATATAAATACGTTATAAGTCTTGCAAATTTCTTAATTAATGTAAAAAGAATAGAAATACTTTTAATTGGGCGAATCGTTGCCTGTTTTTTGGTATAGTAGAATTGTTAACATCGATTTTGATATTGAATTGTGTTTTTTAAAATATAAATTGTAAATTATATTCGAAAAGAAACAAAGAAGTAAAAAGGAAAGTGATATCGATATTTACATATTTTGAATTAAACGAAAATAAAACTAAAATTTCGTTTTTGTCTTGTGGTTTTCAACATTTTGATTTGGTGACCTGTGTTTTTCCTACACAAGTAATAGAAACTTGGTCCTTTCATCAATTCCACACTGGGTATAACCACTCTGGTAGTTTTTTATATATCTGATATTATTTTTATAACTGATATTAGCAAAAAATCAGACTAGGGTGGCTAAAAAAGTTAAACATTTAATATTCAGATGCGAGATATTTGCAAAATATAAGACAGCTTAGTTCTCGACTCAGATGTCCCACTTTGGGGTCCTCTAATACCGCCTCTGGTAAGTTAATTGACAACACTTCCTCTCTAGGCATATGAACGTTTTTCCTTTAAGAAATTTCCAAATTCAACTGTTGTGTTTAAATTTTAATTTAAAACCTAAAAAGTACAATTTTCCCTGTCATTTGGTACACTTTGTAATACAATTCAGCTATAAAAGTTATAGATACACGTTTGTTCATACTTGTGTGTTAATGTGAGAATATGACAAGTTTATGTCTTGACACAAACAAACGCAATATTTGCCAGATGCAAAAAAAAAAAAATATAAAAAAACGAAACATAAAATGATAAGTGATGCACTACTGCCATTATATAAAGCCAAGCATTCAACGACATCAGCAAAAAATAACAAAAACATTGTATACAAGGATATACCACAAAGAAATAAAAAAAAGGGAGAGCTAGAATTTAAAATAATCCTGCAGTCTATAGTAGAGAGACCACTCTATATACGTACTATGCACATAAACATCTATAGATGCATATACAGACACTACGTGAGTTAGCGTTCAAAAAGGACCATCATCATGGATGGTAATAAATTTCTCGTGATTATGTCTCAAATCACACTCGCTCATTTAGTCAGTAAGCTAGTCAGTCAGTCAGACTGCCTGTCTGTCTGACAGTAATATTATAGTATTACTTCGCATATTGTAGTTTTCAATAGTGACAACTCAGTGGATTTGTTTTTGCCATTTGGCCAATGCTTGTTTGGTTCCGAAAGAACGTTATGTTAGCGAAACAATATTGTAACTTTAACTTTGTTTAGAGTAATTTCCAAAACTAGACTATAAAACATGTGCATGAATAAGAAATGTTTAAAAATATACAATTTTTAAACTACTGCTGTGACCTGTACAAAGCCTTTAAAATATTTGGAGCTGAGATCAGAGACTGCACAACAGGCAGCTATTTAGTGAACTTACATAAGTTAAGATCGGCCTCTGATCTTCAAAAGTATTCAAACATTTATGAATCGTCTAAATTATTTAACTTTTAATTTAGTTTATATATAGAAAGAACATTTTGAAATGAGTTTTTTTTCTAGCAAAATCAAATAATACCAACAAATATGAAAATAGCAAGTAACTTTTGCATGAGTAAAACTATTTGCAGATTTAAAAGATATTTGGATTACATGTTATTTAGTAATAACACATAAATATTGATTTTGTCATTCCGTTTGTAACACATCGAAATATACATCAGAGGTAGACAAAAATATACATATATATTCTGAGTCCTTATACAATTCTAAGATGATCTAACTTTGGGACATATATATTTATATTTCCCAAATATCGGCATTTATTTCTGGTAATTAATATGGTACATAAATGTAATAAAGAAAATAGAAAAATGTTTTTTTTGTCATTTGCCATACAGAACGTAAAATAATAATTTTTGGCAAATAAATAATTAGTAAAAAAAACTGAATTGTTTTTTGAAATGCATTTTACCTCTTGAAATATTTGGGAGAAAAATATCAAAATTTATTGGTAGATTCGTGGTTGTTTGCTTTAATTATGATTTAAACAAACAACATTAGTTTTATATTAATTTAATTCTATGTGGTAAACACTTTTTGCAAATTATCCAATACAAAACAAATTACATATAATTATAAATAACTAGTTAGAATGCTATATTCGGCTGTGCCGAATCTTTAATACCCTCCGCCTAAACGTAATAAGAATTACAAAAACTAAACTGGTTATAAGACTAGAATATTCTTATTCTATGTTTTCTATTCAGTATTAGTGCAAATTTTATTAGTATTTGATATATTGTTTGAAATACCAACATAATTTATGTTAAATATTTTGAAATTTTATCTAATTTTGACCATTTATAATTGATGTAATTACCTATTCCCATCATAATTTCCAGAGTTTGTCTGATTTGCATAATAACCTTGATTATAATTTAACAATTTATAAAATTAAAAGAACATTTTTCCATATTCACAACAAGTTAAGAAACAGAGTATAAAAAAAGGATAAGTTATAATGTGAGGCTTCTCTTGGTTGAATTTGATCTGAATAACATTATTTACAAACGATTTATGGGTGGCATAGAAGAAATGGACCAATTATGGACCGATGGCTTCCAAATCCAGTACACACTAATGTGGTTTCTAAGTATTTGAGGCTTATTTTAGTTGAATTTCATCTCAATAACGTTATTTACAAGAGTTGTATGGTTGTTTAGTATGCTCGGAAGTGGACTTAATTCAGGAGCTATTGCCAATTATTGACTGACATCTACAAAAACCAGCAGCATAATTGCCGTATAACCGATACTAATATGATTTCTGGATTAAAATTTCTGATCCATATAAAAGTTGGTTCACTATCGATATTTATTAGACATTTTTGTGTGTTTATTTGTTTTTCGGAACTGGTTCTTATATGGCAGCTATGACAAATTATGGGCCGATCATCTTAAATTATGGAACAGTTATTTTCATGCATATGAGAATATTTCAAGTCGAATTTAAACATAATAACGGTATATTTAATATATATATTAGTATTAACGCGGATTTCGGAAGTGGATCTTATATGGCGGACATAGTCAAATATGGACCGATATTCTCAAAATCCAGCAGTTTGATTTAGGCAAGTATGTAAATGATCCGTGTAAAATTTTGGATTGATAGCCTTATTTATAAGAGATTTATGAGTATTTAAGTGATTTTCGGAAGAGGGCTTTACATGGGGCATACGGTTAAAAATAGACCGAAATTCACAAAATTTTATGGGATGATTTTTGTATATATGTAAATTATCTGTGCAACGTTTTGAGTCGGTACCGATATTTATACAATATATACAGGAATAAGTGTCTTTTTCAGATGTGGTTCTTGTATGGGAGCTATGACCAATTCTGGGCCGACCACCATAAAATTTAGTACAACAATTTATTTACCTATAGAGATTATTTATGTCAAAATTCGTTTTACGATTTATTTTTACATGAAACTAATTCCTGCTGCATTTTGTATTGATATTTCAGTTTTATAGGCATTTATGTATAAATGAGCAATATTTCGGGAAGATTTTTGTATGAAGGCTATGAGAAATCATGGACCGATTCTTACTATTTTCCACAGACTTTCTTCTTTTATCATAAAAACAAAATATACAAAATTTCATGGTATTATCTGCAATATATTTCAAAATATTGCAATAAAATGAACAAACAATATCAAATTTTTATGGAGGTTGTCTCACATATTGGTACATAACTCTGGTTGGCCTACACCGATTTTGCTGATTTTCAATACCAAATCCTTGTCTTTTCCACGTTTAAAATTATTATTGCTTTTACATGGTTATCAAATGAAATAGCAACATATTATGATATAACGATTTATCATGGACATGATTGCCACAAACATAACGTACATTTACATAATTACAGCAATCGTGCAATTCAACGAATCGTAATTTTAACATATTATGATTGCCGCAATCATATAAATAATTACAGTAAACATAATATTGTTAAAACAATTGTAAAATTTTTTGCCAATATTGTGAAAGATAAGTACACCTATATTTTTTTTCTGCCTGTACCTACATTGCTATTAGTATAAGCTTATATGTACATAAATACTTTAAATGCCAAGGATAATAGGTTTTCATATACATATGTACATACAAACATACTAACATATTTACAACAACTAACATATTAATATACCCACTGTTGCTGCTGCTGCAACGGCTACTACAGCACTTATTCTTACTGCCACTTGTATGCTGTTTCTTTGTGTGCATGTGAGTAAATTTACTGTCCTTAAAAATACCAACACAAACCAACCTGCCACATCCCAACATACACACACACACACACACATATATATATATATATGCCAAGTATTTGTATGTGCGGTTTCTCTGTACACATTGTTGTCGGTTAAGGCAGAATAAAAACAAAAATATTGTAGAAAAAAATAGTAAAATTATAAAGAAAGTAAAAGTATAAACTAAATTTGTACGTAAATATAAATAAAACAAAATTACTACGACTACAAGTTCAAAATAAAGAATTTTTATCAACTTACAAATAGACTTGGCGCCATTAAAGGATTCAAAGAATGCTGTTTTTCTGTAGGAAAATTTGGTTAAGATTTTTTCTTTAAAGAGATGGTTTGCCTTTAGAAAAATTTTTGTGGCATATTATTACTAATTAGAGCTTTAAGATTAAACGGGAACTATTTTCAATGCTTTCGTGTGTGAATTAAGTTGACTTTGTTTAAATATATACTTTTGTAGAAGTTGTCACAATGAGGAGGAAGAGGTAACAGTCACCCACTTCCTCTGCGAATGGCCGGCCCTATCGATAAAAAGGGAACGGATACTCGTTGCACCCTTTCTTTCATGTTTAGGTGAACTCTCAGAATTAAATCCAAGATGCAAGAACACCTTTGCCAGGGAATCTGGATGGGTTGATAGGGAAGCAACCAATGCGGAGTGAACCGACAGCTTGTCCACCAACTGGTAACACATTGGGATCAACACGATGGACCCAAGTGAGCTGTTTTGAAGAACGGCTGCCCATGGAACCTAAACCTATACTAATCCTGCGGCATGCAGCAATACTCTCTGTGTAAAGATGTTACCGCAAAAAGCAAAAATGCCGCAGCAACGAAATGAAAAATGTCAAATTATGCTTCCACACAAAATTTGTTTTCGCAATCGCGTAACGGAAAGAATAATTCGACCCACTAATGAACCGAATCATTATATATTCGTACAGGATATCCACAGAAAAGCTAACCTAACACATCTATGTTGAAATTATCATCTCGATATCTACATATAAGAATCCTGAATATATATAATAATATACATACTTTGAATGTTCTATCGAAATAGTACTAATTATGATTTAAATTACGTACATAAACGTAGTCTACAAAAAATCATTAAATCATACTATATCATTAAAAATTTAATCCGGGCTCAATTATAGTTTTATAAAAATTCGCATCAATCTCAATTACTGTTTAATAACCGGCAACGTATGAGTAATATTAATTACTTATAACAAGTATACTCAAGAATAAAATCGCTAGCCTAAACGAAAAATCATGCAATTACAGTTTTAATAAATTTTTACAGAGGAAGAAAGAAACGACTTTTAGTATATATTACTGTATTTTTTAGGTCAATAGATTTTACATCATTACTGACTACATATAAATGACAAAACAGTAATATACATATATAAATAATTAGTTCAACAATTTAAATATAAAGTAATTTTTCG
The DNA here is from genome assembly GCA_950370525.1 of Bellardia bayeri. Classification (NCBI taxonomy): domain Eukaryota; kingdom Metazoa; phylum Arthropoda; class Insecta; order Diptera; family Calliphoridae; genus Bellardia; species Bellardia bayeri. The sequence goes on from OX493265.1 coordinate 60,525,157, forward strand.
CTTCAGTACGTCATAAGTTAACACATGCACGACGAAAATAATCATTATTAACATATACAGAATGGTAGTATTTTAATGCTAAGAGTACAAAATTGCGGGTTGGTCTAACAGGAACATTGAAGTTTAGTTGACTAAGCAGGAACTCCGAATCAACATCACAACGAATTATGCCCAGAACAAATAAAGGGCTCAGCATCAATCGTCGACTATTTAGAGTTGGCAATTTTATCAAAGCAAATCTACTTTGATACGGTGGCAAGACATAAGAATTACCAAGACCACGGAGACAGAAAATTAAAAATTGTTTTTGTACCGATTCAATACTATTGATATGAATTGAATAACAAGGATCCCAAACAATTGATCCATACTCAAGAATTGGTCGAACAAGAGAAGCATATACAAGTTTTGTAAAATAAGTTTCTAAAAATTCCTTAGGCCAGCGCTTCATGAAACCAAGTACCCCAAAGGCTTTATTTACCATTATAGAGATGTGCTCGCGCGAATCAAGTCTATGATCCTGTTGGATGCCAAGATTCCATATGGTTTGAACTTTATTTAAAATAACAGTATCAATATAATAAGAAGTCTTAATCGGATTGTGTCTAAAAAATGACATGTGTCTGCATTTCTTAATATTTAACTCCAATAAAGACTGTTTAGTAGAGTATAGTTAGTGCGAGTAAAACAGTAGGATTGCAAAGGTATAAAATCTTGTTTTCTATTCATAAAATGATCATTATTCGGCAATGATAAACCAATTTCAAAAGGAGGATGGTGAAAGTCCACGGGATACGACACAGGCAGTGTATTACGAAGATAAAATTCCATAGGATAATTAACGAAAGCAAGATCAAGAATATTTCCGGATTCATTTGTTATATGGTTTAATTGGAAAAATCCGCATTCATGAAGGGAATTTAAAAAATCAGACATAATTGTTGGTACAATCAAAGGATTGAACCCATTTTACATTTGGAATATTAAAATCGCCAAGTAGAAGTAATTACTACTTTTTAATTAAATATTACAAATGTTAGTACTAGTTTGATTATTTTTTAAAATCCCACTTACAAAATTTTAGATTTTAAGAAGTTAGCTAGTTGAAAATAAAATGACTATTGAGGCTAACTTAACTTAGCATTAAATAAGCGAACACAATTGAAATAATATTGGTATTAATGTAATCGAAAGAAAATGAAAATCTTACTGCTATACCTTATATACAGGTAGATTTGTGAGGTCCAAATTGAAAACTTAAAGTGTGGGAAATTTTATTGCAATTGGACTTGCCGTTTAGAAATTATAGATTTATTTCCCGTTTGTTTGTTGGATAACTGACATCAAATATAATTAATATTCACTCGAAAAGCCGCAATTTTATGAAATTGCAAAGAAAACTATGAATATAAACAATGAATATTTTCCCGACACAGAAGAAATGAACAAATTTGTGTCCGAAATTCTGACGACATTTTGTTCTTGTGCGTTCATAAAGATGTAGAGTAGTAATGCGATCTTAAAATTGCTTCAAAATATATTGTATTTCAGATGTTTTATAGCTATCTTGAATTCCTATTTCTTAAAATATTTTAACGTGTACAATTGCATGAGCATAGAGCTGCTCCTTTGACTATTGCTAATTCGCTTTGTGAAAAAAAGTGTGTTGTTGATTTCACAACAGTCGAGTAAAGTTGCTAAAAATAATAGACTTCACATAATCGCGAAAAAATTCAAAATGTTTCATATCACACTAAGTAGGAGGCCAGCTGATAGATCCAAAACAAATTAGCTGATGGTTTCGTAAGGTCGCTAATGCAAACTATACCTATATGTTGCTTGAAGGCTTGAAGTGAACGATAATGATTGCTCATAAAATGCTAAGTTCCAATCTACACGTAGCAATTCTGTAAGCTTAGCTGATTACCTTTTAGAAATCAGGGTGAGGGGAAGATAAGACGAGTACATACTAGATTGTACTAGTAATTCTTATAATTGTTACATACATACGTATGAGAGAGATATTTGTAGACAAATGTGTATCTACTCTAACTCAAATAAAAATACGAGTGATTTAAGCAATTATATTATGCTGTGTAAACACCGAAGAAATTTTAAGGAAATAATTTAATCAATTTTTTTAATAAGAATTGAGTCGTGTAATTTGGGACTAATTCTGTTTTTGGGTGTATACTTTACAAATGCGGGTTTCATAACATACGGCGTATCTTTTGAACGCAGTTTTTGTCTTTAGTAACTTGTATTTCATTTGGAAGGGTACATATTGAACACTGTAGTGTAAACAACAAAGTTTTTTTGATTTTAAAATGTCGAATTTTGTGCCAATAAATCTTCGTTGCGGGAAGTCTTGCTTTACTTCTTTAATATGAAAAAAGTGCCGCTGAAGAATACCGATTGTTCACCGAAGCTTATGGTGTATGTTTTTTATTGCTTTTAATGTACAAGAGATGGTTTGTGCGGTTCAGAAGTAATGATTTTGGCACGGAAGACAAAGATCGCCCATGCACAAAATTTGAGGACCAAGAATTGAAGGCATGCATATTGTTGTCAATCTCAACAAGACCATCACATGGAACCTGTATCGAATGTAACTGATTTATTTGAAGAGAGTATTAACCGAAATATGCGGCCAGACAGAAAAGCTTTATATTCCATCATATGTTGCAATACCTGTTAAGAACCATTTTGAAAGAAGTAGTTGGAATGCAGAACTCTCTCTCTACATGCTTCATTTCAGCACAGGGTACACGAAATTGGCTTGATTCGTTCTTTTATCGCGGAATTTATATGTTGACAGAATGACGAGAAAAGTTCATAGCTAACAATGGCCAAGACTTTGAATAAACTTATTTTGTACAAATACTTCGATATAAAAACTGCAGAGAAAATATTTAAGATTAGGGGCGGCCCATAACAATGTTGTTTATATTTTAGGCTAAAAAATTAATATTTAATTATTAACAAGAATAGTTTGCATAAATTCTATTAGAAATTATTTCTAGTAACTTTTTAATTCATATTAATATCTGTATACATACATATGTATGTAAGTAGATGATTTTGTAAAACATTTCGAAATTTGTTTATAACAATGCAATTAACATGACAATTATTTCTTTTCTCTTACAGGTATGTGTTAATCAATTTTTAATTTTTAAACAGAGTGAGTACATGGTATTTTGCTGTTTTTTTTTTTAATTAAACTACTGTGAAATTTAACTAAATATAATTATTTGATAAAAAAAGTATAAGTTATTCGATGTATTATATACTAAATTAAATAAGCGCATAATTAATAAAAATTATATATTGGCAATTAGAAATAAAAACCTCATATATACAGCCATGTCACAGAACTCAACTCCGATCGAAAGTGGTTTTGATTCAGTAAATTGAGTCTTTAGAAAACGAAAAACGAATTTTTTTTTTCGGAATGAAACCATTTTATGTTTCTAAAGTGGAATTGTTATTTTTTATGATTTTATACTGAAAAAAACTCATACTACTAATTTATAATCACAATTAAATAGTTAATTTTATTATTTCATTGTTGTTTTAGTTCTCTCATTGATACTTCTCATGGTGCAACTATATAAGGTAAGTGCAGTAGCCCAGCTGACTGACTTTGTTTACAATTTACTTATGTCAAAAGTAATACTTTTTCAAGTATTTTTGACAGCAGCACATTATTTTACACAAACATGTGCCTGTTATTACTGTTTTGTGTTGTATTTGTTGTCGATTTGCACTCACCTTATATAGTTGCACCATGATACTTCTATTAAATTTTAAAAATTTCAAAGTTGGTGTCAGCAACAAAAAAACTTTTGTTATAATAACAATTAAACAATTAATTTTATTATTTCATTGTTTTTTAAGTTCTCTCATTGATATTTAAATAAAATGTTAAAATTTTCATAGTTGGTGTCAGCAACAAGAAAACTTTTGTCGTTTTCAGATGCATCCCTTAAATTTCTTCTTTGCAGCTTTTCAACTGCGTTTTGATGTCTTTGTTCATTTAAAACAGTAACAATTTAAATTTCGGGCATTTTTGAAAAATTTTGTTCACTTTTATTTAAAATTTCTTTGTTAGCGCTGTTTCTGTTCGCTTTTGTTATACTTTTTATTACAAAAATCATAATTTTTTGTATTGGTTACACAACGTTACCATATTTAAGTTAAAAAACGAGTTTTAAAATTTTTTTTGGGAACAAACAAAATCGACCGGAATCTAGAGAATGCAAAGTAAAAACGATCGATTTGCGAATACGGAATTGAAACCATTCCGATCGATTTCTGTGACATGCCTGATAAAAACAAGTAAGAAAGTATATTCGGTCAAGCCCGACATTATAATACCCTACACCAAGTATATGTATAAAACAGTTTTTCAGAAATGTGCGTTATATAGGAGATATAACCTATTGTGGACCGATCATCCAAAAATTTAGTGTCATGATATATGTCAATATAAATATTATATGTGTTAAACTTTATCTCGACATAAATACGTTTAAAAGATTTATGGAGCTTAAAGTAAATTACGAAGAGGGTCTTATATGGAATTTCGACTAATTATGGACCAATCATAACAAAATTGTACCGTATTATTTGTATACATATGAAATATATTTGCGTTCAATATTATTTGGATATCAACATTTTTGAGAGAGTTATGCTCTTTAAAGTGATTTTCGGAAGTGGGCCTTATATGGGAGCTACGACTAATTATGGACCGATCTGCACAAAATTTGCAGATGTGATTTGGCATAATTTACCACACATTTGTGAGGAAATTTGTTTGAATACTTGCCTAATTCAAGCATTTATGATCAGTAGACCCCAATTTCGGGAGGACATTTGTATGGGAGTCAGGTGAACAAAAACACAAATTGGTTAAAGTATAAAATGTATGTGAGCTCTCACCTATTACAGTGCATTCCGCTAAAAAATTCATCTGACATCCAAATAGCTGTCGACCGACTTACAGAAGTCTTGGATTCTGCAACAAGAAATGCAACCCCAATCAAGCGGACAATACATCGACGGATACAGAGACCCTGATCAGAGAATAAAGGAAGTTAAGAAGATAATGGCAAAACAGTCGTTCCCCAGGAATTTACAGCGCAATCCCGCTTTTGCATTCTTAACATCCTGCTTCTTGATAAAAACTCTCTGGTCACATTAGGTATAATTATATTTACATATTTTGAAATTGAAAAATTTCCCAATAAGCAGTAATATAATTCAAATAAAATACAAATTTTAACATATTCTCATCATTGTTATTGAAAACTCTATAACATAAAATTTAATGATATTTGTTTTAGTTTTCAAATATTGTAATATAAAATGTATTTATTGTATAAATAATTGTTTATTTTACAATTTAAGTTTTAATTTTTGTACTAATCTACAAAAAAAAAAATTGTTTCTATAACACAAACAAACATTATTTTCTAACAGCCATATAAAATATGTCAATATTTTTCACAATGATAAAGAGGTTAATGACCATTTTTTATGGAAAATAATAATAATAATAATATATACATAGATACTGTGTGCGTCAATATAAAGTAAACACCTAATAAAATATTTAAAAGAAACAATTAAGAAAGTATAGTTGGTCAAGCCCGACCATATAATACCCTACACCCAGTATATGTATAAAACGAGTTTTCAGAAATGGGCGTTATAAGGGACCGATTGTGGACCGATCATCCAAAAATTTAGTGCCATAATTTCTGTGAATATAAATATTATATGTGTTAAACTTTATCTCGATATAAATACTTTATGGAGCTTAAAGTGAATTACGGAGAGGGTCTTATTGGGAGCCTCGACTAATTGTGAGCCGACCATTATAAAATTAAGTATCATTATTTCTAATTATGGACCGATCGTCATAAAATTGTACCGTATTATTTGTATACATATTAAACATATTTCTGTTAAATTTTATTCGGATAACAACATTTTTAAAAGAGTTATGCTCTTTTAAGTGATTTTCGGAAGTGGGTCTTATATGGCAGCTACGACTAATTATGGACCGATCGTCATAAAATTGTACCGTATTATTTGTATACATATTAAACATATTTCTGTTAAATTTTATTCGGATAACAACATTTTTAAGAGAGTTATGCTCTTTTAAGTGATTTTCGGGAGTGGGCCTTATATGGGAGCTACAACTAATTATGGACCGATCTTCACGAAATTTTTACATGTGATTTAGCTTCATTTATTACTCATTTTTTGTGAAATTTGTTTGCATACTTGCATAATTGAAAGATTTATGATCGGTAAACCCCAATTTCGGGAGGACATTTGTATGGGGACCAGGTGAAATAACGGACCGATTTCCACCAGTTTCAATCCCATCCATCCTTGGGGCAAAAAAATATCACGTACCAAACTTTATCAATATATCTTCAAAATTGCGACCTGTACTCTGCGCACAAGCTTTACATGGACAGCCAGCCAGACGGACGGACGGATGGACATCGTTAAATCGACTCAGGAAGTGATTCTAAGCCGATCGGTATACTTTAAGGTGGGTGTTGGACCAAAATTTCTGGGCGTTACAAACATCAGCACATATCCAATATACCCTCCCCACTATTGTGGTGTAGGGTATAAATATATTGCTTAATTTACAAGTACTTCAAGCAAAATATAACTCATTAACCTAAACTAGCAAAATAAAGAACATAAAAAAACAAGTAAAAGTTTATATCTTATATAAACACCACCAATATTCCAGTAGTGATGTAGTGATTTATTGATACTTGAAGCTAATGTGTGTATCGATTACGACATTAATACCAGTTATTTTATTTTTCGGATCTCTCACATGGAAGCTATCACCTATTATTGGGCAATCGTTAGAAATATTGTGCCATAATTTCTATGCTGGCATTCCAGTTATTCTCGGAAGTGGTTCATATATGGGAGCTATGACCAAGAGTATTGTTTTTGCATACATATTTTGGGTTTGAGTTTTTCGAAAGTAGTCCTCATATGAAATTAACATGTAATTTGGTGCGACTACTTATATTTATATGTATATGGATTATTTGTGTTGAAATTCATCTTGATATCTTGAAGAGATTTGATAGATTTTTCGGAAGTGAAGTTTATTAGGGGCTACTGTAAATATGGACTGATCATCATGAAATTTGGTATGGATTACTTGTGCTGAAATTCATTGATAGTCACTTTAATAAGAGATTTATGCGCATTTAAGTGATTTTTGGAAATGGATTTTTTATGAGGGTATGTCAAAATATGGACCGTTTTAAGATTTCTCGTTGCATGAAACTTATTTTTGAAGAATTTTTTTATGGATACTGCTTTTCTATAGACATTTATGTACTATAAGCCATATTCCGGGAAGACATGTGTATGGGGGCTATGAGAAATCGTGAACCGATTCTTACCATTTTCACAAGGACTTTTTTTTATTTTTAAAGAGAAGTAACACTTAGGCAATTAATATATATAATTGCGTTACTTTCTTTGGCAAGGGGATAGATTGAAGAAGTAAAGGTGGTGAAAGTAGAAGAAAGCTCTATATATCACAACTCTGCGACTGCGCATTATGTTTGTTTTTAGTGCAGAATTGCATCGCCTCTGGTGGTGAGTAGGCGCATTATTTTTTTAAGCTTGATTTTATAGCCTTTATTTTAATTATTTTACTTCGGTGGCGTTTGAATGCAATAGATAGAAATAAAACTAATAATTATCAGAAACTGATGTTGTTTGAGTGGCAGCGGCTGGAAAACGAACCCGGGCTACAAATACCAACTCATGCTTAATGATCAAATGCGCTAACCAGTTAAGCTACAGCACCCTCAAATATCATGATATTATCTGCATTATATTTGCAGAAAATTGCAAAAATATCTATAACTCGGTCTATCTTACTAGACCGGTTTTGTCCATTTTCAATACCAAACATTTCGGTGGAACAAAGAATGTTTGGCAAAAATTACATTGTTGTATGTATTTTTTCGAAACTAAACTATAAATATAGTCAACGGGGTTTTTAATGAAATCAGGCGTTAAAGTGCCTGATTAAAAGAATTGCAACTTCTTTTGGAATAACAGGGTTTACTTTGACGTGTAAACATTGGCTTATTTCACCAATAAATCAATTAAATTTATATATGCTATTGTTTTTGTTTCTTTTTTGTGAATTCAATTCTACTTAATTAACTATATAAAAATACCATATAATTTCCTAATATAATATTATAAATATTAATATAATTAGGCTTTTCTTTTAGCAATATGCGGTGTTGACTGTATTTTGACGCTCACTGTATATAATTAGTTGCTTGGATGAATAAATATGCAGATCATATGACTTTTTTTCTGCGAAAAGTAAATTTTTAGGACCTCAATATAAACGTTCATCAAACATTGTATACAAATTTCACTTTTAAAGTTTTTAATAGAATGTTTTTTTTTTTAATTTTGCTAGAGTCTCAAACTCAGCAAACTGACTTTTCTTTTCATTAATTTTGGCTTATAAGTCCTTTAGTCGCTTTAGTAATTCCCATTTATAATGTTTTCGTTTTAATTTTCATTTTACTCTGCTACCCACAAACATACGCAGCACATACCAAACAAACATTTATATGATGAATACAACGAACATTATTTTGCTATGATTCGCTTAATAGACCCATAAAAATAAATAAAATTACGCTGTGTAAAAATTCAGAGAACATTATCTACACGTAAATATATCCATACATACATACATATATACTCGTATATATATAATTTTTTTTTTATTCATAAATAAATTGTATCATTGACTTTGTTAGCGTTTCATAAAAACCAACAAAAAATAAAATTGCAAGAAAAAAATTAAAGAATATTTTTTAATTTGAACGTTGAACGTGAATTTTATATTGATGATGATGCTGCTGCTGATGATGTAAAAATAATTATACACAATTGTTGTTATGATGATAATGAAAGGAAGATGTGATGTAAATGAATGTATGAATGAATGGAAGTTTGTAATGCATAAAAATTTATTCATGCTCGTATTAATAATGCACTTTTTATTTAAAACTTGTTTTACTGTAAGTATTAGAATTTGTTTGTTGGGGTTTGTAACAGTGACAAATAGTAGAATTATTCTAGGGTCTTCATTGTTTGTCATTCCGTTTGTAATTTCCACAATATAATTTTCCGACCCTATAAAGTATATATATTCTGGATCCTTATAGATATCGGAGTCTATTAAGCCATGCCCGTATATCTGTCTGTCTGTTGAAATCAATTTTCTGACGTCCCCAGATATCTTCGGGATCCAAATCTTCAATAATTCTGTCAGAAATACTATTGCGAAGTTTGTTATTTAAAATCAGCAACATCGGTTTCAACCAACCAGAGTTATGGACCAATATGTGAGACAACCTCCATACAAATTTGATATTTTTTGTCCAATTTATTGCAATATTTTAAAATATATTGCAGATAATACCATGAAATTTTGTGTACATTGTTTTTATGATAAAAGAAGAAAGTGTGCGGAAAATAGTAAGAATCGGTCCATGATTTCTCATAGCCCTCATACAAAAATTTTCCCGAAATATTTTCTCAATTACATATACACAAATGCCTATAAAATTGGAATATCAAGACAAAATTCAGCAGGAATAAATTTCATGCAAAAAGAAATCGTAAAACGAAAATTTTTTTAGTTCGGTTCATGTTTGACCATAGACCCCATATAAAGTCCACTTCCAAAATTCACTTAAATACGTATAAAACAGATATAAATAATGTTAATCGACATAAATAATATCTATAGGCAAATATATTGTTGTACTAAATTTTATGGTGGTCGGCCCAGTATTGGTCATACAAGGACCACATCTGAAAAAGACATTTATCCCTATATATATATTGTATAAATATCCGTACCGACTCAAAACGTTGCATAAATCATTCAGATATATACAAAAATCATCCTACAAAATTTTGTGAATTTTGGTCTATTTTTAACCGTATGCCCCATATAAAGCCCTCTTCCGAAAATCACTTTAATACTCATAAATCTCTTATAAATATTAATCCAAAATTTTACACGGAACATGCCTAAATCAAACTGCTGGATTTTGAGAATATCGGTCCATATTTGACTATGCCCCCCATATAAGGTTCACTTCCGAAATCCACGTTAATACTAATATATATCTTAAATATACCGTTATTATGTTCAAATTCGACGTGAATTATTCTCATATGCATGAAAATCACTGTTCCAAAATTTAAGAAGATCGGCCCATAATTTGTCATAGCTGCCATATAAAATTTTCCAAAAACACAAATAAATTCGGGTCAAAAAATATTCTTTTTGGATTTAACCCATATTTGGTCCATATTTTATAATCATGATATATATCGTTGGAAAGGTATTTTTAATACCTTTTATTTAATGGATTACAAATTATCAGACACCCAGTAGTTCCCGAGATATAGGCCTATATATTTTCAACTTTACGCGCTAGCCCCCTCGAAAATAGGCGTTTGCTGGCATCTCCTTTAAAAGCGATATTTGATGAAGTTTTTTTTTTTTTTTTTTTTTTTTTTGAGCAAAGTCACTAAAACCGAATTGTTCCCCTTTTTTATACTCTGTTTGTTAAATTACACTCAAGATTATTATGAACATCAGACAAACCAAGAATGATAAAATAAAGATTACGCCATGCGCATGATTTCCCGTTATGTGACGCAAAAGTTCCATTCTAAGGGTTACCAAGAATGTTTCATGTGTTAGAATTAAAATTTCTTGCGTAAAATGTATGTTTTATGTGACCTTGCAACCTTGAAATTGAAATCCCTCTGAGAGTTCTAAAATAAAAGCTGTTTAAAAAAGAAAAAAAAAACAACCAAAAATATAAACATGAAGTGTGCAGTGAGCAAATGCAAGCAAAACAACAGTAAAAAAACAAGTGAGAAAAAATTAGCCAATAGAAACACAGAACGTGTGACGTCACAGTTCCAAAATGCGCAGAACATTTTAAAATTTTACGCGTGTTGGCGTAATCTTTATTTTATCATTCTTGAGACAAACTCTGTAAATTATAGTAAGAATTGCATCCACAACAAAGGTGAAGGGTATATAAGATTCGGCATAGCCGAATATAGCACTCGTAATTGTTATTAGAACAGATTGTTTTTTACATGGTTACAGGGTTGTTTCTCCTGTTGCCGCTGGCTGGTTGGTTTTGTGTTGTAAAGTGCTTGAATTATAGATTTTCAATGATTGTATTTTCCCGTTTATTTTTTATTTTTATTTTTATGGATTAATTTCAGCAAAAAAAAACCATGTTCAAAATCGAATTAAAATTGATATACATAGAAGTTTCTATTAAATATATTTATTTAATTACTTACAAGCTGGAAAAAATATTATATATAAAAATTGTGTTACAGAGTTGAAAAAAAACCTGCTAAAGTTCAAAATAGTTAAAAGAGAATTGTATGGAATGCATTTGAAATTACTGTAAGTAAATAAATGTAAATGTTGTATGAGCATTTATCTAAAAGCGGACAGCAGTTGGATTTGACATCACAGATTTCAATGACATTTATCAGTGTTTGTATTATAAAAATACTGAAAGAAAATTGAAGAATTAAATTCAAGAAAATAATAAATCAATAGCGACATTTTAATCAATGAATCCTGCATCATAGAGTGCAGCTATGAGCACTTTATCCTATTCAGTCGCCAACAGACTCTGAAAGCGAAAACTTCAAGGCCGAAACAAAAGTCTTAGCGCAAAAAGGTAGAATCCTTGTGGTCACAAGAAAGTATTATCTTAACTTATCTTAACTTATCTAGAAAGCTAAGGCACGGTGAAGTTTATGGGATGCTGCTGGCGTTGAAAAAAAAACTTCCAAAACATATTTATGCCAAGAAGTCGCAGATTCAATACAGTTGTTGCACCCAAGCTTTGCGGCGTTTCTTTATTATTTTGTCTTTATTCTCACTTCTTTCTAGTACATATGTATATATGCAGATAAAATTGCTTCAATTATTCTTTTTTTGTTCTAAGGCAATATTTAACATTTTTTAACACACACACAACTCTGTTAATGCCTGACAATGAATTTGACAATTTTTGCCATACAATAATCCAACAGCCATGAGAACTGACAATTTCTGTTAACAGATAAATTTATTATGTTACCATTGTCTGTCAATGAAATTGTAAGATTTTCTTACACTCGTCTGAACTGACAATTTACCTTTTGCTAACAACTTTTTAATGTCAGTACATTGCTAGCACATTGCCAGATCTGACAACATTGTATGTTCTGATAACTCTCTGTACATAGCTTAGGTACCTTCAGATTCGGAAGGACAACTTTTTAGAAAGCGCAGAGAACCTGGGTTTTAGATTTTACCAGGATAACGATTAAAAGTAAATGTGGCTAATATATAACTGCCCACATTTGATGACACCGCTGCCACAGTTACCAGATCTTAAAGTTATCGTCAAATCAGCATAAGAAAACACGAAATTTCTAACAAAAACGAAAAAAAAGCGCTACTGATAGAGTGGTCGAATATTTCGCCCAGTATTACCCAAAAACTGGTCGCATCTATGCCAAATCGCCTTAAACATGTTAAAGTTAATCAAGTCTATCTCATCAAATATCGTGTAATTGCCAGTTTTAATTACAAGTTTATGAAACCCATAAGTGCCTGCATTAACTGTGACGTGAAAAAGAAAATGTTTTTTGTGTCTTTAGTTTGAATAAATAAAATGTACAAGTGTGGTCACCCTTGGCAAATATTTGCTCAAAAAAGCGTAACAACTTATTTTAGCAGAAATTTGTTTAACGTTGTTTACTCTGACTACAGTTTTGCAAGATCAAACAGCATCAAATAAAATAAAACAAACTAATTTTTGTGAGTGTTGTCCTTAATAAACTATTTTTTTTTAAATAAAAAAAAAAAGGAGTTCAAATATATTTTATTTACTGGTTACGTCTTTTTCGGCAAATATTTGCCAAGTGTGAGCGTACCTTTAGACTATAATACAAGGTGGCGCAAAAGTAAACTTCCAATCAGGAGATCTTGCTGGCCAGTGCAAATCGCCAAAACGGGAGATTAGGCGCCCGGGAAATGCATCCTTCAGCATTTCGGTTGTGGCACATGCAGTGTGTGCCGTTGCACCGTGCTGTTGAAACCACATGTTTTCCAATCCCAATTCATCAAGTTGCGCAAAATTTATAGAAAATCTGATAGGAGGATTACTTTTGCGCCACCTTGTAGTTTTTCTTTTAAATAACACCAATTTATTTTTTTTAACTCATGTTAGTTTTCTTTTTATGAAACTTGGAAAACTAAAAAATGCACTGCATAAAATAAGCTATGAGTCACTGTATATTCTGACACATGAAATTATTTGACAGAATAAAGGTAAATACATACATAGTTATGTTTAAAAGCAAATCACTGAAAAAAACTTTTGATGCGAGGTTTTTTATAAACCAGCTTCTATAATGTGGCCTGATTTTATCTGAGTAATGCTTTATAATATCTGTTGAAAATATCATTGCAAAATGCACATTTTTTATCCATTTTGGTATGGATTCTCTCTAATGTTAATGTATTCTTTATAGTAATTAAAGTTCAGTACAAGGTTTTCTATATTTAGTTTGGATTCATTAAAATTCATAGTTTAACATTAGTAGTTACTTTTAGCGTATTATTTATAGTAAAATCAAGACAGTATAAGACAGTTAGAATAAGTTAAGCAATCTTAACTTATAGAATTGAATTAATTCATAATAGTTTATTTAATTTCGGCAATTTCTAATCATTGGGGTCATTTAGGTAGATTTGATTCCATTAAGAATTCATAAAAGTATTCAAGCTCTTCATCAATATTTAAATCAAAATTGCCAGCACACACAAAATTCTAAAGTTTCTAATAAAATTTACATATATCTATAATTTATTTTAGATTTCCTCTTCAGTATTCAAATTGAACTCTCTGCTATATCACATTTACGAGTATAACTATTAAAGTTTTTGAGGCTGCTGTTGTTTAAATTCAATTTTCAAATATATGTATAACTGTATGTATGTATTAATTCTAGTCTACATGTATAAGCATAAAAGCAAATTGAGTGTGTATGTGTAAATAAATCCTTTTTAACTACAATATATTCTGCCATCAAATCAATCAATAGATATTTTCGTTCGAATTTAAAGATTTTGTATTGTGTAAAGGCATACAGAACCTACAACGACTAAAGTCGAGTTGAATAGAACAAATTTTTGCTGAAAAACTAGAAAAAATTCAAGAATGTTATTTTTTTCAAGCTAAAATTCAATTTATAAGTTGCTTAAAAATTGCGACCAATTTCCTATTTCCTTTTAATTTTTATGTCAAGCGTAACCGTACCAGTATAAACTGTTACTATCGACATGTTTTACACTACTACTACTACTAGTGCTACTATTACATATACATAGTATGTATATGTACATTGAAATACTTACACAGTTATATAGGTAGATTCAGGATGTAACTTTTACCCTGCAGTTTTTAAGGTATTGATTGACAACTTTGAACCCACCAAAACTTTATTAAGGTATTTTATTGTCGTACATACTTATTCAAAGTTGTTCAGAAGATGTCTATTATTCTGCTTTACATTTTACCCACAAAATCCAAAATAATCAAGTAAGAGTTTATATTCGGGTCCGCCATTTAACATTTTTTTTTTCAACTAGTGCTTATTTCGTGAATGTCAACACTTAGCTCATGTCTGATTTGACAGATAATTAGTTTTATCCTTCCGCTGAACGAATGTGGTTGTGTATACGCTTCGCTAAGTGGGCCTGCGATCGTCTACAGGAGATGCCGATTTTGCCAAAAAAAAAATCATCTTTTCAGATGAAGCTCATTTTGATCTTGGCGGTTATGTAAACAAGCAAAATTGTCGCATTTGGGACACAGAAACCCGCACGCATACATTGAAAAGCCGATGCATCCAAAACGAGTCACTGTTTGGTGCGGATTTTGGTCCAGAGGCATAATTGGGCAAGGACTGGCCGTTACAGTCAATGGCGATCGTTATCGGGCCATTTTGAACGAGTTTTTGTTCACAAAAATTGAAGAAGATGATATTGGCAACATTTGGTTTCAACAGGACGGCGCTACGTGCCACACAGCCGAAGCCACACTCGATGTTTTGCGCTCTGTTTTTGAAGATCACATTATTAGCCGCAGAGCTGATGTCGTTTGGCCATTTCGGAGCTGCGATTTGACACCGTTGGACTATTATTTGTGGGGTGCCGTCAAAGATAAGTGTTACGCCGACAAGCCAGAGACAATTGACACTTTAAAGGACAATATTCGTGAAGCTATTGGTGAAACACAGCTGCACACAATCGATAATGTGCTCAAAAATTGGACCGATCGTGTAGGCTACTGCATGACCAGCCGAGGCAGCCATTTAAATTAAATTATTTTCCATTATTAACCGGAAGGATTGTACTTTCAAATAAAAAAAGAAATTTGAGAAAATATTCAATAATTTTTTTTATAGCATTTTCAAAAAAAAAAAAATGTTATTTGGCGGACCCTTTATTAAGCCTATTATTAAGCGTAATTTATATTTCTTTAAGGTTTATTTTATTAGAATTTCATCTAAATGTCGATATTTATAAGAATTCCAGTTACAATCAAGAATTTACACTTTGTTTATATTTTTGCAGCGTTTAACATAAAGAGATTTACTTAAACACACAATATATTAAGTACCAAAAAGCTCTAGGCAACTGATATTGGCATCAAAAAACGTCAAAATTGTCAACTCTGTATACTCTGTAGTTATTCTGGGAAGTGGAGCTTGTACGAGAGCTATGCTTAATTATGGACCCACTTTCACAAAAGTCAATAGTATAATTTTTACATACATTTCGGTTTGATATGGATGTTTATGTAAGTTAATGTGTTTCTGGGAGTAGTCCTCATAAGGGATCTATGACCTATTACATGAAATTCTGTACGATGATTTATATGTGTATGCGAATTATTTGTTTTGAATATCAAGGTAATAATGATTTTTATAAAAGATTTATGTGCATTTAAGAGATTTCCGGAAGTGGACTTTATGTGGGGCCTATGGTCAAATATTGCCCGATCATCATAAAATTGGCTATGAATACTTTTATATACTAATGGACAGTTTGTGTCTAATTTAAACTTGCTGCTGATGTTTATAAGAGATTTATGTGCATTTAAGTGATTTCCGGAAGAGGACTTTATGTGGGGCCTATGGTCAAATATTGCCCGATCATCATAAAATTGGCTATGAATACTTATATATACTAATGGACAGTTTGTGTCTAATTTAAACTTGCTGCTGATGTTTATAAGAGATTTATGTGCATTTAAGTGATTTGCGGAAGTGGACTTTATGGGGGGGCTATGGTCAAATATGGGTCGATCATCATGAAATTTAGTACGACAATTTAGATGTGTATACGGATTACTTATGTTGAATTTAGACTGTTTAGTAATTTTTATAAAATATTTGTGCCCATTTAAGTGATTACCGGAAGTGTACTTTATATGGGAGTTACGGTCAAATATGGACCGGACGGACATGACCATTATTTCGATGTGTTATAAATGGAATGACAAACGTAATATCTTTTTGCTGGGGGTATAAAAAAGCATACCGATTGCTCACCGATACTCATGGTAATTGTGTCCGACAGGTTTCAACGTGCTAGAGATGGTTTGTTTAGTTTAGAAGTGGTGATTTTGATACGGAAGACAAAGATCGGCCAGGTCAGCCAAAAATGGTTTGATGTCCAAGAATTGTAGGCATTACTTCATAAGAGTGTTTTCAAACTCAACAAGCTCTTGCAAAATATTAAAAAAACGATGATAACAAAGTCCGGCCAACCAGCTGAATTCAACTCATGGCGCTAAGATAATGCTCTGTATTTAGTGGGAACAAAAGGTAGCTAGTACAGAATGCAATTGATTTGTTTGAAGCGACTATTGGCCGAAAAACGCCCATAATATGCGACCAGATATGACAGCGTAATATTGCATCCTGACAACGCTTTGCCACATATTGCACTGCCTGTTGAAATCTGTTTAGAAATAAGTCTGGACTACACGGACTACACCTTCCCCAGTACAACTACTGTTTGTTTAGATAGACACAGAACGATCTATCTGGAATACGCTTCATTTCAGAACAGAATATCCACCTTTGTCTTGATTTGTTTTTGAATATTTGGGTAGAGTATATAAGATTCGGCAGAGCCGAATATTAAACACTGTTACTTTTGTTTTGATAAATGACACTAAAGCATTCAAGAGATAACTGAAGTTAATATTAGAAGTAACAGTTTTGTTAGGGTGCTGCATACACTGTCGGGTATTAACAACAACATACTTTCTGGAATGTACCCTTTACCTTCTGTTATACGTAGTAGTTGTGTCATCATCATGTTGTGTGTACGCATTTCAAAATATTAAACAAAAAAAAAAAAAAAATGGGGAGAAATAAAAATGGTATAAATGAAGCCTCCAGGGACGATTTGTATAATCTCGTATTGAATCCAAGCAATAAATATAGTAACAACTACAACTTCAGCAGCATTTATATATGTATGTACTATATGTAAACTAAAGTAACATAAGCAATAGATAGATAGATATTAAACAGTTGTAAGCTGGAGACAGACATACTTAGCACTCTACACTGCATAACGACCGATGGAGGAAATACATTCAGACAAATTGATGTTAAGCATTAACTTTTTCTGTAAGCCAAAATCCCAACTGTATTTATCATATTTACCATTGGAGACTGTCTACATAAGGATACATTTCTGTTTAGTGTAACCCAAGAAATAGAGGATGAAGCATTGCAAGAAATATTTTTAATATAAATTAAAAAACTGTTTGCATTACCTGAAACGAAACGAAAAGTTCGTGAAGCTGTCGCACAAAACCTTTTTTATATACGAGCATTTAGAAATGTTTTATTTATTTTAATGTATAGGTACATACAGTGTGTCACACAACTAAATTGCCTTCTACTCTTTTTAAGAGAAAATAATTTTTCATTTAAACATAAAAATGTAAAAAACAAGTACAAATATTTGTCTTTTTTGCAATTGATAGTAGACGTTCATGTGACATGGCACAAAACTCAATTCCGATCGAAAGTGGTTTTGATGCATTTAGAAAACGAAAAACGCATTTTTTTCGGAATGAAACCACTTTAGTTTTCTAAAGTGGAGGTGTTATTTTTTTTTTTGATTTTGTACTGAAAATGACTCTTATTACTAATTTATAATAACAATTAAATAATTAATTTTATTATTTCATTGTTAAAAATGATGGTAACACAATTATGTTTCGTACATATACATATAATATGGTAGAAGTTTATGATGATCGGTTCATAATTAGTCGTAGCTCCCATATAAGGCCCACTTCCGAAAATCACTTAAAAGAGCATAACTCTTTTAAAAATGTTGTTATCCGAATAAAATTTAACAAAAATGAGTTTCTTATGTACAAATAGGATGACACTAAATTTTATAATAGTCGGTTCATAAATAGTCAAAACTCCCATATAAGACCCTCTTCGTAATTCACTTTAACCTCCATAAATCTTTTAAACGTATTTATATCGAGATAAAGTTTAACACATATAATACATACTTATATTCACGGAAGTCATGGCACTAAATTTTTGGATGATTGGTCCATAATAGGTAATATCTCCCATATAGCGTCCATATCTGAAAAACTGTTTTATTGATATACTGGGTGTAGTGTATTATATGGTCGGGCTTGACCGACTATACTTTCTTACTTGTTTTAAATTGTTATTAATAATTTTGTCCTTATTGTGCGCCGGCAATAAGATCCTTGTGTTAAAAAGGCCTGAAGGAAAAAATTTAACATTTCCGAAAGAAAAATTATTTTAAAAAATAAATATAAAATTAACCTTACATTTATCCTGGACAGAAATTAAGGAACAACTAAGAAGAACACTATTTACCAATATAAACAATGAAAAAATCCATAGAATACTAAGAGCCATAAATATATACGTTAAAAATCATTTATTTTGGAAATTACCTGATTGATGATAACCATAAAAAGAAAAATTTTTCGCGTCGGTAGTAGATATGTTATGTTCTATTACGAAGGCAAATGCTACATTGTTAGTTTAGATGACCGACGTAGGATCTAGTGGAAGCCAAATAAAGCCTTAAGTATAATAATTCAAAATCCACGGTTAATTATGAGGGTTCATGGTGATATGGGGCTGCAATAAAGTTGGTTCTCTTGTATATACTGATAATATGGTGCAGCACCATGAACATTGGCCCATTCGAAAAATAGATTTACAAAGAATTATTTTTATTTTTAACATTGACAGTTTTAGATGTTAAAATTTTGCTTTTGTATAGTACAAAACACTTGTCAACACCTCCTCAATGTTTGGACGTCAGCCACATAGAAATCGAAGAGGTATAATACATTTTTTTTGTCTGAAATGTGTAATTCCTTTCCTTTCGGCAAATTTATCTCAAAAATCTTCACAACCGAGGGCAATAAGAAAAAAATTATTAATAATATTTGAAAAATGTATAACATGTATAGTATATTTTTAATAAAATAAATGAAAAGATTCCATGCAAAATTAGAAAATAATACAAAAAAAAAAACAAAAAAAATTAAGAAGGAATTAAAAAAAAGAACAAAATACTTTTGTGGCCTTCAAATTATGAAGCAAGTTAATCAAATGCAACAATAACTTAAAAAAAAGAAAGATTTTTTAAAGTTTTTTATGTTTTCTATTTATTATCAATTGCAAAAAAATAATTTTTTTTATTTAATTTTTACAATTTTATGTATGAATGAAAAATAAATTTCTCCTAAAATTTATGAGGCTAAATAGTTTTGCTATACACTGTATATTTAAATGATTTATGATTTTATATTCTTTCACTCATCTTAAATAGGTGACACAAACTTTTTTTTTTAGTTTTCTTTAGTGCTGTGTCATTTGATTATCTGACTTTCATTTTTGGGTCCATGTTTTATTCATGTTGAAAATAAAATGCAGATAAACAAATTTTATTGTGAAGTTACACAAGTTCTATTATTTTGTTCTCTCAATTAATATGTTTGATAAAAAGATACTTCGTGAGATAAAAAATTTCAATGACAGTTGTTTGTGATTAAATGGATTGTATGGGACAGATTGAGAAACTTGTGATTTAAAAAATCATAATAAAGGATGCTCAATATTCATGCAAGATATGAATTTGTTGCCGTTTGAGAAGTAAAGTGTTGTCAAACAATAAAAAATAACAGAGCTGGGTTAATAGAAACGAAACATTACAGCGCGTTTTTATAAAAGTGTTTACAAAATTTACAAAGACTTCAAGGATATTGGATAATCCAATATCCAGCGTGGTCGTCCAAAAACAAACCGTTTGAATGTCAATCACATTAAACAACAACAATAAGATGCAGTGTTAAGTTCATTTGACACCATTCACAGTGAAGAAATTTCGTTGTATGTATGTATTATTGAAAATCAAGAGGTGTATGCTGATTTTTCGAGAAAAATATCCTAAGTGAGAAGCACATTTTCTTTTTGATGGCTTGTTAACCGTAAAAAAATCCTTATTATTAAATAAGAAAACATCGGGCAATAGTACTTCGAAAATAAGGCTGGTCAAGCAGTAACTATACGAGTAGATGGTTGATATCGCATTATACCCGAGTTAGTTCTGTCTCAATTGAATGATATTAAAGTGAATGACAAATGATTTTAGTAAGAGGATGACAGATATTATACAGCCCGTAAAACAATTCAATTACTATATGAAATATTTCTTATCGTGTACTTTGTCATTTCGATGATCAGATCGTGTGATTTAAAACCATTGGAATTAGTTTTCAAGTGTGCTATTTGATCTGAAACGTCTCTGCCAACTAACTGACAACCTCCAGTGCATTAGAAGCAGAAATTTAAGCCATATTTTTGCATAGTGGTCATGGAATACTTCCATATACTTTTATTTTAACTGGTTATAATTTTACTTACTAAATTCATTTAAAAATATTGATTTAATTTTTCACATAAATAGGATATTAGAACTGTTTCAAGTCACTCAGAATTTAAAGACACTATGTTGCCAGGACTTAATAGTACCACAGGAGATGTTATTCTCCTCCACATTGTTACTCTTCCTAATTAAATGGAAGATTAAATTCCTTGCATATGCTCTATAATAGCAGTAACAAAAAATCACCGCCACTATATTCCTTAACCGAACACGTGGTATGTCGATGGAAGCCAAACAACAACATCATGTCCTACTCAGACCAGATAGCACATTTCTCTATTCTATCACATATGACGTCAATCTATCGAACGTAGCAACAGACAAAAACGCAATCTAGATGACATTTAGGTGTGCCCCGATAGACTAGGCGATAGTGTGCCGGACTATCAGTCAGAGGGTTGCGGGTTCGATTCCCGCCAAAGACTCTGGGTGTTTTCTGCAGAGTTTGTGTTTGTTACAAAAAAAATAGTTTATTGTAGTAGTTATTTGCTGCTCTAAAGAAAGTCCTTCGTGTCAAGATCCTCTGGATGACAGTTTCAGATCACCTGGGGTGACATTGTACAAGGTTAATCTAGGAAACTTACAAATAAACTTATACTAGGTATCTCGTTTTATTCAATGATTGAACGGGTAGAAGAAGAAATTAAACATTAATCATATAGTAGTCACCAAATTTTTCAAAGAAGATCTTTTGATTATTTTCTAATTCTTAAGCTGATTTTGCAGATACGTCAACATGATTAAGAATATTCATAAATCCTCATATTGATTTCTAATCTGTTATGGAAACCTGACAGATGAATTTCTCTTACAACGTTTAGTGCTTTAAGACTAGCTGACATAAGTTATCTTTATGTGTACATATGTAACTCGGGACAGTTGGAGCTGATGAAAGTATTTTATAGTGGAAGACGAATGTAAGCGGCATGCGACCGCGTTCGGCAACAGTATTACCAGTGAATAAAAGTTTTGTTTCTTTACAAAATTATTCATACAAAAATTTTGAAGTATCGCAATTAACTTAATCTGACAATGCTGTGATAAGCGGCAGTGCGGCAAAGTAGAATTTTGTTCAACTTTGTCGCTTAAAATGATGTTGACATACACATTGCTATACACAAATCAATTTTATTTCTGATATTTGCCGTTACAAAAAGTATAAGAGCCAAAAGGAACAGCTGATTGCCGCCCGCGGCCTCATGCCGCTTACGTTGGGCTTCCACTATTACTTAAACAACTACAAAATTCCAAGTTGATATTGAATATTCCAAACCAAATTTATATTAAAATACAAATTGAAGATGAGAAATATAATTTTATTTTAAGAAAATACGATTTATAATTCAGAAAAGCAATTTAACATAAGAAAAACATATTGAAAAGTATATTTTTTTTAAATAAAAAAAGAGCTTAAAACAGATTTCTAATAAAAAAAGCAAAATATTTTTCTGTTATAGTTGTCGTAATTCTATCTTTTAATTTTAAATAAAACACTTGAAATAGAACTGGACTTCAGTTCTTCAGAAGAATTATCAATCTTTAACATTTACTTGCAAAAAAAAAATCCTTCAAATCTTGGCAAATCAATAAAGCGATTATTTATTTTAGATATTACTCACAGAACACAGGTGAATAATTTGGTGACGTTGTTGGGGGGTATAAGCCTTTGATGAACCAATGATGAAAAACACCTCCTATGCTAGCCTAGTCGGTATATGGCATCTAATTGTTGTGCGAACCCTTGAAATGGCACTATGCAGCTCTTAGATATTTCGACATAAATATATTCATTACTACTTATTAGTCAATCTGTATCACAGTGCAGAAATGTGGCAAATATGGTGTGCTGTAGGAAACATAAAATTACATTTCGTCCTCTGCTGACAAAATTTTGAAAATAATCCAATATTTATCCCATTCGATAAGATAAACATGCCTAATTACATTTTAAATGGTTTTAGGTTAACGACCACTATTCCTGCAACCACCGCTATAAAGTGGTATGACCAATAAAATTGTGGTGCAGTATTAAGCAATGCCATCATTTACCAGGAATATGTATGTATCTGAAAGCCACATTGTATTGTAGGGTACACAAATGAAGATAAAGTGCCAATGGTACAATAACATTGTCGGTCCTCATCAATGGATGCAAGTGTGTGCGAGCTAGTGGGTGATGTGTGTGTTTGGCAACTGTGTTTGTGTATGTTGTCTATAAGAGTTTGAAATCTTGTTTTTATTTTGTTGTGTCCTTGCAAGGACACGCAGTTGGAACACAAACTGCTGTTTTATACAAAACCTCAGCACACAAGTAACGAAGAAGCTGTTAAATACAGCAGTAGCAGCAACACAAAATATGCTTGAAGCAAGAGCAGCAAAAAAGTAAAAATATTGATTTGTGCGAAAAAGCACAACAATAAAAAAATTATGTAGTTGGCGAAAAAAAAACGATAAAAAATTTGTATTGAGTATCAAGCTTAAAAAAAAAAGTTGAAGGATACTGACAACATTTGTATGTTTGGATGTATTTAGTGATGAATACAAAACAGAAAGAATTCAAAAAGTAAAAAGAAAAAATTGAAAGAACACAAAATTACTACAACTACTTCAACCTGTAACCATCAAACCAACCAGCCAACCATCAAGTTAAAGGTGAAAAACAATTTTACAAGGGAACACAAACAAACAAAATTCAAACTTTCTGTTTTCAGTTTTTTTTTTTTTTTTTTTTTTTTTTTTTGTATGCCAACCGAGAAGTATGGACAAAATGTTGAATACAAAATGATGAATAATAAGAAGGAAAATGCGGTGGCGTAAGGGATGGGACGGTACGAGCGACGGAAGTGAGACCAAAAGTAGGAGTATATGAAGCTAAAGAAAAGTTTATTAAAAAGTGTTGCCTTGCGTTGTTGTTATTGTTGCTGCTGTTTTAATTTATAATGTTGGTTTTGGTTTATGCTCGTTGAAAACAAATGATATTGATTGAAACTCTTTCCCTTTTAAGTGGGTTAAAATAAAGCAAAAAAAAAAAACAATGCAGAAAAAAACAACAACAAAACCAAACGATTTTAACGAAATAAAAGAAAAGTGTTACGATGAGTTGCAGCTCACAATATAGATTTTGATGAAGTTGGTTTGGTTGGCTTGTTGTCTTTCTTGGAAAAATCACATTTATAACTTAAATTAAATTTTCCTTCCACATTACAAAGATGGTTGTTTCTGTTGGTTTTTCGCTTTTAGTTTTTGTTGTTATAAAAAAGCAATTATTATTTATTTCATCAAAATCTTTGTGCAATATTTGTTTTTAGATGTTTTTTTGTTTTTTACAAATGTAAAATAAATAAAAGTTTTTTATTTCAAGTAAAATTTTTAAGAAACAGAAACAAAACTAACTTAAATACAGTCGGGTGTTTTAAAGAAACAAATGTATTTACATATACATATATGTAAATACAAAATTTAGCTCGTCTTTAACAATTATAGGAAATAATAATATATACATCAGCGTGCAACTAATTAAGAACAGTAGTATTAAATATTAAAATCGTCATGTTAAAGTTAATATTTATTAAATAAAACGTGTACCGTTTTTATTTATTTTATTTTATTTCTTTGTGGTGTTTTTTATTATTTTTGAAATAAATTAATCTTGCTCTAAATTAAATACAGTGATAACTAATAATTTATTAATATTTTCATATTTAGGTTTATTTTTAAAGTTAGATTAAATTAATTATGATTATACAGAGTGTTTTTCAATATATGCAAAGTTCTTAACACTTGCTTAAGATGGGTAAAAGCAAATCCTATGATGTCAGTACTCGAACGATTATGGGCCTGTTCGGAAATGCATCACTGCATTGCATTTGATGCGCATATGTGATTAGTTTGCGATGCTGTTTTGTTTACAATTACGAACCTGGGAATATTAAAAATGGAGAAATCAATAATACATTTATTTCTTGACTTAGATGAAACTAAAAATGTTTCAAAACTGTGCAATCAGCAATATAAAAGGCGCTTAAAATATAAAAAAAGGCAGGTATTATTAAAACTTTGTGTTCCAAAAGCAGACTAATCCCGAAAGTAATTAAATATGTTAATATTATAAAGCAATATCCTCCATGTCCAAACGGACTCTCACCAATAGTTTGGAGAATTTTGCATCATTTTCTGTTCTAAAAAAAGTATACAAAATCAATTAAAATAAATTTATTAAAGAAAATTTATACAATGCATCAGCCATTTTTGTGATGCTTGTTTGCGGTTTTTTGCGCATCATCTG
Source organism: Bellardia bayeri (assembly GCA_950370525.1). Taxonomy (NCBI): domain Eukaryota; kingdom Metazoa; phylum Arthropoda; class Insecta; order Diptera; family Calliphoridae; genus Bellardia; species Bellardia bayeri. The sequence goes on from OX493265.1 coordinate 60,550,641, forward strand.
CTTCAGTGATGCATTTTAGAACACAATGCATTTGCAGTGATGCAACCTTTTGCTTTTCCGAACGTACTGCGCATCAAATACAGTGCAGTGATGCATTTTCGAACAAGCCCTAATGTACAAATGCATCAGGATACAAACACTTATCGGCAAATCGCAACAGCCTTGAATGTTTCAAAAATAATGGTTTTTCTAGTGGTAAAATATTTCAGAAAGCATTAGACGACAGTAAAAAAAGAAGTCGTATTACGACAGGTCGTGAAGATGGACTGATTGTGAGCTAATCGAAACGAATGCGAGTATAAACCATCAAATGAGATTCGGATTGCAGTCTTTAGCCAAAATATTGCGAAACCATATGTCGATTGCGAGAAGTTGGACTGTTTGGAAGAATTTCACGAAAGAAGCCATAATTGTCTGAATTTAACCGAAAGAAAACACACGAAATCGCAAACAAGTTACACCATTGGACGAATGTTGAATGGAAAAGAGTATTATTTTCGGACGAAACAAAAACTTATAGGGTCCATCCAGCCGGCTAAAGTTGAAAGAATTTGATCCAAATTACAACCGCGCCACTTTGAAGCATGTAGGAGTATTTACAATGCTTTGGGGTGTTATGTCGTCAATTGGTGTTGGGCCGCTGCACAAAATTGAATGAAATATGAATGAGTTTCAGTATGTAAGACTGCTAAGCAATGCAATGATGCTGATGAGAATATGCCTGTAACATCGATATTTCAACAAGATAACGTTCCGAAGCATACGGCTCGTCACGTCAAGCAATGGTTTTTTAACTGTTCGGTTACTGTTCTTGACTGGTCTTTATGCAGTCCTGATCTCAACCCGATTGAAAGCTTATGGCATGTTGTAAAAACCAAAGTAAGCTCTGTGAAAATAAGTAATTTTATTGATCTTTTTTCCGAAACAAATAAAGCTTGGGAAACCATTCCAAGTGACATTAATGCATCGCAGATGTCAAGCTGTTATCGATAATAATGGATTTGCAACAAAATATTGGCTTGTTTAAAAAAAAAACTTTTTTTTTTGTAAAATTTGTGGTATGTCCTCGACTGATATCAATCTTATTTGAATATATGACTCACAGATTTATAAATAATAACTAATTTAACACAATATGCAGTTATTTTCTAGGATAAAGAGTTAAATTGACTAAACTACGAATAATTTTGAGAATATCATAAAACTTTTCATATTATTTGCTTTATTTAAATTCTAATATTTAGTATGATATGATTGTTTTTAATAACACCTACACATCTTCTGCAGCTGTTTTAAATAGGTTCAAATATGGCCTAATGCCTTGTAGACCATTTTCCTTGAGCACATCCAAATACTTGCATTCTCGCCAAAGGTGCTTCCTTTAGAGTTTATCTGGTGAATAACCTTAGGCTGTTTCTCTGTGCACAACTTTGTTTTAGCCATGTCGCATTAGTGTTTTATGACCCTAACCCCCTGGCCCACAATGTCGAACGATAACGTTCGCTTAGATAAGACACACACTTGATTGTGGAATAAACAAACTTAATTGAGTAAAAAAAAATAGATACGATAAAAAGTTTGTGTCTTGAGTCTTATCTAAGCGAACGTTATCGTTCGACATCGTGGGCCAGGCGGTTAATGTTTTGTTTCATAAAATATTTTCAGAACTTATTAATTTCTAAAAGCTTACCGCGAAAAACTAACAAAATATATAAATTGACATTCATGTTCCAAATTATTGTGCAGCATATTGCAATTGACCACAAATAGAAGAAAGTATTAAGAAATAATGGGACTAATAATTATAATCATATAAAAAAAAATAGATTTAAAAACAACTTACATATGGGTCAATTAAAAAAAAAAACACAATTTTTGTGTCCCCGCACTTTACGCTACTATTTTAGGTAAAAAAAAAACAAAAATATGAGAGTGATCAGCGAGGAATATGTAACAAAAAAACGTAATTCTCAAATTTGTATGTTTGTTTTTTTGTTTATTCAAAATGGTGTTTTGTTTCTCCCTCTGACTGCTTCCATACAAAAGCATATTTCCCCCGTTAGAGTTTTTAGTAAACAAAAAAAAATTTAATAAAAGTATTCGAATTATTGTGTTTTTTTCTTGTGTTTTGATTTGTTATAGCCTTCAAAATTTAATTAGTGCGAATTTGGCGTTGCAAAGAAAGGTAGCCCCACAATTTGCATTGAGCGTCACTTTTTTATAAATCAAGTAATATTACTAGTTTTCAATTTCAAGTTTAAATAAAGTAAATAACGTAAGGAAAGTACAAACTTTAATTATTACAAAAGTGAAAAAGCGAAAACAGTGTGCATTTTCGTAGTTTTTTGAACACCATGGTAAGGGCGCGATACAATTTCTTGAGCGTCACGCTAATTTTTTTAAAAGTGAATATATTAAATGTAAAAAATTGAAGTTGACAATCATTGTTTACTTGGTTTCAACTCATTTTTTTATAATTTGTGAATTTGAAAATAAATTGCCTACGAAAAAAAACCAAAATAGACAAATATTTCATGAGCATCACTTTTGCAATATATTGCTTCATAGCTTAAAATGCTTAATTTTGATTTTATTTTTTCATTTTCAAGAGTAAAACAACAAAATTAACGGCGGCTGAAAGAAGAAAGAAAGGTATAATCGCTATTTGTTCCGATTCGATATCTGCATTGAAAATGATAATGAATATATCAAATAAGAATCCCTACGCTTCCTACATAAGAAATAGCTTGATCCATAAGGGTAACAATGTAACACTAATATGGACCCCTGGTCACTGTAACATAGAAGGAAATTAATATGCAGATACTGCTGCAAAGAATACACTAAGAAGTACCCTACTGAATAGTGCTAGTTACAACCCCAATGATATCCTTAAATATATCAAGCACTATAATATATCACTATAAGGATCGTGATAACACATTCTCCCAAACATCCCATTGGTACAAAACCATAAATAGCCACAAAACTGATATAAAGATTTATTCCAATAACTATATTAACAACCTTCACAGAAATTACATTATTAAAAATTTAAGAATCCGCCTAGGCCACACAAAATATTCCCACGGGTATTTAATAAAGATGTCCAATATACCCGCTTGTAATTGCAATATTACCCATCCACCATCACCTGAACACTTCCTTTCCATCTGCCCTGATTTTCAAAATATAAGACAAGATGTATTTATTAACAAAAACCCAATATCATTAATATCTAACCCAACCATAGATAACATTAAGACAATAATTAAATTCCTAAAAAAAGCTAACATTTATAACTTTATTTAATAATGAAGTCGAGCTTAAATCCTCAGTAGCTATAGCTCCGTATTTAACAATTAGCTTATAATTTTAAATTTAAGTTAATTTTATAAATAAAAAAAAAATAATGGCGGCTGAAAGAGCACGGAGATATCGAAAGAAAATAAAGCTCGATAAAGCGCGTAATGACGAATATAAAAGAAAGAAGAAAGAAAGGTTTAATCGTGGTATATTTGAGTTTAATTTTTATTTTTACTGACTGTTTCTGTTTTTGCCACAAACTTAATTCAAAAATGGTAAAAAAGAATGAGAATGAAAAAAAAACAAAGCCGCTTGTAATTTCATGAAGTTTATACAGATTCAGAATAAGAATTCGAATGAAAATTTATAAATTAAATTAAGTTAAGTTATTGTTTTGTGTCAAATATTTACATATGTGTATAAGTTTCTTCACGAATTACTTCCTTTTTCCCATTTTTGTTAAAGACATCAAAGATTATATACATGTTTAGTTTTGTGTGAAAATTTTTGTTTTTTGAAGAATTTTTGTTTATTTTTTGTATTTACTTTTTGTAAAATAATAAACTTTTTTTCGTTAAATTTTAAATTTGGCATTTTTTGTTGTTTATGTGCAACAAAATCTCTTGATCGTCACAAAATATCTTGAGCGTCACACTTAGTTTTGTTTTCCTTAAAACGCTTATAATTGCAGTTTTTGTTAAATACATTGTCACAAGCCTATTGCTTTGCAAGTAACCTCTAAGTTCAAGTCTTTTTTTAACAAAAATTTACATATTTTCATCTTAAAATTTTAAAATAACTAGTCACTTTAAAAAAGAAATTAAAAATCAAGTTGAATCGTGATTTTTTGTTTATAATCGAAAAGATGATTTTCGTAAAAGTCAGTGAGAAACAAAAGAACATCGTAGTAAGCTTAAATTTCAAATATTTTTGCATTTTTAGCGATTTTTTATACAAGGTGGCGCAAAAGTAATCCTCCTATCAGAAAATGCTATAAATTTTGCGCAACTTGATGAATTGAGATTGGAAAACATGTCGTTCCAACAGGACGGTGCAACGGCACACACTGCACGTGCCACAACCGATATGCTGAAGGATGCATTTCCCGGGCGCCTAATCTCTCGTTTTAGCGATTTGCACTGGCCAGCAAGATCGGCTGATTGAAAGTTTACTTTTGCGCCACCTTGTACATATTTGGTGTGTGTTGCTCAAGATAGAAATCATAGAAAACCTAAAAAAAATCCAAAAATATTGATTTTTTTGAGAACCTAAAAGTACCGCCGGATTCTTCATCAATTTCTACATAAATTGGCCACTTTTACAGGCAAATTGAAAAAAAATTTAAAAATAAGCAAAACGAAACACGTTGTGTACGTTTAACGTATTTTAAATTGACCTATATATGAATTGTGTTTACTGTATTAGATTGCTACAATCATGTGCATTGTAGAATAAACATATTATGAATGTCGTAGTCATATAAATAATTACAGTGACTGTAATATTTTTAAAAAACTTGTGAAAATGTTGATGAATGTTGCAGCTGTATATTAAAACGGTTGCAAGAAAGGCTATCAACTTTCTGAGGTTCTTACCTATTATAACTAAAGATTTTGTTTCAGTGTATATCATTTCGAAGGTTAATCATGGTTTCCAACAGCTTTAGTCATAACGAGCTGACGATAGATGTAGAGGGTTTACATATTTGTTAATTTGTTTTTTAAGAAACCTTTCCAGGATTTGGAATTGATCAGTTGAAAATTTACCAGGCGATTTTCATCACAACAGGAAGTTCCTAATGTTCATTCCAAAGTAACCTCAGTCTGAGGTTTAAGTTTTTAGTAGAATTACCGGGCATTATTTCAACTTATGTGCATCTCAATTTCATCACACTCTTTTTTGTCTGAATACGCGATTAACATCTTTTCTCACAATTCTCCCATATTTTTTACTGTGAGCACCAATATAAAGTAAATACCCAATATTGTTGAAAAAAAATGTTTTATTATACAGGAACCAAATGAAAAAAAATTAATTGCATAATTTATAAGTAACTTATCAAATATATATCATCAATAAAAACTAGAAAAATAAGGAACGTAATAAAATAATTTAATTTCAGCGGAATAGTACCAGATTTTTCGTGTGAAAAAGTTATATTGAAATTATGTATAAAAGATTGTTTTGTTTGTAGTTCTTTTGCTTTTATCACAGCTGACAACAACAATAGAATCAACAAGTGAAATCAGGAGACGTTGTGTTCCATTCATCATGTATTACTACTGCCTTTAGGTTATCCTAGCAAAAAATATTTTTTTGCCAAATTTTTTGTCCAGATATTCCAACACAATTGTATTGAGAAAACACTCTTTAAAAATTTAGGAGATTACAGAGCCCTGATGACGCCATACTACCCTAGATCATTACTGAGCCTACGCCATGTTGCAGCATCTTGATTACTTATTTACTACTAAAATCTTCGTTCTTGGTTTGCCATATTTGATTTGCCGAGTCCTAAATGATGTTTCTCTTCCCATTGTAAGTTTTTCACTGCTTAGGATCACAACTTAATCTGACAGGATTTTTTTGCATAAGGATGTTTCCATTGTTTACTTTATTTAAAATTTATATATTTTAACAATAAAGGAATTAAAATTGTGTATTCTTTTGTTTTTTTCGGAATGAAACCTAGAAATGCTTAAAATTACAATTCCACATAGCCAATTAAAAGTGGATTACTATTCTTTTGACAAAAAATATTTGCTTGTAAAGGGTGATTTTTTAAAAGCTATAGGAAAGTTTAAAAAAAACCACACAAAATTCAGAAAAATTGCATGAAATGAAAAAAATAGTCTAAAGGCGTTAAATCGCACGATCTAGGCGGCCAATTGACCAATCCAGAAAGTGTTATAAAATGTTCACCGAATCGCCTCTCAATAAGTCCATTGTTGCGCGTGCTGTGTGGCATGTGGCACCGTCTTGTTGAAACCACATGTCATGCAAGTCAAGCTCTTGCATTTTGGGCAAAAAAAAGTTGGATATCATCTCACGGTAGCGTTCACCATTCACTGTTACGTTACAATTCGCATCATCTTCGAAGAAGTACGGTCCAATGATGCCACCAGCCCATAAACCGCACCAAACTCTGACTTTTTCTGGATGCATTGGTAGCTCTTGCAATTCTGATATTCACTCCGAAATCCACAATTCTGCTTATTTACGTACCCATTGAGTCAAAAATGAGCTTCGTCGCTGAACACAATTGAACTTTCTTAACAGAGCACGCATTTTGATAATAAAATTCAATAATTTGCAAGCGTTGTTCGTTTGTAAGACGATTCATGGTTAAATTATGGACCAAACTGAAGATGTTTGACAGTGAAACAAAACACGAAACTTGCGTCAGCTGTTTAAACCAGTGTTGGCAAAAATATAATAGCTAAAAAATGACCCTTTACATTTTTATATAAAAGCAAAATACAAAATTAATTTCACATCCGAACAGAATTAAATTCTGTGACATGGCTGTATATAAAAATAATTTAATATACGATACGTACGTAGATCAATATAATTGACGTTTTCTTTTAATAGTATATGGTGTTAACTTTATTTTGACGCAGACAGTATGTAGTTTGAAATTCAAAACCATTATCTTTATCTTAAACATATTTTAATGTTAGCGTTTAAACTTTAAGCTCTTTTCGCAGTTAGGACTCGATATGGAGGTGTCCTTCATTAAAAATATATAAATCTATTTGATTTGAAATAGTAAAGGATTTTGCAACAAAAACTTTAAACATAAACGTTTTAACATATTAGTGGTAGAAACTTTGACAATTCGTACAAAGAATTCAATTTCGCTTGGGAATGGCATTAAAATATTAAACACTGCAGGCAAAGAAAAAACATACGTAGTTGTGGTAAACATAATCTAAGAGCAACATATTATGATAAGATTTAGGATTGTAGTCAAAACATATTATGATGAATATAGGTGCCATGAGATATCATATTATGATTAATTGTCATCGTAATATTTCATCATAATATATTCTTGTTAATCATAATTTGAAATTATAACATCATATTATAACCTAATATAAACATAAAATTTTCATACATGATCAAATTATGACCCAACGTAACCATATTTCAGTTTAAACTAATTCATGCATGCAAGAATAACGCCCTGGTTTTTTTTATAAAAACATAAATATGTACGTCAAAAAGCTAAACTGCCATATTTTTGCTTTTACAAATTCTCGCTGAAAAACACTTTAATAAATTAAACATACATACATATGTAGAGTTTAGTGTTACAAAATATGTATATGCATATTTAACAAACGAATACATATGTACATAAATATTTATACCAAAATTTAAATTAATGTGTTTTACATATACATATGTACATATGTATGTAACAAAAATTATGGTAGGAATTCTTTAGGTAGTTGTTTTTATATTTTCTGTTTATGTAACTGAAAAAAGGTAATGATAAGACATACATCCCAGCATACCATTTTAGGAGCGCTCCGAAAAAGGAGTCAGAAAAGAGTCCAACAAAAGAGCATTTACGGAGCGAAATAAAAGGAGTCAGAAAAGAGTCCAACAAAAGAGCATTTACGGAGCAAAAGAAAAATTTGCTTGTACTGTCCTGAGTCGGCACGTACCAAAGCATTGTTATCCTGTTATTTGTGCTTTGAAGAAAAAAAAACATAACTGTACCACACAAGAATGATAAAAACAAAATTACACAGAGCCCAAAAAAAAACCATCATAAAAGACTCTTTACTGACATTATCTAAGAGCTCTTTCAGAGCCCAAAAAACCCTCATAAAAGACTCTTTTCTGACATTAGCTGACGGACCATTTTCGAATGTAATGACCCTCTTTTCTGAAGGTTTTCTAAGCAATTATGATTGTTTTTTGGGCTCATAAAGAGCGTTAACGCTTCGAAAAAGGTGTCAGAAAAGACTCTTTTCGGACTCATATGGCTTGCTGGGATATACGATCGATATTTTTATAAGTGCCACGCACAAGTAAAAATTTTACACACACTTTTACCAAAAAATATAAAAAACTGTTTTATTTATTTATAATTTACACACTCACACTTTGCACTCACTCATACATAAACATTCACACATGAATATTTACATAAATTTATGTTACAGAAATTCAGGAGAAAATAAATGTTTGGAGGCTGGATTCGAATTGCTAACACGAACACTAACGGAAACACAAACAAAACGTGCAATAAAAAAAAACAGAAAACGAAGCCCAAATATAGATTTATAAGGAAAACTTTAAGGACACGTACAAATTCACACACACGGGCATACATATATACATACTTACATACTTCAACATGTTAAGACTTGTTTTGGAGAGTGTACAAGTAGCAATGTTTTCAGTTTTCAGTTTTCCGTTTTTTTTTTTGTACCACGTGGATGTAAGTGATGAACTGTAAAGAGATTGTTGTAAATAAATGGTTGGAAGCGAAATTCTAGGGATTGAAATTTTTTCTTTGCAGAACAGTTGATAAAGATAATGCAGCTGTTGGTTACTTATTTAAAATATTGGGTGTTGCTTGAAAAAACATTAAAGCCACATTTTTCTTTTCAGTATAATTGAAAAATTATAAAACATGTAAGAAATATTTTAACACAAGCTGATAGCTCTTAGAAAGTGCTTTTAATTTTAATTTCAATGAAGCAAAGCAGTATTTTTAAGATTTTTTTTTTTAAATTTTCAAATTTAAATTAACGTAGCTTTATTGAGCATAAAGAGAAACCAATATATCAGGCTTAATTATCGTTTCTCTTAAACTAAAACAGGTAACATCACATGTAATCGTATTTTTTTTGGTAAATCTTCTTAAGGACTATATAGTTTAATTTTCAGCTCATTTCCGCCTTCAACACTTCAGCACCAACCGTGTGATACAGATACAGAAATATTTCTAAAATGAAACTTTTCAAACCACTGTGCTGCGCTGTATACTCTACATCAACATAGCGGCGAGGGTATATTGGATTTTGTATGTTGGAGGTGGTGGTTTTGAAGATATTTTTATATATACTATTTTTTATATTTTCGTCCAATTATTATTTCACCTAGCCCCCATACAAATATGACTTTTTATGAAATATGACTTTAGTTCCACTAAAATTACTTAAATAACCAGACTTCTCTAAAAAGTTTAGGTATCCAAACAAATAATATGATTCGTATATAGGCAAATTATTCGGCCTAATTTTATTATATTCGGTCCATAATTAGCCATAGCTTTCATATAAAGGCCACTTCCGAAAATCACTTTAAAAAAGCATAAATCTGTTAAAAATTTTGATATATACATAAATTTTGATATATACACAAATTAGATTCATATACACGAAAGTCATGTCACCTTATTTTAAAACGATTCGTCCATAATTAGGCATATAATTAAGCCCATATAACCCATTCTTCTGAAAATCAATTTAACATGCATTAACATATGTATTGAAGTATAGGTGTTGATAACGGAATTCAATTTATTTCAAATAATTTGTATATGCACAGAAGTCAGGCTGTTAAATTTTATGATAATTGGTCCACAATAGGTCATAGCTCTTATTTCTGAAAACCAGTGTTTTTTTTTATCATTTACTCGGTGTAAGGTATGACTGTTATTCGCGAAATACCAGTAGTAATGCTAAAAAGACTCGTAATTCGTATGATACTGGTAGCAATACTGATAAGAGTGATAGAAAAGTAGACCTTCCGAATGGAGAGCCAACAAAATCTCACGTTCAACATTTGAATGAAATTATTTTTTAAACGTAATATTTGTAATATTTTCTACTTGTTTTAAATTATATTATTATTTTGTTATGTTTAAATTTTCATATACTTTTTCCTATGACAAATAATTTGAAATTTATAAAATAAAAAAAAAATTCCTGACGATGCTACACAAAGAAGTAGCGAAATATTGAAAATTACAAATAAAAAAAAAAATTTAAAAAAACGCTTTTCTTTACCTTAATATACTGATCAGTTATGAACACAAAATGAATATGAATATTAAAATAATCGACTAAAAGTAAAAAAATAAGAACATTTCAAACAACATAAACTTTTATAAATCAAAATGGAAAAAATCGCACACATCCCTTAAAGAAAAGCGTACAAAATTATCAATTATTGAAAATTCGTAGCTTTAAATATGATTGGTTGTATTTCTTTCGGTCTGAAATATTAAAATGTACTCACGGCAGTCATGTTTTTTAAGTTCAGGTTGGTATGGGCGCCCCACGCTTTTCTTTAAGGGATGTGTGAGATATTTGTGTTCACAACTGATCAATATATTAGGGTAAAGAAAAGCGTTTTTTTAATTTTTTTTTTTTTATTTATTTTTTACTTTTGAGTAACGATTAGCTTTAATTAATACATTACAATTTCCATGCTAAATAGGAAAATTTTTTACATGTTTTGTATTTTATATTCATATAATAAAAAAAAATTATATTCATATAATAAAACTTTACACTTGTGGATTAGTATTTAATGTTATGATAAATTTCGCAGTCTCTACATCTCTTCCAAGGCTTTAATATTGCACGGTTTAGAGCCTGTTAATTTTTCGCATTGTAGTGTTCCATTCGTAAGTCGTCCAATGATCGTACACGGCTCAATGCAACGTAAGCCTGTCCTTCTGCAAATATTTTTGGTCCCAAATCAATAATAGCATGATCGACAGTCGAACCTTGCATATAGTTGAAGCCCATGCCAGAACTAAGGGTAGTATCCGTCTTTCTGCCGTTTAAAAACTCCGTTTTGCTGGAAACTGAACTGAAATTGGCCGTATCAAGTGTACGCCAATTTGATCGAATTTCACTTTTACAGACGTTTATTTAGCTTCACTTTGGAAATTAAGATCTTGTAACGGATTTTATTCTGGTGAATGCCTGCAAAGTAGAAGGCAGTCAAAAAAGAAAAAAAAATGCTCCTCCCTAGATTTTATCCTGGCTATGCCCATGTATTCGTGTATTGCCATCGGGAGTATAAATGCCTGCAAAGTTTTGTCCATTTGCATTGAGTAGAAGGCTGTCAAAAAAGCATTTTACCAAAAAAAAAAATTGCACCCCCCACCTAGATTTCATCCTGGCTACGCCCATGTATTCGTGTCATCGGGAGTATGAATGCCTGCAAAGTTTTATCCATTTGCATTAAGTAAAAGGCGGTTAAATTAACGTTACAAGATTTGATTTTCCGAAGTGAAGCTAAAGAAAAGGTTTTAAAAAAATAATATCTTATTAAAAAAGGATTTATGCTTGAACATTTACTGAAATATTAAATAAAAAAGGTGAAATAAAATATAATAATTATTCATCATAGTCACATAGTCATCAATGTTTTTTCCAAAGAATTTTGTGTCGAGCAAATTTTTGAAATTCACACCTTTACTTAATTGTGAATAAAAGCGAAACGTCTTCATCGATTTTCATGATTTATGTCTCATTTTTGCGACTTGACGTGAAAGTAATAGGACTTGACACTTTTTTTTACCCTTTTCGATTTTTTATGAATTAAAAATAAAAAAATTCCATTTTTTTAGGCAAAAAATGTTTTTTTTCTTCATACATTTATTTATAACTGCGAATCTGTTGCTTATGTAGCGAAACGTTGTATGAACAGGAATTAAAGGAATTGTAATTATTAATTTGTTTAAATTTGTTTCAGCTTATTCGGACTAGTGGCTCTTTTGTTTGTCATAACGTGACAAATTCCCCTATACGATACTTACTAACTTCAAATTAGTTTTTAAATTATTATTTGATGTAACATGACCAAACGAAGTTCCTATATTTGGGGCTACTTTCATAAACAACTATCAGAATTGAGTCCCGAATCAATCACCTGGAAAATGTTGTACTGTGTAAGAAATATTTTTAAAAAGTAAATGAAAAGGATTTTTCTTAATATTAAAAATTTCGACTCCAGTTTTATTTAAGTGTTTTATTTGAAATTAAAAGAAGGTCTAAATTTTTGGAATGCGTGACCACTTCGTGAAAAGCCAACGATGTGCGAACAAAACATTGGAACATTACGGCCAATATTACATTATGATCTTCTGTGTGAAGAAAATATGTCGATATTAATGTCAATAGCTTTCCGTTTAGTTTACTAAAATGACGGAATTTTTGTGTGAAAATTACCTTTGATGGCGGACATCGACAGAAGTGGTCCACACGAGACAAATATTGACTTGTCAAGACATTAGAAATAAATAGAGTGGAAATTACTAATTAACTTAGTACATAAAATCAGTTTTCGAATTATAGTTCTTATCAGGTTGCTGCAGTAAGGCCTTTCTTGGCATGTCTTATAAATTCAATACCTAGATGAGAGGGAATTGAAATAGAACTCGTTTTGTGACTTTGCTATTAAAATTGTCTCTACTGCTATTACAACATAAATATTTACTTGAATACATTCATCAAGTATATATTTATGATATTCCATAAAACTAGTAGTTCTTATATCCTATAGTTACCACAATAGGTAGTATTAGAAAGTGCATACGTATGTAACGTTCAAGAATCATGGTGCTTACGACCATATTTACGCGAGTTAATCGATTAGAATTCATTATTTGGTTTTGATCAGATCGGTGCATCCAAGAAAAAGTAATAAATGACAGGTCTTAGCTTAATTAAATTTTTGACATAGTAAATAATACTTTGATTAGGCTTTTTATTATTTATTAAAATTCATTACTGGTATAGGGCATCATACAGTAGCGTATGCGGCATTATTATGTTTTGCATATATGTATGTATGTACTCATACTGAAGAACTCCTCAAGCAAAGTTATTTGTTTGTGTGAATTATATACATACGTACTACTGTAGTGTATAAGTATGCCCGCTCAAGTAGAGAGTGCAGAGTAGTGAGTGTTTGGTGGTGAAGTAAAAATAATAAAAACAAAAACACTGGTTAAGGAAAATGCAAAAGAACACGAAGGAAATCGAGGAAAAACACAACGATATTGAACTTAATTAAATTTTCTACTTTTTCTCTTGTTGCCGATGAGATGCGCTGTAGCAGATTCTGCTTTAAAGCTTGTTGCTCTTCAAGGTTGAAGACGTTGAAATAAACTAATTAAAAAATAGTTTAAGAGTTGTATTGCTGTACATACAGCCTGTATAAATTTAGTATTTTTGTTTTCTATATTCCTGCATATTTTTGTTATTGCTTGAATTTATTAATTTTTCGTTTTTTTTTTTTTGTTATTATTCTTCTATGCACATTGTTTTGTTTTGTTTCTGAAAAGAAATAATAATAAACTAAAACAAAATCCATAAATAAATCATAAATAGTTTAGTATTTTGATATGAGTTTAGAAAAACTTTTCTTATACCTACAAGCAGATACATATGATGTGGATTTAAAATATGTATTTATTTTATGGGTGGATATAAAAGATACTGGAGAGGAAAATAAAAAAAAGAATATGTTTTGATTCATTTAGAGGTTTTATACTCTACTTTAATGGCCGAATTCTCGGTCATTATTTTAGCATTGGTAAACTAAAATACTAACTATTGTTTAACTATTACTTGTTATTCTTATGGCAAACTAATGGCGTTTTCTTTTCTGGCAAAAATTTTACATATATGTTACACTTTTTACCCATTTCCCATATAAAAAAGAAAAAAGTGTAACATTTTTGCCAGAACTCACAATAAAATTTTTTTATTACAAAACTTTTCTGATCAAGAATGAATATTTGGGGAACGGGTTTGCCTTGCCTGGATATGGAATCATCTTGTGATGTTAAAAAATTTTGTCTTTTCGTTTCTATTATCATAAGACGTCGGTGGCATATTTTAATAGCTTTTTGCGACCTGTAATTGGTGGTTTGGAATCATTTGCATTCGGTACAGGTTCTCTTTGATGGTATGGCTAGTTTGCAGCAGCACAGACCATTTTGGCACCATTGACTTTTATGTCGAGTCCGCTTGTTGGGCGGGCTCCACATACGATCTCTTAAGTCTCGGGTTATCGTAATTGATGCATATTTCAATGCCAATGTATTGAGTGTAAAAATTATTTTCTTTTTAAGCGTTTAAGCTGCATTTTGGAAATCCAAAATCATCTCTTAAGGTCTATACTATATACAATAACTAAGTGAGAATCAATGGGAGATATGTAGCCTTCAAAATGACATATAAGTTACTAAAGACAAAATCCGCCGTCTGTTATGAAATCCAAATTTTTAAAGTAAACACCCCGTTACCAAAAACAATTGAATGCTCATTTATTTTCTTCTAGTTATCTTTGAGAATTTTTTACAATAAAAATTATTCAAAAAAGCTAAAATTGCTAATTTGACATAAAAATTACTAATCAAAAATAATTTCATCTTTCAAATAAAGGCGAAGAAATAAAATCAATTGGATCCACATAAAATAAACACTGAGCTGAAGTGTGTAAGAAATTCGCCACAGCCCATTCCTTCTAATTTGCTTCTATTTAGATTTAAATTTTTTTTGGAAATGATTTTAGTCTGAATGAATTTTTATAGGCTACTCCACCATAGTGGGAAGGGTGCACCCTTAAAGTATACCGATCGACTTAGAATCATTTTCTGTGTCGATTTAAAAATGTCCGTTTTTCCGTCCGTCTGGCTGGCAGGCTGTCCATTAGAGTGGTTCCAAAAGATTAAGGGATTATAGATAATGTAAAAAGAATTTCAGAATTTTTTTTTATTTTTTTGCCACGCCTACAAATACCACCCTTTTAGTATTTTGTTCACTGTGTCGCTATTTTTAGTCCGATCATAACATTTGTTATACCGGTGTTCATGGCTCTGTAAGGGCTACATTTCTGTCATTAATCGTTTTTTACTACCAAGTGAAATTCTAGTCATATATATTAAACATTTGGCCCAATTTGGTGTTGATCGGTCCATAGCTTTCATATAAGGCCCACTTTCCAAAATCACTTTAACAACCTTAATTTTCTTAATAATGTTAGTATCCAAATAGAATTGAACACAAATAAGTTTTATACATATATACAGAAATCATGACAACTAATTTTATAACGGTCAGTCCATAAGTAGTCATATGTAGCTACCATATAATATCCACCTCGAAAATTACTTTTATATCTACAAATCTTTTATAAGTGATTATATCGAGATAAAATTTACCACAAAGTCATGCCACTACATTTTTGGATGATCGGTCCATAATAGGTTATAGCTCCTATATAGAGCAAATTCCTGAAAAACTGCTTTTTACACATATGTATACTGGGTATAGGGTATTATATGGCCGGCTTGACCGACTATATTTACTTACTTGTTATATTTCAATACCTACGAGTATTATCGATTTCAGAATAAAGAAACCTAAACAATTTTGTTAATATTTCTTTATGTTTCTTTTTGTTGTTTTATCATAAACGGTAAAAATAACAAATAAAACGCAATCAACAGAATATTTATTTAAGTTGCTGATACATTTATTTCAATTTGTTTTTGTTATGATTATAATTGTTGTTTTTCTATTTGTACATTCATACATATTATTCAGCTAAAAACATTTAAATGTTTAGTGATGTGCAAAAGATACAAGATATGTACTCGTATGTATGTATGTATGTATATATGTAGTTGTTAGTTCGTTTTTTATTAGTTTATACTCAGAGGTATGTAAATTTATGTTGTGAGTGTGGAAATGTTTGCAAATCTATTATTGTGTTTTTCATGAGTCCGAAAAGAGTCTTTTCTGACACCTTTTTCGGAGCGTTAACGCTCTTTATGAGCCCAAAAAACAATCATAATTGCTCCGAAAACCTTCAGAAAAGAGAGTCATTACATTCGAAAATGGTCCGTCAGAAAGAGCTCTTAGATAATGTCAGAAAAGAGTCTTTTATAAGGATTTTTTTGGGGTCTGAAAGAGCTCTTAGATAATGTCAGAAAAGAGTTTTTTTTGGGCTCATGTCAGAAATGAGTCATTGCAATTTTAAATACAAAAAAATTAAAAGTTCACATTTATTATTTCTTTTTAAATTGTTTTTACTTAAACAAAAAGGGAATTCTTTTACAAATAAACTAAATTAGAAATGGAAAAAAATAAATACATTGTATTTATAGTAAAAAATAAAATGGAATTCATTTAAATAAAATATATATTAATTTAAAAAAAAATTAATTTTTTAAGCAAATTTTTCTTTCGCTCCGAAAATGCTTTTTAGTTGGACTCTTTTCTGACTCCTTTTTCGGAGCGCTCCTAGAATGGTATGTTCAAGAAGATTTTTAAATATTGCACATATGTATGCACGTACTCGTATGTACATATCATAAATATAATATTATAAATATGTAGTATGTATTGTATATACATTAAGGGTGGAATAGTGTTATATGGAAATCCTTAGTAACAAGATTTGGATACGCTAGAACACTTAATTTTGCGGGCTTTGGCAAAAAAATGCATAAGCCAAAAAAATTAGGGGGGTGGGATGGGGGTAAACGGCCCCTCATCGGGGTCAAAAGTAGGAGAAAACGAGACAAAATCGTTTTTATTATACAAAAGATATTTTTTCCTATTTCCAGCGACAATTTGAAGCAAAAACATTTTTCCAGTTTTAATCCCGTCCGTTCTTGGCAAAACAAATTGAGAAACGTAGTCTTAAAATGAATCAAATTTTCATATTAGTTGGGAATATTGATACCTTATTTTTCTCCATACAAACGGGGCCACCCTAATGTACATACATATATGTATGTAGGTATCATCTATTTTTCTGTATGG
This sequence comes from Bellardia bayeri, assembly GCA_950370525.1. Lineage (NCBI taxonomy): Eukaryota > Metazoa > Arthropoda > Insecta > Diptera > Calliphoridae > Bellardia > Bellardia bayeri. The sequence continues at coordinate 60,567,773 of OX493265.1, forward strand.
TTGTAATTCGAGTATGAGTTATTTAGCTGTGTGTGACTGTGTATCTTTTAGTTATTTATGTGGTTGTATGCGTCTTTTCAAAGGCATTTATTGTTTAAATGCTGCTGTTCCTGCTGCTACTGTTGTTGTTGTTGTTGCATTCCGTTTGCATTTCATCTCACTCATCATCAGTATCGCCATTGCCACTGACTACTACAACCACAATTACAACTACACACATCACAACACTTGAAAACATCATTACAATCGCACCACATCCGTTTCCGTTGTTTGTTCTTTTCTACTGCAAAAAATAAAAAAATAAAGGAAACTAGTAAGATTTTTTATTCGGCTGTGACGAATTTTATGTACCCACCACTAAATCAACTATTATGGGGCAAACGTTATACAATATTGTACAATAGTTTCTATTTATTTTAGGTTTATTTTGTTTGATTTTCATCTCAATAACGATTTTTATAAGAATTTATTTTATGCATATTTCACTTATAATCAAGAATTTATATTTGTCTCTTTCTTTCTTTCGTAACTGCAATTTGTTAATATTTTTTTGTTTATATTCATTCCAACTTTTGTGGTTTTTATAAGAAATTATTTGCGCATTAAAGTGATTTTTGGAAGTGGACTTTATATGGGGCTATTTCAAAATATAGACATATGCCAACAAAATTTCGTTCTGAGATATCACGTTGCATAAAGCTTATTTTTGCAGACATTTGTATGCGGGCTATGAGAAATCGTCCTTCTATAATAAAAAAAAAAATTGCAAAATTTCTTGATATTATCTGTATTATCAGGCATGTCACATAATTCGATCAGAATGGTTTCAATTCCGTATTTGCAAATCGATCGTTGTTACTTTGCGTTCTCTAGATTTCGATCGATTTTGTTTCTTACTAAAAAAAATTTTGAAATCTTAATTTTTAACCTAAAAACAAAAAACATATGATTTTTGTAATAAAAAGTGTAACAAAAGCGAACAAAAAAAAACGCTAACAAAGAAATTTTAAATAAAAGTGAACAAAATTTTCTAAAAATGCCCAGAATTTCAATTGTTGCTGTTTTAAATGAACAAAAACATCAAAACGCAGTTGAAAAGCTACGAAGAAGGAATTCCTCTGTCATATTCCAGTGCTGTGTAAATATTTTTAATTTTTGTAATTTTCTGACAAAAGTTTTTTTGTTGTTGACACCAACTTTGAAATTTTTAAAATTTAATAGAGGTATCATGGTGCAACTATACAAGGTGAGTGCAAATCGACAACAAATACAACACAAAACAGAAACAACAGGCATTTTGTTTGTGTAAAATAATGTACTGCTGTCAAAAATACTTGAAAAGGTATTACTTTTGACATAAGTAAATTGTAAACAAAGTCAGTCAGCTGGGCTACTGCACTCACCTTATATAGTTGCACCATGAGAAGTATCAATGAGAGAACTAAAAAAACAATGAAAAAATAAAATTAATTATTTAATTGTCATTATAAATTAGTAGTATGAGTTTTTTTCAGTATAAAATCATAAAAAATAACAATTCCACTTTAGAAACCTAAAATGGTTTCATTCCGAAAAAAACCACATTCGATCGGAATTGAGTTCTGTGACATGGCTGTATATTCGAAGAAAATAGCAATAAATATCTGAAAAATTTCGAGATTGTCTGAAACATTGGTCTTTAACTCGGAACGTACTACCAAATATTTTGCTGGATCAAAGAAAACTTGGTAAATATTTCTTTGTTCTATGTCTTTTTTCGAAGTTCTGTTGTGCCTTCAAAAGACTAACGGACATGACTAGATCATCTTAGAATGTTATAAGGACCCAGAATATATAGACTTTTTGGTTCTGCGAGCAATATTTCGATGTGTTACAAACTGAAGGACAAACTTAATATATACCCTATCTTTTTTGTGGTGGGTATAAAAATAAGAAATAAATGCTTGTGCATTGTAAATGAACACAAAATATAAACTCATGTACAATGCCGGGTACTTTGTTGCCTCATGTATTAAGCAACTTATTTAGACTGCTGCTGCTGTTGTTCTTTGATTTTTTGTTTAATTTCTGTATGTAATTTTCGTTGCATTTTGTTTACTCTGGTGTATGCCACCACCACTGTATGCAATTGACCTTGAAATGTTTAAATATTTTGTATTGTTATTGTTTTTGTTGGTTTTGTTTTCTGATTTTGTTTGAAATTTTAATAGCTAATACCCTACAATAAATTGAATGTACAATGTCGTAGCAATGATAAATGAATGTTCTTATTTTTGTGTGTTTGAATGTGAGTCTATTACAAAAAGTTTTATAATTTATTTAAGCTTTCTGTGTCCTTATGTTTATAAAGCTGCTTTATTAAGACCTCAAGGTGTCTTCTGTGATTTTTGATCTAAAATTAAGGGAAATGCTATATAGGGAGTTTCGTTTAGACATTTTTTTTTAATTTTAAATAAAACACTTAAAATGGAACTGGATGTCGGAATATTTATTATTCCCGAAAGAACAATCTTTGATGTTTACTTTTTAAAAATACATTCAAATATTGCCAGCGAATACGCTGTATTGGTGCCATTTGCGATTAGTCTTTGCAGCATTGCCAACTCGCGATGTGTGATATCACAAATTCTAGTCTGCGATATAAGCTGCTCACCCGAATTATTTTTAAATAAAGCCATTTTTTATTTTAGTAATACAGCTGAATACTTTGGTGACGCACAGTGAGCTGCCCCATACAAGTTAGCCGGTAAAAATTATTTTTAAACTTAAAATAACGACAGTTTGAGAATTTGAAAAAATTGATAAAAATCTTTAATTTCTAAGCATATTTTTCACCATTCTTGGAAGCTTAATATTGTGATATTTCAATTCAAATCAATAATAGTTTTTGCTGGGATATAATTATCTGTCCCTTAACCCCCTAACGCTGCTATACACATAAATAACACAAAACTCCTACAACATCCAGCGCATTGATTTGAATCGATATTATATTTAATTTAGTGTACACTAGCATATGTTGAACATTCACTTAATTATTGAATTTTTTTTATTAAAAATTTTGTTGCTGGTATGTATTTTTTTTTATTTTTGTTAAAGATTAATGTACATATTTTCCTGCCGCTTTAATGCCAAATTAAAATGTACAGGAAAAAGCCAACATGAAAAAAAACACACGAGTTCGTAGATGAAAGAAATACAACTTAATTCAGTTGTTTATCTCGACTGTAAATATTTACACACATAAATAATAATTTTATTGCACATTTAATGGTTTTGGTTGGCTGCTTTGAAACTATTTTGTGGCTTCTGTTCAATATCAATTAATAAATGATGCAGTTAATTTCTGCATGCAACAGGAAACTTTTTGTACATATTTAAATATTTATAAACATAAATATTTATTAATTCATTGTCAGCAGAATACTGACAAAATAAAGAACAGGTTTAATCACACAATTTCTGAGTTTTAAAACATTTAAGAAACTTATTTATTGGCGCAATAATTCTTTACATTGGCAAAGTCGAAGTACATGAATTACAAAAGTTTTATATTCACTATAAATAATTCAATTCAGCACAGATGTATTTCATTAACAAAACTAATTTCTCGAAAAAGACTAAACAACTAAAAATCGTTTATTTATTTAAAAAAAACTTTCCTTATTTAGGCCAAAACACAACAAATATTTAGTTTTAATTTATTTGATGCTGATTTGATCTAGCAAAACTCTTGTAAGTGTAAACAACGTCAAATAAATTTGTGCTAAAACAAGTGCTTACGCCTTTTTGACTAAATATTTGCCAAATGTGACCCTAACTTTACAAACAGCAAACACTCTACAAATTCTATGAATTACACCATGTTATTTGATTATATTTCTGGATTATATACTCTTTCACTCATCAGCAGTATCGCCATTGCTACTGCTATAAATATTTTTTTTTTTTTATTATAGCCTTTATTTATTTATTGAATCTTCATATAATGAAATGACAATAAGTATTCAAATCTTAATACTAAAAAGAAAATAATAAGCCCAGCCAGTGCTAGACAAAAATTTTATGATACTAAAAAAATTTCACATCAACTGATGCAGTCATCTATTTTGCGCTTGAGTTAAAGCAAGGGTATCCCTCCTTCTCAACCGATTATGGCCACTAAAGTTAAGGATGTCTCGTGCAAGTGGGTTTGGGTGGTGTTCAAGTTTGCTGACATACTTTGACGCGTGTTTTGTAAATTCAACTTTTACTGATGGCACGCATAGATCTTTGTGAATTCGAGAATTTTTAACATACCATGGAGCTGCAGTAATTATACGTAGAATTTTATTTTGACCCCTTTGAATTTTTTCAATGTTTGATGCTGAGGCAGTACCCCATAATTGAATTCCATAGCACCAGATTGGCTTTAGAATTGCATTGTACAACAATAGTTTGCAGTCCAACTTTAGTGAAGAATTTCTGCCAATTAGCCAATTAAGTTGCACTGCTTTTAATCTCATCTGTGTAAGTTTCGCTTCAATATGAGACTTCCAAGTTAAACGGCGGTCGAGGTGAATGCCGAGGTATTTGACTTCATTATGTTGAGGAATAATTTGATTATTTATTTTGATGAACGAGCAAGTTTCTTTTCGCAATGTGAAAGTGATATGAATACATTTCTGTTCATTAACCCTGATTTTCCAAAGCTCTAGCCAATTCTCTAGTTTATAAACATAATTCTGCAAATTCTGTGATGCTACTTGGTGGTCCTTGTGAACGCTGATAAAGGCTGTATCGTCTGCGAAAGTTGACGTGTGGATTTTGGGGTCTGACGGCATGTCGGAGGCATAAATCAAATATAAAGTAGGACCCAGTATGCTACCCTGTGGCACACCTGTTTCAATTGGCTGAGCGGGGCTTAAAAAATTGCCTTCTTTGATTTTAAATTTGCGACCGTATAAATAGCTTTCCATAAGTTTATGGGTGTTAGCAGGCAGAGTTAATTTTATTTTGTGCATTAAACCGTCATGCCAAACTTTGTCGAACGCTTGGGACACATCAATGAAAAGGGCGGAGCAGTATTTTTTGTCTTCAAACGACCCTCTTATCACATTTACCAATCTGTGTGTTTGTTCGATGGTGCTGTGTTTAGCTCTGAAGCCGAATTGATGATTAGGAATGCATTCAGTGTCGTTCAGAATTGGAATCAACTTAGTCATTAACAATTTTTCGAACAGTTTAGAAATTGTCGGCAGTAGGCTAATTGGCCTATATGACTCTACTTTGGTGTGATCCTTCCCTGACTTAGGAATCATAGTGATCATAGACACCTTCCAATCTGCAGGATAGTATTCTAGGCGTAAAATAGCGTTGAAGATAAAGAGGATAATTCTTCTAGCTACACGAGGTAACTCCACAAGCATTTTATTGCTGATTTTATCCATACCTGGAGCCTTTCTAAGGTTCAGAGTACCAATAGCGCTTTGGACTTCACCAAAGTTTAGTCTTAGAGGTACAGGAGGTCTAATAACGAGTGGTGGCAAATCAGATACGTTATTTGAGTTGTTTTTAGTAAACACATTTCTTAAATGGTTAACAAATAATGTCCCTTTCTCGGAATCATTTCTAGTCCAGTCACCAGTCGGATTTCGCAAAGCAGGTTTTCCTCTCACTGGTCTTTTTAAACCTCTTGCCGCCCTCCATAACGAGTAGTCAGATTGTGGGGTACTATCAAGACCCTCCAAGTAGGATGTAAGTGAAGCCGTTCTTTGGGTTTCTAAGAAATGTCTTAGTATATCTCTGCATACCCGTAGCCTAGCTTTCAGTTCAGGAGACCTGTGAAGTTGCCACTCTCTTCTCATTCTTCTTTTTTCTGATAGGAGATGTTCGAGTTCAGATAAATAAGTTCTGTTTGTCCTATTTCTACATTCAACGTGATAAGTGGAAGCGTGATGCACAGCTCGTCGAAGGTCCTCGGTAAAGTTGCCAATCGACTCATCGATATCGTCGGTAGTTCTCAACACAATATTTTCCGTGCAATGAGAACTTAAATACTTTTTGTATTTTATCCAGCTTATTTGGGTCTTAGTCATGTTTCTAAATGGAGAGCCACACACTTGAGGGAAATGCATTGAAATGATAGTAGGAGAGTGATCTGAGGGCAAGTCTAATGAAGGATCCACTTGCATCCATTCTACAGGGATATTTTTCACTACTCCAAAGTCAATAACATCGGGAATCTTCCGTCGGTCCGTCGGCCAGTAGGTGGGATGTCCGCTTGAGAGTACATCTAAGCCCATTTGAGCAATGGTGTTGAAGAGTACGCGACCCTTTGGGGTTACCAGACGTGAACCCCAAAATGTGTGTTTGGCGTTAAAGTCGCCAGCAACTAAAAATCTAGCTCCAAGGGAATTAAAGAAGTTATGGTATTGGTGTTCTTTTATTGAGAATCGAGGCGGAGAATAAATCGATGATAAAACAAATTTGTATTGACAGAATTCAATGCAAATGTTTGTTGCTTGGAGGTAATCCTCACTTATGTTATTCATTAGATAATGTTTTATTCTGTTCTTTATAAGAATTGCCGAACCTCCACAAGCTCTTCCGCGGGGATCTTTAGTATCGTACAACACGTAGCCATTAATTTTGAAGTACCCTGTCGACGTCAAGTGAGTTTCAGCAATCATCATAACATCAATCTGCTTATCCATCAGGAAGTATTCCAGTTCGTTTTTATGTTGGCGGAGGCCGTTCGCGTTCCAAAAACAAATTTTTAAATAAATCATTTCTTTAAAATGGCTTGCAAGATAGTGGATTGCATTTTCAGCATTTCCTGCATCATGGATGTCATGGTGGTCGTAAAAGTGTTCATAGTTTGGACAAGTGTCTGCAATGTTGTCTCTAGATTGTTGATATGTGGCTCAGAATATTGCGATATAGGTTCCTGCTCCAGACCTGGCATATTAGATTTGACCACGTTTGCGTAAGAAACTTGTCTAGAATTAGGAGCGTTTACGTGAGTAGTTGGTCGTACAATTTGAGGAAAATTCTTACACGACGTGAAATTAGGTTGTTGAGGATGGTCAGGTAATACTGGCGACTTATTGGTCCTTATGCCCTTCAAATAAGTATAAACTGGACAACCTCTATAATTAGCGGTATGATTTCCTCCACAGTTACTGCATTTTTTTATTTTTAAGTCCGTTTTGGACTTATTACATTGAGCAGTTGCATGTAGTTCCCCACATGCAACACAAACAGACGGCAATTTACAATACGCTTTAGTGTGACCAAATTCTTGACAATTAAGACACTGGACGGGTCCAACACGCTTATGCGGTTCCTTCACGGTAATTCTACGATGCAGAAGATAAATAAGATTATAAATTGGATGGGACTCGTTTTTCTTTAAGGCAACATCTCCAGGTTCCAATTCTACCCTGAACATGGGCTGAGGAATCTTTTCACGGTTTCTAATATTCACTACGCTCTTGATTTTGAACCCTTTGTCCATTAATCCGTTCTTTATCTCCGCAGGATCAACACATGGGTCTATACCCTTTAGAACGACTTGGAGTCCTTTTGCGCTTTTGAGCTGATAGGTATAGAAATCCCTGGTCTCCCTCTCCAACTGGTTGGACAATTTTCGAAAATCATCTTCCCTATTCACTTGGATCTTTGTCTCGCTGATTTTTCCATGTTTAATTGAGGTTACGCTAAACATGTTCTCACCTATTACAGCAACAATTCCTTGTACCAGTTTATTGGAAGTGGGCTCTCTCAGGTAAATTGGTGGGGGCTTAAACGTCTTTTTCGGTATTTCTGGGTCATCCGTCTGAAGTATAGCAAATCTGTTTTGATCATTTGGCTTATCACTGCTGACGGTCTTAGGAACTTTATTGGAATTGGAAGACATTTGAGCAGATGTCGGGCTCCTCTGTCGCTTGAGAACGGTGATGTACTTATCCATACCTACTTGTTTTTTGGGTTTGACTGCACTATTTGATGAAGATGATGATTTCTCATCGGATGAGATAACTATATTGGGCGAACAGGAACGGCGCCGTATTTCGGCTTTTGTAGTAAGAAGAGACTCCACGGATTTTCTTAAGGATTCTTCCTCAGAGATCCATAAGTTTTTTCTACTGTAGCTTAGCTCTTTCTCAGAATTACATCTGAGCGGGACACTCATGCAGTTGTTTTGCGATTTTTAAATTACCGAAAAACCACTATTTTTCCACCTATTACGATATCTTTTTATATATATATATATATATTTTTTTTTTTTTCACTTATTACAAGTTTTTTTTTTTATTTTTTTTTTCACCTATTACGAAAATTCAGCCGCACTAAAAATAACACGTCCGACCAGTTCAAGCAACACTATGTGAATGCTGCTATAAATATAACTACAAGTTTACACAGCCTTGAAAACATTATAACAATCGCATCACTTACAGTGGGGAGCTAAAATGAATACATGTTAGTACTTTGTGCATACAAATTAAACTAATAAAGAAAATTAGAAAATGTTTTTATCATTTATTTTATGTTTAATATTCAACATAATTTTTAAATCAAAACTAAAATTATCAAGTTCTGAGAAACAATACAAACAAAAGCAAAATATATCAAGTTTGCCCTATACAAAAACTTTAGGGAATGATAGCATTTTTAATATTTAGTCCAAAGTCCATTATTTCATAAAACATTTTTAATACGTTTCGACGTACTTTATTAATTAATTCCTTTGGAATACTTCTTCATTCGCGCTGAACCCGCTGTTAAAGCTCATCCAAATGTGTTAGGCCGCGTTTTCACTATGTTTGTACTATGTCATTTTTGTTGTCAAATTGTCCAAATTGTTGGCAATTGTATGAAAACGGGTTGTCATATGGCGTCATCTATGTTTGTAATCATGATTGCAAACATAGATGACGCCATTGACATAGTGAAAACCAAACATTAGAGTTGAAGTATTGTCTCAATTGTCTCTTCACGACACGTTTTGACATACGTTCAAATTTTTTGGAGTTAATGGGTATTGTCCCAACTGTCTCTTGGGACCTTTTGTTGGCATTGCATCAAATGAAATTTTAAGGCCAAACTTGGTAAGCATTGAAGCAACATTTCTGATCAAATTACATCCCACCAGCCGATAGGAGAAATATTCGCCAAGTGTAACCGTGCCTTAAGTCCCATCATTTCTTAATGTGAGTTAAGATTCGGCATATATTTAATGAAGTAAGCGAAATCTCTATTTTTACAAATATTTATTTGATATACATACAAGTATTTGGTAAAAGCAAACAATATTGTAAAGGTTGATTTTTTAGCTATTATATTTTTGGCAACACTAGTTTAAACAGCTGACGCAAGTTTCGTGTTTAGTTTCACTGTCAAACATCTTCAGTTTGGTCCATAATTTAACCATGAATCGTCTTACAAACGAACAACGCTTGCAAATTATTGAATTTTATTATCAAAATGCGTGCTCTGTTAAGAAAGTTCAATTGTGTTCAGCGACGAAGCTCATTTTTGGCTCATGGGCGCGTAAATAAACATAATTGTCGATTTTGGAGTAAATATCAGCCAGAAGCATTGCAAGAGCTACCAATGCATCCAGAAAAAGTCAGAGTTTGGTGCGGTTTATGGGCTGGTGGCATTATTGGACCGTACTTCTTCAAAGATGATGCGAATCGTAACAACTTTTTTTGCCCAAATTGCAAGAGCTTAAATTGCATGACATGTGGTTCCAACAAGACGCTGCCACATGCCACACAGCACGCGCAACAATGGACTTATTGAGAGGCGAGTTCGGTGAACATTTTATTTCACGTTCGGGACTGGTCAATTGGCCGCCTAGATCGTGCGATTTAACGCCTTTAGACAATTTTTGGAGGGGCTATGTTAAAACTCATGTCAGACAAGCCCGCTTCAATTGACGCATTGGAAGACAACATTGAAGCATTTATTCGTGAGATACCGGCCGAAATGTTGGAAAGAGTATGCCAAAATTGGACTAAGCGGATGGACCATTTGAGGCGCAGTCAAGGTCAACATTTGCATGAAATAATCTTCAAAGATTAAATTATATGGACCGTACTATCGATTCAAATAAAGATTTAATGCATTTTTCTGAATTTTATGTGTGTTTTTTTTTTGAAAAACTTTCCTATAGCTTTTAAAAAACCACCCTTTATATTCCGCCTTATTATGAGTGTCGTTTTCGTTTTACGACAACGACTGTTTCGTAATAGATTGAAGAAACAAATTTAATTTTATCTTTAATCTATTACATTATATTACTCATAATAAGGCTGATTATTACAATAAGTTCTGATTAATCAAATAAACATTTGTTAAACAATTGGTTAAGTAGGCGTTTTTATTTCATCAAGTTGACAGGAATACAAATTTTAAAACAAAATCCACTGAATTTGAATGTATTGCTATATTAATATAAAATAATAACAATATTTAATTTTAACAATTATTAATGCAGCATTTTTTTTTACTAAACTCTACTGAACTAAAACTTTTTAATAATAGTCTATTTTTTAAATATAATAAATCAACATAGTGTGCCAATTATAAAACTATTAACATTGGTGAAAAGATTATTTATTGGATTGGGATTTAATAAAAAAAATATTCATAAAAAATTATGAAAAAAAATTTAACCGCCCCCGGGTGGGCTCGAACCACCAACCTTTCGGTTAACAGCCGAACGCGCTAGCCAATTGCGCCACGGAGGCTTGTGCTCCAGCCACGACTAACAAGGTTCTAATATTTTATTAGAAACTTTTCAACACTTAAACACTTATCCGTGTAAAAACACAAACACTATCAAGAAAATAAATAAATAAACAACAACAATAACAACATGAATATTATTTATGACTTAAACAAATAAAAGCAATATGTAATTTATTATCTCAGAATTTACTGATCTTTAACTAAGTAAACATTCTATAAAAATAAAATAAAAAAACCAAAAGTTGTTTTAACCAACCTGTGAAATTGTTGGAAACATACAATTTTCATGACCAAGAACAACAAAATCTATCGTGAATAAAAATTCCACATGAAATTTGTTCCCTTTTATTTTTTTTAACATTGAATTTTAATAGGAAAATGTGAAAAGGGAATTTTTATTGACGATAGGGATGAATATGTTAATTTTAACTCTTTCATGTCTGTGTTAAAAAGTTACAAAATTTATTGGTGAATTTTTTTGAAACTTTAGAAAATAATTTCACAAAAATGCAAGAAAATATAAAATTTGAAACAATTTACCTTTCGACCTCCGCAGGCAATTGTGTCCGTTTTGGTTGAATTTAAAAACAACTGTGTGACTTGACTGATAATTATAACCTACACCATAATAGTCGGGAGGGTATATTGGATTTGTGCTGATGTTTGTAACGCCCAGAAATATTGGTCCAACACCCACCTTAAAGTATACCGATCGACTCAGAATCACTTTCTGAATCGATTTAACGATGTCCGTCCGTCCATCCGTCTGGCTGGCTGGCTGTCCATGTAAAGTTTGTGCGCAGAGTACAGGTCGCAATTTTGAAGATATGTCAATAAAATTTTGTACGTGGCATATTTTCGACCCAAGAACGGATGGGATTGAAACTGGTGGAAAGCGGTACATTATTTTACCTGCCCCCCCCCCCATACAAATGTTCTTCCGAAATAGAAGTTTAACGATCATAAATGTTTGAATTATGCAAGTATCCAAACACATTTCACCACAAATAAGTAGTAAATGAAGCCAAATCAAATGAACAAATTTTGTGAGCATAGGTCCATAATTGATCATAGCTCCCATATAAGCCCCACTTCCGAAAATCACTTTAAATTACATAACTCTGTTAAAAATGTCGGTACCCAAATAATATTGAACACAAATATGTTTCGTCTATATACATATAATATGGCAGAAGTTTATGATGATCGGTCCATAATTAGTCGTAGCTTCCCACTTTCGAAAATCACTTAAAAGCGCATAACTCTTTTAAGAATGTTGGTATCCGAATAAAATTGAACACAAATATATTTAATATGTATACATATAATACGGTACAATTTTATTATGGTCGGTCCATAATTAGTCGTAGCTCCCATAAAAGGCCCACTTTCGAAAATCGCTTAAAAGAGCATAACTCTCTTAAAAATATTGGTATCCAAAAAATATTGAACACAAATATGTTTCGTATATATACATATAACATGGTAGAATTTTATGACGATCGGTCCATAAGTTGTCGTGGGAGCTACGACCATAAATTTTCAAAAAATGTTGGTATCCAAATAAAATTCGACACAAATAAAATTTTTGTATAAAGAAATGATGACACCTAATTTTATAATGTCTATAATTAGTCGAAACTTCTATATAAGACCCTCTCCGTAATTCAATTTAACCTCCATAAATCTTTTATACGTATTTATATCGAAATAAAGTTTAATACATATAATATTTATATTCACAGACATCATGACACTAAATTTTTAGATAATCGGTTCACAATAGGTTATATCTCCCATATTACGTACATTTCTGAAAAACTGTTTTATACATATACTGGGTGTAGGATATTATATGGTCGGGCTTGACCGACTATACTTTCTTACTTGTTTTATTTGATGCTGTTTGATCTTGCAACACTCATGTAAAAGTAAACAACGTCAAGCAACTTTGTGCTAAAAGACGCTTTTTTGAGTAAATATTTGCCAAGTGTGACCGTACCTTTAGAATATTGAAAAATTATCAAAGTCATCGCAAATATATTTTATAAAATCATTCATTTATATGCAAAAATAATTTACTTGAATTAATATTAAATATTAATCTTAATAATATTATGCATACATAATATTGAGAAACAAAAATTAAATGAAAAATTAACGCTATAAATCCAATTTTAAATCCCAGAAAACAATTCATTAATTTTCTTCGGCTGACGTCACTGAAGGATAGGTAGCACACGCTAAAAAACTTAAGAAATTATAATTTTCTTCAAAATTGAAATTCGTGACTAGTATGGAATGTTCATATCTATTCACAGCGAAAACATTTATACAAATTGTTTATATTTTTGTCAATGGCATAAATTTATATAGATTTTTTTTTGCTGCCCAAAATGATACTGACCAGGTGTAGTCTTCTTTTTGTGTTCTTTATTAATGAATATACATTCATATGTATGTATGTATGTATGTATGTATGTATGTATGTATGTATTGAAATAAAGAAAAAAATTATAATTGAAAAATACATATGTACACTATAAAGGTGTTGAGTTAATAAAATGTTTATCGTGTACACTTTATTATAAACATACCAACGGTGTGACTAAATGAATGAATGACAAACTAACTGACTTGACTGACTGTCTACACAATTTAACTTAAATACTGCTGCGTATACGTTTGTTAATTTCATTTCAATTTTCGATTTTTACTTTTCAGTTTCATTTCATTTCAGTTTGTAATTAAATTGCAATTAAATTGTTTTCATTCCCTTCGCATACTTTTCCACTTTTGATTTTTTTTTTGGTGGGTATAAATTATGAAATGGCTGCTGGATACAGGTGTACTCTACGCTACACAGTGGGTTTCGCCTGAAAAAATGTGGCCATAAGCTGATTGATCGGCTGTGCCGAAAATTAAATGCCCTCCACCTAAATATAATTAGAATACAAAAACTACATTGGTTATAGGACTAGAATATACTTATTCTGAGCTTTTATTCAGTCTCAGCGCAAGTTTTTGTTTTATTATTTTATATATTGTTTGATAGACAATTTTAGGAACAACATAATTTATTTGAAATGTTTTAAAAAAATCTTGAGTGTAATTGAACAATTTATAAAATTAAAAGTCCATATTCAACACAATTTAATAAACAGAGTATAGGAAAGGATAAGATTATAAGGTGAGGGTTTTTTTTTAATTTGATCTCAATAAAATTATGTACAAGAGATTTATGGGTGGTATAGTAGAAGTGGACCAATTATGGATTGATAGCTTCTCAAACTAGCATCCAATAACGTGATCTTCTTTTGGATCGGTACGTTTATTCATAAGAAATATAACGGTCAAATATAGACCGAAATGCGGAAACAAAAATTTAGTGTTATTTTTGAGTATATGGGCTATTTCAAATTTTTAGAGCAGCTGCTGAAGCCGACATACTATGGCTCTTATTCCGTTAAGTTTTATGAATTGAAAAAAAACGTACAGGATTTGAATGACTATACTTGAAGAATATGACGTGAAAAGTTTTACGTGGAAAAGTCAACTTAAGAATTGGTGGTCATCTAAAATTCAAAAAATTAAAAAAACGACTTAAAATTTGCAAGAGTTTTTTCATCCAGTCCGTTTTCTTTGTAATAGTTTTTAGCTTTCAGATCCAAACCAATGCAAAATATAGTCACTAGACTTGGAGGATATATCCACAAAGAAAAACATTTGATATCGCTGCTGGGTGAAAAGTTGCATGTGATTTACAAGTGAAACGAAAATTTTTCGAATTTTGAACTTTTTGAAAATTTTACATAATATTTTTGCGCCGTTTAATAAAAATGAGTTTTAAGCGCAGAATTTAAAAAAACTGCGTAGTTTTATAAAGTTTGAGGTATATCAAGTTGGTGTCAGCGCATCAATAACGTATCACGGAGATCACAAACTTAAAAGAAATTAGCGTAAATTTCGTAAAAAGTATCTTTTGGGTATTTGGGTAGTGTATTGCATGATGTGAGTAACTTCATAAAGGGTGCCTCCGAGGCGAAGACGCACTTTAAAATGTTATGAACTTTTGAAAAATTTTGCAAAAAAAAACATTTTTTTTTAACTTTTTTATATCAAAACATGGCAGGGGAACATGTTTAGGTATCTAACTAGATTCTTCGCGACGGACTAAACTAAAGTGCAAAAAAAAAAAAAAGAATTTTTTTCAACGCGGGCGCGTGTAGCGGCAATTTTTCCCAAACACATTTCGCTTTGTGACAACTAAAGCGCTGTATCAATTGCGCTGAAACGTACATCGAATAGAAGACTTTACTGAGCTTGATACTAAAATTGAAAACGCACCAAAAAATTTTAAAGATTTAAAATTTTTTTTTTAATTCTAACCTCAAAAACTGCAATTTTTATATATTTTTTTAATTAAAACCGCAGTAAAAATTATTAACGCGAACGGATTTCACATGCTCAAATATCGGTTTATACACAGGCAAATCGATATTGATGTCAGACAACAAAAAAATTAAAAAAAAAAATAAAATTCTAAGTGCCGTAAATTTTTGAAGTTGCCCATATGTAAATGATCTGTATAAAGTTTTGACACGGTACCGATTTTTATAAGATATTTAAAATTATTAATGGCTCTTTCGGAAGCGGTCCTTATATCGGAGCTATGACCAATTATCGGCTGACCACCATAAAATTTAATACAACAATTTCTATACCTATACATAAACTTGAAACTTGTTTTTGCTGAAATTTGTATTGATATTATAATTTTATAGGCATTTATATATCATTGAGTCATATTTCGGAAAGATATTTGTATGATTCTTAATATTCTTAACACAGTTTCTCCTTTTATCATAGAAATAACGTTTACAAAAATTCACTACACAGTATATTTATTTTAAAAATTTGAAAAAAATATGAAATTTTTATAAAAGTTGGCTCACATTTTGGTCCATAACTTTGGATCTACTATACCGATTTTGCTGATTTTCCAATACCAAGCTAAGGTAATAGACAAGATATTTTCCTGTGAAGTTTAGTTGCATATTTCGGACGTGAGAGTGTTTTACACGGCCAGACAGACAGACAAACACGGTTCAATCGACTTGGATATTAATAAGGATCAAGAATATATATACTCGTACTTTGTTGAGTCTCAGATGAAGATTAACAAAGTTTCACTCGGAATGAGAAACGTATAATGTACGAACGATTCATAGAGGAGGACATAGCTTTTCAGAAAATGAAATTTTTGATTAGGTTTTTAGAAAATATGATTAAATACAGGGAGTTAAGGTTGATAACCTCTGGTTTTAAAAAGCTTATAAATTGTACAAATGAGTTTTACTTTGTCATAAAGCAAACATGAAAATAAAGAAATCCTGTTTATTTCGTTTAAAATTTGAAATTATTCATGCTTTAGGTCATTTTTATAAAATATTTAAATTTTTTATTTGAATATTTCGCTACTCTTCAGGACAAAAGTCTTATAATTTTATAAATTTCAAAAATTATTTGAAATAAAAATTTAAATATTTTTAAAAAAAACCTAAAGCTTTAACTAAAACCAAAATCTTAGTAAAAATATATTTTTATAAAAATTTATTAAACATGTACCCAGATAAAAGTTAGATATTTGCGATAAATCAGATAAAGTCAAGTTACAACCATAATTGCTCAGTTTCTTACGAAAAGGGCAACCAAAAATATATTTTTTGAAACATTATGTTCAACTTTATGTTTCGAGAGTTTTTTTTAATTTATGACAAAGTAAAACTCATGGAAATTTGTCCATATGTGTACAAGTTACGAGGTTAACAAAGGTGACACCCCGCATTTGACCTTTTTTCCGTCAGAGATTTACTTTTCTTATAGATTATGTCCCTCTCTAAGTTTTGGTGTATTTGGACTAATAGTTTGGAAGTTACAGATCTTTTTTTCGATCGACCCAACTACGCGGCAGTGATCAGCATAATTTAAACACGACATACATATAAATTAAAGTAACTTGTAATTCACATTCTTGATCTACTGTTATCTCTGTTAATTAAAAAGTAAAGGTAACAGAACTTTTTCTGCCCCTGGTGTCTATTTGTGCCGACCACTTCTTCACGGGCAAAGCGAATCCCAGATTGCTGAGTTTTATTTGTTATTATAGTGGCCTGTGACCCATAATAATCACAGGAATGTATAATGATTATTTGGAAATGTTTCCAATATCTTGCTAGATATCTGTAGCAAGTTACAATGTAGGGCACTCAATTGTTGCATTAGTTTAACCCAAAGTCTCACGAATCTCTTTTTGTATACAACATATTAGATAATTTATTTTATTTAAAACATTATACTTTTTTGTTTGCTCGCTTTTTTGTTTATTTACATAGAAACTGTTAAAATGAACTCAAGTGTCTGCATAAATAAAGCATTGTATGTATTTCGGTGAAGATAAACAAAAGTTTTATTTAGAATTTTTTCTCAAACAGTGTCTGATTTGTGGTTTTTCCATTGAAATTTAATATTTATTGTTTTAATAAAAGGAAACTTGTTCAATTTTCCATAGAAGCATTATAAACCAAACCTATTTATATTTTCTAAACAGTTTCTTATTTATTTATATGTGTTTGTAATGATTGTATAAAAATAATTTAGTATTTCAAATGTTTCTTTCAATATAAAAGTTTAATTTCATAGATTGAAAATGGATTGTGTGTGGTCTGCAACTACATAGTACATATGTATCTATGTATATATACGAGTATATAAGGAAATAATATATAATACATATAAAAGTACACCTGTCTCTCGATTTACACGATAGATACGTTCCTGAAAAAATCGTATAATTCGAAATAGAAAATTTTTGTATGAGAAATCGTGTAAATCGAGAAAAGACCCAAATACGAATAAATTTAAAATTTTGTTTAGAAAATTCATTTATTTTAAAGTAACTTAAATTATGTATATAAAAAATAATTAAAATCAATACATACATTGTACATACATATTTACATTGCATTAATAAAACAAAATAAATGAAACTCATAAAAATATTACATAAGTATGTACACTGAAAAAAAAAAAAACAATTAGAAATATATTAGATGTACATATTTACATAAAGTATGTATATGTCTCAGTCATCACTTTCAAATAATTCTTAATCACTGTCTTCCACTACTAATCGTGGTAGGCGACATATCACTTTCGTCTCCAGATAATATTTCATGCAAGTCTGATTCGATAGTTGATAGATAACACCAGTTCGTAGAGATTTGGAAGTATAATTTGTAATTAAAACTTGTGTTGAGTTATAGTTTAAGTTCTTATATGCTTCCCAATATTGGGCTAATCCCTGTTAAATGTATTGCGGGAATGCAAGGGCTCTTTTAATATTTGGGTCATTTTTTAAAAAATGATTTCGCAATTTTCGGCCTAATTCAAGCCCTTCACGAATATTTTTTGTTGTCAGTGCTACTGATTCCGTAACTCCTTCATCGAAATCGTTGTTCTTTGTTTCGACCACCATATTTATTAAATCTTCAACATCTAATTTTTTATTTATCATCAATTCTTCAACATCATCTGGACAAAAGTCATCAAAACCTTCTCCTCCCACTGTTTAGGCCAACTGAACTATTTCAGACATTTCATGCTCCAAGGATTGACAAGGTAGTATAATATTTTCTCCTACATCTGGCCAAATTTTTCCAACATTCATTACTGTTACAGATTTATCATAATTTTTGCTAAAAAATTAAAAATAAAAAATCGTGTAAATTGAGGTAATTTCCACATTCCTCGTTGTAAACGAAAACCAAAAAAAAATCGTGTAAAAGTGAAATCGTGCAAAAAGTATCGTATAAATCAAGGGATAGGTGTGCATATCTACTCGTGTAGATATCACGATAAGTTCGTTTTTTTTTTTGACGAATATTTCAAATATAAACAAAATGTAAAAATATTTATTTGATTCCAAATAAATAGCAACTTTTCTATAGATTTACATAAGTATGTATTTTGTGACTCTCTTCCATTTAGATGATTTCTTTTTGCAGCATATAAATTTTTAATTCTAAACTAAAAGCGAATCTCAGAAATGACTTAAATTTTGTTTGTGCTTATTTTCCATTAAAGTGAAAGAGAAAAACTTTATTATAAAAAAGTGCAAAAAAAGAAAAGAAAATAATTTAAAACTGCAACAGCGAACAAGAAATACTATAAAATCTGTGCTAAGACACATCATGATGTGGCAACAAGTTAAGTAACATTTACCACAATGTGCTCATTTCAACCAGCAACAATATCACAGCTAAGATGGCCGGAATAGTTGCTGGCGGCCGGAGGCAGGGGGACTGAGAAAGACAGAGCGCATGTTAAAAGGCGTTGGATTAAGAGGAAAACGAAAATCATGTGTAACTGTGTAGAAATAGCAAAAACAACTACAAACCAAATAGTTTTCAATGTCAAAAAATATAAGAAAAAATGAAAAAAGACACAAGTGGTGACTGAGCTGCAAGTAAAAACCTCAAACCATTCATTCATACAAATAAACTCGTACTGCACATCACATCATACACTGGAAATGGCTACAAACCCAGTACAACGACGACAAATATGTTGAAGAAATTGCTTTTACCACTGATACCCTACATCAGAGCTAGGTTCTTCGTTTAGGGGATTAACTAAGTCAAGGACTGTGCAATTTTATTGCTTGTTATGGATTATTATTATTTCTTTTCAGCTGGCACCAAATAAATTTTCTGTCGTTAATTTCTATAAACAGGCAGTAGACTGCTCCTGAAAAATGTATTTACGAATGGCTTAAGCTAAATTTTATTCTAGAATTGTAAACAGACGCTCTGCAAAATAGTTTAGAAACATTTTCACTAGGCTTAAACTTGATACTATATTCGGCCGAAAATGGAATACAAATCTCATGTATGGGCCGGTGCTTCGAAGTCTATTTTGGAGTTGCAGTTTTGGAGGTCGAAAATGCTTATTGATTCATTGGAGCATCGTCGCAATGTTGGTTGTGTTTCACATATGGAATGTGTTCTGTTGAAATCAGGGAACTTGTTCCTGAAACACTTAGTTGTTTACGTAATACACATTCTTCAGTCAGGGCTCATCCATTTGTGGTCGACTGGACAGTGTATCGCACAACAAACTACAGGGAAAATTCGTTCTTTAGCCGTACTGTCCGTAAGTGGAACAAACTACCAGCAGAAGTATTCCCTGCCCTGCTTTAATATAGGAGAATTCAAGTCAAATGCTTTCAAACACTACTCCCTCTATCCTCCCTTCCATAACCTATTTTCCTAGTTCCAACACAATGCACTGCATAAGTAAGGGTCGTCCCCTGAGTGCTGGTACAAGAAAAAAAAATACTGTGATATAAAAATTATATTAATGTCTTTGGCAGAATAAGATCCAAACAAAATTTTGGGACATTTATTTTAAATTGAATATTCATATGGCCTTTTGGACTTTTGTAACCGTCATGGTTTTTGATGTTCTTGTCAGAGTATTGGGTTTAATTGCATCGGTCTATGCTTCAGCCTACGTTTCTAATAAATCTTATTTAAATAACCCCATTAGGGGTGATGGTTATTTGTTGATCAAATATTCTAAAGATATGGTCACACTTGGCAAATATTTACTCAAAAAAAAGCATAACCACTTGTTTTAGCATAAATTAGTTTGACGTTGTTTACTCTTACAAGAGCTTTGCAAGATCAAACAGCACATCAAATAAAATAAAACTAAACATTTGTTGTGTCCTGTCCTAAATAAATGCAGTTTTCAAAATTTAGTGGTTAGGTTTTTTCGGCAAATATTTGCCAAATCTTGGGTTAAAATGACAGAGAAAACTTCCAGTTGGCTGCTCTTTATCCTCGTCTTTAAAGCTCGTTAAAGACAGAATTTGTTATAAATGTCAGGGTTTTGGTGTCCTATGTAATTTATTCAGATTGTTAGATAGTCGTGACCTCTCTATATCTAAATTTTGCTGGTTTCTTTATAAGTGAGATCTCTTTTATATATATTTTTTGACAATGGGATGAAGTTTGTGTGAAATTAGTTGTTTTTCACTCAAGAGCCTGAGTTTAATACCATTCAATCGCTTCAACGTAAGAATAAAAATCTAGTGTATCCACGAAAACAATATACGTTGAGTTTCGCTCGGACTAACACACAATCCACAATCAATGTTCTATGGCCAGAGATATCATGTATAGATAAATCTGTGAAACGCTTTGTCCAGAAAGGCTATTAGTGGAAAACGGCCAAAGCTAAGCGGTTTGACACAAGATATCAAATCAATTTAGTTTATTAAGTTTTAAATAACATTTTGAGTATAGAATCCAATTCATCCATTATATACAGGTACTTATTTTCAAAGAATTCCGTATTTTTGTTATTTAAGTTTATTATTTATTTGTTTTAACGTTTTGTTAAAATAGGAGAAGTTTTTGTAGAATTTCCCCGTTGAAATTCAGAAATTGTTTCCTCTAAAAATATTAGTTCTTAGAATTCAGTATTTAAAACTACTTTTGATGTTTACAGATAAATAAGTAACTTTTATTATTCTCACTCAATATTATTTGGAATTATTATACTTAAACTTAACAATTGTCAGTAATTAAGAAAACACTACTATTACTTAGATTTGTTTTTGAAATATGTCATGGTTTTCTTAACATTTATGATATTAAATGAGCAAAATAGATGTTGGCTCCAAAAAAGCGAGAATTTGTTAACAAAAACATTAATTCTTGCATTGCATTTCATTAAAATTTTCATTTTAAATTAATCTACCATTTAAAACAAATAAATAAAATGTTCTTGAAATATAAAATGTCCCCATTTTTAGGTTTCACAAAAACATTTTGGGAATTTGAAAAAACTTTGTCGTTCTACAATTATTTAATATTTAAAATTAATCAGTTGGATTATTTAAAAAAATACAAAATTTTAGCTTGTGGCTATTTTGGGAATTCCGCGAAAGCTTTTGGGAATTAAATAAAACTTTGTTTTTGTAATTTTTTTTTGAATACTAATTTAACTAACTAATTTAAAGCATTTTTTACGAAATAAACCAATTTGATGCTGGGGAAATTTTGGGTATTCTAAGAAAAGTTTTTGGGAATCAAAAAATTTATAAAATCGATAAATCTGTTCATTTTTTTGCAGAAACCAATAATTTGAGTCTGTGGAGATTTTGAGAATTGGAAAAAATCTAAATTCTTAATATTTTTTAACGAATTAGTCATTTTGGGAATTCCAGCAAAAAAAAATTTCGAAATTAAAAAAAAAAACAATTTTTATATTTTTTTTAAATACTAAATAAAGTTTTTCAAAGAAATAAAAAATTATGACAATAAAATTTTTGTTTGGTAAATTTTGGGTATTCCAAATAAAGTATTTAGGAATTAAGAAAAAATTTATTTTTTTTTGTTAAGAAAAGAACTTGTACAGATTAGAGCAGAACGAGACTAGACTTGAAGATAATCTAGACTCGAATACAGATTAGATTCGACCAGACACTAGACTTGAATAGAGACTAGACTCGAATAGAGACAAGACTTAAAAAGAGACTAGAACCAGAATTAGAACCTGAACTAGAACAGAACCAGAAACCAGTTATTGAACCTAAACTACATTTTAACTAGAACCTAAACTCGAATCGAACTAGAATCTAAACTAAAACTAGAATTGTAATAACAAATGAATCTTCTCAGCTTAGCTGTTAGGCTAAATGCTGGACACTCATTTTCTGATGAGGACTATGGTGGCTCTACTATATCGAGCTACTATGAAAACCTTCATACGAATGTTGGCTGCTGCACAGCTTAACTTTTTTTCGATAAACAGAGTCTTTCGAATAGGAATTTATGGTTAGCAGGCCTCTATCCCCCGACAGAAGTAATGACGGCTGCAGGAGGTCAGACTCTTAATTGCGTGGGTTTGTGATAAAATCCTATTTTAGGCTTGCAGATTTTTTAAATTACATAATATGTAAATAATATGCCTATATATAATTGCGTTACTTTCTTTGGAACGGGTATAATAGGTTAAAGAAGTAAAATTGGTGAAAAAACAAACAAATGATAGAAAATTTGAATAATTCAGAAAATCGTCACTTTCAATGAAAAAATCGTCAAATCGTCACTTTGCTATTTTTGAAACAAAAAATCGTCATAATGACGATAAATCGTCAAATCTGGCAGCTATGGGTCTACCACTTTCCAGTTTCTAAATATAATCTTGAAAGTTAGGAGTTTTTAATGGTGAAATTTGGTTGCTAAAAAAGTGGGTTAAAGTTTTGCTCGAAAACTCATGGGATAAAAAATATGCAATGTTTTACATAACAATTAACTTTTGAATAATTTTAATCAAAAGTCGCAAGAGTAAATTAAAATATTATCTTCTTGTTTATTTAATTTGTCACATCGTAAATAATAAATATTCCAAATATTTATAGATTATCGAACTGATTTGGGAATTGTCTCCTGTCAGGTATGCTACCGGTTCTGGTGCTAAAAACACACACTGCCCTTATTTTTGATACATTTTTGTATATATTTCAATTACTTTGGAATATGAATATATATGAAAGACTATTCGCGATGTATATAACGGATTAGAAATTGCGATCGACAAATTCAGGTCCATTTCGAAACAACATTGTTACTTAAACAAATTATTTAACGATGTTCTTTCTAGCAAATTAAGTCCTTTTTTAGGCAATTAGCTTTTAATTATTACGGAGATAAATAGAAAGCTTATCAGTATCAACACTCTATAATTGAAATGTTTACACAGAGAAAACAGATTTGCTGTGGCAATAAAACGTATTGCTAATCGAATAGTTCAGTTGTATACTTAGAAATAATCGTTTTTAAATAGTTTTAATAAATTCTGTTGAAAAATTCGGCCATGAAGACTCAATCAATAGATTGGCAACAAATTCGGTTACTACAAAGAATCTGTTTTTCCTGTAGTAAAAAGAATAGAGAAAGGGGAAAAAACAACAAAAAAAAAAAACGGGATAATATTTTTGCACGTAGCTTACTTTTAAACGACCTTAATAACATAATCGACCAAAATAAATAAAATTTAACACTAATAAATTTCATATGTACAAAAGTCATATTTTTATACCCACTACCAACACAAGTGGTAAAAGAGGATATATATATCTGTATATATGTATATATGGTTGTCATTCCGTCTGTCCGTATAAAATATACAACTAAACTTAATAAAACTTTCCTTAAAAATATTTTATATTTTGTCAGAAAGTTTGGTATGGCAAATCAGCCAAATCGGTATAGTGGAACGAAAGTTGAGACTAACTCCATAAAAATTTGATATTTTTCTAATAAATATCGATATTGCACCAGTATTTTATACCGATCAGTAATTTTAATCCAGAATTCTTACTAATAATGATCATACGGCAATTATACTGCTGGAGTTTTTAGTCAGTCAGTTCATAAGTGGCAATAGCTCCTAAATACAGTAAACTTAGGAGTATCATTATAACAATCAATAAACTTTTCTAAACTACATTAATGAGATGAAATTCTACCTAAACAAGCCTCAAATACATATATATAACATTACTGGATACTGGATTTTGAAGACATCAGTCCATAATTGGTCCTCATCCACTATAGCATCTATAAAACTTTTGTTAGTATCATTATTGAGATGAAATTCAGTAAAATAAGCCTCACCGTAAAACCGTACTCTTTTTATACCCTCCACCACCATAAGTAGTAAATGAGGGTATACTATATATAAGTTTGCCATTCCAAAATATTCATCTGATATCCCACAAAGTATATATATTATTAAGTCGATTGATATATGTCCCTCTTTTTGTCTGTCCATCTGTCTGTCTGTGTAAACCACTCTCAAGTCCAAAGCAAAATCAACTGAGTTTACATAAACCCGTTTATAATTCTCCTTAGCAGTTTGGTATTGAAAATCTGCAAAATCGGTACAGTAGAACCAGAGTTCTAGGCCAAAATGTGAGACAACCACCATAAACATTTGATATTTTAATTTTTGATATTTATTTAGTTCATTAAATTTAATTTTCATTAAATTATTTTTACTGAAGGTAGGAATTGTTTTACAACTTGAAAAATTTTTATTATAAAAATTTTTATTGATAATTTTCTTGGCTGGGATTCGTATCTGGGTTGTTGAATTTACATATGTTTCGAGAAATAAAACTTTCTCTCATCAGAATTATTTGCGTTCTAACCCTCTGCACCACTGCGGTGCCTGTTAGCCAAGAGACAAACATCAATCTTTTAACCAGTGTTACCTGGTGGTTCGAAATTCGCTGTAATTATCATTTTTATTTTATTAATTTCTATTAACATGTTGCCTACTTTTCTTCAGTTTTTCCGTATTCATGTCAAGACTTCGTCTCGAAAACCTGAATACATTTGTTTTTTATGTTTATTGTCCACTATCGTCGACATTTTGTACCACTTAAAGTACAACTTCAAACATTAAAGCTTGTGCCATAGCTGTTTTTAAGAACAATTATTATTTTATTTGAACTGTTAATTTTTGATATTTATTTGATATTTGAAATATATTGCAGATATTGCCATGACATTTTGTACACGTTATTTTTATGATAAAGGAAGAAAGTGTGCTGAAAATAGTAAAAATCAGTAAAAATCGGCGTCCACTTCTGAAAACCCATTTATGCTCATATACTCCAATTATTTGCAATTAATAGGAGCTTGTATTTAATTTTAGTAAATTCATTTAATATTCTATTCTACAACTTACAATAATCATATTATGTAGAGTGTATCTTAAAAAAAAGAAAACCCCCAACAATGAACAAAAAGAAAATAATAATAAACCAAGAATCTAGATAAAATTATAACAAAAACTAAACATCACATCACCTGCCAACAAAAGAAGAGCAACTATTCATACTGCAGAACATAGTACATACAAACATTTCCACATACCTGCATATGTATGTATTGGTATGGATGTATATGCTAGTAAGGATGGAAGGATGTTTCTATTTTTTTTTACAAATACATTGTAAGAATAAGAAATTCACAAATAGACAGTTAAATACTACCACAATACAGCCACTAGTTGTACATTCAGCAAAACTTTTACAACTCATACACGTAGCCTACAGGAAATTTAAACAAAATTTTTACACGTATCTAAGGAATGTAAGATGAACATGGAAGAAAAAACAAACAAGATGTAAAAGAGGCAACAAGCTTTGAATGAACCGAAGAATACAAAACATTTTAGCAAAAGTTGTGATTTTTTTCAGTTTAGTTTTTTTTTTTTTTTTTTTTTGAAGAAAAATAAAACATTTTTGCTTTTTTGTTGAAGGATAATTTTAAGGTTTTCTGTTTGCAATTTTGTTCATGTTTCTACATATTTATGGGTATGAGAGATGAATATTAAAAAAGAAAATGTATAAAAACAAAAGATACAGATACAATTTTTTACTGTAACATTGGGTTATTTAACTGTAAATTTAGATAGTTATTCACACTGAAACACATTCCAATATACTGACATGGGTATGATACAAATGTCCTTTTTCACTCATTCAACTGAGAATGTAAAATGTCTTCTGAAATGTGTGTGATTTAAAAATGAAGCACAAGAATGAGAATCAAAATGTGTAAATGTTTGAGATGAGAAAACAAAAGTAAGAAATTGCGGTCGGTTATTTTATAGTCTTATTAAGAAATGTGTCACATAATATGTCATAAATATCTTGTCAGTTTCCGTTCTCATTTTTTTTTTACTTTGTTTTTGTATTTGTCATTGTATTATTGTTGTTGTGTATCTCATTGTAATTTCATACAAGTAATGACTGTCAAGAACGTACAAAAGTATTAGGAACATGGCGCAGAAGGTCAAAGGTGGTATTTACATTACGGATACTATCACTTTTAATATGTGTGTCAAGATCAAATTATATTCTGGTAATGGGTTTTTATGTGTGAATTCCTTTGACAACTTACAGCATTGTTCACTTGAAGATTTTGTTTTGGGTCGACTACTTTGATTAAAGGGGTCAAGTATTTCTTTCTGTCTCAGGTCTCCAATACAATTGACTCAGAAACACTTCCTGAGTCGATTTAACGATGTCTGTCAGTCCGTGCATCTCTTCATTTAAAGCTTGTGCGCAGAGTACAGGTCGCAATTTTGAAGATATTTCAATAAAATTTGGTACGTTATATTTTTTATTAGCGCAAGGAAGGATGGGTTTGAAATTCCATACAAATGCCCCCCCGAAATAGGAGTTTAACGATCATAAATGTTTGAATTACGCAAGTATCCAAACATATTTCACCACAAATGAGTAGTAAATGAAGCCACATTACATCTACAAATTTTGTGAAGATCTGTCCATAATTAATCATAGCTCCCATATAAGCCCCACTTCCGAAAATAACTTTAACGACCATAAATATCTTAAAAAGTATTTATATCGAAAGAAATAAAATAAATAATATGGCACTAAATTTTTTTAGAAAATAATTTTTTTTATTTTTTAATACATAGACTGGGTGTAGGGTACTTTATGGTCGGGCTTGAGCGATTATACTTTCTTACTTGTTTTTCTCTTTTCTTTGTATGTTTTGATTTTATAACAAAAATATTGAATAAAAATTAGTTTTAAATATTTATATACAATAAATATTTATATAAAAGAATGACTGCAGCAACGTTTGCTATCTATCATTAGACGTCACCACTGTTCAGCAAAGTTTTGGCTCGATTTAGATATCGCAGACTTCAGGTGGATATAATAGAATAACTTTTGAATGTCTCTTATTGTCCCATTGTTATAGAAGTAAGATCGTGTAGACCATGAAGACCTAATAATTTTGTCATAGATACATGTTAGGAAAACGTATTCACGATAAAGCTGATAAATTTTATACATAATATCTGAAAAATATGTTGAGCTTACATTGACATAAACTATTTTTTTATAGGCGATTAGAAGTTTTAAAACAATTTAAGTTTACTTAAGATTTTATAATGAAAAAAAAAGCTTTAAAAAATTAAAGTTCGAAAGTAAACCACGATACTTTCTACCAAAACGGGATTTTAAAAAACGGATTAGATCAACTTATAGATCGTACAAAGAGGTACCAGAATATGATCTTAACTTAAATTTTGACTTAAGTCGAATTAAGATGTTATTACATATTGCCACAGATATGTATAGCAACTTATAGTTTCTCATTTTATCGCCTGGCCCACGATGTCGAACGATAACGTTCGCTTAGATAAGACTTAAGATACAAACTTTTTATCGTATCTATTTTTTACTCAATCAAGTTTGTTTATTCCACATTCAAGTTTGTGTCTTAAGTCTTATCTAAGCGAACGTTATCGTTCGACATCGTGGGCCAGGGGGTTAATTTAGTAAAAATACGTATGATCAATTTGTATTTCAGCAGCTAAATGAAATATTGCTCATACGTCGTAGTAGATACTGGAAGGAACATGGTATACACGAAAAATTTATATTTTTTTTTCATTTCATTTTCATTTTATTATTTCAAATTATTTCTTCATGCACTCAGAAAATTTAAAAGTGTTAAATGACAAAATTACTTTTGCTTACACTTTATTAGCAACAAAATAAGCTGAAATTTGTATTAATAATTACAACTGAGATACTAAGATTTAAATTTCATTCAATTTTACACATTTTGCAAATTTTATCTTAAATGTGTATTTTAAATCAACAATGATAATTTCGCACAATATAATCGTTGATCTGAGACCCCCATTAAGAATTTGGTTGATAAAATTGTCGCCTTTATGCTTCTGCGAATCCAAGAGAAATAGTTAAGATGCCGAACGTATGGTATGATATGGTGCGCTATGTGGTCTGGAGTCGTAATTGGGCCATTTTTTTTAAATTCGTCTGAAAATGTGTTTACGGTATTACATGTCACACAGATACCAGAACAATTAGTTTAGTTATTAGTTTTTCCTGATCGCATAATTTGAAGAAAGTCAGCTGTTAATTGGCCACCACGAACGTGGGATTTTCTGTTAATGTTACAACTAAAAATCTGTGATGTGATTAACGCAATATACCTGAATTGATCTGACAAAACTTTACTTTTTATAATACAAAACAAATTTGAATGATTTTTATATAAATTCTTTGTTTTATTTAGTTTAATTTTATTAAAAAAAAACAGAGTTCTCGCTGAAAACCCCATACATTTTAATTTATATTTAATTATTTATAACGTATTAGAAATATGTATTATTTATTAAAAATCTAAAACATTGTTCACGTGAAATGCGGTAGCATTAATATTTAAATGTTTATGTTTAAATATTAAAAGCGAATGATATACAAATTCATAATTATTTATTAATATATATGAAACTTAACTAAAATATTTTTTTCTTAAAAAGTTTGATGTTTTGCACAACATTTCGATACACGTCCGAGGCGTACCAGTTTCACTACAGTATCACTATCACTGATAATAGCCCAATATTGTTCAATTGTCCGAAGCTGGGATTTTATATAATTTTTTTTTCTATTTCTACCCTACACCACCATAGTGGAGAGGGTATATTGGATTTGTGCTGATGTTTGTAACGCCCAGAAATATGACCCAACACCCACCTTAAAGAATACGGATCGGCTCAGAATCACTTTCTAAATTACTTTCTGAATCGATTTAACGATGTCCGTCCATCCGTTTGGCTGGCTGGCTGTTCATGTAAAGCTTGTGCATAGAGTACAGGTCGCAATTCTGAAGATATTTCTATAAAATTTAGTACGTGATATTTTTTATTGGCCCAAGGAAGGATGAGATTTAAACTGGTGGAAATCGGTCCAGAAATGTCCTCCCGAAATTGGGGCTTACCGATCATAAATATTTGAATTATGCAAATATCCAAACAAATTACATAATAAATGAGTGGCAAATGAAGCCAACTTACATCTACAAATTTTTTTGCAGATCAGTCCACAATTACTCGTAGCTCCCATATAATTCCTACTTCCGAAAATCACTTTAAAGAGCCTAACTCTCTCAAAAATATTGGTATCCAAATAATATTGCACCCAAATATATTTCATATGTATACAAACAATACAGTACAATTTTATTATGATCGGTCCATAATTAGTCGTAGCGCCCATATAAGGCCCACTTTCGAAATTCAGTTTAACGATCATAAATTCCTTAAAAAGTTGGTATCCAAATAAAATTTGACACAAATAGGTTTCTTATATGCAGAAATAACGACACCTAATTTTATAATGGTCGGTCCATAACTAGTCGAAATTCCCATATAAGACCCTCTATGTAATTCAATTTAAGCCCCATAAATCTTTTAAACGTATTTATATTGAGATAAAGTTTAACACATATAATACTTATATTCACAGACATCATGACACTAAATTTTTGGATGATCGGTTCATAATAGCTAATATCACCCATATAGCGCCCATTTCTGAAAAACTGTTTATTTTTTATACTGGGTGTAGGGTATTATATGGTCGAGCTTGACCGACTATACTTTCTTACTTGTTTTTTATTGCATTCTTTTAATAATGACAGAGAGCTAAGTTGATCCAAAACTTTACTGAAGGTGATGTCTAATAAAAGGCAGCAATCATTTCCGCAGGCATTATTTTATATAAATATCCAATTTGTTAGAAGAGGTGACAAAAGAGGAGCTCTTCAGAACACAATTGCAAATTGCTTGACAAACTAAACCGTTTTACCAAATGTATTCATTTTGGTTTAATTTTCGATCTTCAACAACTTCAGAATTTCTATACCTACTTCTTTGACGTTGATTGAAAATTGATTTAAAATCTTAAGCCTACGCAAGCAAATATTCCAAACGCATGGTTTCTACAAAATGATGGATTTAGAAAATATCAGCATCGTTACTAGAGCAACACAAGTGAAACAAGTACATTATAAAGCCTATGTTGTGGAAATAAAAATATATTGTTAAACGGACATACTAACTCATACATACCGAGCGGGAAATGTGCAGTAAAGAGGCCTCTTAAAATTTTAAATTCATTTCAATTTTACATGTAGTCAAGACCATGCGCTATTTGAATGTCTTCCGTTGAAGACCTGTAAGAAGACTTGCTGAGAAAGAACTCATAGAATGAATACATTAAAAACGACTGAAAAAGAAGGCCTAATTAAAGGCCTGCTGAATAAAGTCTTTTAAGGGATCTATTAGGAATAATATTCTATGAGATATTATATCACGTGCACTTTACAAATTTTTTTAAAAATAAAGTTTATAGAAGATTTTTTATTTTCTTCTGTTTGCATGCAACGTTTTTTTTTATTATTAATTTGTTGACTCGCTTTATTTAATCTGCAATAAGTATCGAATCTTTTAGAAAGTGTAAACATGTCTTTTAAAAGGCCTACAAAGTGAAGACCTAGCAATTTTCCCGCTGGATACATTCTCCCATCCATACATACATTCCTACCTACATATGTACATTCATTTACATATCTATACATACTTATGTTCTTTCAAATTACGCACGTCCCTGTAGAAGCCCAAAGTATGATGAAGGGATTGAATAAACGAAGCCTATTTTTGTGTGTGTTTGTGCCTGTGTGTTTTTATCGAATGGGGTTTATGTCCTTCACAATCAAATGATATTAAAAATCAAATCCTTTTATAAGGTCATTTGATGTGTTTGGGTTTTTATTTCCATCAGAAAATCTAATTCTAGTTGTTGGCTTTAAAATGCAAGTAAAAATACATTGCATGATGTTTCTCTTGCTGCATATTGAATAAAAAGTCCTTTAAAGTTATGACTACTGAAATTTAAGGACACAACTGTGCTATTAATGTATTACCACCAACGGCACTAGTATTTTTCAATTTAAAAAAAAACAAATGCAAAGTACAGATTTTTAAAATTTAGTATTGTCATTGATGACGTACATTTATATTAGGAAACCTTAAAATAAAGTTCCTATGAGTAATTTGAAATATTCAAATGATGGTTTTCTAAAGAAAATCTCATTAAACAAAGAGAGAAAATATTAAAGGACTAAATTTGTTAAAGACAATTTGTAACATTGACAACTCAAAAACGAGATTGAATAAGAACTGCTTAAAAATATAAAGGGTCCGCCATATAACTTTTTTTTTGAAAATGCTATAAAAAAAACTACAGAATATTTTCTCAAATTTTTTTTTTTATTTGAAGTACAATCCTTTCGGTTAATAATGCATAATAATTTCATTCAAATGGCTGCCTCGCACATTATCGATTGTGTGTAGCTGTATTTCACCAATGGCTTCATGAATATTGTCCTTTAAAGCGTTAATTGTGTCTGGCTTGTCGGCGTAACACTTATCTTTGACGGCACCGTGCGGGTTTTCTGTGCCCCAAATGCGACAATTTTGCTTGTTTACATATCCGCCAAGATCAAAATGAACTTCATCTGAAAAGATGATTTTTTTTTTTTTGGCAAATCGGCATCTTCTGTAAGTCGATCGCAGGCCCACTTAGTGAAGCGAAAACACATGGTCAGTTGGCTTCAACTGCTGAATCAATTGGACTTTGTATGGCGTCATACCAAGGTCTTTATGCAAAATTCGTCTCAATGATGTCTCCGAAATGTTCAATTGTTGAGAACGACGGTGAATTGATGTTGATGGCGCTTCACGCACACTTTCTGCCACAGCAGAATCATGATTACAATCATAGATGACGCCATATGACAACCCGTTTTCATACAATAGCCAACAATTTGGATAATTTGACAACAAAAATGACATAGTGAAAACTCGGCCTTACATTTTAGCATTATTTTTACTTTGAGAAGTCTGAATGAAAATAAATGAATGAAGCAGCAAAAATAACACAATTTCGATATATGTATGTATGTATAATTCTCGGCAGCTACATTATTTATGAATTATTGAAACTAAGGTTCACTTTGACCGTTGATTTCAGGGCACAAAACACAAATCTTGTAGAACTTTCTTAGGTTTGTTGGGCAAATAGCAGTTCAAGCGCACAAAGCGTATGTGCGTCATCAGTTTTTACACCATTTTGCACACTTGGTTGGGTGTTTGACATACATATGACATATGTCCCGAATAAATTTATCAAAACTAATCATTTTAGTTCTAGCCTATTTTATGGTTCCGTCGAATATAGTTGCTCTAAAGTCTCAGGAAACAACTTACGCTTGGACATTTCTACAGGTAAATGAATTAATAAAATTTCTCTAATTATTATCATAATTGATCATGTTGATTTTGTCCTGAGTGCATAAACTTATCCATATGTGGGTCTTCATTCGACTATTACCTGCATATGTCTTGTCTTGTGTAAGTATCGCGCTTCTGAACTTGCTACTCAACATTGTCAATGTCGCCTCACCGTGAGCGTCGAAATAAAGTCTGTGGTGCTTATTAAAAAAAATTTAATTATATTAATCTATGAAGTTCGGCTGTAGATTAAATAAATTGATTCAAGTACAAACGGCTGGTTTTAGGAAGCAAATAATTTTTTCCAACGAAGCCCATTTTAAATTGCCTGCATAGGTAAACAAGCCAAATTGCCGCATTTGGTCTTCTGGAAATCCAAAAGCAAATGTTGAGAAGACTTTGTATGCAGAACGTGTCGTTTTATATTGCGCTTTGTAATCTGGAGGCATCATACGGCTGGAGATGTTAACAACTAGATTTTCATATATTATTGCTGACACATGCCAGACAACCACCGAAAAGGTAAAATTTCTCCATCCAATAATTTCTCAATCGAACACTGAATTACTGTTTGTGTTTATATGAATCGATTAAAGACTTAAAAATTAAAATCCATGATTGTAATTGTCAAGATCCTTTCAAAACAATAAAACGATTTTCATATAAATCTATTATTTGAATGTATTACACCAATACCTCATTTTGCGTCGAGGTTACGTTCCAAAAAAAAAACACACGACGCAAAGTGAATTAACATTTTTTATAGCAAACCATGTAAAGATTGAAGATAGGTTTTAGGGTTACGTGAATACTAAGTTGTCAGTTTTCTTTCATAAAAAATTGGTCCACTGTTTCTTTTTTTCAACGCAAAATAAATTTAGTTGTGGTAGCATTATCTTTGGATAATGCTTTACTTTTTATGTCATCAAATAAATTTTTTGCTTTTGTCGGAAATACCATTTTACTTAATGATATTCTCCGCGCAACTTGATTTTCAATCCAAATAGAAAGCAAGGACTCCATTTCGACCATCAAAGCATTTAATGATTTAAATTTAATTTCAAAAAAAAAATTAAAGACTCGAACCTAAAACAACGCAACCTCGAAAATCGAACGACGCACAGTGAAAATTGGTACTAATTAAGCAGCGACGCAACTTCGAAAAAAACGCAAAACGAAACGATGCAAAGCGAGGTATTGGTGTATTTAGTTTTATCTTAAAAACTCCTTTTTATTCTTAATTCCTCTAAACCTAAAATACCAATGGAAACGCAAGGAATATTTAAATGGCTTCAGAAATATGGGGTCTAATATTTAAATATAAATTACGTGTGATAACTATTGATTTGTTTGTTATTGTCAGGTTTATAATAAACCATTTCATTTTAGATAATAAACAGCCTATTAATGTAGAAACATTAAAGTCTCCTCATTGATATCATCTGGAACATTTTTAAAACATAAAATACTCAGCATGCTACTGAATCCTCAAGCACATTCAATCTTAAATACAACTTCATAAATTTGTTGCTCGCCACTTAAAAAAAAATGACATCGAAGAATTAAATTTCAATTGTAATTTCTTCTCTTAGAATTTACTATTTACAGCTCATATTAAATTATCATTTTAAGTAAATTTATGTTGTTTATTAAATAAAAATTCAGTTTTCTATAAAGACATTAAATAAAACAAATAAATACTTGAAATTTTATTTATTATTTAAGGAGTTCACTTGCAGAAGGACAAACAGTTAGTCAGTCGGACAAACTGTCTCTTAATCTCTCTTAAAAGAAACAAATATAACTGTTTATTCGTATTCGTATTCGTAATTGTATGATATTATTATTGTGAGTACGAATGTCCTTCCGTAGTCTCTGCAACTGTGTTGCTCTCCATGGGAGTGTTTAATATATGTTTATATTTATTTATATTAGTATGTGTATATACATATATATATATATATATATATATATATATATATATTTATTTATTTGTGTAATTGTGTATCTATTCTAGCGGTAAAAAGATGCTGTAAAGATGCCTTCTAGGAGGCCTTCTTTGGCAGTCACAAGGACTTCCAGCCGCATTGTAAAATCGTTTCAATAGATAGGTCTACCAAGCAATGCCTCATGGTAGGCGTAATTAAAGGTCTGCTAAATTAACATTTGCATTGAAGAAAGTAAGAAAAAGGAGTTTTAATTAATTAATTATTTATATTAAGTACTGCTTCACGCGTACTTTACACCATAAACTTTCATTAAAGACTAAATTTAAAGACGCTCTCTTTATTAATTTTGTTTGTTCTTGTAGTGACAATATACAGGAATAATTGCAAAACCATTCGTGTTTGCTATTGAAACCAAGATTTGTTGACATTCATTTGAAATTCAATTTGGAACGCGCATGAAAGGCCTTTTAGAACGCCTTTTGAGAGAAGGCATTGTGGAATCAATATCGAATCTTTTAGATTGTCTAAGGCCTGCAAATGGAAACACTTGCAATTTGTCCCGCTGGGATGTTTTGATACTTATTATTAAGTATACTTACTTACATACCTACATATGTACATATGTATATTGATTTAAATGTGTTGTGTATTTGTGTATAATATATGTACATATTTCGATAATTTGTTAAATCAAGGATACCTACCACTTGTTGTGTCATGTACTTTTCTCATATATGTATACATACATACATACATGTTATTGATGATGATTTTAATGTTGCTGTTGTTGTTACTGCTGCTGCTGTCAGGTATTTATTCTTGACAATTTGGCAAATAAGAGAATAAGTACAAATCAAGGTGATTTAATGTGATTTCTATTTATTTTTTTCACTTCCACTTCATCGTCTATTTCGTTTTTCCTTTTCATTTTTTTTCACGAATTTAGTCTCATTGAATAAATGGGGTTTACTTTTTATTTTAAGTACTTTTTTGATTTTCTTGGCTTCTTTTTGAAACTAAATTATTTTTTGCCTTTCTTGTGTTGTCGTTGACATGATTGTAACAAATCAATGAAAAGGATTTTTTTTAACTACTTGTTAAGTAATTGTAGACTTATTTCTTTGTGTTTTAGAATGTAAATGTTAAGTATGATGTAGGATATAAAGTAATTTTGTTTAAACTACTTAACATGAACATTTATATAAAACCTAAAAAAGCGACATAGAATCCAGTTTTTCAAATACCTTAATTTTTTTTGTTAGTGATTTGATTTTTAAACATAGCTACCATGGTGTAACTATACAAGGTGAGTGCAGTAGCACAGCTGACTGACTTTGTTTACAATTGTTTACATATGTCAAAAGTTATACTTTTTCAAGTGTTTTTGACAGTAGTACATTATTTTACACAAACGAAATGCCTGTTGTTTCTATATTGTGTTGTACAGATATGTTGTCGACTCACCTTTTATAATTACACCATGATAGCTACCGTCGGAAAATATATACATATTTATATATAAACATAAAATAAATTGTGCACAAATTCCTAAAAAATTAGACAATGCCAGGTTCAATGATTGTAAAAAGTTAAGCTAAAATACTGTAAATAATCTTACAAAATGTTATAAGCAAATCTTAGGCACGTATCCTAAACAACTAGAATGAAAAAAATGTTACTAAAAGAAACCAAAAGTAAATATTACGTTTAATAAAGGAAAATCCTGTTCTCTTACTTAAAGATGGCGCAAAAAGAAAATACAGTTAATCCTCGATATAACGACCCTCACTATAACGAATTCCTCGATTTAACGAATTTTTTAAAATCCCCTACAACGCTCCACGAGATTTAATACAAAATAAACCTCTCTATTACGAATACATTTGTGAATAGCCTCGTTATAACGAATTTTCATTCACTGCAGACTAACGAAAAAGAAAGAATTATTTACCTCTATTTAACGAATTTTGTCAACTTACAACCTTTTCATAACGATTTCCAGCAATTAATCCAAATTATATAAAACAGATACACACAAAAGTATTGTGTTTGCAACGACAACGTCTCCAGCAAACCTACATTCGTAGAAAAATTTTTTGTTGCCAAGAGCTTGCACGCTTGTTGCATGCAGCAGTTGTTTGTGCAATATAGCTAGTTAATCACTAACTCAGACTTATTATTTTATAAATGTAAACTATTTTTGCATTAAATACAATACTATTTTTGAATTTTAAAACTACAAAATACAGTGTTTGAAGGAATCAAATGTTTTTTGATTTATTGTCGGAAATCGTTCGCTATAACATGGTAAGCAGATGATGATTAATATACATACATACAAAATTTTTTATTACCTCGTTATAACGAATAGAAGTGCAACTTCACCTCGATATAACGAACCGCATTGTAACGAATTATTCGATATAACGTTTTTTTTTCTAATCCCCTCAAGATTTGTTATACCAAGGTTGAAGGA
Organism: Bellardia bayeri; assembly: GCA_950370525.1. Classification (NCBI taxonomy): domain Eukaryota; kingdom Metazoa; phylum Arthropoda; class Insecta; order Diptera; family Calliphoridae; genus Bellardia; species Bellardia bayeri. Next base: position 60,605,237 of record OX493265.1, read on the forward strand.
AGTACCGCAGGAAGAATGCAATTAGATGCCGGTTTTTAAACCTATCGTGCAATTAAATTTCCAAATCTTAGGTAGAAACATAATATTGATCTATAAAAATTCACAACAAAGTTTTAATAAAACCATATTATAGAAGACATATGTATGTATGTAAAATTGAACCTGAAACGGTACCAAAATCTTATGTTGCAGGCCCAAAATATACGAGTAAATATACAAAAATGGATACATTTTTTAAAAGCAATGGTCTGTAAGGCAATTTGCAGTTGTATTCTGAAGAGTATAAAATGTGATCTACTCAAAGTCGGAATTTGCGAGATACTGGTAGGAAGGCTAAAAAGATTAATCGAAAATTAAAACTTCCGAATGGACAAACTAAATTATTTTTTAAAAAGTAACTGGCAAAGATTGTTCTTTCGGGCAATAGTAAAGATTTCGACATTGAGTTCTATTTTATTTGAAATTAAAAACAGTCTAAATAAATCACGCTATATAAAATCCCATAATATGGTGCTACAGATAATGTGATCCAACAAAACAAAAGCAAGGTTTTTTATAAGAGGACATGGGTTTTAGTTCATTGTTTGAAAGTATTCAATCGTTTTTTTTTTGTTACGTAAATACCGCATTTATGTGAACAGCTTTAAGCTGTATGGAATATTAATTGCAAAATTATCATTGTTGATCAGCTCATCTGACAGGAAATGTGAAAAGAATTTAAATATTACTTTATAAAACTTATAAACTCTTTATTAATGTATATTTTTTATTTTATTTGCAGGTATGTTTTATTTTACAAAAAAAAATTTACAATGAATAATTGCTTAGGTAAGTTTTATTATAATAAATATCTGGTGGCTAAAAAATGTATGATTTAGAACGGAATATTAAGAATCTTTTTAAACTCTTAACCAGCAACAAATTATATGACAAAGAAAATCAACTGATGATGAAGTGGTTCTATATAAATTAAACATGCATGATTTTTACATGAGTCTGTTATTGCAGATCATGTGTTTAAATTTATGACACTCCATTTGAATTATTCTATAGAAACAATTCTAGTTTAATGAATCGATAGCGTTTTTTGAATTTTTCAATATTAATCAGTAACATTTTTCAGACAGTTGGCTCTATTCACTCTAATTTATAAAATTTGATCGCTTTGCAAATTGCTGACAACATCAATCTTTATTCAATAAATTTTTTTCTTATTTTTGCCCCTTAGGAATCTAGCAATTAAGTGTTAAAATAAAATTTTCAATTGAAATTGTTTACTACTTATTAATAACACAGGGCTACAGCAAACTAGTTTTTACAAAATACATATTTAGAGATCTTAGGCCTGTTTAGGTAGTGAATTTCTGTGTTTTTCTTGCTCTTTTCGTTTCTTTTGTTCCTAATTAATCTTTTTATTTTATATTATTATTGAGGTTTTTGTTTTTATTTAATAAAAGGATCTCTAAATTCTTATTTTGGCCTAATAATTAGCAGAATGAAAAAGTACGCTCTAAGTTTATTAAGTTAGATACACGAAAAAGTATCATTTGAGGAAAGGAAATTTACCATTACCTTTCCTTCTGCCGGTTTATATTATACATAGATGCACCCATGGTATAATTATACAAGGTGAGTGCAAATCGGCAACAAATACAACACAATACAGAAACAACAGAAATTTTGTTTGTGTAAAAAAATGTACTACTGTCAAAAACACTTGAAAAAGTAATAATTTTGACATAAGTAAATTGTAAACAAAGTCAGTCAGATATGCTACTACACTCACCTCGTATAGTTACACCATGGATGCAGCAATATTTTTCGATTTAGAAGTATTAAAAAATATCGACAAGTTCCCTCTTATGTGATGTCGTAATTCTGTGTGTCTAATTTATGTTTCTAGGATCTTGGATTAAAAATAATTAATAAAACTATTAGAATATAAAAAATACCTTATGTAATTAATATTTCTAGGTTCATTAATTTATAGCGTAGACAGACGACAGCGTTAATTTGCATTTAAATCTCACTAATGTGAATTAAGATTTTACCGTGACAGACGACAGTTTCTGCATTTAAAACAGCTGTTTGTTTGTAAACAACTGTTTAATTATGAACAAAATTTTTTGGCATTTGGTGAAAAATCAGAATTTTTTTAAAAAAAAAAGCTGAAATTACTTTTGCTGAAACTGCGCCATAATGCAAAAATTGTTCATGCACTAGCAACCATCAACCTGAACGTGTTGCTACATGTGGGGACCGCAGTGGGACACTGTGAAATAAGAGAAAGGCAATTTTGGAAATCTATTTTTATTATTTTAATTTTACAATTGTCTTCTTCTTCTTCTTTTAGAATAGTAAACAATTTGATAACATATGATTGATTTGCGACGATGTTGCCATATTGAAATAGCTAAATGCAGTATAAATTCACTTTGATTTTGTGCATTTACGTCTAATCTAATGCGCATTAGGATGGGCATAATTCACGAGTTAATTTGAATTGAGACTGCTAATGCAAATTAACTGTTTCGTCTATCTACGCTATTAGAGAAATCGAAAGCTACCAAACGGGATCATTATTTTACCATATTTTTGAGTTTAAGTGTCAACTTTCATGTTTGTTGGTCCATTATATTTAAAGACAGAACATATTTAACATTAACTTTTTACAAATTAAAATATTATTATTACTAGATACCATTTAAGGAAGGATTCTAGGCTCAGCGCCTTGATAAGTGAAAGATTATTCACCCCTATCGTGAATAAAAATTCCACATGAAATTTGTTCCCTTTTCACATTTTCCTATTAAAATTCAATGTTAAAAAAATAAAAGGGAACAAATTTCATGTGGAATTTGTATTCACGATAGGAGTGATTATAATTTTTTTTTGTAGCCCAGTGTTATTGATTACATTTAATGGCAAATTTTAGTTATATTTTTTTGCACCCTCTTTGAACTATTAAAAGCATTCAATAGTTTATTTTTTGCACTTATTACTTATTTTTTTGTTGCCACTTTTGCACTTCCTGCTGCAAAATTATTCAAATTTATTTCAAATTTCACTCTATGAAATTTTAGTAGTCAAAGTTTTTTTTTTTTTTTTTTGCTTATTTACATTAAACTTGAAGCAAAAAAAAATATAATCGAAAGAGTTGTTGTTAAAATGAAAAACAGAGTGAATAGTATATAAACATGTATATAGGTTTTGTTATTTAATTATTTACATAAAATTAATAGGTTTGGAAAAGTTTAAATATGCCAGCAACAGGGAGCCAACAAAAAAATTTGCTTTCATTAGTGATTTTTCCTTTTTTTTTTGTTTATAAATTTTCATAACGTTGGCAAATTTTGCTTAAAAAAAAAGAATTATAAACCGAAAATATGTAAATGATTATATTAACTTGTTTTTTAATTTGTTGCTGTCTAAAGTTGAACAAAAAAGTTGTGAAACAAAAAATACAAAATATAACTGCAAAAGATTTTAATTTCAATACAAACATGTTGCTTTGCGAATGTGTGTCAGTGTGCACCGCTCAACTGGAATTAAGTAGAAAGTTTTATAATTAAAAATTTATAAAAAAAAAACATACTTAAACACAGACATTGAATTACACAAAATATTAAAACATACTTACAAAATCTCATTTAATGACAGAAACACACACTGTCACAGTGAGTGACAGTAAAGTAAAAACTTTTGCTGTAATTTTGGAATTTAAATTCTAACATTCATATGTTTTGCACACTGTATAGTAACTAAGACAAACTTTAGAGAAGATTGTAATAAACTTGGCTTCAGCGATAAAGAAATTTTAAATAATGACATATGACTTATAGATTTTCGATATATAGAAAATAGTTGCAATTATGAAATTCATTAAAATAGTTTGAAACAAACTACAAATTATTGTTTTTTTATTTTTATTCATTGAATACATTTTTAAAATGGCTGCTTGCTCTTCATTCCAATTAAATTTTTTTTATCGATTTATCTAATTATTTTTATTGCACGCAAATATGTCGGTATTATTATACATCTACCTCCTAGTAGTGAGGGTATATTAGATTTGTGCTAATGTTTGTGACGGCCAAAATATTAGCCTAACATTCACCTTAACGATTTGTCCGGCTGGTTGTTCATTAAATTGAACCCATGCGCAAAGTACATATCGGAATTTTACAGAAATTTAAAAAAAAAAAAGAAAACAATTTTGGTTTAAGGCCGATTGGAGCTAAAATTGGTCCATTATTTCGAAATAGGACTTTATTGGTCATTTTGTGCAGATCATATAATAATTAAATATAAATCTTTTAAAAGTGTTTATATCGATATAAAATGCCACTACATTCTTGGATGATCGGTTCATAATATGTCATAGCTCCCTGTTTTTACACATATACTGGGTGTAGGGTTTTATATGGTCACGCTTGACCGACTATACCTTTTTATTTGTTTATATTGGAATAAACTCTGTACACGCACACAAAAAATATAGTTGTGCATGTTTACCCCAACTATTTCAACATATTAAACATTTTTTTTTAATATTATGGTCACTGTAACTATTTATATGATTTCTGCAACCATAATATGATTAAGTTACCACTCACATGATTATAGCAATCATATATATGATTATAGTAATTGTGTAATGGGTATGGTAATCAGTTTTATGATGAAAAAATATACCATATTATGTTGTTCTCTATCATAATCATAAGAACAACAAATTATGATTGCAGCAAAAATGTACATAGTTACTACAATCGTATCTATGATTTTAGTAAACATCTGAATCGTAACTTCAGCATATTATGGTTACCGCAATCATAAAAATAATTGCAGTGAACAAAATATTGTTCAAAAGCTTGTAAAAATATTAACATTGTTGTGGTTAACATGTACAACTATATTTTTTCTCTGTGTGTATAAATGTATTTATGTATATCTTTGTTCGTGAACGTATTGCAATGATATTTGTTAGGTTGAAACACTTTTTAATAAAAAAAATATGTAGAGGTGGGCATAAAATTAGGATTTAGTCAAAGTCAATTCCACAATTACGGGGAAAAAACAAAAACTCTCTATTTTAATACTCTTGTAATTTCCACGCAGAGTATAGTTTTTTTCAAATGCTTAAAAATTGTATCTTATTTTAATCATTTAAAATTGATGTAATGACCAATTCATACCATTAATTGGCATTTATGTACCATTGATCCATATTTCGGTTTATATTTTTCGGCGGCTAGAAGAAATCAGATTGATTATTCTTTTTTTCAGTTTGTCCTTTTATCATGGAATATCGTGCGCAAAATGTTCAGCAATTGTACCGATTTTGTTAATTTTCAATACCAAAATGGCTTAGGCTAATGTTAAGAATATTTGTGGAAATCGTGTTAGGACGTGATGGTGTTTCACATAGACGTGCATAGCCCAATTAAATTTCAATTTTATAAGGCTCAAGAAAATCCAATAATATATATACTTTTTGGGTCTCAAATAAATATTTTCTAATGCTATACACGAAATGATAAACCTACATACATACATATACAGTCATTCACAACTTCTGGTGGCGGAGGATTTAACAATTTTCAAATTTCAAATCGATTATTTTTGAACTCTTTACGGTTGTTGCAACAGCTGTGCTGTTTTCTTCACCAGTAGATACAGATAACGCTGCTTTGACAGTAATCTGCAAACACAAAAAATGTGTTTGCATGGGTAAGATATCCTGCTCTGTTACTGCAAGTTCTTTTGACCCTTATCAAAACATTACTACTCCTTTGAGTGTGCTGTATAAAACATACGTAATATTTTAAAGATTACCAAAGGAATGACAAACTTATATGCATATATCTATAGCACATATGTTGAAGGGTATAAAAAAGTTAATTAAAAGTATTAAAGAGGATTATTAATTATTAGAATAATATTATAAAATAATAACAATATACATACACAACTACATAAACATTTAATAATATTTATATATATATATGTATGTACATATGTAAGCATGCGTTGTGGTGAGTAAAGTAACGGTCACACTTGGCAAATATTTGCCGAAAAAGACATAACCACTAAATAACATACATATATATTTGAACTCGTTTATATATTTGAAAAAAAAACTTTTCTTATTTAGGCCAAAACACAACAAATATTTAGTTTTAATTTATTTGATGTTGCTTGATCTTGCAAAACTCTTGTAAGAGTAAACAACGTCAAAAAAATATTTGCTAAAACAATTGGTTACGCTTTATTTAGTAAATATTTGCCAAATGTGACTGTATCTTAAGTCTTCTAAAAAGTTGCTGGCAGCACATACAATGACATGAAATATTTGTTGTTTTATTTTTGCTGCTACTACCACGTACACCTTGACGTATGACAATTAAATAGAAAAAAAATAATTAAATTATTTAATACTCATACGCAGCGTTGCCATTTCAGAGGTTTTTCGGCCAGATATGGTGTTTTTATTTTGTCAATTACTGGAAAGTTTGTGAAAAAAATAGCTGAACTATTTTTTTAGCTACTTTTTTTTATTTCTGCGTTTTTTTTAGTGGGCAGCACTCTAATTTTGCGATGTATTTTTACTAATACAGCCCAATCATGAATAAAAATTCCGCGGGAGTTTTTTTCCTTTTTATTTTTTTAACATTGAATTTGAATAGGCAAAATGGGAAAAGGGAAAAAAAACTATTAATCTTAAAAAAGAACATCTTATTATATTAGCGTACTAAATATATGTAAGTTTTAATCAAATGCCACTCATTTGTACATAGAATTAATGCTCAAAAGTTTAGACAGGAGTGGAAGACTAAGCCAATGCTTAAATACTGGATTCAAGAAACTGATGATTTTAATTAACTAATTATGGACCGACCATCATCATCATTTCTGTATATATGAAACTTATTTGTGTTGAATTTTATATATATAGATACCAACATTTTTAAGAAATTTATGATTTTTGATTAAAGTAATTTTCGGAAGTGGGCCTTATATGGGAGCTATGACTAATTATGGATCAATCATCATACAATTGTACCATATTATTCATATATATATGAAATATATTTGCGTTCAATATTATTTCGATACCAACATTTTTGAGGGAGTTATGCTATTTAAAGTGATTTTCGGGAGTGGACCTTATATGGGATTTATGATAAATTATGGACCGATCTGCACAAAATTTGTAGATCTGAATTGGCTTTAATTACCACTCATTTGTGGTGAAATCTGTTTGCATACTTTCATTATTCAAGCATTTATAAAAAATTTCACGTACCAAATTTTATCGAAATATCTTCAAAATTGCGACCTGTACTCTGCGCACCAGCTTTACATGGACAGCCAGCCAGACGGACGGACATCGTTAAATAGACTCAGGAAGTGATTATGAGTCGATCGGTATAATTTAAGGTGGGTGTTGGAACAATATTTCTGGGCGTTACAAACATCAACACAAACCCAATATACCCTCCTTACTATGGTGGTGTAGGGTATAAAAACCGCATGTAATTAAAACATTTAAATCATACATTTAAGAGTTAAGGTTTATACATGGTAGTATTTAGCCGAATTTCAGCTGGTTCGTTTTGAACGTTTAGCGGTTTCTGGCGTTTTTTTTTATCCATTCTGGCTATTTTTTGCTGGCATGTTTAGGCAACACTGCTCATACGTATGTATGAGAAGATTTAAAATATTTCCATTTTAGGCATTAAATACATCCGAAACGACAGGCTACACGACTACACTAGTGCAAATTCCGCTTATGCATAACTGAGCATAATGCGTTTTCAAAATAATTAAGTAGCTGACTAGAGGGCGGCATAAGTACCCAGATGCATTTGAACTCGTGTAGTCGTGTAGCCTGCTGTCTCGAATGTGTTTAATGCTTTAAGCAGCCCATACACGTTTCAATTCAATTGGCAACTGAGTCGGTTGTTGTGCAAATCAAAGCGTGTATGGCTTTGTCATTTGATTAGTTTGGCAGTTGACGAGTTGATTGAAGAAAAATCAAAAGATTTTGATTTTTTCAAGTTGACTAACAAGTCTTTCAATTCGATTGTACTGTGTGTGTTCGACTCTCTTGATTAGCTGTCAATTTTCAATCTTTTTTGATTTTATCGAATTTTAAATAAAAAATTTTAAAAAAATGACATTGATTTTTTTAGAAGTTGTTGAAAAGCATCTTCATTTAGCCTTGTGAAATTTTTACAGTCGTCCGGCTCTATTGTTTTTAGTTCCCTTATTAAATTTTCATTTGAATTTTGTTTTCTTGTTCTTCAACCATTGTTTTAACCAAATTCTTCGTCGCTTTTCTTTATCTTCATCATTAAGACATTCTGCAATAACCGTTAATGCAATTATTTTTCTTTTTTCAGCCATTAAAGTTTTTAGTTTTTAAATTGCTAGTTGTAAAAATATATAAATTTGACAGTTGAATACAAATCTTTCAATTCAGTTTAAGAAGTATGTGGCCAAGAATCAATTCAATTGAAAGACTCAATTGACGATTGAATTGAAAAGTGTATGGGCTGCATAATAATTTATTCCAAAAAGAAATTCGTTTAAAAAAATTTTAAAAATTTAAATCTTTACATTTTATAATGTGACTTCTGTGAACTGTGATTTTAAATAAAGTTACGAAAAATATTTTCCAAATAATAACAACTACAAGCAAAGAACACTAAAAAAAACTTTCAATATTGCTACTCATTGTCAGTTAAAGTTTATGTGTATAAATTTGAGCATGTTTGTGCTTGCTTACTGTACTCATAGACTCAGTGTGTTGTTGGCCCGGAAATATTCTTGCCAAAAACTTTTTTTTCTTTGCAACTATTAGTTATTTTGGCAACTATTGTAATTCAGTTTCTCAACAATCATCATGATGATGTTAATTTTTTTCCTCATACTTTTCTTACTTACAAATATGTATGTATGTAAGTATACTCGTAGTTGTTGTATAGTAAATAATGCTCGTAATAATAATAAAAATTTGTAATAATAGCAGTGTGTACACAATAATTTTATGTACCAAAATAATGTTCTGTGTTGAATACAAATCTATAGTACGTGAACCAACTAACTAACAAGAACTTAAGGAAAATAACGAACTACATACATAACTAACTCTATGGATAGAAACAAAACTCTATCGTACAGATTGTTTTACAAGCAAATGAAAAATTGCATTATGAAATAACGTACAAAGAATTGTGTATAACTAGAATAATCAGAATTTAAGGAAAATGTTCATACATTTTCTTTATTTTAAATTAACAATATTCTTGTTGCTCTTTTGAATATTAATATTATCTTGATATTGCTTTCAATTGTTTTTAAAATATTCCGTAAATTTACTTGTATTTATATAGTTAAAGGGGTTTTCAGCAACAACTTTGTTTTTATAAAAATCAAAGAAATCGTATAGAAAAAATTAAGGTTTTACAATAAAAAATTTAAAAATTTATTGGACATATGTATGTATGTATACAGCAAGAATGATAAAATAAAGATTACGCCATGCGCATGATTTCCCGTTATGTGACGTAGAAGTTCCATTCTAAGGGTTACCAAGAATGTTTCATGTGTTAGAATTAAAATTTCTTGCGTAAAATGTATGTTTTATGCGATAGTTGGCAACCTTGAAATTCAAATCTCTCTCTCTAAAATAAAAGCTGTTTAAAAAAGAAAAACAAACAACAAAAAATATAAACATGAAGTGTGCAGTGAGCAAATGCAAGCAAATCAACAGTAAAAAAACAAGTGAGAAAAAATTAGCCAATAGAAACACAGAACGTGTGACGTCACAGTTCCAAAATGCGCAGAACATTTTAAAATTTTACGCGTGTTGGCGTAATCTTTATTTTATCATTCTTGGTATACAGCAACCGTGATTATTTTGAGTTTTAACCCCCCGTTGCCATATGCAAGTGCAAGTTCGAAAAACTCAATACACTTACAGTTTTTTACTAACCCAATCATATTTTTCGCACTTACAGCTCAACTTGCGAGAGAATTTGGTTGTAAGCACTTACAGTAAGTAGAATGACAAATAAATAAACAGTGCTACCAGTGTTAAAATAAAAATTATGTTTATAACAAATTTTCGGGGTTTTACAAACAATTATATATATCTTAATAGGATTTTTTAAATATTAATTTCATGCATTTATTAAAAAAAAAATTGTAAATTACAAAATTTTGTTTCGTATTTTTTTCTTTTGACAATACGACAATACTGGATCCATATGAGCTTGAAAATTAACAGATTTTTATGAAAAAATTTTGTTTGAAGTTTCTTTGCTGACGACATTTCAAAAATGAACTTGCACTTGCCAGTGTAGCCACTCAAACAAATATTGTTGTTTTTCGGTATTTTTCGTAGATAATATGTATACTCTACTTGCAAATAATTACTTGCATGTGGCAACGGGGGGTAAGGTTTTAATCCATTCAATGGCTCTACATTGACTTTATCTCTTACATAACCCCAAACTAATAATTTAGTAGTGTTAATGCGCTCGACAATTACATATCGTTCAGTGGCTGTGTGATATGTCGATATCCATAACATATGTATATGGTTCAATCTTCCAACGCTTCCAGACCACATAACGCACCACACAGTGAAATGTTCAGTATGCATAGGTTTTCCAACAATTGCTCTTGGACTTTCAGAAGCCCAAATGCCGCAAATTTATCGACCAAATAATAGTGGTTTCAGAAGTATGAATATGTTGATTAAAAAAATCACAAATTTTATGAACTGTAGCTTTAACAGATCTACAATTTTCAAAGTGAATTTTGAAGCGAAATTGAATACATTGTAACAATTGCCAAAGATCCTGCTTCCTTTTCCAGCCCCTATAGAAAAAGAAAGTTCCGGTTAAAACGCCTTTACGAGGATAATCATCAAATTTGACAAAATTGTTGAAACTGAATTTACCAGCTAACTATGGAAATATATTGAAGACATATTGGGTGTATTACTTAAAAATGCGAAATTGATTTTTTAATCTTTCGCTTTTATTTTTGAAACATTTGTACAAAATAAATTTATTCAAAGTTTTTGTGCTATAAGATTTTCTCTAAAGACAAAGAACGAATCAAATCAATTTCGGATACTTTGTTCTGAACTGAGAAACCAGAGAAAGTGTTTTGCATTTATCGAAATTAATAGTGTGTCAGACGGGGCAAGGTCTGGACTAAAAGGCGAGACAAAACTTAGCAACCACTTTTTCTAAATAGTTTTTAATATTTATTGCAACATTTATGGTAGAGCGCTGCCATGATGATATATTAAATTTTCATGTCAGGGCGTTTTTCGAAAAATACTCGCTTCAAAAGAATCACTTGCATTCGGTAGAGGTTCTCTATGATGGTATGTCCTGATTTCAGCAGCTCACAATAAATATAATCCTTTTAGTTCCACCAAATACAGAGCAGTGCCTTTGCGCCATGAATATAATCATGCAGTCTCTTTCGGTTCGGGTTAACGTAATGAATCCAATTTTCATCGCAAGTAGTGATTCTGTAAAAAAGTATTTCCTCTTATAGTGTTTAAGCATTTCGGACATGCAAAATCGACTTTAAAGATCTGTTGGCTTTAATTCATATGTTACTTAATTTCCATGATTTTAGAAGAATGTTTGCTGAGCTCTAGGAGCAAGCATTTTTAAAACTAAAAAAAGGAAGAATAAATGACAAAAGAACATGTAGGTTTCTAAAGACACAGTATTCCGCAAGAAAAGTTTAAGCCTAATTGCACTTTAATCCTTGACAATATAAATCTGCCACAACTAACTGGCTGATTTAAATTTCAACTGTCTATTAATCAGAGATGGGCTGTTACAGCCACTAGTACCAATCATGATCTGTAAACAATACGAATGCCAATGAGGTTCAAACAAATAATCAAATAAGCAACAATCACAAATTGGTCTGAGCACAACGGAGAATGATAGTCAATAACCTGTTAATTTAATTTTATTCTCTTTATGTCGAGCACTGTTATAAACAACTGGTATTTTTACAACAAACAGACTGTATAAACTTAACCTGGGAAATTATATATTAATTTAACATTTGCCAATTGTTAAGTGTAAATATCAGTCATTTTACATCCTTGTACATTTCAGTGCTGACTTAAATACACAGAGAGCAAAGTTATAAATAATTACATACAAATTTTATTATGTAAATATACTCGTACATACATACATATGTACATGGCATGGCTGTGCATTTTCGCTTATTTATACAATAATATTTACATACTCATGCTGCCACTGCTGTTGCACAAATAATAAATACAGCCAGTTAGTGTTCACGCTGTTCACACAAAATCTTTCTTAAGCAATAATGAAAAGAAATATACAAAGATTGCAGAAAAATTATGCATTTTATCTGCAATTTATTGGTTTTTCTTAGTGCAATAAAAACGTGTACATGGAACATATTGACGATATGTTAATATATTGCCTTAAAAATAATAAAAATATATACTATACCGAAGTAATGTTTTAAGTTTTTGAATAAAAAGTACAGTACGTTATTCCATTAATAAACAACTAAGAGTTTATATTAGACTTGGCCGAATCATATATACCCACCTATAATCACCTATTATGGATTTTTATTTTAGGTTTATTTGGGTTGAATTTCACCTCAATTACGATATCTACAAGAATTTTAGGCATATTCTAGGTAATATTAAGAATTTATATACGAGGGCGGTTCGGAAACTTCTTAGCCTAGAACAGAAAGCGTATTATATAAAAATGTTAAGTGTTTTGGAAACTGTCATGTGTGCTAAGAACACATGTTGAATTTCATTTCGATTTGGCAACTCCTTCATATAGAAACAGGTGTTCAAAAAGGACGCATCCGCAATTTTTTTTACAATAGAAAAATTATAAATATTTAAATATAAAAAAAGATTTATCGGGACAAGAAATTCATAATGATATGGTGAATGTGTTAAGGTGGATTCACTCATTCGTTCTTAACAAAATTTTTGTTCGAACAATCTTTTTTATATGAAGTTTGACGTCTCTCTTTTTGAGACAGAGAAAATATTTTTTACAAACTTGAATTGGTTTAATTTTATATTTTTTCTGAACAAAAATGAATTGAGTTGCTAATAGGTTGCATTTGTTCATACAAATAACAATGCCTCATGTATTTCCATGGCCATCAGCAAAAGGAACTGTCTTTTTTCATTCATTATGAATCTATATCTGTGATTTTGAATAAACAATAGTTTAAAATAATTTAGTATTTGTATTTTGACACTTAAAACCCAAAACAAAATAAAACCAATAGATTTTGCTTACATATGGCAGCTTTGATTTTTCAGAAAAATCGTTCGAAATGGGTGAATCGTGCTGCAAAAAACTCTCAGTAAAAAATTTTTCCTCCTTCATATGCAATAGTAAAAAAATTGGGTTGCTGAACTTAAACGTGCCGTGCACCCACGTATTGTAAGTCCAAAAACAGCAACAACAACAGAAATTGTAGCCAAAGTACATGATATGGTATTAAATGATCGACGAATAAATGTGCGTGAAATATCCAATATCATGGGTATGTCAAATGATCGAGTCCATTTAATTTTGCATGAAGAAGTACAGATGAAAAAGCTTTCTGCAAGATGGGTGCCGCATTTGTTAACAGTCGACGAAAAATGCATAAGAGTGAAAATTTCTCAAGCTTGTTAGGAAAAATAAAACGGATTTTAAGCATCGTTTCATAACTGTGGATGCGACATGGATCCACCACTATATTCCAGAGACAAAAGTACAATACCAGCAATGGACTGAAGTTGGAAGAAGTGCTTCAAAGAAGGAAAAAACAATTCAGTCGGCTGGTAAGGTTATGGCAAAGGTTTTCTGGGACTTCAAAGGTGTTTTATTGATTGCCTGTCTGCGAAAGGGTAAAACAATAAATTCAGAAAACTATTGCCATATTCTGGATCAATTAAATGTAAAAATTCGACAAAAACCTCCTGGCTTACAACACAAAAAAATTATTTTTCATTAAAACAACGCACCAGCGCACAAGAATGTTTTAACAATTGCTAAAATCAACGAATTAAAGTATGACCTGCTTGACCACCCACCTTATTCTTCTGATTTAGCTGTTAGTGATTTTTACCTGCTCCCAAATCTAAAAAATTGCCTAGCTGTCAAGCCTTGAGGAAAACTATTTTAATCAAGGGATAGAATTGCTAAATAAGCGTTGGACTAAGTGTATTGAAGTTTCAGGAGATTATATTGAAAAAATAAAAATATTTCTGGAAAACTAACTATTCTTTTTCTGTGCTAGGCTAAGAAGTTTCCGAACCGCCCTCGTATGTATGTCTCTTTCTTTCGAAACTGCGATTTTTTCATATTTGTTCAGCCCGTAACATAAAGCGATTTTCTTTAACACACACCGAATTAGGTACCAAAAGCCCTAGGAAACTAATATTGGCTTTTCAAAACATCAACCTTGTCACTCTGTGGTTATTCTCTTAAGTGGAGCTTGTATGAGAGAAAATTTCGGTTCGATATGGATGTTAATGTTAGACTAATGAGTTTTTGGGAGTAGTCCTCATAAGGGAGCTATGACCTATTTTGGGCTGATCATTATGAAATTCTGTACGACAATTTATATGTACATGTGAATTATTTGTGTTGAATTTCAAGTTGATAGTGATGCTTGCAAGAACTTTACATGGGGACCACGGTCAAATATGGACCGATCGTTATGAAATTAGGTATGTCGATTTTTATATAAATATAATAATTAATATAAATATAATAATATAATATGGACTATAAACTATTTGGGTTGAGTTTAAACTTGATAGTGATTTGCATAAAAAATCTATGTACGATTAAGTGATATTCCGAAGTGGACTTTATATATGACCATAGCCAAAAATAGGAACCGATACAAACAAAATATAGTTTTGAAATTTCACTTTGCATGAAACTTATATCTTGCAGAATTTTGTATGGTTACTGCTTTTCTATAGACATTTATATACCATATTCTGGAAAGATATTCGTATGGGGGCCATGAGAAAGGTGACCTATTCTTACCATTATCAACAGGGCTTGTTATTGTATACTAAAAATAAAATGTGCCAAATTTCATGATATTATCTGCATTATATTTGAAGAAAATAGCTTAAAATATCTGAAAAATATAAAGGCTATCTGAAACTTTGGAAACTCGAATGCTACTGGACCCATTTTGCCCATTTTCAAAACCAAACATTTCGGAGAAAAAGCACTGTTTGGAAAAAAATGTCATTGTTTGAAGCTTAGAATATTATAAGGACCCAAAATATACATATTTTTTGCTTCTACAAGCAATATTTCGATGTGTTACAAACGTAATGACAAACTTAATAAGATGCGCATAATCTTTTTGGTGGTGAGTTTAAAAATAAAATTTGTTTGCTGTAATCAATCGATACATTTCGAACACACAAAAGCAATACAAACCAACTGAATTCAATTGCAACGATACTCCAAAATTTTTGATTTTCCTCATATGAAAATCAAAACTTCATCAAGAACCCATAACTGTGGCAAAATAAGTACATTTACTTATAAATGTTTCCTTAATTGTAAACATTGAATGACTTAATTATCTACATATGTTTTTCTTTTAATAATATCAAATATTTTTCATGAATTATTTAAATCGAAAATTTCATATTTTTTACGAATACTTAATGCAAAGCACTTGACTTTTTATGTGTTTGCTTTCTTTATTGAAGAATTCTTTCAAACGTAAATTAATAATTTTCGGGCAAAAACAATTTAACATCTTTAATTGTTTATCTCAAAAAGGAAAAAATCAATAAAAATATCAAAAGAAAAAAATATTTCAACAACAATTAAAATGATTAATTACAACAACAACAACAACAGCAAAAACAAATAACAGCAGCCACAATAGAATCAACTTTGTCTCCAGTCATTCACATTCATCCGCTAACACAACCACCCTACGCATGTAGAGTTTCTGTAGTGCTAAAAGAAATGAAAATGGCGGATAAAGTTTAATTGATGTTAATACACTGGACCACCATAATAGTCCAATCGTGTATATATGGAGTAATTCGTTAAGACCTTCTTTAATTTTAAATAAAACACTAAAAATAGAACTCGATTCCGGAATCTTTATTATTTTTTATTACACAAAAACAATCTTTCAGATTTAATTTTAAAGAATAATTTCATTCCAATGTTGGCTCATTCGGAAGATATAATTCTCTTTTCAGCATTGCTGCCTTAATTTCGCAAATAACGACTTTTGACTTTACATAGCCTCTAAAAATAAAACCAGAGGTGTGATATCTTAAGTGCTAGGTGGCCAGTTAACAGTTGCGGATCGAGATATTAGCTGCTCACCAAAACTATTTTCCAATACAGCCATTTTACTTGATCAATTTCTGACATTCATTATACAGCTGAATAATTTGGTGACGTTTGTGCAATGTGAGTCTTTCCATGATGAATTGCCAAACAATACTGAATAAAAATAAACCATAATGTTAGTTACTCAAATTCATACTTTTTTTACGTCTGGCCAAGCGTTCGCAGATCCGATTGCAAAAACTTAACATTTGGCTGAATTATTTGCAAAACCAATTTAAAATTACAGGAAAAAACAATCAACCAGATTACACAAGCTCGCAAGGGTATAAATAACTAAGCTGAATAAACTATTTCGCTCATGCGATGTTAATCTGTTATCTGAGCTCAAAATAAATAAATTTTAAGATTGTTGGATTGTTGGTTAGTTGCTAAAGTAACGCCAATTCTTAGACAGATATTCATAGTAGAGGCCAACAATGTGGAAAATTATCGCTCAATAGCAATTTTCTTTGCACTTTCTAAAGTCTAAAGGAAGTAAGTTAAATTACCATCTTGTTGAAAATCTGGAGTCCAGCAATTTACTTAGCGACCGCCAGTATGGCTTTCGTAGGAAAAGCTCTACGGGAGAATTATTGTTCTGTTTCTAGGAAAGATTGTGTTTTTCCATTCACCGTTTTTATTAATTACTTATGATGTTGCTGATAACTTCTCTCGGTTTATATCGAGTTTTCTCAGAAACCTGCTGGAGATTATGGCTATGAGGAAAAACATGAAAGATTCATTTTATCCAGAGCTTGTGAATGGAGTTGTAAGAATAGGTAATTTTAATGCACGTAAGATAAGGTTGCTTCATCTATTTTAAGTTCTAGGCAAGATAATTCAGTGTATTCTCCATTGGACTAAACACATTTTACAAGTGTCGAAAAAGCTATTCAAGTGTCTTGGTTTGTTAAGACGATGTGGAAAATACTTTACCCCAATCGACCTCCTTACAATTTACACAACTTTTATTCGACCGAAAATGCAATACAACTCTCTTGTATGGGCCGGTTCCAAGTCTATTTTGGAGTTACTCAACCACATACGAACGACACAAAGATGCTTATCGGTGGCAGTAGGGTATCCAACTCTATTGATTCACTGTGGGACGTGTTTCACTGTTCTATAGATACTACAATGGAATGTATTTCGTTGTTCAGTTCTTCAGGGCTTATTCATTCGTGGTCGACTGAACAGTGGATCGCACAACATATTAAAGGGAAAATTCTTTCTTTAGCTATACTGTCGGTATGTGGAATATACTTCCTGCAAAAGTCTTTCCTATCACTTTCAGTTTAGGCAAATTCAAATCAAATGTTCACGACCACTACTCAAAAACATGAAAAAATGTATATAATTTTACACACAGGATTCTATAGCGGCTAATCGGATGAAAATTAATTCTGTTATAAAAATAATCTTATCATGATATTAATAAAATCATTTAAACATTATCATAATGTTTAAATATTTTCCTGTCAATTACCAAAATAACCTGATGTATTTATTTAATTTCCCGATAGTGAAAAAAAAACTCTTAGACAATAGAAACCCTAAAGTTCTTCAAGCATTTTTTGTGTTTGAAATGTATTTTAGTTGGTGTGTTAGTGTGTATTTAATGATTTCAGAAAAACCAAATAAAAACCAAACCAAAGGACGATTGATGTCTAATGTAGTGATGAGGTAAATTAAGTGATTTAATGGCAGCTAAGGGTAGACAGAGATGATCCCCATCCCCAGTCTGATGCTGTAAAAATCACTAATTGGTTAAAGTTATCAGTAAACCAGCCGTAAATATATGTATGTATAGAAGAAACCAAGCGTCTACCCTTATATCCATGGCCATTTATATGGACAACCGCAATGTTTTTATATACAAACAACCGCAATGTTTTTATATACATATCTGTAGGTGTATATGCATGTACATATATGTGGAATAAGTACATATGAAAATGAGAGAGATTGTTTGAATATATACATACTGTGAGCGTCAATATACAGTCAACACATAATATTATTAAAAAAATGTTTAAATGGTGAAACAAAGTATAGATATGTTAAAATATAAATCATTAACAAAAACTGGAAATATAAAGAACATACGATTTTTCTCATCGAAATAAAGTACACAGGTGTATTAAAATGATGTAAAACATTGTATTAAATATTTCACTTGTAGACCTTTCCAGTAAAAAATGTGCTAAAAAAGGAGCAGGTTTTATGTATGAATTCATACCCCAAGTCGCTTCAAACCTGCTGAGGGGATGCATGCTTTTTGTATGAGGTGTTCCCGGTTTGGAGGACTACTTTCTGCTGACAATAAGTGCTTCTTTTAACCTAATCAAACAGTAGAGCTGTGTCGTTCATGAACGAGCGGGTTAAAATGAACGGATCACTTCATTGAACGGAATGAGCCGGTCATGTAATTGAACGATTTTCGTTCAATAGTGTACGGATCAATTTCGTTGAGCTGCTGTTAATCAAAAGACAAGAAGAAAATCACATTCAATAAGGGTTATATTCATATGTTCAAAGTGAACGATTGAACGAATTGAATGAACGAATTAGTCTTGGATAAATGAACGAAAATGACCGGGCAAATAAAGCAATTTCCTAAAGTGTTTTATGTCACTTCGCGCACACCAATCAAAGAACAAATTCTATCTGAATGTAGGCTATAATTTCATTTTTGTTTTTTCGCTTTAAAGCCTTCTTCTTTGTCAGCACTAAAAAAGCATATTTTTTGTATATTTTATTCGTAAGCATTTACTGCTTCAAAAAAGCACTTTTATTGAAGCGCTCGATTATGCGCTTTTTCTCTTAAGTGCTTCAAAAAACTCGAACTCTTTTTACTGGGTTTCAGCTATTTTTACAGCACTACTTCTCTTTACGGTATTCTGGTTGATATATTTGTCTAAAACTTTTTATTTATCGTATAGTGATGCCTTCCAAAGATTTTATTTATTTCGTCTCAGGAATTGACTTTTTCTATGTAAGACAATTATGATTTGCCGGGTCTCATTTAATGTTTGTCTTCCCATTATAAATTTTTCACAACTTAATCTCTTTTAGAGATAATATATAAAACTTGCAATTATTTTGAACGGCACTTTAACGTTATACTTTTAAACAAAGAAAAATTAAAAGAATTGCCTCAACAGGGGCAAGGAAGAACAGGAGTTTTTTTGCATAAGGATGGCCGCAGTTTTGTTTATTTTGAAGCGTAAAGATTTGTCTATTTAATTTGTATGCGCTTTTGTTTTTTGTTTTGTGAATTTAATAAATAGCTCTGTATATAAACAATTTAGTTATATTAATATAATTAAGCTTTTAATTATAGTTTTTTTACTTTTTTATGTGGTGTAGACTTTATTTTGACGCTCACAGTATGTAGATGTTCACAGAAAATTCGTAATTCGTGAGAATACAAATAATACTGTTATTGCCAATTTAGATTGAGGTGGATAATATAAGAAACAATAAAATACTATGGATCATTTTGTTATAAATAACTACATTAAATTAAGATAGGTCCATTCAACCGTCAATAGAGTTATTTAAATCAATAAACATAGAGATACCATATAATTGCTTTATTAGCTTTAACTTAAACTTACTAGCAAGAGGAAGTAGCACTTTCCTTCTGCAGGACAATAGAGACCAATTTTGTCCTCATTAAGAATAACATAACAGCATTTAGATTGTGCTCAAATAAAATTTTTGCAATTTTGTTTGTAGGTTGCACTAAGTTAACTCAGTATGACAACTTCTCTCTTGATTCTTGTAGAGACTTACACCGTAATATTTTTTGATCGCCACTTGCAAAAAATCAACCATTTTAAAGCCTTTTTGTATTTCTATGGCTATGCTTTTTCAAACAATTAGTTTATGTATGTATCTGGAATATTTTTTACCCATTTGTCGAAAAATTTTATAGATATTTCAATTAATCAAAATTTTAGTATGCTCAAATCATATTTTTTTTAAATATTAAGTCTGATATAGCAAATATAACTGCTAATCTACAATAACCAACCGCGGTTTGAAATAAAGTTTTCATTTCAACTGCAATGGTTCAACTCAGCTTTTCGTGGTATATGGATGAAATAGTAGGAAGAAAATATATTTAACTTATATCCTATTCTTTTTTAATAAAAAAAATCAAATGTGTAATGTAAACTATCTAATTTAACCAATTGTTGGAAGTCCAAAAAAATATATTTTCACATGAGTACATTCACATATTATATACTCGTACACATACAGACAATTGCGGCCTGGTAACAACTGAAAAATAAAGTAAGAAATTTTTTCCAGGCCAAGTAAACATTCGTGCAAAACATTCATTCCATCATTTGCTCACACTTATTATGTCCAGTCATACCTTTCAATTCAATCACTTTCATGCTGCTGCCAATCCATCATTTCAGACAGTTTGAGACGAGTATGAAGCAAAAATGTTTTAAATACATTTTCCTTTTGTTTTCACAGGAAAACTGCCCAACACTTATTCACGTTGTGTAAATGTGGACTTTAGATTTGGCTAAAGCTAAACTGTTTTTGTTTTCTTTTTTGGATATTACGAGTATGAAAAAACACTCACACAAAATGAAAATCTGTTCGGCCAGCAACACAAAACCGTCATTATATCGCACCCAAAATACAAAAGGGTCACAACTCAAAATACAAGCAACACACTTAACATAAAAATAGACATAATTGTATTTTTCCAGGTAAAGAAGATAGTGATGTGGAAAAAAATCAGTTTTGGAAAATTTTGAGTTGTGACCCTTTTGCATTTAGGGTGCGATATGAACGTTGATATCTCAGTTGCTGTGATGTTGCCTGTTTAAACAAGCCTGAAGGCTGTATATGTGGCTGACCGCCATATATAGTATGATTAAAAATTACAAAATGAAATGAAATAAAATAAAATACAAAAAATCATGGTGTAATTAACAAGTAGCAAGTCAAAAGTAATACTTTTTCAAGTGTTTTTGACAGTAGTACACTATTTTACACAAATAAAATGCCTTTTGTTTCTGTATTGTTTTGTATTTGTTGCCGATTTGCACTCACCTTGTATAGTTACACCATGAAAAAAATGCACAATACAAATAAACGCCAACCCAATACCTTCACTTCATAACACAGTCTCATTCTCTTAAACAAGTAGGCGTACAGACGGACTGTGTCTTAAAAATTCGAATATACATACATATGTACATACATATATATGTATTTGCTTGCTGCGAAATAAATTTACACCTTAAATTCTTTCAACACAATTCATTACAATGAGAAGGAAAGAAGACTTTTCTTTGTGTAGAGAAAATAATGATAAGCCGTTGCGCACAGGAGAAATCCGAAAAGGGATACTTGAGTTTATTTTTGGAGTCATTGTATGTCTCTGTATAAAAAGCTGTTCTTGTTAAATATTAATGAAAATATAAATTAATGACGGAATTGTAATAAACCAGAAAATTTGACACACAATCCATGAATGCTCTTCTTTATAAATATGTCAAGGTATCATACTGGTTATGAAACTGACATTTACTCTCAATTGGTAGTATTTGTATCGCCAATAGTTGTGTATGTAGGGTCATCCATTTCGAACTTTTTTTAATTTACCCCCTGGCCCACGATGTCGAACGATAACGTTCGCTTAGATAAGACTTAAGACACAAACATTTTATCGTATCTATTTTTTACTCAATCAAGTTTGTTTATTTCACAATCAAGCTTGTGTCTTAAGTCTTATCTAAGCGAACGTTATCGTTCGACATCGTGGGCCAGGCGGTTAATTTTTTTTTTAATATCACCACTATTGACTGGTATTGTTTGAGAATTCATCATGAAAGGCTCACACAACAACAACTTCTCCAAATAGTCCAGCTGTGTTACGAATATAAGCGTTCTGTGATAAACGTTTTTTTATGTTTACCTGCATACATACATACATATGTATAAAAAGCCCTTAATGAGAAATCATTTTGGTAATCTGTTCCTTGGCCACCATCGTTTTTCAGCCATCCTTCTGCTTTAATGTAGGTATGGAGGTCTTACGTTAATCAACACTTTATAAAAATTTTTGGTTGATTAATATTTGTTGCGTAAAGATTCTACATCCCAGAAGACGAAATGCTTGACAGTTACAGATAAGATGTTCAGTGGTATTCTCTTATTCCTTATAATTACAGTTTCTGCAGAAGTCGCATGAACACCTAGAGACCAGTGCCCAGTAATGACCGCTATGAGGTTCATTATTGACGCTGCATCGCGATGTCCAAAATACCTTATTATTTTTTAAATAAAAAATTAAATGTATTTTTAAATGACATGAATTGTATTTATATTTATATTATTATTATTTACAGACATTCCTTGAATTATTTGCCTCAAATTAAATGTAATTGAATTATGTGAAACTAGATATTTACATTTATTTACTTATGTAAAGTTTACATTTATTAAGATGTAACAGATCTGTTTAAAACGTCAAACCGTTTAAAACAAATCTATTATAAACTTTGGCTCCTCGTTACAAAAAGTAAATGTCAAATTTTCACTCAAATCAGTTTTGCTTGAATCCGAAGTTTCGTGCAAACTAAATTTAGTAAAAATGGACACTTACTATCTGGCACTTGTACCCATAAGTCGCTCAAATTTCCTAAATGATATTAATACTTACCCAATGTGAACTCCAACAAAAAAAAAAAAAGGAAATAAAATCCCTATACCTAAATAATTTACAAAACATCCTAACCATCGACTTATCTCTCCCAAAGGTATTATCAAGTTAAGCAAACAGAATAATTCATAAAAGGAAAGAATAAGTACTAATTCTTTACTTTCCCCTTTTTCTCTTTCCATAACTAAAATTATATATACCTACTTATCTCCAAGTATTAATTTATAATTAAATCTCTTTCATAATAAAATTGTTCATCTCAAGACAATTTATATTACGCAAGATTAAAAATAACTCTCTACGTTATTTCAGATGAGACTGAGCAGTGTTGCCAGAAAATGAATTCTAAAATATGCTAAAACTTGAAAAACTAAGTGCTAAATTGTTCTACAGAAGAAAAAATAAGTGCTAAATTTTTTCAATGTAACAATACAATTTTTATTTCAAATGTTACAAATATAAATTATAGTTTTTTCTAATTTTGTTCATAACAATTGTTGACTTGTTTTAATAGATTACATTTCATTTATTAATTCAAAATGTTCCACACCGAAAGAAATTTAGTTAAAATATTAGTAAAAGTTATTTTTTTATTACTCCAGAAGTATTTTAGAGTAAAATAGTAAAAATTTGTTAGAGAAAAATTTTTTTTTGCATTTTCGAAACACAAAATGTTAAATCTAGCACTGAAAGTGCTAAAATGGCAACACTGATACTGCTAAGAGTATCAGAAAACAACTGTGTCACTTCTAACTAATT
This sequence comes from Bellardia bayeri, assembly GCA_950370525.1. Taxonomy (NCBI): domain Eukaryota; kingdom Metazoa; phylum Arthropoda; class Insecta; order Diptera; family Calliphoridae; genus Bellardia; species Bellardia bayeri. The sequence goes on from OX493265.1 coordinate 60,629,138, forward strand.
GAACCGATTCACACTCAAAAGTAGTGAAGGAAATCATTTTGATTGCATATCAGACATTCGTCTAAGGGCTTTAATAAACCCTTTAAACGAACACTAAAGAAACATTTGAATCTTTGAATTAAAAATATCTCTTGTTTCCCAGAGAATGATGTTAAGAATATTGTATATTTATCATATTTCTTAGTAAGGAAAGTAGAGCGATCAAATAACTTTAACGAACGAGCATAATGTATCGACTATTGATTTTAAGTATAATATTCTATCCGCGAGTTCTACTTCATCTAATGGATTTGTGATATGACCAAATAAAACAGAAACATTGAATACGGCTTATCATTATTCAAGAAATGAAAAGAGAAGCTCTAATCAAAAATAAAATGGATAAAATCATAAAATCAAAGAAAGTTGGTTCTTCAGAACATGTCTTTTTCCGGATTATCGCAATGAGGACATCTAAATTTTTTGTAAAATAATTATTAAACCGGCACCGCAGTGGTGTAGGTGGTATGTAGAACGCAAAGAATTCTGATGAGAGAAAGTGGGATTTCTCGAAACATATGTAAATTCAACAACCCATGTTCGATCCCCAGTCAAGAAAAATTATCAAAAATTTTTAATAATAAATTTTTCAAGTTGTAATTCCTAACTTCAGTAAAAATAATTTAATGAAAATTAAATTTAATGAACTCGAGCCTAACTAAAAAATTTATCAAGAAATTATTAAAAAACTATATATATAAATCGTGGTGTAACTATACAAGGTGAGTGCAAAATCGGCAACAAATACAACACAATACAGAAACAGCAGGCATTTTGTTTGTGTAAAATAATGTACTACATACTGTCAAAAACACTTTAAAAAGTATTACTTTTACTTATGTCAAAAGTAAATTGTAAACAAAGTTAGTCAGCTGTGCTAATGCACTCACCTTGTATAGTTACACCATGATATAAATATTAAATAATTGACAACTGCGAGCGTAGAAAGAAATAACAACTATTGCCAACGTTGCTATACTTACGTAACTTAATTAAAAACGTCAGTTCTTTAAAAGAATGCGTTTCTGAAAATAAACTATGATAATATTTTGTCATTATATGCATAAGTTTTTAATAATATATTTAATAAAGATGTATATTTTTAAATATTAATTTTATTAATTAACCAATTATTCATAATGATGAATGCTTTAGTTTCAGAAAATAAATTATATATAAACACTTGGGAAAATAAAAATTTCATTATGAATAAAAGCTTGAATATTTAATAATTTCATTATACATAGTTATTCTAGATTTAATTACTTTAATACTCTGGCTTTAAAAACAGCTATATAATTTTCTTTAAACAAAAAGAGATTAAAACTTTACTTTAGTTTTAACTTATTAATAACTTGCAGAAATAAAAACTTTTAAGTAGTTCGCAACTACAGCAAACACATTTGAGAGAATGTAAAATTAAATGGAAATTCAAAAATACTGACTTTTTGTTAAATGCTTTCATTTTATTTTTTTTTTGTCCATATTCATTTTAATGCAATTTTAAAGTTTAATTTAAAATTGTTGAAAAACAAATATAAACTTTTAACGTTTTTCTCTTTGCTATTACTGTACGTAAAACGGAAGAAAATTAATAACTAATTGTTGTTTTTGTTATAATTTACATTCAAATTGTTTGCCTTCTTTATTTATGACATGATCAGTTAATTCTCAATGGCTACGACATACCCATGCATTACTTAGAAGTATTCGTATAGGGAGTTATTTATTACCTGTTATACAACTGCTTACTAGAAACTCGTGGTTGTTACTAGTAACTAGTTATAACCTACACCACCATAGTGGGGAGGGTATATTGGATTTGTGCTGATGTTTGTAACGCCCAAAAATATTGGTTCAACACCCACCTTAAAGTATACCGATCGGCTCAGAATCACTTTCTGAGTCGATTTAACGATGTCCGTCTGTCCGTCCGTCTGGTTGGCTGTCCATGTAAAGCTTGTGCGCAGAGTACAGGTCGCAATATTGAAGATATTTCGATAAAATCTGGTACGTGATATTTATTCCGCCCAAGGACAGCTGAGATTGAAACTGGTGGAAATTGGTCCATTATTTCTCCTGGCCCCCATACAAATGTCCTCCCGAAATTGGGGTTTACCGATCATAAACGTTTGAATTATGCAAGTATCCAAACAAATTTCACCACAAATGAGTAGTAAATGGTAAAAATTTTGTGAAGATCGATCTATTATTAGTCGTAGCTCCCATATAAGCCCACTTCCGAAAATCACTTTAAAGAGCATAACTCAGTCAAAACTGTTGGTATCCAAATAATATTTTACACAAATATATCTTATATGTATACAAATAATACGGTACAATTTTATTATGATCGGTCCATAATTAGTCGTAGCTTCCATATAAGGCCCAATTCTGAAAATCTCTTTAACGGCCATAAATTTCTTAAAAATGTTGATAATCAAATAAAATTCGACGCAAATAAGTTTCTCATGTACAGAAATAATGATACCTAATTTTATAACGGTAGGTCGAAACTCCCATATAAGACGCTCTTCGTAATTCACTTTAACCTCCTTAAATCTTTTAAAAGTATTTATATCGAGATAAAGTTTAACACATATAATATTTATATTCACAGAAATCATGACACTAAATTTAGGTCCAAAATAGGTTATATCTCCCATATAGCGTACATTTCTGAAAAAACTGTATTATACATATACTAAGTGTAGGGTATTATATGGTCGGGCTTGACCGACTATACTTTCTTACTTGTTTTAGTTATATTAAAATAATGACATAAAATAATGGCATCACCTCGTTAAAATAATAAGTTAAAATGATATTTCCTTGGTAGTGAAGAGCCAGCAAATAGCATGTTAAGTCATTTCTAATGAAGCTTAAATGCAAAAACATTTTGGCAATGAAAATTTTTTGCTGAATATAACGAGTAGTATGGTTGCTTTTGCTATTTTATTTTGAACCCATTTAACGTCTTTTAAATAAACAAATTCATACTTTTAGGTACCATATACATTTGGGCTCAGTTATCAGTTATGAGCACATAAAAAGTGAGTATACTCGAATCATGATTTATAATTTATTGTACTTATACGTACTCATACTTGTCTCAATATCATCAAACCACTACTCATCTTTAAAGTTTGAAGTACTCATTATATTTATACTTAATCTCATGTATGATGTTGTTTATTTTGACTCTTCTTAGCTGAATGTGCGTAGACGATAAACAAAAAATAAGTATGACTCGCATACAGTCATGCGAGTGTCGTTCATTTTTTACAGCCTGCTTATAAAAATTATATAAAATAATAAATTTTAAGATTTTATAAGTTAATCGACCTTCTTTATTAATTATCTTGGTTTTTATAGAAACTATTTCTAACAGGCTTTTAAGGTCAGTTTTCCTCCTAAATGTAAATAAAAGACTTGATTTGTTTATGCATTTTCTATCCGACGTTTCGTTGGTATTTTGCCAACATCTTCAGGGGATGAATTTTTATTAAATCTGGCAACATTAACAAAATAACAATATTTTAATAACAACAATAAGGTACACAATATTATTTTATTTTAATATTATTTTAATATTAATATAATTTTAAATTTTCCCCAATATGTTTTCCTATAAACGTAGTTGTATGTTTTTCTATTCCTTTTTTACTTATTTTTTGTAAATACCTAAAGGATTAAGCTGAAATTTTTTTTCAATGACTTAACTGAGTTGAATACTTAATGTGTATATGAGTATTTTTCTTAAAATGTAAATCTAAATACCGCGGTTTATGAATCAAACATATTGGGAATGGTATGAGCTCGTTGCACTCATACTTATATACACCTGCATTTATAAGTCAACGTTGTTGTGAGTTAGAGGAACTCAGAGTATAATACTTAAAATGTTCTGAATCATGAATAAAAATTCCGCGGAAGTTCTTTCCCTTTTCCCATTTTATCTATTCAAATTCAATGTTAAAAACAAGGGAAAAAACTCCCGCGGATTTTTTATTCATGATTGGCCCGAATAATAAAAAAATATGATAATTTTTTCGGATCGTTAAAACAGTTCAGTAATCGGGTTAAAGTTTGAAAACAACCATTTTTATCTTACGGAAATTTTAAAAAATATACACCTGATATTTCTATGTATTCCTTTAAATGATTACTTAAAGGCTATTTTGAAATTTATTCACTGCTTCAGTTTTAAACATTTTCTTACGGTTTACAATTCATCGCGGTTCAAAATTGTTTAAAGCGATAAAATTTTTTTTTTAGAAAAATGACGGGAGACAGGTGTTTTCAGTACTAAAACATTCTAAGCCACTCCATGGTACTATGCCAAAAATTTGCTTATAGCCCTAAATTAGGGCTCCTAATGTACATATGTATATCAATTTAATTAGTGTTGAAAATAATAAAAGTGGATTTAAATCCTTCAAAAACTTTTCTTAATTACTTTCTCTTTCTTTCAAAAGTTTACGAATTTCTGCTGTTGTTTTCTGCACCCAATACTTCTGGTAGTTTTCTCTTTAAATGCCATTGTGCTAATGCGCCAAATGAAGATGTGAATGTTGTAAGTGACAGATGAACGTTTAGAAATTAATTCTTAGAATTATGAAAATGAAATAATTATGCTTCAAATATAAAACAAAGAAATTCAAAAGGCAAGGGGAGACATAAGTATAGCTGAAATGAGCTTCGAATAAGTTTTACCATTTAAAAATTAAATTCTCATTAAAATGAAAAAGAAAATAAAATTAAGCTGGATTACGTGGGCTCTAGTGGTTATTGTGTGCAAATATTAATTGTAAGCTGAAATATGTAACGCGACAATTATTTTTTTTTTGACTGGAATTAAATTCTGCAAAAATAATTACAGTCAGATTGAAAAGGATTAAAATTGGAGTCGTTTGAACAGCTTACACGTTTCCAGTCATCATTGTCCAATATAACCGTGACTTAAGATTTTTTTTTATCGACAATGCAGGTTTTCAGTTTTTTACTGCTTAGGTGTAACAATATCTCATCTTGTGCCTATTGCTATAGAAGCATCCTTTAATGTTAACCACTTGTCTCTTTTTATTTATATTATCATGAGACGTGCGTCCGCTTTTGTTAGTAGCTTTTTTCGACCTCTGATTAACTTACTTTAATCTGCTTAGCATTTACTCCCGTAGAATAGCTGCTTTTTGTGATTGCTAGAATGTAGTTATTGATGGCACTGCACAATTTTTTCGTTATATATTATGTTGGATAATTTGCAAAAAGTGTTTACCACACGCAATTAAATTAATATCAAACTAATGTTGTTTTTAAAGTCAGAAATAAAGCAAGCAAATAAACTTTAATATTTTGTTCAAATATTTCAGTGATCCCCACTGTATATTTCATTATCATCAATGGCAGTTGTTGAATTTTTTTAAAACTTTGTCATAAATAATGGGTATCCGTTTTATTGCAACATCATTCAGCTTTTTACGAAGAATGGATATTGAATTACAATAATAATAAAAAATCAATAATTAATTTGTTTAAAATTATTAAGAAAAAAGCTTCCGCTGTGTGGCCAGATTTTAAGGACACAAGGTTATTGAATTTTTAAGGATACAATTAAATTGCAATTCAATTTTGAAAGTGACTCCGTATATTCATTTCAATAAAACATTTAAATGTTTCTATATTAAAGCAAATAATACAGATTCTATTTAAAATTCTCAACTAATTTGATATTTATATTAATCTTAAAAACATACGAGTATTTACACATCCAACAAAAAGTAAAAACTGAATTTAAATACTTTGTAAAGGAAGTTAAATATTCAAGCACACAATCACTTACAAAGATGAATATTTTCCATTCTCTTCTCGTCCCTTCTTTTAAATATTTTCTAACCAAATAATGATGGTAAATTCCATTGAATTCCAAGGAAGACGTTAAATTAAAAAAAAATATTCAAACGTTGTAAAAAAATACACATAAACATTAAAATTTAAGCCCACAAAAAAAAATTAAATATTTCACATTAAAAAAGTAAATGAAGTAAAATCGGCTGGGTCGAATTTTAAATACCCAGCATTAAAATTTTTCGACATCAGGAAACTTTTTTAAAAAACAATTCTCCAGGTTCTAAAAACGAAGTATGTATGTACATATCTCTTTCATAGTTAGCAAGTTTTTTATTCAGTTTTTTTTTATATACTTATAGTATTACTATGCGGTTCTGAGGGTTATTTTTGTGCTATAAACAGCTCCAATTTTCTACTTTCTTGACTCAATACGAATATTACATTACGTTACAAACTTAATAGAAGTCTTCAAACATATCCATCTTTATTAAACTTGATGCTTGTTTAATAGAAAAGAAAACTTTGAATAAGAAAATGGTATTTTTTTTTTGTTTAAAATGTTTTTAATACAAATTATGGGTGATTTGTTAATGTGTGTGTGCGAGAAAATTGTCTAAAGGAATTTTTTCATGTTGGCGGTAATTTATAAGCAAACAAAAATCCTATAAACGCACAGACGGACAAACGTACCCACTAATGCAATGCAATGTAAATTACACATATCCATCCAACCAAGCCGCACCATGTATCCATCCATCTTTTTTATTTTGGTTTGTGCCACAGAGTGTGTGTTATTGGTGTAGAAGTGGCGGATAGAAATAAAGTTTAGTTTGTTTAAACATGTCAAAATATTTATGTTGTCATATGAAAAGTAAGATCAAGTCTGAACATATAAAACCCTACCCGGCGTATTTGAGCAACAGCTGTTTTCTTTGAAAATTTTCGAAAGTGAGCCTAATATGTAAGATATGATTAATAATGGAACCTACATGTACATAAATATATCTAAAGAACTTATTTGAGTTCAGTTTTATTTTTAAGACGCCTGTGCTTAAGTAATTTTTTGGAAGAATACCCAATATGGGAACCATGTTTAAAAATGAACCCATTATCACAAAAATATATGACATCATTTGTGCTTGTATAAAACTTATCAATATATGGGAGCGATGACTAATAATAAAACGTTTGTCATTAAATTACATGGCATGACTTTAGCTTATACAGGGTGGGCCAACTTGGACTGACTGATTTGAAATAATTTTGAAATTTTGATAAAGTTATTGGTCCATATTTCTTCGAAAATGAGCTTAATGAACCACCGGACCATGTTGGAAAATTTTTTACGTCCGATAGTTCTCAATAATCGTAACATATGGTTCCAGCAAGATGGAGCTACAGCTCATACCGCAAGAGCCACATTGGCACTTCAGTCAGTCAAACTTGGCCCACCCTGTAGAACCAGAATGTATATACAATAGCGTGGCCCGACTAATATAAACATTTGATTCATTTTAAGACTAAGTTTTTCAATTTTTTTTTTATCATGGGGTCAATATTTGGAATTCTATGAAAAAAATAAAAAAAAACTAAAACTTTGTCTGACATTTTGAAAATTTTTGAATTAAAATTTTTTTTTTTTAATTTTTGATAACCCATCGAATGTGCCTCTCAAATACCTTTCATATGTTACCAAATTTACATATAGTTCCTTTGGAAGAAATGTGAAAAAAATAAAAAAAACCTCTAAAAAGGACCTGTATATCCTTTGATCCAGCTCACTAAATATTGACCCCAGGACAAAAAGAATTGAGAAACGTAGTCTTAAAATGAATCAAATTTTCATATTAGTCGGGAACATTCGCAACTTATTTTGGGGCCACCCTAATATACATATATTCAAACACTATCTAGCCATGTCCGTCCGCTTATGTCCTTAAAATATTAATAAATTTGTTACATAATAACTAGATTTATATCTGACCGGATTTTATGTGCACAATCCTTTAATTTAGACAGGAAGAATTATATATTAGTTAATCCTTTAGTAAAAAATCCAGAAGGAATGATTTTCATATATCGAATTCACACTTGGGTGCATGTTTTTTCAATACAAACTGCTTCCTCATAGGGGATTGGAAAACCTGCTTCCTTGTAAGCGATAGCAGTAAGTTTTTCATTTATATTTATTTACATTAAAACATAAATCATTTCAATGGTCTTCGCTAATTTAATGATTCAAAGTAAGGCTCAACAGTGAGCGAATACAAGAGCAGTTAAATGGGTTCTGGCTTTATAAAATCTTAAAATTGATTTACTAAATATAAACTGTCAGCTCTCAAACTGCTTTTTGTTTTGGGAATATCGACATCATTTATTCGCGCCTGCCTGATGTACATATATAGCTTTGTATAGAGGATTGTCAGATCATACAACGTTGTCCGAAAAATGTTCAGAAAATGTCTAACAACCGTGTGAACTTAAACTTTTTGTTATCCAACGTTGTAAGAAAAAGCATTGATAATTTACCTTTTGCTAACAATTTTTCAATGTCAGTACATTGCTAGATCTGACAACATGGTATGATCTGACAACCGTCTATACATAGCTTATGAGTTAAAATGTATGCAATTGGGTACCCATCAGCGTTGTCAACTTTGAAATTTCAAGACGCACCAAAATGGCCATTTAGAAAAACGCACCAAGTTTAGAATTTCTTTTATTCTAAAATGTTTATTGAATTTTTTTAATTTCTATATAAAACTTTTTAAAAAGATCAACGATTAATAGTAAAATAGTATAAAGCCTGTTTTAAATAAACGAACTAATAATAATAGCATAAGCAGTTAACCACTCAAAATTTAACTCACACCTCACAACTAAAGTACTAATTAGTAAAGAAGGGCTAATTTCAGTACATATTTGGTACTATTTAATTCATTTTTGTTTTCTATTTTAAGTACTACTAATTGAATTTATTCAATAAAATTTGTTAGGGCTCCACTGGGACTCTAGCCCTGGCTGTTCCTCTACAGTTCAGTAGACCAAACCATCAGACTAAACAAGAATTTTTATTTCCATGTTTAAATAAAACAAAGATTTGCACCCTATGACAAATTTGATAGTTATTTTTATTTATCATACATTCGTATTTAATATACATTTAATGGGGTCCTTTTTCATCGTATAGATTTAATGATAATAAATTAGTAAAAAGAAAGATTTCATCACATTTTCGGAAAAATTAAAAAATTTTTTCGAAAAAAAAAAAAATTAAAAAAGCACAAAAAAACTTGACAACGCTGATACCCATCTTGACTCACTCTCTTTTTTACACACACACACGCCAACAATTATTTATTACCAGATTTTATTACGTTGAGGTTTTTTTCGGTAAAATTTATGTAGGTTTTTTTACGAGTATATGTGTGACTACGTACAAATATGTATTACATGCAGATATATAAATATATACATACTCGTACATACATTAATGCGTGTTTCAGTGTGGGTGTTCTCCAACTGTTATTTAATAAAGTCGGCAATGAGATGATGTTTCAATATAAACAACTGCCAGAGACAGAGAAGGCATTTTAGTATATAAACCATTACAACTTCGTAAACAAAAGTGAAACTTACATACATATAAAAGCCTACAAACAAATAAAGGAGGGTTGTGTGGGAATTAAAGGAAACAAATTTAAAGTTTTTAGAAACTGGCACTAGCTATGTATATATATGTTTATCAAACAGATGACTCTCGTGTGTAATTTTAAAAATAAACATACAAATTTTTACACATTTCCGAAACCTATATGTTCACACATACATACACACAAACAATGAATTGTTCTAAGCGGGAAAAATTGCTAGGGCTTCACTATGTAGGCCTTCTTAACGACATGTTTACACATTCTAAAATATTCCATACTCATTCCGCGCCGCCTTCTCTCTGAAGATTTTATAGAAAAACTTGAATTATTTAAAAATCAAACATGAATGATTTTGCAATTTTTGCAATATGTGTAAATAAAAATGAAAACATAAACCGTTGCATGAAACTAGAAGAATCTTAGAATTTTTTATAAATCAAGAATGTATTTCATAAAATTTTGTGTCTGTATAATAAGGCCTTTTGGAAGGCCTCTTTACTGCATTTTTTACCCGCTGGATTGTATATATGTAAGTGTGTATTTGTGTGATACATTGGAGTTATTTATATTGTTAAAACGCATTTGGGGCGTAATGCGTTCGTTGTCATTTACTTGTGATACTTGCTATAAGCAACTGGTAATAAACATTTACGTACATACATACATACTTATTAACACATACGAAATACCTAAACATAGATACTATTTATTTATATGTATACTTATAAGTTTATAAATTAAAAAGTTGGTTGGTTGATTTTTTGTTCGCTAAGTGTGGTTGCATTAAGGACAGGCACATCGAGTGAAAATTGGCTGTAATTCAGCTGAAACAATATCGTTGCAAAGTATTCAAACCTTACATATCTTTTGTAAACACCCTGTAATTACAATTATTTATAAATTGAGGTTGTGTGTTTGTCATTTCTAAATATATCCGTATTAGTTTCACATATTAATGTAGTATTTGGCAAGTTGTAAGCTTATTTACAACTTTCATAAAGATAGTTGACAACTTGCTAAAATAATTTAGAAGACTTTTCGAAATATTTTACTAAAAACATTTATGATATAGACATGGTTCTATGCAATCACAAATGTTTGCTTGTTTATATAATTTTAATTAGAAAATATTGTAAAATTAAAAAAAATATCAAAAACTAAATTGATAAAAACTTAAATAACTAATAAAAACTTATGATTATTTTACAAACAAAACCCTACTACATTTCCCTTTCAGTTGAAGCATTTAATTGAATGTATTTTTTTGTTTGTATAACAGTCTGATTAATATTTTTATTATTATGTCTTTCAATATCAACAAATACAGGCTTAAAATTATCGATTGATATATAGGTAGAAATAACGGTAATCCCCTTTTTGAATCTTAAAACATATTGTATAAAAATTTATGAAATTAGAAGGACTATAACTTCTATTGCTATCATGATATCAAATATAATTAGGAGTTTGAGAAAATGTTCTTTAAGTTTTTAAAGAAAGAAATTAGAACTATTGTTTTTTACGTTTGTAGAGAAATTCTAAGGGTTTGTCCATAAACCACCTCTCATGTTTAACAGTTCAGCTTTGCTTTAAAAAAGGTAAAAAATCATTTAATGCCGTTTTAACAGTTTTAAATATCTTTAAAATTGCGTACTTTGCGCATAAGATTTACATCGACAGCCAGCCAAAAAAACGAACATCGTTAAATCAACTTAGAAAGTGATTATTATTTAATCTTTACTAGTTGAAAATGTTAGACTAATATTTATTTGGGTACGAATAGACTTTTGGGTGGAAAGCCAGACTTCTAAAGAAATGTTTTATAAGTTTAAAATTTAATTCTTTTTTTATGTTTTTTAAGCTTTTATTTATAGTTTCATTAGCAATAACATCGATTTGCCAAAGGCTATACTTTTGGTTTTTTTCTCTTTAAAAAGATAGTATGAAATAACTCTTTAAATGTCTGCATGTTAAACACAAGTATTATTGTCCTGTACATAGAGTAGTTAAAAGAAAAGTTTTTATTCTGTTCCTCGTTTTTATTTAATAGTTTTAGTTTTCTAAAAAGGTTTTCTCATTTGATTGCACTTGTTGTCCCTTGTTCATTTGGATTATCACCTCTTAAAACTAACAACATAAAACTGAAAAATTAAAAGCAGCACTTTATCTTTTTATTACAAATGAAAAGGGGAATTAAATGAATCTGACTTTAGTTAAGATACTTTACTACTTGAAAAAACTATAATTTGAAGTTATTTCATTACTAGTATGCTTTGTTTAAATTTATGTCACTTTAAAGGTTAAAACTAATTCACGGAATCAACTTAAATGTTATTAAGATGTATAAAACTTTCAGTTGGTAACACTTTTTAAACTGTCGGCCATTTTAGTTTGGTTTGACATTTCAAAATGGTTTCCTCCACCACCATAAGTAGTGAATGATGGTATATATAATGGCCAGTTTTTAACTTAAAAATTAAAGTGTGTTTAAACTTAAGTTTTGTTTAAATACCTAATTCATTTTTATAGATTATATTTAATATAACTTAAATCACTGACAACGTCCATTTAAATACAAGTTAAGTTTTTTCATACTACCATATGATTTTGACAGTTCTGCAAATTATGAAAATTGCGTATGAAGTTTTTTTATTATTTGATAAAAATAATCAATAAATAAACTCGCCGCGAATAAAAACATTGTGCTATTAATATCAACTATTGTGTTATTAACATCAACTATTACAATGAAATTAGATGAAGAGGATATGAATGATGCAGCTTTTGTCCATTTAGTTTACAACAATTTGTAAACTAAATAGTAAATCAGCTGTTAAATGAAGAAGTTGGATATATTTTTTTGACATTTAATAGTGCTACCATACTTTTATCATAATTTATCATACCAAACTTAATTTGAGACTGAAAAAATGAAACCGTATTTAAATACAACTTAAGTTTAAGGAAAAATTAACCAATTTCGTATTTCAAGTTATATCAAGTTAAAAACTGGCCATAAGTTTGCCATTCCGTATGTAACACTGAGAAATACTCATCTGATACCCAACAAAGTATATATATTCTTGGTCCTTGTGGAATTCTAAGTCGATTGAGCTAAGTCTGTCTGTCTATCTGTCTGTCTGTGTAAAACACTCTCACGTCCAAAAGGCATAACCAAAATCAACAGAGTTTACAAAAACCCGTTTATAATTCTCCTAAGCAGTTTGGTATTGAAAATCAGCAAAATCGGTATAGTAGAACCAGAATAAAATTTTGATTATTGATTTGTTTAGAAAATTCTTAATCGGGCTTATTAAGGTCATGTATTCTATGCAAATAAAAGATTATTTCATAATTTATTTTTCCGACGTTTCGTTGAAGATTCCCAACATCATTAGGGATATTTTATTAGATCTGGTAGCATCAAAATAAATACACAATTGAAAAATAATAATTTAATAACAACAACGATAACTTAGTTCTACAGGAATAATATTACTCACATATAATCTTTCGTCAATAGTTCTGCATTTAGAATATTTTATATAAATTCTGTTTTACATAAACACAACATAAAACATAAATTTAATTAAACAAATTAAATTAAACAAATGCAAAAATATAAATAAAAATAATATCACAGTATAATTAAATTGTATTAAACTAAGTATCACAGCAGTAAAATCAAACCAAAATATTGCGATTGTATAAATTGCATTCGTGTTGTTTTTGTCGTCTTTTGTATTTAAGGCATTCGTAGCTTTTTCCTGAATCCTCAAACTTTCCAGTATAAATCGTTTATTTGTTCTATTTTCCTTGTCCAATATTTTAACGTTTGTGAGATCGGGTAGATGTTTTTCTTCAACACAGTGTGTAGCCAGAGCTGTAGTCATTTCATTTGATATTTTTGAATATCTTTCTTCCAATTTTTTGAAATATATTGCAGATATTGCCATGAAATTATTTTTATGATAAAAGAAGAAAGTGCGAGGAAAATAGTAAAAATCGGTCCATGATTTCTCATAACCCCCATGCAAATATCTTCCCGACTTAATGATAAAAAAAAATGTCATAAAAAATTTATGACAATAAGCCCATAACCCCCTGTGCATTAATGTAGGAAATTCAACGCTTAATCATCTAAAATCAACCAAAGTAACATTAATGCAAAACGGTCAAGAATAATTTTTAAGTGCCAGCAAATACCATTTTCCTAATGTGCTATTCCAAGCATAATTGATGGCAGATTTTCTTGTCACGTGTCAACATTCACTCATCCTCGCTGCTTTGATATGTCACCTTCAAGTATGAGCTGGACATACTCTTTTACGACTGCCTTAGGAAATTATTTTCTATGACACGCTCCACCATTTATATACGTATTATTATTTCTAAAGCTATATTTTGCTTTTGATATTTTTATCAAAGCCTAATTTTGGCAGTAGCTCGAAAATAAACAAATAGATAAAAGATTCTTGCATTTTATTTGAAGAAAATAGCAAAAACTATCGCAAAAATATTCAGGTTGCCTGAAACTTTATTCTATAACTTGGATCCTATCAATACCTAGCATGTCGGCGAAACAAAGAATGTTTGGGAGAAATTTCATTGTTCTAATACTATTTTGTAAATAATGTTTTTGAGATCAAATTCAGCCAAAAGAAGCCTCACCCCTCACCTTATAATCTAAACTTTTTGTTATACTCTGTGCTGAATATGGAAAAATGTTTTTTTTTTAATTGTTAGATTGTTATGAAAATAAGACAAACTCTGTAGTAAAGTTGTCTTTCAAACAATATAGTTGTGGTAAACATTTTTTAAAAATAATTATGTTTCAGTGAACCATATTCAATTTTATAATTGCGATAAACATAAAAATGTTTATAATAACTAAATTATTTTTAAAATCAAATTAAAATAAAAATTATTTGTGTAGAACAACAATATATTCTTAACAAAAACACAGTGTAGTTGTCGTAACCATGTCCAACCATGTTTTTTCTCTGCGTGTATAGATTATTTTCTCCTCAATATTTAATTTCAAGAATTGTTTTCATATTTTAAATTACAAGTTTAATCGTTTACTGCATTTAATTATTATCCTTGCTGTGTATCCTAGAAACATTGAAATAAATGTGTCTAGACACAAAAGTGTCTGTTTTTGTCATAGTGTGAGACATGCTTGTAATTTTATTAAGGTCAATAATCAAATTCATTTCGTGGGATATTATATGGAGAAAATAAAAAAAATTGTTATAGGAACTACAAAGCGTTTAGAGTGTTTAATTCAGTATTTAGCTAGCAATGCTAAAAACAAAATATATGCTTTCTAATAAAAATTATATCCATCAAAAACTTCACTTTCAATTATAAAAGCATTATTTTTTAGCTAAATAGACGATTCCCAACCATATGATACACCCACTAAAATGATAAAATATTAATTTGGAAACATAGTGCATTGCAAACACAATTTTTAAAGTATATCCAATATTTTGTTATTAATTCCTTCAAAATGTACTGCAGCAAATTCTAACATTTAAAATTTTCTCTTCATTCATTTATTCATTCTTTAGGCATATAAAATATATACAACTAAGACACAATTTAAAGACATTGCCATAAATTTACCAAAAGTATAAAAACCTTTTAAACGTTTAACATAATTTGGGTTATAATATTATTGTTCTACAAATTTGCATACTTTCTTTTAAGAGTGTTAGCACAACTAGTAAAATGGAAAAAATAAAAATGGAATTACAAGTCTTTAAGATTTCCGTTAGAAGCATATTTTCACAATGTATTACATATTTTTTAAGGGAATTTTAAAGAGCTAAAGCATAGCACACTCCAAGGAGCACACCATAAAGATGAAACTAATTTAAGCTTGAAATAAAAAAAATTGTGCTCATAGATGTAAATGTTTACCAAAATTATTATAAAATTTAAATTTATGTTTATATATGTAAATCCATCCTTAAAATATACAAAAAATATTCGACATAAGAGAGAAATGCACACGCTATGACAAATTGAGACAATTATCTAGTTTTTTATTTAAAAAATTTGCTACTGTTATTTTGCTGAAACAACAGCTGAAAGCTGTAAACTGAAAATTGCAAAATTCCATTGTAAAAGAAATAATAAGACATAAAAATGCCACCCATATAAGTATGCTACAAAATAATAACTTAAACAAAGGCCACTAAAACTTAAACAAAGGCCACTAAAACACAGTGGAGTGGCGAATTATTTTCTTTTATTTTTGTGTTGTTTTTATTTACATATATTTTGTTATAAATCTCTTGATTTTAAAAGAAGTTTTTATTTTACTTTGTTTGTATTTCTGCTCTTTTGGCTACAACTTGTAAAACTGATTATAACCCTTGAAAATATGCTGTAAAAACATACTAAAGTAAAGACCTAGTAGGATTTGATAAGGAAGGACTAGTGGGATTAGACAAAGTTGAATACAGAATACAGACGCTCCGACAAAAAGACAGACTGACAAACAGTCAACTGGACGTATAAAAAGATAGACAAAATGAACAGTTGACACAACAATAGCATAGGCTGAATGTATTATTAAACTAAAAGAAAGAAATTTAAAACAAAAAACAAACAAAAGGACTATAAGGACTACAACAAAAAGACATTAGACAAACAATATCATGTTAATGTCTTTTATACATTCATTCTTTCTAAATTAAGATCCAAATGAAAATAAAAATAATATGTAATGAAGACGATATTAAAAAAATAAAATGTTAATAGAAATAAACATCTAATCATTTCTAAGTAAATATTAGGAGTATTCTCCAAACAAGGGCACTGTATCCTCACAGAAATAAATAAATTTTTTCTAAGAAAAATTATATTTTTAATATACAATATGTATGTTACGCTTTAAGTGGAAAAACTTTTCTTTAGTAATTTGGAAAAATATATTTCCTACTCAAGGGCAGAAAATTATTGATTTTATGTGAATTTAAGTTTGAAAATGTTTATTCGAAAGTTTATTGTTACTAAAAATATCAAAACGACTACAGTAAAACACCAGTTACTGATACACAACTAGTTACATAACATATCCCTTGAGAATGAAAACCGGTTCTAGTTCTAATGAAACGATATCTTATTATTGTCGGTGATAACCGAACCTGTTCCGTTTCGGGTATTAACTACAATACTGGTTACAAAATTAGATTAAAATTCATTGGTAATCTATCTATTTTGTTCTAGTGCTGTAACCACTTAAAGACTATTAAAAAGGCGGCACTTTATCATGATAGAGTAACTCATATCCCATGATAATGGAATAAAATTCTTATATTTCATATAAATATTATCTAGTACAACATTATTTCTATATGTTTGAAACAAAAAACAAATAATATCCCAGTCATTTTCAAACGCACACGTTCTCCTTTAATCACTGTCCTTATCTTTGTGCTACCATGTATTAAAGTTGAACAACAAAAGTATTGTTATTCAACTTAAAGGACAACGCCTGGATAAGCTCATGCTATTTGTGAGTTAGCCTAAACAATATAAAAAGCAGTCGTCGCCGTCGTCTATAAATAAAATCAACCATTTTAAAAGCAGATAGAAAATAGTACAGCAGCAAAAATAACAACATAAAAAACCATTGACAACAATAATAAAAATTATCACAAAATGTACAAAAAATCATGACAAAGATGTGAATAGATGAGCAGCGAATAGAACTGAATGGTTAAAGTACCACAATATCTAAAATGCTTGATGGCTAAGAATGTATCACCCTATCGAAAGACGACAGTTTCAGCTTTGTTATTTGTGACATTAATGGCGTTTTCTTTACTGGCAAAAATGTTACATATATGTTACACTTTTTACCCATTTCCCATATAAAAAAGGAAAAAAATGTAACATTTTTGCCAGAAAAGAAAACGCCATAACATATACAGAATATTCCTGAACGGTGTAATTTCGGTTGAAATTTATCATGAGCGATCCATTTTCAGCTGAACGGATGTGCAAACAAACTAAATTTTCACTACTGAACCACTGAAAATCCTTATATATTTCACAAAGAGCCAAGCTTAAATTCACTGCATTTTTTTTTTTTTTGCACATGGTTACAGAAACTGTTGATAGTGCCACTTCCTACCACAATAGACATTTTGATGGTTGCATTTCTAGGTAGTCTAATGATAAGATGTTGGTTCTTTAAGTAAAGGATTTTAGTAAACAAGGCTCAGTTTCTAGAAACTATCATAGAGTATATCCAAGAATTTATTGATCAGTGCCTGAATTACTCGCCAGAACGACAAACTATGCAGTAAACAAAATCCAAATGATAATCAACATTGGCAGCTCCGATTTTAACTCTGTCATCAACAAAAAGAAACGAAAAAAGATACAAATGAATATGTATTTAATAAATTATTACGAAAGTATATCCACAACTCTACCCTGGCTTATGGCAATCGCAGTAATCTCACGTCTTTGGCAGTAAGGGTCGTCATTGCTATGTTGCGATTGCTGTTCTTCTAGTAATACTCTTGGGTCATGTTAATTGACTAAGCTATGTGTGGCAGAGATTAAATAGCTCAAGCTCTTAAACAAAGTGCTCGTTACATTGATCGTTGCAGTCATGTTTCAGAAATTGCAAATTATATGTTCCCGGCAAGTTCATACAAGTAAGCTCCTTGGAAGACATATGTATGTACTTCAGTATGTTCTTAAAGGGCATACAATGTGGTGGTGAGGTGAGTTCACCCGTGTTGGAGTGCACCGTAACGTTAGGTCGTTTTTTTTTAGAGTGGTCGGCACTGATAGCTACTAGGGGCGAACATAATGGTTTATTTATGTGCAATGAACGCGAATATCAATGAAGATCACAAGCATTACGAAGAATTAAAGTTGCAATCAATAGTTGGTCGGAAAGTGAATATCATGTAAATCTCAAGCATAATATTTACATGTATATGCTTGAGTATTTCATATTAGTCGAGAATGATATTTACGATTTCTTTTTCTCTTTAACCTCTATAATTATCTGAAGGGTAGCAGTCAAAATCATCGGATTTAGACATATGCTAAAATCGGCATTGGGAAGGACTCCACTATCAAAAGTGAATATATATTAGTCTGTCTGTGTAAAACACTGTTACATCCAAAACACACAACCATAATCCAAAATGTTAATAAAAATCATTTACAATTTGTTTTTGGTTTGGTTTTAAAATTTAGTAAAATACATTCAGCAGAACCTAATTTTTGAAGCTACATGTGTTGAAGATATTCAGCTATAGCTGAATACAACATACTAAAAAGGCAGCTTTCATTATGATTTAAATATTTAATTGCACGGGATTAAGGCTCTTGCACTGTAGAGACCTGGATTTTGATTTGTTCTTTGTAAGTTCCTGGTTTCATTAAATAACATTTTTGGTTTCTTTTTAATTACGATCTGTGCCTAAAGTTTACTTTTACCATTTTATAACGTAATTTACAGATTTTTTTTGAATTTTAGCTATTTTATCATCCTGACAATATCGAATTCTCATGGCGATTGTTTTTTTATTTTGATTTTCCATGTCTTAAGTTACGGTCACACTTGGCATATATTTTCCGAAAAAGATGCCACCACTAAATAACGTTTATTTATTAAAAAAAAAACTTTTCTTATTTAGGTCAATGCACAACAAATGTCTTTGATGCTGTGTGATCTTGCAAAACTCTTGTAACAATAAACGAGTTTAAACAAATTTGTGCTAAAACAAGTGGTTACGCTTTTTTGAGTAAATATTTGCCAAATGTGACCGTACCTTTAGCACTCGTACGAATATATTTCGACCGATTACATTTTCTGTGTTTCAAATACAAGCACTGAAATGAGAGCAAAAGCTTGGCCAAGTTTTTAAAAAAAGCTTCTGTAGTGTGGCCGGATTGTATGTAAACAACTTAAGAGACATAACAATTTATTAAATTACTTATATTTTATATTGTTTGAACGCGGACTTAGCAATCCCTGTGATACAGATTAAATATTTTGTGGCTGATACTATTTGTGAAGTATTTTTTGCAACATCTTTTGAGCCTTATTATGATTTTTGTTAAGCTAAAGTGGTAACATATGATTATTTGTGTTTGTTTTTATTTGAGTATCTGTGTACCGGCTTACATAGAAATACACTATTATTGTTATACGTCTGTTAGAATGTAAGAATGCTGGGACAATTTATATATATATATACATTAGGGTGGCCCCGTTTGCATGGAGAAAAAATAAGATATCGATGTTCCCGACTAATATGAAAATTTGATTCATTTTAAGACTACGTTTCTCAATTTTTTTGTCCTGGGGTTAATATTTGGTGCGCTGGATCAAAGGATAAAAAGGTCCTTTTTAAAGGTTTTTTTGATTTTTTTACATTTCTTCCCAAGGAACTATAAGTAAATTTAGTATCATATGAAAGGTCTTTGAGAGGCGCATTCAATGGGTTCTCAAAAATTAAAACATTTTTTTTTTAAATTCAAAAATTTTCAAAATTTTGGACAAAATTTTAGTTTATTTTTTATTTTTTCATAGAATTTACTTAAATACATAGTTGAAATTTGTTGATTATAAAGATTATGCAATTTAACCCAAATGGTTTTTCTCGTTTTTTAAAATTCTATCTATTTAAATTTTTATTAATTTTTTTTTTAACCTAAATTCTTCCCTATCTGACAATATCTGTTAACTCAATTCGTTAATGTAAATTTTATAAGCTAAAAAACGGGAAAAACTATTTGGGTTAAATTCCATTTTCATAATCATAATCAAGAAATTGAACTACATATTTATTTAAGTAAATTCTATGAAAAAAAATAAAATTGTGTAAATTTTTTTTTTTAATTTTGAAAATTTTTGAATTTAAAATTTTTTTTTAATTTTTGATAACCCATTGAATGCGCCTCTCAAAGACTAAATTTACATATAGTTCTTTTGAAAGAAATGTGAAAAAAAATCAAAAAACCTCTAAAAAGGACCTTTTTATCCTTTGATCCAGCTCACCAAATATTGACCCCAGGATAAAAAAATTGAGAAACGTAGTCTTAAAATGAATCAAATTTTCATATTAGTCGGGAACATCCGCAACTTTATTTTGGAGCCACCCTAATATGTATAAATATAAAAATAAAAGTGCTTAAATGTGGGTTAGTAAGTAAGTCTATGTGTATTAGACCTGACCTTAAAAAAATTGATTTGCTTTGGATGACTTTTATTTTGTTCTTTAATAACAAAAACCTAAAATTTTATTAAAATGGTAAATTTTTGAACACTTAAAAATTTAACATTTTAAACTATTTGTTTATACATTTGAAATAAATCTCATCTTTTAGAGAAAATTATCATTCCAGCAAGGAATAAAACAACTAAACGACATTTTTGCATTGTTTTACATGTAAACAAAATTAGTGTAAACAATTATTTTCTACACAGGGGAAATGCGTATAACTTTGTTTTATTCCTTTGAAAATTGATGTTGTATAACTTGATCGAAAGATCAAGATTTTTAAATATCCAATCGATTTCCTGCTCAGGTTTTTGTTATCCCATTGACCTTAAATTTACCAGCAAATCTCTCATTTTAGGAGCTTCTCTAATATACAGTGTGTCGCAGAAGTATATTGCCAACTTATTTTCAAGAGAAATTTGTTTTTTATTCTGCATAAAAATTGTTCAAACACGTTAGAGTGCTATATTCGGATGTGCCGAATCTTTAATACCCTCCACCTAACTGTAATAACAAATATACAAACTACACTGTTTATAGGACTAGTATGTCCTAATTCTGTGTTTTCTATTAAGTCTTAGTGCAAATTTTATTAGTATTTTATAGATTGTTTGAAAGACAATTTTACGACCAACATAATTTATGTTAAATGTTTCGAAATTTTATCTAATTTTGACCATTTAAAATTGATGTAATTACCGATTCTTACCGTAATTTACAGAGTTTTTTTGATTTTCTTAATAATCTTGATTTTAATTTAACAATTTATAAAATTGAAAGAACATATTTCCACATTCACAACAAGTTAAGAAACAGAGTGTAAAAAAAGATAAGATATAAGGTGAGAATTTTCTGTTTGAATTTGATCTCCATAATAGTATTTACAAAAGATTTATGGGTTGCATAGTAGAAGTGGACCAGTTATGGACTGATAGCTTCTAAATCCAGTATCCACTAATGTGATTTCTACTTATTTGAGGCTTATTTTAGTTGAATTTCATCTCAATAACGTTATTTACAAGAGTTGTATGATTGTTTAATATGCTCGGAAGTGGACTTAATTCGGGAGCTATTGCCAATTATTGACTGACATCTACAAAATCCAGCAGCATAATTGCTGTATAACCGATATTAGTATGACTTCTGGGTTAAAATTACTGAGCTGTATAAAAGTTGGTTCGATATCGATATTTATAAGACATTTTTGTGGGTTAAATTGCTTTTTGGAAATGGTTCTTATATGGCAGCTATGACAAATTATGAGCCGATGTTCTCAAATTTTGGAACAGTGGTTTTTATGCGTGTGAGGATATTTTATGTCAAATTTCAACATAATAACGGTATAGTTAAGGTGTATATATTAGTATTAATGTGGATTTCGGAAGTGAACATTATATGGGGGACATAGTCAAATATGGACCGATATTCTCAAAATCTAGCAGTTTGATTTTGGCATGTACATAACTAAATGATCCGTGTAAAATTTTGGATTTGTATCCTTATTTGTAAGAGTTTTATGAGTATTAAAGTGATTTTCGAAAGAGGGCTTTATTTGGGGAATACGGTTCAAAATGCACCGAAATTCAGAACATTTTGTGGGATGATTTTTGTTAATACGTAAATGATCTGTGTAAAGTTTTCAGTTTGTTTTTTTCGGATGCGGTCCTTATATGACCAAGTATGGGCCGACCACCATAAATTAGTACAACAATTTATTTACCTATAAGGATTATTTATGTCAAATTTTAGCCGTTTAACATTATTTATATATATCAGTTTTATACGTATTTAAGCGAATTTTGATAGTAGACTTTATATGGGGTCTATGGTCAATCATGGACCGAACTAAAAAAAAATCATTTTACGATTTTCTTTGGCATGAAACTAATTCCTGCTGAATTTTGTATTGATATTCCAATTTTATAGGAATTTATGTATAATTGAGCTATATTTCGGCCAGATTTTTGTATGGAAATTATGGACCTATTCTTACTATTTTCCTCACAAAAACAACGTATACAAAATTTCATGGGAATATCTACAATATATTAAAAAAAAAAATTGGAAGAAAAATGTTTAAAAATATCAATTTTTTATGGAGGTTGTCTTACATTTTGATCCATAACTCTTGTTCTACTATACTGATTTTGCTAATTTTCAGTATAAACCGTATGTAAAACTCAAATTTTGTCATACACATGAAATCACATAAGGGTAGAAAAGTGACAGTTCACATGACAAATACACATAATGTGAACACAGCTTAAGAATGTAAACAACAACAAAAATATACAGGGTGTTGAGAGCTATAAATATATACGGTCGTCTGGCAAGGTAAAAACCATTTGTTTTAGAAATTAACAGAAGTTATGAGGTTATCATTTGCTGATATCTATAAAAATAAAAATTTTGAGTGTCCGTAATATTCTTAATATTCAATGACGAAAGCAAATGCAACAATTTTGGTTTAGATTGTCGACGTAGGCTTTAGTGGAAGCCAATAAATCCAAAAATCACGGTTAATTATGATGGCGGGAAGTATATACAAGACATACTGATTATTATATACTCTAATGGCTTTATTAAGTTTTATTTAGCTCTTTTTCTTTAAAATTACAAAGGTATTAATTACTAAGCTTCACTTAGTTTGGTGGTGCCAGATTACAGATCATTACAATACTGAATATTAAAGAGCACCATGGCTCATTCCGAGAGCCAATCATAATTCCAGAGCCGAAAAATGGATCTACAAAGAAATATTGTTATTTTTAACATTATACTCGTAATGACTCGAAATACACAGTTTTAGATGTTTGTACAGTACCAAAAACTTGCCTCCTCAATGCTCGGACCGGAGCCCCATAGAAATCGTATTTTTTTCTGGGAAATACTTAATTCATTTATTTATGAACACAAAGATCTTCACAACCGAGGGCAATAAGTATAAAATTATTACTAATAACAATTGGAATCTAACACGTATTTGTTAACAAAATAAATAAAAAATTTCTTAAAAAAATAAAATAATACTAAGGAGGCTAACCCCCTTATTCAAAAACGATTATTAAATTTAACAAACGTTTATTAAGACAGATATGCATATAAAAATTTGCTTAATAAACGTTTGTTAAATTAAATATTCGTTTTTGAAAATTAAAAGGAATTAAAAAAGAACAAAATACTTTTGTGGCCTTCAAATTGTGATGCAAATTAATAAAATGCAACAATAACTAAATAAAAATTAATATTTTTTTAAAGTTTGTTTGCGGGTTGTCTATTCTGCATAATATCTATCATAAATTACAAAAAAAAAAATATATTATTTTACATCTATTGTACAATTCTATGTATGAATGAAAAATAAATTTCTTCTGAAACTAAAAAAAAATATAGTTTTGTGATGCACTGTACATAGATTTTTCTATTTATGTGTATGTGCCATTTAACACACATATACATACATACACACATACATACTTCAAAAGCATAACCAACCACGCAAAAAAACAAACAAAAAAATAACAGAAAATGTCAATGATTACATTTTTATTGCCTAAGGCCTAAATTAAATGTCATAATGTTGTTGTCGTGTTTTAGACAAATTTAAGCAGCTTAATCGTTTGTACTCAGTCTTTATAGGCGGCAGTCTTCTACCATTCCTCCCGTTTTTATTTGGGTTCTGTTGGCTGATTAGTCTTTATTGGGTGTTTGTTGAAGTAGAATTTAAATACATTTAATGTTCGAAAGGATTTCGAAAAATGACACACAGATAAAAATAACAACATTACAGTTAATTTACTTAGTTTTTGACTTTTATGTTGGCTGATTAACCTCTCATGGGAAGTGGGAAGTGGAATTTCGTGTTAATCTGCTTGAAATATTTATCTTGTATAGATATTATAGAAACAAATATAATTAATATATTTAAACAAAGAAGCTTAATTCTTTTCAACATTTGACGTCTTGGAACTTTCCAATGAAACTGTCAACTGAAATTATTTTTAAATACAGCTTCCTCTTAAGGAAATTACTTTGTGTAATAATTATATTTAGTTCTTATCTATTAAAAAAAAAACACATAAACATTATTGTATAACAAAAAAAATGCAAATGCGATAATGCAA
The DNA here is from genome assembly GCA_950370525.1 of Bellardia bayeri. NCBI lineage: Eukaryota > Metazoa > Arthropoda > Insecta > Diptera > Calliphoridae > Bellardia > Bellardia bayeri. The sequence continues at coordinate 60,654,074 of OX493265.1, forward strand.
ATACATATTATACAACCAATATAAAGTACGAAAAAACTGAAGAAAAAGGAGGCAACATGTAAATAAATAAAATTGAAAAATGATAATTACAGCAAATTTCGAACCACCGGTAACACTGATTAAAAGATTGATGTTTGTCTGTTGGCTAGCAGGCACCCGCAGTGGTGCAGAAGGTTAGAACGCAAAGAATTCTGATGAGAGAATGTGGTGATTCTCGAAACATGTAAATTCAACCCAGGTTCAAACCCCAGCTCAGCCAAGAAAAATTATCAATAAATTTTAATATAGATTTCATGTTGTAAAACAAATCTTTCAGTAAAAATAATTTATTAAAAATTAAATTTAATGAACTCGAGCCCGACTAAATAAATATCAATAACTAAAGCGTTGTTTACATAAAATTTGATCATATTACAGCAGCTGATTTTCAAAATCTGTTGTCAACAATTTTGAATTTTGTTTTTCAGTGATTTGTTTTTAAAGTTACTAGTGGGAATATGGAATATGGCAAATCAACATGGATACAATTTCAAGTGTTATTATTTGGCTGTGCGAAATACATACTTGTATACCTAATACCATTAGAATTACAGAAACTGTACTTGCATACAAACTTCAGGGGCCAAATTAAAATTTCTTGCTCAATATCCAATGCCATAATCTTAAATAAGAAAATTACGATCAATTTTACTTTAATTTGGCCCCTGATCTGTGTAAAATTTAGTTTCGATATTGAAACTAAATTTTAGATATTTATGTATTAATGAGTATCAATTTGGTATTTACAAGAATTTCACGCTGTCTATCTATAAATATTAATGTGATCAGGGCCGTATTAACAAATGTGAGCGCCCTGGGCTAAATAAAATTTGTGGCCCTTTTATACAAAGTTTTATTTTTATATTTTAATATTCGATAATTCCTTCGATAATCGTTATATACATATAAATATATGTATGTATATGTATCAAAGCAAAAAATGACTAGCATACTTTAGCATGTGTGCTCTGCTCTTGCCAAAATTATTAAACAAACAAAAACATTACAGGCAGTATTTGAAAAAAAAAAAAATCCTAAGCAACACGAACAACTATAATTCGCTTTTTATTGGTTTGCCCCAAGATGTATTAACCAGGTGGCAGCGTCCAAAAGTAAATATTATTTTTTGATATAAAAGATAAAAAGAGAAATCAAAATTGTATCGTCTTGGTTCTTTGGCGCCCTTGTGCTGCAGCCCAATTAGCCCTATGATTAATGGGGGCCTGAATGTGATCGAATTTAATGTGAACAATGCCTTCTTTAAAGGAGGCTGGTATTATTTACTTACCTTTCCACAAAAATTACTTTTTCAACAAATTCTAAAAATTATTACAAACCAGAATAGAACCTAATGGCGTTTTCTTTTCTGGCAAAAATGTTCCACTTTTTTCCTTTTTTATATGGGAAATGGGTAAAAAGTGTAACATATATGTAACATTTTTGCCAGAAAAGAAAACGCCATAAGACAAAGTAAATTACTTCAAGTAATTACAAATTTGATAAGTTCGAATAAATTTAAAATATGCACTAATTTTTGGACAATTACTGTCATGTCATCATCAAAATTCCAGATAGGTCACAAAGTCACGCCAAAGCCAAGACATTATGAATAAATTCCACAACATTGTAGTTATGAATTGAAACAAAATTAATATTAGGTTCCTTGTTAGGAGATCTTTTACCAGAGAAATTGTACGAGAATTTCTGTTTTTTTTTTCAGAACTGCCCATTGTTTATATCTTTGGCACACAATAAATTAGATACCAAAAATCCCTAGCAAACTAATTTTGGCTTTTTTAAACGTCAAAACTGTCTCCTGCAGTTGTTCTCGAGTGGTTGTCAATGGCCAAATATGGACAAATTTTTACAAAAGCCAATAGTATACGAGTAGTTTTTACATATTTATAACTGATCTGTGTCAAATATCGGTTCGATAAGGATATTTATGTAAGTTAATAAGTGTTTTTGAAGTACGAGTAGTCTTCATAAGAGAGCTGAGACGTATTATGAACCATTCAGCTTGTAATTATGAACGACGATTTATATTGATAATGATGTTTATAAGAGATTTATGCGCATTTAAGTTATTTATGGAAGTGGAGTTTATATGGGGGCTACGGTCATCATATGGGCCCATTATCATGAAATTAAGTATGACAATTTATATATATATACATATATGGATTATTTGTATTAAAATTCAACTTGATAGTGATTTCGGAAGTGGACTTTGTATGAGACCAAAATATCGTTTTGAGATTTCACTTTGCATGACACATATTTTTGCAGAATTTTCTTTGGATACGGCTTCTCTATAGACATTTATGTACCATAAAGCCATATTCCAGAAAGAAATTTTGTATGGGGGCTCGTGGACAGATTCTTACCATTTTCAATAGGACTTGTTGCTCTTTAATAAAAATAAAGTGTGCAGAATATCATGGTATGGAAAATAGCAAAAAATAGCTGCAAAGTATCGAGGTTGCCTGAAACTTTGGTCTATAACTGTAATCCTACAAAACCGATTTTGCCCATTTTCTATACCAAACCTTTTAGTAGATCAATGAATGTTTCGTAAGAATTTCATTGTTCTATGTCTTTTTTTTCAAGCTCTCTCGTGCTTTCAAAATGCAGACAGACGGACGGACATGGCTAGATCTTTTTAGAATTTCATAAAGACCCATTCACTTCATTTCCGTGTTACAAACGGAATGATAAACTCCATATAGCCCTATCTTTTTGCTGGTGGGTATAATTAATGCCATATACTCGTACATACATACATATTTAAAAAAAAAATTGTATAATTTTATTGATAAGAAATTAAAAAACAAGTTATTAATCAAAATTTAAGTGTCGACACAGTAATAAAACCGTAAAGTTGATATTTAACTTCAAATAAACTTAAATTTTAATTAATGAATTCATCTGAATTTTTATCATTTGCGTCTTCTAAATTTTGATCACCAATGATATGATTAGAAACTGTTGCGCGATAAGTTGTCTTAGCCGGAATTAAATTCATAATATTTTCGGGAAAGCCGTTTAAACGATTTGACGATTGAACATCTTCAACGTTACAGCAAAACATAATGCCCATTATTCCGTAACGAAAAGTAGAGCTAACTTTATTCAACCAAGGAACTTGCTGGCATTTGTCCGGGCAAAATATTATTTCCTCTTCTGAGTAAAACTGAAAGCAAAGTTGTGATAATCAAAAGCACTTAGAGTCCCATTCTGTGGAACAGATGCAAATTACTTACCTCATTAAATGGCGAATTGAAGCCAATAATGACAATCTCATTGGAGCTATTGTCTCTGGCCTGCAAATAATTCCAAACATACAACGGTATTCTCCGGCCCGTTTTATCAACAACTTCTTTCAAGGTATAATTCGTTTGACAGTTATCAATGATGGGTGCCTTTATGGCACCAGAGACACCCGCTAAAATGTCATATGCTTGATTGTCAGTCTCGACATGTTGCTCGAGAGCTGTTTCGTAATGTCTCCAATTGTAATGACGTAAATTTGGCCACCACACACACTCAATTATTGAAGAATACTGCGGATTAAATGATGAAGAGATTTTAGGATTCTGTATTATTGAACTAAATTCATAATTTGTATCATTTATCCAGGTTTTAAACTGTGTGTTATCGTAATCATTTTCTGTGATGCTAGAAAATAGTTGAAATAAAAGAATGATATTATATTTAACATATACAAGTATTTATAATTCGATTACCTATTCGCACCAAATGTTTCCTCTATGTACTTTATTTCCAAACTAGGTCTATAGAGATTCTCCAAAACAGATGGTTGCTGAAATTAACAAATCTTTCAAAATAATTTAATTATTAATTGTTTTTAAGATATTTACCATATATTCCAAATTTGTAGGTGCTAACGTGTAGTAAACTGAAGACAAGGATTGCTGATGAATGTCATAACAAATGCCAGCTAAGTAGTCATGACCTAAATTCATGTGTTTTTTTCTGGCTAAAATATATGAAGTCACATTGGTTGGACACCATGTGAATTTATTCACTGATTCATACATATTCCACATTTTTGATGAGCATTGTAGAGTAATTTCAGTAGAATGTGGTATTTCGGAAGTCAAATCATCCGATTTTATGTACGTATAATAATTACATCTGATATATAGTTTATTTGATGATTCGTATCTTTCTGGTCTATTAAAGAGAAAAATATGTTTTAATTGCTTTTTAAAAATATGATGTGCGGATGTTCAAAATTAATATGAAAGAAGTAAGAGTTTATATTCGGCTGTGCCGAATTTTATATACACACCACCTAATCACCTATTATGAGACGAACTTCAGGTCTGTCCGTCAGTTGAAAACACGATAAAACAAATAAGTTTTAACCGAACATTCTTCATTCTATCGAAATGTTTGGTATAGAAAATAGGCAAAATCTGTCCAGTAGGAGCCGAGTTATAGACCAAAGTTTCAGACATTTTTTTTTTGCAATTTTCTTTAAATATTTATAATGCAGATGATAGCTCCCAGTGACTTTTACCTGTTCCCAAATCTAAGAAAATTCCTAGCTGTCAAGCGTTTTACCTCATATGAAGATGCAATTACAGTTGTAAACCACTATTTTGAAGGCCTTGAGAAAAAGTATTTTAATCAAGGGATAGAATTGCTAAATAAGCGTTGTACTAAGTGTATTGAAGTTTCAGGAGATTATGTTGAAAAATAAATATGTTTTTGAAAAACTAACTATTATCTTTCTGTGCTAGGCTGAGAAGTTTCCGAACCGCTCTCGTAGCATATATAGTCCACTTCCGAAAATCATTTAAAAGCGCCTTAACATTTTTTGGTTTGTTTCAAATTGAAATTCGACAAAAATAATCCACATATATACATATATATATAAATCGTCATACCGAATTTCATTGTGAAATTTCGTTATGTTGTGTGTAATAGCTCCCGAGATACCGAATCATTTCCATAATAAAAAATAAACCACTGTGCCATTCCTTGAAAATATCGAAAAATAAAATTAAGATTAGATAGAAGTGTATGTACTTACAGTGCGAAATTTGTGACACACTGTGCCTCAATTTCCTGATCGTCATATAATTCTACAAACGGGAATGAATTATGATTTATTTTTATTTTATGTGAACCGACATTTTTATAAATTGTTGGTCTTAGCGAATTGCTATTCGGAAATATTATTCGACAAGAACCTTGAATAGATGTTATGGAACAAACTATAATTAATATATTTAAGCAAAGAATCTTTACTCTTAAATACATTTTACGCGTTGAAATAATCGAATGAAACTGACTACAGAATTTTCATATAAGCTGTGTATTTATAATGATTGGAAACATAAAATTTAGCTTGAGTATGATATTTTTAATTCTTATCTCTAAAAAAACAAAAAAAACATGTAAAAATTGGTTGTGCAAAATTGTACACACCCTACTCTAATACAAATTTAATTTGATTTAAAAGTTAAATTTCCAGCAATATAAACTTAGTTATGATTGCCTATAACTAATTAGCTAAGTGACTAGTTGACTAGTTAGACTAGTTGACCGAGATTCCTCGGTATATATCATGTTACTAATTGACCTTTTTTAAATAACCCAAAGTCAGCAAAGTAATTAGACATTAGTTCAAATTTATAACTTTTCTCCGCAGGCCTTTTAACAATAAATATTAAAATCTTTTAAATTTTAGTTACACTTCCCATTGAAGAGTTTTATAACTTTACATAGAATTTGAACCAAATTTAGCATCTTTATTATATATATATATATATATAAATAATAATTTGCTATGTTTCCATTTTTTTGTATCAGTCATTTACATAAACTAATATTATTACCAATCGCTGTAGGTGCAATGTCAGCAATATACGTGATAAAGCACATACAATGTCTAGCAAAAACAAAGCCATTATCTGTCGGTTCAATAAATTTGTAATTCTGTTCTTTCCCTTTTAAGATTTCCTTTAGAACTAAAATTGTATGTCATAGTCTATATTATTTTGAGAAAATGGGTGCTTATAATTCAATAGCTTAAAAGATTAACTTCACTAAATTGTTCTGATTTGTTTAGAATTTTGAATTATTATTTTTTGGAGATGTTTTAGAAAAAATTATAAATTGAAAAATTTTAAAAAACAAATCTTAATTATTTTCAGTAGTATACTTAAAATTACATACACAGCTTCTTGTATGCAGTGCATTTGTTTGTTTACAAACCCCCATAAAAAGAAAACTAACAGCAACTTAAAAAGAAATTGGTTTCAAACAAAACCAAAAACACTTATTGCAAAAATTTACATTTTAATATACAAATGTATGTACATATAAAAACTAAAAAAAAACAAAAAACATGTCGGTCAAGCCCGACAATATAATACCCTACACCCAATATATGTATAAAACAGTTTTTTAGAATTATATATATGGGAGATATAATCTATTGTGGACCGATTATCCAAAACTTTAGAGTCAAGATATCTGTGAATATACATAAGTATTATATGTGTTAAACTTTATCTCGATATAAATACGTTTAAAAGATTTGTTGAGCTTAAATTGAATTACGGAGAGGGTCTTATATGGGAGTTTCGACTAATTATGGACCGACCATTATAAAATTAGGTGTCATTATTTCTGTATATAAAAAACTTGTTTCTGTCAAATTTTATTAGGATACCAACTTTTTTAAGGAATTTATATGGGAGCTACGACTAATTATGAACCGATCAGAATAAAATTGTACTGTATTGTTTGTATACATATGAAATATATTTGGGTTCAATATTATTTGGATACCAACATTTTTGAGAGAGTTAGGCACTTTAAAGTGATTTTCGGAAGTGGGAATTATATGGGAGCTACGAGTAATTGTGGACCTATCTGCACAAAATTTGTAGAGTTGGCTGCATTTACCACTCATTTGTGATGAAATTTGTTTGGATACTTGCATAATTCAAAAATTTATGATCGGTAAATCACAATTTCGGAAGGACATTTGTATGGGGGCCAGGTGTAATAATGGACCGATTTCCACCAGTTTCAATCCCATCCTTCCTTGGGCTAATAAAAAATATCACGTACCAAATTTTATTGAAATATCTTCAAAATTGCGACCTGTACTCTTCGCACAAGCTTTGCATGGACGATCGTTATACTAAGACCAATATTTCTGGGCGTTACAAATATCAGAAAAAAATTCAATATACCCTCCCCACTATATTGTTATTTCACGTCCCAGCTTATATCATGCACTCAATATCTATTGTACCAATAACTGAATGCAGTGTTATTGGTTTTTCGTTATTCTATCAAGACTTTCTGTTGAATTACGCGTCCGCAAGTGTTAATGCAAAATAGTCCAAATTAGTCCGCGTACAACGACAGAATAACGAGAATTGGTTTTAATTTGGAAATCAGAAAATAAAATTTTTAATAAGCATAATGAGCGACACATTTTAAGAAAAATAAGAGTTGATTTGCTCTATCAGCTATCAGCTTCACAACTGGTCTCAGAAGTTAAAGCTGATCTGGGCAAATAATATCGATATCGAAACAACATTTATATGGATCAGAAATTTTAATCCAGAAATCATACTAATATCGGTTATACGGCAGTTATACTGGATTTTGTAGCTGTCAGTCAATAATGGCTCCTGAATTAAGTCCACTTCCACCAATCGTACAACTCTTATAAATAACGTTATTAAGGTAAAATTCAACCAAAATACATAGAAATTAAATTAGTGAATACAAGATTTAGAAGCTATCGGCCAATAATTGGTCCACTTCAATTTTGCCACCCATGAATCTCTTGTAAATAATGTTATTGTTATTGTTATTTAAAATAAATTATGTTGGTCGTAAAATTGTCTTTTAAACAATATATAAAATAATAATAAATATGATACTGTAGTTCTAAAACCAGTGCATATTTTGTGTTTAAGATTCGGCAAAGCCGAATATTGCACTCTAACTTGTTTTTATTCACTTTGATTACCTCTAGTTGTTTTTATCTAAACATGATTTCAATTGGATTTAATGCCGAATAATTTTCTAGTACATGACTTTAAAGTGTTTTTAATTAGTTTTCAATTCAGTGCTATTTGTATAACCTTTGCTGTATGAAGTAAGTAATTTTACATATGCCAGTATGAATAAGGGTAATAGTCACAGTTGTAGTTGTTGTATTGTATTAGAAGCGAAATTGTAAAGAAATGACATTTTATGCAAACTGACACCGCATGCATGCTGAGAAAACAAACAAAAACTAGGAAAGCATAAAAAAAAAATAAATAAATGCAAAATACACACTTCCTAATACAGATAATGGAAACATGTTGCTGCATGTTGCACAGTGGGAGCTAGTAAGTAAGTTTATATTTGGCTGTGACGAATCTTATACACCCACAACTTAAAACTAATTTGTGGTACATTTTTTTTTATCGATAACTATATTTATACGAGTTATTACAGTTTTCAGATATCTGACATGACAGCTATTATCTGTTATGGGGCGATCGTCATAAAATACTGTACCGTAATTTCTATGTATTTGAGGCCTATTTTGGTAAAATCTCATCGCATTAACGATATTTAAAAGAATTTTATGAGTACACCTAATTCTGTTTTTACGCGAATTTGATTTAATGCGTTTCCAAATAAATATTTCATTCTGTTTTTATGCGACTAGATTTGATTTAACTCGATCTAAAAATGTATGTATTTTTACCAGAAAAACGTTGTTTGCACTGGTTTTGGAGAATTTTTAATTAAACACATAGGCAGCACTAAAAATCGTCTGGTACGAAAAACAACCGCGAAATTTCAACGTGAACTGAAATTATTAATGGGTTGTTATCGTGAATTACATAACAGTCTTATAAAAACTGTAAGTCAACGATTAATAACGGAATTTGTGACCAAAATCACTGAACCATCACCAGCAACTGATCATGATTTCGAAAATATTTCTAGCGATGAAAGTGATGTCTTTTGTAAACGAATGCGATTATCAGAAAGTGATACTGAATAAAAAATATATGTATATCATATTTATATAATAAAAATATTTATTTTTAAGTTTTATGGTTTTTTGTGATTACTTTTCTAAATGAACTCTTTTTATACCCTACACCACCATAGTGGGGAGGGTATATTTGGATTTGTGCTGATTTTTGTAACGCCCAGAAATATTGGTCCAACACCCACCTTAAAGTATACCGATCGGTTTAGAATCATTTCTTGAGTCGATTTAACGATGTCCGTCAGTCCGTCCGTCTGGCTGGCTGGCTGGCTGGCTGTCCATGTAAAGTTTGTGCGCAGAGTACAGGTCGCAATTTTGAAGACATTTTGATAAAATTTGGTAAGTGATATTTTTTCGGCCCAAGGATGGATGGGATTGAAACTGGTAGAAATCGGTCCATGGTTTCACCTGGCCCCCATACAAAAGTCTTCCCGAAATTGGGGTTTACCACTCATAAATGTTTGAATTATGCAAGGAAACAAACAAATTTCATCACAAATAAGTGGTAAATGAAGCCAAATCACATCTACATATTTTGTGCAGATCGGTCCATAATTAGTCGTAGCTCCCATATAAGGCTCACTTCCGAAAATCACTTTAAAGAGTATAACTCTCTCAAAAATTTGGTATCCAAATAATATTTAACACAAATATATTTGATTTATATACAAATAATACGGTACAATTTTATTGTGATCGATCCATAATTAGTCGTAGCTCCCATAAGTGGCCCACTTCCGAAAATCAGTTTAACGATTATAAATTTCTTAAGAACGTTGGTAATCAAATAAAATTCGACACAAATAATATACAGAAATGTCCGTAATTAGTCCCATATAAGACCCTCCCCGTAATCAACTTTAACCTCCATAAATCTTTTAAGAGTATTTATATCGAGATAAAGTTTAACATACACAATATTTATATTCACAAAAATCATGGCACTAAATTTTTGGATGATCGCTCCATAATAGGTCATATCTCCCATATAGCGCACATTTCTGAAAAACTGTTGTATGCATATACTGGGTATAGGATATTATATGGTCGGGCTTGACCGACTATACTTTCTTACTTGTTTCTATTGGTTTCGTTTAAAATATGTTTGTGTTTAAAACAACATGAATTTGAATTATTTATCTTATTTTACCTGATATTTCATACGTGGAACCAATTCCCTCATTTAATATGGATATTCTATCTTTTTTTACGCGGTTTTTTTTACGCGAGTTTTCGAGGAACGTATCTGTCGCGTAAAAATAGAATTAGGTGTATTACAGTTATATATCTTTAATGAGAGCTGTGGCCAATTATGAATTAATCTTTACAAAATCCAATAATTTAATTTTTACATATGTTCATATAACTGATCTGCGTAAAAATTCGGTTTGATACCGATATTTATGTAGGTTGATGAGTCTTTTGGAGATATTCCTCACATGGGAGCTATGACGTATTATGGGCCGATCATCATTAAATTCGGTACGACAATTTATATATATATATATATATATATATATATATATATATATATATATATATATATACATATGTGAATTATTAGTGCCTTATTTCAACTTTTATTGATGTTTTATTCGCATTTAATAGATTTCTTTTTGAGTGGACTTTTTGGTCAAATATAGACCAGTCGTCATTAAATTGGGTTCAACGATTTAGATGTATATATACGCGTACATTTATTATTTTGTGTTGAATTTTAACTTAAAGCTGATGTTTATAAGAGATTTTATACATGTGATTATAAAATATTAATGCACATTAATAAGATTTTCGGAAATTGACTTTAAATGGGGACTATGTGTAAATATGAATAGATACAAACAAAATTTCGTTTTGAGATTTCTCGGAGCATTAAACTTATTTTTGCTGAAATTTTTATGGATACTCATTTTCTATAGGCATTTATATAGCATAAAGCCATATTCCGGTAAGACTTTCGTATAGGAAATCATGAATCGATTTTTACCATTTTTAACAGAACCTGTCATTTTATAAACATTATAATATGTGGAAAATTGCATGCTATTATTTGCAATGCATTTATAGCAAAAAGCAAAATATTATTAAAAATATAAAAGTTGTTTAAAATTTTGGTCCATCGCTTTGGTTCCACTAAATTGGAATGACCAATTTTCAATACTAAACGGCCCTGATGATTCTTCGAGAATATATATAGTTTTTGATTCTACGACAGATATTTCGATGTGTTATAAACGGATTGACAAATTACGTTTAATATGACAAACAAAAATTAGGAAATTTATATTAAATACAGTGAAATACATACAGTGGCCCTAACTGTATGTTGCATTTGCCATTTTTAACTTTTGAAAACGATTAAATCAAAAAGTTTTTCTAACATACAATCATACGGTGTTAGATAAAATTATAAGAGCGGCTGCTTTATGATTATTAACAATTTATCTGGCCATGTAACAGTAATGTCACATACCCTAATATTGTGTTGCTATTGATGTGTTCTATCGATATAACTATTTTATGCATTGTAACATAACTGATACAGACGTGCACTCTAAAAAAGAAAGTGAAGATGGACTTGATTTCGATGATGATAGTGTGGCTGATCCTGATATATTTTTTAGATATAGCAGAATCCATTTTTGAAGATATTGCTCTAGATATTGAAGATGTGGGAAATGAAACTTCAGTCGTTCTACCCTGCCGAGCAGAAAGCCCACAACACCAAAAAAAGCATTATGAGAACATTCTTTGGAAAAAGAAAAATTTTGTTCTTAATGAGCAACAACTGATATTTAAAGGGAATACAACATTGCCCAAACAGATAAAAAGTCTTGACACCACCATACAATATTTTTTTTTACTTCCTTTCAAAGGAAATGTTACAACATATTGCTGATGAAAACAATTTGTATATCACGCAAAAGGACATAAGTGATACATTTCGCGAAGCACAAATAGATATTCAACAATTTATTGGCATTGTGTACATGATGTCGTTAATAAAACTTCCTAATGCAGACAGTCACTGGAGCAACAACATTGGGAACTCCACGATATGAGACGTGATGTCTTTAAAAAAATTCGAAAAAATCAGACGTGTAATTCAATTCAATATACAATAGAGGATCTTTTGTAGAGTTTGTTTGTAACGTCGAAGGAATTGAGATTGCAACAGTTTCATGGAAAGACAACAAAATTGTAAATCGATCTTCCACTTTCGTTGTTGAAATTCCAAAACGTTCTGTTAAGAAATACGACAAAACTGAAAACAGGTATATTGAAATAGAACGTCCCTCCATTGTTGGCCAATACAATGCGCACATGGAAGGTGTAGATCTCATTGACGCTATTATGGGAAGATACAAAATTCAGCTAAGCAGTAAAAGGTGGCAAGTTCGATTATTTTATCACTTTTTAGATTTGGTAATGGCAAACTCATGGCTTTTGTATAAAAAGAACTGCGTAGCCAATAAAACAGGTACTACCTTCAGCAGACTTTCGTCTGCAGATTGCTGAAATTCTCTTAAAGCTCGATACTAAATCAAATATAAAAAGAACAAAGTCAATTGAGCCTAATATACAAGCAAAAAAGTCAAAAGGACCCGCTCAGCATGCTCCACCACAAGCTGTGCATCAAGACAAGGTTGGTCATTGTCCAATATGGACGGAAAAGAGAATACGGTGCAAAATGCCAAATTGCCAAGGTGTATCACATATTTTATGTGAAAAATTTGGTGTTACGTTATGCTATAATAAAACTAATAAGTGCTTGCGTGCATTTCATCTTTCATAAAATATTCATAACTTTTAAAGCAATGTAACATTTCTGTAACACACCAGTTTTTTTTAATTAATAAATAAAAAAAAAAATTTTTTAAAAGTTTTTAAATAAATATGTGCTTTTAATTTAGTAATAGTAATAGAAAAATAATTGCTAGAAATTAAAACGTCATGCTGCCCCATAAAGGGTTAAAGATATTTATAGAAAGCTTACTATGCGTATTTGATTCACCACAATATCATTTGTAGTTTGGCAGTAAGCTTTAAACAAGTTATTCGTTTTTAAATTTTTCTTCTTACATCACTGAAAATGAAGAAGCCATTCTTATTATTTTTCCAACACTGTAAATAGATACATACATATGTGAATGCTTGAAGGTACATATGAGAATGAGTAGATGTGTTAGTGTGTGCCAAGTGAGATCACGTATGTGTACATAAGGAGCGTGTTTAGTACGGGTTATTCTATACTTAAAAACCCATAGAAAGTTTTCCACATAAAAAACTGAACCGTACTTTTTTACAACAAAAAAAAAGTTTTAAAAAAAAGTTTTGAAGGTGCAAGATTTAAACAATGTTTAGTATGTTTGTAGTTAACAGTGTGCAAATGTACATATATAGGTTATTATTAAAATAATGAAAAAAAAAACACTACTTATGTATGTATGTATATGAACTGTACGAGTAGACTGCAATTGAATTGTAAAAAAACGGAGATTAATAATTGAAAACGTTCTGCACATGATAATATTAAATTGGAGAGATATCGGTTGAACATGCATTTACAAATAGGAAGATTAACTGTTTATAATTTTTCAAAAATAGATTTATTATCAACATCCAAGACATGACATTATCATTGCATTTGTAACACATGGAAATATTGGACGTAGAAACAAAAAGTATATATATTCTGGGTCCTTATAAAATGCTTAGACCGCCAGCTTAGAAATCAACAATATATTATTCATGCCTGTTGACTACACCCGTGACATTCAACTAGGAATCAGCTTTGTCTTACATCACTGAACGCCTACTGGTACTACATTAACATTTAATAGGATTTCTTCTTGGACGGAGAGACCTAGGGTTTAAACACGGTTTGTCGTGGTGGGCAATACTGGTTGGACAATGTGCGCTAAGTTTTGTCTCGTTACTGCATAAAACGTTTGTCTAATGGAAAGTGAACCATACATAAACTTTCTTTACTGACTCCATCGTATACGGTTACAGCCCTCAATTGGTTAAGAACTATTACGAAGTTGGTAGCTCTTGCAAATTCGGTTGTAGTACTACTACAAGATTATAATCAAGTAATCGGTTTAATACAATATAATTTGGTTTTATTTTTTATTATCCTTAAACATATTGCAATTAATATGGTAAGGATCGGTACAAGATTTCACCCATTCAATTGTTTTCCCGGAATATGGCTGCATAAGTGGCTTCCATCAATAATTTGTGTTAAAAATTGTTAAGTTTGAAACTACTTACAAGAAGTAGATGTAGAGTTTGTAATGTTTCTTTGGTTCATTTATAGAATTAGCCTTAGAAAATTTACATATGTATGTGTATTTACCGAAAATATGCTTAAAATATTTTTAAATGCATATACATAGTTTTAAAAATGATTTTTAAAAATATTCGTTTCTCAAATATTGCCGCAGAACGCACTGCAGTATTATTTCAAACCGAAAACTTTCTTTATTTTGGCAATACATATTGTGCAAGTTGAAGACGGATACCATTCCAGGAGATGACAACCGATCATCTTAGTGGCTTGTAAACCAATGAAAGAATTTAAGTAATTGGAAGTTTTTCTCCTCCATACAATTTTGCTGCAGTCTAATGCACACACCCACAGTTTAAGTTTATCAACCATCTCTTATTGCCACCGTTATTTTATTAAATTTAATTTTGTTCTCTTTTTGTTTTTGTAACCATAAACAAACATACACCAACATGCATTAGGTTAGACCCACTTGCATGAAAGCAAAAGAGATGTTGATCTTTTCGTCAGAAATTAAAGTTCAATTTGTTTTTCTAAAAATGTGATTTGTTTTTTTTTTGGGGGACCCTCCTAACCTACATATATCTAAACAAAACTGCATATTGTTTGGCACACACATCCCCCCTACCACCACTCCTCAAAAAAATAACTTTATTGTTTCTTTCAAAATTAATGTTTATAAAAAGGGGCAAGAGAGCGAGAATGTGTGTGTGCAAGGAGCAACACTCATACATGGGTGCTTAAACTATTTATGTGCACATGTGTTCGTGTATGTGCTTAAGGATGCATATGTTTGCGAGAGTGTTTAAGTCTTTTATAAACGGTGACATCATCATGTTTAAACAATAACATGTGGTTTATTTTCAAAAGTTTTTCTTTTGTTTTTTTTCATATTTTTTTATTACATTTCGTTTTTGTTGGTGCCTTTTTACGCCAGCTAACAAAAATGCTTAAAACAATAAACTTTTGCTTACACAAACATTTAATGCATTTTGGTGTTACAATTTTTTTGTTGTTTTTTTTTTTTTTGTTAAGGAAACTAAAAGAGTTATTGTATTGTTGCTTTATGCAACATGTTACTAGACAATGTGCAGGTGAATGAATATACATACATACATATACTTACAAACATACATTGATTTTTATATATTTTACAGCGAAAGTTTGTTTAAGTTTTAACTAAGTATGTATAAGTTTAGCTATAAGTGATATAGCATTTGAAAATTAATTGTTTAAACTTTATACCACTAAAACAATGCGATTTGTTTATAATAAGATTTAGTAAAAATTTAAGCTTAATGTCCTTTTTATAAAAAATTAAAATTTAATTTCAATATTTCGTATATATTTTTCATTTTATTTTAAATTTGTAAAATATTTAGGTACTGCTTGTTAAGGCTCCAAATATACAGTGGATCACAGCTTATTTCAATCACTCTCGTTAAAAAAAAGATAAAGTCGACATAACTTTTGAGAATGAGATTCAAATGTGTGTTATTATAAATTAGGAGATTGCGTTGATTGCGAAATGGATGAAATAATGAATGTAATTGAAATATGTAAAATCCCCTTCACAACACAATTGGGCTCTAGTGTATATTTATTTATTATAATAATAATAATAATTGATTTTAAATACAGTTTTTGGACTGTTAAATTAGGAACCAAAAAGGCGAAAAATAAAACAAAAATATTACAAAGAAATATAATTTTTTGAAATGATATCTTGAAATTGTTCAAGAGCATCTGTGAAAAGAGTTCGAACCGACTAATTGCAGGTGGGAATGCCTCCTAAGATTGTGGCTCGAAATTACTTAACACCAATATAAATTATGGTGATATGGTGATTATGGTTCCGTCAAGAAGTTTTTCAAAATTATCATTACGTTTGAAAATGTCAAATTCGTCACAAAATAGTTTTCTGAAATAAAAAATGATTATTGACTTAATTTTGACTTTGAATCCATCAATAATATTGAACAGTGTACGTATTAACTATGAGATAAATTCATAAACATGTATGTTTGAACTCTTGTTCATTGTGGTCAAAATGTTTCCAAAATTCCTCAGTTTCTTCAATAACAAATGAAAGTATTTTGTGTACACACGATTCTATACCACTGTATATGTTGTGATGAAGTTTTTGTTTCATCCGGAAAATCTATCTCACCACAGCGTTGACTTGTATCTTTAGTAGACGATCAGATCCTTAATGGGATCAAGCTGTGAATAAATTACGTTCTTCTTTACTGTGGACTGTAAACAATCCGACGAGATCAATGCTTCGGCTATCGGTCGGCTAATAACTACTTAGGTGAATAACAATAGCTACGGATACAATCCGTGGGATAATGGGATCAAGCTGTGAATAAATTACGTTCTTCTTTACTGTGGACTGTAAACAATCCGACGAGATCAATGCTTCGGCTATCGGTCGGCTAATAACTACTTAGGTGAATAACAATAGCTACGGATACAATCCGTAACTCACGTTACAATGTATTTTTTTTTTAATTCAGAAAAATATTGTTAAAATACAATTTTATTTTCTTTTTAATATTAAAAGTACTTTTGAAATTGTCATCCTACTAATAATATTAGTTTGAAAAAAATCTTATTATTTTTTAATATTCAATAAAATTTTATAAAATAAATAAAAAAGAAATGTGTTCGATTTGACCCCGACGTGATTTGAACACGCAACCTTCTGATCTGGAGTCAGACGCGCTACCGTTGCGCCACGGAGTCACTTGATTGAGACAGTTTTTATTCGCCCTGTTAAACAAAAAGCTTTGGCGATCTATACAAGCTTTTTTAATACAAACTGTCTAATTTACATGATGTTTTGTTGTTGTTGTTGTTGTTGTTATTTATTGTTTTTGTCTTTTTTTAAACTTGGCAACCCAAGAACACCACTAAAACGATTCTCAAAAGCTTAATGCATGCGATAATTTGTGTGTGTGGGGCTGTGTGGTCCGTGTGTGTGTAAATAAAATTAAATTAAATTAATTAATCAGCTTGCTGTTGGCAGTCGCTCGCTGACATGAGTTATTTTTAGTTTGTTTGATGTGTTTATTTTATAATTAAATTTGATTAAACTTAATTTATTAGTCTTGTCAGTTTTGTTGTCGTCGCTGTCTAAAGATACTTAAGATTACTTAAATTTTATTTGAGGTCTGTTTAGCTTAGTTGGTGGTAATTTATGACAGAAGATACAGGTGGGAGGGAAATTTTGTTAAAGGGTCAATGACTTATTCCCTTTTTCGCATAATTGTTGATATTTGCCAATAATTTTGTCAACATTGGTAGGTTCATTTTACTGTTGCTTAACTTTCTCTTAGATTTTCTTGCACCATGGAATAATGCAACTGGGGCCAAAATGTCTGAAAAACTAATTGAGAGTAATTTTGATTCCTTACGAATATTCGAATATTCTTATTTGAAATGATGGCATTCGATATCGAGCATTTTCGAATTTCTATTTCAATATAAAGTTATTCGATCACGAATGTCGGCTCCTGATATATTCATACAAGATTTGCAAATTATCTGGGATCTTCGAAAAGTTGTGTACTGACAAACGAAACACATGTACAGATCCAAATATCCGCAAATAAAAACTGTTATACATGCAAAAGAAATGTCAGACTTATAAAAGGGTTGTGAACAAGAACTATGTTTTTCAAAACAATATATGTATTGTAAAACAAATAATTTATATGAAAATCTTTAAAATTGTTATTGTATTGGAAAGAATAAACAAATTAATTCCATGAAAATTCATTGTTTTGGCTTTTCAGCCGAAATCTCGTAAAGAATGGCCTTCAGATCACATAGCGCACATACAGCGAGACGATCAACATGCAAAGGTTTCTCAATAATTGCTATTTGTTATCCAGATGCCAAAAAGTGGAAGTTTTTTATAACAAATGCTTAATAGTCGTCTTAGATGAAAAATATCATCATTGTAACAATTTTCACAGCTTCCACTACTGTTAGGACAACAAGTTAAATATAAAAACATATTTGTTATTCCAATATGCTCCTGTTGAAAAACACACAAAATTTGATTTAATTATACCCTACCCTATAATTATACCACCATAGTGGATTTGTGCTTATGTTTGTAACGCCAATAAATATTAGTCCAACACCCACCCTTAAGAATACCGATCGACTCAGAATCACTTCCCGAAATTGGTTGAAATCGTTTCATTATATCACCTAGCCCCCATACAAATATCCTACCGAAATAGGAGTTTATCATATATACATATATATGTGCATAAACATATCCAAACAAATCACATTAAAAAATTTTGTACAGATTGGTCCGTAATTGACCATATAAGGCCCACTACCGAAATACTCTTTAAGGTGCATAACTCATAATGTCTCATTTGTACACAAATCATTCGGCCCAATTCCATAATGATCGATCCATTATTAGTCACAGCCCACTTCCAAAATTAATATTAACGACCATAAATCTCTAAAAAAAAAATGTTTGTATCCAAATAAAATTCAACACAAATAAGTTTCACATATACATATGTTATGACACCTAATTATATAAGATTCTCTTCGAAAATCACTTTAACGAGTATAAATTTTTGAAAAGTAATTATATCGATATAAAATTTAACACAAAAAAGAAGTCATGACACTAAATTTATGCATGATCGGTCCATAATAGCTCATAGCTGTCATATAGCGCCCATTTCTGGAGAACTGTTTTTTACATATATACTGGGTGTAGGGTATTATATGGTCGGGCTTGACCGACTATACTTTCTTACTTGTTTTACAAAAGGAATATACGAATATTGTATTTCTTATGGACAATTTGATTGATTACTGGAATATCTTTGTTAATAAATGAGATTAACATTAAAAAGTTACTTGCACTTTAGGGCACGCATATGGATAAAAAAAATTGCTCGTCAAATTTTATATTTTATGGATCACATAATGGCTAAGAGACTTTATTCTGCTGTCGTATAGAACCGGAGATACTTCGGAAATGAGATGGTGTGTCTCGATGGGCAACAATGACTATTGAACAACCAGATCTTTCTATAATAGGAACTTTAAAGTGTTGAACTCAGATCGATATTTACAACGTTCCAAGTGTACCATTCTGAGCTCTGAGTATTTACTCAGCAAACGGAACGTAGTGGCTGTGATCATATCCATCATATTCATTGTTACTAGATGTAGGTCAGTAGTTTATCTTGAGCTTAGAAGATTCCGCTATCTAAACAATTTTACAAATTACAAACGAAACGACACACACGTTGTGAGATGTACAAAATATGTTCAACATGGGTGTCCTGCATTATTACATTTAAACATGAGTGTGTTTAGGAAATAAAAAAAATCTGACTCACACCAATAAAAACAAGTAAGAAAGTATAGTCGATCAAGCCCGACCATATAATACCCTACACCCAGTATATCAATAAAACAGTTTTTCTGATATGTGCGCTATATGGGAGATATTACCTCTTATGGGCCGCTGATCAAAAATTTAGTGCCATGACTTCCGCGAATATAAATAGTATGTGTGTTAACCTTTATCTCGATATAAATACGTTTAAAAGATTTATGGAGGTTAAAGTGAATTACGAAGAGGTTCTTATATATATGAACTTACTATTATAAAATTAGGTGTCATCCTATTTGTACATAAGAAACTCATTTTTGTTAATTTTTATTCGGAAGTAGGTATTATATGGGAGCTACGACCAATTATGGACCGATCGTCATAAACTTCTACTATATTATATGTATATGTGCGAAAAATATTTGTGTTCAATATTATTTGGATACCGACATTTTTAAAAGAGTTATGCTCTTTTAAGTGATTTTCGAAAGTGGGCCTTATATGGGAGCTACGACTACTTATGGACCGATCGTCATAAAATACTACCATGTTATATGTATATGTGCGAAAAATATTTGTGTTCAATATTATTTGGATACCGACATTTCTAAAAGAGTTATGCTCTTTTAAGTGATTTTCGAAAGTGGTCCTTATATGGG
The DNA here is from genome assembly GCA_950370525.1 of Bellardia bayeri. Taxonomy (NCBI): domain Eukaryota; kingdom Metazoa; phylum Arthropoda; class Insecta; order Diptera; family Calliphoridae; genus Bellardia; species Bellardia bayeri. The sequence continues at coordinate 60,674,506 of OX493265.1, forward strand.
AGCTACGACTAATTATGAACCGATCTTCACGAAATTTGTAAATGTGATTTAGCTTCATTTATTACTCGTTTGTGGTGAAATTTCTTTACATACTTGCATAATTCAAAGATTTATGACCAGTAAACCCCAATTTCGGGAGGATATTTGTATGGGGGCCAGGTGAAATAACGGAACGATTTCCACCAGTTTCAATCCCATCGATCCTTGGGCCGAAAAAATATCACATAGCAAATTTTATCGAAATATATTCAAAATTGCGACCTGTACTCTGCGCAGAAGCTTTACATGGACAGCCAGCCAGCCAGACGGACGGACGGATATCGTTAAATCGATTCAGAAAGTGATTCTGAGTCGATCGGTACTTTGAGGTGGGTATTGGAGCAATATTTCTGAGCGTTACAAACATCAGCACAAATCCAATATACCCTCCCCACTATTGTGGTGTAGGGTATAAATACAAGTACATACATACTATCGATTCAGTGTTACGAGCATAAAGAAGGCTTAACGCAAGGACTCATACTTCGAACAAAAAAGAACAACAGAAACAGTACCAGCAGAAACACAACAGTTGTTTATACACATCCAAACATACACACGATTAAGAACGACAGTAAACATTGTGTGGGTGACAGCAACAGAAGCCAAAGACTGTTAAGTGAAATCAAATATTGACGTTAAGGTTTGAGTGTTAGGTCGTTTTCTTAAAAAAAGAAATATTTCAGTATTGATGAATAAAAGGGTTCCACAAGAAATTTGCTTTTAAAACAAAGAATTTATGTATTTGAAAATCATTTAAATTTTTATATGTTGGTCTGAGTAAGGTTTGGCAATTAGAAATTAAAAATTGCATTGGAAATTTATCCATTAACCCCACAGATGTCGATTCTTTTTTTTAAATTATTAATAAAATTTTTGCAAAATGGCGAGTTTATATTATCGATTCGATTGACTGTGTATCTGGGTTGACAAACATTGTACAATTGAACTTTTTTTTTTTTTTTTGGTAGCGCAGGGCTTTGTTGATTGACTAAGCTATGAATGGCAGGGATCAGATAGCCCACGTTCTTAAGCAAGGTAACATTGATCTTTGTCATGTACGATAAATTGCAAATTGTATGTTCCTGGCAAGTTTATACAAGTATGCAGCGGTGAGCCAAGTTCACCAGCGTTTAGGTGTAACCTCTCGGGTTAGGCCGCAAAGTACTCTCTTTAAACTTAAAAAATCTGTCTCTATAGAAATATAGCTGACCGTCCCTGCTTCGCTCGATATCTACTAATGATTTATATTTCATATACAATTAAAAATTAAGACACAAAAATTGCAGTAAAAGAATTAATAACAAAAATTTATTGCTTAAAAAGTTTCTTCAAAATTCGATTATTATTATATGCAACAACAATTGAAACAATTATTAATTAAAAAACAAAAAAAAAATCATTTCAAAGCTTGATGGTAAACAATGTTTTTTGTCCTTCTATTGGGGCAGAAATTGAATAGTCCTGACGGTGTACCGACTCTCGAGCGCAACATACAATTGACCGTGTGAAAAACATTGGGTTTCTAGATTAAACCCACACACTTTTAAAGATTGTCCTTGAGATTTAATTATCGTCATGGCGAATGCAAGGCGAACTGGAAATTGGACGAGTTTAAAATTAAATTCTATATCACTTGGTTTCATAGGTGAGTTTTGCTAAAATTTAGTTCTTTGAGTTTTCATAAAATTGTCTCATACTTAAAAAAAAAATTAAAAGTAAATAGGAGGCTTAGTGCTAGTTCTTCAAGTTTCTTCAAAAAATGTCTCTTATGAAGAAAAATGAGAAGTGAAACGGAGGCAATATATTAAAAACTTAGAATTTCCGAGTTTTACCAGGAAATTTTTAATTTTTTTTACAAACTATCTCCTGAGAATTTCGAATCGAATAAAAAAAATCAGCCAAATTACTCCAGCCGTTCTCACGTGATGCCATTACATACATGGACCATTGCATTTTTATATACATATATTATCTATATATAATGAAATAACAGAGCCATTGAAAGTGGTGGTGACACTCTGTGCTGACGATATGTACGGTAATTGTGGCTTTTGAAGCATATGTGTGCTGACGATCGGCCCTGGACAGGGTTACATAGCGGCCTATGGCAACCGCAGTAATCTATCGTACTTTGCGATAATGGTCTGTCAGTGCGATGTCGAGATTGCTGCTTTTCTAGTAATAGTCATGTTAATTGACTAAGCTATTGATGGCAGGGATTAAATAGCCCAATCTCTTAAGCAAGGTGATTGTTAAAGTCATGTACGAGAAATTGCAAACTTTCATGTTCATACAAGTATATATTGTCACTACCGCATTTTACACCGGACATATAAGGGGATGGTGAGCTGAGTTTACCCACCTTTAAGCGTGCCGAGAGTTTAGGCCCAAGAGGTAGTATACCCTTGTTAATCTTAAACAAATCTGATTTTTTTTTTTTATACATTTTAGATTCAGTTGGTACCATGGAACTACCACGAGTCTTTTGCTACAACTGCTGCATCAAAAATTGGTACTTCAGATTAAATTTCATGAACATTTTGGATCTTTGTAGAATCTTTAAATATGCATCTAAAAGATGGTTGTCACGAAGAGAAGTCGTTGGTTTAATTATCGGACAAAGGAAGCCTTTTAGTTATTATTGCATTTTAAATGATTTTGAGTCTAAATCCAAACACGAAACTTTAAAGTTTAGTTAATCACGATTTCAAAAACTTTAGAAGTTAACCCTTCTATTTCTTTATTACATTCTTAAAATAAAAAATGCAATCGGTGGATGCACGAATATATATACTCATACATATCTACATATACAATATATATATTCTCATCAATAGATAGTAAGGACAATAAACGAAAATAATGTCCTTAGAGATTCACAAGTCTATTTTAACTATCACTGACTACATACATATATATGTATGTATTTAAACAAATAAAATACCCTTTCAGCTCATATACCGTATAATACGTACTGATAAATAATTTTAATTGTTTGTAAATTTTAATAAATTTGGAGCTGTCTAATGTATGTATATGATGAAGCATGAATATTTTCTAAAGGATGTATCATTTGTTGTTGGTTTGATGGTTGATTTTTACACAACAGTAAACTTGTTATCAATGGTAGTTTATACTTTTATATTTTACATTTTTTTTTATATATTTACACATTACGAGTGTTATCGTTGTGTCTGCAGCAGAGATGATGAATGATTATAAATATTGCTCAGACTACAGTAAACATTTGTTATAAATGTTGAATGTATTTTTGTTAAACCTTATGATATTCTAAGATAGACTTTTCTAAAATGCTAAACCGTTTTTTATAATTCGTGTCGGTTTATGCAAAAATTCCTATGCGTAATTTTTATATAATTTGTTTACTTAACTATTTAAGCCAATCCGATGTTGTCACAAAATATTATCTTAAAGTTTCTACGGCTTTCACACTAGGCGGCAATGAATTTTGGGTAATTATACCCTACATCACAATAGTGGGGAGGGTATATTAGATTTGTGCTGATGTTTATAACGCGTAGCACAGACTACAGGTCGCAATTTTAAATATATTTCGATACAATTTGGTACGTGTTATTTTTTCGGCTCAAGGATGAATGCGATTTAAAATGGTGGAAATCGGTCCATTATTTCACCTGGCCCCATACAAATGTCCTCCCGAAATTGGGGTTTACCGGTCATAGATCTTTGAATTATGCAAGTATGCAAACAAATTTCACCAAAAATGAGTAATAAATGAAGCTAAATCACATCTACAAATTTCGTGAAGATTGGTCCATAATTAGTCGTAGCTCTCATATAAGGCCCACTTCCGAAAATCACTTAAAAGAGCATAGCTCTCTTATAAATGTTGGTTTCCAAATAATATTCAACACAAATATGTTTCGTACATATACATATAACATGGTAGAATTTAATTATGATCGGTCCATAATTAGTCGTAGCTCTCATATAAGGCCCACTTCCGAAAATCACTTAAAAGAGCATAAATTTCTTAAAAATGTTGGTAATCAAATAAAATTCGACACAAATAAGTTTCATATACAGAAATAATGACACCTAATTCAGTTTAACTTCCATAAATCTTTTAAAAGTTTAACACACATAATATTTATATTCACAGAAATCATGACACTTGGTCCAAAATAGGTGATAGGCACATTTCTGAAAAACTATTTTATATTTACATATAGATACTAGGTGTACGGTATTATATGGTCGGGCTTGACCGACTATACTTTCTTACTTGTTTTAATTAATTTTTTTTACTTTGTAATTGTTAAATAATTAAATCTATAACAATTTTATTGTTTTTTTTCAACATTTTATGCAAACAATATTCTCCTTACTCACTTATGTATTCTACTTTAAAACCCATTAAACATGTCGTTTTTTATTTCTGTCTTTTAAAAAAAAATTTCCACTCAATAGTTTTAATACTCAATAAAATGTTTTATAACTTGTGGGCAGATTGTTTGTGTAAAATTTTTGGCAAACTCTTTAGATTTATATTAGAAATGGCAAACATATTAAATCTATCTTTAACTTTCTTCATTGTAGTCAAATTTCATATAAATGACCACAAAGTCAGGGCATTGCGCTGTCTGGGCTTAAAATAAAATGAAGCAAAAACTAATAGGATTTATTAGACAAAAATATAAAATTTATAGAGAATTTAACAGAAATTAATGTGTAACATTTTAGCAACTAGCACAATAGGTAGTTAAAGTTACTATGAAAATAACTCATATATATTATGTATATAGTAGATATGTATATATGTACTATTATACTTTAACAGATATTAAAATTTCCTAATGTATATGTTTCTCTTTCCAGAAGATGTTCCTATAGAAATGGCCAAAATTTCACGACGTGCTGTTGCCTCGTCGTCTTCAAATAGTGCTGCGATAACGTCGTCCTCTTCCTCAGCCGCACAATCGACATCGTCGTTTTCGTCAGCAGCCGCCGCCATACATTCGACGTCACAGCAGGTATTTTCTTCCGAAGGCCGTACAAATGCAAATAGCATTATAAATGAAGGGAAATCGGCGAGATCAGTGCCCTCGGGTGCTACACATTTTATTGATACTCCTTTGGGTGGTTATGCGAGTGCCTCAGCTACAGTTACTGCTACGCCATATCCATTACGAAATGATGGTACACAATTTACAACAACACATAATAATGTGTATGCCTATACAACAACGACTGGGTAGGATCGATTTTCTACTTCTAGCTTTTAACTCACTTTTAACTTATGTGTTTAATATTTCATCTTTAGACCTAATAAAAATATGCCGTATACTGCCTCACCCCTGCCTCCGGATCACCAATATAATAAAACTATACAAGATCAATTATATCAACAGGAACGCGATCGCATACGTAGGGAATTCTTTGAGACATATGATGTTATGACTGGCGTACGTATAGCCGCAACACTGGGTGGTTTCTTTGGTCTTATGGTGTTCTTGATAGTGTGGAAAAGTCGCAGCAGCTCTAATGAGACTTTGAAGGTTTTAAAAGTGAGTTCATAAGAAGAAAAAACAATTGCTTGTTGAATTGAATAAATAATTACGTTTATGTCTTGTCAGGATCCCAAAATGGCGGCTGTTGCCGCTGTCTGCATGCAAGAAGAAGAGGAACGTGAAATACAAGAAGCTATGGTTGCCACCGGTATGTCTATATATCCAGATGAATACGATACCATTCTGTACAGACGCCAACGAATGCTCTCGCTAGGCAATGTCAGTGCCCCGCCCATGCTTAATAGAGGCTTTCGTTTCTCTTCGGTGGGCGGTGGCTATAGCAGTTTGCTGGAACCGCCAAGAAGATTTTCCTTTTCAGCCGCTTCGGGAGCCCTGAGTGTAGGTGGTGGCAGTTATGCCGGCAGTCGACGGCGCAGTGGTTCCGAAACATCACGCATATTTAGTAATTACCCTATGGGTAGTAGTTTTGGTACCGATGATTATTTTGTCGAAACGGATGATGAATTGGAAAATGGTGATTATCAGCATCGAGAGACTACCGTTCATATGGAAGATGTGGGGAAAGGTTATAAGCGCACCGATTCGGTCAAGAGTAAACAGGGGTTTCTTGAAGTGCCGTTAATGGTAAGAGCTGTTAAGGAATTTGGTACATACATTAAAATTGGGGGGTGGGGGGCGTTGAATTAAATAAGTCTGGAAAATGTCCCAATTATGATAAGATATGTATGTCGAAAAATGTGATAACAATATCACAGAAAAGATTTTATGTAAAATGTATATTATTCGGAATGAACTTTTTTCCATTTTGTTTGTATAGGCAATTTATATAACAATCACTTACGATCCTATAGACCATTAATATTCTCGATTCTTATAAATGTCAGGGAACCTATATGTTGAAATCACCTCATCCGAAGGCTACAGATATCTCCGTAGCTCTTAATAAATGATTGCGCTGCGATGTCGTTAAATTTGAAGGCGCTCTGCACATTCCGACGATGCCTCGTTAGATGATATCTAATACTTTCAAGGTGTTCTACGTTTTCTAACGATTTCGTAATGTTGTGGCACGTTGTAGTAGGGCTTTAATGAGTGTTTCGGGCTTAGATGGTGTTTCGGCAGCAATTGATATTGATAATCGTGATCTTTCTCTTTTGTTTTGTTCAAATGTTTCAGCATATCTAGTAGTTGATGCGCGACTTCTATCAGTTCTGAAGCGAAGATTTATTTAATCTTTGGGTTTGATTTGTGGAGGTATTTTACTTAAAATTTTTCACAGTATACATACATACATATATTCATTAAAAAAACGTGTAACATGTTTAAAAACAAGGATTCAATTAAGTTAAGAAATTGTGGAAGAAGAGAAATTGAAATGTACGTCAACTATATAATTTTTAAATTTAATATTATTACGGTTTACTTAAATTAAACAATCACACATTTAATATTAAACAGTCTTAATGATTACATGCCCATTCATTGCCAAATAAAGAAGTTTGCAATAAAATCAATGTACATATCTATTTCCCAGATATGTGATAAATAGAATTCAGATAGATTTTAAAAATCTACCATTTTTGATTTTGAATTTATTCATACAACATTTGTATTATTCAAGTACTGCCTTTGTATGGGCGGTGCTATGCGAATTTATATAATAGATATCAGGTTTGTACTATGTAACATTTTAAGATTATACCACGTTAATTTGCTCAAACTCAAACATTTATGATTCAGATATGGAAGTATATAATACAGGTATTCATACAAAATTCTAGGATTCAACCACTTAAATTTTCGAAGCCGTTAAGCCGTCTATAGACTTCATACAAACGTAAAAACACACAACATTCAGTTTTATATACATATATATATATATGGGTATATAAGATTTGGCGGTACCCTTTCTTGCAAAATACATACATACATACATATATAAAATGTTATTAAATGTTCCTGGCAAATATTTGACAAAAAAGACAAAATAAAATATATTTGAACTTGTTTATTTATTTAAAAAAAAACTTCATTAATTTAGGACAATACACAACAAATATTTAGTTTTATTTTATTTGATGCTGTTTGATCTTGCAAAACTCTTGTAAGAGTAAACAACGTTAAAAACATTTGTGTTTGAACAAGTGATTACGCTTTTTTGAGTACATATTTGCCATGTGTGACCGTACCTTTAGAATATAAATTTAAAAACTTACTATTCAACGATTCCTTTAGCGCTTTTAGACAATATATATGTACCTTCTTTTAGGGAATATTTTCCAGACTTATCATCAACTTTTATTCATATTCATTACTTATAGTTTCCTTTCTCTAATTTCTTAGTCTTTATCTTTTATGTTCTTACTCAGGAGTTGATCTCCCGAACATCTTCACATTTTTAGTCGATTTCTTATATTTTTCAAATTGTTTGTCTGATCTTTAAATACAGTTTGCATAACACAAATAAAAAAAATATTTCACTTCCTTTTTTATGCTTTCATTTTCTTTGTATCTCTTATACTGTTTCTCAATCAATCTCTCGTTTTCTTACTACTACTCTTCTAACTTACTTTTATCACTATCTCTCTCTCTCTCTTTCTTCCGTTCATTTTCTCAAAAGGATACGAATTTTTTCTAAGTCCAAAAACTAAAAATCTAGTACAATTTTTAAGATGGTATTATAACCAGTCTTAAATAATTTAAAAGCAAGCCAAACAAAGTCTTTGAATATCCCTTCATCCATCTCAATCATTGACCACACGGAAAATTTTGGATAGTTTTATAAATCATGGTAGTTTTCATAGATTGTTGCTATAAATTTTCTGTTGAACAATTATCTATTCATTTTTGAAACAAAAACTTTATTTTTTCCATAAACAGGGTCAAGACTCACGACGCAGCAGTGCCATGACTTGCTGCAGCACTGATAGTTCTTATTTAGAAAGACGTTGTTCTGCCTTTACGTTGGGTTTGTCAAACCTGCCGCCTTCATTACAGCGAAAATGTTCAACAGCTTCACGAGCATCGAGTACCGATATATGGGATTATTATTATCCCGATATACAAGTTATACAGCCCACTCCCAAGCCATCACCTTGCCCCTCCGAACGCAGCATCTACGAACAATTGCTGGCTCAAACGCAAACAGCATCGCAGCAAACTCAGGCATCAAAAACAACGACTACAACTATTGCAATGGAAACATCATTGCGAGGTCTGGCCACAATAACTACAGCAAGCAAACCAGCCTCAAAGCCTATCACCTCTCTAACGTCAATGACTTCAACAACGGGCAATGGTATGGCGTCTTTGAAAGGAGCCGTTCCGCCCACTTCATCTAATCAGTTTATACGAAAGCATAGCATAGCATTCTATGATCCAGAAAGTGCTCAGTCTGGTCGCAAACAACAAATTCACTCAATAAGCGCAGACACCGTAGATGTTTACCCCTACAATCAACCCCTGACTGAAAGAGGTATTTATGACGCCTCGAAACCAGCACAATCTGCTCCTCCAGTAGGAGTGCACCATGGCTTTCAATTTTCGGATTCTCCCACTGAAGAACTACGTTTGAATGTCAAACGAAAAATTGCGGTTATGGAACTTCCACGCATACCATATCCAGAACAGGACACGCCGCCCAGTTTAGTGGCTTTTGCCTGTGAAAATAACAATAGTTTTCCATATTCAAATTCGGCGGCTGCCAAGGCTGCGGCCAATGCCGCCAATTCAAGTAGCATAAGTATCGATAGCACCCCTCTAAGTATTGATAAGCTTAACGGTAGCGGTAGTTTGGGTACTATTTCAGCCAAGGCTTTATTTAACGCCGATAAGCGAGCACCTTTGGCATCACTAAGTTCCTTTAAGATTTCCTCTTTGGAATACCAAGATTCTGAACTAAAATCTATGGATGAGGACTCAGTGTTCTTAGATAGTGTAGCCGATACCGATGAAGATATGCAACAGTTAAGCAGCGACAGTGAAGAAGCCAGCTTTCCGGAAGATCAAAATGTTCAAGTTGCTGAAAGCTTGGTACCGGCAAAGAATCAACAGGATATTGCAGCACCCAGTGCAACGGTGACTAGAACTACGTGCCCAACAACATCAAGATATCCGCTAGAGAAACGTTTTAGTTTGGAGGTTTCCAATGCCACCACCCCGATAACCACTTGTTCGCCCACGGTAGAGGGAACAGCTGCCAATGGTATACCTATAACTGCCAGTGCGCGTGTACGAAGATCATTGTTACAGCGTCATCGCACCATAAGTGTGTCTTCCAGTGATCGCGTAGCTTTACTGGGTCATCCTCTAAAAGAATTTTCCTCGAGTACAGCTCAAACATCAAACACGTCATTAGACACTAAACAGCAGACACCGCTGGAAACCCATTTTGGTGCCATTATTTGTACAAACAGTCCTCCAACACATCCCAGGCGAGCGCAACTACTGCAACAGTATAGCGATCCTCAAAGCCTGCCAACAACCACAACTACTACCACTAACACCACAGAGGAGGATACCTGCTCCACCCTCAACACCGAAGTGGGCTTGGGCCTTGAAGCTGTGGCCGATGTGCGCGATACAACAGCTGGCGGCAGCACTGAAACTGTAGGAATAGGTAGCAATACAACAAGAGGTTCCGCCAGCCTTACCCAACATAGTAGCTTAAATACGGTTGTGAGTTTTGGTCGTTCAAGTCCTTTTGGTGAATCACAGCACGTAAGTATAGAAGACGTCTCACAAGTACATTTCCCAAAGCACCTTCAACATTATCATGATTTACAGCTGCATCAGAATCAGCTTCGCCACCAACAACAACAGCATCATCATCAGCATTCTCAGCAAAAACTGCCAATTTTAACATCAACCCAATATGATCCTTGTGCCTCTTCTATTTCCGATTCATTTTTACAAACAAAGGAACCTTTAATAAAAATGCCTTCTTCTCTTAAAAGCCTGATAATACAACATAAACCCTCATCCGAAACACAGCAACAACAACAACAACAGCACACTGTTACACCCATAACAATAAGCCGCAGTGCCACAAATCTTACATACACCGATTGTACACCACAAACACCCGACGATTATTTTGCATTCGAAACTCAACACAGTCCTTGTCCTTCGGTAATGTTAGAATTACCTCTCATACGTCTACCAACCGTAGATAGTTCGACCGAGAACTCACAAGCATCCGAACACACTAAAGGTGCCGACGAGGAGCACAGTCGCAGCTGTAAGAGTGATCAGCCCAGTGATCCCAGTTTACCGGGTTCATCACGTAAATGGTCCAAAGAAACATTATTCTAGCTAACAGTTCTACTACCATCATCAGCACGATCACTTACCAATATTGTACTTCTCCGGCATTTGACATCTATCATCTCAACGATTACTTTGATGCATGAGAGCATATAAAATGAATAACAATAATGGCGGTATAAAGTTACTTTAGAAAACATAACTTTAAAGGAATTCAAATTCATTTGGTTGATATGCATATTACTTTTAAGAATTTTAAATCTTTGATATAATTTACTTTTAGTTATTTAAGTAACGAATCTATTTTTAAAGTTAAATTTACTTAAACAGCAAACGATTATTGGGATATGGTTTGAGCTATTTATAAAAAAAAAAGTAATTTAATGTGAGGGAGTGTTTTTATATCCACCACCAAAATTGATCGTATAAAAAAATATATGGGTCCTTATAACATTCTTAGATGATCTAGCCATGTCCGTCCGTCTGTTGACGGCACAATAGGACCTCGAAAAAAAACTTAGGAGGTCCAAATTTAACAACGTTGATATTTTTTAAAATATGTTGCCATTTTCTTTAAATATATTGCAGATACTATCATACAATTTTTTAAACATTATTTCTATTATAAAAGTTCTGTTGAAAGCGATAATGATCGATCAATGATTTCTTTTAACCCCCATACAAATGTCTTCCTGGAATGTGTCACTATGTTACAATACATAAATGACTGTAGAAAAACAGTATCCATATAAAATTCAGCAAAAATAAGTTTTTGGATTGGTCCGTATTTGCATAAAAGCACCCATATAAAGTCAACATTTGAAAATCATTTAAATATGCATATGTATATATCTTATAGATATAGTCAAATATATAAAAATTGTCTTACGGCCCCTAATTGGTCATAGCTCCTATATAAGGACAACTTCTAAAAACACACAAAAACCTTTTTAAATATCGGTATCGACCGATTTAACACAGATCAGTTGTAAATATATTGGATTTTCTGAATATCGGTCCATAATTAACAATATCTCACATGCAAGTTCCACTTCCGAGAATAACTAGAATATCCATAAAACTCTTGTAAATTGCATTATTCAGAAGAAATTCGATTAAAATCCAAAAATTTTAAGTGCAATTTTAAATATATAAAACCTATTTGAACTAGAGTTCAACAAAAACTTTGAAATCGGTTTAGATTTCTGTTAAAATTTCTAAGTACCTTGCTAAATTACGTCTTAATGAATGAATTCCTTTACAGCTCTATTTATCAAATTAAGCAAAATACATTTATTTATAGTTTTCATCACGATAATAAGGGATACATACATATATACATATTATCTGTGCAATTTAATAAGGAATTTATATAAATAAAAAACAGATTAAATAAGTAAAACAATCTAATTAATTTTACATGTACATAAAGAAGAGCTTGTTAATTTTTATTATTAATCAATATTATAACTAATATAATTATTAATTCGTGCAATTGGAGAATTGAATGCAGTAAAATCAGTCAGAATTTAAATACAAAAATGTCCTTTTTGAGAAAAAAAAAACAAATAATATAAGAAACAAATTCGAAAAACAACAACATATAGATTTTAAGTAATAAAAAACATTAGTAGTTGAAAACATAAACCAAAAAAGAAAAAAGTATTTAAAAGAAAGTTTTAATAACTGAAATAAAATTTAATCAAAAACAAAAAACGTTATTTTGCCTTGCAAAATTTTAAGTTGATTTTTGGTTTCGTGTTTTTTTTAAAAACTTTTGCGTTGTGGTCACGCGTAATAAATATTTAAAGAAATATGTGTTTTGAGTATAAAATATTTATTTATGCTAGCATAAATTTTGCCGGGCCAAGCAAAGTAACTAATCAAAAGCAGTTGTTGCCTAGGCACACTTGCATGTTTCATTAAACATTTGGCCATGTGACCATATTCAATTAAGTATTAAAGTAAAAAATTATAAATACATTTATTAATTAGTCAAGAGACTGTTTGTTACTCTGTGTTAGATACAATCAACTTAAAAATCGTAATCTTTTTTTTCATAAACATACTTACATACAAACATACTTTATGTGTCTCTACTCTAAGGTTTCTCTTTATACGGTTTCTTAGTTGGATAATTTGAACATTTGGATTAAAGATCGTCTGAATGCTGTGTTCTGGAGACGTTTAAAATATTAAATATCCCGGAAATTAATAATTACTTAATAAAATTGCAAACTTTTTCGAAAATATTGTTACGAAAGAAATAGTTAAATTTGTTTCGGTTCTGGAAAACATTTTGTATTTTGTAATTATCTCTCTAACAGGATATATCTTGAAATAAATATTTGAAACGAAAATACCGTAAAAATTATGTTTTCCTTGTAATAACATAGTCAGAGACAATACGCAAGGACTATCAGTGTTTTACTAAACCTATTTTTTCTATTTATTGCATAATTCTAAAAGAGTTTCTTCCAGCTGATTGGTGCTTTTCCCTCTAATTACTTAACAACTGAAGTAACTTCTGGTCGTTCGCCTTTTTAAGGCACGACAAAAATAAAAGGGGAAGAAATTGTTTCCAAATACCAGGGGCCAAATTACCGCATTCGATATCGAGTAAAATTTATCGTAATTTCCTTATTTGAGATTATGACATTCGATATTGAGCAAGAAATTTAGTACATTTTATCATAATTGCGATATCGAAATCATATTTCGATTCGATAGCTCATTCGATCACGAATGCGGTAATTTGTCCCCAGTATTTGCTGTTGATAAATGTTTGGCATTGAAAATGGCCATAATCAAAACAACCAAAAAAAATTTCAACAAAATGTCCGTCCATTTGAAACTCGAAATTTGTTATAAATAGTTATTAGTAAAAGTTACGTTATATAACTAGAATACATATTTTCGAACATACCACTATTTTGTATATGTATGTATATATGTTTAGTTTCGGCTAACATTTAAATTCATGAATCTAGCAAGGTGAAAATTACACCTGCTATTTCCAAATAATATAAAATTAACCATATCGACTTTATTCCAAAAGCATATTCGGTTTTAGATCGGCTCAGCCGACTATTATAAATACGCTTAGCATTAGTTCTTGATAAACTGTAAACGGTTAAACACATTTAGACGAGCTCAAATTATATATTTAAAAAATTCGTTTAAAACCCCAGCACTTCAAACTCCCTTAACAGCATTTAGACGATATTTATAAAATATTTCGAATTGTTTTCCACACACACGTACTTTAGGTTCAAACGAAATTTTTCCATGTAAAATCAAAATAAAATATACAAACATTTCAATTCTACTGCAACTCATATACCTGATTAATTAAAAAAAAAATGAAAGCACTTTATAATAAATATAAAACAAAAGAAAATATTAAAAATACTAAAACTAAAACAAATTTAATACCAAACAATAATGCACCAATAATATGAATGAATAAATAAATAAAAATAATTAACGTAGAAATTTAAACAAATATAATAATAATAATAATATTTTCATACCACTTCATACAAAATAAAATAAATTATAGAAATATTTTTTAAAAACTAAGAGCTAAAATGAGTAGTATGAATAACAACATAATAATAATTATAAAAACAAAAATAAACATACAAAAAAAACAGAATAATAATAATTTCCTAAAATCATCCCACCTATCAAGCATCTATTTTTCTACTAAACAAAACAAAACAACAAACTTAATCAACAAATCTGAAATACATATAATGAAAACCAAAACTGAATAGGAACTTATTTTTTAAATAAATACAAAAATATAACCTGAATAGTCTGTTTCATCTCTTAAACAAAATGCAAAATGCAAAAATAAATACAATTTTGTACTATATAATCAGCAATAAAAACATCAATATTAAAAAAACAAGTAAGAAAGTATAGTCGGTCAAGCCCGACCACATAATACCCTACACCCAGTATATGTATAAAACGAGTTTTCAGAAATGGGCGTTATATGGGACCGATTGTGGACCGATCATCCGAAAATTTAGTGTCATAATTTCTGTGAATATAAATATTATATGTGTTAAACTTTATCTCGATATAAATACTTTTAAACGATTTATGGAGCTTAAAGTGAATTACGGAGAGATTCTTATTGCGAGTTTCGACTAATTATGGGCCGACCATTATAAAATTAAGTGTCATTATTTCTGTATATAAGAAACTTATTTGTGTCGAATTTAATTTGATTACCAACATTTTTAAAAGAGTTATGCTCTTTTAAGTGATTTTCGGAAGTGGGCCTTATATGGCAGCTACGACTAATTATGGACCGATCGTCATAAAATTGTACCGTATTATTTGTATACGTATTAAACATATTTCTGTTAAATTTTATTCGGATAACAACATTTTTAAGAGAGTTATGCTCTTTTAAGTGATTTTCGGGAGTGGGCCTTATATGGGAGCTACGACTAATTATGGACCGATCTTCACGAAATTTTTACATGTGATTTAGCTTCATTTATTACTCATTTTTTGTGAAATTTGTTTGCATACTTGCATAATTGAAAGATGTATGATCGGTAAACCCCAATTTCGGGAGGACATTTGTATGGGGGCCAGGTGAAATAATGGATCGATTTCCACCAGTTTCAATCCCATCCATCCTTGGGGCAAAAAAATATCACGTACCAAATTTTATCAAAATATCTTTAAAATTGCGACCTGTACTCTGCGCACAAGCTTTACATGGACCGTCAACCAGCCAGCCTGCCAGACGGACGGACATCGTTAAATCGACTCAGGAAGTGATTCTAAGCCGATCGGTATACTTTAAGGTGGGTGTTGGACCAATATTTCTGGGCGTTACAAACATCAGCAGAAATCCAATATACCCTCCCCACTATTGTGGTGTAGGGTATAAAAAGAAGTGAAAGTCATAGGTTATGTTAATAAATGCAATTATATTGCTACGCTGCTGCCAAATAAAAATAAATAAAAAACGTATACTTGGCATCACTTGTGTGTTTCAAATGTTTTTTGAAGCAAATGTTTGGCAGTGATGCCACACCTCTTTTTATTTTCGTATGCAAAATGTTGCAGTTTAAAGACCATTTACACGTATGGTATATACATATGTATGTACATATTTTAGGACACATTGAAAACGTTTCAAAAAATTAAGAAAGCCATCCGTATTCATATAAACAGGTCGTTCTCTTCTTCTTATCTTCTTATGTTAAAGATTAAAGTTTTAAATGACATTAGTTATAGACATACAGTGGTGGGCACAAGGTTAGCACAATTGATTAATGTTGCCAATTAAAGCAAATATTTTCTGTTGTTCTTAAATTTTTTATTATTCAAATATACATGGATAACGGCACTCTACTTCTTGTTTTATTAATTTGTTGCATTTCGGTGTTTTTTTCTCCAGAATACAATTACTCAAAAATAAACTCGTAACAGTAACTTAGCACTGAATACAAATTTTATTCTCATAAGATAAATAAAACAAAAAACTTAATTTAAATCCTAATATTTAGTATCAAATCCTTATTTTTAATAACAGCTGCACATCTTCTCTGCTCTCTCTTCACCAGAGCCATACAGGTATTTTAATATTGCGTACCATGCCTTTTGGATTTTATTGCACAAATCAGTAAAATTCTTGGATCATACTGTCGTTATATGTTGTTCCACATCAATCCATTGGTTCTCAATTGGATTGAGATCTGGAGATATTGCTGGCCATTACAACACATCAATATTATTCTGCTCCAAGCAACTGATCACAATGCGTGAGGTTTGTTTTAGATCGTTGTGTAGTATAAAACAACACCTAAGTAGCATATTGTCCTTAGCATATGGAATCATTGTATTTAAAAGTATACTTTGATAAGCATACTTATCCATTCGTGCATCGATCTTATGTATAGGACCAACACCATGCATACTTTGGGTTATTCAGCATATTTGGAGAACGTTGTACGAATCTTTTGCCATCCCATCCGAACCTACAAAAATTAGTTTAAGCGATCCAGAGAATATTGTTTCAGATTAATTATAATTGGTTTTTCTAAATGCTTATGGGCAAAAGAAATTCGGGATTGTAAGTTTTTTAACATGTGGCTTATGCTGAACAATGCAACCACACAAGATTTTTTATTTTAGACTTCTTCTTAAAGTTCTAGAGGAGACGTCAGTGCCGAATTTTGTTGAATGATATTTTTAATTGCGGTGGAGCTCTTAAATGGGATTGCCACTGAGGCTTTATAAATTAAAGAGTCATCTTTACGGGTTCTATTACTTCGTCGTCGAGCTTGTTTAATATTTGTACATGTCCCATAGGTTCGAATATGGACTAATGGCGTGTTAACCATCTTCCTTAACAAAACTAATATACTTGTAATCTCGTCAGTGTTGCTTCCTCTAGAGTACAGCTCCCATCTAGAGTTATTAATTCCTAAAAACTAACCGCGAAAAACTAACAAAATTGATAAATTAATATATTACTGACCAGGTCAAATTGCCTATTAATTGCAAAAATCTACAAATTTAATAAAGCATGAAGAAAGAATCTAATGGAAAATAAAGGGACATGATGGTCACACCATAGCATATATGAAATGTGCTAATCTCATGTCCACCACTATATACTATTTTACTGCATTTATGAAAGTATTCTTTAATTTTAAACAAAGATCTGTACTTTTCAACGAAAATTTTACTTTTTAAAACTAATTTAACAAAATAAATACTTAAAAGAAACTTATTAAATTATGTGTTTTGAAAAAGTACACCTATTGGCAATATTTTAAATCTACGCTTTTAAGAATTTTCAACACAAATAAATTTTAAGTTGCATTTCTCAATAAAACCAAACTTTTAACTTTTTATATTCGAAGTAAATACAACAAGCTTTGGTTAATAGCAAGCTTCATAAAAGCTTATAAGAAATACTGTAGGTACACAAAATTACAAAACGTTTGAATTTTGTTTTAGGAAATACATAAATCAAAAAACTATTAAAATTTGTTAAACCTAAATTTTGTTTTTTTTATATACATACATATAATTTAGTTTAAACTAAAATGCTGAATGAAGATCGTAAAAATAATTATTAGTTACTTCTAAAATAAATTAATATTAAATAATAATAATTAAATAAAACAAACAAAAAATGTTGTAGTCCCATATTTAAGAATTGTTCAATGATTATAGAATCTATAAATTAAAAACCAACAACAAAAAAGTTATTTATTAAAAAAATAAAAACAAAACAAGAAACTGAAAAAAAATTAATAAAGTAGTGGAACCAATTGTTTGATAAAAAAGAATAAAATTTATATTAAAATATATAGAATTTAAGTTGCATTGTGAGGAAAAAAAAAACAACAACAGAGAAAATTTATCATCAAACATTATTTCAAAATCAAGAAGAATTTATAAGAAAATTTAATTGAATTACGAATTAAAGAACAAATTTTAATAATCGGTCAAAGCATATTTAATTAAATCCCACACCAGGTTTTCAATATATTTTTAGGATACCTTTCAAAATGTTTCTTCTAAGGGTTATAATTAATAATTTCCTATTTGGGCTAAACAAATAATTAAACTAAAATAAATTTGAATAAATCTAATTTCTTAAAGGAACATAAAACGATACAGAACTATTCGCATGATTAGTTCCATGGGCAATAGGCAACAGTTTTAGCTTTTAGAATTTATATGAAATGAACCAGATACTTTAACATGACATATGTATGTACATAGTTATATAAGAAGAAATTTAGCATTTTTCAGACAATCTTTGACAGCTCATTGAGCTTTTATCACAAAATTGGATTTAAATGAAAAGATTATGTATAAAATTCATTGATAAATTATTATTATTATTATACTTTGTTGTGAAAAATCAACTCTAGTTTATGGGCGCCAGTCCGCATCTTTACCAAGTTATATCTCATTATGCTGAACAGTATAGTTTGTTTGCCATCAAAATTCGAATAATGGATTTGGTTATACTTATGTTATTTTTTATTTGATTTAGCCGATATATTCGACATTTGATAGCTTTTCAAAACACCTTTGGCATAATATTTATATACATATTAACATTTTTTAATCCATTAGGGTCAAAATTCTGTATTTTTATTCCGAAAAATGCCAGTTTACTCAAAATATGTCAACTTAAAGGTATATTTTTCTTTATAATAACATTATTCACAAAACTACAAACTTTCAATTAACGCATCATTCGGCCACATTTACTTTTTTATTCCCCAGTTATGGGTTAATATCCATAACGCGAAGCTGGCGTTCAACTTATCATAAAGTCTAAAACCCGTATACCCATCCGTAAGCCGGCAGTCAAGAAAACTATTTCATGCGAAGCTGTTGTTCGACTTAGCATAGAATATAAAATTCTTTCGTCAACAAAAGTATTTTATACGAAACCGGAGCACCCGCCATTTTTATTATCTTTTTAGAGATCACATGCCTGATTTAAATCGATATCGAATAAGTTTTAGAAGTCAATTTTTTCGTAATATTTCTGTATTGAAAAACTTTTATCATATAAAATATAAAGATATTGAGCTACTAAAAAGAATCTTAAAACAAAAATTTTAAAAATTAGATTATAAATGCATTAAATGTATTTCCAAAACTGATTCGTGTTCGATATCTATTTCCATCACATGCCTGAATAACAAAAGAACAGCTTTTCAGATGTTTTTTTTTTCCAATATAACAACATATTATCAAATTTTACTTACTCTATAATAAACGTATTAAATAAGACCTTTTTTTTAATGATAAAACCGAGGTTTTAAAAGTCTTGTGCTTATATAATGTCTTAAATTGAATCTACAAATCATGGCTACAATTTATTACATTTAATTTAATACATACCATTATTACGGTAATTTTTGAAATAAAATACAATTTAAAAAACAAACTTCGGATAAAAAATCTAGAATCCGGAATTGGGTCCAAATGTATTAATATGTATGTATATCAGGATATTTAATGTCTCATTTTAAAGCCAATTCAAAAAGCTATCAAACGATATATTTGTTACGATAACAAATATCAAAGATATACTACAATTTAAGTTTCAACTTTATAGGCCTATATTTCAGGAAATAAGGACAAGCAACAAAAAAAAAATATTCCTAAAATTACTTTCCTACCCCATTTTATTTTTTTATTTATTTTTAATTTTTTTCCTGACGCCCACAAACTAGATTTGTTCCAAAAAATCTGTATATATCTTAGAAATTTGAGTCCATGAAGAGTCGAAACTTGCTCTATTTGTTCATTATTATCATTTGATTATGTGTTTTTTTAGTTTTGTTTAGATTATTAGACAGTTAGATTTAAAATAACAAAAACAATTACTAATAATCTTTTATAGAAAATATACAATATTTTGTAAAATTGTTATTAATTTTAGTTAGACATGCGTATGTAATGAAAAAAATTATTACGTCTAAATAATTAATTTTGTTTATAAAATTGTTAGATCCTAATTGTTAAACTATGAACCAAAAAGCATAACAAATAAAAATATTGATAAAGAAATATTATTTATAGAAATGAGATCTTAAAATGTTCAAAAATCAACTGACTTATCTACATACATATGTATGTATGTACATATTTACTTATCTACCTATGTAGATGTAGGTTTTGTTTCATCAAAAAGTCGTGGCCTTCCCTAGATCCAAATTCCAAAAGTACTGTTACGAATATAAATATTATTTATAAAGCGATTCTATGATTATTAATACCAAAATTTAGACTATATCTGATACATACATATTGTTACCTTCCTAAATACACACTGATAGACAAGAGGTTAGCACGCTTGGTTTCTGTTACCAATTAAAGCAAATAGGTACATATTTGCTGTTGTTATTAGTTAGTTTTTTTTTACAATCTTTTATTTTGCAACCGCGTTATTTGTCACCCTAAGATCACGCCACTCCACTTTATGTTTGATTGATTTGTTGCATTTTGGTGGTTTTCTCTCCGAAATACAACTACCAAAAAAAAACTATGGATAGTAATTTAGCATTAAATTAAAAAGTTTTCTCATAAGAAAAACAGAATAAAAAATTTGCATTTAAATCCTAGTATTTCTTCTTTCTTCACTAGAGCCATACAGCACAGCACCCTTTCGAAATATACTTTAAATTGTGCTGCATATTTGGAGGACTTCATACGTATCTTTTTTCCTCAAATGCGAACCTACAAAATATCCAGAAGATATTTTTCCAGAAAATTATTGGTTTTTGTAAATGTTCATGGACAAAAGAAATCCGAGACTGTAAGTTCTTTTTTGAATAGATCAGCATAAGTCACATATACTAGTTTTTTTTAATGAGATTTCTTTTTGTAGTTCTAGAGGAGACGTCTGAATATCTCTTTGAATTACTGCCACTCAGGCTCTTTTTATATGTTGTTTTTCTTTGTCTTCGAGCCTGTGTAATATTTTATATGTCCCTTAGGTTTGAATATGGCCTAATGGGTTGAAGATCAAATTAAAAAAAATTGCAATCTCGCCAATTGTGCTCTCTCTAGAGATCATCTGGTGAATCCCCTTATGCAGTTGCGGTATGCACCACTTTGTTTTAGCCATGTCTAATTAGTGTTTTATGACCCCTAATCTTTTGTTTCATAAAATATTTTCAGAACTTATTAATTCCTAAAAACTAACAATATGTATTATTGTCCAACTTAAATTACCAATTAATTTCAATTAACCACAAATAGAAGAAAGTATTAAGAAATAATGCATCAAAAAATAACAGGATATACTAATCACACCATAGGCTACACCAATGGACAAAAATTACAGTTAATAAATATAATCAAATAAAAGAAAAATACTTTTGAAAACAGGATATATGAAGTGCTAACCTCATGTCCACCACTGTAGTCCTTTCATTGCAAACTCTTTACTACTAGAATAACTGAATTAATAAATTATTTGAATAAACCAATGGTGTGGGCTTTAAAACTAAAAACGTAATTTTTTAACAACAAAACAAATAAAATCATAAAATATTATGCTGCAGTATTAAGGAAAATCAGTTAAGGCATTTACTTTAGTTTACCAAAGAAAATTTTATTTAAAATGCAAATAATTGTTAACTCATTAATAAGATAATTAAAAGCAAACAAGTCTAAAAATCAAACTCCATTACCTTAATTTAATTATGTATTTGTATTATAATTATAATATTTTAAATTCTTTTCGAAATACATACTATCATTTCCCTTAAATCATTTAAGGAAATTTCAAAATTTAAACATAAGCATTACGAAATAGTTTTAAACCAAATCAAATAAAAAAATTAAAGAAAACCAATAGATATAATTTAAGTAAAATTAAAAATAAACAACAGAAAAATAAATATTATAACTAACAATATAATTATTATTAGTTGAATGGGTATTTAAAAAAGAGAAAAACAACAAATATTTAAAAATCGTTTAAGTTAAAACAAAAACAAAAAAGAAATGAAAAACATATGTATATGAGTAAAATTTTAGTTAAATGTTATTTAAAGCAAATAAAAAAACAAATTCGAAATGAAAGCAAAAATAAAATAAAATACATAATACAAAACAAATAACACAAAAAAAAAATATTGTAAATGTTAGCAACAATTTAATAAAGAAAAATCAGTAAATAATATAAAAATCATTTAAGAATTTGTTTTATTTAAACTAAAGAGATATATCGTTATAGTACAGTGGTAGACAAGCGTTTGTATGCAACATGTATTATCTTAATTTAATAGGTAGTTTAAAGGGTTTTGCAATAAATGTTTTTAAAGTGCGATTTAAATAGATCATAGCTAAGTTATCGAGTTTCGCTCTTTGGGGATAAAAAAAAACCTCCGGTTGATACAGCTGACGCTAATATGACAATAATTGGCCGAGTGAGACTCGTGTCGTTTCAGTGCAAAGATCCAATTATTGTTGATACGGGAATAATATTGTTGTTGTTGTAACAGCAGTAATTGCTGAGTTGACAGCCCTTGGCCGAGTGATCTCGGGCCATTCCGGTGCGTAGAACCGGCTGTCGTGGGAATAATGTAATCTATTTCGCTGTATTTAATAAAAAAAACCCTGATATTTTGGTGATACATTCGTTTGTACGCACATTATTTAACTTATTACTTATTGGAATTTAATAACATAATTTCTAAATAATTTTATAATTAAATAATTTCAATTTTATGATTAAATATCAAAGGAAAATCACATAAATCTGCGATGAGATAACATTCTGAAATAAAAACTGGCCACAAAAAAAAATATAATTTTTTATCAGAAAATCAATCAATATCTTGACTATTACTCATTGGGGTACGGAAATTGTATTCCTCAGCCGATTTTCATTAAGTTATATTACTAAAATCTCTTAAAATAATCGAAGAATTTTTTTTGTATTTTAGAATACATTTTTAATCAAATAAAATACATTCAAATAAAATACATCGAACCTTAGAATATTGTGGTTGACTTTATTTTTTTGACATGTATTATTATTATATATGATGTCAAAATAAAGGCAATAATCCTTTTCAACACAGGAAGCTTATTTTTTCCTTAATAAGCGACTTTATGGCGAATTTAAAATTTTTAACGAAATAGGTATTATGTTGGAAAAACTTATCGATGGAACTTTATTTTTTTAGTCAATTGTATAACATCAGTCTTTCCACATAATACCTACTTATTCCATATGAAAAATATGTATTCAAAACATTTTAGTTTTTACAGTTTTCTACATTTTATATTTATTATAAATTTATAAAAAAAAACTCTAAAATATCTTAAACACTATTTGCCAACCCTAATATCTATACTTCGTTGAGTAATCTTTAGGCGATACCACCAAACCACGACCCTTACGTGCTCCCCGATAAACAGTCTCCACAATATCAATCATTTCTTGTTTATCCTCTAGGGGCCAATTGATTTTATTATTGTTACCCGTGCCCAAATCAATCATAATGTGTTTGTTGCGAAAGAAAAACATCACAGTGCAGGGATCATACAATTCATACATTTTATTGAAATCTGGAACTTCGCTGATGTCTACCAAATAAATGACGGCAAAATTTTTCACCTTCTCCGCAATACTATACATGACTTCGTCCATTTTCATGCAAGCCGGGTCCCAATCGTGGCCAAAACGTATAACCTAGAGTCATACAGTTAGGGTTTTAATAAAGTTCCTTGAGTGGAAATTTACAAATTTACTTACCACCACTCGATCTTCCTCTGATAGAATAGCTTGATCGACTTGCCAGCCGTTGTGTAAATGTGGCAACATATAAGACATGGTGCTGGTTTATTTAATTCGATTTTTATTATAAAAAAATGTACTTTATTTATATTTTAGTTTTTATGCAAATTGTTGCTTAAATTACTAGTAAACGTTTATCAACAACAGCTGCTGCTGTCAAAATTCAATAACAATCAGTTAAGGTGCTGCCAAGTTTTAGTTTTAAATCAGTTGTGTAGATTTAGTGTTTAAAAAACACGGAAATAACCTTTGCTACGTGAAAAAATTAAAAATTTTAGAAAATGTTTGATTTCGGATAGCTTTAGTAACTTTTGTGTTTCTTAAAAAATGTGACTCATACGAGAAGTCCATACGTGCAAAATTTTAGGTTTTTTAAATTTTCATCATTTAAAATTAAATAAATAAACAAAATATGCTTTAAAACTTATAAAAGTTTTCATATTGATTTACATAGTTCCATAAAATAAAAATAAAAGCCATGGTCACTTCTATAGCCAATATAAAATTGTGTTAATACCGATCGAATCAGAATCGGTTGCAAAGTAGAGCTCCTAATTTGAAAGATATTTGGATAACATTTTGTACAAGCTTTTTTTGGCCAAAGGAATAAGCTTATTAAAAATTGTATAAACGTATGTTTAGAATCGATATAACTGTTGTGACATACATATGTCATTAAAATTATTGTCAAGTTAAAGTTTTAATTCAGCATATAAATTTTTTGTTTTATTTGTTTTGAAAAACAAAGATCAAAAGATATCTTTTATATGATTTTAAAAGAATTGTTTTATTTTTTAAGATAATACTCAACTGTTACTGATTACTTTTTTTTTGAAAAGCTTTTTTATATATAAGGTGGTACCTCAAACTTGACATCACTATTAAATTATAATTTTTATATTCTATGTGTCATCCTATTGCTCTCTTTCTCATTTTTGTTTTTGCAAATCCACTTTTTGAACTATCAAAATTCTTTTAGTTATTTTGGAACAACACGTTGCACTTTTTGTTACAAGTTTATTTAAATTTTATGAAAAGCTTAATAAATTCTAACTAAATAAAGTTTTAAAATAACAAATAAGCAGCTATAAAGACAGCATGGTAAGAACGTGTAAATATGCCATTAGCTGCAGTTAAAATTATGTGGAAATATTTTGACTCATTGAGCAATATTTTTGCAAATTCTAAGTGTGTGCTCATGTCATGATTTACTCCACAAATAATTCCAACAATTTTTCTGATGTAATTTAATAAGAATATTATGAATGAAACTCTAACATTTCCCTTTTATCTCATATAGGCTAATGTGGAGCGCAAAGGGACCTTTAAGGTGGAATATTTACAAAAAATCGAACAGGCAGTGCAACAGCGTTGGGAAGAAGAACATCTACACGAAAGCGATGCTCCAGCGGAGCCTAAAAAATCGCAAGATGAGAAATTTTTCGTTACCTTTCCTTATCCCTATATGAATGGTCGGTTACATTTGGGCCATACGTTCTCGTTGTCGAAAGCTGAATTTGCCATACGCTATCAGCGCTCCAAGGGTAAACGTGTTTTGTGGCCTTTTGGTTTTCATTGCACCGGCATGCCCATTAAGGCTTGTGCTGATAAATTGAAGCGTGAAATGGAAGACTTTGGTTATCCACCACAATTTCCGGCTGCCAGTAAAGAGGTTGCTACTGCAGAAACGTCTCAAGTCGATGTGCCTAAGGATAAATCGAAGGGCAAGAAGAGTAAGGCTGTAGCTAAGACTGGTTCGGCCAAATATCAATGGCAAATTATGCACAGTTTGGGCTTACAGGATGAGGAGATTAAACAGTTTGCTGATGCAGAGCACTGGCTGAACTATTTCCCACCTTTGGCTGTTAAAGATTTAAAGAGGATTGGTATACACGTAAGAGATTTATAAATAATAATTTATATAGCAATTTTTAATTTTTTGACTTTAATATTGTCCAGTATTCGCTTTTAAATGAAAGTAAAAGTGAATAATAAATTATTTAGACATTTTGATTACGAAAATACAACTAATGTCCATCCAGTGAAAAAATGTTAAATAGATTTAACATCAAGGCTCAAAGAATTGCAGTCAAATTAAGATTTCATAAACGATTATCATCTAAATATCATGTTCATGATATACACCATTAACACTCAAGTTGACATTTCGGTAAAATTAAGTTTAGAATTATAAACGATTTTTCAAAAACGGAAGTATACCACAATCACGAATACAGATTTCGATTCTTTTTTAAATTTTAAAAAACATTTAATCAAAAACGTTAATAACTTCACGAATTTTTTAGTGTTATGGCTTTAATCAAATAAATTTGGTCCGTATATCTATCTTACGAAACCCACAAAAAAAATTGAGTGGTATTAAATCTTTTGACCGGGATAAAACCCTGTTGGAAAACAGATTTCTTGTTGAAATCCCTTTTTACAAAATTATTGTGCAGAAGTCATAATTTCTTGAGTACTTTTCCTCAATCAAAATTTTCTCAAAGAACACAAAAGAAATTACTTTTTTTTGACAATTTTGTTCTCTTATTGCTGACAAAATTTATGTAGAACTATTCTCTAAACTTAAACTAATAACTGCACAAAATGTATCATAGTCTCTCTTAAATAATTAAAAAAAAATAACAAATTTAAGGTGGATTGGCGCAGAACTTTCATAACAACCGATGTAAACCCCTTCTATGATGCATTTGTACGCTGGCAATTTATGCACTTGAAAAATCGTGGCAAGGTTATGTATGGTAAACGTTACACCATCTATTCACCCAAGGATGGACAACCCTGTATGGATCACGATCGTTCGAGTGGAGAAGGTGTTGGACCCCAAGAGTATACATTAATTAAAATGAAAATCTTGGGAAAACCAGCAAAATTAAAGTAGATTCTTGTTTATTATTAATCTTTAAAAAATATATTTTTAATAAAACTATTTTTTAGTGCCATCAAAGAATCGATATTCTTAGTAGCCGCTACCTTAAGACCAGAGACCATGTATGGCCAAACCAACTGTTGGCTACATCCCGATATTAAATACATTGCCTGGCAGACCACACGTAACAATGAGGTTTGGATTAGTACAAGACGTGCGGCGAGAAATATGTCTTATCAAGGTTTCACCGCCGAAGAAGGAAAAGTTGTTGAATTGGCTGAAGTAACTGGTCAAGATCTTATGGGTACACCTTTGTCCGCGCCGTTGACTTCCCACAAAACCATTTACACTTTGCCCATGTTGTCCATTAAAGAGGACAAGGGTACTGGAGTGGTAACATCGGTGCCATCTGACTCTCCTGACGATTATGCTGCCTTAATGGACTTGCAAAAAAAGGAAGCTTTTAGACAAAAGTATGGCCTCACCGATGAAATGGTTTTGCCCTTTGAACCCATATCCATTATTGAGGTGCCCAGTTTGGGTAACATGTGTGCTAAACACGCCTACGAGTTGTTTAAAATTCAATCCCAAAATGACAAAGACAAATTGGCCGAAGCTAAGGAACTGTGCTATCTTAAGGGCTTTTATGATGGTGTAATGTTGGTGGGTGAACACAAGGGCAAGAAGGTGCAGGATGTAAAGAAAGATTTGCAAAAGCAATTGGTTGACTCTAAGGAAGCGGATATCTACTACGAACCCGAAAAGACCATAATTTCGCGTTCTGGAGATCAATGTGTGGTGGCCTTGTGCAACCAATGGTATTTGAACTATGGTGAAGCGGAGTGGCAAGCCCAGACCTTCAAGATTTTGGAGAGAATGGAGACATTCCATGAGGAAGCGCGCAATAACTTTGAACATTGTTTGAATTGGCTGCACGAGTATGCCTGTTCGCGTACTTATGGTTTGGGTACCAAACTGCCCTGGGATGAACAATGGCTCATAGAATCATTGTCCGACTCCACTATCTATATGGCCTTCTACACCGTCGTTCATCTGCTGCAGGGTGGTTCCTTCCGTGGTGAAAAGCCCAGTCCTTTGGGCATTAAAGCCGTAGATATGACTCCCGAGGTTTGGGATTATGTATTCTTTAAGGAGACCCCTTATCCCAAGTCCACAAAGGTAAAACAAGCAAGTTTGGATATTTTGAGAAGAGAATTCGAATATTGGTATCCCATGGACTTGAGGGTATCAGGAAAGGATTTAATACAAAACCATTTAACATTTTCGCTCTACAATCATGCTGCCATTTGGCCCAAAGATGAGACAAAATGGCCCAAAGGCATGCGTGTCAATGGTCATTTACTTTTGAATTCCTCGAAAATGTCCAAATCCGATGGTAATTTCCTAACCTTGCATGAGGCCGTAGATAAATTCTCGGCTGATGGCATGCGTTTGTGTCTGGCAGATGCTGGCGACAGTGTAGAAGATGCCAATTTTGTGGTAAGCACCGCTGATGCTGGTATTTTAAGATTGTACACTTTCATTGAGTGGGTAAAGGAAATGTTGGCCGCCCGTCCTGTCATGCGCAAAGGATCTCAGCATACCTTCAACGACAAAGTCTTCATCAGTGAAATGAACTTGAAAACTAAGCAAACTGATGAGCACTACAAGAAAATGTTGTTCAAAGAGGCTTTGCGTACTGGTTTCTACGAACTCCAGCTCACAAGAGATAAATACCGTGAATTGTGCGGTATTAATGGAATGCACTTGGATTTGGTATTTGAATTTATACGCCGCCAAGCTTTACTCATGGCTCCCATCTGTCCCCACGTGGCTGAACATGTTTGGGGTTTGTTAGGCAACAAACAGTCTATTCTCCATGCCGAATGGCCAGAGGTGGGCGACATTAATGAAATTGATATCATGTGCTCGGAATATTTAATGGAATCAGCTCATTCCTTCCGTTTGAATTTAAAGAATCTTTTGCAAGTCAAAGGTAAGGGTGGCAAGGAAAAGGCAGTAGATCCTACCTCCGTAAAACCCAATAGAGCTTTAGTGTGGGTGGCCAAAACATACCCACCATGGCAATGCTGCGTGCTCGACACAATGAGAGATTTGTACACTAACACAAATTCATTTCCGGACAATAAGGTGATTGCAGCCACTCTGCAAAAGAAGGAAGAATTGAAAAAGTTCATGAAACGAGTAATGCCTTTCGCGCAAATGATACGCGAAAAGGTGGAGAGCGGCAACGGTTTGGCTGCCATGGCTGTAAATCTTGAATTTGATGAACGTCAAGTATTGCTGGACAACTTGGAGTATTTGAAGAATACTTTAGATTTAGAGGCTTTGGAAGTGAAATACACCGATGATGCGTCAGCTCCCGAAAAGACAAGAGAAGAAGTAAGGCCGGGAAATCCCTTCATTGTTTTCACCATTGCTCCTCATGTTCCCATCACATTAACCAATCCCATTGAGAGATCTAGCTTCTTTCAAGTCAACACAGTCGTCTACGAGGGCGAAACGGTCAAAACACTGCGTGAAAAACTAGCCAAAATTTTGAGTTTTAAAGGTATAGATTAAAAATGTTTCTGTTTATGCATAGTTTACATTCATTGCTTTTATTTTTCTTACTTTTAGCTGATATATCTTCTTTACGCATCTGGCGTTATGAAGATCCCGTTCTGGGGCCCCGTCAATTGCCCGAATTCCAAGATTACAAAAAGGGCAAGGCTCCTATGACTGCTGGCTCTTTGTTATTGGACATGGAGAAACAGCAGATTACTTTGGTGGAAGAAAATGGCACCACGACACCTGTAGGCCGTCATTTTATCTATGTTGTGGAGTAATTTAAAGTATTTTTAATATTTTCGTTTTTTTTTTTTGTTTAATTTTTATTTTCTTTTTTTTTATTGAATTTTCTTAATTTCTTTGAGTTTTTATTTATGAAATAAAAGTAAAGTATGCAAGGTATAATGCTATGAAATAAGTTTTTTTTTAAAGAAAAAGCTAAAAAATAGCTATATTTTTACTTGTATCCCAAATATAGTTGAGTTTTTTATTTTTATTTAAGAACAGACCACAAGCCGAATTTAAAACCCAACACAGTTTTCAAGAGACATAATAAGGGATTGAAAAAATATTTCGTTTAGAAAAAATCTTATTCTTATCTTAACAGTATCAGTTGATTTTATCAGAACAATGACCCAAAAGCTCACAAAGTGCGATACTGGCAACTGTATATTTACAATGTACCTCAAGTTATGGCAACAAAACCTCAGAGCCCTGACATAAATCTCGTACAAACTTTGTGGGATTATCTCAAAAAAGTTTCAGGAACACATGGTTTTCAGTAAAACAGTATAAAAATGAGAAAAAACACCTAAATATTGTTAAAATTAGTCAAGTCCATCACTAACAGACTGAAAATGGTTATAAGGACAAGGGACTTCAAACAATGTATGTACATATGTAATATATCGCACTTGTTCCTCAAAAGCATAACAATATAAAACTCATGAATTTTCAGTAGAGGCCAAAATTTGTTTCTGTTGATTCTTTAAACAGTATTTATTCTAAAAACACAAATTGAGTCATAACGGGGGTTTTTACGGAAGTGAAGACAAGTCAAAGGGAGATTTTTACATTGGGTTTGGTGAAAGTGAAAATTTCGAGTTGTTATGCTTTTGGGGAACAAGTGCGTTATGTATTAGCTATAATGTGTGGAATAGTAAATTTTTTAATACGTCCAAGTTTGGATTGCGCATTTACATACATACATATGTTTAATACTTAAAATTATGTTTATTTTCAAATTTGTTTTCTATTTCTGAAAGCTTAATAAATATACCATGTAAATCTTAAAAACAATTGTTTTTCTATTATTTAACTAGCGCAACGTTTTGCCAACAATATTTCTATTAAGTCCCAATTTATACGAAGCAATTTTTATTGAAAATATTGATACAATTTTGTCCTTGAAATTTCTTCGGCCCAATCATGAATAAAAATTCCGCAAGAGTTTTTTCCCTTTTCTCATTTTTCGTATTCAAATTCAATGTTAAAAAAATAAAAAGGAAAAAAACTCCCGAGGATTTTTTTTATTCAAGATTGGGTCGAATATAATTGCTTAAATCACTCGTATTTTTATTTGATAGTATACACACATTTGTATACACATATGTAATACAAAAAAGAGAGTAACACGAGTTGCTAGTGCAATCAAGTGTGCACTCGTTTTATCTTCCGCTCACCCCGATGTCTAAGCTAAGCTTAAAGAATTGCTTCGTGTAAATTGGGACTAATGTGTTCGAGTGTGGCTTGGAGTAATTATAGATTTCATACACATACAAATATCCCAATGAAAACAAGTAAAAGTTTATCAACCATGTCAATTCCGATCGTTTTTGATTCCGTAAATTGAGTCTTTAGAAAACGAAAAACGAATTTTTTTTTTCGGAATGAAACCACTTTAGATTTCTAAAGTGGAAATGTTGTTTTTTATGATTTTATGCTGAAAAAAAACATATACTACTAATTTATAATGACAATTAAATAATTAATTTTATTATTTCATTGTTTTTTTAGTTCTCTCATTAATACTTCTATTAAATTTTAAAAATTTCAAAGTTGGTGTCAGCAACAAGAAAACTTTTGTCAAAAAATTACAAAAATTAAAAATATTTACACAGCACTGGAATATGACAGAGGAATTCCTTCTTCGTAGCTTTTCAACTGCGTTTTGATGTTTTTGTTCATTTAAAACAGCAACAATTGAAATTCTGGACATTTTTAGAAAATTTTTTCTGTTCGTTTTTGTTACATTTTTTATTACAAAAAACTAATGTTTTTTATTTTTAGGTTAAAAATCGATATTTAAAATTTTTTTTGGTAATAAACAAAATCGATCGGAATCTAGAGAACGCAAAGTAACAACGATCGATTTGCAAATACGGAATTGAAATCATTCCGATCGAATTATGTGACATGCCTGTATATTCGGCAGTGCCGAATCTTATGTACTCACCACCAAATACCAGGGGGTTATTGTGTATTTTGATTCGAAAGCAAACGTTTTCGAAATACAATGTAAAAAGTATACAAATTCGAACGATTTTCTTTTTGAAACGAGTTACAAAATAACTCCCCATAATTTTTGTTACATTTTGGATCGGTAACGATAATTACTCGTAGGTATATTGGTTATTTTATTTTGCGGATCCCTTACATAACTTAACTATTATGGGGCGTTCATCATAAAATATTGTACTGTAATTTCTATTTATTTGAAGTTTATTTTCTTTAAATTTAATCTCAATAACAATATTTACAAAAATTTTATGCAGAACTGCCCTTTGTTTATATTTTTGTAGCGTGCAACGATTAACTGCCACACAATAAATTAGATAGCAAAAAGCACTAGGAAACTAATTTTGGCTTTTGAAACGGCCAATTGTATAATTTTTACAAACTTATAACTGATCTGTGTAAAATATCGTTTCGATGAGGATGTTTATGTAGGTTAAAGAGTTTTCGGGAGTTGTACTCATAAGGGAACTATGACATATTATGGGCCAATCATCATGAAATTCTGTACGACGATTTATATGTATAAGTATGTTAGATTTGTGTTGAATTTTTAATTGATAGTGAATATGGACCGATCGTCATGAAATTCAGTATAACGATTTTAATATATGTTTGAACTATTTGTGTTGAATTCCAACTTGATAAGTGATTTTCTTAAGTGGACTTTTTATGGGGGCTATGATCAAATTTGAACTGATCATCATGAAATTTGGTACGACAATTTATATGTTAACCCTGCTACTATGTTAGAAAAAAATACACATGTTATGTTCGGGTCATATTTTGACCCCACATTTTTTTATTGAGAAAATTCAAATTTGTACATTTCAAAAATATTTTCAAGGCTTGTGATCAATGCAATATATCGTCGTTGGAGTGATTGTGTGTCGGTGTGACGGACAACACGTTTCTTTTTTGCAAGTTATGTAATGTTAAATACGAGTTGGGTCATCAAAAGACCCTAAACGTAGTAGCAGGGTTAATTTGGATTATTTTTTTTTGGAATTTTAACTTGATGGTGATTTATATAAAAGATTTACATATGTATATGCATTTAAGTGATTTTCGGAAGTGCATTTTTTATGGGACTATGTAAAAATATGGATCAATGCAAGCAAAATATCGTTTTGAGATTTCATCTTGTAAAGGGTGGTTAAATTGTAAGGGCCGATGTTGAATGTGAACCACACCTAAACGCCAAGCTTTTTTCCAAATTTTATTTGACATTTCTCTTTTTCAGACTTACTCAATTTGAACCATGGAGAGATACACAATCCAACAACGTGTTAAAGTTATCCAGACTTATTATGAAAATGGGCGTTCAAATCAAAATGCATATCGTGCACTTCGTGATTTTTTTGGTCAATTTGATCGTCCAAATGTGCGTACAATCGCAAAAATCGTGGAAAAATTCGAGCAAACCGGGTCTGTAGACGATGTGAGAACACCAGTGCATGCTCGTACAGCTCGTACTGCAGAAAATATTGCTGCTGTTCGCGATAGTGTGGCTGAAGAGTCGTCCACCTCAACTCATCGTCGTGCCCAACAATTGCACCTCTCACGCTCGTCGTTGATGAACATTATGCATAAAGACTTGCATTTACACGCTTACAAGGTGCAATTGGCTCAAGAACTAAAGCCTCTTGACCATTCCAAACGTCGTGAACGGGCAGAATGGTGGCAAGAAATGGCAACAGTGGATGATCAATTTTCGAAGAAAATCATCTTCAGTGATGAGGCACATTTTCACCTCAGTGGATTCGTCAATAAACAGAATTGCCGCATTTGGGCGAATGAGAATCCAAGAGTGATTGTCGAAAAACCAATACACCCACAAAGAGTGACTGTTTGGTGCGGTTTATGGGCTGGCGGCATCATCGGGCCGTATTTTTTCCAAAATGAGGCCGGTCAGGCAGTTACTGTGAATGGTGTTCGCTATCGTGAGATGATAACGAACTTTTTATGGCCCGAATTGGAAGATATGGATGTGGACGATATGTGGTTTCAGCAGGACGGTGCCACTTGCCACACAGCTAACGAAACAATGGCTCTTTTGCGCAACAAATTCAATGGCCGTGTTATCTCACGTCAATTGGCCGCCAAGATCATGTGATTTGACACCGTTGGACTTTTTTCTTTGGGGTTATTTGAAAGAAAAGGTGTACGACGATAAGCCAGCAACAATTCAAGAGCTAAAGGATGAGATAATTCGGCACATTAACGGCATAGAACCTCCATTATGCCTCAGGGTCATCGAAAATTTGGTCCATCGGATGGAGGTCGCGGCGCCCATTTTGCCGATATTTTATTCCATACATAATTGAGTAATACCAATATATCATAATAAAATAAAATTACAATAATTTCCTAAATAGTTTGTGTTTTATTCAAAATCAACATCGGACCTTGAAATTTAACCACCCGTTATTTATATACTTCTTGGTTCTACGACCAATATTTCGATGTGATTAAAAGATGAAAAGCATTTTAGAAAACTTAAATGTTTTCCTTATTTATTCTTAAAGTATGTTACCAGCCCAGATAAAAATGTGGGCCTTATGAACAAAATTTTGAAAACAAAAAATACATTTTTGGGGTTTTCGTTTTTTTCACTTTTAACAAGATATATATTATTTAGAATGATAAATTTAATCTACATTCTACATATAGCATTATGTTAATAAATAAAGATTTTATTGCATACGAGTATTTATTGAATTTCTGAAAAACACAATATTTCTAAAGTTGCAAACATTGGGCACAACTTGCGTATTGCCGGATTTAATTGTTTTATTTCGATAAAGTAATTTCCGATCTTACCCAAAAATATAAAAGTTAATATCTGGATAAGATTCATGAATATACTTTTTTAAAGGTTCAAGACTAATGCAAAATTAAGCTGCCAAAGGTGCCCTACTTAGGGCCGCCACAGCCCAGCACAAAGAAAGTTTGTTTGGTCCATCTTCAAAACTTAAGTCTGAATACTACTTGGCTACTCCCCAATACTTCTTGACCGTTTCGAAATGTCAGATCTATTTCCAAAACAAATTTGATTCTGCATATCCTCAATAGTCGAGGTCCAAAGTGACAAAAGATTAACGATCTGGACGGCGAATGTGCTGAAGAGCAGGACCATCACTACTAGTTTGTTTGTGACTAACTAGAGGCAGATGGAGAGAAGTCTCTATGATGATTCACTGGTTATGATTACAACACTCAATTATTCTTTTGGGAAAAGAGTATATTTATCTTTTCCTAAATAAATGTATTAAAAGTGATAATTTTGTGTAAATTCCGCAAAAAAAACACATGAGGAAATACATCCGAAGCTTATAACAAAGTAATGTACTTCCCATTTTCCAAACAGCACATTATCATTAGTTGAATATTCTTGTACCCCCATTTCAAATGCAACAGCAATACAAAAACTAGTTAAGGTGCATTAAAACAGTTGGTAATTAGATATTTGAATTATATTTGAAAGATACATTTTTCTAAAAATCACTTTTACTTACCCCCATTTCGAAAAGAAAAACTATTCATGGTATTTAAGTCAAGTACTTGTTCATATATTCAGAATGTTGCGACAATCTGCCTAGTCTATACACCTATTATACATACTATATATACATACATAGGTATGTGCATATTTACGAGTATGTAGCTAGAAGTCTGCATATACAGTTGGCCTACATACACTTGGAACTAGAGTTTAAAGTCAATAGAAAATAAAATAGATAAGAACCACCACCACCCAGTATTTAGCTATAAACTGCTATAACTCACGGCTCAATCAATGGGCGGTCATTTCGGAAGGTTTCATTAGCAATTGGAAAATGTTTGTAATCAACTTGAAATCTTCATTCAACAAACTATAAAAGCTAATGAAAATTTGAATTTGTATAACAGTTTTTCATTAAACTACCTCAAGTGTACTCGTACTTTTTATACTTTCGGAATAACGTGGCATAATAGCAAATATTCGCTATGATAAAATACGTGTTTATAGTTGCAGTAGTTTGTCTGGTTATGGTCGTAATTGAGGTACAGGGCAGAGGTTGTCTAATACCCAAAACAAGGCAACAAAGATCAACGGAGGAAGACGCGTTAGGAAGTCCACGCTTGGATGGTCGTATTGTAGGAGGCTATAAAATTAATATTACCGATGCTCCTCATCAAATATCGCTGCAAACATCGGGTCACTTTTGCGGCGGTTCTATTATATCATCCCAATGGATTTTGACTGCAGCCCATTGTACCGAGTAAGTTTGTGAAATGCTAGGAAACTTCTTTCTACTCAGCACCGAGTTCTAATATAAATGTTACTATCTACTGCAGAGGCCGCACTGCTAATCGCATGAAAGTAAGAGTTGGATCTTCAGAATCCGCCAAGGGTGGTGAACTTATACAAGTAGCCGAAATTGTCCAGCACAAACAATTCAATTACTCCAATGTTGACTATGATTATTCGCTCTTAAAACTCTCCAAAGAAATTGAATTTGACGATACCAAAAAAGCTGTAAAACTACCCGAACTCACAGATACTTTTATGGATGGCGACACTTGTTTCGTAACCGGTTGGGGTAATACTCAAACCTCGACTGAATCACGGGAATGGTTACGTCAGGCCGAAGTGCCCATTTTCAACCAGGAAGAATGTTTCGAGAAATATAAGAAATTTGGTGGCATTACAGAACGTATGATTTGTGCCGGCTACACTGAAGGTGGCAAGGATGCCTGTCAGGGAGATTCTGGTGGTCCTTTGGTAAATGAATCGGGTGTTCTGGTGGGCGTTGTCTCGTGGGGTTATGGCTGTGCTAAACCCGATTATCCAGGAGTTTATTCCAGAGTTACTTATGTACGCGACTGGATACGCACAAATAGTGGAGTGTGAGAAACTTGGTGTGAAATATTGAAGATATGATTAATGTTGTTTTTTTTTTTTTAATAAATACATTTTTACATTAAGAACTAACTGATAGCATTTTTGTTAGGTATTACTAAAGAAGTTGAGGCGCAAATCACTTTCTGAGTCGATTAAACGATGTCCGCCCAACCGCCCGTCTGGCTGGTTGTCCCTGTAAAACTTGTGAAATATGACTCCATCGGCCATAAACGTTTGATTCATGCAGGTATCCAACACCTACAATTTTTGTGCAGAGCGGTCCTTAATTACCATTGCTCCCATATTAGGCCCACTTCCGAAAATTACTTTAAAAATCATAATTCTCTTAAAAATTTTGATATTTAAATAATATTCAACAAAAATATGTTTCACATATACGAAAATCATGACATCTAATTTTATAACGATCGGTCCATAATTAGTCAAAGCTGGCATATATGTATGTAAGATCGACTTCTGAAAATCATTTTAATATGAATCGTTTAAAAGCGTTTATATCGAGATAAAAGTTAACACAAACAATATTTATATGCTCAGAAGTCATGCGACAAAATTTTTGGATGATCAGTCCATAAAAGGTCAAAGATCCCATATAACGCACTGTTTTTGCTCATAAATGTGTGTATATCCGTCAGTTGGTTTACCGTAGTTTTACTTAGCTGGAAGATATTCCACTGTGGTTCTCGTGGAAATCTTCCGGTACTTCTAACACATTGGACTGGTTCCACTGGTGAATACATTATTTAGACAGTACAAAACATGATAGAGGATAATACCAATATATTAGTGTGCGCTTATGTAAAGCCAGTTTATCACATATAATAAGTCAGATAGACTTTACAGAGGGCCAAGATAACCCTGGTGTATTTCTTGACAGAGTTCCAGATCATTTTGCATATTCCACTAGTGATATTAATTTTATTGTTAGTAATAGTAAGGTTGAATGCATTGCGATACATCAGATCTTTTGTGCAACCTTAAAATTCTTGATAACAGGTTTTGGCTACGTATGAAGCTAATCTAAGATTAGGGATCTATTAGACTTTTTTGCTCTGATCATCGTCAGTGTCAAAGTAAGTGCTGGTTCACCCAGTAAAAAATTCTTTCAAAAGTCCTATCTCCGCGGTATTTTAAAGAAAGGTTCAGTGAAAACATTCTGGACACCACAAAGGGTCAAGTAACCGGTGGGTTCCCACCGTGGGCCGCATGACTCATCACAATGCTTATTTAAAGATGTGACACAGTAAAAGACGACACCAGTCCTCAGCTGGGTCTCCTTCTCTAACACTCAGGAGAGCATATTAGGATGGCGTAAATTTTCGGCAAAGTGGTTACCGAATTTCGGCTACTTCTAAGCAACCATTTATCAGCAACTTGATTGCTCGCATGTTGTGGAACACATATTAATCCGACACGGATTAATGGGACTAAAGAATTATTGCGATAAAAAAGATACTACGAACTTATTACATTACAATGAAGAGACTGGATTCATTCAAACCGATCCATGTCAATACCAATCAATAATCTTTGGATTATTCTCGCGTCTGTATCGAAGGCGGACTTTTCCGAAAACGGCACATGTATTCGGCAAACGAAGAGAAACTAAGAGGCAAATTTCATCAGAGAAAATTCCCGAACTAGTGTCCGTTTCAGTCTCCGAGGCATCAGTATATATTGAGATGGCATTGCCATCTGCGGCACAGCCATTTCTTGTTGGTAATCTGTTAAATGTTCTATCACATTTCGGTTTAACTTTATAATCTGTCTGGTTTGAAGTAACACTTACTAAGACCTTGGCTTCGTCCACCTGACTCATTGTCTCTAAAAGCCGACTTGGCAGATATGCTTTTGATGATGCAAGGAAAAGCATGACTATAATCGCCTCCAGACTGGCCTGAGAAATGTAATTCATGACAAACTGTAACCGATTTTCTTTTTCCATTATATAAATAAAACGTGCAAAATCAAATTATTTGCTTCATTTGACTGACAGAATTCCATCTGACGATAAAATTTAAAATGCAACAGGTGCCATTACACTCACTAAAAAGTATCAATCTCACGTTTTAAATCACTATCCACAGATTTGCAGACATAACGTTTCCACTAAGCAACAGGTGTGGGTGTGTTTGTGGCATGCAGCTTTTCTGCTAACAACAAAATCAAATGACGACCAACTGCGTTGAAAATCTTACATGCTTCAGCATTATTTAAACTTTTCCATTCATCTCGTTCATATTGAGTGGGAATGTGTTACCAGTACAACAAACTATTGTACTGATTTCCTTCCCACACACGGTCAATTCAAAAGGAAACTGTTATGTCTACAAAATAACAAAATGAATGTCAAGTGCAATGTTGTAAAGTTTTCTTGAATTTTCTGTAGCTCAAATTAAGAAAAACTAAACTAAAAATTAAGTTTTCTTAGAAAAGTTTTCAAATGCAAAGTAAGTTAGTTAGTAAGTTACACCCAAAAAAAATTATTATTTATACTTACTCGTAATTCATTTGATGATTTGTGTAGCCTAGAAATTTGGTGCTCATTTCACCTGAAATTTATTTCCGAATTTTGGAATTCGAAAATTGAAATAGCTTCTAGTTTTCGAAATGCGTTTTAAAAGCAACTAAACCATTATAATATATTTTTAGAAGACCGAAGTAAAATGTTCAACACTTATGTCAAATAGATTTACTAATTCGCTTCAGTTATCTGGACAGTTTCACATCATTAACCAACCATATTTTTTGAGTGAAATTTATCCAGGAAGTCAAATGACGCAAATTAGTTTCAAATAATGTTGAATACATGATTATTGTTTTATCATATTCTTCAAATTGTTACACAATCATAAATATGTAGAATGTTTTTTAACTTTTGCATTGCGTACAAATCGCGTGTTAAAGATATTAAAGATTTAAATAAATACAATGTTGACTTTTTTTTAGAGACGAAAATAAAGTTTTGAAAAAAAACATGCTAAAGGGATTATATGAATGAGGTGCCGAATTAGATTGTGCTTCGAAAATTATAAACCGAAGTTTAGTATTATAGGCATGTCATAATTAGAGGTCAATTTGATACGAGAATATTTTTTATGCATCAAATTATAATTAACTACAATATATACAGCCATGTCACAGAATTTAATTCCATTCGGAAGTGGAATTAGTTCCGTTTTTTTTGCTTCTATAGAAAATCAAAACGAAATATTTTCGGAATGAAACCACTTTTAGTTTGCTATGTGGAATTGTAGTTTTAAGCACATCTAGGTTTCATTCCGAAAAATTGTTCGTTTTGCTTTTCTATAGAAGCAAAAAACGAATTTAATTCCACTTCCAAACGGAATTAAATTCTGTGACATGGCTGATATCCTCATTCACCACTTATGGTGGTGGAGGGTAAAATAATGGCTAAAAAAAGTAAGAAGCTAAGAAATACATTTTGAGGCTAAAATTTAAATAAAAAGGCTAAATCTAGCCTCAAAAAGGCTAAACTGGCAACACTGATGCGATACTTTGAAATTGAATATAAACAAATATTTATCAATGAATTCAGTAACTAACTGTATTCCATTTTTATAGAGATAAAAAGTTGCAAACAAAACAACAACAGAAATACACCAATGATGAAAGAAAAGATAAATAACATTGTATATTTTAAATTAATTCGTTTTTTTATAAAACCATCTTGGAATATATTGAATTTTGATGAATAGCCCTAAAAAATAATGAACCTACACATTTTAGTACACGATTTTCGTGCGGTCACTTAGTCGACTTTGAAATAGGTGATTTGTGTAATACATTTCTCTAAAGTTGTTATTTTGACTTGAAAGACAATATTCTCTTCTGTGAGTAGTAGACTCCTATACTTTAATAACGTTACTAAAGAGAACATGTGACAACACATCTGTAAATATCATTTCATGCTGTAACATATATTTTCCATCGTTGGACGATTCAAGTATTTCAGTTTTTACACCCTCTACAAAAAAGGTTTGGAGCACATAGAAATATTGCTTGTAGAATCTCGTTCTCCTTGCTGACATTCTTTGGGATTTTAACTGTATGATGTTGTATTTTGGATGACTTCTCCAATTACATCTTGAGAGAAATAATCCTGTCAAAATGGCATTATGTTTTATGACCTGACTCGTGTCGATTCTGTTTTGAGCAGAAACACTAGAGGAATTCTACAATTCAGATGATAAACACTTACTTTTTAAACCAATTTCATGCAAAAGTTGGCCACGACTACGCTGTAGATGGTTCATGCGGAAGATCTAGTTTTCGGCCATTCTTTCCAGCATTGGAATTTAGAACATATGGTCAAAAGTTTAAAAATTTAAAATGTTTTTATATTAACACAAGCAACAAAATATAGTCGGTCAAGCCCGACCATATAATCCCCACACCCAGTTTATGTGCAAAAACTGTTTTTCAGAAATAGGCTGAATGAAAATTTGTTTTGTGTTAAATTTTATCTCGTCATAAACACTCTTAAAAGATTTTTACACGTTAAAGTGACTTTTGAAGGGGGTCTTATATGGGAGCTTCGACTAATTATAGACCTACCATCATACAATTGGGTGTTATGATTTCTGTATATATAAAACTTATTTGTGTTGAATTTTATTTGGATATCAAAATTTTTAATAGATTATGGTCGTTAGTGTGATTTTTGGAAGTGAGGATTGTTATGCACAATTAGCGTTGTCAACTTGATGCGTTTCGCACCATTTTTGGTGCTTTTGGATTAAATGTAGTTTATATACGAATGTATGATAAATGAACACATACTATCAAATTCGTGACATGCTAAAGGTGAATAGTTTGAAAATTTTTGTTTTAAAATAAAATTACAATTTTAAACATGGAAATAAAAATTATTGTGTAGCCTGATGATTTAGTCTACTAAACTGTAGACGCACAACCAGGGCTTGAGTCATAGTGGAGCCCTAACAAATTTTATTAAAAAAAATTCAAATAGAAGTACATACTTAAAATAGAAAACAAAAATAATTAAAAAAGTACCAAATATATACTGAAATAGCATATTGTGAGTTACATTTTGAGTGGTTAAATGATTATTTTATATTTAGGTATTACCTGGTTTATTTAAAAATAATCTTTTACTATTATTACTTTTACTATTTATCGTTGATCGCTTTTTAAAAAGTTTTTATATAGAATTTATGAAATTAAAAAAAAAATCAAGAAACATTTTAAATAAAAAAGATATTCTGAACTTGGTGCTTTTTTTTAAATGTCGCGTTTTTTCTCCATTTTGTGCACAAGAGTTGTAGATGGGATTATGCTTTTTTGTATGGAAGGCTAGGTGAAACAGTGGTCCGAGAGTTACAAACATCAGTACAAATCCAAAATATTCTTCTTACTATGGTGGTGTAAGGTACACAAATCTTTAAATTCGGATAAAAAATGCTACGCATAAAATATTTACATGTAAAAGGTAACGTTCCTGAATGGTTTGTGGGTATACTTCTTGACTACGCGAATTAAATTTTATACCAACCATTAGGAAATAGCGGAATTATTTTAAAAATATTTTGATTTAGACCCGTTAAGATGTCAACTGTTACTTATATCGGCTAGGAGACTGTGTTGTTTTAATGGCATGACACTATACCTTCAGATACAAAGTCAATTTCTGATAGACTTTTAAAACTTCATCATGCTGGATATCAGTACATCTGATGTCGACATGGACCTAGAAAGCAATAAATCAAATTACCTCTCTAACGTAATATGAATATTATGTACTCGCACGACAGGAGTAGAGAGTTATATGGTCGGACTTACCCCACGATATGTACTTTCCCATTGCTGTTGATTGTGCTTTCAAAATGTATGTAGGTAAGCTCTAAAGCTCTAATGTATTCATAGAGTTGATATGTACGTAATATCCAATTACGTATAGGTATATAAGATATTGTTACGTGCGCAAAATACACCTCCATATGAAAAAGGGCTATAAAAAAGAACAAGAAACAAACAATTTAGCAATTTAAACTTTGGCATATGATTTTTAAATGATTAGTTTCACTTATATATGTATGTATGTAAATATGTATGTATGTATGTACCTAGAATATAAATACATTCATGTGTAGTTACACACAACATATGATAAACATTACGGTTTGTAAATGAGAAAAGTTCTCCAGCCGAAACAGAGCAGAGAATATAAACTGCGAAAAAAAAACAGTGAAAAAGTAATAAAAATCAACAAAAACAAAATCGGTGGTATAAACAACGTGCTGCACGTTTACGCCACACGTGAGCTGAGAGGAAGAAAACAAAACATTTAACGAATAGTGGATAGAAAGACAAAACGTTTTCCTTAACGTGCATTGGCGTAAGTGGGACAACTGGCAATCAGCACAGTACGAAAGACTAGAGAAGAATCACATTGAAAGCTTTTCTATTTGCAAACACTTTAAGCTTTTCCACTGTGCCGGCTTACGAAACTCATGCAATTGCAATGTGTTGGACTGTAACAAACTGCAAATATTACATTGTTGTTTTGTTTGCGCGGGGTTAAGAGGGGTGCAGGTGTACTAAACTTTCTAAACAAATCGAAACAGAAAGTAATGTGCACTCGCATACAAGGAGAGCCAATTGAACAACTATTTAAATCACTCACAGTTGAAACGACCAAGTGAACAGATGTTAAAAACGGAAAATCGAAAGCGAAAAAGGCTGTTTTAAAATATTAAAAGTGGAATTTTTTAAAAAATACCAACAATATAAGATTTTTAAAATTTATTAAACTAAAATTTTGTAAAAGAAAATTGTTAATAATTAAAAAAGCTAAAAGAAACTAGAACTAGAAATTTTCCTGTATGTAATTTATTGAAAATTTTACTTGTAGTTCAATATTTTATACATACATAGAAAGGTACCTGAAAACGTGACATGTTGAATAATGACATACAATAACAACAATAAAAGTTATACTAAAATAGAAATCACGTTGATTAACATTTTCATATGTAATTGCAAAATACTTAAAAACAATATACCTATATGTGTACGTACATATTTATTCGCACATAAATGAATACAAAATATCAATAAATATTGACTAAAATTATTAAAAAAAAAAAATAATATTTACCTACCTAACAAAAAAAAAAAAACACCATAAATTGAAAAGAGACAACAAGAGTCTAATCGCAGACAATGGAAAAATTGAAGAATTAAAAGCTTATTAAAAATAACAAGAAAAGCTGTATTTTAAACTTGAAAATTTAATTATTTATTTGTTGCAAGAAAAACAACAAACACAACTTAATAAACAACTATCTACTTTAATTAAATAAAGATTAAGTGGCATT
Source organism: Bellardia bayeri (assembly GCA_950370525.1). NCBI lineage: Eukaryota > Metazoa > Arthropoda > Insecta > Diptera > Calliphoridae > Bellardia > Bellardia bayeri. The sequence continues at coordinate 60,718,901 of OX493265.1, forward strand.
GTAGTGCTTTTAAACACCCTGTATCTGCATCTAACTTTTTATCAAAAAAGCTTTTACACTAGTTCATACTAGCCATTGGATTCAATTCCGGAAGTTAAAATTTTTAATTGAAAACAAATAAATTTGCGATTATTTATTTTTCAACACCTTAAGAAAAATTTGGTAAGTGTAAATTATTGAAAATGTAAACATATTGCTTGCTGTAATGAAAGACAGTCAGCTCACAATTTCTTCTTCTTAGTATTATTTTCAATGCCAATTAATTCGTGTACCCTACACCACGATAGTAGGAAGAATATTATGCGTTTGAGTTGATGCTTGTAACGCTTAAAAATATTAGTCTAACATCCACCTTGAAGTATTTCCATCGACTCGGAATTAGTTTCTGTTGTAATTTTAAAGATATTTCGAAAAAATTTGGTACATTTGGCCCAGGGTCAAATCCTATTGAAGCTAGTTGAAGTCGGTTCATTATTTTACTCAGCCCTCAGACAAATGTGCTCCCGAAATAATACTGTATTAGTCACATTTATATATTTTTTGTAGATCGGCCGATAATTGCCCTTAGTTCCCATGTAAGGCATGCTCTTGAAAATTTCCTTAACAAGCATAAATGTCTTAAAAAAATATTGGTATCCAAATAAACTTCAAAGCAAATACATATGTTAATATACATAGAAGTCATCTAATTTTATTATAATCGGTCCATAATTAGCCATAGCTCCCATATAAAGCGCACTCCCAATTATCTTTTTAACTAGCATTAATGTCCTACAACTGTTAATATACATACATACATACATATAAACAAAAATAATGTCACCTGACTTTATGATGATCATGCAATAATTATTCATAGCTCCCATATCAGGCCCAATTCCAAACAACTCTTTAACGAGTATAAATCTCGTACAAATTTGGCACCCACAAAAAATTGAACAGAAATAAGTTTTACGTAACAAAATTTTATAACTAATAGTATATAATTAGTCATAGCTCTCATATAAGGCCCACTTCCGAAATTACTTTAACATACAAGTATTGATATTGTACTTAATTGATACAATGGGTCGAAGCATAATTTGAAATTATTCATTCCGTTGCTGCGGTATCATCTCTACACAGAAAGAATTGCGGCATGCCGTAGGAACGAATAATCCCATTTTACATATCGATCGATATTTCTTTCCGTTTATTTCGGTTAATACAACCCAATAGCTAAAATATTTAAAATTTAAAATGCCACTTCTGAACTCTTTAATCGAAAACACAACAAATTTCATATTGCTGAAATATACTTCTCTATTATTTTCGAAATAATGGCATAAACGGCAACTTAAACCGGTAATAAACTAACGATAAAGTGTTGCTCGACAATTGCAAAATTTGCATATATGTATACTCGTTTTAGGCTATTATATTGTCGAGCTTGACCGACTATACTTTCTTACATGTTTTATACTGGCACTGGTTGCAAAGCTCACATTCGAAGTAGCCTTTAATTGAAATTTAAGAATTAAGTTTTTGTCATTATAACTGGTATTTTCTAAAACTAGATAAAATTATATACAGCCGTTGAAAATTAATTGAAAACGTTTTGCAACCCATAAGAGTAATATGCAAAACATGTTAGTTAAAGTTAATAAAGGAATAAAAGTAACTTAAAAAATGATTCAACCTTACTTATATTTTAAACATTTAAATAAATTTTCTTTAATTTGACTGCGACACCTAATTTTCACCTTATCATGCAGACGGTGTAGGCTGATATTTTTCTTGTCCTTTTACGACGGGGAACGTTAGCTACAGTAAAGAATTTTTTAGCACCTATTTCTTTATAACTTTCCAGCTTCATAATGCTCAAAAATGAAGCTTCACTGGCCAAGAGTACAGCCTTTGCATGCACTCCTTAAAAATCTGTATTAAAAATAATGACATTAAATTTAAAATAATATTTACCGAAAATCAACGGAAATTTTATTTAAATAACACTTAACTTAACATACATACATATTTTTTTAACGTTAGCAATTAGTTGCCTTGTTTTCTGTGATTTCATCTCTGCAATAATTTAACTAAATTGAAAATATTAGATATTAACAACAACATTAACAGCAACCAGCGTTGCCGTTTTGGTTAATTTTAATCAAATTTGGTTAATTTTTTTTTCAGTTTTTTTTTCATTTTATTTATTTTTATTGATAATAAAAATGTAAGAATATATTATTTAGTAAATATCAAATTAGCATGACAAGTTTTAAAATTAAATTTTGAAGAAATTTTTTAACGTATTTGAATATATAAAGGAAGTTTTTTGTAAAAAATTTCAAAAATATTTGTAACAATTTTTACAAATTTGTAAAAGTTTTTAGTGACGAAACAATTTTTATATGTTTCTTTTTTATTAAAACTTGAATTTGTTATAAATAAATGAATAAAAAAAATTTGTTTAATTTTTCTCCAATTTGGTTATTTTTTATTTCAATGTTGGTTACAAATTTTTTTTGGTTGTGGCAACGCTGACAGCAACATACATATTTAAATAAAAGAGTAATTAATATAACACAAGAGTTTCGAAGGAAAACCTAACAGTAAATTTTCACTCAATTTTCATCAAAAAACTTTTTCAATTAGTTGTCAACAGCTGTACCTCAATATGTAAAATTTAAAACATTTAAGTTGATTTGAAATCAACATTTTTTCTTTATCAAAACAAGTTTTAAATCATGCTAGGAACACAACTGGGACGAACGACGAATTTCACCCAACACGACGAACTAGTTGGTGACAATTCGCTGTGTAAATAAAAACAGCCGATATGTAGTGTGAACATATTTCAAAAAAATACATAAAAAATATACATTGACAAGAACACAGGTAAAACAATTTTTAAGCTTAACTATTTTGTATACTTATTTTAAATTATATAAAGTAAAAAGTAAAACAATAATTAAAGTAAAAATTAACATTATTTACTAAAACATTCAAAACTAAAACGATACATGGTCACTCCTTAGTGTTTTTTTGTTGTTCGCCGGTACGCCGTGCGTAAGAAATAGACTCTATTTCAGAGTTCGCCGCAAATGACGAATTCAAAATTCGTCGTTCGTCCCAGTTGTGTTTCTAGTATCAAATTATCATATGCAAATTATATTATTAATTTACTATATTGATTTTATATACATATGTAGGTATAGGAGCTATTTTTTATTATAGACCCATAGTCACAAATAAATAATAAAACAAATTTGATATTTTAGTAATTGTCAAGCTTAAGGTATTTTTTCAATATTTCGCTACGTCTTTGTGTAGCTTCTTCAGGAATTACTAAAATGTGAGTATTATTAATAATAAAAACAAGTAAGAAAGTATAGTCGGTCAAGCCCGACCATATAATACCCTACACCCAGTATATCAATAAAACAGTTTTTCAGATATGGGCGCTATATGGGAGATATTACTTATAATGGACCGATCATCCAAAAATTTAGTGTCATGATGTCTGTGAATATAAATATTATATATGTTAAACTTTATCTCGATATAAATACTTAAACGATTTATGGAGCTTAAATTGAATTATGGAGAGGGTCTTATATGGGAGTTTCGACTAATTATGGACCAACCATTATAAAATTAAGTGTCATTCTATTTGTACATAAGAAACTAATTTTTGTTAAATTTTATTTGGATACCAACATTTTTTAAAAGAGTTATGCTCTTTTAAGTGATTTCGGGAAGTGGGCCTTATATGGGAGCTACGATTTGTGTGATTTATCTTCATTTATTACTTATTTGTGGTGAAATTTGTTTGCATACTTGCATAATTCAAAGATTTATGATCGGTAAACTCCAATTTCGGGAGGACATTTGTATGGGGGCCAGGTGAAATAATGGACCGATTTCCACCAGTTTCCATCCATCATCCTTGGGCTGAAAAAATATCACGTACCAAATTTTATCGAAATATTTTCAAAATTAGGACCTGTACTTTGCGCACAAGCTTTACATGGACAGCCAGCCAGCCAGATGGACGGTCGGACATCGTTAAATCGACTCAGAAAGTGATTCTGAGTCGATCGGTATACTCTATACTTTAAGATGTTCGACCAATATTATTAGGCGTTACAAACATATGCACAAATCCAATATACCCTCCCCACTATTGAAAACAACCTGTCATTACAATTATTACAAAAATTCAAATAAAATGTCTATTTTTTATGATAAACAACAATGAAATTAATTGTCGTTAAATGAGGCTGCTTAGTAATCAGTGTTATACCATCATCACCAAGCAGCCAACAACAATTAACACAATGTTATCAATATCATAAAAAATCAATGTTTAGGAGGATGGGGAAAAATACAATGACACTGCTAATCGAGGCCATAAAAGCCCTGATCTGGTCATTGTAGTTGAAAAAAACGGCCCGTAGTGCCAATACTATTGATCAGAGGAGTTTGTTGTTGTGCTTTTATTGTTTTGTTATTTAAGTATTCTTGTGTTTTGTTATACCCTTCACCTTTATGAGAAGGTATACGTTTGTCATTCCGTTTGTAATTTCCACAATATAATTTTCCGACTCTATAAAGTATATATACAGTGGGTGGCCAAATTATTAGTTACACATGCAAAATTGTTTAGTTTGAAGCCGTATATCATTTTAAAATAGTGAAAATTTATCATTTTATTTGTTCTTTTAGGTAAATTAAGTGTTTTTATTTCAATTAAAAATAAATTCTTTTGTATTTAGTTCGTTTATGTGATCTTTTTTTAATATTTAATAGTTTCTTTTTACAAGCAATAAGGTCATTTGAATTTTATATAAAAATATTTAATTTATTTCTATATATTTATTTCCAATATTTCGCTATCACAATGGATAGCTTCTTCAGGGATAATATAAGTTTTGAATTATAAGAATTATAAGAAGAATTATAATAAATTCTTTTGTTTTAAAAACATATATTTGAGGAAAAGAAATTTTTTGAAAAAAAATCTTAATATTTCGTAGAACCTCCTTTGGCATCAATTACAGCTTGCACCCTTTTTGGCATGCTCTGAATGCATTTTTGAACATTTTCTTTTAGTTCTTCATCGTGATGCAAGACTTTAATCAATGCCTCTATAATATTTTGTTTGTATAACAGTATAACCTCAAAATTGCATATTTCACACTTCAGAGCAGAATGATCTACAACTGCACTCTAATGTTACCAATCATTGTTGACACTGCACAAAATATTTAACAGTATTACCAGAATTAAAATACGAAAACATCTGGTACAAGAAACAAATTTATATACGTATTAAAAGCGGTTGAATCTTAATTAATAAGAAAAACTATAGTTTAACTAATAATTTGGCCACCCACTGTATTCTGGATCCTTATAGATAGCGGAGTCTATTAAGCCATGTCCGTCTGTCTGTTGAAATTAATTTTCTGAAGTTCCCAGATATCTTCGGAATTCAAATCTTCAATAATTCTGTCAGACATGCTTTCGAGAGTTTGCTATTTAAAATCAGCAAAAATCCGTCCATAAATAACGGAGATATGAGCAAAAATCCGAGACAACCTCTGAAAATTTCATCAAAAAAACTATCAAACAATTAATTTAATATATATTTAATGCATTCACAACAAATTTGAAGGGCATATAAGATTCGGCATAGCCGAATATAGCACTCTTACTTGTTTTTCAGAAAATTATTGTTGTTGGTGATGGTTGGTTCTCTCAGAGAACCAACCTGATTTTAGTAAAATCAGGTGAAATTTTATTACATTCATCCTGTGTTACTGGCTGTATGTTATCCTTGCACTATAATATTTCTTGGCCAATTTTTTTATCCAGATATTACCATGCTCAATTGGATTGACGTCTACGGACTGCGTAGGCGCAGTGAATAGAACAAAATTTCGCCTGATTTCAGTTAAAAACTCGTCGATTCTATGTTAAGAAAATTGGCAGCTGTTATTAAGGCAAATATTACTCTTTCACAATTTTAGGTTGGAAAATCCAGTGCTATGCTAGTTCCAATTTCTCTACACTAATGGCTACAGTGTTTTTTTTTAGGTGTCGAGATAATTTTCCTATTCCATTGTAAATTTAATAAATATCCTCAGCTACAGTGTTTTTTTAGGTGTCGAGATAATTTTCCTATTTCATTGTAAATTTAATAAATATCCTCATTTATTAAACCGACACCAGATGTCGCCATTAAACAATGTATGCCATTTTGATGCAAAGATCTTCTAATCGTACTCGTGCTTACAAGGTTTACAGAAGTGTTCGTAACATTTTCAGCTGTTTTTTAGATGTTGGGCTTGCTTTTACTTCGCTTACTATAGCTCTTACTTCAGTTTTTGTAAGACGCTTTGGTAGATTTGCTCCAGGCAAATTTTGTACAGTATCGTATTTGATAAACATGTGTACTTGCATATAACATTTTTATTTTACAGTGATGCCTTCCAACGATTTAATCTATTTCTATTTTACGTTTTCTGAGTAAGTGCCAAAATTGCCGATTCAATTGATGTTTGTCTTCCCATTGTGAATTTTTCACTTTATTTTGACACTTAAAAATTGGTCTATTCTAATAATAAATCAATTAAATTTTTATAGGCTTTTGTTTTTGTTTCATTTTTTATGAATTCAATTTTACTTAAGTAACTATATAAAAATGCAATATAATAGCTTTATAAACGTCTTTCATTTAATAAAGTGTGGTGATAATTTTATTTTGGCGCTCATAGTACGTACATGCCTTCATTCAAAACTTTTGGTGAATAATTTATAAATACATAATCACCCCTATCGTGAATAAAAATTCCACATGAAATTAGTTCCCTTTTCATATTTTCCTATTAAAATTCAATGTTAAAAAAATAAAAGGGAACAAATTTCATGTGGAATTTTTATTCACGATAGGGGTGATTATGAATTTAAAATAATGAAAGCAATTCGCACTTTTTATACTCAAAATTGAGTATTTATTCTTCATATGTAGTTATTATGCAAGTAGAGAAATCTCTATCTACTGTAGTTACTTATAATTTATTAATGTTTGTAAATATATTCAGTTACATCAAAAATCTGATCAAAATTTTAACTATGCACACTTTGTATCATTGAATATATCCGTTTACTCTGCAAAGCAATATGGATTGCTGTTTAATAAAATACTTATGACGTGTAAAACAATTCAGAATGTATAGTCGAAAAGGCTCGAACATAAGATACCCTACACCAATCACAGCTCTATATTTTATAGGTAAACCGATCTTGATGAAATTTACAGATTCAAAAAGTTTTACTATTGTATAAAAAGAATTATAGCAAAAAATTGCCCCACATATGAAAATGAATTTTCACCCCAGATTTTGTAATTGTTAAAAAATTTATAAATAGTAATAACGAAAAGCCCAAAATTTTACATGAGATTTTTGGGGTAATTTTTCATTTTTATATTTTTAGTATATTTTACAATATTAACGAATGAAATTTAACCCCAAAGTTAAAAAAAAATTTTTTTCTTGGTCTCTTTTTTTCATTCTACAATTTTGGGGTAATTTTTCATTCCTCTTAAAATGCATAATTACCCCGTAGAAAAAGAGCATTATAACGCCAATAAAATTAAAAAAATGTACAAAAATTTTAGACCTTGCAGAAATGAAGAGCAGTGGTCGGCACCAATACTTACGCCTAAACAACAAGAATGTCAACGAAGTTTATAACAATTATTAAATAAAAAACTAAAATCACAATCAATAGCTGGTCAGATCACAATAGAGAAAGAATGTCAACAACAAGTTATTGTAATCCAGAGTCCGTGTACTCTTTATGCCAACCACTGATGTAGAACAATGAGAATCAAACACAGCCCCAAATTACGACTATGAATCGGCATTTAACACAAACACAAACACAACCAACAAAACTCTTAACAAATAATTTAAAATTGTGTCTTGTCCAAAAAAACGAAGTTTTTTAAATAAATAAACGATTTCAAATGTATTTTATTTAGTGGTTACGTCTCTTTCGTCAAATATTTGCCAAGTATGACCAAGTATATGTAACTCTATTATATATGTATGTATATAGCTTTTCTATCTACAACATGTGGCACCCGGGGTGCATACATGTTAAAAACATTATAATGTTTCGTAACGTGGCGTACTGGGATTATTAACGGAATAATTTCTTTAAGAGAATATAAAACAATAAATTTTACGATTTAAATTATTTATATAACTAACTAGCTGATCAAACAAACGTTGTTGGGGGTATGTTTTATTTACATTTTCATAAATGGATATTTAGGCAAATTATTGAAATAAATACACAAATACTACTTTTCTATTACTTTGCTGTGATATCAGAATATTGTTCATTGCAATGCTATTGACATTTGTTGTCTGGAGCGTAAACAAATAATGCTGATGGTGTTCCGACACGGGAATAGGCGACATATAATTGACCATGGGAGAAGCATGCATTTTCAAGAAAACCAAAAAATATGTAGCTCCTATTTGTTATTTATCGTGGAGAGCGCATACAAAATTTGGAACTCATTTTAAAACACTTTTATTTTTCTTACCCGATTTTGCGTGGACATTCAAATTTCTACATAGAGTTAAATTTTTTCCCTAAGAACTTAAAACTGAATTTCTAGAACAATTGAAAAAAAAAATTCTAGATAAATTTAAATAAGTAGGCGCAAAAGTGGGCGTGGTCAGTTTTTCTTTCAATAAAAACCTAAGACGGGTTATGACGAACATTAAAATAAAAAAATTAGCCAAATCGGTGTGGCCGCTCGCATTTGATGCAATTACTAAGGAACATCATTTGATTTTTATTTATATAGATAATGATCAGAACAAAAAAGAAGAATTGATAATGCATAAAAAATTGCAATTTGCCTTAATTTAAAACTTCTTCACGACCAACAAATAATACGTATATTAGTTATGACGATAAAGTGGATGTAAAAATGGAGTTGGTCAATTAAACTTGAACTTTTCCAATTTTGCTTTCCATATAAACCATGACTGGAAATTGCTTGCTTAGCCATTGTTTTTTTTTTTTTTTTGCCAAATTTAACCATATTTATATGGCGCTGCGAATAATTGCCCCAGGAAAAAAATGAAAAAAGGTCCAAATTTTGGGGTCACATTTCATTATGAAATTAAGTTCTAATTTTTTATGAAAAATCAACCCAAAATTTATAAAAAATTACCCCAAGGTTAAAATGAATGATGACCCCATATGTTGGGCTCATTTTTCATAGCGAACAATTGGCTCAAATATGTAAATTAATTTTCGCCCCAAATTTTGTAATTTTTATAAAATATTTCTAAATAGTAATAATGAAAAGCCCAAATTTTTGTATGAGATTTTTGGGGTAATTTTTTACTTTCATTTTTTTGGGTCATTTTTGTTTTTGTATATTTATATTTTGAGTTGGCACAATTTTGGGGCCAGTAGCTGTTTGTTGTAAATTTTCAACGACAGGTTAGAAATCTGCAACTGAGTATAAGTTCTCTGTTAAGCTTAAGAACTTAGATCCCCTCAATATAGTTTCTCAAAGATATACAATTTAAATTCCTAATATATTCCAGTTTGGTAAAGTGTCTATATGACAGTTTCTAATTCTAATATGTGCTATTGGCAGATATCGTTTGTTCTCTTCGATCTACAGATTATTCGTTTGTTACACATACCGGACAGTTGTGACGTTATCTCTGTTTGAGCAGTTAACATATAGTCAGATTAGCCTTCTAAGTGTTGGTTTATTAAGGTTCAGAATCTGTTTTGTCTTCTCTTGATTTGTTTCTCCCATAGAGTGTCGATCGTACTACAGACTGTGGAATTCTGTCAGTTTCTTACTTGCTATTTGTTGCCCATTTTTAAGGTTCGTTCTAAAACATTGGAAAGGATTTAACATTATAAAATATCCATGCATGATCTCATTTTGAGTAGTTGTTCCACCTACTCGTTCCCGATGACGATAAGAAGACCTGGGACATATATTATCGCAAGATGTATGCAGTTTTAATTGGAATTTATATATTTTTTGCATTGTAAAACATTTTGAATTTTAACACAGCGTTTCTTAGGAAAATGAGTTTCGATAAATGCTTGACTATCCGCAAATCTAAGAGTTGGAGTTTTGTTGTCAATCCCCTCAACCATTTAGTACTATGTATCCGTAATCGGCATTATCTCAGTCTGAAAAACGTTATTGTGATCTTGCTTTTAATAACATTTTTGATTAATTTTGTTTTTGAATCATAGAAACCGATTCAAGGAATTTGTGTACGATTTGCTCTGTCTGTACATACATATGTATATGTAGTTATTTGTAATTTAAAAGCTTTTGTAATGTAGCCGGAATTTATGTGAACTTTGCTCAACTTTTCTGAATGTATTCTAAAGTATTTTTGAATTAAAGCCATATGAATTTGAAATAAACAACGGTACAGAAATGTATGTATATGTACATATGTATGTATTCGTATGCATATATGTATGTATGTATATATACCTATGTATCTATACATACTTATATTATTATTGTGCATATAACTCGTTTACAAACTCGTTCAATATTTAACCTCATTTTGACTTCCGTCAAATTTATATTCTTTAAATTGATTATAAATACAATTTGAGTCACGGCAACAAAACATGTTTCTGCATGACATTTTATATTATTTGTTTTATTTTTAATTACAAATATCTTCATGTTTATAAATTCTCAAATCATCATATAATCTTCATCAATGAATAAAATTATAGCAATTTTTAATATGCATGTATGTGTATATTTTTAAAAAGAATCCACTAAATAGTTTTGAAAGCAAACCTTTCATGAATGTGATAAAAATAGCAAAGTTATGAAACAGTCAACGTGCATAGTATGTTGTTAAACCATTGAAGGCTGTCTTATTTCGATTCTAAATATGTATGTACATACCTATACATAAAAATCTAGTTTCCTATATATAACCTGAAGGAAACCTTTCGACAAGTGTCTCCAAGTCACCACATTGTCTACTATTTTGGTGACTGTTTGGCGATATTGTCAACAAAGGCGGCACAATGGTTATTATTAAACAATTATTCTTTGAATTGTGTGCGCCGATGCAGTAGGCGGGTTCGATTCCCGCCAAAGACTCTGGGTGTTTTCTAATTTATTTTTAATTAAGCCTTATTTTAAGTAAGCCTTTTAGTATTTTATTTTTTTTTAATAAAACTCCAAAAGTTAGCAAAAAATGCAGTTTCATTTTCTATTTGAGAGTGTAGACAAAAGTGATCCCAAAAGAACTACTTAGTCAGTATTGACGCAGTTTACTGGTACATTTTCAATGACAAGCTAATGCTTAATGCCAATAATGCTGGGTACACCTGGTCAATGTCAAAAGTTAATCACTACAATTTCACTATTGGCATTCCCTACAGGATATAACTATGCTAGATTACAGGCGAAAGAGCTTTCTGCATAGAAAAGCTTGGCATTAGGATTGTGTTTATAAAGAAAACCTTCAGCAATATATTATCGAAAATCTTGAACAGTGTATATCGTTCAATATATTGTAGTGTCTCCATCAACATAAAAAATATTGTTGTGATCATTTAAATATTAGAATATTTAAATATTATTAGAAAAATTTTTTTTAACAATATTAAGTTCAATGCAATTATTAATATGATTGCGACAACCATAATATGTTAAAGTTACGATTTATATGATTATCATGTTGGAAAATTTGGTAAAAAAATAAAAATAATATTACAGCTAAGGTGAAGTTTGACTTTTTGACATTTTTCTTTCAAAATATCACAACGTGTTATGAAAAATTCATGCAAAAGTAATGACCTTGAGATCCATTTGGCATTAAAAAAGGATTCGAGTTACAGACCAATGTTTCAGACAACCTCGATATTGTTCAGATATTTTTTGGTATTTCTCTTTAAATATAATGCAGATTATATCATGAAATTTTGCATACTTTATTTTTATTATAGAGGAACAAGTTCTGTTAAAAATAGTAAGAATCGATCCACGATTTTTCATAGCCCCGATATAAATGTCTTTCCCGAATATGGCTCTAAGCTACATAATTACATTAGAGAAGCAGTATCCATACAAAATATAGCAAAAAGCAAATATTAGTTTCACATTGAGATACATTTCAAAGCGGTATTTTGTTTGAATCGGTCCATAGCGCTCATGTAAAGTCCATTTCCGAAAATTACTTAAATGAGCAAAAATCTCTTATAAACATTACTATAAACTACATAAATAACTACATAAATAATTAAAATGTACATATAAATCACCATACCGAATTTCATCATGATCGGTTCATATTTTACCATATGCCCCGAGTCCATTTCCGAAATTTTTTTGAATGCACATAAATCTGCTATAAACATCATTATCATATAAACTTTTTGGTGATAGGCCTGCATTGGTAATAGTTCCCACTTCCGAAAAACTCATTAACCTACGTAAATATGTATCTTATAAATATCGATATCGAACTGATATGAAATTCACCATAAGACTTAAATATAGTAAAATATTTTATGACGATCGTCCCATAATATGTAATACATAATGTTACACAAATTTCTTACAAGTATGCATAGGTCACACTACTGATACACAGTCTAATATAAACTCTTACTTCTTTTGAGTTAGGTTACATGCTAACTTTTTGAGAGCCATGATGTGAGAATCAATGAATCAATTCATTTTTTTGATCAGGATCTTGGGCATTAATACAAGCTTTATCCTGATCCTATCCATCAGCATATAAATCATATAGAGGGGAATTCTTTTATGAAGCCAAGGGTTGCAGGATCTATATTCTCTCTGCAACATCTGCCACATATTTAATACAAGTTAATTGTAGTTAGGAACTTTTTTTTAAAGCAACCAAAAATTGTCTATTTCATTCGTATTTAAATTTTGCCCATGGTGTAACTATACAAGATGAGTGCAGTAGCACAGCTGACTGACTTTGTTTACAATTTAGTTATGTACGTCAAAAGTAATACTTTTTCAAGTGTTTTTGACAGTAGTACATTATTTTACACAAACAAAATGCTTGTTGTTTCTGTGTTGTGTTGTGTTGTATTTGTTGCCGATTTGTACTTACCTTGTATAGTTACACCATTATTTTGCCTTAATAAATATTTGTCAAAATAATTACTAACTAGAGCAGCAGTTAATTAATTTTATTAATGGATTCTTAAAAGTTGTTTTCTTTCTACGCCATTCGAATTCTAAAAATAAAACAGAAAATGATTTCAACTGCAATTGTTAGTGTAGGTAACAAATATTATTCAACACAAACCAATGGAAACATCTATTATTTCTTCATATTTTTTTTTTCATTTCGCTTTTTTTAATAAATCTAGACAAATATATTTTTCTAACAATAATTTCCAGCAAGTAAATTTATATGGCTACTTCTATGGGTTTTATGCAACATCAATTCCAATTGACTTTTAGTTGAGTCCTTACGAAAATGTAATGTCACATGCCCGAGTCTTGGGTTTTCATTGAGAAATACAAATGCTTCTTAACGTGATATAATTTGATTAGATATAAATATTTTCTTCTTCCATCCACCAGTTGAAACATTCGCAAAAATATCAAAAACAAAAAGCTTTGGAGGGTTATTTGAAATGCTTTTGTTATTATTAATATTTATGTTATTGAAATGAGAGGCAAACAAAGAAAAGGCATGGGGTTTCGCCATAACTAATACAAGTACGTGACAGACACATACATACATAAATTTTTTCATAAACAAACATATGTAGACATTAGGGAAGCCAAACGGGAATGGTTTTTCAAATCCCGGGTCCCGTAAATTTTTAGGGATTTCGGGATTTTTGCTTCTTATTAAAACAAATTGGTTTAATTATAATAAAAACTATTTATTTCAAAAAAGTTATTTAAGTTAAATATAAATCTGTTTGAAATCAAACATTTTTTGTCCTCATAGCTATAAATTATATAGATTGACAAAAATAAGATGTCATTTCGCCTTTAACTTTTATATTTACTTAAAAGCATGAGAATATTATCGATCGAAAAAGATTTTTAAAAATATTAAGGTAGGGGAGAGGGGAGCACCTTTGAACACTTTTTGCTTTCAAGCCACATAAAAATTTATATTTTTGAATTATTGACTTTTTACATTATTTAAATAATACGTATGGAAATAAACTTTAGTTTAAGTCTACAAGTAACTTATTTTTAGTTCGATTTATATTTGTTTTTTATTTTTTTAACGGATGAAGTCATTGTGTTCAATTGTGCCCCCATACGGGGTAGCTTTGAACTAAGCTGGGGCAGCTTGGAACGGCAATTTTTTCTTGTAGCGCTTATGTCCAAAAATAACATAAACAGTTATATTTTTTTATATATATAATAAATTCGATTTATTTATTAAGAAAAACATAAACATTAAAAATTAAAAACACAAAAAAAAAATTCAGATCAAAAATAAGTTTTATATTATTTAGACCGAAAAGGATTTGCGATTTTAGGTGACATTACATTTCGCGAATCAGCATTTGATTCGTCGTTTTCAGAAAATAAGAGAGAATCAACAATGTTTGGTACTTCGGTTGATAAATTAACATGTTCAAAGGTGCCCCCTTTTTCTTTGTTCAAACCTGAACTGTCTTGCCATTTCACGGAAATTTATAATAAATATTTTTTTTTTACATAAATATCAAACAACTTAGCTTAATTTTGTTTGAAATGAATTTTGGACTGCAATAAATTTCTTTCACGAAAGAAAACGATCACTGAATACTTCTTACACTCTTACAAAAAAAAAAAAAAAAATTACAAACGGAATGACAAACTTATATATACCCTTCTCATGATGGTGAAGAGTATAATAAAAAAAATTTACAATGGCACTGCGAAAACTTGTCCAAACCAACTACATTCGGTCGACGACTGAAAAAACTAGCAAAAGTTGTTGACGTTGCTAGAAAATAAGGCTGTCTTATGAAAAACTCGGTTAAGGATCGGAAAAAATGTTAAACTGAGATTTTATCAACATTGTTCAAAGGTGCCCTGTGTTCAAACGTGCCCCCCACTCCCCTATCTATAGTACAGAGAATCTTAATATAATTTGTTACCAATATATGAAGCTGACAAAAGATAGCGTTTACATCTTTTGTGGACAAACTTGTTAGCAAATTCTTGTATTCTGATTGCATAAACAATCCTTTCTCACCCTCCGAAAGAAAATAATTCTTATTCAATATTTTATTCCATATCATTACAGACATTATTAGGTGTTGTGAGGGGCTTCTACATATTTTTGAATAATATTTATTATTCGTTTCGCAATCAACATTTTTAATCCATTTCTAATAACAAACCTTTTTACATATCTCATTATTAAATTCACTAGTATTTTTTTTTTAATAAATATGTTGAGTAAATCATCCTCCTTTTTTGGTTTCTTTAAAGGTGCAACATCAGCAGAAATTCATATCTCTGCGATTAAGAGCTTTGTTTATTACTTTAACCGGATTTAAAATGACAACTATTTGTAAAACAAATTCTTCATCTGTTGAGCTTTTAATTAAATCAATTAAATCTTTTTATATAGGAATTTCCAAATTCCAAAAACCGTAGACACATTGAATAGTGCGTTCGAGTTAGGCAATCCAAAATTAAGTTCAATTCTTTTACTTTTATGTCTTCGACATACTTTTGTAAAATTATAATTTTTGTAAACAATATTAGTTTTTGGGATTTATTAATCCCGAAAAATTACGGGATTTTCGGGATTGGCTTCCCTAATAGATATACATACATTCATATGTTTGCATGCATGAATTTTATACATAATACACATACAACAGCAACACGTTGTCTAACATTTTCTTCTTTTTCTATTGAAAAAGAAAAGAAGGTGTGTCGCCTATGTTTAGGAATCAGTCACACAAATCTTTTACATACATCGTACATCACTTAATGTATGTAAATTTGTCATAATTCAAAAAATACTATTTCGATTATAATGACTTTCACTGTAATTTTCTTTTCAATATTTTTTTTAAATTGTTTAGTTCAAATTACCAACTTCCGAATTCCTAAAACATGGCAATATCACACAAACAACTAATAGAGTTCTGTAGTTTAGTTGTTTTCCTAAATTCCACTACCGATTTTTTTCTTAAATTCGAGATGTTTTATCATTGGTAAACTAAAATACTAACTATTGTTTAACTATTATTTGGTATTCATATGGCAAACTAAGCATTGCGAATAAAGAATCTAGTTAAGCCTTTGCCATAATGTAGGAAGAAGAGACCGAAAATAACTCGTTCCATATGATCAAAATACAAAATAGTGATTTATATTTCGTTTTAAAAAATAAATCACTGAAAATGACTGTTATAAATTGATTTTTGTTTACTTGGTTTATAGTTTTTTAATGCCTTGGTAAGAGCCATCCCTAAATACCGGCGGTAAGCGGCACGTTCTTTTACGCTGATACCCCATCCCTAAACAAAAGCGGCAACGTTATGTCAAAACGATAAAAACAGGGTTATCAAACAAATAAATAAAACGATCCTGTTTTTTGTTACAGCTGGACATTGTTGTTTTATTTTTCTTTTTTTTTGTTTTGTTTTCTTTTGCAACTAACTTCACTGTGAAGCGGAAAATCGGATTTTCCAATAGCAAAGCGTTGCCGCCGCTTTGTTTCGGTATGCTCCATACAAATTGTGGACTTTGCTTTAATTTTACGAGTTTTTGGAAGATTTTCGATTTTTTGTGAAATTTTAAATTTTACATACAATTATTTACAATTCTTATATTCTTATATAAAGTACGAAAATAATAGTTAACACCTGACCTTTACGAAAAGAATTTAATTATACGACTAATTATGGACCGATCATCATAAAATTCTACCATCTTATATGTATATACACGAAACATATTTGTGTTCAATATTATTTGAACACCAACATTTTTAAGAGAGTTATGCTCTTTTAAGTGATTTTCGGAAGTGGGGAGCTACGACTAATTATGGACCGATCTTCACAAAATTTATAGATGTGATTAAGCTTCATATATTACTCATTTGTGGTGAAATTTGTTTGCATACTTGCATAATTCAAAGATTTATGACCAGTAAACCCCAATTTCGGGAGGACATTTGTATGGGGGCCAGGTGAAATAATGGACCGATTTCCACCAGTTTCAGAAAGTGATGTCGTTCGGTATACTTTAAGGTGGGTGTTGGACCAATATTTATGGGCGTTACAAACATCATCACAAATCCAATATACCCTCCCCACTATTGTGGTGTAGGGTATAAATAGTGACATGTTCTCACACTTTCTGATTAAAAAAAAGTTTTCTTTTCTTTCTTGTATTTATTTAGTATTTTTGGTAGAAGTCCAGAAAATTACTATAAGTTTGTATTAACGATGTTTTATTGCTGAAAACATCTCAGCTCCGACTGAGTATAACCATCGAATTTGGCTTGTTATCACCCCAATATGTAATCCAAATAAGCAGTAGCCCCACATTCCTTGGGAGAAGATTCCATATAAAAAGTTAAACTACAATAGAATTCGGTAGTTGGACGAACTATTATCGTCCATCTAGTTGCAGTAAAAATAACGTGACAATCCTTTATGTTTTTGTATTTATATAAATTATTGTTATTTTTTAAGACTTCTAGAATTCTTCATAAATTTGCAATGTAACCGTTTTGTAATTCCTAACTTATACTCAAACAGCATAAAATATCCACCCCATTTACACACCCTTAGTTAAAATTTTCATATATTTTCAGCTCACAACTTATGTTGCATCATTTCAACAGTATGTATAAAAAAATAATATACCCAACTTCTAAGTATTTGTTAACAACTTGCTTTTATTATAAAGCTAATTATTTGTTAAACCATCTATTGATCTAAATTTAATCTTCAGTTGAAATTGTTTGCATGACTGCATTTGGTCCATCCGAACAAGCAAACAAATATTTGCAACATGACAAAGTAGTCAAAATGCATGCTGCACGCCACGTTTACACGTGTATATGTTAACAAAACGTTGCTGTTACTGCAGCAAAGTTATTAGAACTTTTAATGTTAAAGGGTTTGGCTGAAATACTCTGTATTTATGTGTACCGATTCAACGTCCATACAAATTACACTTTCAGTTATCTCCACAAATTTCTGTTTGATTTGTTCATAAAAATAAAATATCCTTTTTTAATGTTTCCTTATTTATCTTTTATTAAAGGAAACCAAATCTTTAATCGGGAAAATGATTATTTACTAGGATTGGTGTGGTGTGAAAAAATAAAAAGTATAGAGTGATACGTTTAGTACTACCATATCAGATTTGTATTTTTAAGTCTAAATTGTATTTCCATGTCCTCCTCATAATAGCCATCCCCTGCAAATGTTACGCCAACAATTTTGCAACTCTATTTAACATTCTATTTATTTTTATACCTGTGTTTCCATTGATCCAATGGAATCATCCAATTCATGTGTTCTCATTCATGGTATTTTTTTATCAGACAATTATTTCCAACTCAGGTTGCAAACTGCACATTGAAAAACTGTTACGACGGCAACTGCAGTACCCGCAGAGACTTCGGCTGTGCTGTGTGTACTTAACATGTGTACTTATCGTATTCCTTGTCTCCAAAAGGGATGAAATTGTTTAGAAATGTTTAGTTGTACCAAGGTAGTCATTGGTTGAGGTAGAAAAAAAGTTAACTGCGAATTAAAAATAATATTGTATTTTTAAAGGAATATTTTAAATATAGTGTTTGTACATTAAACAGTAAATGAGATAGATGTAAGTCATATTCAATTAAAGGAAAAGTTAAAAAATTTATTAATTTAGTGAGTGATTTCAATTGCTAGGGAGTACAAAATAGTGACAAAGTAATAGCAACGATAAATAAATGAAATTAACTTTGATATTTAATTTGTATTCCAAGGATAATTAATTAAATAAAAGAGTTTGATTTTATATTCGAATGAATTTTAAAATCTATGTAGAAATGAAGCTATTTCTATCGCAACGTATTTTCTCAAGATTAATAAAAGCAAAAGCTTTCGAAATACAATATAAAATATTAAATTAAATTTTGATTAAATTATTATTTGATTTCTTCGTTTGTATTTGACTCATCAGCCAAATTAATTAATTTAATTAAATTATTTAATTATTAATTAATTAAATTAAAATTAATTAATTAAATAAATACAAATTCGAACGATTTTTTCGAATCGAAATACACAATAACCTTCCAGAATATAGTTCGTGAGAAGGGTATATATATAAGTTTATCATTCCGTTTGTAATTTCCACAATATAATTTACCGACCCTATAAAGTATATATATTCTGGATCCTTATAGACAGCGGAGTCTATTAAGCCATGTCCGTCTGTCTGCCTGTCTCTTGAAATCAATTTTTTGAAGTCCGCAGATATCTTCGGGATCCATATATCAGACATGCTTTCGAGAATTTTGGTATTTAAAAACAGCAAAATCCGTCCATAAATAACGGAGATATGAGCAAAAATCCGAGACAACCTCTGAAAATTTCATCAAAAAACTATGTGTATTAATATTGTTACGAATAATTTCATGAACAGATGGCGGGTTTATCGACATAATTATGCATAATATAATTATGCATCCACAACAAAGGTGAAGGGTATACAAGATTCGGCATAGCCGAATATAGCACTCTTACTTGTTCTAGTTAACATTAAATGAATTCAATTGTGAGACAATACAGTTTTTAATATTATGAATTGCTCAATTAATTCTAAATCGATGTTCTTTTCAATCTAAATATGTATGTGTTCTATTTGTATTCTATTAAAAGACATCGCGACTAATGGCCAATACCTACCTATAAACATTGAAAAGATCTCTCTAAATTTGACTTTAAGATTGATTGGATGTTTTATAAATATTAGTTTAATTACACAAAAAAATACACTTACACTCGTATACCCATCGGTTCACTACACGCAGAGAAAAAAAATATTATTGTGCATGTTTACCACAACTATTCCAACATTTTTACAATTTTTTTTTTCAAATATTATAATCACTGTAATTATTTATATGATTGCGGCGACCATAATATGGCTAAGTTATGATAAACATGATTATATCAATCATATATATAATTACAGTAATTATGTAATGTTTGCGGTGATCAGTTTTATGATGAAAGATTATACCAAATTATGTTGTTCTCCATCATAATAAAAGACAACATATTATGACAAATGAATTCATCATAAACATGATTGCCACAAATTCATACATATTTACTATAATCATCTTAATCGTAACTTAAACATATTATGATTACCGCAATCATATGAATAATTACAGTGACCATAACATTGTTAAAAAAAAATTGCAAAAATATTTACATTGTTGTGGTAAATATGTGCAACAATATTTTTTCTCTGTGTGTGTGAATCCCTTCAAGATGAAAAACGAAAGAAGCACAAAAAACTGAAGGTACGGTCACATTTTTCACATACGAGTATTTACTCAAAAAAGCGTAACCACTTGTTTTAGTACAAATTTGTTTGACGTTGTTTACTCTTACAAGAGATTTGCAAAATCAAACAGCATTAAATAAATAAAAACTAAATATTTGTTGTGCCTTGGCCTAAATAAGAAAAGTATTTTTAAATAAATAAACTAGTTCAAATATATGTTATTTAGTGGTTACGTCTTTCTCAAATGTGACCGTACCTTTATATAATAGATTTATAAATTACCAAAAGCTACGTAACAAAGAACAAAATAAAGGAGAATACAAAACCATAAAGCTATCTTAATTCTCTAATGAAGCGAATTATGTCCTCGATAGCCTAATGTCCTCAATACCATCCAATTACTCATGCACTTGTAGTGCTGCATACCTGTGCATTGGCAGATAATATGATCCGTAGTTTCCAAATTTTCTAGGTCTTAATCGATGTGAATCAAACAGCGGGTTCGATTTTCGCCAAAGACTCTGGGTGTTTTCTGCAGACAATCCAAAAGGCTTCGCAGTTTATGTTTGTTTTTCTACAAAAAAAAAAAAAATAACCAGGATCCTATACGGTTCCTGAGATGGCGAACAGTCAAATAAATTAAACCGTTTATATAATCAATCTAAACTAATATCATCGGAAATCGTGGGTGCCATTTAAAACGTTACATACTCGTACATATACATACATATGTATGTGTAAATAGTTATAAATATGGTTTCAAATATTAATTTAACTTTTTCCATTTAACTCAATTGCAGTGCCCATTTTATTTTGAAAGAATTTATCCAAATGAATTCCACCGATGAGGATCATAAACTACAAACGTAATTTCTCATCAATTTTGTAATGGACTGGTTATTAGCAACACCACAACTTCATAGTGCTTTCTCATCATTGGGCTCCCTCGAGGGAGATGCTTACGTTGTTAGCGCTAACGCATTAGGTAAGTGTGAGATCGAGCTAGCTAAATATGATACAAGCAACCACTAAACCACCGAAAACTTCTACAGCCACGCTGGAGGAAATAAATTATAAACTCACTTATGAAGATCAAACTTTGCGGACTTTTCGAAGATCTATCGGTTTCGGACATAATGTCCGATCCGATTTAATACCTTTGCTGGAGAATGCCAAGGATGAAGACATTTTGGACTCGGTTATACGTATATTGGTGAATTTAACCGTGCCAGTTGAGTGTCTGTTCTCAGTTGATGTTATGTATCGCACCGAGGTGGGCAGACATACGATATTTGAATTGAATAAATTATTGCATACGAGCAAGGAAGCCTTCACCGATCCGAGGAGTACGAAATCGGTAGTCGAATACATAAAGCATATATTGGAGTCCGATTCAAAGTTATCGCCGAAAAAATGCGATCAAATCAACAATTGTTTATTGTTGCTGAGGAATATTCTGCACATTCCCGAATCGAATGCAAATTATTTAATGCCTTCAACTTCACACAATCAAGCGGGTGGTACACATCCAGTATCCATGCAAAATGCCATCTTGTGGAATTTGTTCATACAGAGCATAGATAAGTTACTGTTGTACCTAATGACCTGCCCGCAGCGGTCTTTTTGGGGAGTAACCATGGTGCAACTGATTGCCTTAATTTATAAAGATCAACATGTCAGCACATTGCAGAAGTTATTGAATTTATGGTTTGAGGCTTCGCTGTCGGAAAGTTCGGAGGACAATGAAAGTAATACATCACCGCCGAAACAGGGCAGTTGCGATTCTAGCCCCATGTTGACGTCAGATCCCACATCTGATTCATCTGATAATGGTAAGTGCTATGGGGAAGAGGAGCTAGGAATACCGATGTCTTCACATTGTAGTTGGCATTTAGGTAGACTAGCAATACATAATATGGCTCGTTCTTTAACAGGTAGTGCTGGTAGTAAAAATGGTAACTCCGAAGATCGTCGTCAAGCTTTGCGCGAAGAAACCGACGCCACTTTACAAGAAGTGAGTCGTAAAGGTCAAGAATACCAAGACTCAATGTTGAGAGTACCCGCGGACAATGTCGATTGTTCAGAGGGAGCTAGCGATGTGGGCACCACCGATTGTGAAGAAATTTTTACTTTGAAAAAAACTCAACAGGGCAGTGAAACTATGGAAATGACCGAAGACGAAAATGCTGGTCAAACGGATGAAACTGTTTTAGATCCTGCCAGCAATAATTTCGGATCAGAGTTGTCGGACGAAAAACCCACATCCACAAAACAAAAACTACAAAACCAACCAGCTGAACAAGATTCTAGCACTTCCAATTCGGCCGATGCTGCCAATTTCATGCCACCACCGGCATTACCTCTTAAGAGCTCCACGACTACGACTAAAACACGCGTTATTGATACAAAATTAATGACGGTCACACCGAAAGCTTGCCAGAAGTCACCCCATTCCGGACACGTCAAACTAACAATGGGTAATTGTGGTCCACAGAAAAGAGAGTGCCCTTCTTCACAATCCGAACTTTCAGATTGTGGCTACGGTACCCAAGTTGAAAACCAAGAATCAATTTCAACTTCCAGCAATGACGATGACGGCCCACAAGGTAAACCCCAACATCAGAAACCACCCTGGAGTTCGAAGGCTAGAAACAAACATCGAATTGTCTTGACCGTCGTCGACAAGAAAGAACTGAGACGTAAGAAATTGGTGAAAAGAAGCAAAAGTAGTTTGTAAGTATAACCAGTAATTTTCTCTGGGCATGATGAAATATGTTACAGTTCTCAAATTATAATATACAAAGGTTCCCAGAGTAAATAGGCAGATGTTTAAAACTACATGTAGTTATAAAAAAATAAATTCGGTAATTCTAATAATTGTCAAATTCGTCAAAACAAACACAGTTTAAAAAAATATGTTTTTGTATATATGTATGTATGTACTCGTACATAAGTATTTACATTTTAACTTTTATAAAGGAACTATGTGTAATTTAGAGGAATTTTGTTGAAAATTTAAATTTAATTTAAAGTGTTATTTTCGGGGGTTTTGGAAATATATTATTAAATTAACAAAATTTAATATAAATAACCTGGGAACTTTTTGTATTATCAAAATGAAATCTCTATTAAAAAAAGCAAATGCGCATTTTTTTTTTATTAATTTTCATCCTAGAATTAATATGAAGGGTCTGGTACAACATACACCCACAGACGAGGACATATCCAATCTCCTTAAGGAATTTACCGTTGACTTTTTACTTAAAGGATATGGTTACTTAGTGGAGGAATTACATTCCCAATTATTAACAAATCTCGTAAGTGTATCACTGCTATTCGCTAAACATTGTAATTGTAATTATATTTTTTCCCTCTATAGAAAATACCCATTGATACATCACATTTCTTTTGGCTGGTTACATATTTCTTGAAATTTGCAGCACAACTGGAACTTGATATGGAACACATTAATACCATTCTCACCTTTGATGTCATCAGCTATTTAACTTACGAGGGTGTCATGCTATGCGAACAATTGGAATTGAATTCACGACACGAGGGCAGTGATTTGAAACCATATTTACGTCGCATGCATTTAGTCGTTACGGCAATACGAGAATTTCTGCAAGCAATAGAAACTTATAAGAAAGTAACGCACTTGAGCGATGAGGATCGTGAACGTTTACGTTTGTTGCAATTGCAAATCAGCAGTACCGAAGATTTGCGCAATCTGTTTGTGTTGCTGTTGCGACGCTTTAATCCCAGCCTGCATACGAAACAATATTTACAGGATTTGGTAGTCACCAATCATATATTGCTGTTGATTTTGGACAGTGTTACAAAATCGAATAGTAATATACACATTAAGATGATTGAGCACATATCACAGTGAGTATTGCAGTTAATTTTTTTCAGTTGAAAACTCTTTTATATTTACTTTAGATGCAGTTACAACTTAAGATATAATTTAAATTGTAGTTAATTTCGAAATCTGATGATTGGGGTGACAAGGGTGGAGTCATATCACAAACAATTAAAGTTCGAACAACGTCAGTATACTGGTCTCCTCATGTAGATGACGCACTATTTCATAGTGCATTTTTTACTATAAGTGGTAAATGAGGGTATATATAAGTTTGTCATTCCGTATGCAACACTGAGAAATACTCATCTGAGACCCAACAAAGTATATATATTCTTGATCCTTACGAAATTCGATTGAGCTATGTCCGTCAGTCTGTCTGTCTGTGTAAAACACTCTCACGTCCAAAGGACACCACAGAAATCAACAAAGTTTACAAAAAACCGTTTATAGTTCTCCTAAGCAGTTTGGTATTGAAAATTAGCAAAATCGGTACAGTAGAACAAGAGTTATGGATCAAAATGTAAGACAACCTCCATAAAAAATTGATATTTTTAAACATTTTGCTTGCTATATTTTTAAATATATTGCAGCTAATCTCATGCAATATTGTATACATTGTTTATATGATAAAAGAAGAAAGTGTGAGGAAAATAGTAACAATAGTGCCATGATTTCTCATAGCCCCCATACAAAAATCTACCCGAAATATTTCTCAATTATACATAAATGCCTATAAAATTGGAATATCAATACAAAATTCAGCAGGAATAAGTTTCATGGAAAAAGAAATCTCAAAATGAATTTTTTTTAGTTCGGTCCATGTTTGACCATAGACCACATATAAAGTCCATTTCCAAAATATACTTAAATACATATAAAACTTTTATAAATAATGTTAAACAGTTAAAATCCGATGTAAATAATCCTTATAGGTAAATACTAAATTTTATGGTGGTCGGCCCATTATTAATCAAAGCTCCCATACAAGGACCACATCCAGAGAAGCCTTTATATATATCGCAAAAATATCGGTACCGACTCAAAACTTTGCACAAATCATTTACATTGTATGTATACAAAAATATTTCCACAAAATTTTGTAAATTTCGGTCCATTGTTAACTGTATCCACCATATAAAGCCCTCTTCCGAAAATCATAAATAACAGTACCGATCCTAAATTGTACACGAATCATTTAGATATGTGCATGCCAAATTCAAGCTGCTGGATTTTTAGAATATCGGTCTATATTTGACTATACCGCCCATATAAGGTTCACTTCCGAAATCTACGTTTATACTAATATATATCTTAAATATACCATTATTATGTTTCAAAATTTTAGAAGATTGGCCCATAATTTGCCATAGCTGCCATATAAGAACTATTTCCGAAAAACAATTTAACCCACAAAAATGTCCAATAAATATCGATATCGAACCAACTTTTATATAGATCAGTAATTTTAATCCAGAAATCATATTAGTATCGGTTATACAGCAATTATGCTACTGGATTTTGTAGCTGTCAGTCAATAAGTGACAATAGCTCCCGAATTAAGTCCATTTCCGAGTAAACCAACCATACAACTCTTGTAAATAACGTTATTGAGATGAAATTCAACCAAAATAAGCCTAAAGTACGTAGCAACCACATTAGTGGATATTGGATTTAGAAGCTATCAGTCCGTAACGGGTCCACTTCTAATATGCCACCCATAAATATTTTGTAAATAATATTATTGAGATCAAATTCAAACAGAAAAGTCTCACCTTATATCTGATTCTATTTTATACTCTGTTTCTTAACTTGTTGTGAATATGGAAAAATGTTCTTTGAATTTTATAAATTGTTAACTTACACTCAATTAAATAAAGATAATTTGTTCACCATCTCCAGGAGTAAAGGATTCTGACTCCGAATCTCTTTACTCTTTGTTCTTTAGTTTAGCAGGGAAGATGTTCAAGATATTTTTTACATCCATCGCATGAAAATGTTATATATAGAAGCTGAAGGTTTTTATGATCCTAAGTCCCAGATAGAATGTTTATGATAGACTCGAACTTTTTTGAACCAATATTTTTTAAATACATTTCTAAAATTTTGTAATAGAGGTTTCAACAGGATTTTTCGAATTTAACCTCAATTGTCGAATAGAACTTTTGAATTTAGGATTAATTAATTTACACCAATATCATAAACCATACTACATATGGAAAATCATCATTATAAAATCTCTATTCTTTCAGATTTGCTACTTTAGAAATAATGCATTACTATGGATTCCTTTTAGAAGATTTCAATAATAATGGAGAATTTGTCAACGATTGTATATTCACCATGATGCATCATATTGGTGGTGATTTGGGACAAATTGGTACCCTCTTCCAACCGGTCATATTGAAAACATTTTCACGTATATGGGAAGCCGACTATGAACTATGTGATGTAAGTTTAAGCACAAAGACAATTAATATATCCGCAAACTTATAATCAAATAATGTCAACCAACCCGTTTAGGACTGGTCCGATTTAATCGAATATGTTATACACAAATTCATGAATACACCACAAAAAAGTCCCTTAACTTTGCCGTCCACGTCGCTAACAGAACTAACTAAAGAACACAATATGGAAACTACAGTGTGGTAAGAATCATTGTTTTCCACAATTTTGAAGAAAAATTAATTTTTTTATTAAAATACAAAACCCAATACTTTTACAATATTTTCCAGCTAATTATGAGTTTATGTTGATTTTTAGTTTAATGACTAATTGGTTTCTACATTGTTTTGTATATTTAAAGAACAATTATTTACAAATTTTTAATTTATTGCTTGCATTGTTTTTGATTTTTTTATACTTTTGTTTTGATTAAACTTTGTTTGTTTTTGAATTCATATAAAAATACAAACAAAAAACTTTGTTTTCAACTCTAAAACACACTGCTTTTACAGAAGGAATCGCTCGTCAATGGATTTAAAATTCTTCTTCCTTAGCCTCCTTATCTTTAGTAGGTGCCAGTTGTATTGACGTTACAGAAACTCAAATAGTTGGAGTGGAGTGCTTTCTCTTTTTTTCATCACTTGATTGACCGTAAAATTTGATTGCTGCTGCGGAGAGTAATGTCATGATATGGATGCTACTTAAGACAGATGTGGATCATACGCTTCATCGTTGCTTTTTAATTACCAATAACAAATTGTTTTTTTAAATGTGGTCTGAAATTAAATTTTATTATTATTTTTGTTAAAATTCGTTTGATGCTAAACTAACTACTGAACTTAAATATTTAACTTTCTTATTGTTTGCGAATGTTTGTTCCTTAACTTTGTTTAAACTGTTTCCATTAATTAAATTCCAAAAGAAAATCTTGTAAAGAAAAAATATTGTAAAGAATTATTGTATTTCAATGCTTAAATTTTTTTAATTTTATTTCAAAAATATTTCTTCATTTTATGTTAATAAAATCTACATTAATTGTCGTTGTCTTCAAACAGCACTTGGACTCAAGAGGAAATGGACACCCTGTATTGGTACTACGTACAAAGCAAGAAGAACAATGACATAGTGGGCAAGATTGTCAAACTATTTTCCAACAATGGCAACAAACAAAAGTCAAGAATATCGATTATACAGCAATTATTGCAACAGGTGTGTTGAGTATTCATTATCTAGATTACTCTTGTTGATATCTAAAGATGATAAAATATTTCAATATTTTCAGGATATTATTACTTTGGTAGAGTATGATGATTTAATGAAATTCGAGGATGCTGAATATCAGCGTACTTTATTGACAACACCCACTTCCGGTACTACCAAATCGGGTATGGATATAAAGGATACACCCAATAAAGGCAAACCTTCTGATGATATACAGGTGCATATATACTTGTTTTAGGGTAATATATAGGGAATTTTGGTTTAAAATAATATCTTTCTACTCTTTTAGATGCTCCGGGACTTAATTATCAAGGAAAAGAAGCAGCTACATCTTGTTTGGCTGCAAAAAATTTTACTCGAATGCTGTTATATTAAGTTGATTATCAAAAATAATCCATTGCGAGAAGATCATCAGCATTTGAGTTTAGTTATGGAACCAGTGGCCTATCATTGTATATGTAAGTTCAAACAATAGTTTTTTTTAATGAACTTTATTAAACTTTCATTAAAAATTTAGAGCCCGAAGTGCAATTCAGTAATAGTTACTTATAGTATTTAATTTCTTAAAACACTACTGTACTGAGAGATACTTCCCGTATTCAATGTATTTTCCAGTACATCATTGAAAAGAACTTAAATATTAGTCAGTGAATGGTTACAACTGTATGTGTGAATTACGAATAGTATTGAGTAGTACCGAATAACACAAAAAAAAAAAACATATTGGGTATCAAAAGTACAGACAACTTTACAACTGTAGGGCACATAATCATCATGACCTGAGCTGTTGAAAACTCAAGTGTTAAACGATAGTATACTCCTTTTTGGAGTATATGAACCTGGAATCATAAAACTAGCAAATATGATACTGAGTTAAGTAATAACTCAATTTGGTACTTTTCTTATTTAGATATTACACCAATACCTTGCTTTGAGTCGTTTCGTACTAATGTCAGAAACACTTGAAAAAGTATTGCTTTTGACATAAGTAAATTCTAAACAAAGTCAGTCAGCTGTGCTACTGCACTCACCTTGTATAGTTACACCATGGTTTTCATATTTCATATATTGAAAGAAAATAAAAAACGGAACAATGTGAAATTTCTGAAAAAGTACGTCAAAAAAAGTCAAATTTTTAAAAGATTCTAATAGAACATTTTAGGCAAAGATTACCAGCAAATATGGATACACTTTGGAAATTTACTTTTTATCCATTGATAATGTGCTAAAAATAGTAAAACCAAATATATTCTCTCACACTGAAAATGAAAAAAAATGCTATACCGCTGTTGAAATAAAAATAAGCTCAATGGCGAAACCTAGGAGAGTTTAAAGGTACTCTACAATAACGGCTATTTGATTTGACATTTACTACTTTCTACGTACTACTTTTTATCAATGCGGAGTTGTTAAAACAAACCAAAGAAATCAAATTAAATTTAAAATCCTAAATTCATTATTAAATATTCGATGTTCTTAAAAAAGACAGCAATGTTCTCAAAAGTTTTAAATTTTTGATGATCTTAGAATGAAATGATGATCTTCCTAGAAACTTATGATATTAATGCAAATCCGACACATTTTGTTTTACTCTCTTATTCGTATTACATATGTATGTGTATTAAAGCTGGCAAATTCTACTACTTTCCATTACTCAATAATATTCAATACTTTTCATTTG
The DNA here is from genome assembly GCA_950370525.1 of Bellardia bayeri. NCBI lineage: Eukaryota > Metazoa > Arthropoda > Insecta > Diptera > Calliphoridae > Bellardia > Bellardia bayeri. The sequence continues at coordinate 60,748,679 of OX493265.1, forward strand.
GGTACTCAATACTACTCGATACTTTTAACGGATTTTTTAAATTGTAACGCATAGATTTTATTTGCAAATTGAAGTAGTTTCTTCAAAAAATAAAAATAGATCTTCAACTATTATTGGTTTTGTATGTCTTTTATTATTAAATCAAAAATAAATGTAAAGCAAACTTTTAATTCAACGTTAACAACAACTTAAGAAATAATAGACAACTTTATTTCGGCGGTTGGTTCAATTTTGTAGCTTACACAACGTTGTCTTTTTATACAGTTATGTATTTTTATGCACTATTTTACCCACTCAACTTTCTTAAAAATACAACTCAGAAAGTATCGAGTAACTACTTTTGAGTATCCAAAGAAAAGGGAAATACTCCGTACCCATTACTCAATACTTTGCCAGCACTAATATGTATACATACTCTCAAATAAAAATACGAGCGATTTAAGCAATACAATTGTGCTGTGTGAACAACGAAGAAATTTCAAGGAAAAATTGTACGAGTATCAATCTTTTCAATAAAAATTGCTTCGTGTAAATTGGGACTAATGAATGCAATATGTTAAGTTCATCGGATGACGAGATTTCGAAAACTGATTGAAAAATAATAAATTAATTAAATAACAAACTTTTTTTGATATCTTTAAGTTATCCTATTTAAATCCTTTTAAAAGATTAATTTAAAAAATTACAATATTTATGAAAAAAATCAGAAAAAGTATATTATTCCCCTATTTCATAACTATCGCGTTATCAGATTGTACGTATATTTTAAGTCAATGAGTTATAGATTCTATCTATTTAAATTTTTATTAATTTTTTTTAAACCTAAATTCTTCCCTATCTGACAATCTCTGTTAAATCAATTCGTTAATGTAATGGGTATTAAAATAACGTAAATTGTATAAGCTAAAAAACGGGAAAACCCATTTGGGTTAAATTGCATGATTTTTATAATCAAGAAATTTGAACTATTTATTTAAGTAAATTCTATTAAAAAATTAAAAAAAGAAATAAAATTTTGTCTAAAATATTGAAAATTTGTGAATTAAAATTTTTTTTTTTAATTTTTGATAACCCATTGAATGCGCCTCTCCAAGACCCTTCATATGAAACCAAATTTACATATAGTTTCTTTTGAAGAAATGTGAAAAAAATCAAAAAACCTCTAAAAAGGACGTTTTTATCCTTTGATTTTCATATTAGTCGGGAACATCCGCAACTTTATTTTGGGATCACCCTAATATACATATGTTCATATTCATGTAAAAATATTGCATATTTACTAACAAAAAACTTATTTATATGTAATTAGTTGTTAATTATAAAACTTTTACTTTGACCTTTTTCTGACCTAATAACTTTAATTTGTGAAACTTATTAACATTTTGATTATTACTTCTCTGCAGTAAAAAACAAATCTATACCCGTGGTACAGTGGAACAATGAGCAGGCAACAACAATGCTGTATCAACCATTTGTCTTACTCTTACATAAATTGGGCTTTCAGTTACCGGCCGATGCTGGTTCAGTATTTGCGCGTATACCAGATTTTTGGACAGCCGAAATGATGTTCAACTTGGCCAAGAAACTGGGACCTTTGGAAAAATGTGAGTTAGAAATGGAGGTTAAAGATGTGAAACGGGAGGATTAAAATTAAATTAAATATATTTGAAGATGATTTTTTTTTGTTTAAAAATGAATAAAGGTGTTGAAAAGAGATGGCTATTTTTTATATCTCTAATATATAGATTTCTTTTACATTTCCATCTCTATTACACACTAAAAATTTCAACAAAATGTATGTGTTTTTTTTTTAACAAAAGATCTTTTATGTGAAACCTAGAAAAAAGAAAAGATCTCGAACCCAATCATATCAAACATTTTCATTTGTCATTGTATTATTTTGTTTTGTATGATATTTGTTGTGTTGCTACCTTCTTGCGCCTTGTTTCTTTTCTTCTTTTTTCTCTTTTCTTGTGATCCCGATTTTGTAGTGTTCATCAAATTCGATGTCCATCAATTCGATATTATCAGCGATGCGGAAGTGCGCACATCATCGTCTAGGCTTCATTATGACCCATCCACTACACGTAACTCATTGAGTTCAATATCTAGCCTTGAAGTGGATCTAAATGACAGCGATGAATTGCCGCCGATACCCGAAGTAGATGATGCGTTAGAGCAGAACTCACAGGCCTGTGAGATATTTGCCATGCCCAATGCTAAACAATGTAATTCGATAATAAGGTAACTATTACCCATAAAGTGATTTAATTCAACCATATTCACAGATATTCAATTGCTACCTCTTGGTAGCGATAAATTAATAAACTTATGCTTTAATATTTTAATTTTCATCAACAAAATAAATTAACTTATACATACTATATGCATTATTATTTTTATTAATTGCCACTTTAATTTGTTGTATCAGCATCCAGTGTTACTACATATTACCAAAGTATAATTAATAAAACATAATTACATTAAGAAACCAAAAAAAAAAAAAATGATTGTTATTACTAAAAACAACCTCTGAAAGATTGCTTAAATGATAAATAACCACATTAATTGAACGATTTATAATTTTTTGTGCTTTTATTGAAATTTAACACAAATTTTAAATTAAATTTTCATGTAATATCTTCATCATCTCTTGCAGATATACACCTGCACCGTCGGCAATACCCACTATTCCCAATTGGTTGCAATTGGTAATGCGCAGCAAATGCAACAACTCGAATTGTAGTAGCACAACCCCAAATGATGCCGCAGCAGCAGCCAGTTTAGCTAATTTAGCTACAAATGCCTGGTAAGTGTTTTCTAACACACTTTTCATGCAATTGTCTTGATAATTTAAACCTAAAAGTTAACACTAAACCACTAAAAGCTGAAACGATATAATTTTCAATTATATCGGTCATTAAATTCATAGTAATAATAGTTATAGTATCTAATACAAGATCTCTTCGTTTAGATTGTACATAAATAATATGTACGAGGTCTGATCAAAAATAACCGTTATTTTAATATTTCGTGAGTTACGTATGTTCGATTTTCGCATTTTTTTCTTTTGTTCGGAAGCGAAGATTGTTCCAAAATTGCTAAATTTTGAGCAAAAACAACGTCGCATAGACATAGACGCTCAGAAGCTGTTGAACATCGTCAACGACGTTCCAGATTTTCTCAAAAAGGTCATAACTGGTGACGCATCATGGGTATGTGGCTATGACATTGAAACCTAAGCCCAATCATACCAATGGAAACGTCCAGAAGAGCCAAGACCGAAAAAGCACGTCAAGTTCGGTCAAATGTGAAGGTTTTGCTCACTGTTTTCTTCGACTGCAATGGCGTGGTGCATAATGAATTCTTGCCACAAGGTCGTCCGGTCAATAAGGAATACTACCTTGAAGTTATGCGCCGTTTGCGCAAAGCAATTCGTCAGAAACGCACAGAATTGTAGAAAAACCAATCATGGATTTTGCTTCATGATAACGCACCAGCTCACACATCGATGCTTATGCGTTAGTTTTTGGCCAAAAACAAAACCATTATCATGCCTCAACCACCGTATTCACCGGACTTGGCACCCGCTGACTTTTTCCTCTTCCCAAAACTGAAGACACCAGTAAAAGGAAAGTGTTTTGCTACGATTGAGGAGATAAAAGCAAAATTGAAACAGGAGCAGTTGGCGATAACAAAAAGCGCGTTTCAGAAGTGTTTCGAGGATTGGAAAAAAACGCTGGCCAAAGTGTATTATATCTGAGGGGGATTACTTTGAAGGGGACAAGATAGTTATTGATGAATAAATAAATACGGTTTAAAAAAATTGAAAATAACGGTTATTTTTTTATCAGACCTCGTATGTACTCGTACGTAATAAGAAAAATTGTTGGTATTGTTGTTGGAATATGTTAGTTTTAACAGTGTCATTTTCAATGCAACGGTCATGTAATATTTAACATGCTGCTTGTGTCAGTTAACATGCAACACTGTGTGTGGCACAAATTGGAGATTAGAATGTGCGGGTTTATATTTGTCTAATTTCCGGGATCTGTAACTATTTAGATATACCCTATATTTGCTTTATGCATTTATGCTGAATTTTAGAAGAATAAAAAATAAGCTTAAAGAATCACAAACTATAATCACATTATATTACAGACTCTTGAAACAATAACAAAATTAGAATTCAATGCTTTCAAAAATAGATAAGGCCATTTGTATTTCATAGGATCATAACATATTACTTTATTCTTATGCGCCGAATCTTATATACCAGTAGTGTACCTATGAACGCTTGAAACTAACTTGTATTACATTTTGTATGCATAATTTATACTGTTTTTCGGATCCCTTACATGGGAGCTAACTACTATTATGGAGCGATCTTCATAAAATATTGTGCGGTAATTTCTATGCATTTGAGACTTTTTTCGGCTGAATTTCACTTCAATAACTATGTTTACAAGCAGTCTATGGGTATTAAAGTTATTTCCGGAAGTGGATTTTGTATAGGAGCTATAACCATCTTCACAAAAGCCAATAGTATATTTCTTGCATACACTGCGTTGTATAACTATAAATAAATAAAACTTTTCTCATTATTGTAAGTTAAAGAAAAAGTAAAACAGTTTAACCTACATAAATGTATGTGAAGAAATCATTATTATACCCTCCACCACCATAAGTGGTAAATGAGGGTATATATAAGTTTGTCATTCCGTATGCAACACTGAGAAATACTCATCTGAGACCCAACAAAGTATATATATTCTTGATCCTTACGAAGTTCCATTGAGCTATGTCCGTCAGTCTGTCTGTGTGTGTAAAACACTCTCACGTCCAAAGGACACCACAGAAATCAACAAAGTTTACAAAAACCCGTTTATAGTTCTCCTTAGCAGTTTGGTATTGAAAATTAGCAAAATCGATAAAGTAGAACAAGAGTTATGGATCAAAATGTAAGACAACCTCCATAAAAATTGATATTTTTAAACATTTTGCTTGCTATATTTTTAAATATATTGCAGCTAATCTCATGAAATATTGTATACGTTGTTTATATGATAAAAGAAGAAAGTGTGAGGAAAATAGTAACAATAGTGCCATGATTTCTCATAGCCCCCATACAAAAATCTACCCGAAATATTTCTCAATTATACATAAATGCCTATAAAATTGGAATATCAATACAAAATTCAGCAGGAATAAGTTTCATGGAAAAAGAAATCTCAAAATGAATTTTTTTTAGTTCGGTCCATGTTTGACCATAGACCCCATATAAAGTCCATTTCCAAAATATACTTAAATACATATAAAACTTTTATAAATAATGTTAAACAGTTAAAATTCGATGTAAATAATCCTTATAGGTAAATACTAAATTTTATGGTGGTCGGCCCATTATTAATCAAAGCTCCCATACAAGGACCACATCCGGAGAAGCCTTTATATATATCGCAAAAATATCGGTACCGACTCAAAACTTTGCACAAATCATTTACATTGTATGTATCCAAAAATATTTCCACAAAATTTTGTAAATTTCGGTCCATTGTTAACTGTATCCACCATATAAAGCCCTCTTCCGAAAATCATAAATAACAGTACCGATCCTAAATTTAACACGAATCATTTAGATTCGTGCCAAATTCAAGCTGCTGGATTTTTAGAATATCGGTCTATATTTGACTATACCGCCCATATAAGGTTCACTTCCGAAATCTACGTTTATACTAATATATATCTTAAATATACCGTTATTGTGTTTCAAAATTTTAGAAGATTGGCCCATAATTTGCCATAGCTGCCATATAAGAACTATTTCCGAAAAACAATTTAACCCACAAAAATATCCAATAAATATCGATATCGAACCAATTTTTATATAGATCAGTAATTTTAATCCAGAAATCATATTAGTATCGGTTATACAGCAATTATGCTACTGGATTTTGTAGCTGTCAGTCAATAAGTGACAATAGCTCCCGAATTAAGTCCATTTCCGAGTAAACCAACCATACAACTCTTGTAAATAACGTTATTGAGATGAAATTCAACCAAAATAAGCCTAAAGTACGTAGCAACCACATTAGTGGATATTGGATTTAGAAGCTATCAGTCCGTAACTGGTCCACTTCTACTATGCCACCCATAAATCTTTTGTAAATAATGTTATTGAGATCAAATTCAAACAGAAAAGTCTTACATATCATATTCTTTTGTATACTCGGTTTTATTATGAAAATCAGACAAACTCTATAAATTACAGTAAGAATCGGTAACTACATCAATTATAAATGGTCAAAATTAGATAAAATTTCAAAATATTTAACATACTCGTAAATTATGTTGGTCGTAAAATTGTCTTTCAAACAATCTATAAAATACTAATAAAATTTGCACTAAGACTTAGCAGAAAACACAGAATAAGAAAATTCTACTCTTAAAACCAGTGTAGTTTTTGTATTTTTTATTACGTTTAGGTGGAGGGTATTAAAGATTCTGCACAGCCGAATATAGCACACTAACTTGTTTTTTATTTTACCTCTTAAAAATGTCTAAGGAAATTAGTTAGTGTTTCATTACTATAAATACACTGAAATTAAAATTACTTAAAATGCCAATCTTTAAAAACAATTTCGACTGTGTTTTTTGATCAAACTTATAAATTCGATTAGATCGAATATAGATCTCCAAGTATTTATAACAGCTTTATTTTTGCTGATATGTATATGCTTTCATATTGTTGGTTTTCAGCATAAATTCAATGGTTTAATATTCCCCAAATGTTTTCAATGAGATTCTGATCTGGAGAACTTGTGGCCCATTCAAGTACATTAATATTTTTCCATTTCTTTGTTTGACAACTCACATGTATAGGTGCATTTTCTTTCTGAAAAATAAATTGTTTTTTATTACTAATTTCTAAAATTTGCACTAATTTTCCATCTAGTAATTTTGTGTACATAATTACAAGAATTCATTTTGGTACTTGGAAACGCCAAATCAAACTTACTGTCTTTACAAAAAGCTCCCCAAACCATCAAGAACCGCCTGAGATTTGAGAAATGTAGGTTTTTCCAAAAGCTGTTGAAACCATTTGGAACATCAAGAATGATTTTTTTCCCATCAGAAACAATCACCTAAACAAAAATATGTTTAAATAGTGCAACTATTAACAAAGATTATCGGCTTACCTGTATCCAGTTAGCTTTTAAGTTTCTTTAAGCGAATTCAAGTCTCGCAGTTTTGTGCCGGAGTAATAGCCTTGGCACAGACAATAGCTTTTGTCGAGTAATAGTCTGGAATTTTTTAGCAGTCTATTTATGATTGATTTGGACACATTTACAGCACATTCATTTATAGTTCTCAGTTTATAATTCTGCGATTGTCCCTTTAAGAAATTTTGTTTACGGGCCGCTACTTTTATTTTTACCATAATAAAAATAAATATAACATATTATAAAATAAAAATATTTTTTGCCAGTTGCTTGAAAACTTAAGCCACTTTTAATATAATCTTAAATTTGTGCTTTTTCAAAATCGGTGAGGTACGAGTCACGCGGAATTTTATAGAAAATTGGTTAAAATTGCATAATAAAAATAAATAACAGTTGTGCTTTCGTTTTCCTAGTGTTCTTTTTTGTTTATCATAAAATGTAATTATAGTTATGAAGCACTAACAAAATATTAATGCACAATTTCTCTCCTAAGTTAATGAAGTGGCCTAACAAATTTTACATTTTAAGTTTCTGTAACTTTACAACAAATAGCAAACATCAAGTGTAATTATAGTAATGTAACACAGTGTACTTACAACTGATCTGTGTAAAATTTCGGTTCGATATCGAATCGACAATTATGGATTGATTCAAACAAAATATTGTTTTGAATTTCTCTTAGCATGTTGAATTTTGTATGGGTACTGCTTTTCTAAAGGCACTTATGTACACATTCCGGGAAGACATTTGTATGGGGGCTATAAGAAATCATGTACCGATTCTTAACATTTTCGACTGAACTTGTCCTTTTATAAAAAAAATAATAGGTGCAAAATTTCATGATATTATTTGTAATAGATATAAAGAAACTAGTAAAATATTATTAAAAAATATCGAGGTTGTCTCAAATTTTGTTTCACAGCTCTGGTTCCATTGAACCAATGTATGTATAAGCCACATTTCAACACCAAACAGCTCTGCAAAGAATATTTGCGGACAATTTCATCCTCCTCAGTTTTTTTCTTCAAGGCTCTATCTACAACAGATGGACTGACATTGCTTAATCGTCTTAGAATTTAATAAGAACCCAGAATAAACATTATTTATATACGTCCAGTATTTCGATGTGTCCCATCTTTTTAATGGTGGGTATAAAAATACACTTCATCAGATACTGTCCCAAAAATATGTGTCACTTTTCGAGTTATGCCCGTTTATGAAAAAAATGTATTTTGGTGCCTATTATGAGCTAAATTCGATTTTCGACTGTGGTCGAAAATGCTTATCAAACGAATTTTCATTTGGTATTATGGTGCACATTCGATGAAAAAACGCTATTGTGACAATCACTCTATTTGAGTTATTCACAATAGTATATTTATATCAGCTGGCGCTATATTTACTTACAAATTCTTAAAGAAAAATAAATTAAATTTGAAATGACCACCACGGAATTATGGTTTAATGATTCGTCTGAATTAAGCTTCTGTGTAATGCCCTCCCATTTTTTGGGTGCCTGAACTTTAGAGCAAATATTTTTTGCCAACAGTGGAAACGAGCGATGAGAGAAACGAGCTTCTCCAATTGCTGTTTTCTACCTACGACCTTAGACCTGAAGGATATTAACAAATGTAATTAGTATTTGGTTGACCAAAACAAAAAAAAAATATTTACATTTTAAATAAATTTTGCACAGTTTTGTACAGCGTCAACAGCAAATTTGAGTTCGAATAAAGATTCGTTGCACAACGACATTTTTGACGGCGATGCCAACTCATAATACAAATTCTACATTCGATAGTCGATTTTCGATAGCCAGCGAATATCGATTGTCGACTGCAGTTCATAATATGGGCCTTTATATCTAGTTCTTAATAAACTGTGAAAGTATTCAAACATATTTCACGTCTAAGATAACCTATTTTGATACACGACTGAGGGTTTTGTAAGGTCCCTCGAAAACTCGAATACTCCTCTGCTATATCTATGTATATGCAATTTTATATCAATTGAATCAGCTGAATAAAAATTGTGTTTTTTGGGAAATCTGCACGAATATTTAACAAAATTTTGTGTCATAAAACAAAACGAAGTAATTATTTATTAATTCTTTATTGATCAACATTTATAGTATAAAAAATAAGTTTACGTAATTCAAATGGACTTTTAATTAAACACAAATGTGAATAATGTTATTAATTACGACATAAAATATGTGTAAATTTTGTTTAACCCCAATAGCATGACAAATATTAATGCGATGGACAAACATTTAAGTGTCTGCAAGAATATGTCTCTCAATAATTTAAAAGTTTAAACACAGTTCCCCCTTTATAAATGTAGCAATTAACAGCTTGATTACAATTGAGGCCGCTGACGTTAGGACACATTTTTTGGAGTTCGACTAAAGGTACGCTCACACTTGGCAAATATTTGCCAAAAAAGACGTAACCACAACATAAAATATATTTGAACTCGTTTGTTTATTTAAAAAATAACTTCGTTTATTTAGGACAAGCCGCAACAAATATTTAGTCTTATTTTATTTGATGATATTTGATCTTGCAAAACTCTTATAAGAGTAAACAACGTCAAACAAATTTGTGCTAAAATAACTGGTTACGCTTTTTTGAGTAAATATTTGTCAAATGTGATCGTTATAGTTTTTTACTTTTACGCAAAATGAGAGCATCTCTGGAGAATGCAGCAAAAAAAAAAAAACTTAATTTATTTTGCAAATGATGTTGCCAATTACAGTGCGATTGTTTGTACTCCATGCAAAATAAATATCAGCAGTCGTTGTGGTGCCAATTGTAAACAAGATGTAGTTTGTATTTCATTCATTAATAAAACGTTCATTTTTGTTCCGAGAAGACAGCATTCAAACGTATGTAACGCAAAAAGTGTTACATTTTTAACATGACAACACGGTTCCAAAAAATTTGTCATAAAAATCATGTTGACACATTCAAATCAACCAAAAACTAAATTTCATCTTCACCTACAAGTATTTATGTATTAACTAAGAAACAACAACAAATATACAACTAGTATTTACTAGATACAATCGTATTTTAAAATCTTTTATCGCCATGTCAACATAAACATTGTTAAATGATTCGAAAAAAAAACAAACAGAAATAAATAAATAAAAAATTAAAGTAGAAATATGAGCCAAACACGAGCATGAGGAATTTAAAAGTGAAATCTAAAATGACAGAATTAAATGTACCCTATATTGAAAACAAAATCTACTCTAATAATTTTTGATAAACAAAAAGATTTCCTTTTAAATTTTTTTCTATCTTAACGACATATTGATCATTTTTGGGAACAACGAAAATACGCAATGTACACGCTTAGTATGTATTTCTACAGTGTAGGGTACTATAAAAAACAGTACAACAGAATAATATAGTAAACAGTAGCTTCATAAACATTGGAGCACGATGTCGCCATACATGGCGGGGGAAAGAGTCTAAAAGCAAACTTCTCAAATGAAAACAGTTTAAATATTTTGGGACACATATGGCCTGGACATGATCTTGATAGCAGTTTGTTACACAAATAAATAAATATTTGCTTGGTAAGACTATTTTTGGATTTTCACAAATGCATTAAGAATTAGACAAAATATTTAATGTGGTCGTCATTTAAAATTTCAATGTTTTAATATGATCAACACACATTTTTACATACATATGTATTTAGAGATTTCTTTTGTTGATTTAAGTATTTAATTTCTGTTTTGGCTTTTAATTATTATTATTTCATATAAAGTGACATTTAGCTTAATATTGTCAAATGTGTCAAGTCATGTTAAGGAACAGCATATTGCAAGTTTTCAAATAAATAAATAAATCAAAATGTTTGGCAGTCATATGTACGTTAAGATTTGAACGATAAACAGACATGGTGTAATTATATAAGGTGAATTCAAATCGTCAACAAATACAATACAATACAGAAACAACAGGCATTTTATTTTAATGCATATTTTTCTAATTTTTGTGAAGATAACACGAGTAACGTTTTTTGCTTAGAATCATAAAATAAGATGAGCCTCATGTTAAGCAAGTTTCAGCACTTTTGACTGCATATATTCGTGTCCAGCTTAATGCCAAATAGTTAACACAAACTGTAATTTTCTAATTACATTCAATTTCTGAGGAATGTAATTCCAATGTCCAAGTTTGCCGTTCATCTAATATCCTCTACATTTAAGATTAGGGGACTTTCCACTCTTCCAAATTTTTCTCCAACTCTTGGCCATATTGAGCTTCTTATCATTTAGAACTATATCAAACTCTATGTCTTTGGTTTCAAAATCCGAATAAGGAGTATTATGTTTGACCGCCTACTCATTGTTAACGTCCTAGTTGTGATAACCTACGATGTCAGTTTCAAGGATGGTTTCTAAAATCGACTGATCTTTCGAAGTTACCTTGCATCTTGTCATTTTGAAGGGATGATTGAAGTTTTTAAACATCGGAAATTTGTGCATAAATTTTCATGTTTCTTATTTAGTATTAGAGTATTTTACTCTTTGAAAATACATGTTAGAATAACTGATGTTCCTGATTCATCATGTATCAATTTAAGCAATGAGTAGTGATAGGCATGATAAACATTCAATAGCCATTAAATTTAGAATAATGTGTTACGGAATATCACTAAACTTTTCTTGCTGTTCAAAAAGGGAACATTCGTTATGAAGCTTTAACTAAACATTTAAAATATCGGTACTTCAAAAGATTTTACAACAATATCTGATTGACATTTTTTCAAAAATATTCTTTTCAAGAATATCTTAGAATTTTCAATATCTTAACGGAAAATTGCAAACGGAATTGTAACGGAAATTGTGAAAATTTTTAATATTTCAAAAAAAATACTATTTAAGTAATTAATTAAGTAATTAAACTGATATTAAAGTGAATTCTATTTTGCACTTAACATTTGCCTCAGCCGAAAATGTGTAGCTTCTAACTTGTCCCTAATCTTCAACAATACACATTTTTTGATATTATCAGCCATGTCACAGAACTCAATTCCGATCGAAAGTGGTTTTTATTCCGTAAATTGAGTCTTTAGAAAACGAAAAGCGAAATTTTCTTTTCGGAATGAAACCACTTTAGATTTCTAAAATAGAATTGTTATTTTTTATGATTTAATACTGAAAAAAGTCTTATTCAACTAATATTATAATGACAATTAAATAACTAATTTTATTATTTCATTGTCTTTTTTTTATTATCAATGAGATATTTAAATAAAATGTTAAAAATTTCAAAGTTGGTGTCAGCAATAAGAAAACTTTGTCATTTTCAGATGCATCCCTTAAATATCTTCTTCGCAGATTTTCAACTGCGTTTTGATGTCTTTGTTCATTCAATAAATATTACCATATTTAACTCAAAAACCGAGATTTTTTTTAAATAAACAAAATCGATCGGAATCTAGAGAACGCAAAGTAAATACGATCGATTTGCAAATACGAATTTGAAACCATTCCAATCAATTTAAGCGACATGTTTGTGTATTGGTCCATCAGTGATGGTATTATTTGAACGATTTTAGCTGATCTTTTTATTTATATTTATTCATATACAGACATACATGTAGAACAACCAAAATGAACATATTTAATATAAATAACTACCATTGCACACAAAAGCGGAAATATGTATTTATTTGTGATCATGCCTTCTCTCACATGATTCATTTTATTCAGACACAATTTTGCGGAAAATAATAACAAAATAATTGCAACTGAAATGGCACATAAACGAAATAAACTGAAGCGTTAATATTATTTAGCAACAAAAATATCAGCAATATAAATTATATTTTGGTTTTCTCTGTGACCTTCTTAAAGTTTATAAAACAGCAACTGGGTTTGGTATAAACAATAATACAGCAAACTTGCCTGTTAAATAAGAAACCTAAAAACATTTATGTCTACTGAACTTTAGTAACTAAGAAAGGAAAAAAAACAAGAATTAGCCAAAACAATGGGCAATTTTATGAAGTATGAAATGTATTGTGCTGCAAGTACATACTGGTACTTGCATTATTGGCCAAAACAATGTATCTTTACTACTTCGAAAAATTACTCATATGGACTGAGTAGTATTGAAGAGAAATACCTATGCTTACATACATACATACGTACGTACACACCGGGCTAAGTACTAAATACTATTAACTTGCACTTGGTACGTGTATTTAAAGCAACCAGTACCAACCAATATAAGTTTGACTGCATACACAGTAGGGTAGTCCTAATTTTAGACTTTGTTGTGGTCTGCCATCTTTAAAGCAAAATCTATAATGATTTTATTTGAAATTTCGACTCATTTTTATGGACACCTTGAACACCAAATTTTACAATTAAAAATTGTTTTTTAACCAAAACTTCAAAAACTTAAATAAAAGAAAATTATTGGAGGACAAGTCTGTCTCTGTCGATAAGATAGTCGCTTATAATGTCATATGAGACACTCAATAGGTGGTGTTACTATTTCCGTGATAATTACACTCTGCAGGATGGAGTACTATCTCCTCTGCTGTGAAATCTTATTATGATAATCCGGCTGTTTGAGCAGGAGCATTAAAACTGTCGCATAGCTGCCTCTCGTTTTTCATGAGGACTCAGAATGAAACTCCAAGAGTCGAAAATGGTTCTTCTTCCCAAGGAGATATAAGATTGTTAACTTTAGCCTTCCGAAAATGTATTATTTGAACTGAATGACAAAATATTTTAGAATTATCCAGGGCAGAAGATTCTATTGTAGGCTGAATATCCAGTATGAGTTTAAGAAACATATATTTCCGCATACTTTTGGAATAAGGCAATTGACACTAATTGGGGCATTCACCCGAACGGTATCATTTGGATTTATAGAAAGGTCCATTCTGTTCATAAGGCTTCCCATAGGAAAGCCGCTAAACATATACCAAGGACTTTGATGCAGATACAATATGCTTCCAACTCAGATGTGAGACTGAACGCTAGATTCACAAGGTGGGTTAAGGTCAATCTAGGATCTCCCCAATTACTTAAATCTCTACATAGTAATTATGCCTGCTGTGTACCAAATTATTTTCCGATATGCAATTTTCTATATATTTTGCGATAGGTAGAATTTATTACCCATTTTTGGTGATATCTCCAAAATGGAAAAGATTGTTACATAAATATATGCTTATAGCAAGTCGACTAGAAAAGCAGGTGTCTATTCGGTTAACCGTAGAATACGCGGTGTAGCAAGATATTTTAAGATAACGCTTATATGGCACCAGATTTAGTGATAATCAGAGTAATTGTTTAGCTTATAAGCTGGACTGACTTCTTTACTAGTATTCCTCTTACAAACTGTGAAATGATTATCCAGCTGCGATTGTACTGGTACAGTGAATCACATATTTGAAGCGGATAGGACGTCTTCACTTATTGGCTTTCTTAACAACAGTTACTGGACTGTTTCGTCGGCACGTATGCCATGAAACTGGGTCTATAGCTGTAGGAATACTGTTGACGTTATGCCCATTTTATCAATGTTTCACACTTGGCAAATATTTGCCGAAAATGCGTAACCACTAAATAACATATATTTGAACTCGTTTATTTATTAAAAAAACTTTTCTTATTTAGACCAAAACACAGTAAGTATTTAGTTGTAATTTATTTGATGCTGTTTGATTTTGCAAAACTCTTGTAAGAGTAAACAACGTCAAACAAATTTGTGCTAAAACAAGTGGTTACGCTTTTTTGAGTAAATATTTGCCAAATGTGACCGTACCTTTAGACATATCTATTCAGAGAACCATGAAGGTTCAATATGGATACAATACATATCGATTGGAAAAATTGATATTTACTTCTCCGCTGATGCAACTGATCTCAGTTTTGATAAATCTAACTTTAAGATGGATAACAATTTTAGATTGAAAATCTAACAAATGAAATATAAGCTCCATCCTAATATACAATCTGTAATAAATGGCTCGTACATTATAGCAACACCTTCAGAAGTGTCTGTCAATCAAGGCATAAATCAATTTAATTAATTTTTTTTTATAAACAACCAACAAATAAACTCAAAATAAATTACATTTAAACCCTGTTTTACGAGTTAAGTGAAATGCTACAATATAAACTTTCAAAGCTCAGGATAAATCTGATGTGACCACATATACCGCCAAAGAGTTTTATTACCACCTTCAATGTTCCGACTTCCATTATTTACAGAAAATTTGAACCAATTAATTTAAAAGAAATTGTTTATTTTTTACCCTACTAAATACAATTCTTATAAATGAAATCATAGATAACAACATACTGCATTTAGCCCTTATTGAATATATGTAAGTCCACGTTCGTTATTCTGCCAAACGAGTCTCAGTTGTATTTTTCTAGCACTAATAACACATACTTTTGGCATTAAATGATTCTTTGCAAAATACTAAAAATTATTAATGGTTTAAGGGAATAAATATAACACACGTATTTATTAACTAAATTTTTATGGTCTTTTAAAAGGTCTCAATCGATTTCTTGTGTTGTCTTAAGATTTAACACTTTATTATCGTCAAAAAAAAAAAAAAAACTCCAAATAATAGTAATAATGATGAAGGAGGACATGTTTCCAAAAGGCATTTTCAATACAATACTTTATGTTGCTACTTTTAAACATACAAAATATACATCTGTAGGTATCAAATACTTAGTTGGCAATCTTTGACTTTATATTTATCACAAATCAACCCACATTCATGATCAAAAGCGAATGCAAAAATAATAAAAAAAAACTTGTCGTATTTATGTTGATTTAAATTCCATAAAAGTGAATTCATCTACTTTTACGGTCTTCAAAGATTTAAGATTACAGACATTTTTCTGTTTGGCATGTGCGGTTTAATTCAGTTATGTTGATTTTGTTATAGCATTTGCAACATATCTCAAATAATATTTATGTTGAAGAAGCTTTACTATATTATATACACGCAAAGAAAAAACATAGTTGTGGTAAACATAATCTAAGAGCAACATATTATGATAAGATTTATGATTGTAGTCAAAACATATTATGATGAATATAAGTGCCATGAAATATCATATTATGATTAATTATCATCGTAATATTTCATCATAATATTTTCTTGTTAATCATTATTTGATATTATAACATCATATTATAACCTAATATAATCATAAAATTGTCATACATTATCAAATTATGGTCTAAAGTAATCATATTATGATCTAAAGTAATCATATTATGATCTAAAGTAATCATATTATGATCTAAAGTAATCATATTATGATGTAAAGTAATCATATTATGATCTAAAGTAATCATATTATGATCTAAAGTAATCATATTATGATCTAAAGTTATCATATTATGATCTAAAGTAATCATATTATGATCTAAAGTAATCATATTATGATCTAAAGTAATCATATTATGATCTAAAGTAATCATATTATGATCTAAAGTAATATATGTATATGTATCAATATTAAGTGATTAACGAAATTAATTATTTTGGAGCTACAAGAGTTCGAAACTCTTTTAAAGAATAATTAAAAAATTCCTGTATAATAATAACTTTAATTATGAGAATGAACAAATTGCTGTTTTTTATAACGTTCTTTTTTTCTATAGATAAATCATAATTGTGGATAAGCCTTTTCACAAAATACAAAGAATAATTGGGGCTTTAGGAATATATGTATTGAAATTTTTGATGTTCGTCTAATTATCAAAAATTTACAAACATTTTAGCACGTACAGCGCCGCTGCTGAAAGGTCCTTCGTCAAATTTTAAACTTGAATAGTAGACTCAATCGCATCAGCCGGTTAGAAATAGGAGTATTTTCTTAAGCTTTCACAAAAATATATGCATTAATTGTTTAACCAAATCTATTTTTAGTCCGCTTTTAATTTAAAGCATTGTTCACATGAAATCCAGTCGCATAAATATTGGAATATTTATGTAACAGAAAAAAACGATTGAATACCTTTGAATCACAATCTGATACTTATTTACTAGTATTCAGGAAAATCTAAAATAAGAAACTAACATTGATTTCCTCTTATAAAAATGCGTGCTTTTGTTTTCATGGATTGCACATCATATTGTTGCACCTGCTCTCCATACTTATTCCAAATTACCATTCCGTTTTCACTTTTCTTTGATAATTGTCAAATAGTATTCAATTGGCAGAAGTTGGGGACAATTAGGGGAGTTCATATATTTTTTTTTATTACGTAGACCTAATTTTCTCGTAACCAATTCATTGCAGTTTCTGAATAACGAAACGTAGTTAACCCGTATCTTCCCGATGTTTGATTTTTCGCACAGTAAATTTCAAGCGTTTTTGAAAACTTTTTTCTCTTTTTTTAGGAAAGACTTAGAACTTTCGTTTTTTAACAATCACTCCCCCCCCCCTTATTTTAAAAAGTTAAAACTAACTATATTTAAAATAAGAAAAAATAAAAAAAAGCAAAATGTAATTTAATTTAAAAACAGTTAAATTTTTAATAATGATGAAAAAATGTTTTTGATTTTCACTTGTGTTTTTCTGATAAAAAAAAAAAAACAAAAAAATTCTCTAGGACGATATGGGTTAAAACGGGCCAAAACTTTACTGAAGAGTGGTGGCGTCTAGTAAGAGGCAGCAAAAGTTTCTGCAGGCATTGCCAATTGCTTTTTTTCGTTGTGCTGCAACATAAAATGTTGGTCCTGGCAGCTGTTGAAGGTCCATTTTCACAAAGGAGTTGCAGTTTTTGTAGCGACCATTGCACAGTGGCTTAAAAACACTTTATTTTGGAAATATTTCGGTATCTCAGAAGCTATTACAGATATAGGAACGAAATTTGACATGATTGAAGCTGAGGTGTTTACAGTTTTTTTTGCATCGTAAGTGAAGGGGGGGCCCAGTAAGTGGCCCCTCAAAGTTCATCACCTCGGGTCTAACGTTAAAAAAAAAAAAATTACAATTAAATTAAAAATATAAATAGTCCTTGAGAAGAACTACAAAAAATGCACTTACATGTGTAAGGTTTTTCATATAAGAGAGATAGATGTGGGTTTTTTTATTTTTTTAATTTTGCTCGATCTTTGTTGGGATTTTCAGATATGCCTGGCCTATGGAGGGCTAAAAATATTTTCTTAACTATTAGCTATATTTTCAACATTTCCTATAAAAAGTTACACGCATTTAAAGTTGAAACATGAAAAAAGGTCCATTATTTTCTTCGGAACTATATATATACATATTAATATTATATATTATATATTAATGCATAAACGTGTAAAATAAAATTTTACTCATTTTAGCGGACATAGCTCTCCTCAGCCTTATCCAAACTTGGACAATTTTGAAAAAAAATTTAGACAAAGACATTAACTTTTGTCTATCCAAAAATATACTATTCGAATAAAAAATGCGTAAATCGATTATTTTGTTCACTTCTACAATTCAATATAGTTTATTTTCGGACCTAGATCATATATTATTTTGAAATATTGAGCAATTTAACGAAAAAAATATATTTGAGAAAAATTGGTCAAAAGATCTGTTGAACAAAAAGAGATTACTTACACATTGAAGCGTTTTTTTCTGTAGACATTCTCAGGGACTGTTTAAATTTTTAATTTGAACTTATTCGGATCATAAATGGATTTTTGGCGATTTTTAAAAAAAAAGTTTGCTCCGAGTTGACGAACTTTGAGCGACCACGCTGGTAACAACTCAGCTCTAACCATATAAAATTTCGATATGATATCCAAAATAGCTCTCAAGATACCGAATTATTTCCAAAATAAAACGTAGTATTTGTTTTGTTCCTTTTTTCTTTTAATAAAATTGTAGCTATCTTTTTGTTGAGGACCTGAGCTTATGCTTTACTTGTATCATTTAATACCTATAATATCATTTAAAGTACTTTTCGGAAGCTTTATCTTTTATGTAATCTTTGAATCCGAAGTGTCTAAATTTTTGCACGATTTTCTTTCGCTTTTAATTTTTCATTGCTCAGCAGTATTTCCGACTGAAAATATATGAGAATGGGAATATGACAGGGGACAGAAAAATTGCAGTAAGGTTTAAAAAAGCTTCTGTAGTGTTGCCGGATTTTCTGTGAACAATTTTTTAGGGTATTTTTGCATTCAAACTTAATAGTGGTTTGTTTCTCTACATTTTTATGAAACCTGTTACGTAGCGTATTATAACTGCGCTTTAATTTATTTTATCTCTACTGTTTTTTTTTTATAAAAATCATCTGATTAGTTTTTAATTTGAATCTAAGTTGGCTTACTTACAGTCGATGAGACAACATTCACTGTGCAATATTAAAATTCGCATAAAAAATTTGCACATTTAATACGTTTTGATTGGAGTTTAAAGTCATCTTAATATACGATATGTAGTTAGTTAGATACGATACCCTACAGAGGTTAATTAGGTCAACATTAACATTGTTTTATATTCAAATGTCTGATGTAATTTAAATTTAAAAGCGGTTATTATTCAAAAAACATTTGTTTAAATACAGTAACCGGCGGATCTGATAGACATGAAATTTCACTAAAGACTATTTGAGTTTAATATTTGACGAATAACCCTTGAGCAGCTGCACTATAAGGACCTCAGATATGCTCTATTTTTAAACTCTTTGGTAATTTCAAACAGTTTCCAAATAAATATATAAATATCCAAATTCGCAGGAATCAAAGCACTCCTACTTCAAGCAGGCGTGGTGGATAATATCACATCTTAATGGGGCTAAAGTGCATGCCCGATTAATACAAAATCTTAAAGTAGTGTACCACAAATTTCCTTGCAAACTTCAGCCTTTAGCAAAATAAAATTTGCAACACGTTGCAATTAACATTTAAAAGATAATATTTACAAAAAAATAAAACCAAACAAATGCTCTACAGAATAAATATTTAAAATTGTTTGATTTATTTTAAATTACTTTTGTGTGGAATCCAGTTTTTCAAGTATGTTTGTTCCAAACTTCAATATATTTTTTGTGTGAATTTTATTTTGTAAGAATTTTAAATCAATATGATGACAATACAGGCCACAAATAATTTCCTGATGTTAAAATAATGACGCAAAATAATGGAGTAATAAAACATTTGATGTTTAAAGTGAAAATTTAAATGTCAATATAAACAAATATTCAAAGATCTTGAGGCCAAAAAACAATATTCAGTTTAATAATCGTCTCTGAAAATGCATATTCAAAATTAAGAACATAATATGATTACCTTAGATCATATTATGATTACTTTAAACTATAATATGGTTACCTTGGGTCATAATATGATCTTGTATGACAATGACGAAAAGTTATGTAAATTATGGTATAAAACGATACAAGCAAACCTTAGAAAAACAAAAATTCTATTAAAAGAAACCGAAATCTAACAAAGAAAATACTACGTTAAATAAAGCAATATTCGGATCTCTCCGGCAAAGAATTTGCTGTTTAGGTAAGAAGAACAAAGAGGTGGTATACTCTTGAGAATGCCTACAGAAACATTTGCTGTCTCTTATTTAGGGTATCCAATTTATTCGATTTTTCTTTTGTTCGAATAAAACGTATAACTCAAATAAGAGATTTTAAGTTGATCGAATAATTCGATCGAATATTTTATATTAATCGAATTATTTGAATACTTTAAAATTTTTAAATAAAATAAAATGTAAATTATTTCCTACATCAAGTCGTACATAATGTAGTAGCGTCTAAAGTCACTTTTAATAACATCACTTTGAAGAAAGTGATATTGAGGATCTCTTTATTCAACATATTCTACACTACATTCGCCATTTTAGGTTAGGTTATAAGGATGACACTGGTACAATTTAGAACGGGCAGATTTATTTTATTATTTATTGTGTTTAATTCGTATTGTATTGGCATGTTTTAGTAATATTTTCATGTTTACAATAGTTTCTTACTACGAGGGCGGTACGAAAACTTCTTAGCCTAGCACTGAAAGAGTATAGTTAGTTTTACAGAAACTTTTTTATTTTTCAATAAAATCTCCTGAAACTTCAAAACACTTAGTCCAACGCTTATCTAGCAATTCTATACCTTGATTGTCAGCTAGGATTTTTTTTAGATTTGGGAACAGGTAAAAGTCACTGGCAGCTAAATCAGGAGAATAAGGTGGGTGGTCAAGCAAGTCTTACTTTAATTCGTTGATTTTAGCCATTGTTAAAACACTCTTGTGCACTGGTGCGTTTTCTTGATGAAACATTATTTTTTTGTGTTGTAAGCCAGGACATTTTTCTCGAATTTTTACATTTAATTGATCCAAAATGTTGC
The DNA here is from genome assembly GCA_950370525.1 of Bellardia bayeri. Classification (NCBI taxonomy): domain Eukaryota; kingdom Metazoa; phylum Arthropoda; class Insecta; order Diptera; family Calliphoridae; genus Bellardia; species Bellardia bayeri. The sequence continues at coordinate 60,770,262 of OX493265.1, forward strand.
AACAGTACTCTGAATTTATTGTTTGACACTTTTGCAGATAGTCAATCAATAAAATAGTTTTAAAGTCCCAAAAAACCGTTGCCATAACCTTACCAGCCGATTGAATTGCTTTTGCCTTCTTTGGGGCACTTCCTCCAGCTTCAGTCTATGGCCTGGATTGTTCTTCTGTCTCTGGAGTATAGTGGTGGATCTATGTCTCATTCAACAGTTATGAAACGACGCTTAAAATACATTTTATTTTTCCTAAAACGATCCAAACAAGCTTGAGAAATTTTAACTTTTATGCGTTTTTGGTCGACTGTTAACAAATGCGGCACCCATCTGGCAGAAAGCTTTTTCACCTTTAGTTCTTTATGCAAAATTAAATGGACTCGATCATTTGAGATGCCCATGATATTGGCTATTTCACGCGTTTTTAGTTGTCGATCATTTAATACCATATCATGCAATTTGGTTACATTGGTTCATCCTTAATGCTTGTACGACCACGTTTAAATCCAGCAACCCAATTTTTTACTGTTACATATCAAGAAGCACTTTCACCATATCATTATGAATTTCTTGTCCCGCTGAACCTTTTTTATTTAAATATTTAATGACACCAGTGCAGTACAGTAGCTAGCGATTTGGATCGAAATGTTTAGCAACAGTTGATGCGATCCAATGATACAAAAACACAGATTCTTATAAAAGGAAATCAATGCTTTTAGCCTTTCAATTAGTATCAATTTGTTGTTCAAATGTATGCAAACGCTTTTTTTAACATAACATAAATATTAATGCCAGCGAATTTTATGAGAAAAATGCTTTATACTGCTTTTCTACTCTTTTAAATCAAAGCTTATCTATATTAGATGATAGTGAAAATTCCAGTTAGTAGGTGGTAACTTGAATATTTCAAAAATGTGAACATATCTTGTCTAACCCAAAAATTCTTATACATAACTACATAAATTAAATAAAAAACGAAATAACAAATAGTTTTTTTTTAACACTTTTCTTTAAATGACTAAATTGAAATTCCCTGCAAAATATTGATTGCACCACAAAGAAATTGCCAATATTAACTAATTTAAAAACATGTTTTATCTACTAATAACTTTGCGAAAAAAAAACGAAAGTAACGTTGAGCAGAATATTTAAAAAGAAAACAACAACAGCAACAACAACAACACAATCAGTAAATTTATCACAATTTGTATCTTTAAAAATCCCAATAACTTGTTTTGCATCTTATGAATACGAGAACGGGTATTCTGGTATCTTGACGTTTGTATTGTACTCGTATATACATATTTATTCCCATTTGTACGCTGCGGTGGGGGTTTTTTTTTTTGTATTTGAAGACAGACCAACATTTATTTGATAATGTTTTAGCATTTGTTGTTTTTTTTAATTCGTAATCATTATGAAATCAAATTAGAATGCTGTGCCGATAACGATTTGCAATCTGTAAATTAACGTATAATTGTGTATTTTTGTTGGCAGATTGTTGCTAGCACGTGCTTTTTGTTTCAGTTAATTTATGAATTTGTTTAGTGTAGTTGACCTGACCTATGCCAGCCACATTAAAGATAATTAATTTGAGTATTTAAAAAATAACTATTCAAGTGTTTTAGGCATCAGTTAAACATTGCAAAACTATCTATTCAATACAGCAAGATTTAAACAAGTTGTATAAATAAAATAAAAATTAAAAATAAAATTGTGTTTTAGGCAAAAATGTGTTAATATTTACTCGTATATCAATGGTTATTTCTTAATGAAACATACATAAATATTATTAAAGCTATTTTGTCATATAAAGATTTTTTATCGGCAGCCCATAACTTTGATTTTTACCATAATAATCACGAACAAAAACCAAATATTTAAAAAAAAAAAAATCACATAAGCCGCTTTTTATATAAATTGAAATTTGAGCTTTTCAAAATCACCACGCAGCATTTTATAGCAAATTGTTAAAAATTACATAATCTAGTTTTCTTATTTGTTTACTAAAAAATCTAATTATAGTTATGAAACACTAACAACATATTAATGTACAATTTCTCTCTTAAATAATTGAAGTAATCTCCTAAATTTTGAATAAAAAGAGATCATTAGCCTGTTATTCTAAAAAAAATGTTCGAGGGGGGTTCGGAAATTTCTTAGCCTAGAACAGAAGGCGCGGTATAAACAGAAAAAAGTTAAATGTTTTGGAAACTTCCATCTGTGCTATGAACACATATTAAATTTCTTTTCGATCTGGGAACTCCTTCATATAGAAACAGGTGTTCAAAAAAGACGCATCCGCGATTTTTTTACAATGGAAAAATTGGAAATTCGTGATGTCATTAAATATTTAAATAAAAAAGGTTCAGCGGGACAAGAAATTCATAATGATATGGTTAAAGTGCTCCTTGATATGCAACAGTAAAAAATTGGGTTGCTGAATTTAAACGTGGCCGTACAAGCATTAAGGATGAACCACATAGCAAACTTCCCCCAAAAAAAGCAACAACAACAGAAATTGTAGCCAAAGTGCACGATCTGGTATTAAATGATCGACAAATAAAAGCGCGTGAAATAGACATGATATCTCAAATGATCGCGTCCATATAATTTTGCATGAAGAACTAAAGCTAGCAAAGCTTTCTGCAAGATAGGTGCCGCATTTGTTAACAGTCGACCAAAAACGCATAAGAATGAAAATTGCTCAAGCGTGTTTGGATCGTTTTAAGAAAAATAAAATGGATTTTAAGCGTCGTTTCATAACTGTTGATGTGACATGGATCCACCACTACACTCCAGAGACAAAAGAACAATCCAAGCAATGGACTGAAGCTGGAGGAAGTGCCCCAAAGAAGGCAAAACTAATTCAATCGGCTGGTAAGGTTATGGCAAAGGTTTTCTGGGACTTCAAAGATATTTTATCGATTGACTTTTTTCAAAAGGGTAAAACAATAATGTAAATAATGTAATCTAAATGTAAAAATTCCAGAAAAACGTCCTGGCTTACAACACAAAAAAAAATAATGTTTCAAGACAACGCACCGATGCACAAGAGTGTTTTAACAATGGCTAAAATCAACGAATTAAAGTACGAGTTGCTTGACCACCCACCTTATTCTCCTGATTTAGCTGCTAGTGACTTTTACCTGTTCCCAAATCTAAAAGAATTCCTAGCTGACAAGCGTTTTACTTCAAATGAAGATGCAATTACAGTTGTAAACCACTATTTTGAAGGCCTTGAGGAAAACTATTTTAATCAAGGGATAGAATTGCTAGATAACTGTATTGAAGTTTCGGGAGATTATATTAATTATATTTTTGAATGAAAATAAGTAAAATATTGTTTATTCTGAATGTTAAAGTTGTTACTAAAACGATTGAAATCAACCCGCTAGTATTGAGCCGAGGTAATATGGACTTGTTGCTAATACAATTTATGGTTTCTTATTTGTTTTATTTCAATCGAAATACATTATGGAATATACCTCAAACTGTTTTAAAAGGTTTTAGTAAATTAATCTAATGCAAGCGCAAATTAACGAGAAAACTTGTTGCGTTATGATGCGATATCGCTTGATAACAAATGTACATATCTATATCAGTAATAATAGCTGCTTTATACATCTTGAAGGATGCTGCATGAGTCTTATAGTGACTCATCAGCTCCATATGTATAACTATTTATGTTAGTAATATTTCAACCGCCACACCCTGCCCCTTGTTATTGAAATACATATTAGATCTTCATTTGCAATTTTCACAAACATACCTACATATGAATGTGATTTTTACAAGCGATCTAATTGTTTCCGAAATAAATAATTTCGCAGTCTTACCTTAAACAATTTTCGTGTTTTCATGTTTCTGCTCAATAATTATGTTTAATCCACTCCTTGTTTAGTTTTTGGTAGACTTGCGAGATCTGATCAAAAATAACCGTTATTTTCAAATTTCTTTCGCATTTTTTTCCTGTTTCCCTGTGTACCAAACATGTCTGTTATATATGTTGGTAATATCAGCCATTTTGGATTGCCAGTTTGTTTTTGACAGATAAAAAGATTAGTCGTGTTTTGGTGTGCTCTTCGATTTTTTACTATTCAAAAAAATGGATCAAAGAAACTGTGTTAATTTTTGTGTAAAAAATAAAATTAAATGCGCAAGGACATTTGAAATGTTGACTGCGGCGTGTGGCAGAACACCAGTTCAATTGCGGTATAACCGGTTTAAGGAAGGCCGAGAAGATGTAAATGACGATGCTCGTCTTGGTCGCCCGACCGATGAAAACATTGAAGCAGTGAAGAAAATGATTTTGGATAATCGTCGAATCACTATTAGAGAGGTTGCTAATGATGTTGCAGTATTGTTCGGTTCGTGACAAGCAATTTTTACAGATGTTTTAGGCATGAAACGTACGGCAGCGAAGATTGTTTTCAAATTGCTAAAATTTCAGCAAAAACAACATCGCTCAGGAGCTGTAGAACATCGTCGACGACGATCCAGTTTTCCTCAAAAAGGTCATAACTGGTAACGAATCATGGGTGTGTGGCTATGACATTGAAACCAAAGCCCAAGACCAAAAAAAAGCACGTCAAGTTCGATCAAATGTGAAGGTTTTGCTCACTGTTTTCTTCGACTGCAATGACGTGGTGCATTATGAATTCTTGCCACAAGGTCGTACGGTCAATAAGGAATACTATCTTGAAGTTATGCACCGTTTGCGCAAAGCAATTCGTCAGAAACGCACAGAATTGTGGAAAAACCAATCATGGATTTTGCACCATGACAACGCACCAGCTCACACATCGATGCTTGTGCGTAAGTTTTTGGCCAAAAACAAAACCGTTATCATGCCTCAACCACCGTATTCACCGGACTTGGCACCCGCTTACTTTTTCCTATTCCCAAAACTGAAGACACCAATTAAAGGAAAGCGTTTTGCAACGATTGAGGAGATAAAAGCAAAATTGAAACAGGAGCTGTTGGCGATACCAAAAATTGCGAGAAACAGAAGTGTTTCGAGGATTGGAAAAAACGCTGGCATAAGTGTATTATATCTGAGGGGGATTACTTTGAAGGGGATAAATAAATAAATACTTTTAACAGTTACTTTTTGAACAGACCTCGTATGTACATTTAATTAATTGCCGTAAAATTGATCTCATGTAGTTGGTAGTCATTTGTCTTGAAATGTTCACTATGACTCTATTGTTAAAAGCCAAAATGTTGTAAATTAAACTAAATTAACTACACGTTGTTGACTACACCATCGAATGGGTTACATACTCGTACATAAAGTATTTTTGTTTGGTGTTTTTATTAAGCGATAAGTTGGTGTAAAGTTGAGATGAAGATTTTAACAATTTTGATAATGTCGAGATTATCGTACTTTAACAGGTGGTAGATGGTTTTATTAATAATATTAAAGCAAATGTAATTTATAGCGTCAAATTAGATGAATTTGATTGTAATAAAAATAAGGTATATTTGGAGTTTCAATATATTTATACGTCATCAGATCATTTCTACCAGTGGTTGGCATTCATATTCATCAGGGACGACCGAACTTGATCAGTTATTTTATAATTACTTGTGAACAACACGAATGTCAACAGAAACATAAAGTGTGTAAGGCTATGGTCACACTTGGCAAATAGTTACTCAAAAAAGCGTAACCACTTATTTTAGCACAAATTTGTTTGACGCTGTTTACTCTTAGAAGAATTTTGCAAGATCAAACAGCATCAAATAAAATAAAACTAAATATTTGTTGTGTCCTGTCCTAAATAAAAGAAGTTTTTTTTTTTTTTAAATAAATAAACGAATTCAAATATATTTTATTTAGTGGTTACGTGCCAAGTGTTACCGTCCGTACTTTTCGAAGTGATGTGTAAGATCAAGCAGCCTCAAATAAAATTAAACTAAATTTATTCGTAAGATTTGTCCTATAAAAAATCAGTTTTGTAAATAAATAAAAGAATTTCAATAACTCTTATTTAGTGGTTACGTGTTTTGCATCAAATATTTGCCATGTGTGACCGTACATACGTCACTTTCTATTATAATACAAGTTGTATGTTCTTTTAATGCCGACCACTAATCAATACGTACATACATATGTTACAAACTAAAAACTCTTTCATATTGTACCACAGTATTGTGTGTAGGGCATTTTATTTATTTATTTATTTTTATTTTTATTTATGCTTAAACATAATTATAGCCATTAAAATTTGTTCGTTATCTTTACTTTAAAGTTGTACTGATCTATAAATTTAACTAATAAAAAATTTATGTCTCTTTTTACTTGTTGCAAATTTTATGCTCACTTGACCTTAAGACTCACCTTAATGGGACGTCTATTGCTGATCTTTAATCTGTATGAAGAATAGCTATTTCCTTTGTTTGTTTTATAATTTAATTTAAGTATTCATTAATTATGTTTTTCGGTAATTATAATTATAAGCACCATCAAGTCTTTAATGTCTATTTAAAAAACATTGAAACAAGTATAAGTGGCCAAACAAACATTTTACTTCTTTAAAAGCTAATTAATTTAGTTTGATGCTGTTTAACACTTGAATGACAAAAATGTGAGATTTTAAAAATAAAAGCCAATCAGCTACAAAATAGCTTTAATTGGAACCATTTGAGGCGAATTAAAAAAGACAAACAGAGGGGTTTTAAGAGGGAACAATAACCAATATTTGATTAAAAATTCCTTCATAAGTCTTTATTTAAAGAAAAACCTTCAAAAGACATGACATAATTTAGGAAACCCCTCCAAATTTAGAAGAAATTAAATTATTTTCTAATTAATGCTCAATTCAAACTCATAATCGTAACTTTTTCTTACAAAATAAATTTTTGCATATTATGAAAGTCTTGAAAAACAAAAAAGAAAAATTAACAAAACTTTTGATTTATTTCCAGCAATGAATCAGACATCTGGATGTCCAATGGCAAAACAGCAGCGCTAACCAATAATAGTGCAGCTACAGCAGCAACAACAGCCACTAAGGCAAACAGCAGTAATTTGATAGAGACTAAAGTGTCTGCCAACACAATCAACTCAACACTAGCGATGGCAGCGGCAACAAGTGGTATCTTGCATCCAACAACAGCGACGGCAGCAACACTGCTACCATGTACATCAATCAACCAAATAATTGGTCTACAACATGAAATGAGCAACAATGAAGGTGCGAAGTTGCCGACAACCAAACAGAAATTGACATTTTCAGCATCATTAAATACGCTGACGACAACAGCATTAACAGTGGCCACAACAGCCATACCACTATCAACAACATTATTATTAACACCAGCAACACCGGCGACAACAGCTGCTGATGTTGCTGCTGGTGCTGGTACTCGTGCTGCTGGTATAGTAACACCATCATCACTGGTAACCATAGCAACAATGCCAGCCATCAATAATGCTGCAACAACAGAGACATCAGCTTTGGCTCTCAGTTTCAAAGATTTTCAACAGCAACAACACCATCATAATATTATAAGTCAAAAATCTTTGCAAAAATTACAACTGTTACAACAACAGCAGGAAGAACAACAACAGGCACACATTACCTATATCAATCACAGCGATGATGACGACTCTGCCATGAAATCATTGGAGCGTAATGACTCTTCGGCCTCGTCTGGTTTCTATACACGCAGTGGCAGCGGCAATTTGGAACAGGAATTATGCGCCATGGTTGCATCAGCTTATGAACAAGAAATTGACAAGTAAGTTGAAATTAAACAAATCTTTTTGAAATTTCTGTGAATTGCTAAAATCTAGATGATATTCTACGTTTTGTTTTCTCCCTACGAGTCTAGCTCTAATTATTTTCTAAGAAAAACTGTTGCCTTTTTCTGACCTAATTTTCTAAAAAAAAAAGGTTTAAATGTTTAGCAATGATCAGGTTATGTGAGGACCCGGATGAGCTGGAGACGGTTGAGCACATTCTGTGCCACTGTCCCAGGTTGCAGGGCAGTAGGCTGAGGTGGCTGGGTAATAGATTCTTGGGCGGATTAGGGTATGTCTCGGGCTGTGGGCTGGAGAGTCTAATGGGATTCGTAATGGGAATGGCCTGCCTAAGCGGCAGTAGACCAGTGATGTTCAGCCCATACAACAATTGTGCAAAAATTTTACACACATTTGTTATGCTCTTTTAAAAACATTCATTCAGTCGTCGTTGAGCAAGCGATGAGAACTCATGCGACGGGTTATCGTCATTTTTTTTTCAGAAATTTGTTAAGCATTGTTGTTGCTTCTTGTTGGACGAAGCATAGCAAACACACGCGATTCAATTACAATTGAACATAAAAAATAAAAAACTGTTTTAGGTGGAGTTATTGTTGATTTTTCTGAAACTAACTGTTCTAAAATTGTTTTTTGATATTGATATTAAGGTGTTTATATATGGCTGAAACTCTTTCTTTTTTTCTTATTTTAATCGTTTGAAAATATGTTTGCTGGGAAAAATCTCTCACCATTACATCTTCATTTTATTTTTGAACACCACTGCCCTAGATCTAGATTTATACCACTCAAGTGACTTTTATTTCTACAAAATAAAATAATATTTCTTACACACATTTATAACATTAATTTATTATTTCTTCAGCCCAATCAGGAATAAAAATTCCCCGGGAGTTTTTTCCCTGTTAGTTGTTTTAACATTGAATTTGAATAGGAAAAATGGGAAAAGGGAATAAACTCCCGGGAAATTTTTATTCATGATTGGGCTGCTTATATATTAAGTAGTATTAAGTGCTAGTTTTAAATTAAATTAACTTTTATCTTTTCAATTTTTCTTTCCCAGCAGTGATAGTGCCTCCGATCTAACACACATGTACGTCAGCGACGAGGAGCATGAATATCGTGTGGCTCATTATCATTAAATTCAGCCAGACAGTGAGACTCAACTAATTGATTTGAACTAATGCCCGGGAGACATATTGGAAACGATTGGCCTTCAACATAGAAACAAGAATAGATAGATTTTGAAATTAATTTATTTAGAGATTAAAAATGAGATGGAAAAGTGTAATGAAAAAAAAACAATTATTAGTCTTATAACAAGAAACTATTTTTTTTATATTAAAATAGAAAATTAATACGAGTACATACATACTATATAAAAATCGCAGAAAATATAATTCCTTTTTACTATATCTATTTATAAAACCTACAATAAATTTGCAATTATAAACGTATATAATATATATATTTACAAAAGCCACTTATCGTATAACCCCTCCCACGACCGGAAACCAGAAATGTATTGAAAGAGACTGTGATTGACAAAATTCAAATGTTAAAGTTTGTCCGCCGCTATGGTTTATTAAATTCTACTATTATTTTACTGGGTTTTTATTAAGACTTGACTTTGATTAACTATTTTATATACATACTATTTGTTTGCCTTGTTAGCCACTGAACTTAAGAAGACAATAATTGTTTTTAAAGAATTGGAGACAATTTTTGTTATCATTTAAATTATATTGACTTGAATCTTGTTTTAATTACTTTTATTCGAGTTATAATTATACCTATTTTGACTTATAATGCCTACAAAAGAGACCTTTGACTATAACTAATATTAAGAAGTGGGCTGGGCTATACACTCAACTCATAATCGGTACCTAACGATTGTTAAATTATACAAATACATATAAACATATATATTTATGCATATGTATATTTTTTATGCTTTACATTGGACTTTTTCTCAGTGTAAAACTAATTAATGGCGTTTTCTTTTCTGGCAAAAATGTTACACTTTTTTCCTTTTTTATATGGGAAATGGGTAAAAAGTGTAACGTATATTGAACATTTTTTGCCAGAAAAGAAAACGCCATAAGTGTTTTTTGTTCTGTGACATTTTATTTCTCACAAGATCTTGTTTTGAGATTCATGGATTTCGATTGAATTTGTGTGAATTATTTAAGATTATAAATTAAGTCTATTTTTAAATATAAAATAGAATCTGCAACCAAAATTTGTGGTATTAAAGAAAAAAAAAGAACTTTATAATAAAATTCACAAAACATTATTATATACATAATTAATTTAAGTTTAAAAACTAATAAAATTAAAGTAAGCCCTATTTACATTACATTTATTATATTAATTACTTGGTATTATTTGTTTTAAAGGGTTTGTATTTTGCAAGATTTGCAAATTTTGGTCCCACTGTAAAAGTTTAAACTCAAAAAAAAAAAAAAACGGTGAGTAAATAGATGATGTTTACAGATGGATCGTGGACAATGAAAATTCCTGATGACAACCTTGGCAGGGTAGAAAATTCATTCCAGTTTGCCAATTGTTCTAGTACTTTACAATAGTATCCTTTAAAATTTTGAACTATTAGCCTGAAAGAATAAAACTTTTCGCTTAAAAAAAAAAACAAAGAACATTTTATGACTGTTCCAATTCTTACTAAATGTTACCAATCCCTCAACAAACACCAACATACCACCACCAGAATTTAGACTCTACACAAACTGATTGTCAACAATGTTTTATATTTGAAAAACAACATTCAACATTTATATGAAAAAATGTAACAAAACTAAGCTTCCACGTTCAAACCACTGAAAAACAACAAACGCAAAAAACTGGCAACAACTCTTTTTGGACAATACGAAAATTCGGTAGCTAAAGCGTAACAACAATGTCGTCGTACAAACTGCTGAACATGATCATTGAAATCTAGAGAAATAAAAAATCATAAAAATAAAACAAAAACAAACAAGTAAGAAAGTATAGTCGGTCAAGCCCGACCATATAATACCCTACACCCAGTATATGTTAAAAACGAGTTTTCAGAAATGGACGTTATATGGGATCGATTGTGGACCGATCATCCAAAAATTTAGTGTCATAATTTCTGTGAATATAAATATTATATGTGTTAAACTTTATCTCGATATAAATACTTTTAAACGATTTATGGAGCTTAAAGTGAATTACGGAGAGGGTCTTATATGGGAGTTTCGACTAATTATGGACCGACCATTATAAAATTAAGTGTCATTATTTCTGTATATAAGAAACTTATTTGTGTCGAATTTAATTTGATTACCAAAATTTTTAAAAGAGTTATGCTCTTTTAAGTGATTTTCGGAAGTGGGCCTTATATGGGAGCTACGACTAATTATGGACCGATCGTCATAAAATTGTACCGTATTATTTGTATACATATTAAACATATTTCTGTTAAATTTTATTCGGATAACAACAGTTTTAAGAGAGTTATGCTCTTTTAAGGGATTTTCGGAAGTGGGCCTTATATGGGAGCTACGACTAATTATGGACCGATCGTCATAATATTGTACCGTATTATTTGTATACGTATTAAACATATTTCTGTTAAATTTTATTCGGATAACAACAGTTTTAAGAGAGTTATGCTCCTTTAAGTGATTTTCGGAAGTGGGCCTTATATGGGAGCTACGACTAATTATGGACCGATCGTCATAAAATTGTACCGTATTATTTGTATACGTATTAAACATATTTCTGTTAAATTTTATTCGGATAACAACAGTTTTAAGAGAGTTATGCTCTTTTAAGTGATTTTCGGAAGTGGGTCTTATATGGGAGCTACGACTAATTATGGACCGATCTTCACGAAATTTTTACATGTGCTTTAGACTCATTTATTACTCATTTTTTGTGAAATTTGTTTGCATACTTGCATAATTGAAAGATTTATGATCGGTAAACCCCAATTTCGGGAGGACATTTGTATGGGCGCCAGGTGAAATAATGAACCGATTTCCACCAGTTTCAATCCCATCTATCCTTGGGGCAAAAAAATATCACGTTCCAAATTTTATCAAAATATCTTCAAAATTGCGACCTGTACTCTGCGCACAAGCTTTACATGGACAGCCAGCCAGCCAGCCAGCCAGATGGACGGACGGATCGGTATACTTTAAGGTAGGTGTTGGACCAATATTTCTGGGCGTTACAAACATCAGCACAAATCCAATATACCCTCCCCACTATTGTGGTGTAGGGTATAAAAACAATATGTACGAGCACAACATGTATGAATGTCGTAAACGAGGTTAAATTTAAAAGTTATAATTCTTTAACTAAAAATGATCTTCACAATTATGGCTAAAATAGCAAGAACACAAAAAATAAATAAAAATAAGACAAACAACTAATAATAAAACAACCAAACAAACACAAAGTGTTGTTTTTTGTTGTTGTATAAAATATTGTAATAAAAATTCGTTAAAAAGTTTAAATATTTAGTTGAGACGAATTTCTTATAACCTATAATGGAATCTATTAAGACAGGAAATATATCTTATTCAGACAAATAAAGGGAAATCTCACTGGAATAAACATTTTGCTAAACTTGTTCATGAGTCAAATATCACGAGATAAACCCTGATATAACAGTTTCGCAATGATTCACATCAGCTCCCATTGCGCACCTTCAATATAGAGGAATAGTGTCATTTCCGTTCTCATTTAAACACAACTTCCAGAACTTGCGTTAGTAGTCTAGGTTATTTGCCCGTTGTCGCATATTAACCCTCTAATGCTTAACCATGCCTTAAGGCACTCATCACAAAAGTGGCAATGTTGACAAATGTAACTGCTTTTTTAATCGTACTAAAATATTTTCAACAATTTTGAAAACTTAATTCGGTATATTTTGCTACACTTTTTTCTAACTAAGTGTATTTTCAAAGCGCTTGAGTTACCAGAAATTCAGGAAACAACTGCTGCTGAACTAGTTGCATATCAAGAAATGCAGTCAGTAGGTCGCCCAAGGGTTAGATCGAATAGTACATTCTTAGTAAATTCAACACAACTGAATCATTTAAAAATAGGCAGCAAAACTATTCACCCAGTTGCGGATATACACTATCTGGCTAAATAAGGAAAATGTTAAAAAATGGTTCAAGCATTGCAAAAAGTCTCAGACGCAATATTTTGTTTCGAAATGAAAAATTCACTTATGCTGCTCAAACAAAATATTTATTTTTTTCCTTTTTTGAATGTAAAGTATTTGCAATAAAAATCAACAAAATATACCTACTTTAATCATTAAAAGCCAAAGAGTGTCTTGAGGCACTCATTAACCTTTTCCCACCTACCTAGTAAACCATAAACTTTTTTTGTAATCAGATTACTAAAGCTAGATTTACACGATTGAAAATTTCTTCAAAATTGCTCTTCAAAATGCTTCAAACTCGTGTAAATAGCAAAAATTCTTCAAAATTTATTTATTCAATAGTTATTAATAGTTATTACATAAATAAATTTTGAAGAATTTTTACCTTTTACACGAGTTTGAAGCATTTTGGAGAGCAATTTTGAAGAAAATTTCAATCGTGTAAATCCAGCTTAAGAAAAACTATAAAGTAAAAAATGTTTAGCCTTTATTTTAGAAACTGGCATTAGAGGGTTAAATACGCTTAAAGAAAAAACTGTAAAGCGGCCCGTGACTATATCACACAAAGGAATGACCACCCATGTTAAAAGTCTTAAAATACTTTTTTTTCTTAATCAAACTTTAAGCAGAATCAAATCAATAAGGAACGTACGTCGTATTTGCTAAAATTACAACGCTTCCAATTAAGTAATTTAGTGTCAGTGGTTACTAAACACTGTAAATTCTCAACCATGCAAGAAGACTAGGACTACTTCTTCTGCAGAAGTTGTCATAAGGACGAAGAGAATGAAACCGTTTCTCACCTTCTATGGCCATTTTCAGCAATTTTATATATTTCTAGGACAACGATGTTTTAATCGTATCTCTGAACTTTCAGATATGAAGTTAGAGCTACCACGAACGGTTATATAAATGCCTTAATGTGGAAATTATTTGATCGTTAAATTGACTCGAAGAAACCTACTCCATCTTTGAAACTCTATAGACCCGGATTCTTTTTTCCCCTCTTGTCTCCATCTTTCGTATTTATCTAATATTTCGATCCCATCTTTTCCTTATTCTTATCTTTTCGGGCAACACAAAGCGACCAGCTGAATGGCCCCAAGTGAGCTGTCAAACCTATTCTAACCTATAAAACCAAAATATTTATTTACATTTCACACATGACTGAACATAATTAAAAGTTAACAAAATTAATTCAAAAAGTCTCTAACATATTTTCGTAATTTCTTTTATTTACGGAGTCCTTATTTGAACTGATTTTCAATAAATCAGGCAGTTTGTTGTCATTTCAGTAATATTGAGTCTTTTAAGGTGGATTCAACCATTTGTTTTTAACAAAAATTTTTTCCGGCGAAAAATTGTTTTACTGAGAGTTTTTTGCAGCACGATTCACACATTTCGAACGATTTTTCTGAAAAATCGAAGCTGCCATGTGTAAACAAAATCTATTAGTTTTACGAGTGCGATCGTTGATTTATTTTGCTTTGGGTTTGAAGTGTCAAAATACAAATATTAAATTATTTTAAAGTATTGTGTATTCAAAATCACAGATATAGATTCAAAATGAATGAAAAGAGAAAGTTGCTTTTGCTGATGGAAATGAAATTACATGAAGCCTTGTTATTTGTATGAAAAAATTCAACTTATTGGCAACCCAATTCATTTTTGTCCAGAAAAAAAATAAAATTAAACAAATTCATGTTCGTTTAAAATATTTTCTCTCTCTCAAACAGAGAAATGTCAAACTTCTTATAAAAAAAAAAAAAATTGTTCGAACAAATTTTTTGTTAAGAACGAATGGGTGAATCCACCTTTATTTGACCAAATTCAGATTTTCAGATGCGCAAATTAATGCAAATAGACAAATTAAAGCCATCGATGATTATGAAATGTTTTGACAAAGTCCCTGCTGAACTCTTCAAAGGAGATTTAAAAATATTAACCCGTATGTTATAGGAGTTGTTTTGCGTAGTATGGGAGACACAAGTATTTTCTAACGACAAGGTAATATAATTAATAAAAGAAGTGCTCTTGAAATCTTAAATTATTTTGAAATTAATAGTAGCCACAAAAATGTGTATTAGAAAAGTACCTTTTCGAAGGACTTCTTTGAATGGGGTAAAAACGGGTAATAAGAGGAATTTTATGTTTATATGTAGCAAGTTTGTAAGCAATCACGCCTAAACGGTTGAACTGATTTCCTTGATATTTTAAACTTAGATCGATGCATGCTTGCAAGCGCCAAAAACATGGACCAGGTCGGAAAAAATAATCCCAAACGGCTAAACCAATTTTATTGAAATTAAAAACTTACATAGATCTGTGGTTGGACGCATCCACAGGCTATATTTTTTTTAACACTTGGACCAGGAAGTTATAAAATGTGTAAAAACCGGCAAATTTATCAAGCCCAATCAACTAAGCCGACTTTATTGAAATTATGAACATAAGAAATTCTTACTTGGAGATGTCAATAGACCATAACAGTGGAACCTGGAAGCAGCGAAAAAGTAAAAGAACGGGAAAACTTTTAAAACTTTGTTTTGAAGTAATTCTTTGTTATGAAGGAACTGCTTATTTATTTATTTTAGCTTTCAATAGTTACAAAGCTGTGTATTAGAAAAGTACTTTTTCAGAAATCTATTTGCAGGGGGTAAAATAGGAAATTTTTAGTTTTTTTTTAAAGATTTTTATTTTTACTAATTCAAAATTAAAATTTTACATTATAGTGAGGTCTCAGCGACCCTATCGTCGTTGAGAATTCATTTCCAAAATTATTACAAATTCTTTATGTTGTTTTTAATTATTTCTAAAATTAAAAAAAAAAATACAATAGATAAGTAAAAATCTTAATGAAAATTCTTTAGAAATTCGGACAAATTATTGTATTCCAAACTACCTATATAAGTACTTTGTTCTTTGTTTAGTGATTTCTAGACGATCTCTAGGAATCCTTAAATTTAAATTATTACTTGTATTAAAAAACTTTTGGTTGACAGAAAAGTACGAAATTGTATGATGTCCAATTTTATGTATGGTTTCATAAATAGTTTAATCTTAAGAAATGATCTACAAACTTGAAATTCAAAATATCGATATATTAAAAGCCAAAACAAAAAACTTATCAAAAACATACATTTGGGAAATTCAAACTAAAGTGGTTCAAAGGGCTAAAGATTTGAGTTTTTGTATTTTTTGTATCAGTTGTTTTAAAAAGACAAAATTTGTTAGGCGGCAATCACAGGTTAAAGGGGAAATTTCGTTGTCCTTTTAAACTAATGAACTGCTAATATAAATAAAAACAAGTAAAAAAGTATAGTCGGTCAAGCCCGACCATATAATACCCTACACCCAATATATGTATGAACCAGTTTTTCAGAAACTGGCGCTATATTGGAATTATAACCTATTATGGAACGAGCATCCAAAAATTTAGTGTCATGATTTCTGTAAATACAAATATTACACAGTGATACAAAATTAAATGAAATAAAAAAACCTGGGACCGTATATTGTTTTTCTTGTAGGGCTTGTCGAGTAAAACAAGATTCCAATAGTAAAATATGCCGGACGCCTCCAAAATCCGGATTTACGGTTAAAAAACCGGTTTTTGTACATTTGCGCACTTATAAGCCTGTAATTTTGTTGATAATGATCCGATTTTCAATTTCTTACGTTGTAATCGTAAATAAACGTATTTTTTTAATAAATTCAATAGTATTATAGTTTCTTAATAAAATAATGTATAACAACGTCACCAAAGTTAAACAAGTAAGTAAGAAAGTATTGGATACCAACATTTTTGAGAGAGTTATGATCTTTAAAGTGATTTTCGGAAGTGGGCCTTATATGGGAGCTACGAGTAATTATGTACTGATCTGCACAAAATTTGTAGATGTGATTTGGCTTCATTTACCACTCATTTGTGATGAAATTTGTGTGGATACTTGCATAATTCAAACATTTATGATCAGTTAACCCCAATTTCGAGAGGGCATTTGTATGGGGGACAGGTGAAATAATGCACCGATTTTTACCAGTTTCAATCCCATCCATCATTGGGTATCACGTACTAAGTTTAATTGAAATATCTTCAAAATTGCGACCTATACTCTGCGCACAAGCTTTACATGGACAGCCAGCCAGATGGACGGGAAGGAGGAATTTTTATACCCTACACCACCATAGTGGGGAGGGTATATTGGATTTGTGCATATGTTTGTAACGCCCAGAACATTTTCATGACTATATGTGATATACTCGTATGGATAACTCATGTGAATATGTTATGTGATGGTTTCGGAAACTCTTTAAGATAAACAATGACCAATATTTTCAAATTGTTACAAATGCAATTAGTCACTAAATATACCCATAATTTTCACAGATACTGTGTATTACAACAGCTATAATATTACTCGAACTACATACCCCTACTAACTACTTACTGCTAATACAATAATTGGTTTTCAGACTCAATTGTTATTATTAGTTGTTTGTTATTATTTTCATTTGTTTGTATTTCTCTTAAGTTTGTGTGTGTTGTTTTGGTAGCTGATAATTGCAACATGCCACAAAATTGGTAATTGTGGCAAAGTATTTCTAGCCCCTTCCCCCCCCCCCCCCCACTCATCCCCTATCATTGCCAATATCCCCATTTAACATATAGTAACACCACAATACCAAATTCGGAGTTCATTTTTGTACGTGTGCTAAAAAAAAAAAGACAAGAACACTAACGATTTATTTCAGTTGTGGTCGGCCACATTCTCCAACAACAAAATCAAGTCCAAGTCAACATTTGTACGTACAAACTTACTTAGCGCTATGAATGAGTTTTAATGGATGATTTGACTCAATTGGTCGAAATAGAATTAAAAATACATTTTAAGTATAATTTTTAAATTATTTGTCAGCTTCCAAATTGTTTTAATTTCAGAAACTAATTTTTATTGCAGTAGATTTATAAAGAAGCAGGGGTGGTAAGAACATTGTTGAGTATCATATTTATATGATTTATATATAAATAAATTTAAACTTTAAACTTAAAAATTTGCACAATTTTTTTAATAAATAAACTATAAATCCAAATCGTCAATGTTGTTTAACCAATTCTCGAGTTAATAAAGTAGTGGATCATTCAGTAACTACTTCGAAGGCTCTTATCAATGAGCCTTCGTAGAATAGTTATAATTTGTAGTGGCAGAGAATGTATTTCGTGGTATATTCTCATTGTTACAGTGCATAGTGCTAGACTTTGTACAAAAAATGTTAGATAAATCTGTAATTTGTAAACGTTAAGTCTAATTGCAATAAAATTACACAAGTGTTGCTGCGTTTAAGTTTTGAACTGGGATTCCATAAATGCACCTGGGGCGACACCAGAGGTCACCGAATTGAGGCACCTTGGCTATGCAAGAACTTTAAAACGATTGAGATCGTTTGTGATCCAACTGCAAAGATTATACTATAAGTATATGAAATCTACTAGTCAAGTACTAAAAGAAACTTCATCGTAGCTATATATTATCCCCTATAGTTTACGAGATTTTCTATTAAATTTTTAAATTTTGTTACCACCCCAGTTTGGCAGCGGTTTTAAATATTTGTCAATTTCCTCTAAATATGTTTTGTTTTTATACCCTCCACCACCTTAAGTGGTGAATGAGGGTATATATAAGTTTGTCATTTCGTGTGTAACACTGAGAAATAATTATCTGAGACCCAACAAAGTATATATATTCTTGGTCCTTATGGAATTCTAAGACGTTTGAGCGATGTCCGTCTGTCTGTCTGTCTTCTGTGTAAACCACTCTCACGTCCAAAGTACCCAACCGAAATCAACAAAGTTTAAAAACCCCGTTTATAGTTCTCCAAAACAGTTTGGTATTAAAAATCAGCAAAATCGGTGTAGCAGAACAAGAGTTATGGATCAAAATGTAAGACAACCTCCATAAAAAATTGATATTTTTAAACATTTTGCTTGCTATATTTTTAAATATATTGCAGCTAATCCCATGAAATTTTGTGTACATTGTTTTTATGATAAAAGAAGAAAGTGTGAGGAAAATAGTAACAATAGTGCCATGATTTCTCATAGCCCCCATACAAAAATCTACCCGAAATATTTCTCAATTATACATAAATGCCTATAAAATTGGAATATCAATACAAAATTCAGCAGGAATAAGTTTCATGGAAAAAGAAATCTCTAAATGAATTTTTTTTAGTTCGGTCCATGTTTGACCATAGACCACATATAAAGTCCATTTCCAAAATATACTTAAATACATATAAAACTTTTATAAATAATGTTAAACAGTTAAAATTCGATGTAAATAATCCTTATAGGTAAATACTAAATTTTATGGTGGTCGGCCCATTATTAATCGAAGCTCCCATACAAGGACCACATCCGGAGAAGCCTTTATATATATCGCAAAAACATCGGTACCGACTCAAAACTTTGCACAAATCATTTACATTGTATGTATACAAAAATATTTCCACAAAATTTTGTAAATTTCGGTCCATTGTTAACTGTATCCACCATATAAAGCCCTCTTCCGAAAATCATAAATAACAGTACCGATCCTAAATTTTACACGAATCATTTAGATATGTGCATGCCAAATTCAAGCTGCTGGATTTTTAGAATATCGATCTATATTTGACTATACCGCCCATATAAGGTTCACTTCCGAAATCTACATTTATACTAATATATATCTTAAATATACCGTTATTATGTTGCAAAATTTTAGAAGATTGGCCCATAATTTGCCATAGCTGCCATATAAGAACTATTTCCGAAAAACAATTTAACCAATTCGAACCAACTTTTATAAAGATCAGTAATTTTAATCCAGAAATCATATTAGTATCGGTTATACAGCAATTATGCTACTGGATTTTGTAGCTGTCAGTCAATAAGTGACAATAGCTCCCGAATTAAGTCCATTTCCGAGTAAACCAACCATACAACTCTTGTAAATAACGTTATTGAGATGAAATTCAACCAAAATAAGCCTAAAGTACGTAGCAACCACATTAGTGGATATTGGATTTAGAAGCTATCAGTCCGTAACTGGTCCACTTCTACTATGCCACCCATAAATCTTTTGTAAATAATATTATTGAGATCAAATTCAAACAGAAAAGTCTCACCTTATATCTGATTCTATTTTATACTCTGTTTCTTAACTTGTTGTGAATATAGAAAAATGTTCTTTGAATTTTATAAATTGTTAAATTACATTCAAGATTATTATGAAAATCAAACAAACTCTATAAATTACAGTAAGAATCGGTAACTACATCAATTATATTATTGATTTGTTTAGAAAATTCTAAATCGGGCTTATTAAGGTCATGTATTCTATGCAAATAAAAGATTAATTCATAATTTATTTTTCCGACGTTTCGTTGGAGATTTCCAACATCATCAGGGATATTTTATTAGATCAATTATAAATGGTCAAAGTTAGATAAAATTTTAAAACATTTAACATACTCGTAAATTATGTTGGTCGTAAAATTGACTTTCAAACAATCTATAAAATACTAATAAAATTTGTCATAGTGCAAATAATAGAAAACACAGAATAAGGATACACTAGTCCTATAACCAGTGTAATTTTTATATTTCTTATTACGTTTATAAATCCATTAAAAGCATTAGTGGTTTAAAAATCATCGCTAGTTTATTTTATATTTATTGAAAGTTGAAAAATGTTAAAAATCTGATTTTTGTCTATTTTTATCATAAAAAACTACTTCTATTCTTTTTACATTATTTAAGAGGACTTATAAAGTATTTACAAAAAGATAATTTTTGGATTTTTTAAAACTTTTTTGTAAATTGTGGGGTATCTTATAAAAAATTTAAATATTGTTTTCCTTTTAGTTTTTTTTTTACGAAAATGATTGGATTTGTAAATGCAAAATTTTATTAAAAAATATTTATAAATAAAATTTCAATTTCAGTTGAAACAATTTTAGTTTCCGCAAAAAAACTCATTATAAGACATTTAACAATTGCCCTGTTTTCCAAAAATTTCTTCCATGAGTTTCCTACTTGTCAAAAGTAACACATCGAAATAATGGTCGCAGAACCAACAGGGAAGAGTTTATATTCGACTGTGCCCAATCTTATATATCCACCACCAAACCTATTATGTGGTGAACTTCATAAATTGAGATGAAACCTCAATAACGATATATTTGCCAAGTGTGAACGTATCTTTAGTAAATTATAAAAAAAATAGATAAAATTCAACATTTCACTTTATAGCTTCCAAAAATATTCTTCACGAAGATTAATCTACTGCGCTTGCTTTATTAAACTAAAAATGTAACTCTTAATAAATCACCCTTTCTGTAGCTCCACCCACTTTTATATTTTTATATGTAAAAAATATATTGAAAATATTGAAAATACTGGGTCTGATTAAAAAATAACCGTTAATTTCAAATTTATTTAGTTACATACATATGTTCGATTTTCGCATTTTTTCCTGTTTTCCTGTCTACCAAACATGTCTGTTCTATATGTTGGTAGTATCAGCCATTTTGGATTGTCAGTTTGTTTTTGACAGATAAAAAGATTAGTCGTGTTTTGGTGTGCTCTTCGATTTTTTACTATTCAAAAAAATGGATCAAAGAAACTGTATTAATTTTTGTTTAAAAAATAAAATTAAATGCGCAAGGACATTTGAAATGTTGACTGTTGCGTGTGGCAAAACACAAGTTCAATTGCGGTATAACCGGTTTAAGGAAGGCCGAGAAGATGTCAATGACGATGTTCGTCCTGGTCGCCCGAGCACGTCAACAACCGATGAAAACATTGAAGCAGTGAAGAAAAGGATTTTGGATAATCGTCGAATCACTATCAAAAAGGTTGCTAATGATGCTGCAGTATTGTTCGGCTCATGACAAGCAACATTTACGGATGTTTTAGGCATGAAAAGTGTGGCAGCGAAGATTGTTCTAAAATCGCTCAGAAGCTGTTTAACATCGTCAACGACCATCCAGATTTTCTCAAAAAGGTCATAACTGGTGACGAATCATGGGTGTGTGGCTATGGCATTGAAACCAAAGCCCAATCATCCCAATTGAAACGTCCAGAAGAGCCAATATCGAAAAAGCACGTCAAGTTTGGTCAAATGTGAAGGTTTTACTCACTGTTTTCTTCAATTGCAATGGCGTGGTTCGTCATGAATTCTTGACACAAGGTCGTACGGTCAATAAGGAAGTTATTAAAGTTATTGAAGTTATGCGCCGTTTGCGCAAAGCAATTCGTCAGAAACGCACAGAATTGTAGAAAATCCAATCATGGATTTTGCACCATGACAACGCACCAGCTCACACATCGATGCTTGTGCGTGAGTTTTTGGCTAAAAACAAAACCCTTATCATGCCTCAACCTCCGTATTCGCCGGACTTGGCCCCCGCTGACTTTTTCCTCTTCCCAACACTGAAGACACCAATGAAAGGAAAGCGTTTTGCTACGATTGAGTTGATAAAAGAAAAATCGAAACAGGAGCTGTTGGCGATACCAAAAATTGCGAGAAACAGAAGTGTTTCGAGGATTGGAAAAAACGCTTTCATAAGTGTATTATATCTGAGGGGGATTACTTTGAAGGGCACAAAATAGTAATTGATAAATAAATAAATACTTGTTGAAAAAAATAAAAATGACAATTTTGATTTCTTCGACCTTTTTTCTTTTAATAAAATAAAAAGTTTTTGTCGAGCTCGAGGCCAATTATTTGTAAAATTTTTATTTTATTAAATAACGGTTTTTTTTTGATCAGATCTCGTATGTGAAATATGAAACTAACAAGGTTTTGTTTATGTTTTTATGTTAAACATTTTGAAAATCAACAAATTATTTTTTTTTTATAACTAAGCAGAGGACCGTTATAAAGAACCATTTGATAATCGAATTTATATCAGTTAAATTGCTCCACACTCAAAGAATTGAAACAGCAAATAATCAGCAATGTTTTGCGGCCTTAGAAAACCTAAAGGTTTGAATTGAAAACAATAAATTTAGTTTTATATGAACATAAGTTTCTGAGAACTTATAAGATGATAGATATATATCAATTCCATGACATGTGTATTTTTTGTGAGCTTAAAAATCCATTTGAAAATATGGTTTCTCTTTTTAGTGTAATTAGATCATTTAATTACGCCCCTTTGTACAATTCGAACAGATAGATGACCAACAACAAGTCGTTTGAAAGTCAGTCAAATCGTAGTTTTTGTAGGCAACGGTTGCATAAATTACAGCTTAACGAAGTGTGGTCCACAACAAGTTCTTAATTTAAGTATTTGAAAATATTAAAACATTAAAGAGATTTAGTTCTATAGTGATAATATTTATAATTGGATTTTCAATTTCATTAATAAAATTTTAAAAGTGTTCTCAAATCCTATGAAAGCAATCACTGGTTTTGATTTTCATTTGCGGTTGCAAAATCAGTGCAGCTTTCTAGGATTGTGACATTCAGCAAACCGGATCAGAAATATAAAAAAAGAAAAACATTTTGTTTTAAAAGTATTCCTATAATAAGACTTAACAGCTAAATATGCTTAACGAACAACATGAGTGTTATCTAGCAAAATTTCAAAAGATCTCCCAATTACCTTCACTGTTTTATAATGAAAGCACTTTTAGTATCATTTCAATTTAAATAATAAAAGCAGGAAATCACAAAAGTTGAAGCACTACTTAAGATTTTTTTCGCTGTTTGGGCTCGTTTCCTAGTTTCGAGAATAAAAGCCCATTTTTATTCATGGCAACTTAAAGAAAGTTCAACAATTTTCATCAACTGTGTCAGTTTAATCTAGTGATATTATTATAATCCAGTGTGTTTTAATTTTATAATTTTAACTGTTTAATTTCAAATATATTTAAAGCCTTACAGTGCTACACTCTACAGATCTAAACTGTGTACATTGTAAAGTTTTGAAAATATTTGATACAAATCTCCACTGTTAAGGTATTTATAACTATTATGAACTTATGATATTTATTGTAAATTATTTTGTTTAGCATTGAACTTAAAATAACTATTTGTTAATTACTGTTTTCTTTGTTAGTTTGATTTTTATGCAATAACAAATGTACAAGGCACAAACATGTACTCATTTGTGCTCCCCACTGTATAACAACAAAATATTATTATTTAATAACGTATCCTATTCTCTATAATATTTTGCAGAACATGGTTTTAGAAATCCAAGAATAATTCAAAGGGAATCATGGTCGAAATTCTGTAATTTATTTGGAGCAGTTTAAAGTATATATACTCGTATATCGTTCATTAAGTGTTAGATTATCAAAACACAAACAAAACTTTTAATGTGATTTTATTCAGATCTATATGTATGTGTTTACTCCAAACTGCAAGCAAGTATCTCCTACTACCAACCTTCTGTTCTCCAATAAAGTGATATTTATTCTTCATTGACTGTAAATGAAACTTCTGATACATTTCAAGAATGAATGAACGGCTTCATCGTTTCAATTTCCTACCCGCTGAAGTACGAACTTTCATTCTTAAATTTATTTGGAATAGCCAGCAATTTTAAAATATGATGTTGTTATTTTCATAAATTTCGTAAAGCCAACCAGCTACGTCCTGCATCTCTTGTAACCATTTCCGCAAGAGAAATTTATCATTCACGCCACGACATCATGTCGAATTGTTTGCACTATGGTAAATATAAGTGTTTTGTTGTCCATACAACCATATTTTTTTTTTATAATTAACAAACACAAATTGTGAAGCTTTTTTGGCTTATCTACAGAAAACATCCAGAGTCTTTTGCGGGACTTGAACTTGCAACCCTCTGACTGATAGTCCGGCACACTATCGCCTAGTCTATCGGGTCTTGTGAAAGAGCCACGCAGCAAACCTGAACCAATGACATGAATGAAGAATAGCTATTTGATTCGAATAACAAACAATGGATACACATTCTTACGCATCCGAATCTGCCTGGGGCCAAATTACCGCATTCGATATCGAGTAAAATTTATCGTAATTTTCTTATTTAGGATTATGGCATTCGATATCGAGCAAGAAATTTAGTACATTTTATCATAATTTCGATATCGAAATCATTTTTCGAGACGATAGCTCATTCGATCACGAATGCGGTAATTTGGCCTCTGGATTTGATAAATATTTTCCAGTTTTCTGATAAACAGTAGGATAGTTTATTAAATAGTAAATCTATAATAAGGATACTCATAATATTGCTTAAAATTGCCGTTTATGCAAATGGGCAAACTTGCGAGACTTGTTTCATGAAGCCCCTTTTAAAATTTGGTGCAATCTAACAACGTCAGTTTGTGAGAAACTTCAATTCTAAAATAAATAAAATAAAATAAATTTTTAAAAATGCCTAAAGAAAGCCAAAAGACCAAATTACTCAGATTATTTTAAGAAGCTACCATTTGTGGCAAGTTAACACTTGAATTGTTCGGTCAAAATGATGGCTAGCATAAATCCTTTGGCGTATGTCACTGTGTTACTTTTCTTTTTTTGGCTGTTTATAGATAACCAACATAAGACGGAAGAAGAGATTTTGCAAGATTTCACTTATGTTCCTGCAGCTGGAGAATATTTTTGCTCTGCAATGTCATTTGTTCATTATTCAGTCCCGAAATCACACAATTTTCTTTTTCAAATGTCTTTGTTTTTTTTGTCAAAAGTAAATAAAACTCAGCTGTTGAGTTAAATTCACAATTGAACTACGCAAGTTTACGAGCCAAAATTGTTGGGCAAATTTACGAGGTATGCGTAAATAATTTTCTATGTAATTTTTGACAATTCATTTACAAGTGCGTAAAAATTTGACACTTTTAAACGATATCATGAGTACCCTTAATATTATAAAAATTATATTATTTATTACAGTTTCTTACAGAAACTCTGCATACTACTGAAGTACGAATTGCACCAGCCAGAAGTTTATCAGGCCAACGGGAAGCGGGTATTAATCAAAAAATTCAAGAACAACAGGAAGCTAAATCGGTTCGAAACTTTAATGAAGATTAGTGAAGTCTACTATAAAAAAGTCAACAAATAAATACTGCATATCATACAGTTATCAAGAATGTGACATCCCATTACTCTTCAAATTACAGCTGCAAATTGCTTACCAAACTAATGCCTTTTTATCAAATGTATCTATTTCTTTATTTTTATATTTTTCGCTGCACATCACTTTTTCGTCATTAAAACAAATATTGTTTAATTTTTTCAATTTTATTATTTCAGCATTTAAATTAAATTGTTTAGTTTATTTAAAAAAAAAAATATTTTTATTTTCACTTTTACATTATTAAACTTAACACTATGAATTACAACTGCGTCTTACAATTAACCAGCCTTCTTAATTCTAAGTGTTATATTTATACTTAATAAGAAGCACAATCATCAATTAATTAATAAAAACATAAATATTGAATTGCAACATAATTATTTGTAATTTGATTTTATTTGTAAACAATTTTTTATAAATATGTTACTAACTGTCAGCAATTAATTTTTACGTTCAATGCAACTTATTTAAGACAGTTTTGCTATTTTCATAACTTGCATATATATTTATAAGTATGACTAAAACTTATTCGGAAGCAACAAATTAAATGAATTAATGAAATCTTCTTAACTGCGATTTTGACTTTAAAGTGTGTCACGTTCGCTATATTAAGTTTATCTACTTTCAAAAACAAATGTTTTCATTATTTTAGCATGCATATATATTAATAACTATGGCTAAATAAAATGAAATAATAAAACGACAATAACTAATGAAACCTATCGTCTATGTATTAAAATATTTTTCAAATCAATCATTGAATCCGAAACCCGTTCTGTAGTTTAGAACAAAATAACACAACATTGTATTTTAAGCACTTTCTGGGACGCCATCATTTTTTACCCAAAAACATTAAATTTCTGAAATAGTATTTATTCAGCCTTATTATGAGTGTCGTTTTCTTTTTACGACAACGACTCTTTCGTAATAGATTAAAGATAAAATAAGGTTTGTTTCTTTAATCTATTACGAAACAGTCGTTGTCGTAAAAAGAAAACGACACTCATAATAAGGCTGATTATGTCATTACTTTGAAATAACGTTGAATGACGTGATTTACTCAAGACTTCGGATTTAATGATTAAAGCGGGAAGTTTGATAACATTTGTGTAAACACTCTTTTGTCATTCCTATTGTTTCTGGATGCAAAGTATTAAATTCACAAACAGATTTAAACATATTTTTGTTTTATCGGCAATTTTTTATTCTTATCACTCACAAACTAAACATGTAAAAAAAAAACAAACAAACGTTGGCTGCCACGTCGCACGCTCACCAAAATATTTCCCACATTTTAATATGGAATTTTAAATGGAATTTGGATGCTCTGGGTTTTTTTGTATGGCACATTTTCGAGTGACGTGGCCCCACAACATGTTTTATGTTCTCCCAGGCCATGTCACACGAAAAACCCGTTATAACTGCAAAATTAGGGACCAAAATAAAGTCGCTAGTAGTCAAAACTTATTTTTAGGCACTAAGAAACAAAAAGGAACAAAACAAGTCGTTGGCCTTAGGAGACCAAAATTGTTAAATCACATTGCTACTGAACGATGAAAATTCTAAAAAGGCTTTGGCAGCCAACGTGTTAATAAGAGATATAAAGGCTTTGCCATTCAGTTTATGAAATATTGAAATATTGGTCATTAAAACAAAAAGTATTATAAGTTCTTAGCTATTCTATTCGTGGTAATGACTTGGGTTAGGTTAGGTTAAGCAGCCGGCCATACAAGGATACGACCTGTTAATAATGTCAAACATTGGTTGATGATTTCTCACAGCGCCCACGACCTAGCTATATCCGTCTCTTTAAATATGATGATCTGAATTATTTGGTTCGGACTTACCACTATACATATTTACCACTAATATTTTCTAGTAATAGAAAAAAAATAGAAACAATCAAATCGAACAAGTATGATTCGGTACTGCCGGATATAATTCTTTTATTTGCTAAATCGTATGTTTTAACAAGCAATACTGATTTATAACAATAAGCTAATATAATCTTTTCAAACACCCTATAATTTGCAAATAGCTTTTTATGGTTGGACATAACTTAATGAAAATAACACAGTAAGGGAAGTTTTATTAAAATGGGACTATCCTTCTAGATATTGCGATTTATTTCCATTTGTTTTCGAAATTCCCCACTGTTCTAGACTGAAAATTGTAATCAAATCTAATAATAATGAAAAAGAAAACAATACGACTTGAAGTTGGAATATGGATTAATTTGAAATGAAACATTTTTCTTGCAAATGTTGCAAAAATATAAAATAAACTAAAATAAAACACAGCCTTTATTAGGAGTAATGTCTTAATTAATATTAATATGTAAATTCATCTCTGTGAAGACAAATATGTCGAATTAACTCTCCATTGGGTAAGAAGGTACCTGGAGACCTTTTTCATTTTCAAACTGAAATTACTGTTTGATGGTATTTGGCAAGTATACCCCATCCCCACATTTATTCCTCGACCCAATGACGAAGTGTATTTAAATCGACGCAAATATCATCACAAAATAAAGGTGTAGCATTGTTGACTGTCTCAAATATATCGGTTTTTTATAAATTTCAATGAAAACGTGTTCTATATTAGTAGAAATTACACTATTTATTTAAAAATATTATGCAGATCGAAAATAATTGTCCTTAGTTTTCATATAAAGCATAAATCTAAAAATCAGGTTTCAACGTGATGCTGCATGCACATTAAAATGATTTAACAGATGCTAAAATTTATAACTGACCTCAGATTTTTTATATCGCTTAACCTAGTCTGTACTCTCTACGATCTATTGATTACGGATGGCAACTGAACCTCACAATTCACAATCTTGTGCAAATGCAATGATGCAATATCATTTGCACAACATTGTGAATTGGGCTAATATATAAAAACTAGAGTCAAATCAGATAATGTTGATACTTGCCTATAAATACATACTTATATAAAATAGTTTTCGGGTCTCTGCAAAAAAAAAAAAATAGAATTTGTTGCTTTAGTTTTTAATATTGCAAAACATGTTTACACTTTGCTTATTATTAACATTTTTAATATATTAATTATTATTATCAAAATCGAATCAAATCAATTTTTTCCTCATCTACCACTTTCATCTCCAATAAACTTTCAGTGCCGTGTTCAATATCACCATTAACTGTTTGATTACTTTCAGTTGTCTCTTCGTCATTTGCAAACAATAAACTTCTAGTGGAATTGTCGACTTCCG
The DNA here is from genome assembly GCA_950370525.1 of Bellardia bayeri. Classification (NCBI taxonomy): domain Eukaryota; kingdom Metazoa; phylum Arthropoda; class Insecta; order Diptera; family Calliphoridae; genus Bellardia; species Bellardia bayeri. The sequence goes on from OX493265.1 coordinate 60,799,548, forward strand.
TCACATTCTTCGGCTTTAGGGCGGCACGTGTCTTTAAAACTTCCATAGGAAAACCATATAAATAATTAATCTCTTCCATAAATTCGGGCGAGCAGCAGAACATAATGCCAGCCATTGCGAAACGGAATGATGAATAGACTTCTTTTAGCCATGGAATTTCAGAACAAATATTTGGACAGAAAATAATGTCGCTGTATTTAAAAAACTATAAGATATACATATATATTAATATATTTACTCAAACATAAATAACTACATATATGATGGGTACAATACCAACCTCTGCATAGGGCGAATTGTAGCCGACAATTATGAAATCGTCATTTTGATTATCGGTCGATGTTAAGTAAGTCCAAATGTAAGCAGGAATTGTTTCGTTACGGTAACCATTCTGCAAAACATATTTGCATACAATAGGGTTTTTGATCACTAAAACTTGAGCAAACTATAAGAGTAATTTTGGAAAATAGTTTTGGTTTGCAAAATCATTTAACGCAAATTTTGAAAACGCTATACATACACATTTTTATTAAAGCTATATTACGCCTTGAATATTATCCACCAGAATGGAAGGTTTCACTGGTTACCAGGAAAAGATTACACAAAAGTAGAATCATATATCGGACAAGCCCGACCATATAAGACCCTACACCAGTATATGTATAAAAAAGTTTTTCAGAAATGGGCGCTAAATGGTCACCCAAAAATTTAGTGCCATGACTTCTGTGAATATAAATATTGTGTACTTATGTTAAACGATATAAATACTTTTAACAAATTTATGAAGGAATTACGAAGAGACTTTTACGTGGGAGATTTGAATAATTATGGACCTAATGGTAGAAAATATAAATTAAGTCTCCTTACTTCTGTATATATGAAACTTATTTGTGTTTAATATTATTTGGATACCTACATTTTTAAGAGAGTTGTGCTCTTTTAAGTGATTTTCGAAAGTGGGCCTAGTATGGGAGCTATGATCAATTATAGATAAATATGCACAAAATTTGTAGATGTGATTTGGCTTCATTTACCACTAATTTGTGTAGATACTTGCATAATTCAAACAAATATGATTGTTAAACCCCTGTTTCGCGAGGGCATTTGTATGGGGGCCAGGTGAAATAATGGACCGAGTTCCACCAGTTGGGCCGAAAAAATATCATGTACTAAATTTTATTGAAATAACTTTAAAATTGCGACCTGCACTCTGCGCACAAGCTTTATAGGACGGCCAGCCAGACGGACGGGCATCGTTAAGTCGACTCAGAAAGTGATTCTGGGCGTTACAAACATAAGCACTAATCCAATATACCCTTCCCATTTCTAAGTGAGTTTTTGGTTTGACATGGTAAGAACGTAATAAAAATCGAACGCCAAAAGCCCTCATGAGGGTGATTTTAAAGCGCATCTCAGACATGTAACATTTTAAAAGCTTTAAATAATAAAACAATAAAATGTTCAATCTTGTATGTACAAAAGCTTTCTTCTCCGACTCAATTTAAAATTGTAATAATGTTAAACTTTACCGGGATTATTTTAACATATAGAATGTGAACATTTTTTCCAACAAGGTCCTCTTTCATGTCCTTTCAAATTTAAAACAAAAAAGTTTCGACTTTAGCTTCTTTGCTTTATAGTCCTATGAGCTTTGAACAAAACCAGAAACTGCTAAATCCTCCTCTAAATTTGCTAAACAAAACCTACCTTAATTTCCAGCTTATTATGATTCCCAATATCGTTGGTGGGAATCGTAACTATGCCCGATGTTCCCATATACAATTGAAAACTATTGTTGTAGGCAAAATTTTCCAAAGTGTTCATAAACAGTTTCCAATTGCCCAAACGTAAATTACGCCACCATACTGTATTCAAAATACCGACATATTCATTGAAATAATGTTCATATGAAGCACCCTGGACAATTGGCGACAATTCGTAGTTGGCCAAGTACATCCAACGATTTGTTTTACTCAATTCTGTCAGTTGTTGCTGCAGTTCCATCTCGCTGAAATGAAACAGAAACTATAGAACTCTAATAAAACATTTAAAATTGTTCACTTACTTTAGAAAAAAACTCCCAGTAGTATTTAAATTCCATATATCCTCACCTAACGATTGAAACGATTTCAATTCAGTTTTCGTAATATCTATTAGCTGAAATTAATACTGATTATTTTAAGCAACTCAATCTCAAGTTTATCTCACATCTAAATACTTGCCATTTCCATGTCATACTTCTGACCAGAGTTGCTGATATTATACGTGACTGTACGCAGAGTCCACGCCTTAAAATCAAAACAAATACCAGCCAATATATGATGATTTTGATTGGATTTTGCTGCTAGTAAATAGGTAGTGGCGTTTTGATTCTTTTCACACCAGTCATATGGCTCATTCGTTTCGTAAATGCTCCACTTAAGTTTTGCACACTCCAAAAGCTTTTCATGCAAGACTGTATTATTGTAGTAAAGCTGTTTATTTAGACACTGTAGTCTAACAGCTGTTTGGTTTTTCAAAACGACTTTAACCTCTCTATTATAACCATAACGATCTCGTTGGTGTGAAAAGTAAGAAATGGAACTGAAATGGAATAAGTGAGTGTGCTGTGGCGAATCTGTCATCTGGGTTTAAAAATGTGTTCTATGGTGAAATAAATTTATTGAAAACCAGTTTTTATACCCACCACCAAAAATCGGTCATGGACCAAAGAAATGTATCTACTGGGTCCTTATACAAATTTAATCCTTCCGTCTTTTGCAGACATAGTTAGACCTTGTGGGAAGGGAAGAGATCGCAGATTCTATACAGTTAAATGTAAACGATTGCAAAGAAAAATGGGCAAAACTGCGCACCTCATTCAAGCTATCGGTGAAGCACCCAATCCTTTACCCAAACTTTGTGGCGTTTTTTTTTTTTTTGTTATTTTGTCTGCATCCGCGCTACTTTCTAGGACATATGCAGATAAAATTGTTTCTATTGCTCTTTTTGTTCCATGACAATATTCTAAATTTTTAAACAATCATTTTAAATTTTTACAATCATTGCCACACAACAATCTGACAACCGTGTGAACTGACAATTTCGGTTGACAGATAAATTCATTGTGTTACAATTGTGTAACAATGCAATTGTAAGGGTTTCTTACAATATTTTCCAAGCGTGACCGTACCTTTATAAACGTTACTATCAATTCAAAATTAATAATTAAATACATAAACGTCACCATACAGAATTTTATAATGTTCAGCTCATAATAGGTTAAAGGGATTACTATGGCTTTAACCTACAGGGTGATTTTACTTACAAATGAACAACGGTGGCAGATTAATGAACTTTATTATCAAAAATTTTTGATGAAGCAAAATTGTGAAGAAAACTGCGCTGTTTGGTGTGGATTATTGACCGGTGGCATCATTGCACCGTTCTTTCTCAAAGACGATGAAGGCAGGAACGCTACTGTGAATGACGAGCGCTACCGTGCAATAATTACAGCTTTTTTTTTTTGCTCAAGATAAAAGAGCTGGATTTGTCTGACACATGTGGTTTCAACAAGATGTTGTAACATGCCACACAGCATGCAGAAGTTTGGAAAACAGTTTATTTCATATTTGGGGCCGGTCAATTGGCCGCCTAGATAGTGCGAATTAACGCCCTTAGACTATATTTTCATGATAAATTTTTCCTACAGATTATTTACGAGACGTGAAAAACTTACCTAAAATTTGTTTGACATTGAGCCAGAATTATTTCGCCCTCATTCAATTGTATATCCTTTCCGGTGTAAGGTAATTCTACCAAATACTTGCCAAATAACTTCTTGTAGATCGGTGAAGTTTCCGTATTGTTGGGATATTTAACCACACAATCACAGCGCACCAGTGCAATTTTAATAAAACATAAAATGCTGATCAACAATAACAACTCAACTTTTAATTTCGGCATTATCTGTCTTATCTGTCCAGCTAAATTCAATGAAATTTTCTTTATTAATTTAATTTTCTTTGTAAAACTTTTATTAAATGGTGAAAGAAAACAGTAAACAAAACAGTTCCTGATAAATGTCTGTAAGACACTGAATATTTAAACATGAAAACAACGAATTTATAAATTTATTCATGATTAATATCATGGTGTAATTATACAAGGTGACTGACTTTACTTATGTCAAAAGTAATACTTTTTCAAGTGTTTTTGACAGCAGTACAAAATGCCCGTTGTTTCTGTATTATTGTTGCCGATTTGCACTCACCTTGTATAATTACACCATGATTAATCTGTACATATGTATGTGTCAAATGATGCGCGATGATTCGTTCAAATTATTGATTTTTTGATAAGCCAGTGTTAGGGCCTTTAGTAATATAAAAAAAATTAAAAGGTTTTAATTAGATGTATAACAATTTAATTAAATAAAATTTGTTTTTTTAATATACAGTGGTAGACAATTGTTTTATTTTTTGAAACACTTTTTACAGTGCGTTTTTATTGCATCGTAATTATCTAATAAATTATGCAATAATTATGTGACAATTTCGATGTATTTTTACTTAAAGGAAAACAACTGAAACATTCGTTTCTATAAATTTTATTTTATTTTATTTCTGTATTTAAAAAAAATCATCAGCATGACCGCAATTATTTCAATTTACTGAAGAATTGCTGTTACTATCAAGTTTTTTTATTTTTTGGTCACTTTTTGAGCATGATTTCTAAATAGTATTTCTCGTTTTTATACCCTTCACCTTCATGAGAAGGGTATATATAGGTTTGTCATTCCGTTTGTAATTTCCACAATATAATTTTTCGACTCTATAAAGTATATATATTCTGGATCCTTATAGATAGCGCAGTTTATTAAGCCATGTCCGTCTGTCTGTTGAAATCAATTTTCTGAAGTCCCCAGATATCTTCGGAATCCAAATCTTCAATAATTCTGTCAGACATGCTTTCGAGAACTTTGCTATTTAAAATCAGCAAAATCCGTTAATAAATAACGAAGATATGAGCAAAAATCCGAGACAACCTCTGAAAATTTAATTAAAAAAAACTATCCAACAAAGTGTATTAATATAATATATATATGTATATGTATGTATGAATATATGTATGTAATTATGCATCAACAACAAAGGTGAAGGGTATATAAGATTCGGCATAGCCGAATATAGCAATCTTGCTTGTTTTTAAATATCTTAAAAATTGCGACCTGTACTTTGTGCACCAGTTTTACATGGGCAACCAGCCAAGCGGTTAAAAAGAAAACGGTCATGATTCTGTGAGTGGGCACAAATCCAATATATCTTCCCCACTATAATGGTGTGCGGTATACGAACACCATGTAATCAAAATGTAGGCAATGTATGTTTACTGTATGTAAAGATATTTATTGATAATTACAAAAACTTAATTCAATAATTGGTGGTGGACCATTCCAGTGTTGTTGTGTCCAACTGTGTAGTTGTTGTTTCCACTTCTGTAGATGTTGTCTCATCGATTTGTGGTGGCATCAAAATCTCCAGGGGAAATCCTTGCAAGTAGTTGGTTTGTCTTATAAAATCCGTAGAACAGCAAAACATGATGCCGGCATAAGCATAACGAAACGATGTAGATACTTCATTTAGCCACGGAATCTCCGCACAAATATCAGGACAGAATATTACTTTTTCAGTGGTGAAATACTACAATAAGCAAAATATTAAACAATTCATAAGTAAGAGATAATAAATAAACTTATTCATGTTTACCTCGGCGTAGGGTGAATTGTAGCCGACAATAATAAATTCTTTGTTCAAATTGTCATACGATTTCAAATAGGTCCATATGTAAGCGGGTACAGTTTCATTTTTAAAACCCATCTTAAATGTACCAATCATAAAAGGAATTTATATTATTATGTACCTATACATTGTATTGACTTTGACTATTTACTTGCATTTCCAATCGTTTTTCTTTGTAGCACTTGTCATCTGAGGGATATTGAACCACGCCCGATGTGCCAGTATATATTTCAAAGCTATTCTTTTGAGCATAGTTGGCCAGTGTATTTAAAAATCGATTCCAATTACCCAGTCGCAAATTACGCCACCAAATAATATTTAATATGTTTTTATATTCATCGAAATATTTCTTGAATGATTTGTCCTGCACAATTGAGGATATTTCAAAGTCTGCTAAATTCAGCCATTCATTACTTTTACGCAAATCGACTAATTTTGTTTGCAAATTTTCTTTACTGTAATAGATTACGATTGAAATTATTTAAGTTATTTTTTTTTTAATATTGTTATACCTTAAATCCGAAAGAGTGGTACTTTTAAAGTTCCAAAGATTTTCATCCAAATACTCTGCTGGAATCATATCAGTTGTCGGCATATGCATGGGCTAAAAGGAAAGGCTAACTATTAGGAGGCGAAAAAAGTTAAATATTTTATATTGTACAACGAAGGAACAACTAATTCTAGTTGAAATTTAAAAAAAATTTACAAAAGAACCCACACATTGTAACTGTTGAAGATTTGTAGACCCACCTGATTAAAATCATTTCGCCGTAAATTTGTCACATTATAAACCACTGTCTGCAAAGATATTTCTTCCATATTATAACAGATAGCAGCCAGTATATAATTATCAGATGTTGATTTTGTCGCCAATAAGAAGGTACTGGAATTTTGATTGTTTTGGCACCAACTGTATGGCTGCTTCGTGGAATAGATGCTCCAATTGCGATGCATGCAGGAAAATTCGTTCTGCGACAGCTTTATATTATTATAATATAATTCCTTATTATTGCAATTTAAGGTAATCGAAGTCTTATTGACAATGGATTTATTTATGACAACTTCCCTGTATCCATGATAATAGTCATAGTTAGTGGATTTTTCCATTATGCTATAAGTAATTTCGCTTAATATGTTAAAGTTAAAGAAAAAGAGAAAATTAGTTTTAAATCTGCATTAATTTAACACACAAATAAGTATTTTATAAGTACTTCGGAATATACAAATAAATGACATACAAATAAACTTCATGGCTGCTGGATTAATAATTTATCATGAATTCCAAAAACCAATTTAACGAGCATAAATGTCGTAACAGTTTTGGTATCAAAAAAAAACTTCACATAAATATGTTTCATATATACATATATGTATATACAAATCATTCGGCTTAAATATCATATTTTATAATGATCGGTATAGAATTAGTCATATCCGTCATATAAGCACTACTTCCGAAAATCACAATCACCTGCAAAAAGACTCCAATGAGATTTTACTCGTTGCTATTGAATTTGACGTGTACTAAGATGGAAATCTTCGATATGAAGTTGCATGGAGACAAAGACCTACAGACGGAAAATACTCGTTATGACAATAGAATTTTACATCATTTGAATGATTCGCTAAGTCCCAATTTACACCGAGCAGTTTTTGTTGAAAAGATTGATAGCATTTTTTCCTTGAAATTTGTCGGTGTTCACACAGCACAATTTTATTGCATAAATCTCTCGTATTTTTATTTGAGAGTGTACACACATTTATATACACATACATATGTAATACGACTAAGAGAGTAACACGAATTGCTAGTACAATCAAGTGTGTACTCGTCTTATCTTAATCAGTTTAGCTTAACCCATATCGAACTATGGTTGCGAAAACGCAACACTCACTTTAGGGATGTGTGATTCTCAGTTTGGCTACCTTTTTCTTAAACTCGATATGCAATATGTAAATTTGATTAAATATCTAAGCAACATGAATTGAGATTTTCCTCAGAAATGATTTTTTCATATTGAAATCAGATCACAAAAAAAAAACGATTTTTCCAACTTTTTTCGATTTTTTATGAATTGTTATAAAATTAGTAATAATATTTAATATATCGACGGACAGCTGTGATAGTATGAAGATTATGCATATATCTATGCATTTGTATAAGATTTGGAAGCAAAAAACACAACGCCTATTGTCCTGGTACAGGATAATGTGGGTGTTGCGTTTTCGCAACAAGGGCTGGCGCCACGCCCAGAGATTCAATTTGGACCAAAAAAATTTTTTTTTCTTAGTCGGACATAAATAAACATTTTCTAAAACTCTCTTCATTGTAACTCGATGGAATCTTAGTTCAGTCCGATATGGGTTAAAGAATTGCTTCGTGTTAATTGGCACTACCAAAAAGTCGGTTGATAAAGATTATACACAACTAAAACGTAATACGGCCATTATGACAGATAGAGAATCAATCGGTTGTTACAAACAATTCGTTTTTACTGTGTCCACATGTCTTTGCAATTTTTGAACTTTTTTTATTGTATATTTAATAAATTTTACCAATTATAAGATTTTTACCTAAAAAATGTATTACAAAAGCCGTGTATGGTTTCGCCATTATATAATTTTATAAGATTTCCATTGTAGGGTATTTGTAGTTTATATCCTCCAATAGATTTTTCATACTTCGGTAGAGTATCTTCGTTACTGGGATATCGAATAACACAATCACATCGTATGCTGGGCAAATACACCAACAGCAACAATAAAATATTTTTGAAATAATTTATTTTAAATTTAGACAACATCCTCTTGCTAGTAAACCAATTGTAGAACTAAATGTAATTTTAATGAGAAAACTACTCTTTTATACTTAAAGAAAACACTCAATTCAATACGATAACAGCTGGAATATTCTTCATCGCAACTGAAAACCTTACAAACATACATACATACATACTTGGGTTTCAATAAAAAGTTACTCATTATACCCTATATTGCCAGAGTGGGGAGGGTATATTGGATTTGTGCTGATGTTTGTAACGCCCAAAAATATTAATTCCTCACCTACCTTGAAGTATAGCGAAAATGATTCTGAGTCGATTTAACGATGTCCACCCGTCCGTTTGGCTGGGTGTCCATGCGCAAGGTAAAGGTCGCAATTTAAAAGATCTTTCAATAAAAAAAAGGACTCTTGGCGTTGAAACTAGTTAAAATCGGTTCATTATTTTGACTAGCCCTCATACAAATGTCCTTCCAAAATAGAGGTTTATCGGTTATAAATGTTTGATTTGTGGACATATCCCAACAAATTTCTTCAGAAATAAGTTATACATGAAGTCGCATCTCATCAACAAAGTTTGTGCAGATCAGTTCATAATTGACCATAGCTGCCATGTAAGGCCCGCTGTCGAAAATCACTTTAAAGAGCATAACTCTCTTGAATTGTTTTTTCCAAATCCTATTCAACATTCATATATACAAATATCATTTGACCCGATTTTATAATGATCGTTCCATAATTAGTCATAGCTCCTATATAATTCCCACCTCCCAAAATCAATTTATCAAACATAAATCTTTTAAAAATGTTTGTACCCAAATAAAATTGAACACAAATAAGTTTCATATATGCAGGAATCACCACTACTAATCTGATAACGGTCGATCCATAATTAGTCATAGCTCCCATATAACACCTATAAATCTTTTATAAGTGTTTATATAGAGATAAAATTTAATACACAACATATTTATATGCACACAAGTCATGCCACTAAATTATTGGATGATCGGTTTATAATAGGGCATTGCTCCCATATAGCTCCTATTTCTGAAAGACAGTATTTGCACATATACTGGGTGTACCGACTATACTTTCTTACTTGTTTTGCTTATATTTAGTTAAAGAACTTTTTATTTGAATAAAACTTGTAGCCTGTTTGCAATTGGCTAGAGCAAATAATTATAATTTAACGATATTAGAGAAGAAAATTTACAAACAATAAGAATAATACACAAAGTCGTCTGCAAAATGTATGCAATCATGAGTGATTTTTTAAGGGCTTTCGGATTTGATTTAAAAAACACATAAAATTTGAATCGATTAAACGATTAATATAATATTTTTTATATAATTTTTAATTTTGGCATAAACATATAAACATGTTTCGCCTGCTTTGTGGCATGTGGCAACGTCTTGTTGAATTTTGGGCAAAAAAATAAAATTCTAATCATCGCACAGTAACGCTCGCCATTCCTCGTCTTCGAAAAAGACACAGTGTAATGATGCCACTGACCTATACCAAATAGTGCATTTTTCGGGATGCATTCATTGGCAGTTCTTGCAATACTTCTGGCTTCTCTTTACACCAAATATGGCAATTTTGCTTGTTTAAGTATCCATTCAACCAGAAACGAATTTCATCGCTAAACACAATTTACCGTAAAAAAAGTGGATCTTCATCAAACTTTTTTATACCCATCTCCAAAAAGACAGGGGAGATGAGATGGTCATTCCATTTTTTACACATCGAAATATTGCTCATAGAACCAAAAAGCCTATCAGGCATGTTCTGACAATCGCATGATTATGAAATCGCATGCATTTTGAAAATCGTCAAATTTATTTCTGCATGTGCTTGTAGTTCACGCGTTTTGCTTGCGTTTTGCAATTTTTCAAACTTGTGTTCGAAAAATGAAAACATATGTTTTTGCGATGTAAAACATAAACAAACAGAAAAACAAAAATGCCGGTAGCGTTCTTACTTGCTTTAAACAAATCGCAAGCAAAAAAAAAAGAACGCGTTAAAAAACGGTCACTAAGATGGATATTCCGGAACAAGCGTAGGTACACTCATACATTAAAAGGGAATTTTGTTTGTTGCATTTTGTATTTTTTTTTGGCGGCAAATTAACTTTTTCTTAGAGATACAACTTTTGCCAACATTAAAGTAATAGATTATTTTCTTCGAAAGTAGTCAGTACTCAATAAATACGTATGTATAGTATGTAACACACATAACTGGATACCCAGATCGACTCAAACCACAGATTTTATTTGATTACCAACTACACATTAAACAACACTAGCATTAAATATTTTCGAAAATCAAGTAAATCAGCTGTTTAAATCAAATCGCTAATACTCAAACAAATAGTTGGCACAGAAGCCTTTTAAAACACAACAGATTTTGAAATTGATAGTTTTAACTTAAAAAGTATGTAAATTTTACTAATTTTTGCTAGTTTGAAGTTCCGTTTAATTAAAATACATCAGTTCACTACTGTATGTGCTTGCCAGTTGAAGTCGCTAAACTTCTTGCGATTGTGAACTCCAGAACATCTATCATGCGATTTCAACTTGTATCGCAAATTTTATGCGAAATGCGATTGTCAGAACATGCCTGTATATATTCTGGAATCTTATAAGATTCTTAAACGATCTAGCCATGCCCGTCCTGTTGAAGGCACGATAGAGCCTAGAAAAAAAGACTTAGAAAGAAAAGCAATGAAATTTCTCCCACACATTCCTTGTGTCAAATGTTTAGTATTGAAAATGACCAAAATCGTTCAAGTAGGATCCGAGTTACAGACCAAAGTTTCAGACAACCACGATATTTTTCAGATATTTGTGCCTCTTTTTTTTCAAATATATTGCAGATAATATCATGAAGATTAGCTTACTTTATTTTTAGCTTAGAACGTTGAAAATAGTAAAAATCGGTTCACGATTTTTCATAGCCGCCATATAAATGTCTTCCCGGAATATGGCTCTATGGTACATAAAGTTACAAAATTCAGCAAATATTAGTTTCACGTAACAATAAATCACAAAGCGGTATTTTGTTTGAATCCTTATTTGACCATAGCCCGCATATAAAGTCAACTTTCGATAATAACGTAAATGGACGATCGTCCCATAATATGTAATGGATCCCATCGTTATCGATACAAAATGAAACACAAATTTCTTTCAAGTATCCATAGATCACACTACTGATATACATATACATATGTATGTATATACATACATAGGTATAGGTAGGTGGTGGGTATATAAGATTCGGCACATGGTTAAATTATAGAACAAACTGAGTATGTTTAACGCAGCATGTTATGTCATGATATTATGCGATAAACCAGTAAAGTTGTTGAAACAAAGTAAATATTTGAGAGAACATAAATATGAGATCGTAAAACATTTACATTTTAATTTTCAATTGTACTCTTCATCTCATATATAATACAGTGGTACACAATTGTTAAAATACAGCAAGTTATTTCTTATTTTTAAAAAGACCTCTTTTATTTTTATTGACGGATAAATTTCTGCTATATGTTGAGTTTAATTTTTGAGTTAAACTTTTTAGTTCCTACTTCAACAATTAGGATCCAAAAATTTATACATAAATTATAAATTTATAAATTACTCGTAATTATTTATTGTGTGCTTGCGAATGTCTAACATAAATTAGTTAATTTTTTACAAAGGCTTGCACAATATAGTTTCTATAAAATTATTAAAAAAAATTACAAAGATAAATAATCAAATCATAATATTAATAACAATTTCATAAAAGTATTTTATGTGTGTGTCAACAAGTGTCGATCACTGTATATAAGCACCAGTCTAATATTAGCCCTTAGAGTTCTTAAAATATTATTGTTAGATATTCAATTACACCGCCAGTAACAATAATTTTAACAATAACATTGAAACTGTATTAATTCCTTATTTTAAACTGAATTTCACAGTCAAATACATTGTCAAATCGAAACGCAAACACTGAAAACATAAACAAAGCAAAGAGAGTCTGCTAAAAATAAACGGAAATATATTCGTATGTGATAAGGAATACATTTATTATTAGTTTGTTTGTTATATCCCAGCATACCATTCTAGGAGCGCTCCGAAAAAGAAGTCAGAAAAGAGTCCAACTAAAAAGCCTTTTTGGAGCGAAAGAAAAATTTGCTTAAAAAATTAATTTTTTTTCCATTTTTATACATTTTATGAAATCCACTTAATTTTTTTACTGTAAATACAATTTCTTTAATTTTTTTCCATTTCTAATTTAGTTTATTTGTAAATGAATTAATTCCATTTTTGTTTAAGTAAAAACAATTTAAAAAAAATTTGAACTTTTGTTTTTGTATTTAAAATTGCAATAACTCTTTTCTGACATTATCTAAGAGCTTTTTCAGAGCCCAAAAGAATCCTCATAAAAGACTTTTTTCTGACATTATCTAAGAGCTCTTTCTGACGGACCATTTTCAAATGTAATGACCCTCTTTTCTAAAGGTTTTCGGAGCAATAATGATTGTTTTTTGGGCTCATATGGGCTCATCATGAACGCTCCGGAAAAGGTGTCAGAAAAGACTCTTTTCGGACTCATATGGCTTGCTGGGATGTACAATACATACACACATACATACATATGTATGTATGTATGTATGTAGTATGTGATAATATTGTTTTTGCCTATTCAATCAGAATTTAAAATGAATTTTTTCCCGTTTAAGATTTATTTAATTATTAAACAAAAAATAATAATTTATAAAATTATGAAAATGTAACTCATATTTGCGTTGTAGAATTTGTAATCTTATTATACCCACCAGCAAAAAGATGGTAGGTATATTAACTTTGTGATTCCGTTTGTAACACATCGTAATATTGGTTGTAGAACCAAAGTCTATATATTGTGGGTACTTATAAGATTATAAGATGATCTAGCCACGTCTGTCCGTCTGTTGTTGGCACGATAGAGCTTCGAAAAAAAGACATAGAACATAACGGGTGATTAAATTTCAAGGGCCGATGTTGATTTCGAATAAAACACAAACTATTTAGGAAATTATTGTAATTTTATTTTATTATGATATACTGGTATTACTCAATTATGTATGGAACAAAATAGCGGCCAAATGGGCGCCGCGACCACGGCGGCACACCTCCATCCAATGGTCCAAATTTTCGATGACCCTGAGGCATAATGGAGGTTCTATGCCGTTAATGTGCCGAATTATCTCATTTTTTAGCTTTTGAATTGTAGCTGGATTATCGACGTACACCTTTTCTTTCAAATTACTCCAAAGAAAAAAGTCCAACGGTGTCAAATCACATGATCTTGGCGGCCAATTGACATCGCCATTACGTGAGATAACACGGCCATTGAATTTGTTGCGCAAAAGAGCCATTGTTTCGTTAGCTGTGTGGCAGGTGGCACCGTCCTGCTGAAACCACTATCGTCCACATTCATATCTTCCAATTCGGGCCATAAAAAGTTCGTTATCATCTCACGATAGCGAACACCATTCACAGTAACTGCCTGACCGGCCTCATTTTGGAAAAAATACGGCCCGATGATGCCGCCAGCCCATAAACCGCACCAAACAGTCACTCTTTGTGGATGCATTGGTTTTTCGACAATCACTCTTGGATTCTCATTCGCCCAAATGCGGCAATTCTGTTTATTAACGAATCCACCGAGGTAAAAATGTGCCTCATCACTGAAGATGATTTTCTTCGAAAATTGATCATCCACTGTTTCCATTTCTTGCCACCATTCTGCCCATTCACGACGTTTGGAATGGTCAAGAGGCTTTAGTTCTTGAGCCAATTGCACCTTGTAAGCGTGTAAATGCAAGTCTTTATGCATAATGTTCATCAACGACGAGCGTGAGAGGTGCAATTGTTGGGCACGACGACGAGTTGAGGTGGACGGCTCTTCAGCCACACTATCGCGAACAGCAGCAATATTTTCTGCAGTACGAGCATGCACTGGTGTTCTCACATCTTCTATAGACCCGGTTTGCTCGAATTTTTCCACGATTTTTGCGATTGTACGCACATTTGGACGATCGAATTGACCAAAAAAATCACGAAGTGCACGATATGCATTTTGATTTGAATGCCCATTTTCATAATAAGTCTGGATAACTTTAACACGTTGTTGGATTGTGTATCTCTCCATGGTTCAAATTAGGTAAGTCTGAAATAGAGAAATGTCAAATAAAATTCGGAAAAAAGCTTGGCGTTTAGGTGTGGTTCACATTCAACATCGGCCCTTACAATTTAACCACCCTTTAGAAGGAAATTTATATCAAACACTCTTTGGTCTTCCGAAATGTTTGTTAGTGTAAATGGATAAAATCGGTCCAGTAGGATCTGAGTTATAGATCAAAGTTTCAGACTACCACGATATTTTATAGATATTTTTTTCCATTTTCATCAAATATAATGCAGATGATAATATCATGATATTCTGCACACTTTATTTTTATTATAGAGGAAAAAGTCCTGTTAAAAATGGAAGGGATCGGTCCACGATTTCTCATAGCATTTTTTGCATCGGTCCATAATTTTGACATATGTAGTCCCATATAAAGTCTATCTCTGAAAATCACTAAAATTCGCATAAAAACCACTAAGAAATCGAAATTAAACACAAGTAATTCGTACATACATATAAATCATCGCACCTAACTTCATGATGATCGGTCCATATTTGACCGTAGTCCCCATATAAAGACCAGTTCCAATAATCACTTAAATGCGCAGAAATCCCTTACGAAAACCAATATCAAGTTGGAAGTCAACACAAATGATCCACACATACATATATAAAAAATGTCAATTTCTATGTGATGGTGATCGGTGCATATTTCAGCCCCCTATAAAATCTACTTCACTTAAATTCTTATGAATCTCTTATAAGCATCAGCAACAAGTTTAAATTCAACACAAATAGTCCGTATATATAGAAATATTTATACCCAATTTTATGATGATCGGTACATACTTCATCCTAGTCGTCATATAAAGTTCACTTCTAAAAATAACTTAAATGCGCATAAATCTCTTATAAAAATCATTATTACCTTGAAATCCAACACAAATAATTCGCATATGTGTATGTATGTATAAATCGTCGTACAGAATTTCATGATAATTGGCCCATAATAGGTCATAGTTCCCTTATGAGAACTACTCCCGAGAACTCATTAACCTATATGAACATCCATATCGAATCGAAATTTTACTCAGATCAGTTTTTAACATGTAAAAATTATACTATTGACTTTTGTGAAAGTTTGTTCCATAATTGGACAAAGTTCCCGTACATGATCTACTTGCGAGAATAAATACAGGGACACGTTTCAAAAAGCAAATTTAGTTTCCTAGGGCTTTTTGGTGCTTAATTTATTATGCGTTAAAGTAAATCGCTTTATGTTGCATGCGGAAAAAATATAGTGAAATTCAATTAAAATAAACCTAAAATAAATAGAAATTACGGTACAATATTTTATGAAGTTCGCCCCATTATAGGTGATTTGGTGGTGGATATATAAGATTTGGCACAGTTAAGTCTGTCAGTTATATCTGAACAGTTAAAACTGTCAGTCAAAACTGTACGTGAGTGGCCGGCTTTAGTATAAATTTAGCAAAAAAAAAAAAAAAAAAAACAATATGATGGAAATTCCCATCATCATGCAAAGGAGGGTTAAGATTATTTTATTAGACAATTCTATAAAAGATTAGCTTTACAGAAAACCTAAATCATATATGAAATATTGAATTATTTTTATAAAAGAAAAATTGTTAAAGAAATAAATTCCATACGTTTGAAGCACATATTAAGAAAATAAGGCAGCGTATATTTAGAGGAATATATTTACTTTGATTTTGAACATTTACTTAAAAATTAATTCGAACAAAGCTTTCCCTTATATTATATAGAGAAATAGTATCACAAACTTTACAATTTTCAAGGTTCAGAACTGAAGTTCTGATAACCGTGTCATAACGCTGCTATAACAATTATGATCATTTGTATTAAGTAGACATGACAAAAATGTATCTAGTATGGACCACCTCTTATACATATGTAAATAGATTTTTCTTGATTTTAAATTTAAAATGCATAATATTGAAAAGCACAGAAATGGTATGTATCTGCATATCGCATATACATACATATATTTTTATTCAAGTTTAATGGATATTTATTGGATTCTTTACATTATGTAAGTATATATGTATGTTTACATTTATTTAGAAATCTGTTAGTAATATTTCTGGATGTTGTGTTGTTGTTTCCACTTTTGTAGTTATTGTTTTTATTTCTGTAGTTGTTGTCTCATCGATTTGTGGTGGCATAAAAATCTCCAGGGGAAATCCTTGCAAGTAGTTGGTTTGTCTTATAAAATCCGTAGAACAGCAAAACATGATGCCGGCATAAGCATAACGAAACGATGTAGATACTTCATTTAGCCACGGAATCTCCGCACAAATATCAGGACAGAATATTACTTTTTCAGTGGTGAAATACTACAATAAGCAAAATATTAAACAATTCATAAGTAAGAGATAATAAATAAACTTATTCATGTTTACCTCGGCGTAGGGTGAATTGTAGCCGACAATAATAAATTCTTTGTTCAAATTGTCATACGATTTCAAATAGGTCCATATGTAAGCGGGTACAGTTTCATTTTTAAAACCCATCTTAAATGTACCAATCATAAAAGGAATTTATATTATTATGTACCTATACATTGTATTGACTTTGACTATTTACTTGCATTTCCAATAGTTTCTCTTTGTGCCACTTGTCATCTGAGGGATATTGAACCACGCCCGATGTGCCAGTATATATTTCAAAGCTATTCTTTTGAGCATAGTTGGCCAGTGTATTTGAAAAGCGCTTCCAATTACCCAGTCGCAAATTACGCCACCAAATAATATTTAATATGTTTTTATATTCATCGAAATATTTCTTTAATGATTTGTCCTGCATAATCGAAGATATTTCATAGTTTGCTAATTTTAGCCATTCCTCAGTTTCACCCAAATCCGTTAATTTTTCCTGTAGGAGTTCTTCACTATTAAACAAAATTGTAGGATTTAATTTATTGTAAACTCAATTACATACTTATGTTTCTAATTTAAAACTGTACCTTAAATCTGAAAGAATGGTGGTTTTAAAGTTCCAAAGATTGTCATCTAGATAATCATTTGGAAATATATTAGTTGTGCGCAAATCTGTTGGCTAAGAAGAAATATCAAAAGTAAAGTACTAAAACAAAAAAGTTCCACACTGTGTACACTTACTTTTAGGTGAATTGAAATTCAGAAGTGAATTTAAAAGGAATTTATACTCACCTGATTCAAATAATTTCGACGTAGAATTGTTACATTATAAACTAGGGTTTGCAAGGATATTTGCTCCATATTATAACAAATGCCAGCCAGTATATAATTATCATATTCTTGTTTTGTAGCCAATAAAAATGTACCGGAATTTTGATTGTTTTGGCACCAATTGTACGGTTGCTTAGTAGAATAGATGGTCCAGTTGCGATGCATGCATGACAATTCGTTTTCAGAAAGCTCTATATTGTTATAAACTAAATTGTTATCATGGCAATTTAAGGTAATCGAAGTCTCCATTGCCAAGGATTTATCTACGACAATACTCATGGGTCTATATCCATAATCGGGCCATTTATCGGAATTTTCTATGCTCTGATAGGTGAGGGGGCTGTAAATATTAAAGTTTTATTATACTTTAAATCAATAGGATTTTTTAATAACTAAAAAGGAAATAAAAATTTAAACAAAATGTTTTTTTTTTAAACAATTTTATGTGTTTTAAATATTTTTACAGTTTAATTACAATTAAAATTAATTATATTTCAATTCAAGTGAAATCCCAGCCATATACTGATTGATATTGAATTTACCTAAAATATGTATCACAATATCCCATTATCGTTTCACCTTCTGATAGCTTTATGCGGTTTCCATTGTAGGGTATTCGTAGCTTATATTGACCAATAGATTTCTCATACTTCGGTACAGTATCTACGTCACTGGGATATCGAATAACACAATCACATCGTATGCTGGGCAAATACACCAACAGCAACAATAAAAAACTTTGGAAATAATTTATTTTTGCTACCGACAACATTTTTTGATTGTTGTTCATCTGAAGCCGTTTTAAAACTAAAGATATTTTTAATGACATAAGACGTACTTTATACTTTGAAACCAGGCAAATAAAAATGTATTATTATTGCCAGACAGAGATTCAAGAAAATAATCTCTGATTTATTTGAACTAAGAACAACACACTAAATAATGTTGTTCGCAACGAATATTAGAATGTTTAAGTTGAGACAAAGGACAGTTTTTAGTCACCATATAAACTTCATGTCTTCAGATCACAATTTCTCGCAGTTTCTATATATATGTGCATACATACATACATACATACATGTGTATGTATGTAAATTCACTTGCGGAAATCATTTTATAATGCATACAACTTTTACATCATGCACAATAACACTTTATTTGTTCTGTGCTTATTTTGAATATTTTTGATTCTTAATTTGAATTAAATCAAATAATAATATTGAATTCGAAACGTTTCAAAGCTATGAGAAGCAAAATATACCCAAATAATTCAACAGCAAATAGCAGATTAAATTATTGTGGTTACAAACTTAATCTTAAATTGTTATAGCAAACATTACATACATATTTATGGCACGTACAAATTATTGATGATAACAAATTGAAGACGCAATTGAAACAGAAATTTGAATTATGTATTTCCCCCTCTTAAATATACGTAGGTAAATTGATAAGTTGTTGTTTAGTTTGCACTTGAATAATATCAAATGTCATACCGAAGAATTTTTGCAAAGTTCATATAAGGTCACACAAAAAGAGCTGTCATATATATGCTGAAATTATATACCAGGTGACAGCATTGCTACAACAATTACAACAAGGCAAGAACAACAGGCATTTTTGTTTGTGTAATACTTCCGTTACTTAAGGCGACCAGATTTTGGAAAAGAAAAAAGAGGAAATTAAGAAAAATAGTACAAAAATTTATTTCAATTCAATGTTTACATTGTTTACATATTGTTACCATTTACTATTTTGAAAAGCGAAAGTTCAGTCAGTAAAGGTGGATTCACCCATTCGTTCTTAACAAAAATTTTGTTCGAACAATTTTTTTTTTATATGAGAGAGAGAGAGAAAATATTTTTTCCGAACTTGGACTGATATTAATTTTATATTTTTTCTGGGCAAAATGAAATGAGTTGCATTTTTTCATACAAATAATAATGCCTTATGTATTTCCATGGCCATCAGCAAAAGCAACTTTCTTTTTTCATTCATTTTGAATTTATATCTGTGATTTTGAATACACAATACTTTAAAATAATTTAATATTTGTATTTTGACACTTAAAAGCCAAAGCAAAATAAAAACTAATAGATTTTGTTAACATATGGCAGCTTTGATTTTTCAGAAAAATCGTTCGAAATTGGTGAATCGTGCTGCAAAAAACTCTCAGTAAAAAAATTTTTCCCCGGAAAAATTTTTGTTAAGAACAAATGGGTGAATCCACCTTAAGAGTATGAACAGAACAAGCACGACACGACGTTTGTGAAGTAAAATTTGTTTTTTAAAGGTGGCGATTCTCATTCTACTTAGAAACCGTGCCGTGCTGGTTCTGTTCATACTCTAAGCTCAATAAAAACAAATACATATTGATCATGCATTTAAAATTAAATATGGCAAAAGATGACTGAGTATGAAAAAGATGACTGAAAGAGGACACACATTTTATAGATGACAGCGAGTTAAAATAGATGATTGTCCTCCAAAATAGAGAACGTATGGTCATCTTACGTTACTGTCAAAAACATCTGCCATTAAATAAAGAAAACAAACATACAAACATGGATAAAAACAGAAAACAATAGTGACTTTTAGTAAAACAACTCAAAAAAACAAACACACTATTTTTCTTTCTTTAACACTTTTAAACTATTTAACGCAGATAAAACGGCGACAAAAACTCACTTTTTCAAATAAAAAATAATTTCTTAACTTTTTAATATAAACTTTGACTATTTGTAAACAAGTTTTTGACATTTTCATGATATCAAGAATTTCACCATGAATAGAGTAAAATATAATCACTTTGGAGTCGATTTAATGATGTCCGTCGGTCCGTCCGTCCGTCTGGCTGGCTGGCTGTCCATGTAAAGCTTGTGCGCAGAGGACCGATCGCATTTTTGAAGATATTTCGATAAAATTTGGTATGTGATATTTTTTTCGACCCAAGGATGGATGGGATTCTTGATATCAAGAATTTCACCATGAATAGAGTAAAATATAATCAGCTGGCGCTTTGCTGTCACCTCGTCCTATATACATACATAAAATCCACAACATACATACATACATACATACATATGTACATATATTTATACTAGATCATGATGATAATTGCTTGCAATTCATGCGTTCAACACGACACTGATCACATATAAATAGCTTTTTCGAGTTGTGTTGATCAATCTACAGTGGGGAGCATAAATGAGCCTTGTGCACATTTTATTAAATAAAATAAAACTAATAAAGAAATTTGAAAAATGTTTTTTTTTTTTTCATTTATTTTAAGTGGAAAATGATTATTTTCCAAAAATAAACAATTAGTACAAAAACTATTGCAAGCAGAGTTTTGTATTGAAGTGGAAAAAAAAATATGATTACAATACCAAAAACTATTTGATCATAGATAATAACGAACATAAGTTTTGTTTAAACAAGTACAATAACTATTATTAAAAACATAACTTCAAGAAAAACACTTTGCATGTAGTGAATTTTGCGCAAGTGTGTCTTTTAAAATATTTGCATAAAAATATCAAAGCTTACTGTTAGATTAGTATATGTTAGCTTTGTTTATGACTTTAAAAAACATTAGTTGCATATTACAGCTATTGAGGACAATATTCAAGCAATGACAAGAAGTAGTTATTCTACGCGAGTAATTGCTAAACAGCTTGAAGTATGTAAATCATAAGAGTGGTCCTTAGAGTCCAAAAACGGTATTCTATTGCTCCCAAAGCATAAATCCTATCAACGTCTGCGGATGCACAACTCATGATATCACAAATGCAAAAAAATAGACAAGTTTTTAAAACCAAAAAGATGCTTTTGTGGGTGGTAATAGTCGAAAAAAAATTAAAACCGTAAAACACGGTTACAGTTTCCCAGAGAGCACAGAAATTGGATATTAGATGACAGACAAATTCAAATTTAATCGTTTTCAATTCGAAGGTAAACAATATTGTTTGCGCCGCATATCTCATAATGACACTGTGAAATTTTAAAAATATTCTCACCAAATATTCTTTGCTAACCATGTGTGTGTTGCCTTAAAATGGGTAAAATCGATTGAGTAGAAACAGAATTCTGAATATGCATATAGTACATACTATATGTATGTATTTCTATAAATACAATGAAGATAATAACAATATAAGGACTTTATATTATTACTTCTAATACAGAATGCCTTCGGTTTCTTATAGAATAAGAATTGGCCTCATTAATGTAATTACGTCTCCCTTAGAGCAAAACAAATTTGTCCAGATACTGGACATATATTGAAATAGCAAATAAACTGTAGCATTAAACATAATTCTTTTCTCCATATAAATAAATCAAAATCATAAAAAAATATGCATAGATTATGTTTTATTGAAGCAACTATTCAATTCAGTTTTAATAATTCTTATTTTTCAACAAGTCTTTGTTTGACAGGGTCTTTGAACTGATTATCGTTATCAGCTAACAGAGTTGTTTACTTTTATCATGCTGTGGGGCAGATTAGCAATAAACTATTTTCGAGCTTGATTGATAATTCTAGAACTAGTAACTGATTTTCAATATCAAATATTTCGAAGCTCTATCACTTTTGCAGCAGACAAACAGATTTACAGATTTGTAAGGACCCAGAATATACACTGAATAAATTAAGTCTCCGTACAGACTACTATTTAAACCCTACACCACCATAGTGGGAGGGTATATTGGAGTTGTGCTGATGTTTGCAACGCCCAGAAATATTGATCCAACACCCACCTTAAAGTATACCGACCGGCTCAGAATCACTTTCTGAGTCGATTTAACGATGTCCGTCGGTCCGTCCGTCCGTCTGGCTGGCTGGCTGTCCATGTAAAGCTTGTGCGCAGAGGACCGATCGCATTTTTGAAGATATTTCGATAAAATTTGGTATGTGATATTTTTTTCGACCCAAGGATGGATGGGATTGAAACTGGTAGAAATCGGTCCATTATTTCACCTGGGCGCCATACAAATGTCCTCCCAAAATTGGGCTTTATTGATCATAAATGTTTGAATTGTGCAAGTATCCAAACAAATTGCATCACAAATGAGTGGTAAATAAAGCCAAATCACATCTACGAATTTTGTGCAGATCGGTCCATAATTACTCATAGCTTCAGTGGCGCCGAAAATCACTTTAACAAGAATAACTCAAAAATGTTGGTATCCAAATGAAAGTAAAATATATGCAAGTGTTTGTTAACATTTATTTATAATTTTGTGATAAGAACAAAAGTGCATCAAAGTTCAACCAGACTATAGGTTCTTTAACTTGAGGTGTTATTTATGATGGACACGAAGTAGAGATATGACTTTCGCTATATTTTACGAGTATATTCGAGTTAATTGTAGACCAAATTGTATCATATTAAAGCATATTTGTTAATTTACCTACAAGGTACATATTTCGATTCGACAACAGTACAACAAAAATTGCAACCTAATTAAAATGCTGCGTTTTGCCATTCATACACATGATTTAAAAACCCCCTTTTTCTATTCTTATAAAATATTCAGATTTGAGGCGTTAATAATCAGTTGCATTTGAAATTGCGATCGCATAAAATATCTTTAAGAGTGAATAAATTGTTTTTAAATTTTATACTAATTTTATATTCTATTTTAAATACAATACCAATAGCATTTGGTAACTGTTTGTTAAAATTTGATAAGGATGCATCTCTACGACCAAATTTGTTTCTATGAATCGGCTCACATAAAGTCGATTTAAGATCAAATGATGCGGAATATTCGTTATCTTTGAAAAACAATCAAGAGCTAGAAGTACACTGCTATACTAAATTTGAACTGGAAGTACTAAAATTGAAAGTAACTATTGGAGTTGTAGTTTTTAAAAATGCAGCCACAATAATACGTTTGCAAATTTAACCAAGCTGAACAAACAATATTATTGGACAATTATAATTTATATGGGTTTGGGGACTCTGAATTCAAAACTATAAAACTATAAAAAACTAATTAAAAACACACAAAAAAAAATTCTTTAAAATTAGAAGAAATTAAAAAATGCACAAATTGGAATAAAATTTATGGAAATACGATCCTCAGTTTTAAATTGTCTGATAATAAGTTGTTAGCTTTTCAAAAAAAAAAATATATCGCAAATTTTTATAATTTTGAAAACTGTATAGAAAAAAAAACTAACAAAAAATATAGTGGGGAACAATTAGCTAAATATTTTTAAAACTTTTATTAAAATCCAACAATAAATACGTACAATTTCACAGCAATTTAATGAACAATTTCCACATAAGCCTATACAGTGGGGAGCACAAATGAGTACACGTTGGTACCTTCTGCACTAAAACTAATAAAGAAAATTGTAAAACGTTTTTTGTCATTTATGTTGGGTTTAATGCTAAACAAAATAATTTACAAAACAAAATGGAAAAAAATAACTTTCGGCAAATAAACAATTAATGTAAATAAAACCTGCAAGTATTGCATGTGGTAAACACTTTTTGCAAATTATCCAACACAAATAAAAGTATAACACAAATTATAATAAATAACAAAGAAACTGTCCAGAGTCATTGAGGCCAATAATTAAACAATGAGAAAAAATAGCTCTTCTACACATGTAATAGCTAAACACCTTAACGAAAGTCAATCAGTGGTCTAAATATTGCGAAAAAGACGTTCATTTGTTCGCAATTAACAAAGCAGAGATCGAACGAAGCTATTAACGTATGCGGACGCACGCTTCATGATAACACAAGTGGTCAATCGTGAAGAACCCTGTCTGCTAGGACTACCGTTGGCAATGGTTTCAGCGCAAATGAGAGAGTATGCAAAATTAATTAATTCAAAAATTTGTGGTAGGTATGCCAAAAGTTGTAAAAAGTGTTTTACTAAATATTCTGGACTAAATATTAAAAATGCTATCATTTTCTAAAGTTGACTACATGCGGGTTGTTGGCGTTACGTTTGTATTTTTTCTTAGAACTTGCTATTTTCAGCTTTGATTTGTAAATTATTTTGTCAGGTATTAAACATAAAATAAATGCCAAAAAGCATTTTCTAATTTTTTTTATTAGTTTTATTATAACAAGTGCACAAAGTACTAACATGCACTTGTGTTCCCCACTACATGTAATAGCTAAAAAATGTTTGTTTAACTATAGAGCAATTCCATATGAAAACGATCAAAATTGGCAAATTTTTGGACGACCCCTCTCCGATTTTAAAATAAATAGTCTCAATCGATTGCCCAGCAAAAAATAATGTACCTACATATTTTTTTTTTTTTACAGTGACTGCTTTAGTGGTGGTGTACACCACTGTCATGTGACAAAATTGAAGAGTTCTTCATAAGGGACCTCATTGAAAGTTGTTTTAAAAAAAAACTACTAAAGCTATCGCAACGAGTGATAGCTCGTTGGAAAGGTATTGAATCAAGGTATTGAAAAATAAAATTTTCCTAATTTTTCTTAGAAATTTACCTTTAAATTTTCCCATGAAAATTTAATTTTCCGATTTTCCACAGAAGCTCCTAAATTTTCCGGCTAATTTTTTTTTTTGGATTCCTCATAATTTTTGCTTTAAGAATCAGCAATAAAAAAATGGGCCCCGACTCCTTGTTTGGACAGGAGAAGAGCATTTAAGAGACCACCTTGTTAAAAATACATTTTAAAAATTATTTTACAGTTAAAAATACATTTATGACGAACAAGTTGAGTGTGTAGTGAATATGGTCTGCATGCCTTCACAAGAATTAAAGCCTGATTCAATACCTTTCCAACGAGCTATCCCTCGTTGCTATCGCTTGAGTAGTTTTTTTTAAAACAACTTTCAATGAGGTCCCTTATGAAGAACTCTTCAATTTTGTCACATGACAGTGATGTACACCACCACTAAACCAGTCACTGTAAAAAAAAAAAAAATATGTAGGTACATTATTTTTTGCTGGGCAATCGATTGAGACTATTTATTTTAAAATCGGAGAGGGGTCGTCCAAAAGGTGATAGCTTTCATATGGAATTGCTCTATATCGAGATCAAGTTTAACATGCGTAATATTTATATTCACGGAAGTCATGGCACTAAATGTTTGAATGCTCGGTTCATAATAGGTAATATCTCCCATATAGCGCCCATTTCTGAAAAACTATTTTATTTATATACTGGGTGTAGGGTATTATATTGTCGGGCTTGACCAACTATACTTTCGTACTTGTTTTAATTGTAACTCTTCTTTGTAATGATTATAGCTGGAACTAGTTTTTAATGTTTTCAATGTTTTCTGTTTGAAATACTATTTTACTTTATGAAAGTGCTACAGATTAAAAATAATATGCGGTAGATGTAGTGCACAATTCAATATAAATCACTAGTTCGGATACATCTTCCATTCCATTCCATAGTTGTTTATGTTTTTATGTCACTTTTTTTGTTAAAAGTTTATCATTAACTTTTTAGCAGTAGTGCCGATTTTGCTAGTTCTACACCATATGTTTCACTACTATATAAGACCGTAGATTTTTCTGAAATACAATTGGAAATTTTTTAATTATTATCAGAAACTTTTAAGATATTTAATGGGAAATGGTGTTGAAATTGTGATTTTACAATGAACACAGACATTTCAAAAAATTTAATAATAAATTAATTCAATTTCCATATCACAATTTAAAATCCCGCTCCTTCATAATATTTACATCGAAATGCCGCTTTTTCAGCTTTAGTATCCACCCGCCTTTTGGTAAAAACTATCTGGTCATATTAAGTATTTCGTTTTTCAGAATGAAGAAAGCACAGTTGCCAAAATGCAACTTTTTTTTTTTTAAGAGAAGTAACACTCAGGCAATTAATGCGTTACTTTCTTTGGAAAGGGGATATTTGAAGAAGTAAAGGTGGTGAAAAAAGAACGTTTTTTATATCCCAACTCTGCAATTGCGCATTATGTTTGTTTTTAGTGCAGAATTGCAGTGCCTCTGGTGGCGAGTAGGCGCATTATTTTTAAAGCTTGATTTTATAGCCTTTATTTAATTATTTTACTTCGGTGGCGTTTGAATGTTATACCACCGAAGGAGGGCGCTATGATAAATATTAGTTATGATGGATAGAAAGAAAACTAATAATTATCAGAAACTGATGTTGTTTGGGTGGCAGCGACTGGGAATCGAACCCGGGCTACAAATACCAACGCATGCTTAATGATCAAATGCGCTAACCAATTTAGCTACAACACCCACTTATTATAGGGATATCACAGTATTAATGAATGAATATCAATTTGTAATTCAAAAGTATTCAATGTTTTTATTACATTAATACTTGTATTATAATATTTATGATTAATAAGCACTAAATGATTTTCGCGAGTATCGCTTGTATGGAGCTAGGATTCGTTCCTTGCTAAGAAGGAAGCACATTTTATATGATTATAAAAGTCTTTTAACACCATATTAGTACAAGAAATCAATTTTTAATTGCCGCAACAAGTTAGAGGGCATTTCGCATGCATTCACAATGACACTTAGACCTGTTTAATGTCATCCCTCCATTCGATGTTTTAGTCTCTATTGAAACTTTTTCTCTGCGCTCTAAATAAATCCAGTTAAAGTGTGAATTTTTTTTTTTTTTTTTTGTATATTTTTGAGTTTTTTGACAAACCACAAACAAACAGAAACACAACTTCGGTCACATTTAACTGAAACAAGCAAGTTTAAACTAAACTGTTCGTTACACACACATTAATACGAATTCTGTTAAATATTTTCCTAAAGCGACTTTTGCTGCTTCTACTCGTATTGCTGCTGCTGTGAATGAATTGTTTTTTGTATTTTTTTTTTTTTTTAGCAACTTTTTTCTTTAGACGAGTAGACTACATTTACAAAGTAATGCAGCCACTGTGTTTCAGTGCATTCGAAGACATCGGCGCGTTAATAACGTTGGCGGTTAAATTTAAATTATAAAAATAAACTCGAACAGGAAACTTAACGAACATTTAATTTGAAATAAAAATAAATAAAAGGATTCTTAATAATAAATAACACACTTTTTGTACAACAAAAAAAAAATAAATAGATAAATTGTGAGGTGAGTGTGAAATGAAAATGAAGCAAACAAAATAAAACAATATTGAACACAACAATTGTTTAGTATTTTATTTCGGGTGTAAAAAGTTGTTTCAAAATCAAACAAATTAATTCAATATTCATATTTTTAAATCGAAAATGCCTGAAATTTAGAGGAATGCAACTGAAAATATTTAACATCACCTAAAGGGTTTAAAAACATTTTAAACTTATTAACAAAATAACTGAATATTTTGAACACAAATAACTTTTAAAATATAAAGTCAAAATTGGAAACTTTGAAACAAAATTGTTGCTTTATAAACAAACTCAGCACATGACAATACAAATAAATCTTCTAAAAACAGCTCTATTTTATTTAAACCATAAATATATTAACATTTTAAAAACTTGAATGCCTATTTCACAACTACAGTGCAAACATAAATAAATAATAATAAATTTTTAACATACCGAAACAAACCAGTAAAAAGTGAAATATAAAACGAATTGCAAAAAATTTTTTATTTTATAAATATAAATTTTAGCCAACGAATTTTAATTGGGAAACATAATTCAAAGCTCGGTGCCACAATTTTGCAACCAGGAACGAAAAAAAAGTCCAATTTTTAAGATATTGACTTCAGATTTTGTGTATCTAAATATGTTCAATACATATAAAAGGGGCGTTGAATCCTTGCCCACTTTGTGTGAAAATTTGTATGCACTGATAACACTCTGCTAGTTGAAAAAACCAACAAGCGGGGCAAAACGACTGCTCGAATTAAAAACAAAATTTAGTCCGACTTAAATATAATTTTGTTGCCGAATTTTGATTTTTTTTATTAATTCACTAAATTCAGCGTACTAGATTTAGCCCCGCTTGTCGGTAAAAAAAAACCGGTCAAAATCGAGCACAGTGTAATTAATGCACTGAAGCTTTATAATATAAAAATGCTTTTAAAAAACAGCAGCAGGCGTGGCTTTTATGGAGACAAACACAGTAAATGAATTTTTTTCTAATAAGGTCACAAAAATGCTTCCTGATACCTGAGCTACAACTTTCATTATATAATATAACTAATTTAGAGCAACTGTTATGATAGATATAAAATCGATTACCATAAATTTTATTGATTTCTTAAAGAATATTTGATACAAACTTTAATCAGCAACCAACCATGTTCTCAAGCATTCTGAAACATTTTTTATTCGAGAAATTCTTGGTCGTCTTCTGTATGATTACAGTAACAGTATGATTACCCCACACCTTGACGAGCCATCGTTGGCCTAATTGCAAACATAACTTTGTCCCTGTTCTTTTGTATGGGTAAAATGTTTCTTTCTTCAAGTTCATGGTTTTCTATAAACTTTTTTTTTAAGGCAATATTTTAATGTAAAAATTACATTCGATGCCACCAACAGTTGTGCAAAAAATTTTTATGCCGAAGAGAATTAGAAAAAAAACCTTTCTAAACCACTGTGCAACGTGCTTCGAGCAAGAACATAATATCGACAAAAGTTGCCTACAAGAGACAAATTAATGTCTTGTCCAGACAAGTGATTGATATCAAATTTTGTTGTTGTTTGTTAACCATTATTTGAATTATCATGTTAAAAACTGGATAAATCTAAAACTTCTCACAAGTTGCAAAATACGGGTACATTGTTAATGAGCCATAATTGTAAAAAAAAGTATAGAATATAATGGATTCTAGTTATTAAGAAATACTGTTGTTTTTCCATATTTGGAAGTAATACGTTTCAAACTATTATAATTTCTAGAAATAATTAAATTAATAATAATTAATTAAAAATTTTAAAGAAGTTAAATAGCCAGTAATTTAATATTATTAAAGCAAGAGTTATAATATCAATTTGCTGCATTCTTAGATTCTCTTGTATGATTTTTAGAAAAAAAAAAGTTTTTCAAGCATGGCAATGATCACACACAACAAATATTTACTCAAAAAAGTGTAACCATTTTTTTTAGCACAAATTTGTTCCATGTTGTTTACTCTTACAAAAGTTTTGCAAGATCAAACAGCATCAAATAAATTAAGACTAAATATTTGTTATGCCTTGTCCTAAATAAACGATGTTCAAAAATATTTTATTTAGTGATTACATCTTTGTCGGCAAATATTTGCCAAGTGTGACCGTACCTTAAAACATACAAAATTATTTAACACCATTTTTGGGCACTCCACATCACTGTTACAACAAATAGAATGATGCATATAAAAAAAAAATTTAATATTTTGTTAAAGAATTTTGGAACGCTATTTTATAAATTAATACAAAGAAATATAATTAAGCATGCCAGTAATTTGAGCGTGAATAATGAATAATTTTAATTTGAAAACAAAATATAACTTAAATGTATTAAAAACAAATTTACCATAACTGGTAAATGTGAAAACATAAAATTAATTTCATTGGTAATTTAAATTTCTTATTTAAAACTTAAGAAATAAGAGTTAGAAATTTT
This sequence comes from Bellardia bayeri, assembly GCA_950370525.1. Classification (NCBI taxonomy): domain Eukaryota; kingdom Metazoa; phylum Arthropoda; class Insecta; order Diptera; family Calliphoridae; genus Bellardia; species Bellardia bayeri. The sequence goes on from OX493265.1 coordinate 60,830,084, forward strand.
TAATTTAAGGAAATTTTTAATTAACAGCCATTTCACAGAATTTAGTTCCGCTCGGAAGCGGAATTAATTCCGGTTTTTGCTTCTATAGAAAAAGTAAAACCAACAATTATTTATGAATGAAACCTAGAAATGCTTAAAATTGCAATACCAATTAGCAAATTAAAAGTGGTTCCATTTCTAATAAATTATTCGTTTAGCCTTTTCTATAGAGCATAAAACGGAATTAATTCCACTTCCGAACGAAACTAAATTCTGTGACATGGCTGTAAATTACATTTTTGACAATGATTTGGTATTGGAATTGAATGATTTCGAGGTATAAAGCTGGCAAATATTGTAAAGAGACAGGAATTATAAAGTTTAAATTAAAATTATATGAATTAGAATTATATGAATTAATTACCCCTATCGTGAATAAAAATTCCCCATGAAATTTGTTCCCTTTTTACTTTTTTCCTATTAAAATTCAATGTTAAAAAAATAAAAGCAAACAAATTTGATGTGTAATTTTTATTCACGATAGGTGGGAATATATCCAGCTGTACTTATTCTAATTTTTACCAAATAAAACGTCATAAGAAATTCTTTCCCACCAGAATATAAATCACAAGTTACCTTTACATTATTAGAATTGAATAACAGAGATGTGGTAAGGCAACATAATAGTCCATTATATGTTTCAGATATCGAGTGATAACGCATAGTTCACGCACGTGCACAATTTAAAACTTTAAATTTGTATCACTGCATTTGGCAACACAAATAAGGTTATAGATCAATATGTGACAGTAGTCTCTTAGTATTCCTAGTTAAATTATCGCCATAATATTTGTGTGTGTGTGTAAAACACGCTCACTTCCAAACTACGGAACTGATATTAATAAGATTTTCGTAGGATGTTTATAATTAACCTAAAAAACTTGCTTTTAAAAATTTGTACGATCGGTTAAGTGAAGAAAAAGTTATAGATCAATATGGCAAATAAACTCCAGGTTATTTTATTTTATATATAAAATAAGTAACACTTGCGATAAAATTGATTAGAATGGTTTCTTAACTTATTGTCGTCATGTCATGAGTTTAATGAAAAATATATTTGTTTTGTTTTTTGGTAAATTGAAATGATTACTTATAAACACTAACGTGACAATTAACTACACGTTAGATTACCTGATAAGTATGTAGAAATCAATTGACTTCTATGGAGGCATATCAAATTATTGGACATTGGTGAAAATTAGGCCGTGTTCACACAGTATGTATAACAGAATTTATTCTGTGTATAACAGTATTTTATACAATAGGTCTTGTGTACAATAGACAATTCTTATGTATAACAGAGTATTCTATAGACACTCTTGTGTATAACAGACTTTTCTATAGAAAATATAGTTTATACGAGTAAAAGAGTTTTCTGAAGAAAATCTTGTGTATAAAAGAGTTTTCTGTGGAAAATCTTATGTATAACAGAGTTTCCTATAGAAAATCTTGTGTATAACAGAGTTATCTATGGAAAATCTTGTGTATAACAGATTTTTGTATAGAAACACTTGTGTATAACAAAGTTTTCTATAGAAAATATTGTATATACGAGTAAAGAGTTTTCTGTGGAAAATCTTATGTATAACAGAGTTTCCTATAGAAAATCTTGTGTATAACAGAGTTATCTATAGAAAATCTTGTGTATAACAGATTTTTGTATAGAAACGCTTGTGTATAACAAAGTTTTCTATAGAAAATATTGTATATACGAGTAAAAGAGTTTTCTATCGAAAATCTTGTGTATAACAGAGTTTCCTATAGAAAATCTTGTATAACAGAGTTATCTATAGAAAATCTTGTGTATAACAGATTTTTGTATAGAAACGCTTGTGTATAACAGAGTTTTCTATAGAAACTTTTGTGTAGAACCTTTTTAACATTACCCACATTGTGTAGCGTATAAATGCGTACAAACTTAGTGTTAATTATTATTTTTATAACTTTTTATCTTTTGTTTTACAATCGCATTTTTTTAGCACAAGTTGATTTGTGTTGTTTTTTCTGCGCAAATTAAATAAATTAACATATTAATAATAGTACAACTAACTTAACTAATCTAAAGCCAGAATAATATGTATATGTATATATGTGTTAGTTTATATATATATATATTGACTTTAAAACACAGCCTGTATTTTGTTTAATTTAAATGTTTAAAATATAAATAAAAAAAACAACTTAAACATTTCTTACTTTGTGTCATTTTTTTATGCTCGTTTCAGATTCAATGCCATTTAAATCAAATTTAAGTTGTAGATTTATTGAACAACATTTATTAAAGTAAAAGCAGCAGCAACACAAAAAAAAAACCAAAAATATTTCAATAGTTTAGAAAAATAAAAACAAGCACTTAACAATGAAGTTATTAAAAGCAAAAAAGAACTTAAAATGTAGGAAAATTTAGAAACACTGAAGGTTGTTATTAACAACATTGGAGTTGAACAGTTTGTGCGATCATATTTTAACATGACAATTGAAAGTTTTGCCGTGGTTTTAAAAAATGACTAATATACATATATTATATCTATTTAAATTATATGCTTAAAAACACACGGTTATTGTGTTATCAAAGATATTTTTATTGTGTTCAATTAGTGTTTCCCTTCCTCATTTATGATACCAATAGTTTGTAATATAAATCTACATAAATAAATCTTTAAGCAACATTTATTTAACTAATAATTCCGGCAGCTTGTTTGCAAAAGTATGAAGTTTTTAAACTCATAAAAAAAGATTTTTGATTTGTTGTTTATTTATTGTATAGAAGAAGATAATTTTTTTACAATGTGGCAAAGTCAAAATATTTGAAAAATTTGAGACTTGACATGAAATTGGCAAAAAAAAAATACATATGGCGTTTTTTGTTTATTTGCTAAATTTAACTAACTTCAATGCGATAAGTTCACGAACTGGAGTTCGCTCGATGCATTTTGTATAAGACGCTCTTTCATAAGTAAATACTGGGGTATAAGTTCGAATAATCGAAAAATTGTTGACGAATAATTATTCGAAGAATTTAAAAATTACCATTATCGAATAACGACTAATTTTATGAAGAATGGCCGAATAAAATTTATCGCCTCTGTTTAAAGTGTTTCATAATTTTAGAATTAATAAATTCATAATTGAATCCTATTCCGTGTAATTTCATTTACAAATTTAGACATGTTTAATAAACAGTGCACATATCTTTATACAGCGGACGCCAAAGGGACTGACGAGTTTGTCCGCTTATGAGCAGTGTCCGTTTATGAGAGAAACACAAAAAGAGTAATCAATAATCTGTACTATTGTACATACATATATTTATCTTTAAACACTTTTATTTCCAAAACAAAAACATACATATAAAGATCAGACAAAATAAACATAACTTTCATTTATGTTCTTGCGAAAAACGAAAAAATTTAAATACAAGGCAAAGTAAACAAAATATTCATTAATATTTTTGCGAATAAAAAAGAAAAAGCTTGAAAGATTTGAAAAAGTCCTAAATTTTAGCTTGGCAAGTTGTTCCTTTAATTTCAATATCTTGAAAACGCATTTGAAGATCAGTCAGCATTTTAACACTTTCAAGGTCGCTGTGATATAAAGAAACCCCTTTAAGTTTTTTTATGACTAAAGAAGTTAACTTGTCTTCAATTTCACTTGTCACTTGTTTACTTGTCTGCAATCTCATCTTCAGACGAACTTTCCACCATTTCTTCGGAAGCTATTAACATTTCAGTACTAATGCTTTCCACATCTTCATCATTAATAACTATGTATGTCATTATCTAAATTGATATAATTTTCGACGTCAACTTGTATCTGGCTCTGAACTCGATTAACGATATCGGAGAACAGCCATCATCATTTAGGCTATAATTTTCTCTAAAAACAGCTTTTCTGAAGCAATTTTTCACTGTCAAACTGTCCGGTTATGGGGAAATAAAATGTCATACATCGTGGAAAAAAGTGTCCGCGTCCTGTTATGGGAGGGTTGTCCGCTTAAGAGGGAAATATTATTAAAATCCCTTACAATTTTTTTGGTACTGAAAAAAGTGTCCGTCTATAGGAGGTGTCCGCTTATGGGAGGTGTGCTTTAGGAGATAGTACACTGTATTTATATATACAGAGCACTTGCGAAAATATAAACACCCCAAAATATGAACAATTTTTCTCTGCCATTGATTGCTGCAAAATATGAACTTTATATAATATGCATACAAATTAGGGGAAACCCCGAGATATTAACATTTGAATGCCAAATGTTAATGGTCAAATGAACAAGTGAACTTTTTAGTTAGTTTTTACTAATCTTGGGCGTAATCGTTCATTTCAGTGATCGTTCATTATTGTTCAGTTCAAAAAAATTAACTAGGTCGTTCTTTTCGTTCAGTTGTTCACTGAACTACTGATTATATTATGAAAAGGTTAAAAGCAATATGTATGTTAAAAGAAACAAAAATACTATACTTGTTCATATGGTGTACAAATTTACAACATATAATTGTTTCTTTTAACACAATGTGGCAGCTTTCGACATTTTCATACTACAATTAATCAGTTGTTCACTGAAAAACTGAATTAAATGAACAACTGAACAAAAGAAACAACTGAACGAAATGAATTTAAAAGAACAAAAATACTAAACGACATCACATTGTTAATCTGAGTGAATAATTCAATTGAACTAGCCCGTTCATTAACGACACAACTCCAGTTTTTACATGTACCCAGACGCAAACGCATGTCTGGTTTTTAAGTGTTTATTAAAAGTGAATAATTTGTATAATATGCATAGAAAACAATATAAATTTCTAACTTTAAAGGAAAAATATGAAGTTTTGGAGAATTTACAAAAAGGTGCAAGTGTTACTAATTTAGCGAAGAAATATGGAGTGACAAAGTCCACAGTATCTGGAATAGAAAAGAATAAAAATGCAATTTCAAAATGTGTCAACAATACATTTATCGGACCTGGAAAAAAGAATAACTATGCGCCCGTCGGAGTAACCAAAAATGAAAAAATCATTGTATAAATGGTTTATGCGTATGAGCGATAAGAAATTACCCATCGGCGGGCTAAAATTGAAAGAAAAGGCCAAAAAGCTTCATTATAATATTAAGGAAAATAACTCTGACTCTGGCGATAAGAAATTACTGATCGGCGGGCTAATATTAAAAGAAAAGGCCAAAGAGCTTCATTATATTATTAAGGAAAATAACTCTGACTCTGGCGATAAGAAATTACCGATCGGCGGGCTAATATTGAAAGAAAAGGCCAAAGAGCTTCATTATAATATTAAGGAAAATAACTCTGACTTCAATTCAATATTTTGTGTTTTAAAATAAAACAAAAATTTTAACAGCAAAGAACGTTAGATGGTTAGTAAATGACTTGGTTTTATTTAAATTTTGTGTCATTTGCAAATATGAACAATGTCAAAAATTTGAACTGCCCTTATTTTCATTAGTTAATATTATCGCGAGTGCACTGTAATTATTATTAACTCTTATTTAAAGATTTTTCTGATGATGAAATTTTGAATTTTATATTTGTCTAGTGTCAAAACATAATACGAAATTATATTAAATATTTTAATTATAAACGAAAACCAAATAATAGATGAGTGACTCTAATAGCTACTTATACAAATATATGAATGTTATTGATATAAGTTATAACTCTTAAAATAAGTCTGCTATTGAGTAAAAAAAAAATACTGAACGAGTTTGAAATGTATTTTGAAACAGAGTCCACATTTTGGCTAAATATTATATTAACTACGTTATATATTTCTCCCTCATTGATAGATTCTAAAAAAGTGATACTGGAACTGATTGCACCCAAAATACTTATATACAGGGGTGTCATAAAAACCACTATTGTCAGAATTGGTTTTACGTTCCATTGGCTACACGTTCCATAAATATCGAGATATTTCTAGTATCACGATATTTATTGAATGAGGTGTTGAATATGTATTACGAAACTGATATTTAAGATGACTTTGATGATGATTATGTTGAAATTGACAAAGAACATATTTATTAAAATTTATATAAGTGATATTACTAAAGGTGAATACTACTTTCAGCTTATTAAACATTTTTTAAGTTATTCGAATAATTCGATTTATTTTAAATTTGTGTTTGAATTATTCGAACAAGTTAAAATGTCTTATTCGAATTATTCGTTTTATTTCAACAAAAGAAAATTCGAATAATTTTCTCATATCTAACTGATTTTTGAAGCCTGTATTGACATATATTTTCTAACACACCAATATCTCGCTGGTGCGTTGTTCGTTTTGCGTTTTTTTTTTTCGAAGTTGCGGCGCTGCTTAAGTAGTACTAATTTTCACTGTGCGGCGGTAGATTTTAGTGGTTGCGTTGTTTTGTGTTTGAGTCTTTAATTTTTTTTTTTAATTTTTGCAAGAACTGCTTTGATGATCGAAATCCTTGCTTTCTATTTGGTTTGAAAATCAAGTAGCGCAGAGAATACCATTAAGTAAAATGGTGTTTCAGACAAAAGCAAAAAGCTTATTTGATGGCATAAAAAGTAAAGCATTATCCAACGATAATGCTAGTGGTAGTTACACACACAATTACTACAAGGAAATTTATTTTACGTTGAAAAAAAAAAGCTGCTCAGCAAACATTGGACCAATTTTTTGTAAAAGAAAACCGACGGCTTAGTATTTTCGTAACCTATCTTCGATCTTAACATGGTTTGCTATAGAAAACTTTAATTCACTTTGCGTCGTTTTAATTTGCGTCATGTTTTTTTTTTGGAACGTAACCCCTACGCAAAGTGAGGTATTGGTGTATTGCTTATTTGGTGACTTAATCATATTTACCGCACTTGTTGCTATTTATTAACTGTTTAGATTTGTATAACTCTATTTCAAGAACAAGTTCTTTTGCTCTAATGAAATCAAGTGCAAAATATTCTTAAAAGAAACTTCCGCATTAATTTACATACAAATCTTAAAAGTATGAAAAATTTTATAATTAATAACTTTTATTCACTCTCATAAAAATAAATTCTTGTACTTGCAGTTGAAAACAAATTAATCTACTTATTTTTTATTAAAAAAATATAACAACTTTTATTTTACTAAAAAATAAATAATTGCAAACTTTCACAAAAAAAAAATTGATCTACCAAAAAAGTAGACGCAGCAAGAAAAGCAAAAACAATTTGTAATAATACAAATTCTATAAATAGAATGACATATAAAGAATACACACACATTGTAAACGTACGTAAATTTCGTTCTGACTCACAACACGTAAAAAAGAAATATGATAATTCTCATATTCTATTTCTCAAAAAACGGTGAGTTTAATAGATGATATTTACAGATTGATAATGGACAATGAAGATTGCTGATGACGCCCTTGGCCGGGTAGAAAATGCATTCCAATTTGCCAATTGTCCCAATACGTTACAATAGTATTCTTTAATATAAATTCTTGAACTACTAGCCTGAATAAAAACTTTTCACTTAAATAAATATTAGTTCAAATCCTTCTCTAATTAAAAAAAACTTTTCCATTGATAACTTTGCGAGCATAAAAGTTAGAGTAGATATTTTTAGATCTGTTGGGGCTTCGAAACTGATTTTACTAAAAGGTTTTGAATTAATAAAAAGTATATTTTTTAGACTTCATCTTTATACAAAGCATTACCAGATATACTAAATAGTTTTAGTATTTTTGGAACTCATTTACTTTGTAAGTTTAATCTACTTAATCTCAAGCATTGTTCACGTAAAATACAGCTTTTCTTAACTTTCGTTTTTAGTGATTTTTAAACATAACTGCAGTTATTTTGTCACTCCATTTTATCAATCTAGAAAACAACAAGAAAATCAAAAATATAAAAAAAAATGTACGCAAATTCCATGGAAATCTGACAATGGCGGGGTTAATGATTGTCAAAAAGAAATTTAAAATGTCATTAAATGACACCAGGAATTAAAATCTGGATTTTGATTTTTTGAACATATAGTAGTGTTTTAATTGTGAGCTACTGTTTTAGTTTAATAATAATTTAACTTTCTTTTTGTATGTAAAGTTTATGGTAGCATTTTATTTATACTATTTTTTGAAAGCTTTAGGTTTTCCGACAATGACAAGTATACAAAAAAAACTACCGCACACAGTTTGGCAAAGGTCTAATACATAAGCTTATTTGTTTCTTATAATGTACGTAGTGATACCGCGCTATCAACTAGTGGCCCCAGGATATCCCAATCCCACCCAGCTCCGCTCTCGCATTTCAGCAGGTTGCACTATTTATTCCCCCCATCCTTATCTATGATTAGGGGTTCGGGGTTTCGATGGTATCTCTAGATTATTATGTGAAAAATAAAATTATGAGACTTCTTCCACATGTTTCCAGGAGTCAGTGTAGACTTGTTTAGAGTTGGCATCATTTCATCCCATTTCGAGCATTGAAGAGTGCGTTATCTTCTCTGGAACAATAAATACGGGATTAATGTCCTGTAATTATCTGTGTTTGGTAATATTGCAGAACACACTATATCTTTTGTTGGTTCAGTCTCTAATGTTTGGTATTCATTTGTCCACCTCCCCTTGTCATTAGATTCCTACCGTTCCTGAGTTGAATATATCAAGCTTCTGCTTTTACAGTTTTAAATTATCCAGTAACTTGATTGTGTTCAGCTTGTACCTATAGTCAGTCCTTGTCAAATTCGCACTTCAGAATTGCCGGAAAGAATTAGAGCGGAACTTTAAGACATTAATATTGCTCGTAAGGCACTGCCGCATTGTTACACAATTTCTCTTCACTACAGCTGCGAACACTGGAGCAGCATACAACATTTGTACATACACATCATATATCATAGTTTGTATATGCACATTAAAGTTTAGTCGGCTATCAAGTTGTACTCAAAGATACCTTAAAATTTGAATAAAAATTACGTTTACGACTTAATCCTTATCTCTGGCATTTTAAAGGCTCTATGATCTGTAATAAAAATTGCAGCTAGTTGAAGACCATGTTCATTTCACTTCATATATAAGATTAAATGCATACTGCCATTCCGCATTCTGTGTAAACAATATAAATATACAAATTATATGCTTTACTTAACATACCCTTTAATATAATGTAGGCCTTAATAACATGATTTAAATATCATTATTATAAATCATAAATACTAAACACATGTATTTAAGCAAAAGACAAACAATAAATAACAACTTATTTAAATTTATTACAAATAATACCGTTGGCCATTATTCTGAATTTTAAATAAATTATTTATAACTCTATTTTGTTGTTTTATTTGATTTTGGCAGCTTTTGTTTACAGACGGACCATTTGAAAAGGTTTAATAACTTTTAAATATTTTTTTTTTCATTTCATATTACAATACGCATAAATCTTTATTCAGCAAAATTAAATTGTTTATAAAATATTTATATTGTGTTTTATTTAAATATTGTTGCTTGCTATTCATAATAGTCAATATATGTACAAAATTATGCGGCAAAATATAAAAACTTAAAAAAACACAACAATTCGTGATAGGCCAGTCAAACCTAAAGTCAAATAAGAGAAAAAAGGCACAAAAACAAAACGTGCATAATAATTGTGGCAGCAGACCACATACAAGTTTTGTTATCGAATCACAATCACTAACAAAACAGTTCCAGCTTAAGCTCAAGCTTCAGCCACACACACAGCTGAAAGAACAACAAAAAACAAACGGCCATATGATGAGCTGGTTTTCAATAAAAACAGAAATCAAGCAACCAGTAACGGCAAAATGTATTTATTTATTTAGTACATATCTAATTTTGCCAAACCATATTTAAAAGACTCAAGCAAAGAATCACAATCAAAATTTATTATTTAACTATAAATAAATAGAAATATCTGCTTATACTACAAAGAAGCATTTACTTATTTATATTGAATATTATTTAAAATAAACAAGTTAAGTTTACTTTTTAAATTCATGACTTTTATATTAATAAAAAAAACTAAAGTTATTGAAAATATAGGTATGTATATAGAAGAATAATCGTTATGATAACAAATCTAAATCGTTTTAGAAGTTTCTGCTTAAAAAATAAAAAAGCAAAAAATAAAACTGAAAATGAAACAAGTATGTTTCTTAAGTCTTTTGTTTTCTGTTACTGTTCTTGTTGGCAGGCATTTTATATGGCAAAGGTTTCTTTTGGTTGTTTTTTTTTTAGCTTGTTTTGTTATTTTTGAAAAGTGTGTGAATTTAGTTTAGCCAACTAAAAACTTTGATTTGTGATAAACAATTGTAAGATTTTTATCATGTTGGATATTTTGTGGGCTGTTAATTATAGTTTGGTTGAAAATTAAATATGTATGTCTGTAATTGAAAGTAAAATGTAAGAGGTCAAAAGAATAGATATTTAAAATTAATTCAAAACCAAACTAATAATATTATTTACTTCTTCATTGTAAATTCTAGAGCTAATCACTTTTTAATGATTATTTAAGGTATACCACCAGTTATGCTTGAGTATTTGTAGGAATTTTGAAGAGTACGGATTAGATTATTGCGTTATATTGCATTTCATAAAGAAATATATGTGTGAATACATTGAAAAGTAGTACAATTAATGCTGCATCGAATCTTATCTGCCAACCACCAATATATAAGTATTATTATTTATATTAAATCCAGTGGCATAAATATTTATGTAACAAATGTAACGATTGAATTCTTTACAAACAAAAAATTGATTTACTAATATTGAAGAAAAGCTAAAAGACGAAACTAAATTTAATTTCCTCTTGTAAAAATACTTGACTTTGTTTTGATGGCTTGCATTAACTGTTGCACACAACATTGCGATCCATTTTAGTTGCATATTTACTTCAAATCTGTTAAATGTTTTATTGTTCAGACCTACAGTGCCACTAAGCCTTAACTTTTCTTTAAATAGTCAAATTTTGTTCAATTTGCTAAAAGTTAAGGACAATAATTTCTTTGATGCCAGTTCATTACAGGTTTTAAATAATAACTAGGAGCTAAAACAGGCCAAAACTTTCCTATGAAGTGGTGCCGTTTAATAAGTGTGCAGGAAATGTTTCTTTAAAAACGATGGTTTATTGTCTTTAAATAAACCGGAATCTTTTCTAGAATAAAGCTCGAAGTAATTTAGAAACTATAACAACTCATTATTTAATCATATTTGTGCAACAACAGTTTAAATAGTGATATTTGTCATCTCTGTGTTGTTATATAAAAATACACTGTTTTTATTTTACATTAAATTACGACTTAATGTTATTTTATTAATGTGTATTCGTTAAAGTTTTTCAATAAATTTGACTGATGGATGCCACTGCTGCCACAATTTATACACCAGCAAAAATAATCGAATATACGAGTATTATTTGTAAAATTATCAACCAGAGTTTTTAAAACTTAATATCTACATAATATTGTCATGATCTACAACAGTAACAATATTTATAAAAAAAATTCTTTATTAGTAATATTCAGTTTCAATTGATATACAATTCCTTAACAATTGTATGCAAAATGTACATTTATTTACAAGAGTATTTTTAATGATAAACAAAGTTTAATATAAATATATACATATTTCCAAGACAAATAAAACACAATCGAGTTGAAACTTATTCGTCTTATTAACACTATTCTACTCTGTTTCCAGTCCATAAAAGACAGTTTTAAAGTCGTAGTTGAAGAGCTGACAAAAGGAATGCTCTTTAGACCACAACTACAAAATGCTTTTTACCAAATTTATTAAATTTAAGTCGGAACTTGTCAAGTTTACATATGATTCATCATCTCATTATGGATGAGTTTTTGAAAACTTTGCCATATAGAATATTTCCATTTTGTTTTTAACTAAGATTTTAAAATTTGGGTCCACGTATTCTTCTTGCGTTATTTACACTGGTGTTCATTGTCGGAGAGATCCGGATTATTTGTAAGCTCTTCATATATTTTTATTTTGTTTGTATCGTTTAATAACATAATTTATGAAACTTAATTTTAGTAATTATTTTTCAAGTAAAATTGTTTGGCTCAGAAATTAAAAATTATTGTTGAGTTTTATTTTTTGTGTTCAAAAATAAAACTCAGTTTTTGTTCAGAAAATAAAAATTACTTTTTATGTTGCATGTTTCGTTCAAAAAATTATGATTAATCCATGATATTTCCTTATAGTTATTTGACTTTTATCTTCTTATAGAAATATAAAATATATAGAAATATAAAAATATAATGTGTGGAGTTCACAAATAAAAGTATTTACAATTTTTATATGAAAATACTGGCTAAATATTAGATTACATTAATTATGAAAGGTCAAGACCATAGCAATAATTAAAGTGTATAAAACAGTTACATGTTTTTATTAAGAGAAGTAACACTCAGGCAATTAATACGATTTAATCGATTTAAGAAGTAAAGATGATGAAAGAAGAAAGCTTGAATATCACAACTCTGCAATTGCGCATTATGTTTCTTAATAGTGCATCATTGCAGCGCCTCTGGTGGTGAGTAGGTGCATTACTTTTTTTAAGCTTGATTTTTTATAGCTTTTATTTAATTATTTTACTTCAGTGGCGTTTGAATGGTATACCACCGAAGGAGGGCGCTGTGATAACTATTAGTTATAATGGATAGAAAGAAAACTAATAATTATCAGAGTGGCAGCGGCTGGGAATCGAACCCGGACTACAAATACCAACTCATGCTTAATGATCAAATGTACTAACCAATTAAGCAACAGCACCCCTGTTATGATATAGCGCCGTTTGTGCTTAAAACTTGTACATCAAAACTTATATTCTTAAAGCCTAATCCCTTTTCAAATTTCAAAGAAATCTAAGCAATAAATTAAAAGCTCATTAGTAGCTCAGCTCAGTTCAGGTTATTCTCTATATTTTCTTAATATATAGTTTTTTTTATCGGACAATTAGTTGAGATCAGTGGTTGCTACTTATAGACAAAAGGAAGCGAGCATGAGTTTTTTTACCTATAAATAACAAGAGCTTCCTCAAAGTGATCAAATGAGAAACAAAACTCACAATTTATACCTGCTCAGATTACAATAGAGGAAGATAGTGCAAAATATATTATTGTAATCTACATATATTCCAGATGCTATTTATGCCGACCCCTGGTTTAGACGTTATATATTATAACCATTATATTTTGTGTCCCTCATATAACTAATCTACATTTTCAACTTTAAGCTTAAAACAAAATGTTTGGTTAATTGGTATAATTTCAATTTATGTTTCTCAAAAACACTTACCTACAATACTTAAGTAATACACAAACTATGGCATAAATTATCAAAAGGCCACTTAGTTTATAGGTCAAACTTTGTTAAACAAATATCAGCTAATTGGAATAATTATTAAAACTGAACTTTTCTTTGCATATTTAATTTCACAATATTGCAAGAAAAAACCCCAAACAAATTTGTTAATACACTGTCTAAGTTTTACAATAGAAATTTTCAGCAAAAAAAAACTAAATTTAGTATCCTGATGCCAAAACTCTGCTTAAATCTAAAATTTACTGCAATTTTGTTAAGCTGCTATTGTTGTGTTTCTACTCCCTTGTAACTGCCTTCCATTGCCCCGATGTCTAGGTCATGTTAACACGACTTGCATGTTTGAGATTATCGTTTTGTGTTGCTCACTATTAAACAAAAAAAAAAAAAAGAAACTGATCAACATTTAGCGGGGTCAAGAAGATAATTGTATTGATTTTCCACCATCATTTGTTCAATTTGAATTATAATTGATTTTTAAAGAAACACAAACAAATTTAACATAAACTAGGTGCAGTTTAACAAATAATGTTTATGTTAAATTATTTCACACCTCCGTTTTAATGCCACCTAATAAATCTTCCTGAAAAACAAAATTCACAAAACAAAAACATTATTGTTTGCGATTAAAACTATTTACTACTTAAATGTAACAGCATTTAATTGTTTTTACCAATCAGCTGTTGAAGTTTAGTTAAACAACTGCAATAAACAAATAAAAAACAATTTGATTGATAAATGATAACTGCAACATGGTAACTGTTAGTTGTTCACGGCTACAAACATTTAATTTGTTTAGGTTTTTTTGTCAGTTATTTATTTGGTTTTTATGTCTAGAAAAGAACCTTAAACAAATACTTAGTGGAGCAATTCACAATATTGTGCAAATGCTATTGTATCATTGCATTTGCAACAAGGTTTAGCATATTTTGCTCTTGCTGTGTATTTTATTAGTGTAGAGCAAAAATATGCTAAACCATGTTGCAAATGCAATGATGCAATAGCATTTGCACAATATTGTGAATTGCGCTACTAAGTATTGGTTTAATTAAATGTCAGCATTTGCATGAAGTTCACACAAAAAAAACACTAATACTAATATAATTTAATTTAACTGCAACAACATCACATTAATTACAATTGAGAAAAAAAATTCTGAAAAATTTTAAAAATCAATTGAAATTTCTTGTTTATTTTTTAAGCAGTTTGTTTGAGTCATTAATGAAAAATAGGGGTTTTGAACTGTTAGATATAAAACCGTATAATCGGAATCATGTTTTATTAAAATTTCGCTTTATGGCGAAGGGAAATATAGAATTATAGAAGATACAAATCAAAGTCTAGTAGATATTTTAAACACATATATATAAAACTTTATCCACATATGTATGTATGTACGTATATATGCTGAAATGTTATAATTTTTTTGTTTTCAAAACCTACATAAATATGAAAACGTTTTTCCAAATTGTTTAAGATTATTAGAGAAAATTTTATTTGGCCTGAGTTCATTAATTTTGATAATTTAAAGAATACTATTGTAAAGTAATATTTTTAAACATTTGGAATGCATTTTCTGCTCTGCCTACGACTTCATCTGCTATATTTGTTCTTTAACTCACCATTATTGAGAAATAGATTTCGGGAATTAATCATATATCTTTTACATGTTATTAGTTAGAACGTTTACAATGTGTGTGTATTTTTCTTAGTATTAAATTTTAATTATATGTTAAATACAATAAATATGTATAATATAAATATGTAAATGTAATACAAATAATACAAATATTCCACCACCATAAGTGGGGAATATATAGGGTATATATAAGTTTGTCATTCAGTGTGTAACACTGAGAAATATTCATCTGAGACCCAACAAAATATATATATTTTTGATCCTCATGAACCAAAGTCCAAGTCGATTTAATTATGTACCTCTGTCTGTCTGTCCGTCTGTCTGTCTGTGCAAAATACTTTCACGTACAAAATATGTAACCAACATAAGCAAAGTTTAAAAAAAACGTCTATAATTCTTCTAAGCAGTTTGTTATTGAAAATCATTAAAATCGGTTCAGGTGAACTAGAATTATGGACCAAGATGTGTAACAACCTCCATCAAAATACGATATTTTTAAAACGTTTTTTTGCGATATTCTTTGAATATATTCTAGATAATACCATGAAATAATATACACGTTATTTCTACGATTTAAGGACAAACTGTGATAGAAATGGTATGAATGATTTCTTATAGCCTTATTCGTCCAGCCAATGCCGGACGAAAATTGTGTGACCATTGTTCATATGAAAATAAATTACAAAACGAAAATTTGATTAAATCGATCCAAGTTTGATCATTGTTCCAACACAAATACTTATAAAAATCAAACTGTTGGATTTTGTGAATTTAGATCCATATCTGGCCATATCAACCATATAATTTCCACTTCCGAAAATTACTTAAATACTCATATGTATCTCTCATAAATATACCAATATTTTGTTGAAATTTGTACCAAATTTTATAATTGGTCATAGCTTCCATAGAAGAAGCAATTTCGAAAAATAATTACTCATTAAAATAAAATATTAAAAAGCTTAAGACACAAGTTTGGTTGCTAACTTACTACAGACATACAAACATTCTGTATTTTATTAAAAATAGGAAAAATAAAATCTATTAACGAACATATAAACGTACGAGATTTTAATAACTTTCTGTTATGTTACAAGCATCTATATTATATTAAATTAATTAGCTAATAATATATTTATAAATTAATCAAATATTTAAATGTCTAATCGCCTTTATTAACAATGTTAATGAGAAATATAAAATAAACAAATTTTAGTAAACAAAATATTATTGCATTATTTTAAATAGCAATATTAGGGTACTGCATACAGTTGTACTTAAGCTTTACCTTAGTGTACACTAAATTCCAAAGTGTTTGTTCAACAAGATCAATAATAAATGCTGCTGATATTCAGCAGCCAATTAACAGCAAAATTTCGTGAAATTATGCGATCAGGGAATTTGGTTTGCAATAAATTCATTGTTTTGGTACCTGTGTGACATGTGGCATCATCCTGTTGAAACCACGTGTCACTGATATGATCAGAACCAGCTAAAAGATCATGATAGGCTGCCAATGGCATTTTGCTGAGAACCTACACTGATCTCTTGGTCATATAATATCATTATAAAGGTCATATTAGCAAACATATACGTATGTATGTGGTGGCAGAAGTTAGAACAAGTCACTGGAAAAGGTTTATCGGTTATTTGCATATTCATTACTGAGGCTATGAAAACCTGTCTTACAATTGAACATCTTGTTAAAGAACAATGTTAAGGGTTGCTATAAATTATTGCGAGTCAGACCATCTGGCCTTTCTAAAGCCTTGTTATCTTATAAAGATCGGCAGTTGTCATGAACTGTATTACATCACAGAGACGAAGCAGTCAAGGGGAATATACTACAAGCTATGATGATAAATATTCTCAGTTATTCGTGAACTTAATTTGATACGCGAAACTAATGGGCTGAATTGGATTGAATTGGAGTTTTGTCGTATATATAATTATATATATACGAATTGGTTTTCTTATAATATGATTAAAATCTGCCGCCTTCACTTTCAGTGTCAAAGTTATTTTTAACACACTTAGATAAGTCTGCAATTATATTGATAACAAAACTTTTCTTAATCTAAAAATTAGGATAATTAATAGAGTTTCCTAATACATCGTCTTGGAATGTTCTGTTAGAGTATTATGAGGCATAATAAAACAGAAAACTTTCTTGATTACATTTTTCTATTTTCAAAACTTGAAGATAAATAATATGCCAGGCATTTTAAAAGCAAATTTATTTTTAAAAACAAACATTCTTAATAAATTCTAAAGTGAATTGTTATGAGAACTACTTATTTTCTTGGGAATGATAAAAGTGATTTAAATAATTCTTATGCTTATGCGAGAAATAAATGTTTATATTAGAAATTGCTGTTAACCATTGAACCATTTTGTTCTTGTCATTCTCAGTGGGGTTCGTTCCCTTAAACAAGATTAATAGGTTTGCCAAATTTCAATGAATTATCCGCAATATTTAAGTGAAAATAATAATAAAAACCATGTTCAAAAACATTCAAGTATACCTTTTGCATTAAACAAATTCACAAGTGTAATTTATAGCTGTACAATCTTCATGTTAAACAGCCATTAAGAGCCTTATAAAAGTCGTATGAGGCAATTTGTCTCCCCCAGTCATTTGAAAATAACATAATGAAGTATGTAATTAAATCAAAAGATTTAGCACACATGCGTCATGACATACAAACACACTCATACACACGTCATTACCTACGCAATTCGAATACAAAACCAGAAATTACTGAATTTGAAATATTTTTCGCAATATGATGTTTAATTACGTTTGTAATGGAATCAATTAAAAAAACTAAACCCGATTTGAAAATGATGAAAACCTGGGAAAATGTTTTATGGCTGATAACATGAAAATGTTTATATTAAAGTAGGTCGAGTGGTTCAAAATTCATTTAAAGCCCACAAATAGGTCATTCAACTGACAACTTTTTTGAATTATTTTATTTTGAGGCTGGTTTTAATAGCAGCTATGTTCATCAAGTCATTTAACTATTACATTAATGTGCACTTTAACAAATTCTTTTAGTTTCAAGGATTCATTCAAAGGTGATTATTTTTAGTTCTTTTTTTTTTTGTTTAAAAATGTATGACAAATATTTGTAAAAAAAATTACCTAGAAAAAAAATTCAAAAAATATGTAAATATTTAAAGTCATATCTAGTTTAACAATTCATGTATGTACTTGTTTAGATGTAAAAAAGTTACCTCAAAATATTGTGGCTTAAAGGTAAAACATTTTTTTTTTAATTTTTTGCTTTCAACAAAACGTTAGACACGATTTTCATGTGTGGTTAATACCAGTTGAAAAAAAAAACAGAAACACAGAACTTTGTTACGCATTCAATATTTGTTATTTTGTTTTTGTTTTTATTTTTATAAAATCAAAACGAAATACATACCACACCTTATACTTAGTTTCTGTTTGTTAGTCTCGTTTGTAGTTGAAATTAGTTGAAATAGGCCTGTAAAACAACAACTCACTAGATGTTGTTTTTCTGTGTTTTTTTTTCAGTATTTCTTTCTGTCGTATTGGTAATTAAATGTTTTATATATAGCCGAGTTAGTTTGCGATATGGCCCAAAGGCCTCAATGTGGAAAAAAGACTTACTTACAAAAGTAAACTACTTGTAAATAGTGTTAAAACTGCACGTTGTCTTTGAGAGTTTTTAAAATGCGTGTTACTCCAAAGGCGATTTATTGTGTATATTTTATTATTACATATTTCATTTAGTTCAATTACTATAAGGAGTTGTAGTATGATTTTGTAATTTGTGTGTACCCTACACTACCAACATTCATTGTGGTGTAATGTATTGTATTATATACACATCATGCCATGAAGTATGACTCAAACTCATAAACACAATCAAAACACATGATGGATTTAGGTTACAAGAATAACCTAAAAATCCACTTATGAGTTTGAAGAAATATGAGTTGGGTTGACAAACAAAAATGCAATTAAAACTGCATACTCAATAATAACATTCTAGAGTATCGAGAACATCCAAACAGAACATGTAGAAAGAAGATGGAAAACATGTGTGAAAATAGTAATAAGAAAATAGTTTGTAATTTGTATATAAGCAAATAGAAATTAGAAAATTAAACTAGAATGAAACTAGACTTGAACTCAGCTAGACGCTGATTTTTATTTCTCGAAGCATTCTCATCACATCGGCTTTTTAGCCATAAATGTAAATCGGCGTGCTCGCCTTATAAGCAAACCACAAAGGATATTTGACTTATTGGAGTGGATTTAAGATTTTGGCGGCAAAATTGTCAAAATCTTGGTCCAATTATCGATAACTCTCCAGCATTGCATTCCAAGTCTTGAAAGTCAATGAGAACTGGATGTGATTTTTTTCGCTCTCGTATCTTCCAATAACGTGCACTGAGACTTGTGTTTGCGAATGGTTTTGGCAATAGTAGGCTCGGAAGATCGGTGGTGGAAACCATGTGTTGCACGAAACATGTAGTCGTAGTTGAGGTGTGAGCTTTTCCATGACATTTCCATGTTAGCAACAATACTTAATAATAATAAGATGTAGATATGATACCTATCACTTTTTATCTGTAAAAATAAAAAATAATAAAACTGGTCTAAATGGACAACTCCTAGTTACTGTGCGGTGTTTTCATATCCCACGATAATAAAATTTATTAAAGAAAAGTTTATTTGTCTTGAGTTCATTAATTTAATAATGTAAAGAATACTAAAGTAATATTTTTAGACAATTATCACATTTGAATGCATTTTCTGCCCTGCCAAGGACATTATCAGCAATGTTTTTTGTTTAAAAAATTTAGTTATTAAAAAATTAAAAACATTTAACGTAAAATGTAAAGCTTATTTAAAAGATCTTATCATTAAAACTCGCACAGTTGAGAGAAAAATCCAGAAATATAGAAGAAATGTATTTTATGACTCAACTGTTAAAAAGAGAAGTTCTCTCCAAATATGATAAAAAACTATTTGTATCCCTAAACTGTTTCATAATGTTATTATTATCACTATAATTATTTATATGATTGTGTAATCATATGTATGGTTGTAGTATATAAGTTTGTTTGTGGCAATCATTTTAATGATGAATCAATATAACTTAATATGTTGCTCTCCTTTATCACAGAAATGAAGACTACGTACATATGTTGCCGAAATAATATAAACGCTTTAATATTTTTTCATATCTTTCAATCATGCTAAAAGAAAGCAGTGATCATATGCCACTATCTTATTATGAGTAAAACTTTCATAAACGGCAATATTAAATGGTCCAGTTCTTTACTAACTCAAATTTTTGTTAAAAAAGTACCTGATTTATACCTCGTTCTTATGAAAAACATCTTAATCTTTCTTTGAAATTTGAATATTTTTAAAGGTTCAGTTTGACGAGAAGAATTCTTTTATTTTGGCTTAAATAGTCAGTTGTCATTAAAAGTTGTCAATGAAATTGTTTTTATACCCAAAGATAACATGTTTAATTTTACAGAATTGTGAACTTCATCCACTGAAAAGCACAATAATGACATTGTAAATTGCAAAACATTATTAAAAGAATTATTGAAATCTTTATCAAGTTATGCTAAAATATTTACACCACATTTTCAACTCTTTCACGATAAGCAGGATGAATTCCAAAAATGTTATCTATGAGTATAGAAAGTCATATGTATCAAGATTTACTAATAATATATCCGAAGCTGCAGAATCATTATTGACCTGCATTATCAGACACGTATTTGGAATGTCTGGTAAGTTCAGTTTACCATTTTTTATTAAACAAATTGGTTTTATTTGGTATAATTTGAATAAACTTCGGCATAAATTTTCCTGAGTGTTGCAACAATCTATAAACCATTTAAAACAATTTACTAGAACCATAAGTAAAACATCGTTCAGAGCATTTAGATTATTAAAGGCGCTCATACAAATAGAACTTAGCCTAGAGTTATGGTGTTGTGTTGCATTCCTCAACCATATGTTCTGACATAGAATGTCCAATCATACAGTTGAGTTGAAGAACAAAGCTCGAGTTGTTACTAAGAAGTAGGAGAAAGTGCAACAGAAATCTGCTGCAATGTAGCTTCTCTACCATCATAGTTCCGTGTGCCTCAATGTACATTCATAAATTGTATTAATTTCGGTTACGAATTTCTGTATAGGCCACTATTACATTTCGTTTCATGCGCATTCGTCAGCCATTTTATTACTTCGAGTGCCCTCATATTTCTGGAGCCAAACTAACTCAAAATGGTGATATCTATGCCGGATCAGATTGTACATGTTGTCGATAAATAATTTCGATCATACTTTGTTGATAAAACGAACTTTGACTTGCACAAAACCTCGAGGACACAAAAACGGTTACTTGGTTACTTTTACCTCTTGACTATTTTTATTTTTCTAAATTTTATTAATAATTAAATCTGGTACATAATTGAGTTATCCAATTCAAAAAGTAGTCATGGCTGATTGATAATCAAACTCTAACAGAACTGTTGTGTTACAAGATAGCTAAGACTTCTAAATTACTCCAAGGTATTCTTTCTCACTTATATTTTCAAAATAATAACATCCAAACATGATGATAAATTCCGTAACTTTATATATCTATGTATTTTTTGGGGTTGACCCCAATTCAATGCATTGTGTTGATACTAGGAAAATATGTTATGGCTGGATGTTTAGAGGGATTAGTGTTTGCTTACTTTTGATTTGAAGTTTTCTTCACTTAAAGTGTTGGCAAAACAAATAAGGTTAACATCCCCTTTTCTCAAGTTTTATATTCATGTCCATATCAAAACTAAATTTATGGACATGTTGTAGCATATTCTACGTGAATACTCATTTCCATCTAGAGTGTTCTCAGTAGAACCGACAACATTATGCAAGGCCGTCTACACTGATCCTGACTTTATAATAAACCTCTTGAATAGTCCTTTAAACCTTTAGAAAAGTCAGAGAACATAGACATAACTTTTCTATAGAATTTTTACAATTGCCAATTTTACAATTTAGTGGCTTTAAAAATTTAGTTATATAGGGTGACTAAATAACCACAATGCCTTCTGCAACATAAAATTTTAGCAAACACTTAATTAAGAAAACTTTTCTTAACAGCAAATTTAATCAAAATAAATATTTAATAATTTTCCATTTCCTGCAATTAATCAAAATTTCGTAAAAAGCAATATTGCAAGAAAACTTTTTCAAAAACCGCACAAACAAAAAATCTTATATTTTCAATTAAAATTTTTGAAAAATTTACACACGTACTCATAAACAAATGATCAACCTTTTGACAACAGAAATAAAACACAACTAAATAATATATGGATATCACTTTAGCAAACAGACTGGCCCATATCTTTCAAATTTTTATTTTTCTAAGTCTTTTTGTATCTTTTAAAATAATAAAAACCATAAAATTAAACTAAGCCGTAATAAACATTAGACCACAATACACCACACACGCCATTTCGTAAATGTCAACTTGAGTTTTTTTTTTTTTTTGTGTAGATTTAAGTGGACTGCATGCATGCAGTTGTTAAGTGTTGGTATGAGTCTAAAGTAGTTTACGCACTATTTTCAGTTTCAATTGCCTTTTACTTCTGCCAAACGCCAGTAAATGATTTTAACAGGTTTTATTTGTAACACATTTATCAAAAAAAAAAGGTAAATAAATGGTTTTTCTAAAATGTTTACTTTGGATTTTTCATATATGTAACATGAATTATTATTAGTTTGGAGAATTAAGAAAACGTATGTTGTGTTGTTTGGAAAACTGTGCCATATTTATTATATTTCTACAAATTACGCATACTTGAAATTGTTTTATTTAGAAAATTACACGAAATTCTAACTATCATTTTCAATGGTTAAATGGCTAAAGAGTTTCAAATTGTTCTTAAAGATTTTAATTTGCGTTCATGTCAAGTGATTCAGCTAAAGTTTTGAGGCTGAAAATGAAATGAATAGTAGTAGCAGGCGAAATTATGAAACATTCAATGATTTTGTTAAAATTTTCAAAAGTGTACATGTTTGGGTCTTAAGTCTTTTGTTTGGTGATCTAACTAAATTAAAGCAATAAAGTTTAGAATGAATATACCTTATTAAGAATGAAAGTAATAGCTTTGTTAAGTCTTTAAACATTATTTTCATCATTAATGCTGCCTATGAATAAAATCTGACTTAATTGCCACTTTTAAAATGTTGTCTCTTAAGTCTTTTGTTAAACTATTACAAATTTGTTTTTTGGTAATATTTGAATGCAAATATTTGTGTTTTACAAACCAAGGGGGTTAATTTTCCAGCTATGCAAACAAGGTGTAGGTGTTAATATTTATTAATAGACACAACTAATCGCTGGCCATACCCAAAAACTGAAACAAAACAACAGCAAATAATTTAAACTAAAGCTTGGCTTCAACACTCTTGTTATCGCTCAATCAACTGCCAACAAAACAGTAAAGGGAAATAAGAATAAAATTTCCAAAAAAAATCTTAAAACAGTAGCAAATATTTTTCACAAATATTTCCTACAGATTTTTATCATTTGCTTAACTCAACAGCATTTGCAATTTCAACAAACAATTAATTTATAACTTTATTATTTTTTTTTTATATTATCGTTTATATAGCTTGTGTTTATGCTTGTTAGTGTTTTGGAGAGGTCTTGGCTGTGTATAAAACAAATTTATGAGTGCTAAATTTGAGCTGGATTATAACGCCAACGCTTATATTTTTGGCTTAGCTGATTTCCTTAAGATTTAAACAATTTTCATGGCAAAAACTGAAATTAAATTAAGATGTTAAAGTTTAATTACCAAACGTGTTAATTAACTAAGAAGGAAAATATATAACACAAAAAAAACAGTTTAATAGTTTAAAAGTTCAAGTCATGCTTAAGATAGCAAGTGAATTGTTTGAAAGCTTTTTGGTGTTATTTAGATATTTAGATATATTGTGTAATATTAACTAAACTGTAACTGCAAATAAAGAGTACAACTTTAGTTTAGCAATTTCAGGCGTTACTTTAAAGAGAAAAACTCTAATTATAATATATAATAAAGATGACATCTCAAGTCGCTGAAGCTGTTGCATTGTCTAGATCAGAGGTAACCAAAACTCTCAATAAATGAAATGGGTCTGTATTGGATAAGAGAATATTTCCCAGCAAGCACAAAACTAAGAATTGCAAATGTAATGAATTTTACTTTTAAAAGCAAAATGCCTCAGTTTTTACAGAATTAGGCAATTTTTTTCACACATAAAACTTAAAAAATTAAGTGTATTTAGGCATTATAAATTAAGTTTTTCAAATTTAAGATATTGTAACAATTTCTTATTAACAAAATATGTTTTAAATTTGAAGAACTTAATTAATTTACCAAAAGCATTTTTAATGACAAAAAAAAATGCTGTCTTCCATTATACTATTTTGTTTGCTGGTTTATTTTGAAATGAAATCAAAGCTGAAAAAACAAGAAAGCTGAAATAAGCAGTAAGCCATCCGCCCATGTGCACTTGCTAACACTCAATTACCGACTGAAATCAAACTGAAATAGAAGAGAACAAGCGTCCGTGTGAGTTTTGTTTATTGTTTTTATAGCACAATTGTGCACTGAAAATGAAGATTTGGTTACCTATGGTCTAGATGCACTATAACTGCAATATGTACTTTATAAGTAAAAATAACTTATGTCGCTCAAGCGTTCCTCTAGAACGCAGGATATAATATTTAACAGAGGATTACTTATGTCACCCTAACCACAACAACTTGCTGAAGCATCAAGCTGTCCTCTAGAATACAGAACATGTTATATCTATCGCACTAGCGACACCAAGCCGTCCTCTTTAAGACATTATCAGTTATGTGGCTTTAGCAACTACAAGCCGTTCTCTACAATATGAAACAATTAAAGTCGCTTTATCTACTACACCTTTTATAGATAACAACTTATGTATGTCGCTCTAGGGACATCTGGCTGTTCACTTAAATAAAAACTGACGTATGTTGCTATATCGATTGCAAACTGTAGAGTAGAGAATAACTAGAGTAGAGAATAAAGATTTACACGATTGAAATTTTTTTCAAAATTGCTCTTCAAAATGTTTCAAACTCGTGTTAACAGCAAAAATTCTTCAAAATTTATTTATTTAATAATTATTAATAACTATTATTACTATTATTATTAGTTATTAATAACTATTAAATAAATAAATTTTAAAGAAATTTTGCTATTTACACGAGTTTGAAGCATTTTGAAGAGCAATTTTGAAGAAAATTTCAATCGTGTAAATCTAGCTTTAGTCTATTATTTTTTACAAACGACCTAAAATAATTAAAACTAAAAGCATTCAACTCAATTGCTTTTCAATTTTCATTATCTTTCTTTTTGATCTTTGTAAATTATTCCTCTTTTTTAGACAAAGTTTAATATTTGTTAACCTTTTTTTGTTAAAAACAAATTTATGTAGATAATTTCTACTAATGCTTCTCTATTCAATTACAACTTTGCGCATTTGCAACAAACATTATTTAAACATTAGCTGTCAAAATATTTAAATATCAAATAACTTACACATGTCCATAACCACTTATCTGGCCATTATTTGAAATTTTATGCAGATTTGATAACATTTTTCCAAACAAATAAAAACCGAAACAAAAAGGAAAATAAATAGAAATCGTATGTAGCACTAAAACATGATGTAATCATCTCTTAAGGCTCAAGACATTTAGGCCAGCAAAAACAAAACACACACACACTCTATTGCTCCACTTTAAATTGTCCACTAACCAACTGTGTTTGTACAAAAGCGTAAACAAGTTTTAAAAGCCACCATATCACTTACCAAATATACAATAAAAATAATTGTATTTTGGGTGAACGCATTTTTATTTTTTCTTTATTATTTTTTTTTTTTTGCTTAAAATTTGCGTACAACGCAACAATTTCAAATTTTCAATTTTCATTATTATTTTTATTTCGTTTGGTTTTAAAATTAATGCCGCCATAAATAAAGTCTCTGTGGACTTAAACGAAATGGGTCTGTTTTGGTTTTTTTTTATTTTATTTTTTGGCAAATTCCATGTTAGATTTTGTTAAGATTGAAAAGCTGACAGTTTTTAAAAAGCACCAATAGTTTAAAAATTAAAAAAAAAATACGAACAATGTTTTAACACAAGTTTTGCTTTGATTTTGTTCAAACAAAAACACAAAACTAGATAAAAATCTTTGCATGTGTTGCAACACGCAACAAAAAAATTATATGCAGCGGATAAAAAAAAAACAATTATTTACGCACCGTATTATACCGAATTTTTGGGGGCAAACGAAAAAAAAAACAATATTTTTGCAAATATTTTCAGATGTTTACTTTATAGGTAGTTGTGTGTATTAAGAAAAATATGATTAATAGACAACAAATTATTAAGTATTTGTAACTGCCTCGATTCTATTAATAAAATAAATTTAATATTTCTTTAGCTTTTTAGAAGCTGTATTATATAAAAGGGACCTACTTACGTCCCTCTAGCGCCATCAATCTACTATCTATTATAATTTATAAAGTACAACTCATGTTGGCCTAGTGCCTTCAATTTGTCTATAAAGAAGACATCTTGTGTTTCTCTAGCCGTTAAAGAAGTTCTTTATAATAGAGAATAACTTATTCACTATATCGACATTAAACTTTTCTCCATACCTGACCTTAAATCTATTCTCTTTAATAGGTTTAGTCGCTCTAAAGACTTATGCCATTCAAACGACATCAAGCTGAACAATATAGGTCTCTCTAGCGATTCTAACCAGTCCTCTATAATTAAAATAAATCATGTCGTTTTAGCAACTACAAGTCAGCGCATTATATCGCTCGGTTTCATTAATATAACCTACATAATAGAGAACAATTTATGTTGCTCCACTGACGCCAAGCTGTCCTTTATAATAGAGAATCGTTCTAGCGACATCGAGTAGGCAATATCAGGTTATTTTCTATAATACAGAACTATTTTATTCGCTGTAACGACATCAACAGTGGGACAATTTTAGTATTTTTGCGGCATTTGGCATTTTATTTAGCATTTTTATATCCACGACCAAAAAATAGTTTGTTTTAAGTTTGTTATTTCGTTTGAAACACAACGAAATATTGGTCGTGGAACCAACTGGGTGCTACGACGATCTAACCATGTCCGTCTGTTGAAAGCACGTTAGAGCTTCGAAAAAAGACGTAGAAAAATTAAATGTTTACCAAATATTCTTTGTTCCACGGCAATGTTTGCTATTCAAAATGGGCAAAATCGGTCCAGTAGGATCCGAGTTATAGACCAAAGTTTCAGACATCCTCTATATTTTTCAGATATTTTTTGCATTTCTCTTCAAATATAATGTAGATCATATCATAAAATTTTGCACACTTCATTATACCTACACCACCGTAATGGGGAGGGTATATTGGATTTTTCATGTACATACAAATCATTTGGTACAATTTTGTGATGATCGGCCCATAATTAGTCGTAGCTCCCTTAAAAGGCCCACTTTCGAAAATCACTTCAAAAAAACATAACTCTCTTAAAAGTATTGATATCCAAATAATATTGAACACAAGTGTATACAGAAATGATAAAAGAATCACTTCCTTAGTCGATTTAACGATGTCCGTCCGTCCGTCTGGCTGACTGGCTAGCTGTCCATGTAAAGCTTATGTGCAGAATATAGGTCGCAATTTTGAAGATATTTCAATAAAATTTGGTACGTGATATTTTTTCGACCCAAGGACGGATGGGATTGAAACTGGTGAAAATCGATCCATTATTTCAACTTGCCCAAATACAAATGTCCTCCCGAAATTGGGGTTTACCGATCATAAATGTCTGAATTATGCAAGTATGCAAACAAATTGCACCACAAATGAGCAGTAAATTTCAAATTTTTATGAATATCGGTCCATAATTAATCATAGCACCCATATTAGGCCCACTTTTGAAAATCACTTTAAATAGAATAACTCTTTCAAAAATGTTGGTATCCAAATAAAATTTGACACAAATAAGTTTCTTGTATATAGAAATAATGACACCTAATTTTATAATGGGCGGTTCATAAAAACTGAAAAACTGTTTATATATACTTGGTGTAGGGTATTATATCATCGGGCTTGACCGACCATACTTTCTTACTTGTTTTTATTATAGAAGGGCAAGTCCTGGTGAAAATGGTAAGAAACGGTCCACGACTTCTCATGGTGCAAATACAAATGCCTTTCTGGAATATGGTACATAAATGACTATAGAAAAGCAGTTTCATGCAACGAAAATTTTCAAAACGATATTTTTGTTTGACATCGGTTTATATTTTGACCGGTTCAAAGTTGTATTATTTATAAAAATTAAAAATTATTTGAAGAAAGTATTCAAAGAAAATAGGAAATTTGTTTGGCATTTTAGAAAAATGTTTAGAAATTTTAGAATTATTTAAAAACTGGTCTATACGCTGAACTTTTTAAGATCTGGTCACACTGACCATCAAGTGGTCCTCTGTAATAGAGAAAAATGTATGTAACTATATCGACATCAAGCGGCCACATACAGTGGGAAGCAAAACCGTCCGGATTAATAATTATTTTGCAAGATATTTATCACATTGTTTTCAATATCAGTTGGCGTTTTTCTTTTTTAATTTTAAAGATATTAAGATAATTTTTTATTGAAAAATCAATTTAATTACTTCACAGGTCAAACAATAATGTACAAATAGAGCAATAAAAGATAACGAGATCGCAACAAACATAAAAAACCAACGTATTAAATACAGGAACATTTTAATAGAATAATATCGTAATAATATTTTTTCATTGTACTGTGCAAAAGTGTCCAAATATTGATTTTTTTTTATTTTCTGAAGCAATTTATGTGAGTTTTTGTGCTTAATAATTTAGAATAAGGTTCCATTAAATAAAAGAAAATACTTATACATATATGATAATATACATACCTATATTTATATTATTTTCATTACCTTACTTCCTTAATGCAAAACATCCGGACAGTTTTACTGCCCACTGTACATACATATATTAAAGAACAGTTTATGTCGCTTAAGCTATCATTATAAATTTGTGACGCTCTGGCACATGTAAACTTGCCTAAATTAAGTGTAACTTGATACAATGTTTTAGAAATCCAATATTTTTTAGCATATATTTTTTAGTCGGCCCCACTGTGTTAGTTAGATTCATAAACAAACATATTTGCACGTTTTTGGTTATTAAATTCCTGATGAGTTAATTGATACAATCTTAAGTTGTCTTAAATATATAAAATACCTTCACTTGTTAATGACAATAATGGCCGAATTCACAGTCTTTAGTTAGCTAATGACAAAGGTTTAACTAATGATTCTTTATTCGCAATGCTTAGTTTGCCATAAAAATAACAAGTGATAGTTAAACAATAGTTTAAACTTTTAGTATACCAATGGTTAACTAATGACTGAGAATTCGGTCATAAGTATCCTACGCTGTTTAACTAAACTCTCGAATTCGCCTTAAAAGTAATAAACAGTATTAAAATAAAAATAAAACACTTTGTTAATAGTAACGACCAATATAAATTAATTAAAAATAAATATTTCATTATAGCAGCCATAGAATTGTACACATACATACATACATACATACATACATATTTGTTAAATAATTTTTTATGAAATTTAATGACATTTTTCAGTAATTTATTAAACGGACTTTTTTAGTGTTGTGCGAACTGCTAACAAACATTTTATGACTTTTGCCAAGCATGTCTTGCAACGTTTGTTTGTTTATTATTTGTACAATTTATGGTATAGTGTTATTTTATTAGATTTTGTTTTCTATCTAAATTCTGTATTTGTTTAAACTTTAAAGCTACAAAGCGCAACTCAATGAACTTGACTTAATTGTTTACACAACTATAAATAAATTGCTGTTTTGTTTTTTTCTTCTCTTGTATTTCAGTTTTATTTTGTAGGCGTGTTATGTTTCATTGTTTATTTATTTATTATCGGGGTTTTTTCTGTGTTTTATTCTCTATTTGTCAATTTTGTTTATAATTTATGAAGTTAAACCGTAACGAAATTTGCAAAAATCTTAATTCTAAAACTGACAACAAAAAGTAGCATAAATAACGACCACCCCACTGTGTTCGGTGAATGAATGAATGTTTAAAAATTATAGTTATTATACCCTACACCACCATAATGGGGATCAGAAACACTTTCTGAGTCGATTTAACGATGTCCGTCCGTCCGTCCGTTTGGCTGGCTCTTCATGTAAAGCTTGTGCGCAGAGTATAGGTCGCAATTTTGAAGATATTTCAATAAAATTTGGTACGTGATATTTTTTCGGCCCAAGGATGAATGGGATTGAAACTGCTGGAAATCGGTCCATTATTTCACCTGGCCCCCATACAAATGTCCTCCCGAAATTAGGGATTTGCCGATCATAAATGATTGAATTATGTAAGTATCCACACAAAGTTCATCAAAAATTAGTGGTAAATGAAGCCAATTCACATCTGCACAATTTTGTGCCTACTTCCGAAAATCACTTTAATGAGCATAACTCTCTCAAAAATGTTGGTATCCAAATAAAATTCGATACAAATAAGTTTCCTTATATACAGAAATGATGACACCTAATTTTATAATGGTCAGTTCATAAATAGTCAAAACTCCCATATAAGACCCTCTTTGTAATTCACTTTAACCTCCATAAATCTTTTAAACGTATTTATATCGAGATAAAGTATAACATACATAATATTTATATTAAGCCATGGCACTAAATTTTTGGATGATCGGTCCATAATAGGTAATATCTCCCATATAATGGGTGTAGGGTATTATTGGTCTGGCTTGACTGACTTTCTTACTTGTTGATTTTTTTTTTTTTTTGTTTTGTTCGCTTCGCTTTAACATTTTTTGACTTTTGGTCATTATATTAATTTGTTGTGGCTGCTTTGTATATTTCTTAACTTAAATATTTAATTTATGTGTTTTTTTTTATAATTTGTGTATATTTTTTTGAGTTTTGGGTTACTTTTGAAGTTATTTGTTTAAATTATATGCAAAAAGAAAACGGCAGGTATATTAAGTCAGCTTAAAGAAAAGAGTTCAACTTAATTTTGTTGGCTGCAACATTTTGTTTTTAATTATAGTTATAATTATAGTAAAGACCTTCAATGACACCATAAGGAAGCTAAAATGTGTAGAGACTATAGACAAGATTTTATAGACAAAAGACATAGACGGGAGACTATAGATGAGACTTACTTTTTTCGATGGAAGACTATAGATGTGATACCATTTTTATACCCTTCACCTTCATGAGCAGGGTATATATAAGTTTGTCATTCCGTTTGTAATTTCCATAATATAATTTTCCGACCCTAGAAAGTATATATATTCTGGATCATTATAGATAGCGGACTCTATTAAGCCATGTCCGTCTGTCTGTCTCTTGAAATCAATTTTCTGAAGTCCCCATATATCTTCGGGATTCAAATCGTCAATAATTCTGACAGAGATGCTTCCGAGAAGTTTGCTATTTCAAATCAGCAAAATACGTCCACAAATAACGGAGATATGAGCAAAAATCCGAGACAACCTCTGAAAATTTCATAAAAAAAAAACTAATAAACTCATCAACAGATGGCGTTGATCACACAAAGTATATTGATATTGGTACAAATAATTTCATAAACAGATGGCGCTGATCAAACAAAGTGTTTAAGTGTGTTCTTAAACCGTAATATAAGTGTGTAAAAAGACAGTGTGTTCATTTTTTTTAATTGTGTTTGTGTACATTTAAATAAATAACTACTTGACTCTTTTATTTTGCAATTAAAAATAATCCGGTTTATTTAAAGGAAATAAACCACAGTTTTTCAAAGGTAAAAACGTAACAATATAATATATATAAATGTATGTATGTATATAATATAATTATGCATCCACAACAAAGGTGAAGAGTATCTAAGATTCGGCATAGCCGAATATAGCACTATTACTTGTTTTTTGTTCACAAGGTAGATGTAAATCTTGCATGGATACCCGATTGCTACTGACTAAAGCACCTCCTTCGTCATCCATACACCCTACGGTACTGTCTACCAAGGTATTGCAACGCAGGGTCAAAAAGGCTTTGTTAGCCTATGCCATGTTTTGTCGCAGAAACTTTCTTCTCTCCTTCTCTATCCGTAATTTCCCATGGATTCTTTTTATCATGCTACATACGGTTTCCCAGTTTTCCCTACTACTTAGTAGGATATCAACAACGTGTTCTGTTCTTAGTTGTTGCCCGACTATTCTTTTCGTCAATTGTCTATCTTCATTGAACCTTGGGCATTAAACCACTACGTTTGTGGGTCTTCCACTATACTTGGGTATTGGGAACATATTAGAGATTCGTCTAGCCCAAACCTGTGCAGATGGAACTGAGAGGAACTATGTAAGGTGATAATTTACCTCTGCGTGCTTTTTATTATTCCAGACTTTTATGTTTCGTATGAGTCTGAATATACACCTCTCTTTTTGGCTTTCTTCCCATCGAGACTGCCACATGCTTTGTGATAATTCCCTTTCTAAATTTTGCAAATTGTTTGCATTTTGGTTTAATTTTGGGTTAATTTTCTTTGTTTCAAAAGTATTACCTCAAAATAAAATTATTACTCTATACTTTGATAACTTCCTTCCGGAGCATCAGTTTTTTTGACGTGAAAAAATAGTTTACCTGGTAGCAGTATGATAATCTCATTATGATAATTTCGCTCCCGATTCGTCTTACACCGTATACTTTTTTGCAATAAATTCATTATTATAAAACCTTTTTGTATTTCTATGGGTTTGATTTTTAAAGCAATTCAATTAACTGATATATTGTTTGTGTTTCTTTTTCTATAGAAAACAAAACAAAAGCTCAATATCCATTTTTTTAGACATTTTTGATATCCTGATATAATTGTCAATGTTAAAAATGTTGTTGGTTAAAAATTTTGCCATATGCTCTATTATGATTTAATAAATATTAAAAATGGTACCGTGGAGGTCTAGAAAGATCATTTTATTTGTATAATTTTTAAACAATCCAAAAAATCTATTTTCCTTCTCTGGAGCGGATACTGTAGTCGAAAAACATAGACCGGAGACTATAGACGATAGGCTATAAAGAAGAGGCTGCAGATGCAACGACAAATTATGAACTAGAGACTATAGACGGGAAATTGTAGACATGAGACTATAAACGAGTGCCTATAGACTAGAGACTATTAAAGATACTATAGACGTGAGCAACATTGTCAACTTTGAAATTTCGAAACGCACCAAAATGGAGAAAAAATGCGCCATTTAAGAAAAAAAACACCAAGTTTAGAATTTCTTTGTTATTTAAAATGTTTATTGAATTAATTTAAAATTTTTTTTTTTAATTTCATAAACTTTATATTAAAACTTTTTAAAAAGGGATCAACGATTAATTAACGATTAAAAGCCTTCTTTTTAATAAACCAGCTGATAAATAAAAAATAATCATTTAACCACTCAAAATTTAACTCATAATATGCTATTTAGAACTGAAGTACTAATTGGTAAAATAGGCTTATTTCAGTACATATTTGGTACTTTTTTTAAATTATTTTTGTTTTCTATTTTAAGTACTTCTATTTGAATTTTTTTCCATAAAATTTCTTAGGACTCTAACAATGGTTGTTCGTCTACAGTTCAATAGACCAAACTATCAGGCTATACATGCATTTTTATTTCCATGTTTAAAATTTTAATTTTATTTTAAAACAAAGATTTTCACCCTATTCACCTTTAGCAATAACCTTCATATGACGAATGTTTGATTATCATACATTCGTATATGAAATGCATGCAATGGGGTCCTTTTTCATCGTATAGATTTTATGATAATGAATTATTAAAAAACTGCAATTAAAAATTAGTAAAAGTAAAGATTTTATCACACTTTCGGAAAAATTAAAAAACTCACCGCACCGCGCACTAACTAAGAAGTTTTTCTTACAACAAATTTAAAAAAGCACCAAAAATGGTAGACAACGCTGGACGTGAGGCCATAGAGGAGAGACTATAGACAAAAGTCTATAGTAGATGAGAGACAATAGATTATAAATGCGAGACTATAGATGGGAGATATTTATGTTATTTTTATTTATTACAACAAATTATACATATACACATAAAAGTAATCTTTAGTTCTCGTTTTATTTCTAGGCAAAATGTTCAAACTACTCAGTGTGACAATACTTCTAGCATTTTATACTTCTATAGCGGCGACGGGTAACGTCAATGGTTATCACTATGAAAAGCCCTCATTATCGCTGGGCTTGATAACAGGTCCCGCAAATCTGAGACATGGTCACAGTTTTGGACCGATACCAACATTACAACCATTACCACCAGTGCCCGCTATACCAGCGCTACCCACACCACGTTCAAGTGGTCAAACCGTACAAACACAAACTTTTTATCAAACCCATCCACTAACCACGGGCAATCCACCAAGCACTTACTTTGCTTCCGCCGGCACTGGTATAAGTAAAATAGCCCAACAATATCAATCGCCACCTCGTCTCGTTTCATCAGCACCATCAGCTCCATCCATAAGATCTACACCAACAGGATATGGATTTCCTTTACGCTCATCAGCCCCTTCAGGTTTGGGTTCGAATTTACCCAATCCCGCACCTGCACCAGTTCAACCTTTGCGTGTGCCTTTTGGCAAACAGGCTATTGTCAGTTATCCCACCGCAGCATCCAGCGAGAATACATATCAGGCCAATGGCCGCCAATTGAAACAATATGCTGTTATTGAAATCATCGACAATGACATTGAACAAAATACTCAACCCTTCCTCAGCTCACCATTCTTTGACAGCTTCCGTGCTCATGTAGGGGCCTCTGGTACCGGTGCCACTCCTGAACCACTTGGTGGCATACAAATTGGCTCTAGATCCAGTGCCTCATTATTGGCACAACAACGTTCAGCCTCTCAGGGTGCCTCCAACGATGCTGTGGCTTTGGGTTCGGGTGGTTTGGGCTTTATACGTCTAGCTAATGGCAATGTTTATTTGGGTTCTGGTTCCTTGGGCTACGTAAGTGGTCAAAAGCATTCTCAAGAAATTAATGAGGCTCGTACACGTACTGGGGCTCCTCAGCCAGACGCTGTACATTTTGGTCATGGTGCTTTGGGCAATCCTGGTTTTAACAGATTTGTATATAGATTTAAATAAATAAATCAATGGTAACACACATACATAACTACTTTAACTATATATACACATACATACATACACCTAATAAATGTAATATACATAAATATAAATATTTGTTTGTAAACTATTTACTTTTTACTATTTGTAAGAACTATTACTTATACATACATATAAACAAACAATAACTAAATAGTTAAAAAACTTCATAAATAAAAAATACCATTATGTAAATAAGTATGTAATATGGAGCTACAACAACTATGTATGTATATACAAATAATTTGCCTGCTTGTCTATAAATTGTACGAATATATGTTTTGTTTTATATGCTTTTATTATTTCTGTACATAAATAAGTTATGAAAATATTTTTTAATAAAGAAACTTTTGTTAATAATATAAATTAAAAAAAAAAAAAAACTAAAAATTGCCAACTTTATTTTATTATATAAAAGGTTTGTATCTGTGCTAATTTGGAAAATCAATGATGCCAACTCACTGGATGTGTCGACGACGAAGACAACACTGACAACACTGAAATTTGTTTCGGGAAATTTATAACAAAAATACATAATAAAATACTGCTTCAAATGACAAACGAAATTACCAATAGAATAATTATTATTTCATAATTGAACTGTTAATTTTACTTTCTTGATCATTTTTAGTCAGGCTTGAGTTCATTAAATTTAATTTTCATTAAATTATTTTTACTGAAGTTAGGAATTACAACTTGAAAAATTTTATTATTAAAAATTTTGATAATTTTTCTTGACTGGAATTCGAACCAATAATTCCCGTTCTTTTATACCCTCTACCACCATAAGTGGTGAATATAAGTTTGTCATTACGTGTGTAACACTGTGAAAAATACTCATCTAATACCCAACAAAGTATATATATTCTTGATCCTTATGGAATTCTAAGTCTATTAAGCCATGTCCGTCTGTCTGTCTGTCTCTGTAAAACACTATCACGTCCAAAAGAAACAACCGAAATCAACAGAGTTTACAAAAACCCGTTTATAATGCTCCTAAGCAGTTTGGTATTAAAAATCAGTAAAATCGGTACAGTAGAACAAGAGTTACGGACCAAAATGTAAGGCAACCTCCATAAAAATTTTAAATTTTTTATTAATTTTTTTTTTTTTTGCAATTTTTTGAAATATATTGCAGATAATACCATGAAATTTTGTACACGTTATTTTTATGACAAAAGAAGAAAGTGTGAGGAAAATAGTAAGAATCGGTAAATGATTTCTCATAGCCCCCATACAAAAATCTTCCCGAAATATGGCTTCATGATTCATAAATGCCTATAAAAATTAGAATATCAATACAAAATTCAGCAAAAATAAGTCTCATGCAAAAAGAAATCGCAAAACGAAATTTTTTCTAGTTCGGTGCAAGTTTGATCATGGACCCTATATAAAGTTTAGTTCCAAAATTCACTTAAATACGTATAAAACTGGTATAAATAATGTTAAAAGGTTAAAACTGGACACAAATAATCCTTATTGCTAAATATATTGTTGTACTGAATTTTATGGTGATCGACCTATTATTGGTTAGCTCCCATATAAGGACCACATTCGTAAAAGACATTTATCTTTATATATATCGTATAAATATCGGTACAGACAAAAATCATTCCACAAAATGTTGTGAATTTTGATTTTAACCCCAATGAAGCTCTCTTCCGAAAATCACTTCAATATAATAAATCTCTTATAAATAACGGTACCGATCCTAAATTTTACACGGATTATTTACATACATGCCAAAATCAAACTGCTGGATTTTGAGAATATCGGTCCATATTTGACAATATATATCGTTATTATGTTGAAATTCGACGTTAAATACCCTTATATGCATAAGAAAGACACAGTAGCTGCTTGCTACAAAGACGACGGTCAAAAAATTAAAAAAAGGAGAAAAAAGAAAGTGGAGATAAAAGAAGGAGGGGAAGGGTTTGCCATCACCAAGAACTCCTCCATAGAGATTTTTTTTGCTCGTGTGGTGGAATTTAAAAAAAGTGGTGAAAAAATCGTGGTGAGTTTTTAGAAATTCTCCACAAACACCGTTATTTGAAAATTTTCAAGGTCATTGAAAATTTGTCACCCTAAAAGTAGGCAATTGGGCTTTTTTAAAGTTTTACGGGTGGTTGTTTTTGGTTGCTGAATTTAATTTTAATTTAATTTCATTTGTTTGTTCGTGTCTAGAATGTTGTTGCTTTTAGCAAAGCCCCGTTGGTAAACTTAAATGTTGCCATATCTCAGTATCTTATATCTATGTATCTTATATATAAACAGGGTGGTTTCAGCAATGTTTATAAAAGCTACTTCTCTACTATAATGCAAATGTTGAAAAAACATGCTGTATGTTTCATACCGGCCGTTAAATTTAAATTGAAATACAATTTCGTAACAATATTTTATAGAAATAAAAATATTATTTCAAGTTAGTCTAGCAAAATTTATTTAATGTGCATTTAAAATAACTAATGCATTTAGTAAGTCATCTTACATCGATCAGTGAAAAACTCAAACAGGTTTAATTGGAGAGATTGTATCCTACTAGTCCCTACATCCTTTAAGAATGCAGGTCTCCTCGTTTAGGCCCTTCATTATCGATATTTGTAAAATAGATATTTAGGTTAATGTATTTTTCGGAAGTAGTTCTTATATGGAAGCTGCCTATAATGGACCGGTTCTGCGATATATATATAGATATATATATATATGTACATATGTATATGAATA
The DNA here is from genome assembly GCA_950370525.1 of Bellardia bayeri. Lineage (NCBI taxonomy): Eukaryota > Metazoa > Arthropoda > Insecta > Diptera > Calliphoridae > Bellardia > Bellardia bayeri. The sequence goes on from OX493265.1 coordinate 60,868,178, forward strand.
GGGTTTATTGATGTCTAATTTTAACTTATATTTTATATTATAAAAATTATGTTCTTGAGAATTATTTGTCTTGAATCGTAACTTGTTAACGATTTCCGTAAAAGATTTATTTTATTTTTGTACATATTTAAGTGATTTTAGGATAACAACGGGACTCACATGTGTGGGTTTTAAACTCCTGCATGACTGCCTGTTTAAACTAAGTCATTTTAAGAAATTGACTTTATATAAGCAAATGTGGACCGATAACAGTTTTTCTAAAGTAGTCTTTATAGGAGCTATGACACAGAATATACAGAGGTGACAATTTAGACATTTCAAAAATACAAAATCAGTTCCCCATAGTTGTTATAGAATGAAAAAGGTATATTATTTTTGGTACCTAATTTATTGTGTCAAAGTATATCGCAAGTAAAATATTTCGATATGTTACAAGGAAATGACAGACTTAATATACCCCCGATACCTAATTAGAAACGATTACACTTCTGTTAAAATTTTAATAAATATTTTCATTACAGCCTCACTTCCTCGAAGAGAGTATGTGTCCATATTGGTTAAATTCTTAAAACTCACTTTTCGATGGTAAATTTTAGACAGTTACATTACGAAAACCAATGTTTCGATTAACATAATTAATTGCTTCCAATTTGTTCAGCAGTAAGGCATATCTACGGTTACGACACTTTATAATGTAATAAATAAATATCAGCGTTCGTATCAAATTATAAAGAGCAAACATAACGGCATGTTATCACACATAGGGCCATAGACGAGCCAACTTTGAAATACTCCTCCATTGCTGACTTCTTGGGGAGGTAAAGTACCTTGTTAAAGCCCCAATCTGGAATACAGTCAAAGTAAGTTTAGAAGTTTGGAAAATGTGTATCGATTTACAAATGGTTTATAGAGGAGAGATAGAGTTAAAGGGTCGTAAAAAGGTTTATTGAGTTACGTTGTAACACACTACATACAATCAGGCAAGCAGAATCGATATGATCCATTTTCTAATGACCACATCACTTTATTAGTGACACTAAATCTAGATGCCAGTGGAAAGAGAAATAGCACCAACCTGTCACATACAGATATCTAATAAGGTTACACTGTCTGGTAAAAGTTGCCTCTGATAGAACGTTCAGTACAAATAAAGAACTGGACATTCATCTACCAGGTGAAAAACTTTCAGTGGTCTAGACAGATTTTTATTTCTGCTTGCGTTATTCTGTTTGCGTTAAACGCCCATTCAGTTAGGCAAATTAACTTCTGCCCTTTCCGAGTCGATGAGTTTACTGAGGCTTTCAAAGAAAGTAAGCTTATTGGCCTTATCATGACTTCTTTAGTCATTCTTGGGAACACAATACATTTTACACTTCAACATTCTATACATGCAGCAACCATTATTTCCTTAGATGACATTCCTCCTTAAGAGCTGATGTTTTCAATTATTAAAACAGGATTTCACAACCTGTAAAATGGTTATTGAATAGAATATCCAAATATTCCGATGAAGATTCTAAATAGGAATCATTCATCTCTTTTACGTACAGTGGCTCCAACGTATAATAGGACAAGAGTTTGACTGATTTTATTTAAACTATACCTACTTATATCTTTTAATTTTATTAAGAGAAAAAATTAAAGCAACTCAATTTATTGTGCTCAAAGAATAATCGGACAAAGCAAAGTGGAAATGATTAAAATACAGAAATCTAACATTTAATGCCGTTAAATACCGGATATTTTTGTAATATTTATTTCTAAATCGTAAGAACCCGCTTCTTCCAAGTGGTAAACATTCTACTGTCGAAATAAGAATATTAAAAGTCAAATTAAATTTGGAAGGTAAGATAGGGAAAGAAATTTCCGAATTAGTTGGAAAAATTAAATCTACTGTCCTTGACACTATAAAAAGGTTCCATAATGAATTTAGACTGTTAAATAAAAGGAGAGAAGTTCAAGCTAAAATATTAAATGAAAGTGAAGAATGTTCGATTGTCAAAGAAATCAAACAAGACCCTTTTAGAACCGCAAAAAAAACTTAAAATATCATTAAAATCTGGCACTGGAAAAAAATTATTGTCTGAATACTGTTCGCAAGACATTACATAAATACGATTTGTATTTGGTATTGGAACTGCCAGAAAAAAAACATTTATTAGCTCTAAAAATAAAGCCGCAGAGTAAAATTCGCCATATAGTATTTACTTACAACAGAGGATTTTTGGAACCAAGTAATTTTTCCAATGAAATTTTACATTATTTTAAAGTTTTTGTCACTGACGAAAGCAAGTTTAACTTGCATGGTTCAAACAGGAAGCAATTTGTGTGGCGTAAACCAAATTACGAATTAACCCAACAAAATACACAAACCACAGTTAAGCACTGGTTTGTAGATGGAAAAATGGAAATAGACAAATTTGACTATCTCGACATTTTGAAGCAAACTGTAAAGCAGAGGAATTGGAAATCGAGAACAACTTTGCCTTTCATCAAGATAACGATCCTAAGCACACTTCAGTAGTTGCAAAGCTTTTAATGATTCATAACAGTCCCAAAACTGATCGAAACCCTTGCACAGAGCCCAGATCTCAATGAAATTGAGCATCTTTGAAAGAAATTGGCCAGAAGAGTGTATTAAAATAAGTTTAACTAAATGAGGCTTTGTTAAAATCTTAGAACTCCATAGAACCCGAAGTTTGTCATAACTTGGTAAAACCAATTCTCAAACGCTTCGTTATCATTAGAAATTGTTTTTTTAATATTATTAACAGAGTACGAGTAATTATTGTGTAAATAAAATCTAAAAAAACAATACCTTACGTATGTAACTATGTATACATATTTTGTGTTTATTTAGAGCATATTAGATCAGTCAAACTCTTGTACGATTATGCGTTGCAGCCACTGTACATATATCGGATTAGAGTGGCAATGGTTGGAATATCGACTTAGTATTCTCAATTTTTGCAGATTTGCAGAACCATTCATTAATTTAATTGCCGTATATTTTAATCGAAAGGGAAACGCAATTGTCCTTGTTGTTTCTTATGAAAATTACAGCAGTGTTTCAGTTTCCCCTGAGTATGAAAATATTATGTTTGTTAATTACATAAAAAGCTGAAAAACTAAACGAATTTTAATTTAATACGCTGAAATCGATAAATTTAGCAAAATTTAAAACTCTTGCGATATACTAAACAAAAACTTTAAATTATAGAAAATTAGCACACGAACATGCTGCGCCACCAAAACAACAACAACAAAACAAATGATTGTTGTTGACACATGCCAAGGGAGTGATGAGTACGAAAAGATGGCAGAAAATTCTATAACGAAAACTGATTTTTCTTCTTCTGTTTGTTGCAGTTGCGTTGTTGTTTATGATTAAAATAACACAGACAATAGATAGACAAGACGCAAATGAAGACGTGTTAAAACAAAGAACTACAAAAGAAAATCAATATTTTAGGGAAGTTAAAGGAACATTTGCTTTAACATGAAAGAGGAGATTATGAAAACAAAAAAAAAATCAGCAAAGAAACAAAATAAAAATAATATAAAATAAGAAAAAAGGGTTGAAAACCAGGAAGAAACAAAAACTTACAACAATGTTGTAATATATTTGAGTGAGTATGTGCGAGTTTTAATAAAAAAAATCATCAGTCATCAATCATAAATGTTAAACAAATATTTAAAACCAAGCATTTAAAAAAAAAACAATAATGAATTAAGGGTAAGAATGACTTAACAAAACCCAACAATGTGTAAAAAAGTGAAAAGAAATTCAGTTTTAATTTAATTGAAATTGTGTTGGAATTAAACTATTTCAATTTAACTGGTTTTAATAGCTTGTAAACTATAGCATGGTTTTAGGTGCTAACTATTATCATAGTTCAGACTTAAACCCAAAATTTTAAGAGAGTGTGGCTAAATTTAAGAGAATTGTTTTATACCACAATATTCCTCAACTTGTAAGAAATAGGCGGGTTTAGTTTATTTCTCATTTGTTTACATGAACAGTGGAACATTTGTTGGTGTGTGTATGTTATGTTGTTTTCATTTTTGCTGGGTTAAATAACAGCATATGAAAATCAACAATTTCAATAATTCAATTAAATTGAATTACATTCCGTTGCTGTTGTTGTTGTTGTTGCTTTTGAGTATTTTTTATTGTAAAAAATGTCTTTTTGTTTTCTTTGCTTTTGATGTAAACAAAATTAACCAATTTTTTCGATATTTTTTAATAAGAATTTTAAATAGAAAATGGCGAAAATTTTTTTACAACAGTTTTGGGTTAGAAAATATTTTAATTGTGATTTTTTTTTTGGTACGAAACCATAAAAACATGTTGGTGGCTTATTGACCAGTTACAGAGGATTTAAAATTTTATTTAATATTAGAATATTAGTGAGAAAACTTGCATGGACTTCACATGCGAAATAAAAAACCATTGTAAAAGGTATGTACCTACCTATGTATGTAAGTACTAAATAATGTAGATAGGTACCTATATGTACATATGTAGTTACCTATAGATAGATATGTAGGTATTCACATATGTATATTAAGGGACCATTTGAAAAAAATGTTAATAGGTAGGTATTTATAATATGTACCTACCTATAAATAATATAAATAATATAAATGTACCTACCTACCTACATATTAAATACCTATATGAAAATTACTCCTATTTAGAAATTCGAAATACTTTTTAAAACTCGCATTATTTTTCTTTGGATATCGTAGAAATTGTAGATATAATCTTATACCTAGGTACCCATCTTATTTCATGTTATAGACAAGTTAATAATAAAACAAAATTAGGTTTTGTTTATCACAATAGTAATAGAATTGTGTAATATTTATTGCTGTTTTTCGTTAATTAAAATTTTTTTTATTCACGGTAATATGACGAAAATCCACGTTTTTAGTTCACGGATAATGCCCAAAAGTTCTAAGTACCTACATAGGTACATATGCAAAATGTTAAATTTCTTATAGGTACCTACCTAGCATTTTCAGAACTCAAATTAATATTATGTTAATCAAAATGCAAATTGTAAAAATTCAAGAATTGTTCTTTAGGACTTTATAAAAGGTACCTACTACTTTTGACAACTACATACCTACTTGGAAATGCTCATTTTATACCTATTACTGCTTGATGAGATTTTTTACAAACTTAAACTTTACGCTTTTTTTCTCTTCAAAATACCTACTTGTACCTACATACATACGAGTAGGTATATTAATTACTCTATTTATTAAAAAATACAATGCGTGTTGTTGTTGTGCATTTCTTATTCTCTTTCAATTTTCAAATTACACTTTTGAGCTTCATAAAGCTAGGAAATCTTATAAATAAAGCTTAAGTGTTAAAAAAATGGTTTTAGTGTTTTACAGCTTAAAGCGCCAGATAACCATCATCCTACATCGATCGCATGATAAAGCGATTCTCTAAAGCCGACCTAAAGAATGGTAGATTGATTTCATGGATGAGCAACGCGCAAGGAGTCTCTTCTAACTAAAATTTAAAGAAAACGTCGCGTAAACCTCTTCAAATTTATTTCATGTAGGTAGGTAGATACATTTAAAGCTCAAATTTTAACAAAAATTAAATCTCGATTATTATAAATTGGGTTTTAAAGTGTTAGTACCTACTAAAGGGTAATTTGAACGAAAGTTAAATATTTAGACCTTGTGGAATACTTTTTACGATTCCTTATTATGAAAATTTCCAAATACCTACCTATTCAAAAACTATAGCTATGTAGGTACTTGTTTCCGCTTGTACCTACCTACCATGTTTCCGCTTCAGTATAGGTACATAGGTAGGTAGGTATTTCCTTTAGATTTGGAATAATAGATATGTGTAGGTGCTGAGTTATTGTTATACACTGAACAATATTATAATGTAATGGTCAACAATAACCAAATGATCGACAAAATATACGTTTTCCTCAAATTCTTTAAAGTTCAGCTCTAAGAACTAATTTATTTTGAATAGGTACCTACCTACCCACATAATTTAAAAACCTACCTACCTAAACACTTTTTCTACAGAACCAAACACACAGCCCTAACTCCTGCGAAAAATAACCTAAAATATCCCCAACTCTATTAATTGTTCTACACATTTCCATTTTTTGTAATCCTATCTATTTCAAAATTGTATTTTACTTTATTTATTTGCAGTCTCCTCCGAAAAACGTTTTTTTTTTTATTAGATAAAAAAAAACAAACACATAAATAATAATAACAAAAACAACAAACAGCATAAATATAATAATACATATAAAAAAGCACAGAAATAAATAAACAAATGCACCTCCTTTTCTTAAAACTAACATGCTGTCTCATTCCCATATTTAACAAATTAAATACTTTAAGGCGTTAACCTTGTCTCAATCACACAGCAATACAAAAACAACTAAAGAAAACACTCGCACTCACTTACCCAAATAAACATACATACAGTCATACAAAAACAACAAATATCATACAGTTCGTACATTCGTTTGTTTGTTTTCTATATGTTTTTTGCTGTCTAGTTTTCAAATTCATTTCCATTGTTATTTTTTTAACAGTATTTATTTAAATGTCTCCTGATAGGGAGAGTAAAATATTGTGTGGCTCTTTTGTAAATGAGAGCCCGTATTATTTCCCGTTTCATTTGCCGCAATGTTTCTGGTGTCATGGAGTGTTTTTCCCTTTCATTTATGTGTAGTCTGTCTCTTTTCAACTACAATTATATTTGGTTAAATGTAACAATGATATTTTTGTGATTTTTTTTGTTTTCTTAAATATAGAATTTATTTAAATTATGTTTCATTTTTCATTTCGTTTGTTTGAATGCTTGTTTGTAAGGAGCAAGGAGTGTGTAAGTGTGCGTTTGTTATCCCTACATTTTTCTTTTGCACTCTCACTCATACTTTTAGTTGTTGGATGGTTTTTTTCTTGCTGAATTTTATATTTTGTGATATTTTTTTTAGATTTTATTTGAATTTCGTTGTTTGGAAATTGTCATTGTATGCTGTGGAGCAGTGGCAAAGTAGGTATGTAGTGTTGGTTGTTAGTTATGTATTTGCCAGAAAGAGTAATGTGATATTTTGCGTTTCATTTATTGTAATTTCTTTGGGTTTTATTTTTTTAATTTTGTTCTTCTTTTTGCATGTGTTATTTGCAATGCATTGTTGCTGCTGTTGGTACTATTTCTTATTTGGCCCCTGTGTGCATTTCTTTGTACTTTAACCCATCGTTTATTTATTGTGGCCCTTTGCGTGTGGGATTGTTGGCCGTAGTTTTGTGTGGAAATTGTAGGTACTATTTTGTTAGTTGTATTGGTTTAAAAGGTACAATTAATTAGTGGTTAAATTAAGATAACATTTTCGTTTGATTCCTTGCACAAATTTTTTGTTAACAATTTTTGGTTTACAATGCTAAAAATTTGATATTTTGGAGTGTGAAACAAAAAATTTGTGTTCCAACCGGCGTCATATTGTTAACATATCAGTAGTAGAATCTTTGATAATTGTTCAATTGAATTTTGCTTGCAAATTCACTGTTAAAATGGTAAATATAAAGCTACATTTCGTTCTTCAGTGCTATTTGGTCGACATAACTGCCGCATTTAGGTTTCTGAAAATCAAACAGTATTTATTGAGAAGCCTTCGCGTGCTGAACGTGTCAGTGCATATAGCACCATGTTGTTTGAAGACGTGATTGGGCAAATTTTAAAAAATTTGATTAGAAATGTAATTATGGTGAATAGATTAAGCAATCGAGAGATTTAATGTACCTACCTACGAAGTATAAGAAATTTAATTTCATTACTTTTAAGATTTACAATGGGAACAGGCAAAAGATGTATGTACGTATGTGCTTCTGCCCAGCTTAGCCCCATTTCTGAGCTTCAGAAAACTGGAAAGTCTTATAAAGAAATTTTAGAACGACTCAACTGTTAATTTTAAAGTTCCCCCGTCGCAAAATGCCCAGAAAAACATCAACCCAAACCGACTGCCAGATAAGTCGAATCTACATTGACATTATAAGTGAACTATTTCGTCATGAAAATTGAATTGCTTTGACTAAAAAGTCTTCATACTTCCACTGAATAGTTGTCAATTCCAGAATGATCCGGCTATATTCTGCCTTCAGCAGACGGCATATATAAGTCCATAATTGGTCATAGTTCCCATATAAGAACCACTTCCAGAAACAAGTTAATCTTTTTAGCTTTTATTTAAAAACATTTCTAGGTAGGTACCTACCTACAATATAAATTTGTTGAAAGTAGGTAGTGGTTATAGGTATTTAGCTGTAACATTTCCCCACTTTCTGGCAACACATGAATTTCGTGGCAAAACAACTGCTTATATTTTTGGATCCAAGAACAAACCAAGCCAATTTCGGATGTTTTGAAGTGAAGCATATCCCAGAGAGAGCGGCCAGACTTCAGCAAATCATAATATATTTATTGTACTTTTTTTGGTCCCACTGAATACAGAGCATTAGTGCCATGCATAGTTGCCAGATAAATAAGGGTTCAAATCGTCAAATCTTTAATAAAAAATCGTCAAAATGCATTTTTCAAAATCGTCAAAAAATCGTCGTTATTTTTTTAAATTAATTTTTTTTTAGCACATAAACAAAAAGTAGAAAAAAAACAAAAAAATGAAATATATTTCATATACCTATAAACATATATGTTTAAGGGTCGATAAAAGTTTAAAAAATAGTTTTAAATATCAATATTAAAATAAAAAAAGTAACAAATAACGAAACAAAACACAAAAATTATTGTAAAAGGAACACAAAAATTAATAATAAATTACTTTTCAAAATATAGTTTGTAAAATCAATTTTTTAAGAAATTTTTATCAATGTTTCTTAAAATATTTATATAATTTTTAATATAAAATAAACAAAACAATTTCTTCATAGTAACAATGTAAAACATAAAAAATTCTACTTCTAAATACAAAATATCACCTTTTTACAACACTATGCGTTTTAGAATTTTTCAATTATATTTCAGAATTTTCTATTTAATTTTATATTTAAAAAAATTTCAATTGATTTTCTGTAGTTTCTAGTTGGTTTTCAGAATATTCTTATCGTATTACATAAAAGTTAAGTTAAAAATATGTTTGGATTTTGAAATACAATTAAAAATTTCTCAAATGGATTTGAAAATTTCTGAAATACAATTTGAAAATTCTATAATATTATTAGAAATTTCTAAAATATAATTGAAAAGTTTTAAAATATAATTGGAAATTGTGAAGTTTATTACATTTAATTTTGTAGGTACATTTCCCTATTAAACTTTTTAATAAGTTCAGGTACAACATTCATATTAAAACAACAACATTTATTTAGTTTTAAAAGATCTTTAGTGAATAAAATCCCTTCCAAAGAAGACGTTCCTAACCTATTCCTAATTTTTGTTTTGTTTTAATTTACCTGAATAAATACTCGTTTGACATTTGCCGAAGAATGAGGTAAAACTAAAATTTTTTGTATAAATTTGGTTAGGATGGGAAATAAGAGATTTGAATCTATTCTTTGAATTTCAGAAATGTGTTTCCAAAATTCCAATAAATCTTTTCTTTTTCCGAAACCAAATTATAAATTTTATATGAGAAAAAAGTGTTGCAAATCATTTATACTGAAAAATCGTCAAAATAGGGGCAAAGATCGTCAAATTGTCAAAGGGTCATTTTTGACACCATAAATCGTCAAAATGACGATAAATCGTCAAATATGGCAACAGTGGTGCCATGGATATTTGGCTTTGGCCAAATCAAATCACCATTTTCGAACCGCACAAAGTATCAGGTATGTGATCGAAATCGAAAGCGAATCAGTTTTGGAAATACATTTTAATGCATTTATAATCTAATTTTAAAATTTTTATTTTAAGATTCTCTTTATTAGCCCAATATAATTATTTGATAAAAGTTTTTCAATACAGAAATATTACGAAAAAATTGGCTTCTAAAATTCATTCGTTTTCGTTTTCAAATTAAAGAAGGCACAAAATTCGAAATTTTCGAAGCTAAATAAAACTTTGTGTTTTACGCGATTATGTTCAATAAAAAAAAGTGAGAATAAACTAATGATAATAATAATTTAAGGTACAGACACACATGGCAAATATTTGACGAAAAAGACGTAACCACTAAATAAAATTTGTTATAATTCTTGTGTTTATTTGGGAAACTTCTTTTACTAAGAACAAATGACTATAGAAATTTAGTTAAATTCTATTGGATACCTACTGTTTGTATATACAAAACACTTGTAAGAGTAAACGTCGTCTAACTAATTTGTGCTTAAAATAGTGGTTACGCTTTTTTTAATTAATATTTGCCAAGTGTGACTTACATATAAATTACCAAAGACAAAGACCGCGTTCAAATAATAAGCCATCTATTATGAATTCAGCATTTTTAAATTATAGGTAGGTAGGTACATCCAATATTTTTATTAATTGCACACCATACTTTTATGATAAATGGACAAACTTTGTAAATTGTAATTGATTGGAATTAGATAAAAATTTATAATTAATTGTGTCATTCAAAAACTTGTCTTTCAAACAATATTTCAAATGCTAATAAAACTTTATATTCTAATGTTTACAACAGTGTACCTAGTTTCTGTAATTCTCATTATTTAAGGTGGGAGGATATTTAATAGTGAAATACTTTAGTACCAAAATAAGTACCATTTAGTTCCACCCCTTAAAACTTCAGTAACATCCATATAATTTTAGTTTTTCTGATTTTCTTCGTATATTTTTATATAGGTAGGTACCTACAATACAAATTTTCTTTACAATACAATCTTTATTTAGGTATTTGCTTTTATTTCAATCCTATGGAATTGTTGTTGTTGTCTTTGTGAGTACTAGTACTTTAGCTTGTTGTTATTGTTGCAAAAAGAGGGATTTCTTTTGCAGTAATAAAAAGGGGTTGCCAGCTGTTGTAATTTCTGGTTGCAAGTATGGATGAACATACATACATCCATATGTATGTATGTTTTATTTAATGTACAACAGTACAGAGTTTTAATATGTTTTTAGAATTTATTTGCCATATAATTATTGTAGTCTGCTGGCTATTTTTCATTGTAAATTATTCTATAATCCACTTAAATTGTGGTACTTGAGTTTCTTTTCTTACTTTTCAATGTTTGTAATTGTTTCCACCATTATTGTAGTACATATTATATTATAATAAAATTTTAAAAAAATATAAAACTATAATTCATATTGTATCCGTGTACATTGCAAAACTATATACAATTTTCAAGAATATTAAGGGTTAAAATAGTTTTGAGGGGTTCTTTTTTGTAGTTTGAGGTTAGGGATTAGTTTATTCTTGTGTAAGAAAAATATTAAATACTTATGTTTAATGATAAACGAAAGACATTATTGAAATAAACATTGTTTGACAATAGCAATTAGGGTGAACATTTTTTAGGTGACAAAATGTTGAGTACTTGCATGTAAAGTAAAAACAAGCAGATTGATAAATATTAAAATTTAAGTAAATTTGAAGTTTCATACTTTTAGGTAATGTGGTTCTTCGAACTAGTGAACTAAGATTTATCAGTAATACTGCAATTGCTGGTTAACCAGCCGTTAGAGAAATCATGGATTCAAATTTTTGTATACTTTAAATAAATATAGGTAGGTACCTATGTACCTACATTTTTTATTTGTTATTTGTGCAAAAAATCGTAACACATTTTTCCTACTCTATACCTACCATTCTTACTTCCTTCCTCTAGATACATTTCCTTGGCTTTTCTCTTACTTGAGTATTTTCAAAAATCAACTAACCAATCGAAATTCGTTACTTTTTTCATTGTTTAAGAAAAATAATTTTACTTTTTATCGATATACCTACCTAGGTGTTTATTTTAAGTTTATTTTCACACAATTTTCTTAGAGTTTTCTTTTTCAGTGATGGGGAAAAAAAATCAAAAATACATGAAGTTTTCTTCTCATATAGTGACGAACTTTTAGAGGGTATTTTAAAAATATATACCTATATGTACTTACATATGTGGAAATAGGTTCTAAAAATTAGAATAATATGGATTTTGTTTATGGAACTTTTGAGTAATTTTTAACTAATTTACTCGTCAGCGTGATCTACATATGCTGCAGTAAAAACTACGCATCCTTTCGAATAGTAGTTTTTCTTCCACAGAGAAAACGGATTCCTATTGGCAACCGCTGAATACGGTTTAATACATATGTATGTATGTATGTATGTAGCTACATACATTGTATTTGGTTTTAGCAACAGAAAAATAAATTAAATTAGAAATTGAAACAACTAAATGTTTGGTAACATAACTGGAAAATTTGTTAATTATGGCTTAATCTATCGATTATTAGTTGTAGATGTAGAATCTGGTGAATTGTTTATTAAAAGAAAAAAACAAACTAAGTGGTTTGCTTATCCACGTTCAGACTAATTGATAATAAAACGAAACTGATTTCCACAGTTGAAATCGTTATTGTTGTCTTTGCAGATGACATGAAAGCTACCGGGAACTATTTAATGAGGCTAAATGTTGCAGCAATTTAAATGTTTATAAGCCCTTAATAAATGTTTTAAAAAAGCTGACATGATACCATTATTAAGTTCAACTAAAAATACGAATGACACTGTTTACCATCTTATCGATATAATGGTATAGACGATCTGTTTCATGGTCCGTATGATGCAACATAAAGCCACCATTATAATGCCATGATTCATAAAAATCTGTAAATAATGTTTGGGCATGTTACGTGTCCCAATAAAATGGAAAGTCTACAAAGTTTTGCATTCCAAAAGGAGAGCACACAAATAGCTAGAAACGTTAAACCAATAATAAGTTTTTCTTTTATTATCCATTTAAAAAAAATCATATTTTTGGAAGAAAAAAAAATAATATTTTTGGAAGAACTAAAATAATATTTTTGGCAAAAAAAAAATCATCAAATCATATTTTAGGTAAAAAATCATTAAAAATATGATAAAATCATCATTCTGGCAACGCTGAGTACAGGTCGCAATTTTAAAAATATTTCGATAAAATTTATTGCAAGACATTTTTAGGACCCAAAGACGATTGGGATTGAAATTGTTTCGGTCCATTATTTAACCTAGCTCCCATACAATAGTCTTCCCGAAATAGGGATTTATCGGTCATAAATAATCGTATATGATTTATGTGTGGATGAAGTAAAAATCGTGTTAGTCAAATTTCCGGACAGTATGACAATCGACATAAATTCGTTAAAAATTAGTAGCGGATCGTATTTTATAAGTTCTGCTTGTGTTGTGCCAGAACCGGCAAATTTAGTTTTCTTCTATTTCATCAACATCGTGTGATTTTTTACCAAATAACTATTCTCATGTGTTTATTGTTTTGAATATTGCTGACTTTGTATTATATTTATACATACATAATTAACTTAAAATAACACCTCTTGTTAATAAACTACAACAATATATAGATGTACATATGTATTAGTATACTATATATAGGTATGTATATTATGTGTTCTAATAAAGAATAAGTATTGTACCTATGTATAGTAGGTATCTAATATATGTATGTACATATGTATTTATTGTATATTCCATATAATATGAACTGATTAAATCTGTATTAGCGAAAAACTTTAACAAAAATTTTTAAATTGTTGAAATCGCTTAGGTATAAATTTTAAAATATTCTGTGTTAGCCAATGCGAAACTAAATATGTATAGAAAACTTTAGTTATTAAATGAATTTGATAGCCGACGGAAAAGTATTTAAAATATGCATTTAAAGGTTTTTATAAAAGACTGTCCCAAAATGTACTCAAGATTTAAATTAAATAGCAGTTTTCATATTATTTTATAAAGTACCCAGGATAGGGTTACATACATACATATGAAATAGGACCTCGGGCAAATGGCCTTTACGCTGGCATATTCCGAATCGAGAGATCGATGATCCAATGATGCCTCCAATCAATTCATTATTTTTGAAACATTTTTCATTTGTAATGCTTAATCTTAACTAACTCCAAACTGTCAGCTATCAATACAGATGCTAGATTCGATTAGTCACAGTGGGAAGCAAAAATAAACATTATCACGATATTGCTCTGTTAAAATGACCCGTTGGTTGCGATCTCGTTATCAAGCTTTTATTGCTATATTTGTACATTATTGTTTGACCTGTGAAGTGATTAACTTGATTTTTAAATAAAAGATTAAGAGCTCTTTAAAAATTAGAACTGACATTGAAAACAATGTGATTAATTTGTTGCAAAATAAATAATTATGCCGTAAAATTGCTGAAAAATTAAATTTAAGTAAATCCACAATTAATGATACCTATAAAAAATGGCGCAATGTAGCTTGCAATAATAACCAAGAGGGTCGACCAAGACTGCTTCCTGATGGTATTGCCCGGCAGATTGAACGTTTGCTACATAACAAGGACATCAAGACCCCGAAAAATGCTGCAAAAAATATTTGTAAGGATGTGAGTTCCTGGACGGTTAGACGCGTATTAAATAGAATTGGTTTAGTAGCCAGTGTGAAAAAGAAAAAGCCAGCACTTTTCTATAGCAATGTGAAAAAACGCCTTTTCTTTACTGAATTCAAAAACCGAACCTAAAGAAATCGTTTTTTTTTTCATCATTATCAGTCAAAATCAAAGTTAAAACAAAATTTCTTCAACTAATCAATTGAAGAAGACTAACACATAAGTAGTTCAGATATTAACGATTTCAAACTAAAATTACTAAATGAAGAACTAGGTCAGTCATACATAAGTTTTGAAGGTAGCAGGTAGTGAATTTGGTTAAATTTTTAATATATTTTTATTAAATACCTACATACTGGATTTTAAATGATTAAATATAATTTTGACAGTACCTATATTCAAATATTGCGTGCATTTTGGGTCACCTATTAAAAACATACCGTTGTTCACAGCTTCTATTAAGAATATAAAGTGCATATAATTTCGAAATAAAAAAAGGTTTATACTATACTTGATGCCCTTGAACCCTTTTTAAAGCCCCCTTTAAAGTTGAAGTTACAAAATATGAGTTAAAAATATGTACAAACAAATTATTTTTCAAACCGAAACAATTTTGTACGTTTACTATTTTATAAAAAACTTTCGTTTACTTTTTCGTTTTACTGTACCTTTAAATTTGTCTCATTTTCTCACCAATATATAAGCTTTTTAATTTTGATCACCTCTGGTTTATAGCATATCTTCTTCTTAAATCAATAATAGGATTTTTATTCAGCCTTCAACACTTAAACATATGTACATATGTATATATATATAAACGTACAAGCTAAAAACTAAAAATAGGTATAAATGTATGTCTGTACCTATATGTAATAAGGTACAAAAGTGGTATATTCTTGGTCAATAGATAGCAGTATCGTTTTATTGGCACTGGATGTCTTTTACTGTTAATTAAATTCATTAAATCGGTATAAATACACTTTTCTCAATTTTGAAAGTTAAAAAAAAAGTTAAACAGTTTAACTAGAAACGAAGAAAAAAACCAAAAATTTAACAAAAATCATTATTTTTTATTTTTCCACTTGAAAATGTATAAAAAATTAATAAGTGTTTCATAACTATAAATACACTAAAATAAAAATAACTTAAAATATCAATCTTTGCAAAAAATTTTAACTTGAATAATGTGGAAGGCCTCATTTTTTTAATCAACTTAAAAATTCGATAAGTCATTCTATTCACCAGATTTATTCGTATATCTTCTGATATACAGTTATGGACAGAGAAATAGCGCACTTTACTGTTTTAGTAGTGTAACGGGGTTTGAAATCTTGTTTTTCATCGATGTAATCTTGCTTTCATCTGTGAAAAGCACTCTTCTCCAGAATTTGATATTCTTGTTCTGGTGCTGTTTTGCAAAAGACGATCGTGCTTTTATATTTGTTTTTGATAGTTTTTTTTCTATTTACACGACCATAAGGCTGATTTTCATTGAGGGGCCTTCGTACAAGTCTACTGGAAACATTTAACCCAAATTCAACATTTATTTTAGTCATTATTATTCTCGATGACTTGAAAGGATCTAGCTTACTTTTTTTAACTATTGTCTTATGCTCACGAACTGTTTTCATTCGCGGTGGCTTCTTTCGATCTTTCTTTACATTAAGCATACATACATATTTATTTGCATCTGATTTAACACATTTAATAACATTATAAACCATTTTTCGAGAACATCCAATTATTTCAGTTATTTTTGTTTGTTTTGTACCCTTTTGGTGAATCTCCCAAATAAACTCTTTTTCAAGTGAGCAGTGCATTCCTATTCCCATTTTGGTTGACAAAATTAATGATAAACAATCAGGCATGTGATGGAAATCGAAATTGATAACGAATCAGTTTTGGAAATACATTTGAATGCATTTATAATCTGATTTTGAAGATTCTCTTTAGTACAGAAATATTACGAAAAAATTGACTTCTAAAACTCATTCGTTTTCGATTTCCATCACATGCCTAAATATTTTTGTTTAAAATCGAAATACCTTGTCACTATTTTATTGTTCAACCAAAAAAAACTTAATTCTATATAGGTACCTACCTAGGTATAATATGACAAAATAAAGAACCTACAAAAGTTAACAGGATACTTCCAACGAATTCCATGCAATTATCATTAATTTTTTTTTAATAAGTAGGTACCTATGTACCTATAATACGTTTGGCACTTCATAGATCATTTGTGCTCTATTTTTTGTCCATAGCTGTATGTAGATCTTCAAGCATTTATAACAGCTCCTTTAAGGTGATATACGTACATAGGTATGTACATATGTATGCTTTCATATTATAGATTTTCAGCATAAATTCTACGGCTTAATATTCCCCAAATGTTCGGAATTTCGTTCCAAAGTTATTATTATTTTAATTAGGTCGTTCTAAGTATATGTAGGTACCTTCCTATAATTACAAAGATTTTAAAGGCAAATATTTTATAATACTGCACTATTCCACTAAGGCCTTGATTATCGTTTCACATCAATGAATAGGTACCTACCTACCTATATCCTCCCCTTTTTTTATTGATCTAATCAAATAAAACTATATTTAAACTAGTAAGTGAATATCATTTACAATAAAGCCATTTTGATAATTTTCATGCTTCACAAAATTCTAGCAAATAGGTACCTACACTATGGCCCACTGTCAAATTATTACAAAAAATTGACTGGGAAGATCTTAAACTATAGTGTTTAAACAAAATGCGAGACAAGTACAACATACATACCTACATATGTATGTAGTATGTAGGTACATTAATTACTATGTACATACATACACATGTACATACATATAAAATCAAGAAAATAAATATGTACCTATTAAGGTTAAAAGAAAAGACCTCCTCTAGTGACAGAAATAAAGTAATAAATGAAATTCCATTAAAAGAAAGCCCCAGCAACTACAAAAATAAATGTTGACATTCGCGAATACCTACTCCAAAAAAGCAAAACACAAACAAAAAGAAAGAACGAACGAAAATTGCATAATGGTTAATTTGAAAAAGTAGGTATGTATGTACATAGAATTTTATATTCATATACCTACATATGTACAATATAAAAACAAAAAACAACAACGAAAATGACAAATTAATCATTTAATTAAAATGTTGAGACTGTGCAATAAAAAAAACAACAATTGCATCGCTGTTGAAGCGCAACAAGGATGGCCTGTGAGAAAGAGAAAGAGAGAAAATACAACATCTTTTATTTTCCTTATTTTCAATTCAAATCAAAATAATACAAAACGAATGAAAAAACACAATTGTCATTTAAAATGTATGAGTACGAAAAATTTACAACGAAATGCAAGAGCATAGGAAACTCCCTCCATCTTCTTACAAAATTTTCAAACAAAAAAACTGTAAAATTTAAATACGAAAAACAAGAGAGTTACTACTATCAAAGAGAGCATAAAATATATATAGGTATATGAGGAAGTATGTAAGTGAGTAAGAATGCCTGTGTGTGTTTTTACATTTTGTGAATTGTACAAAATCCAATTAAACGAATACTCATGCAATTGTAATGAAAGAAAAACAACAAAAAAAAAAAAGAAGAATCCAATGAATAATTTCCGAATGTTGGTAACTGAGTGTTTAGTTGAGGCTGCTACTGTTTTGTTTTTGCTGCCGATGACGATTGTTATTGGTGCAACCCACCTGCAATGGCCGTAAAGCAATTGAAACAACAACGACACATATTACTTTACGAATGAGATGGAATGATGTGATTCCGTCTGTTGTGTGAGTAGCAGTAACCGTGCGAGCACATAAACACAAACAAATGGAAACATTATGGAATTGAATTCGTTATTTGTGTGAGTGAGTGTGTTTAGTTTTTATTTTCTCTGAATGTTTAAAAAAGCCAAGAAAAAAAGACACTACAAATATATAGAAACATGTTGAATTTATATTGGAAAAAAATTAAACAAAAATGGAGAAAAAATCAACAAAAAAGGAAAATAAATACTAAAAATAAATTATAAGATTTGCTAAAACATCATACTTGCTTTGTTCTCTGTTTTTAGTAATGCTATTAACACAATTGGGACGATCGACGATTTTCGCCTAAAACGACAAACTAGTTGGTCATAATTCGCTGTGTAAATTCGTCATATGAGGCACAATAACGACGAAAAGTAATAAATAATTTTTAATAATTAAATGTTTTGTTTTCGTATAACACCTGATATATCTACCTATCATCCTACCTATCTACCTAGTGACTATATTTAAAAAAAATACCTAAAAATAAAACAATAATTAAAGTAAAAATTAACATTACTTACTTAAACATTAAAAACAAAACATGGTCACCCATGTCGTTTGCTGGCATAATAAATAGAATTCAACCGACGCCGTTATTGTGTGTATTTTCATATACTTACCTAGGTACATACATAGAGACGAATATTCGCGACCAAAAATTCGTCGTTCGTCCCAGTTGTGTTCCTAGCATAAACGATTCTCTGTATTTGTTTGTTATGTTGGGGCTAGAAACCTGAGGCTCGCAGCTGAAATTACATATGTATGTAGATCATTTAGATTTGTTTGAAGCGAAAACAATTTTGCAAAAATGCCTAAGTAGGAATGAAGTTTTGAATGTTGCCAAGTGATTCCCAAATATTCTTGCTCAGTTTGTCTGTTTCTAAGAGTTGTGTTTGTTTTCGGTCAACAAATAGGTAGGTATCTAAATATTTACTTGAGACAAAATAGGTAATTGAAAAAGGTTTAAATAATAATAAACTTTGATTGTCCTCTTTAAAGCAATTTTGTAAATATAGCTTCAATTTTTTAAAATTTCGCACATTTTCCATTGTAAATGGCGATCTAGTCCACCATATAAGATTTTCTTCATATTTTTGTTTATAGGTATTTCGAATACTAAGTTTTATTCCAAAACGAAATCTATGTACATACATATGTATATGTATCATATATCAGTAGTAGAAGCCTTAACGTATTTTGCCTATGGCGTACTGGTTTCGAAAAACTTTAAATTTTTTAACGATAACTTCCAACTTTTCCAATAGAGACGTATTAGAATAATACCTATAAAAGTTTTGACATTTTTCTAGTTGATATACATATCTGTAGTAGAAGCTTTAACAGCTCTTACAATGAATTCAATCTCGCTTGAAAATTCACAATGGAAATGGTGGATCCGTAAAAGCTGTATTAAATGGCTGTATTTGTGCTTCTGTAAATCCGAGAGCAATTATTGAGAAGCATTCGCATGCTGTAGATCTGGAGTCGTAATAGGGTAAATTTTTTTCCAAAAATAGGTTGAATATTCAGTTACGGTGAATTTTAACCTTTTATTGATGACATGGACATCACTGACAAGTAGTTTCAACAGGATGTTGCTACATGTTGCACAATCACTGAAACAATGAATTTATTGCAAACCAAATATACCAATCGCATAATTTCACGAAATTCAGTGACACGGATAACCGCTAGATTCTTTGTATGGGGCGATGTTAAGGATTAAGTCTATACGTCAGATCACATCCGCGAGGCAATTAATGCAATAGACCAGCTACTTGGCCAAACTGTGATTGAACATTTTAATTAAAGAATCGACAGTTGCATGCATGCTCGTGGTGTAGTATCCGATAAATTTTTTCATTAATAATAGTCAAACGTTACTCTTTCCAATACAATAAACACTTGTATGATTTTAGTATAAATACCTAGGTATTATTTTGTGAAATAAAATTCTCGTTGAAAATCTGTAATATTAGGGTTAAACCAATAACAAGTTAATTTTTATTAAATTAAATTTTCGGAATACATATTTAGATTTCTCTTTTTCAATTTGTTATTCTTGACATTAATTTGAATTTCTTGATAACATGTATTTGGCTATATCAACGCGCTTTTCGTTTCTCACCTATTATTCCAATGTCCATCAATTGATGTTTTAAGTAATATGTTGCTAGGACAACGATACTGTAATAGTCTCTCTGAACTTTCAGATATTTTAGAGCGTATTGATGCCTTCATTACGAATACCAACTGGCTACCGCGGTCACATAATAAACACTTGATCTCATCATTATGCCAAGGAGGTACAAATGTGTTGCCTATTTCCATAATATGTTATCTCAATAAATAACAAGTAATGTAATGCATGTAACAATAAATGTGATAAACCACTTCTTCATCACGCTTTAGTTGCATCGTTTGTTAATGCTCAGAACTCAGTCGGGGTAAGCAAGGAGTTTCTTAAAGCGGAGTTCTCTAGCCACTACTTATTAACTACTATCTATCTTTACCGAAATAATAGCAAAAATATGTATGTTGTATATACCTACCTAGTTGAGCATAATCTAACTCCTGATGTTATAGGTACACAATGCGAGCGAAAGTGGTATTTATTAGAAAATTCTACGAGATAAAACAGTCGTTCATTCTAGAGAGATTAATTAAAAAACTAGAAATTTCATATTGCGCTAATACATCTACAGCTAAAGAATCAAACCTCTTCCTTAATTCAATTATAAAATCGTAGATATTTTTAAATGTTAGTAGTATCTTTTTTAATTAGTGAAAACTACAGAATATGAACAAATTTGGCCTCCTAATACCATGTTGCTTAAACTTATTCTAACAAGGAATCTGGATTTAGCGAATTTTTCAATTGAACGTTAACTGGAATTAGCTTGTATTCAAATTAACTTTAGCCAAACTTATTACTTTTTTACATTTTAGGCCCCCGTTTTACCAAACAGGTTGCTCAATTTACTTTCCCCACACTGGCACAAACAAGCAGAAGTTTCAGCAGTGTTGCCAGAAAATGAATTTCAAAATATGCTAAAACTTGAAAAACTAAGTGCTAAAATGTTTTACAGAAGAAAAAATAAGTGCTAAATTTTTTCAATGTAACAATAAAATTTTTATTTCAAATGTTACAAATATAAATTATATTTTTTTCTAATTTTCTTCATAACAATTGTTGAGTTGTTTTAATAGATTATATTTCATATAGGTATTAATTCAAAAATTTCCGTGTTCATTTACTTACCATACCGAAAGAAATTTAGTTGAAATATTAATAAAAGTTATTTTTTATTTCTCCAAAAGTATTTTTTTGGTGTAAAAAAGTAAAAACTTGTTCGAGAAAAAGTTGTTTTTTATCAAGCAAATTATGCTAAAAAGCATTTAGCATAATTTTGAAAAATTTCAACGCCATTTCGAGAAAGAAAATGCTAAATCTAGCACTGAAAGTGCTAAAATGGCAACACTGAGTTTCAGCTCTCAATTCGTTTCTCCAAACAGTTTTTTATGCTGTCTTTCGTTCACAGATACAAATGTGTTAAGCAAATAGTGTGAGCATAAAACAAGATTTTAAATTAAAGAAGAAACATAATACAAATATTTCATGTTGGGGATAAAGATACATATGTAGGTACCTACCTATATATTTTTTTGTTTAAATTTAACAGTGTAAATGTTGTTTGCTCTGAGTGGAGTTGAACGAAAAGGAGTGAGAACTAGAAGGCAGGCAGGAGCACAATCTGCCAAATCATTAAATTACATTTGTTGGATTGTCACTGTGTGTTTTCATATGCCGGTTTTAAAAATGAGCAAGAGCGCAAGAGAGTCGGTGATATATACGTACATACGTATGGATGGATGTGAAATAATCATGATGATGATTACAATTGGGGTTGCAATTTGAAACGTAATGTAACTGTAAATACAATTTCTCTTTCTGTGTGTCAATACGATTCAGACACATTTGCCATTTGTCGCTATTTACCAACACAATGACATATGTAGAGAGATTTTGGTTACTGGGTGAGTGTGAGTGTGTGTATATAACAAATATTTAGCTTAAGGGGGTTTATTTGTTAGATACACCAACAACCACATTAGTTGTTGTCGTACATTTAATTCGAAATACAAAAAATCTACAATTCTGTTTCGTATTCGTTTAAGCTACGAGAACAACAACAACAAGAACAATTGAAATAAAAACATCCCCTTTTTTCCTGCGTGCGGCAATAAGCAGTCGAAATACAGAACGAACATTAAATTTTACAAACACACATCACATTTACTGGCTCAGCAAGAAGAGCAAAACGAAGAAAAAAAAAACAACAAAACAAATAAAAACATTCGTTTAAATTTGAATCGTAAAAAAACAAATGTCCTGCTCAATAACGTTGGCAGACGCCGCAGTAAAGCAAGCACTCTTTTTAGCTGCAGCAGCAGCAGGAGGTGGAGTACAATCAAACAAATAAACAAACACACAAATGTATGAAATAATAAAAAACATAACAATTGTACTCACTCTCTTTATTTTTGTTTTTATTGTTTTTTTCTTCTGGTTGTTCGTGTTTCTTGTTTTCAATTCAATTCATTTCATTTGTGTTGTACATATTTGTATGAGTAAATGAATTGAGTATTTGAATGGGACTGGGTGAGTGCGTGTGTTTGTGTGTAAAAGCAGAGAAAGAATCGTAATGAAAAAATAAAATAAAACAAGCAGCCAGACCAAATCAACATTTAACAGTTTTTTTCGTTTCGTTTGGTACAAATGTTTGCCTTAGTATGAGTGTGTATCTGTGTGAAATGAGTGTAGGTTTGAGAGTGTTTACTGGAGATGTGTGAGTATTGAAAAACACATTGATATTCGTAGCAATGTTTCGTTTTTCATTACGAATTTGTCATTCGTAAGTGAAGGTACAACATTCACAAAACACACAGAACAAAACACAAACCCAGCGAACGAACGTACCAAGCTGAAACTGACAGTCATTTATTTTGTCAAGCCAGTCAGTTAGCCAGCCAACGAGCACAATTTCTGTTGTGTAGACTCATCGTCATAGTCGTGCTAGTATTTGCTGGTTATTACCTACAGTCAGTCAGTGACTGACTGACGTCAACAAAAATACATTACGTTTTCCACAATACAATTGTCGTCGGATTTGAACAAATGAAAAATTTTTACAAATAAAAAAAAAACACCAACAAAAAAATAAATATACCTACAAACATATGTATATGTACATCATACGCGCGCGCATTTCATTTCAAATTAAATGTGAAAAAATATATATTTTTCTTTTCTATATACAAATAAATACCAAAAGAAATACAACATACAGTTAAATGTATATTAAAAGAGAAAATTCAAAAAAAAAAGAAAAATAATTCTTCCAAATAAAGTATATAAAAGTGTGTGAGTGAATAAATGAGGAGTGTATGTATCAATAGAGCACAAGTTGAAATGGAATAATAATAAAACGAAAAAAAATGAAGAAAAATACATATAATTTATATTTGTAAAAGTGTCTTTGCTCCCCCTGTTACAAATACAAATACACATATATTATATACATACCCAGAGCTAAAGTGGTACTTTTTTGTTTTGTTTGTTGGATTTTTGTACAATTGTGTTGTTGTTTTCCATTTCCATTACGTTTGGTGTTTTTCGGTTACGATTGCTTAACGTTTTCCAGCAATAATCATACGTCGTGTGACACGCCGTCGGTTAACAACATCATAATAACGCTTGTCGTTCCTAGTTCGTTTCGTTCGTTGTGATTCGTTGTGACGCCGCATCTAAACGCAAATAACGGTTGTTAAACTTCATTTCCGTTTCAATAAAGAGAAATAAATAAATACAAACTAATTTAAACTAAACTTAACTAAAACTGTCAAAAACAAATAAATCACATTGTAATTAATTAATTGCAATTTATTTATTTAATATCTACATTACAAAAAAAAATAAATAATGTTATTTATTTCAAAATAAAGTTTAAAGAAAAATACAATCTGAAATAAAATAAAGTGCAACATATGGAAAAAATTTAAAATAAATTAATTAAACTGTATCAAACTGAACAACAAATTTCTAAAAAAAAAAAATACAAAAAGGTGAATATGTTTTAAAATCTTAAATACCTACAAGTTATAATGAAATACAGTTGAGTTTATAAAGAAATTATTTATATGTATTAAGAAAAAAGTTTTATAAAGTTTAACAATCAAAAACTTGTTCAAAGTTATAATTTCTAAATAAAAATTGTAGGAATTATTTAAAAAAAATCATACCTATGTACGTCTTATAGAGAATTTAAATGTAAATTTTCCTAAACTTTTCTGTTTTTGCTTAATTAAACTTTATAAGATTGGAACTAAGAACTTGGATATTTTTCAAAACATGTTTCTGTGTTCTTTTTAAAATAAAAAAAAGTTACAAAATTTTGCAAGTATGTACGTCCATTGAGTACAACATAAATATTCAGTGTTTAGTATTGATATTGTTGAAGTTTTTAAAAGCTTTAGAGATTTCCTTTACAAAAAACCTTCAAAAATAATAACTTAATACAGCCTTTTGTGTAAATTCAATTGAGTACAACATAAAGTTAAATTTAGACTTTCTTTAACACTTTCGAAATTGCAATGCAAAATAGTGCTTTTAACAGTCTCTTTTAACTACTGTAAATCCATCTTCGGACTTGAAAATATTAAAGTTTTTAAATAATCTTGAATTTACATATACATACATACATATTTATAAAACCAGTAACTTCTCTTCAAAAATATATTGAGTAAGTTCAATTGATTACAGCATAAATTCGTATTTACTATTTATTTCTTTCAAAAAAGATTTGAAGAGGCTCTTCTATTTTTACCAATTGTGACCCTTTTGTAAACAATTTTAAAATTCTATAAACTTTTGCAGCTATAATACGAGTATAGCCAGCCATTCAATGTAGATTTTGTTAAAAAATCTACCTACTTAATTTTATTTGCAAGTTTTTTTAAATCTATAAAAATTTGTTTGAAAGTGTGTCTTATTCTGAATCAAAGTTATGGTACTTTAGTTTAGCACCTTGAATTAATCATTAAAGAATTTAATTATTAAATTAATATAAATATTACTGTGAGAAACTTTATTACTCCAACAATTTGAGTTTCATGATTAAATCAATTTAATTTCTTAAACAAAACTTCAAATTGTCTGTTGAAATCTTAAAAATAACCCAACAAAAACATTACTTAATCTTAATGACTTCAAGAATTCATTATTTCGTTGCTTTATTTGCCACTTTTTGTATTATCTTAAAAATATCATAATTATAAAATCAAAAAATATACTTCGAATAAACAGATTTAAAGAAGTTATTATACGGTTATAATTATTAGTATCATTTTCAGCGTTATCAACTCTGAAATGTAGAAAAAAATGTTTATTGAATTAATTTTACATTTTTTAAATTCATAAATTCTATATAAAACTTTTTAAACTTTTAAACAGATCAACGATAAATAGTAAAAGTAATAATAGTAAAGGACTTTTTTTTAATAACGTGCTAATAAAGATAAAATAAGCATTTAACCACTCAAAATTTAACTAACATTATTGGTAAATTAATTATTTAAAAAGGGATAATTTCAGTACATATTTGGTACTTTTTTTAATTATTTTTGCTTTCTATTTTAATACAAGTATTTGAATCTTTTCAATAAAATTTGTTAGGTCTCCACTGAGACTCTAACCCTGGTTGTGCGTCTACAGTTCAGTCGACCAAAACATCAGGCTATACATGATTTTTTATTTCCATGTTTAAAATATTAATTTTTTTTTTCAAACAAAGATTTTCACCCTATTCACCTTTAGCAATAACCTTCATATGACGAATTTGATAGTAAAGCTATGTGTACACGATCGTCAAGATATTATAACGTTGTCCGAAAAATGTTCAAAAAATGTCTAACAACAGTGTGAACTTAAAATTTTGATCTCCCAACGTTGTAAGAAAACACATTTTCAGTACATTGTAAGACAAAAACATTGTCAGATATCTAACAATTTTGTAAACATATTTTTTTTTCATTGTAAGATTGTTTTAAGACAATTGTCAAACACTGTTATTGTCATATGTGCAAAGTTTATGCATCTGTCAATGGCAGCATTGTCATAGAAATTATTTCTAAATGCAACTCTGTATATACATAAGTAAACAAACAAGTGTGCATTAATAAATTTTTAAAAACAGTGGAAGAAAATTAATGAATTAAATTAAAGAAAATCAAATATGGATAGCTACATATCTTTTGATGAATCCTGTTTCATAGAGTGCAGATAAAATGGTTTCAATTGCTCTTTTTTGTTCCATGACAATATTTAAAATTTTTAAACACACACACACACAAACGAATTTCACAATGCCACACAACAATCTGACAACAGTGTGAACTGACAATTTCGGTTGACAGATAAATTTATTGTGTGACAATTGTATGACAATGAAATTGTTAGTTTTCTTACAGTCGTCTAAACTAACAATATAGCGTTTGCTAAGCATTTTTCAATGTCAGTACATTGATAGATCTGACAACGTTGTAATATCTGACGATCGTGTATACATAGCTTATGTATTCTTTTATCATACATTTGTATTTTAAATACATTACATGGGGTCATTTTTCTTCGTATAGATTTCATGATAATGAACAAAAAATTTAATAAAGCACCAAAAATTGTGCGAAATGCATCAAGTTGACAACGCTGATGATTTTGCAATAAGTTTCTTAGTACATATTTGTTGTTTGTTATACAATATTTTAAAAACATTTTAAGTATGAAAATAAGTTATTAGATTTTTGGTTGAAAATTGAAAAATTATAACGAATTACTTTTGGGACATCTCAAACAAAAATAAGTACTTTTTTTTACTTAATTTGTTAGTAAAGTCTTTACTGGGATTTAAGCAGTTGAATAAATTTATAATTTTAAAAATTAAAAATTATTACTAATTTTGACTATTTAGAGTTTTGTTTTGGATTTGTTTAACTTTTAGATTTTTAATAGAAACATTTTTATTTTGGCCAGAGTTCATATTTACTATAATAATTCAAAGAATACAATTGTAAAATAATTTTAGACAATTGGCAAATTGGAATGCATTTTCTACCCTGCGTCATCAGCAATTTTCATTGACCAAGATCTACCTGTAAACATCATCTATTTAACTCATAATTTTTGAAAAATATATTCATGTTTATGTTGTGACAGGGATGCAGAAATTGGTACAATTGCACTTTTTTTTTTTAGCACTATTTGAGAGTTAAAAATACAATAGCACCCAAATGACTAATTTAACACTATTTAAAATTTTTATTATGGTTTAATAAGTTTATGTCAGAAAATGTTGTTTCGGGTAGAACTTCTAGCATTGTGGCATTAATATTAAAAATGTTTCCTAATGAAAATAAAAATATTGAATATATAAACAACCAGTTTCGAGCGCTGGCAAATATAGAAATTATTAAATCTTTAAATT
This sequence comes from Bellardia bayeri, assembly GCA_950370525.1. NCBI lineage: Eukaryota > Metazoa > Arthropoda > Insecta > Diptera > Calliphoridae > Bellardia > Bellardia bayeri. The sequence continues at coordinate 60,896,108 of OX493265.1, forward strand.
TAAATAACGAAAATATATGTACTTTTGGAAATGAAAAATTAACTAAATGAACTAATGTTTACTGATATTACAAAAATTGCTAAATTAATATTATCCATTCCACATTCAACTGCAAATGTGGAAAGTATATTTTCGTACCAAAATATAATAAAAACCAAAGAGAGGAACAGACTGTTTGTTACCACTGTCATCTAATTCGTGCTGCTACAATTTAGAAATGAGTAAGAATTTGTTAACAAGAAGTATGTCATAAATAATATACTTTTATATTCAGATCACAACAACTAATAGTATTTATGTGCCTTTTAAAATTAAAACATTAATATTAATTGTTAAGTTTATCTACATACGAGTATGGTAATGGTAAGTACTTAGTACGAATGTATTTTAATGTGCTTTTTTATTAATTGTGATTGAATTGTTACGTACGTTTTTAGTTAATTTTTAATAACAAATATTTAAAAAAACAAGAAAAGAATTTAGTACAATTGGGCTGAAAAAAGGACACTTTTTCTTGAAATTTAGTACAATTTGTAAAATCTTATTTTGCATCCCTGTGTTGTGAGTTGGAATGAAGTTTACATACGTTTATAAATATGCTTTTGGTTTTTATTTGAAATATCTTGTTAAATTTTCTATACTTATTGAAGTTTTCTTTTCTTTTCGCAATGTGTGTAATAATTTCAAAAATCCCACCAGAAAGTTTGAAAATTTGAAGATAATTGGCCAATATATAATAATTAATACTGTTATGAAAACATAACAGTAATTCCAATATGTATGTATTTGTTTCTAAAGATACATTGATAAATATTGTTTTCATTTGATCTTGCATGACTTTTGTAGCCGCAAACAAAAATATATAATATAAAAATGATATTTTACTGTTATTATTTCTACATCATGTTAATTTGAATAAATAAATGGTCAATCTAAAAACAAATATTGTTTGTCAGCTTTCAAAAATTATAAAAATAATATTAACATCCTTGATTAGATATTCCACTGAAACTGCTATATTGATTTCTGATTTCCGTCCGTTTTTTAAGTAAAATATTCTTTTTAAAAACTGGAATTATAATAGAAAATATGTTAACGATGGGCTTTAATAAATTACAAATTAAATTAGTAAATTACTGATTACATAACTGATTAATTGATATAAAGTAGTCCTAAAAGTAGACAAGTAATTAAGATTTCATAAATAATTACTCTTTAAAATTCGCCACACAATGCTCACTGGCACTGATTGTGAACAAAATTGTTTACTACACCTAATTCCGTTTTTACACGGTCCTTCTTGACACGGTTTTGATTTAACACTGTTTGAAAATAAACAAATTTGAAAATTTTTACACGATTTAAAATCTTTGGGTCTTAAATTTTTTGGTTAAATTTGATTTTTGAGAAATATTTTCATATCACAAATTTTTGTGGATACAAGCAAATTGTGAACTTTGTTTACTTTTATTTCTTAGTAGTGCAAGTTTTTGCTGGGAGTTTTTCGAAATTGCCAATATTTGCAAAGAGCCGTCATAATTTGAACTATGGGAATCATTTCAAACTTGAGATAAAATTAAAAAATATCATAAAAGATTTTTCAAATTTAATGTTAATTTTCAAAGTGAATTTTTAACATATAAGTTGCTTTGATGTCAAAGAAATTAAGTCACTGTATATTACCTATTACACGACATCTTACTTACTTAAATACTTCCATATTGTTTGCACTTTTTATTTTATCGTCCACTTAAAATGGAAAACTTTTGATGAGCCACATAAGTTTCTACAAAATGTTTAAATATTGCCTAACATTTATTAATAATTTATTATACATAATCTATAATATGAATCAAATACAACATGTTTAGAGCTCGAAATTCAACCACCTTGGGAATTTAAAAACAAATTAAAAGGTAAATATCAAATAAAGCGAATTGTGACCACCTTTCATAAGACTTTAAAAAACCTTTGAAAATTTTGATTTGAAACAAACTTATGATCTATTTTATCGAATGCCCCGATAGACTAGTTAGTGTCGGACTATCAATCAGAGGGTTGCGGGTTCGATTACCGCCAAAGACTCTGGGTGTTTTCTGCAGATAAGCCAAAAACCTTTGCAGTTTGTGTTTGTTAATTATATTTAAAAGGAAAGTATAAATATTAAAATATACCCAAAAACATTTAAATATCTAACGAGCATGATTTTTTTCATTTTATTATAATAAATTCAAACTTAATTTCTCAGTATTTTTTATAATGTTTCATCCATTTATACTTTATTGATTTTCAAAAAAAAAAATTAAACAAAAATTTTTCGATATTTTAAAAATTATATTGAATACAATTTTAGGTGATATTTTTATAGTTTATTAATAAAATCTATATTTGTTTTAAAACACTAAAATCCATTATGCATTTAAAAAGTTATGGTACTTAAAGTTCTGCATAATTTGCATCGAATTTTTTAACTTTTTTAAATTTAAGCAATTAAAAATTCAAAAATAACATTTATTTGTGTAATATTTAATGAAAAATTTCAAAATATTTGCTAAAGCAAAACTAAATAATAGCACAATTCACAATCTTGTGCAAATGGTAACTATTGCATGATTGCAAGTAACCAACCAGTAGCATGTACATTTCTGTATATTTTGTTAGTGTAGAGAGAGCAAAAATATTTATTTTGCAAATGTAATGATGCAATAAATATAAAACTTGTTACAATCATAGAATTTAATTCCGTTCGGAAGTGGAATTAATTTCGTATTTTGCTTCTATAGAAAAAGTAAACCGAACAATTTTTTCGGAATGAAACCTAGAAATGCTTAAAATTACAATTCCACATAGCACATTAAAAGTGGTTTCATTCCGAAAAAAATTTCCTTGTAGTTTTTCTAGAGAAGCAAACTACGGAATTAATTCCACTTTCGAACTTTCGAAGAATTTTTAAATGTGTTTCATTATGTCTAAAAAAAACACAAATATTTCTTGTTTAGTTGAATAGTTAATTAATGAATTGGGGTTGTTTCAAGAAAACTATTTTATATCTGTGTATAACGGATGACTCATGAAAATATAAAACGGAAATTTATTGTAGCAATAATTGCCTGCTCACGAATGTCACAACTGTGGTGCATCATGCAAGTTTCATGATGCACCACTTAATAAGTTTCAACAGAATTTTCTGCTTACACCTTTTAAACACTAAGATAATTTACTTATTTAACACACTGGAATAATTAACACCATTAAAAATCAATTAAAACGTTAAATATACTTGTATATAGATTAAAAACGATAATAAGTAATAATAATAACATTATGTCATTAATAATAACACTGGCCATTAATTAATAACTATAGAATAGTAATGTCCAATTTTAATTATTTATATTCTAAACGTGCAAAATTTTGTGAAAATTTTTACATTGCGATACTATTAAAGAATACAAAGAACGAAATGAATAATTCGCGATCGCGCACAAATTGAAAACAATAATTATTTTAATGTACCACTACTTTCATTATTATTTAGCAAAAATTTTTTTTTACTTTACAATCATAATCAACATATTCGCGATTGCGAACTATTTGAAAATAAATATTATTCATCACTGCATTAAATCTTTTTCTTTTTTATAAATTAAACAAGATAAGTTTTAAATATTTATGTACATATGTCTAAATGAAAAGAAACTCGACTGTATTTCTTGATAAATTATTGTATTTTATCTTGAAATTTTCTATATCAGATTTTTATTTCTGGATTCTTTTTTTTTGCAGATTTCTATATTCTAAATAAATTGAAAAGAATTATAATAATAAAACAGTGTCTAAACTAATTAACAAAACAAACAGTGTACAGTGCAAAAAAATCACTTTAAAATTACAAAACAGCAAAAAGAAAAAAAAGAAAGAAAAAAAAAAACAAAATAAATAATGTCATTGCTGACATTTTCAAAATATAATGAATTCAAACTGTGATACGACTAAATATCAGCAGCATACAAGTGAACAGATTTACAGGGGTAGTGGTCTGGCCTATGAAAAGCCCACCACAGCTTTAATTAATTTCAAACGTGAATATCTTTATAACGCCACTAAGAAAGCGGCAATGAACACAGCTAGCAACAACAATAATACAATTTTAATAAACAACAATAATATAAATAAAAGTCCTTTGCACCAGAAACACAGTCCTTCACACTACAGCAACATTATCAATAATAACAACAATAACAGTCTAATTATGAATTCAGCCACCATGCTGATGCATCATCAGCAACAGCAGCAGCAACAACAAAATGGTGCACGTGACAACAGCAGTAGTCGCGGCACCGACAGAGCTGACGATCGTCCCAATGGCAGATCTTCACACACCGGTCGCGGTTCCAGTTGTTCGCCAGCCTCCTCACCCACCCGTCATCCCAATGCCGTCAGTCCCGTCACTTCACTCAATCACTCGATGATGCAGCAAATGCAGCAACAGCATCATCAACTAAGCCCTCCACCTCATGTGGGTGGTGTACCCACACCGAATGGTCTGCCCGCCGGTCTGCCGCCACGTATGCCCCATGGCCTGCCACCCCATTCACTGGGTCTGCTCAACTCCCTACAAATGATGCATCATGCCTCGCCGCTGGAATTAATGGCGGCCGCCCATCATCATGTCCCACCCAGAACCTACAATAGCCCGCCTCCCATCTCCACCTCCGATCCCAGTGCCAACGAGTGCAAATTGGTGGAGTATCGTGGTCAGAAGGTCGCTGCCTTCATTATCAGCGGCGAGACAATGCTGTGTCTGCCGCAGGCTTTTGAATTGTTTCTGAAACATTTAGTCGGTGGCCTACATACGGTGTATACGAAACTGAAGCGTTTAGACATTGTGCCTTTGGTGTGCAATGTCGAACAGGTGCGAATATTGCGCGGTCTGGGTGCCATACAACCAGGGGTTAATCGTTGTAAGCTGTTGTCGTGCAAAGACTTTGATGTGCTGTATCGTGACTGTACAACTGCCAGGTAAGAGACGTTTTATATTATTTGCTTTTTTTTTTTGGCATTCAAGAAACTATGTGAAATGTACGACTAAGTGCGTTAAGTAGGCTAACAAAAAATGTTTGTTGGCAAAATAAAGAGGGGAATTAAGAGAGCTGGGTGAGATAAAATTTAAGGATTTGTATGTACTTTTACAAAGACAATTATTTTAACATTTTTATTTAGCTTTTCTAGGCGCTGCTGCGAATTTTAATGTATTAATGAGTTTTGTTTAAGATTTAAAAAGTATAATAATCAATTATTATTGCAGATATGTTTTTTTGTTTTCAACTGCATATTCCTCTTACTCCTTTAAATATTAAACAGGAGTGTTAAATTAAGATTTTAAATAAATATTTTTTATTGCGATTTAATTAAAACACTAAACACAAATTTTAAAGTTTTTTTTTAAGGCTTAAGGTACTAAAATTGCCTTCAAAGTTTATTACAAATTCATAAAAAGCAGTCACTCCTCCATTTAGTTCCTCTAAAATTCTTCTCTACATTATTTTACAATTAAATCAATAAACTTTTTCCTTGCCATCAGTCCCAACTTTAGTCGTCAAATTACACCGAAATCAAGTTCGCTTCAAGGCAATTATTACTACGCTTTGAACAGACCCGTTTCTTATACGGCAACAGCTGTTAAAGTGCTTTTCAAATGTTGCTGGGATATTTCCACAACTAATATGTCTTTTTATTAGACTATAACTAAACAAATTCTATTATAAATTCATAATTATTTATGAATTTGCTAAAAAAAAGAAAATTAACATTAATCATATAAATAAAACTTAAGGTACGGTCAACTTGGCAAATATTTGCCGAAAAAGACGTAACCACTAAATAACATAAATATATTTGTACTCGTTTATGTATTTAAAAAAAACTTTTCTTATTTAGGCCAAAACACAACAAATATTTAGTTTTAATTTATTTGATGCTGTTTGATCTTGCAAAAGTCTTGTAAGAGTAAAAAACGTCCAACAAATTAATGCTAAAACAAGTGGTTACGCTTTTTTGATTAACTATTTGCCAAGTGTGAGCATACCTTTACATTGTATATTACATAAAAACCAGTTTATTTTCTGCTAAAAGTCAAAAGGTTGTTATTTGTACAGAAAAGTAAAACTTTTATTTTGTATTTAGATTACAAAAGTTTTTCTTGATTTGATTTGTCTGTAATTTCAAACGCATAACAAAAAGTTGTATGATTGAAATGCTAAATGCCTGGTAAATAAATAGCAACAGGGAATGGCCAAATAAAACAGTACAGGGTTCATGTTTGCATTGAAAAACTGCAAAGGAATGAAAAAAGTGCAACTTTCCAAAGACTTAATTCATAAGCATCCCGTTAGAATAATAGCTGAGCTACAGTCTGTCTCAGTTGAATATATGAAATGGTAAAATACTTTTAAAATCTTTATCTGTTGCAGCAGCCTGAGTTTTGCAATTTGTATTTTAGGACTTCAAAATTGTATCCCTAAAACTCTGGCCTAATCTTTTCCCTTAACACCATAATATACAATTTATTCAAAGTTTTACCAACTTGAAATGCTTTATTTTTTGTTTCTCTCTTAACCTTTTCGTAGGTTTGTATTGCGTATTTCCGTTTAATGTCATCGCAAACTGCAAAATGCCTACAAAACAACCAACAATTGCAACTTTAAATTCGAACGCAGTTTAAGTTTTAACTTTTTTTGCAGCATTTCAGCCAGTCACAAAAGTTTTACAAGTTGTAAATCTAACTTAAATGTAAATGTAAATGCTATTGTTGTTATTTATAAACTCATATACCTATAAATATATTTACCAGCAAACAAACATACATATGTCTAAACAAATACAAATACCCTAGTAAGAGCTGCAATAGTTGCATTTGTTACCGCTCAAAGTACTAGTTTTCAGTTTTTTTTTTATAAATAGTCTTGAATATATAGTTTATTAAAACTACACCCAGTTGTTTGTATTTTGTTGCTCTCTTGCTCTTTTTTTATAGTTTTTTTCAGCCATAATAGTTGTGTCGTTTGTTATTTATTTAAAAAAAAATAGGTTTGTAATTGTTCTCCTTTTTCCAATAAGTTTTTGTAAAACTTATTGATTTGTTTAACGACGACGAGTTTTTCTATTTTATAAAACAGGAAACCGGAAATGAGAAAAATTTACATCGGAAGAGTATGTATTGTTTTCTATTTGTACAGTTGACTAATAAATATTTGTGTTAACGCACTTGGTTGTTAAGGATAAGTAGAGGGAAAGTTGGTATTTTGAAACAGTTGAAATATGTAGAAAGTACAATAGTTTTACGCTAATTATAATTAGATTGTACTTTTTGTATTAGTTACTCTCATGTCTAGTGAAAATATTAGATCAAGAACAGAAAAGACTATCTATCTATCTGGTGATTGATTTTGTATCAGTATTCTCCCTCTAGAGAAGAAACGGATCGGTTAAAGATGAACTCGATTGACATATCCATATTCCATATTCAAATGAGATCGAAAAATGGTTATGTAAATTCCAATGGTCCTCAAAAATGAGTTGTAGGACTGCGTCGTGTTGAGGAGATCGTGTTGTTAGGAAATCGATTGCATTTGTTTTTAATTTTATCATGATTGTTTTAGATGTTGCTGGAATAAGAGGGAAGAAGATAAGGAGCAGCATCCAATATGCGACTGTCAGGTTCTACAGGAACTCACAGTGAAATATTTTGTTATGCGTTATTCTCAGGATTTGTTAGGCCTCAAAGATGAGTCACCGGGTTTTGGATACCAAGTTTCCCAATTAATCGGAATGACAAATTTAGTACCCATGAATTTATGTTTCTGAAAGTTTAGTTCATATTGTAAAATATTTAACTGCATTCTTGTTAAATGTGATCATCAGGCATTTCTATTTGTATAAAAACAGAGTGGTAATGAATTGAAGCTTCTGGACGCTTAGGTCTTCCCTTATAATTATTAACAACATTACACCTAATTCTGTTTTTACACGGTAATTGGTTCCAGGGAAACTTAGTGTAAAGAATACCGTGTAAAAGACGACATTGATCGTATGCAAAATAGGTGATTGTTTCCTTATCTCTAAAACCTATTGAAATTAGTCAAAAACAAGAATTTTTTAAGAACAACTTTTCAGGTTTATAATATTAAATCATATAAAAATGTATGCAATGTGTTTTTACACAAGTATAATTATTAAAGAAATAAAACATGTACTCTAAGCTTGAAAGTAATGTAAAAAAATGCACCTATGACAAGTGCACAAATATGCAATTCCCTTAAATTTGTGATATGAACATATTTCGCAAAAATTAAATTTAACCAAAAGAAATTTAAGCCCAAACGATTTTGAATCGTGCTAAATGGAGTAAAATCGAGTACAAAAAATGTAAAATTGTTAAATCAAAACTGTGTAAAAACAGAATTAGGTGTATATTTAAATTGAATTAACGCTTTAAAAGATATACTTGATCCGCTCTACTTTGCGTAAAAGGCGATTGTTTTGGTGCTTTGAAAAGTCTCGAGTTTTATTTGGCAAGAACCATATCAACGAAGAGAAATATTTCAGTTTGACCAATTACCTAAATTTGAATTGGATTCGATTATTATCAGCCCTGTCTCAGAGTTTAATTCCGTTCGCAAGTGGAATTAATTCTGTTTTTGCTTCTATAGAAAAAGCAAAACGTACAATTTTTTTTGGAATGAAACCTAGAAATGCTTAAAATTACAATTCCAATTAGCAAAATAAAAGTGGTTTCATTCCGAAAAAAATGTTTCGTTTTGCTTTTTCTATAGAAGCAAAACACAGAATTAAACTCTGAGACAGGGCTGTATATTTCTGCGAATGTTACTGTTAAATACTTATATCAAGCCGCTACCGATCTTGAATTCTGGAATTAAGCTTTTCAGAAATTCAGAAAATGCTAATTTATGTCTTAAATGTTTTCGAAATAAGTTGTTCAATAACTTACAAATTAATTGAGTCCAACTTGAATATTAGGCAATATTTTCTAAAAATTATTAATTCAGAAAAAGCTCTTGATATGTGTTGAGTTGTTACCTACTAAATTTCCCATAATCTGGGCAAAAACAACAACTTCGTATCAATCTCAAATTGCATAATAAAAATTTACTTTGTTTAAATTTTTATGGACCATTAGATTACGAATTTAATGATAATGAAAGCTTGTTAACTTAGCAAGCTTTTAAACCAGTGGTCGGCATAATGTCAACAGGGAATATGGATTATAGCAACAAATTATTCACTTTCTCGGTTGTTTGCATTTTTGTTGCTTATTTTGTAATGTACACTCCCTGGTTTCTACGAGTGTCGATCACTGCTTTAGAACCAAACATATCTCATTTCATTCTCTTTGAAATATCTTTACTTCCTTTCCCATTCTCTTAAGAAAAGCCGAAAAATCGAAATTGAGTAAATGGGAAATTTAATTAATCTCTCAATATTAATAGATTACTTTATAATTTTTTTCTGGCGAAGGCAAATTTTGTCTGTATTAACTACTTGTCAATCTAAAAACAACTTTAAAAACTATTATTTTATTATAAAACAAATTGTTTATACTCCTTTAAAACAATTGCTGGGTTACAGTTAATAACTTTTCACTTTTACTTCAAGCTTATTAAAATTTAAAAGTGGTTGGCTGCTTTAAACATTCGTTAACATTTACATGTTGAAAACTAATAAAACTGTAAATGTAGAAACTTTAGCTGTGTATTATATACAAAAACTGGCAACGCAACCCTTTAGTATGTTTTACAGGGTTGATATGGAAAGTCCAACGAAAACTAAAATTATAACCCAAATTTCTAAATACAAATGTAGTACATAGTAAGTGATTTTGCAAGCTGAAAAGGATTAATTTTGCAGTGGAAAGTAAAATGGGTCTAATAATTGTGGCTAACCAAATTTCAGTGGTTTTGTAAAGAAGATAATAGAATTTGAAATTAGTTTACTTAAAAGGAACCAAACAACAACGTTATTAGAAATAATAAGGATGTAGTATTTTGAAAACGAACGCTTATAGTGGTTCTTTAGATGATACAAAATATTTTAAACAGATTTTGGAATAACAAAATCTCTGGTCCACGACAGCCTTTTAGCAGCATTCATATTGTTTTTGTTTGAACAGTTCCACTCTTGTCAACAGCTCTTTACTGAGTTGACAATCATTGGCCGTGTAGAACTTGGATCGTCTCAAAAGATCCCATTATCACATGCACCTATTTAGCATGGTTTTGACATTATCCTTGCTTGAAGCAGTTCAGATTTTTCCAAAGTCAATAATTAATTTCTGCCTTTTGGTAACTTTCTATTAACAAATACAATTTGTGACTTTCTACCTGTATTTCAAACCTTTCTAAAGGTTATTTAAACAAATATATTTAAAAATGTTTGCGTTTTCTCTGTTCCTTTTCTAAACAATAGTGTCTGTCAGTTACTGCATAATATTAAAAAAAGTTAAAGAAAATTGATTGATTTTGATGTGATTTATAACTTAAACATTAAAAAATTCATTTTTCAAACTAAAGAAATTTTAATCAATAATTTTTTTCTCTTTTTAATTGCAGATGTTTATCGATCAAACCGCCAGAAAGGTAAATTACAAACAAAACTTATATAAACATTAAAATTTTTTGTGGTTTTCAAGCCAATATGATTAAAAACATACTTAAGAGTTTTTAGAGCGCGAAAAATAGCAATGAAGCATTAAAAATTTTTATTAGTAAAGAGATAAATATGCTAAAACACGAAGTATCCTTAAAAATTAACTTAGTTGGTAATAAGTATGAAAATACACACATCTACTGACCAACGAGCAAACAAAAGAGGCCTCTAAAAGGGGCGTTTAGGTGTTGACAGCAATTGTTTTAGAGGGAGGGTTAAAATTAAGTTTAAAATAAATTTAAAGGATAAGAAAGAAAACAAAAAAAAAACAAAACAAATAATTAGAGCATAAAACAAAGAACAGGAAGTGAGAGAGCAGTTTAAATTTAAAATGTTGATGAAAAAATACAACAGTAAAATTTTAAGCAGTTGCATTTCAATAAAATTTTTTATATTTCTTATTATAGTTTATTTCACCTTTTTCATTATTAAGATTTTATTGAAATAAAATTTAATTTTTTTAAAAAAAAAGACCTTAAGATTTTATAAACTATTTAATCTTAAGGTCTTTTTTTTATAAAAAATTTAAATTTTTTTTAAAGAAAATATTAAATAAAATGAAATAAAGTTTAATTTTTTTATAAAAAAAAGACCTTAAGCTTAAATAATTTCTAAATACCTAAAATTTTTTATGATTTAAAGTTAAGTAGTTATAATGACTTTAATATAAATTATATATTTTTGACTCAATGACTTAAAGAAATCTGTTTCATTGAAAATTTCATAATAACTTCAGCAGATAAAGAATCCCCTGGCTGCGAAAGTTACACTTAAATGAAATTATTTTTAATGCATTTATGGTTTAAAGTCCACAAGCTGCCACAACTTTAATAAAAATTTAAAATTTTTCAAAGACTGTTCAAAGAACTTGTGACAATTAACAATTCTATAACAATTTTAGCAGAGGGAAAAGCTTCTGGGTGCGAAAGACACTCTTGAATGAAATTCATTATAAATCCGAAGAATTTATTACAAGTATATAGTCTTCATTGTATTACAGCCACCATCTTTTTTATGACAACATCCAAGTCAGGAAAGACATTTTGCTGGCAAACATACACTGTCAGACAAGTCAGAACATGATTCAATAAGTCCTTGGGGAACCAGTGGTCTCATTAAATGCAATTTTTATGACAGTGGTGCTATTATAGACATTTTGCAATAACTATGACTTTTAACAATTCTTTAATAACGTTGGATGAATGGGGGTGTTGTTCGTAAGTCACTCTTGAATGAAATTCATTATAAAATCGCCAAATTCATTGCATTCAGTATTTAAAGTGTTTTCTGCGTTAACGTCCAAGCTGAGAAGACATCTTGCTGGTAATGATAATGAAAATATTTTAAATGACTTTTGGGAATTTAGAGAATCCTTAAATGGTTAATTTAGCTATGAGAAATGGTAGGACTTGCTTCGGTAAGCCGCTGGGAACCCGTGGTTTCATTATATGTACTTTTTGAGATAAGATGGCGCTACTGATCTCACACTTCATCTTTCTGCTAAGAATGCTAAATAAATTTAAACATAAATATCACATTTTAAACAAAATGTTCCCTCGTTTTTAAATATTACCAAAGTTAATTGCATTTGCCAAAGTCAGCACTAGGCCGGACGCATGAATGGCAATTTTGAAAACACCCTATTCCTGTTATAGACACTACTATTCTCCATCTTTCCAAATTAAGCAATCTCAAGAAGTTTACTATAAATATCTCATTTTATACATATTCTTTTTTTAAAGACAGTTGAGATACTTCAATTAGCCCCTGGTAAACCTGTGGTCTCATTAAATGCAGTTTTTAGGACTGTCTAGTCTAGATGAAGTTATTTTAGACATTTCTAAAGCTGTTCAACTTTCTGTTAAGTTAGCTTAATGAATTTTAACTTAAATATCATATTTTACACAAAGTGTTCCCCTTTTTTCTTCCCCCTTTGACGTTTTGAGCACGATTAATTGCATTCGTGTTGTTGTTGTTTTGTTTGTCAAGAAATTAACAATTTTTTGTCGTGTGCTGCATTTCAAGTTTTTATTCAATTTTATTTCAGAGTAAAATAAGAAAATAAAAATCATTCATCTGATCTGTTGGTTGATCACAAGTGACACATGGCTTGAGGTTCATTTATTCTGGACCACCATCGTCATCATCATCATCATCATCATCATCATCAAGCACAACAATAACAACAGCAAAGCAAAGCAAACAAATAAATAAACATCATCATTATTATCGTCATTATCATTATCATGCTCCGATGTCTTTACACTTTGTTAAGTTTAAATGCCGGCTTAAATGTTTTTGTGGTCTGGTCTGGTCTGGTCGGTTTGACTATGTTATGGTTCTGTACAGGGGTATTGGGCATAAATGTTAAGTAAAGTACGTACATACGTACTGCACATACTGTTTAAAGGTTTTATTATTTTATTTTATTCTGCTGTTTTGTCTTTCCTTACTCCTTCAATGTCTTGTTTTGTTTGTTAAATGACAAAATACAAAATCTCTGTCGGAGAAAAAAAAAGAAGAAAAAAAGTACAAATAAAAACCGCAAAAAAAAATGCAAATTACTTTAAAAATAAATAAATAAACAAAAAATGTTTAGTTTAACATTAATTGTGACAAATGATGTTTAATACCAATAAATTTATAATGACAAGTGTGATTTTTCGTTCAATGGAAATATTTGTTCACAAAAAGAGAAAACGGGTCAATGTTTAATGCCACACAACTGCTGCAATTATAATGGAGGCATAAGAATTGCTTAATTAGTTTAAAGGAAATTGAATTGAATTATATTTACTTTATGTAGTTTCTTGTGTATAAACCGCACATTATGTCCAGACATAATTGCTGTTTGCTTAGAGAGAATTTTAATCACTGAATTTTGCAACAAATTTGTTTAATAATTTATGATATTCAGCTTGAATTTTGTTTTTAGTTCCTAAGATATTATTACCTTTTAAATTTTAATTGTTTACGTTTCATTTAAAAATTGATGGTGATTGACATCCACCAAGTGTCCTACGATGACATATTAAGGTCGTTGTATATGAATTTGTCACAAAATATTTGACTTGAATGTTGAGTTTTTAGAATAATCAGCAGGCATTTACAAGTTATTTACCTCGTTCTTTTCACATATTGAAAATATTTGTTGAATTATGCGTGTGCACTAATTACAGCCAATATTTATTTGGAAAGTAGCTTTTTATAAAAAATGGACTATTAACAAGCATAAGTTCTCAACTTAATTACATATGTATATTAAATAAGCCAAATACTGTTTTTTGTACAATTACATTTTTGCTTCGATGAAAACTTAAGTTCTTAAGGTATGGTCACACTTGACAAATATTTGCCAGAAAAGATGTAATCACTAAATAAAATACTATGAGCCTCAAAAGTAAGTAAACACAACAAATTAATTGATTTTTTTAGGATAATGAAAATCCTAAAATCTATCCATCGATTGAAATTTAAAAGTTTCGTTTTGTAGGATATTTGGTTGAACAATAGATTCGGTTATGAAAAAAAAAATTTAAGTTGAACTATAATGCTTTTCATAATCTTAAAAAAATCAAAAAATTTACTGGTGCTTACACACTTTTGAAGCTGTGTGTATATTTGAATTCGTTTATTTATTTAAAAAAAACTTTGTATATTTAGAACAAGACACAACATATATTTAGTCTTATTTTATTTGATGCTATTTTTGATCTTGCAGAACTCTTGTAAGAGTAAACACCGTCAAGCAAATTTGTGCTAAAACAAGTGGTGACGCTTATTTGAGTAAATATTTGCCTAATGTGACCATACCTTCAATCTACAATATTTGTTTAAATAAAATAAAATTTTAATTGTTTTATTAAAAAAAACTCTCTTTCATCTTAAAATCTAACAAACTAAAATACACATACATATATAATATTACTCATATTTCTATAGAAAAATAAAAGAAAAACACTAAATCAAATAAACCTAATTTAGTTTAGCGTGTTTGTAACTCATTTAATCATTGAAACAACACCTCAATTCCAAAACTACTCATGGAAAATACAAGTTAAAAAAAAAATATTATTAAAAATGCAATTTGTTGTAGTAAAATTGTGCGCAACGTCTACTACAGTTTACTGCTGACGCTGATGAATTTAAATGTTGCAACTCTTGTTATTTTTTTCTGTTACCAGCTGGGAATATAATTTTTTTTTATTTTATTTTATTTAATTTAATATATTATTTTAGTTTTTTATTATATTAAATGCAAAAACAACAATAACAGCGAAATGTGTAATTTTTATAATTATTATTCCAAATAACAAAATTAACAAAATGTATTTACTACTCCATAGTTTATACAAAACATAATACAGCCATCTAAAACCAAATTGCTGTTATGCTCAATTAATTCCGTACAGCCAGAGGAGCTACTGATATATTTTGTAGTTAGAAAATAAAACAATTTATAGAAGTAACAGAAAAAATCACACCTTAAGTTATACATATTTTTATTCTCAATGTAATTATAACAAATAATTTTTCTACTTGCATATTATAATAATTCTTTTATATACATATATGATTTTGTTGAAAAGTGTAGAGTTTTTTTTTTAATTGGATAGAGTTTTATGTAGGCTTTTAGAAACCCTTCATTACTAACGATAAGTTAGTAACATGAAGCCTTTTGAACATAGACTATTTTAAAATCTAGCATTTTCAAATCAAAAGTTTTTATACTTTACACCACCGTAAATATACCCTGGATTTGTGCTGATGTTTGTAACGCCCAGAAATATTGGTCCAAAACCCACCTTAAAGTATACCGTTCGACTCAGAATCACTTTCTGAGTCGATTAAACGATGTCCGTCCGTCCGTCCGTATGGCTGGCTGTCCATGTAAAGCTTGTGCGCAGAGTACAGGTCGAAATTTTGAAGATATTTCGATAAAATTTGGTATGTGATATTTTTTTTCGGCCCAAGGATGGATGGCATTGAAACTGATGGAAATCGGTCCATTATTTCACCTGGCCCCCATACAAATGTCCTCCCGAAATTGGGCTTTACCGATCACAAATGTTTGAATTATGCAAGTATCCAAACAAATTTCACCACAAATGAGTAGTAAATGGAGCTCCCATATAAGGCTCACTTCCGAAAATCACTTTAAAGAGCATAACTCACTTAAAAATGTTGGTCTTCAAATAATATTTTACGCAAATATATTTTATATGTATATAAATAATGCCGTACAATTTTATTATGATCGGTTCATAATTAGTCGTAGCTCCCATATAAGGCCCACTTTTAAAAATCACTTTAAAGAGCATAAATTTCTTAAAAATGTTGGTCTCCAAATAATATTTTACGCAAATATATTTTATATGTATATAAATAATGCCGTACAATTTTATTATGATCGGTTCATAATTAGTCGTAGCTCCCATATAAGGCCCACTTTTAAAAATCACTTTAAAGAGCATAACTCACTCAAAAATGTAGGTCTCCAAACAATATTTTATGCAAATATATTTTATATATATACAAAGGGAGAAAAGGAGGAGGGAATGTTTTAGTGGCAACACCACTCAAAGCAGCTGACGACGGTCACTGTAAGTGCGAAGGCATTTTTAACCCTACCTCACCCGTCAAAAAAAAAAAAAAAAAAAATGCCGTACAATTTTATTATGATCGGTTCATAATTAGTCGTAGCTCCCATATAAGGCCACTTTTAAAAATCACTTTAAAGAGCATAAATTTCTTAAAAATGTTGGTAATCAAATAAAATTCGACACAAATATGTTTCTTATATACAGAAATAGTGACACCTAATTTTATGATGATCGGTCAATAATTAGTCGAAACTCCCATATAAGACCCTCTCCATAATTTACTTTAACCTCCATAAATCTTTTAAAACTATTTATATCGAGATAATATTTAACACTAAATTTTGGTCCAAAATAGGTGATATCTCCCATATAAGGCCCATTTTTGAAAAACTGTTTTATACATATACTTGGTATAGGGTATTATATGGTCGGGCTTGACCGAATATACTTTTTTACTTGTTTTTAGTTATTAGACAAATTGTATATATTTGTATAAAGATTTATATGAGAGAGATTTTATGTTTTTCTAAAACCTAGTTTTATTAGTTCCACGAATTCTTGTCTACTAAATTTATTTCAACTTTGTTTTTTTGCTTTACTAATATTGCTGAAAGATATGTAAATATTTAACACTTTTTAAAGACATTTTGTTTTTAATTAAAAAAAATCTTACATTTTTAAATCATTTTAAGTTACAGAAGTTACATTTAGGGCTGCCAGATGAATTTAGGATAAAATCGTCAAAATCCCGCTAAAAACGAAAAAAATCGTCTTTTTGAATTGTAAAAATTGTTAAAAAAATAGGAAAAATAAAAAGTCAATATTCAAGTTTATTTACATATATATCAAAATAGGAACATAAAATAAATAAGAAATCACAAAAAGTATAATGTTAAACACAACTTTTAAAATGTTACAATATTTTGCAAATAAATATCGGAATATAACATATTTTTTTAATTCAGATTTAATTACAATGTCAAGGCAAATAAGTTTATTAAGTTTTAAAAAAACATTTCATCCAATGCACTTATTTGCAAAGAGTTCCACATTTCTGTTTTATTATTTAGTTATTTGGCTGATATTTTTCGACTTTATATTAAAATAGGAAAAGTTCCTATAGAATTTAGCTGCTGAATTTCAAAAATTGTTTTTAATTCACGGAATTCAACATTCAAAATTGTTTTTCATGTTTACCAATAAGATAAATAATTTCTACTATCCTGACTCATAATATTATTTGCAATTATTATCAACTATTGTCAATAATTAAAAAATACTTCACTATCATTTAGTTCTCTATTCTTCAAATATGTAATGCTCGTCTTACACTGTGTTCAGACATGCACCTTATTGAGTCAATATTCGGTTAAGTGACAATATTATTTTAAGTGTTCAGGCATAAGCAATTTTCAGCTTTCTCAATAATCATTTGACAGCTGGAAAACAATTTTGTTTTTGTTTTGGTTGTTAAAATTTGTGTCGAAGCGTACAAAAATTAAAAAAAAATCATCTTTTAAAAAGAACTTACTATTGTTTAATAGAAACGCCAAACTGTTGCGGTTGGTAAGATCAATGAAGCCACTTTGGAATCAAGGGGAATAAAAGATCAGAAAAAGAAATTTGCAAATTCAGCAAAGTTTGATAAAACAAAAAAAGCTTTACCTTATTATATTAGAGGAAAACGCAAATCAAAGGTTTTTATGGAAATTGGTTAGTAAAATATGAACAATATTATTTAAATAAATAACTACATTTCAAATTTTCAGAACCGCCAATCGGCATTCTTTTTGCTGAATTTTGCTCACTAAACACAGTTGTGAACAGTGTTGCATGCGAAATCTTAATCAATATTATAACAATTTCGTACTTATTGAGCAATAATTAATTGAGATTTTATATGGAATATTGTGCTCAATAATGGCTTTTATTGCGATTATCGCAATAAAGTTGCATGTCTGAACATAGTATCACTATTTATAATATTAAATGAGAAAAATAGTTGTCGTCTTAAAAAAAGGGAGAATTTGGTACCAAACACATTAATAAAAAAACATTTTAATAATTCAGAAAATCGTTACTTTCAAGGAAAAAGCGCCATTTTGCTATTCTTGAAACAAAAAATCGTCAAAATGACGATAAATCATCAAATCTGGCAGCTATGGTTACATGACTTTACAATTATTATATACGAGTATATCACCTGAAACTATACTATAATTTATAACAGGAAATCAAGCTTTTTTAAGCATTCTGAAAATGTTGATAACTTTTACAATTTTCAACTGATTTTAATCAATAATGACTTCTTTTATTCGTATTAAAAGCATTTTAAAAAATATTTAAATAAATACATACTTATGTACAAATAAAAATTTAAATAATATGACATTAAAGATATAAAATCAAAAAAGTAAAATATATTAATTAAAAATATTATGAAATTTACAACTAATTTAGAATGCATACATTAAATTTTTATATAATTTAGTGTTTGCAAACTTACACAAAAATATTTCAAATTATAAATTATTCCGAAATGATGTTTTTGGAGGCCTCATTGCTTATTAATGTTTAATAAGTTGTTTCCTCTTTGATTATTAACTTTTAAACAGATTTACATAGCAAACAAATAAAGCTTTTTAGTTAGTAATATATTTTGAAAGAAATTTTCCCAACAATATCTGAAAAATTTTATTTTTTTTAAATCTATTAACTTTGACCTCGTTTTCTTACTAATTTTTCTATGAAATGTTATCCATTTATAGAACAGATTTTAAAGCCACATTTCATTTTAATGAAACCAGATCAAAATTTTTCAAATCTGTTCAAAATTGCAGAACTTACACAATTTTACAATAATGGCTTACTTTGCATTTACATTTATTGAAAGCCTCCTAAAACTATACTTTGAATTATAACAGACTTTTTTTCGGTGTACTGAAATTTTACTTTTACAATTTTCAACCGATTTTAAACAATGATATTTTGAATTCATAATGAAATATATTTGATAAATTTGTCGTCAAATAAAAATTTAAATGAACAGTCATCAAAGTGAAAACTTTAAAAGAAAATACATACTTTTTCATTATTCAAGGGCTTCTAAGTAATGCAGACGGTATGTTACAGTCTTTGTAGTCATTCAGTAATTACAAGTCATATTACCAAGTTTTGCTGGGAAAGTAGTAAATTACAACTTTTAAACATTTTAAATTTCCTTTATTAAAAACAATATTTCTGACCAGTAGTGACATGATTCTTTTTTTTCTCCTTTTTTTTTAATATTTTTTTATGATTTATTGTGTTAAATTAAAATTACTTGGTCTAGTTATAAATTGTTTTTTTTTTTTATTGTTATAGTTTTATTGGCTGTTGTCTATATGTTATTGTAATTACATAGCCTTAGGTATTTAATTATTTATGTTTTTTTATATGACTACAAAGCTACTTGTATTTGTTGGCATTATAAATTATTATTATCGATTTTATTCATATTTTTGATGGCGATAATTTATAAGCAAAAGATTTGTGGTTTTGCGGCGAAAATTGTTATAGAAATGGTGAAAAAATGCTAGACCATAATAATGTTATAGATTAATTTGAAAATTCGAGGAAATTTAAGGGTATAAGGAAATTATGTAGGAATTAGATATGACAAGGGTTTATAATTGGTAATTAAAACAGAATACTTGATGTAGGTCCGCTTTCACACGTTTCAATTCTGACTCTTCAAGGCAAGAATTTTTAGTAGAGAAAGGGAAAAGAGAATAAAAGCGGTAAATACTTGACGGTATTAGTCAATTTTCTTATTTTCTTTTGTTTAATTCTTTTATTTTCTGCGTCTTATTTTACACGAAGAAACTTGATGGTAAAGATCACGAAAATTGAAGATGCGCGTGTGAACTAAATGGTGGGTTCAAAAGAGAATTTAACAAAATCTGGCCAGCTATAACTGAAACGTTTGATACAACACTAACTGACCGGTGAACTTTTAAAACAGAAGAACTCGTAAAACAGTTATAAGATTTCAATTTTTACATTAATCTAGCCATCATTATCTCATTTTGAAATCACAGACATGCTGACACCACGTACTTTATAGAGGACAATATTATTCGGACCAGTACTTATCTACAGCGTTTTTAACTGCTTTCAAATTTATTTAAATTTTTATAATTTTTTTTTCTTCAAATTGCCTTACAATCTTATAATTCTTAGTAATTTCTTGTTTGTGTCTAACAATGTCTTATACAAATATTTATAGCACTTTTCATACATATTTATTCTTCTGTCAAAAGTTATTCTTTTAATATTTGCTTTTAAAAACTGCGTGACGTTTTTCTTAAAAATAAAAAAATAAATGCTCTTAAGATTAAAGTTCCTTGAATTGAAATGGAATGTTAAAATACAACATACATATGTAAGAAATAAAAACAACAATAATATTTTATCTTATTTATTTCTTTAATGAATTTATAACAAATAATATAATAAATTATAAATAACTGTTATACTCACTGCTGCAATTAACTCTTTAACTTGAAAATTTAATCTTTTACTTTTGGGCCACGAATGTTTGTTTAACAAATATTATTGTTTTTGGGAACAATAAATATTTAAATAATAAAAATTAAAGAGAAAATTTTAATAAGACTTTTTTTAAGTTTTTGAAATTTTCAAATTATTTAAGAAATTAATTGATTTGAATTAATTTTTCTTTATATTAAAATTTATTTACTTTACGCTTTCATTTTTATAATATATGCACAAAATTCTGCCATTTGTTACAATTTATTTAATTTTTATCTTTTTACGAGTATTTTCTGTTAATAAATAAACATTTGTTTTGAGATAACATTTATTTATTTAGTTTTTTCTTTTCAATAAATATTTTGTGTAATTATTGCGAAGGATTTTGATATTCTTTATCTAAAGTTTAATGCTGTAAATGCATTAGAAATAAAAACAGAAATAAATTAATGGGTGGTTATCCATAGTCAATCGTTTTAACAAATCCGTATGAGAATTAATCTCATAATGCTCATTTGAAAATTATTTTGTCTCAAAACGTTGCTGTCTTTAGAGAGCATATTTGCAGCCTATTTTGATCCCTCTACTAGTACCAATGAAATGGCTAGCTTTTACCAACCAAGCCAGCTTTTTTGTACTGAATTTGTTTGAAGAGTATTAACCAGTTTTCAAATTAATTTTCTTAGAATTTCTTTAATTTAAAACTGTCTGCCCAAGCCAAACACAGTTTTGCCCAAAAAACACAACTATTTTCAATTACAAATAACAGTTTTCAAAAGACAAAACAACCTGTCATATTTGACAGCCACATTAATTTGTCTGCTAAAAGCAAGAAACAAGACCTGCAAAACACCGTCTTAAGAAAAATAATAAATTAATAAAATTACTAGTTATACAACGATATTGTTCAATGCAAAACAAAAAAAAACTAAAAACAATGTACTAGCAAAATGTAACTTGTAAATACAAAATTTGTTTCGTTTTTTTTTCTTTTTTTGGTACAAATAATTCAAACTACTGTAAAACCTGTTAGCAGCTGTTGCTAATATTCAATATAACATTTTAACAGTCAGACGACGTCAGTTTATAAAATTTTAGCAAAATAAGATGAAAAAAGAAACATAGCATTGGAAAAACTTATTTATGTAAGTTAAACGTTAAACATGTTTGTTTGCTGGTCTTAAAAGTGTGATGGAAAAATTGAGAAACATTACAAAAATTTAAATTAAAAACTCTGTTAATTTGCTAAATTTAAGCAAGACAAGAAAACCAAATATTTAACAGTTTTAAATAATTAATTTAACGTTTAAGGATTTTTTTATGATTGTATTTTATTTGCATTTGTAGTAAAGAGTTTAAAATTGGCTAACCATAAGCTTTTTGTCTAAAGTCAAGTGTAGGAAATGTAAAAATATTGATTTGAAAAGTTTTTTTCAGGACCTAAGTTAGGTTAGGTCAGCAGGTAGCCATAATTAGTACAGCTCACTTAGGTTCATACGGTGGTCCTTTTGTGTTGGACCTAACCTACTTGTTCGTTATTTAGATGTAAATAACATGAATGTCTATAAAAATCATAACATTTATCAAAAAGAAATAAAAATCATATTGATTAGATATTATAATCAATGCTCTCTTTATGCCCATCACTGCTCTAGACTTGCTATTTGGGAAAGAACCAAGTCTCTAGTGTCTTGATAAGAGTACACAACTGCAATTAAAAATGTAAAAATGTAAAACCTTTTTTTGAAATCTAGATACCAGTTCACTTAATGGCTAGGAAACTGGCTCTGGAGACTGTCTTTAGGCTAAATACAATTGGCGCTTGAAAGTATGAACATTATGGCCATGCAATCATTATAGGAAGCGTACGTCTTCCTGAATATATTGATTATTGCACTCCTAGATCTTTCTTTTCGAGAAGCTTCGGCTAGTCTATTTCGAATAGCACGGAATCAAAAAAAGCCCTACTCCTAAACCCTACGAGCTTATCTATATATAAAAAATGGGAGAGAGTTGGAGGCGGTTTCTACATTCAAGAATTTGGAATTAAAATTTCGTTCAGATTTCCAAATGGATGCGTTATCCTATAGTCTGAAATATCGGCTATAAAATGAGCAGTTATAACAGAATATCAGGCCCGGATATTCGTATATATACTAATAGCCAGGCTGCAATAAAGTCTCTTACTGGTGTATACACTACATCAATGTTGGTCCCGGAATGTCGCACATCCTTAAATAGGATGGTGAGACATTCAATAGTTTCATTCATATGGGTGTGTGGACATAGGGACACAACAGAAAACCTTGCCATGCTACCTGATGACGAAATTGTGCATCTATGTGGTATTCTGCTATCATCATGCAAGCAACAAATTAGTAACTTCCCAAACCAGGTGTGCAAATGAACACACCTGTGCAATCAGACGACTGACCTGACCTAAGCTAACTAGGAAACGTACTTACCAAAACTACAGCGATCACAATTCGTTGACTTGGTGTCAGTGATATCAGGACACTGTAAATTTGGCAACCATGCCAGAAGACTAGGTCTACTCTACAATGATTTTTGCAGCAGTTGCGGAAATGAAAAAGGGGAGGGAACAATCTTCCATTTTCTCTGTCATTGTACAGCAATGAGTACTTCGCGTAACATCTTTCTGGGACAACCATCCTTTAGTAATCCAGCTGAGATATCAGATTTGAAATACGATCGTATCATCGGCTTAGGAATAGTAATTAGCTACCGTGATTTGACACTCAAATCTTTTCTTTTATAGTGGAACTATTTGGTCCTTGAGCGACTCCATCTTCTTCTCTACAAACCTTTTGGACCCTTCTGCCTCGTCTATGTTTACTTGCTATCTGTCTGTATCAACCTCCGTTTACTTTCTTCTATCTCATATCTTTTCAGGCAACACAAAAGCGATATTCGCATTAACTGATGGTTGCAAGGCTATTCTCCTTCATGACCTTGTTCTTTTTGTAGCTTTTGACTCTTTTTGTTTTTAACATTGACTTAGCATGGTCCCAAACAACTCTGTTCTGATTTTGTAAATCTAATTTAGAAGAAAAGTTTCTAAACATTTTTTGAACATTGTGCAATTAAATAGAGTATTCTCAAACTAACTAATGCTAAGGTTGTAAGAAAGCAGTTGCACATGAGTTTTTATTTTGTTATGCTGTTGAATAAAGTTAATTTTTTTTTCGGAGCTGTAAATTCCCAAATAACGAGATCTCAGTCTTCTTATAGTTATTATAGTTATTCAATTCAGTACTGATGTAGTGTCGTCGTCTGAATTTACAATAACTAGTTGTACAAATCTTGTTGATAATTTCTATATATGTTACTATTTTGTACAACACCTACGACATTCCTACATATGTTTTTCCAATGTTGTATGAAAGTTTAAGTGTTGTCAAAACTTACGATAGATATCTGAACATAAATTGTAAACAAAGTCAGTCAGCTGTGCTACTACACTCACCTTGCATAGTTACACCATGTAATGGATATTATTGTTAATACATACTACGGTATGTTGTAATTTTGGAAAACTATTCATATGTTATGTGTTGCATATTTGTTTTTAAACTATTTTTCTTTTATCATTTTGAATTTTTGACAACATAAACATACAACTTTGCTCAAAATTGTGTTTACAATCAGATGGTTGTATCATACAATGTACAACATACAACATTATTTGTGACTCTGAGTTGTTTTCAGTTGTATGATGAAATGAATTGACCTACGATTATGCAAGCACCTGTTCATATTTAAAAACAAATTAAGGCACTATTAGACACTAGTTTAGGATAGTAGAACTAGTTGAATAAAACGTTGCAATCATGCGTTGACTTAGGCCCAGTTTTCACTATGTCATTTTTGTTGTCAAATTGTTGGCAATTGTATGAAAACGGGTTGTCATATCGCGTCATCTATGTTTGCAATCATGATTATAATAATGAAAATCATGATATGACAACCCATTTTTATACAATTGCCAACAATTTGGACAATTTGACAACAACTTTTAAACTATGAACTAAAGTGATCTACATCTATGCTTGGACAACTATAATTGGCACAAGCATATTAGACTCTTACATCTCGGCGATTGAGTTCATCTGATAAATGATTTCAGAAAGTAGAATATTTAGCCCTCAGTGCTCGATTAAGTACCAAGACTCCCACAATATCTTGTTTTAACTTTTCCGATTTGTTGACTCACTTTACTATCTGAGAGATGTGTGATATGTTGAGAAAACCGTTCAGATTTGCATCGAGGATCCGCTGGAATCTAAAGAATAATCTACGAATATACTTCCAATTGATTTGAACTTGTTTAGCATACCAGTCACTTTTTTATGTATTGTACTTGTTAGAAAGGTTGTTGGGAAGTAAATAAATTTTAAAGTTTTCTAAATGTCAAATAGTTAAACACTCAGCATAAACTTAATTAATTTAATTATTATAAATCTTAGTTTATATCTTAATATTTAATTTGGCTTTCCAATACTTACACAATCGATTTTTAAGGCATGTTAGTTGTTTATAAATAAAATAGACATTTGGGTGGTATTATTGATTCCGCACGAAAAGGAAAACTTAGCGGAAAGAAATATCGATCGATATGTAAAATGTAATTATTCATTCCTGCGGCATGCCGCAATACTGTGTGGAGATAATACCGCAAAAAGGAAAAATACCGCAGCAACGGAATGAATAGTTTCATATTATGCTTCCGCACAAAAAATTACTTTCCGCAATCGGAACGGAATGAATAATTCGACCCATTACATTGAAAGCACTAAAACTAGTTACAACAATCGACTTTAATAACTCTTTGATTATCAAATCTCACAGTAGCAATGATATAAATGATAAAATAATGATAAAACATATTACAGGGAAATCATTATTAGACTAAAGGGTGATTTTTTAAATGTAAAGAACTTTAAGTTGGCAGCACTTTTTTAACTGGTGGCCATGTTATCACCTGTCAAGTAATTTATATTTAGTTTGTTTTGGCATTTCAACATGAATAGAGGGACGCCTGAACAACGCTTCCAAATTGTAAAAATTTATTTTGCAAGTTCGGTAAATAGGCCTAAAACAAGATTGCCGTTGATCCCGATTCTCATAAGCGAATGTTGTTTAGCGATGAAGCTCATTTTTGTTTGAATACAGTGATGATAATTCTCAAGTATATATTGAGACACCGTTACATCCGAACAAGAAAAGACTGACTGTTTGGTTTGCTTTATGGCCTGATGGAATAATTGGTCCGTCCTTTTTTAAAAATGAAGAAATGAAATGCAGCAGAACGTTACAGTCAATGGTAACCACTATAGAGCCATGATTACTGACTTTTTCGTTCATCAATTGAACAATCATGGTGTGCAGGAGTTGTGGTTTCAACCAGACGGCGCAACATGTAACACAACTCGTGTCATAATTAATTTATTAATGGAAACGCATGGGACTCGTGAATTAAGCTTCAAAATCGTGCGATTTAACACAGCTTAACTATTTTCTGTAGGGATTTGTGTAGTCGCTAGTATACGCCAATAACCCCGAAAGGATTGAGAATATACGGCAAGAAATGTTGGAAAAAATCATAGAAAATTTTACCTCCAGATTAGACTACTTCCGAGTTTTATTACATTTCAAACTTCTATACATAAAAAAAAAAACAGCTATTTAAAGGTATGCTCACATTTGGCAAATATTTACTCAAAAAAGCGTAACCACTTGTCTAAGTACAAATTTATTTGACGTTGTTTACTCTTACAAGAGTTTTGCAAGATCAAATAGCATCAAATAAAATAAGTTTTTTTTTTCGGCAAATGTTTGCCAAGTGTGAGCGTACCTTAAGCAATGTGGTAGTCATTGATAAATAAGTGGTTAATTAATTACAATTCATTATCAAGTTGCTGGATATGTGTTATTGATACAGATGTGGTATTATAGTTTGTTTGCGACTCTTAATTATTTCTGGGAAATTTCAGCAGCTATTTACAACTAAAAAACTCGTTTGGCATTAACTAATTTGATTGCATCAATTAAACAGTTTTCTTTGTTCAGTAAATATGTAATTCTGTTTTATGTCTAATATTGGGTTTTATTTCAAAATCAAAATAGTAATTTATCTAATTAAAAAGATTTTTAGTTACTATTTAGGTAAATAGTAGTTGGCCTAAAAACTTGACCTTTTTTGTTTAGTAAATTGTAACCAATAGCAAATAAAGGCGCTATAATTAAAATAAATAAATAAAACCCTACAGTCTAGTAAAAAAAAAAAATAAAAATTAGATAAATTTCTTATCTTTATCCCTCTTGTACAGATATGAAACAATGTAGTCATAGTTTACAAAATAAATTTAATAAATCTTTGTTTGTATCCAGTAGTTACACAAAATATTTGCCAGAAACAAATTTAAATAGTGGGAGAGCTCACTACTCATTGTTAAATTAAACCAACTGGGTAATAATATTTAAGAATCAACAATAAACAAAAAAAAAATATAGTTAATAATAATAGTACATAGTAGCCAAACAGTAGCTTATTTATTTAAAAATTAACTTTTTAAACAAAGTCATAAATTTTTATTATTTATTTAAGATTTATACTCCAAATTCTGTACGCGTATGTAGTTAAATGTAAAATCTCTAAATAAATATTGGACTAGAAAAACATTAGTTGGTATGTATGTATAAAAAAACTAAAATAAAAAATATTATTATCTCAATGGCTATATAAACAAATAAATAAATAAATAAACTATTGTCTGGCAAAGTGAACCTGTATCTCAGGGAGTGTGTGTGTGTGTGTGTGTGTGTGTATTTTCATAATTTCCTGCAGTTAAAAGAATTAAAACAAAATATTTGTTAACTAAATCCAGCAATAATGTCTACGCAGTTTAAATAATAAATCATTTGGGAAATTTGTGTTTTATACCTGAAATTAAAACATATTGCTTAAAGTATTAGGGACACTCACAGTTTGTTAAAATGTAGGGTTAGAAATTCAAAACCAATTTAAAAGTTAAATTTTATTATTGAAATATTATTTGAATTAAGCTTCAATCCGTAAAAATACTTTAAAAGCTCTTAAGTTTGAAATCTAATAAGGGTATTCACAGCTTTCAGCTATATATGAATTGCATATTTCTGTGAATACTTTTAATCTGTTTTTTTTTAAACAAAAGTAACGCAAATCTGCATTTGATATACTAAAAAGAGTAAAAATGAGCAATTATTTTTTAACTAAAATGTATGATTGTGTGCTGCGAATTATAGAGATTTAAAAGAATAAATGGACTCTTTTTAATCCCTGTATAACTCCATAAATAAAACATAAACATAAAATGATCATAAAAATAAAACGGCAGAAGGCTTATTTGCGTTACTAATTTCATTCAAACAATTAATTTTAATCCAAACAGTAACTCTCTGCAATTCCGCAGTTCCAGGCCGGGTAGACCGCCAAAACGTGGACCCGTAGGCTTATCCTTGCCACCCACCCATCTCAGCCAGCATCCACAATTGAAAAAGCATCGTCTAGATAATGGAGATTATCCCTATGAAAATGGTCATATAACAGGTAAGAAAAACAAAAACAAAATTATATCATTCTCTATAGAAATCTTGCTATATCATTTAAAATTCAACGCCTTCTTGTTTTTTTTTTCTGAAACGAAAATTTCAAAAAGCGGCTTCTTTTTCTAGTACAAAAAAAAAACATTTTATGAAAATTGAAAACTAAAAAAATCTCAAAACGCCACATTCATTCTAAGTATGGTTTGTATGTATGTATATGCCGCCAAATAGCCTGCATGACTTAACACTTTTGGCATTAAAGATTTTAAATGTGTGTTAAGTAGTTTTTTCAACTTCTTACACTCTTTCATGACTTCTTAAGAACTCTAAGAAGAAGTTTTTTTTTTTTTTTTTAACAAATCCAAAGAAAAGAATTATATCTTGTAATTTGTAAATCAATAAAAACAATGGAATAAATCTAAAGATATAGTAAATAAATTTCAACAAATCATTGCATACATTAGTGTTAAAGAACAAAATGTTTCGGTTTCGGTTTTTAAAATTTTATTGTTCAATAAATAAAAGTGGTAAGTCTTTTCAATACCCTGAATAAAAGTAGGCGTGTTGGAGTTGTCAAAAAATATTGATATTGAAAACTACAGATGGCATGAATTTATGTGCATATGTATGTATAAAAATCCATTAAATAATTATACAAGTTTTACAGCTTTTATGTTTGTAAGAATCTTAAATAGTAAATCAATAATAAAATGTTTAAATCTTTATATAGAATAGAAAGGAAATAAAGAGTTACTAGCAAAAAATAAAACAAGTAAGAAAGTATAGTCGGTCAAGCCCGATCATATAATACCCTACATCCAGTATATGTATAAAACATGTTTTCAGAAATGTGCGCTATATTGGAGATATGACCTATTGTGGACCGATCATCACAACCTCAGTGAATATAAATATTATGTATGTTATACTTTATCTCGATATAAATACTTTTAAAAGATTTATGAAGCTTGAGTTGAAATATGGAGAGGGTCTTATATGGGAGTTTCGAATAATTATGGACCGACCATTATAAAATTAGGTGTCATTTTTTCTGTATATAAGAAACATGTTTGTGTTCAATATTATTTGGATACCAACATTTTTAAGAAATTTATGATCGTTAAAGTGAATTTTGAAAGTGGGCCTTATATGGGAGCTACGACTAATTATAGACCGATCATAATAAAATTGTACCGTATTATTTGTATATATATAAATATTATTTGGATAACAACATTTTTGAGTGAGTTATGCTCTTTAAGGTGATTTTCGGAAGTGGGCCTTATATGGGAGCTACGAGTAATTATGGACTGATCTGCACAACATTTGTAGATGTGATTTGGCTTCATTTACCACTCATTTGTGATGAAATTTGTTTTGGTTCCTTGCATAATGAAAGCTTTTATGATCGGTAAACCCCAATTTCGGGAGGACATTTGTATGGGGGCCAGGGCCACCAGTTTCAATCCCATCCGTCCTTGAGCCGAAAAATTATCACTTAAAAAATTTTATCACAATATCTTTAAAATTTGCGATCTGTACTCTGCGCACAAGCTTTACATGAACAGCCAACCAGACGGACGGACGCACATCGTTAAATCGACTCAGAAAGTGATTTTGAGTCGATCGGAATACTTTAAGGTGGGTGTTGGACCAATATTTCTGGGCGTTACAAACATCAGCACAAATCCCATATACGCTCCCCACTATGGTGGTGTAGGGTATAAAAATAAATTATTAATTTATTAACTTTGTTTATGGAATAAACAAAGAGTTTGATCTCGTCTTAAAGTTTGTGGTCGAGGAAAACTAAAATGCTGTAGTTTTGAATTCTCATCTTTCGTAAAGTCGAGTTCAATGTATACATGGATGATGACCTATTGTTCTCTTTGCCATCTTCTAACCATAATAGCGTCTTATTGTTAGATTAAATGCATGGGACATTAGAATACATCTCTCCATTTCCTCTACATATAAAGTGAAGAGTTTAGTCTATCTTTTCATTACTAGTACTGAAGATATTCACTCCAAAAACCAGTCTTAAGATGATACATCATGTACATCCCATAAAACCGTAGTTGACCTCCTTTAAATACATCTTAGTTAAGTCTGCTTTAAGATTCAGAGTGTTGCTAGTTCAATCTGGAGGCATTGGACGGATTATGCAGCGTATTTTTTGTTAATTTGTTCTGGATTAGAATACCAGTAGACTGTGAACTCTAAGCGATCTCAGCCGTTAGAGGATTCTCGCTCATGAGCTTGTTCTTTTGTTATTGATCCGATACTTTTTTACATTTTAGTGTCATTGATTGCGCTATAAAGTGAATACGGGAAGTTAATCTTGAAAAGGCAAACAATTAAGCTAAGTTAGTTAAATTAGCAACACTCTTTTAACTGGCGGCCATTTTGTCAGCTGTCAGGTGATTTATGTTTAGTTTGGCATTTGATATGAATAAACTGACGCCTGCAACATACTTCGAAATTATGCTAATGGGCCCAACACAAGATTGACGTTGACACCGATGTTTTAACCGAATTTTGTTTAGCGATGAAGCTCAATTTTGGTTAAATAGATACGTCAATAAACACAACTGCCGTATTTGGAATGATTAATCCTCAGGTTTTTTTTTTTGAGACACCGTTACATTCAGAAAAACTGACTGTTTGGTGTGCTTTATAGGCTGATGAAACAATTGGTCCGTACTTTTTTAAAATTAAAGCTGGCCAGAACGTTACAGTCAATGGTGACCACTATAGAACTATGTTTACTGACTTTTTCGTTCATCAATTGAACAATCATGATGTGTAGGAGTTGTGGTTTCAACAAGACGGCGCAACATTTTTTTTTCTTTTTGAAAGAGAAGTAACACTCTGGAAATTAATATGCCTATATAAAATTGCGTTACTTTCTTTGAAAAGGGGATAGTTGAAGAAGTAAAGGTGGTGAAAGAAGAAAGCTTTTTATATCACAACTCTGTAATTGTGCATTATGATTGTGTTTAGTGCAGCATTGCAGCGCCTCTGGTGGCGAGTAGGCGCATTATTTTTAAAGCTTGATTTTATAGCCTTTATTTAATTATTTTACTTCGGTGGCATTTCAATGCTATACCACCGAGGGAGGGCGCTGTGATAAATATTAGTTATGATGGATAGAAAGAAAACTAATAATTATCAGAAACTGATGTTGTTTAAGTGGCAGCGACTGGGAATCGAACACCCTCTACATGTTACATGTTACACAGCTCGTGCCTTAATTGATTTATTGATGAAAATGTTTGGTAACCACATAGTTTCGGACCCATGAATTGGTTTCCAGGATCTTGTGATTTAAGGTCGCTTGACTATTATCTGTTTTGATATGTGAAATCGCTAGTCTTCGCCGATAAGCCCGAAACGATTGACCAATTGGAGGACAATATTCGCCGTATTATTGTCGATATATGGCCACAAATGTTGGAAAAAGTTGGACCACCAGATTAGACTACGTCCGAGCCAGCCGTGGCGGTCATATGTTAGAAGTCATATTAAAATTATAATGCCAGAAGATTGTCTTTCGAATAAAGTAAATTTCATGTCAATTTAAAAAAAATCATCATTATTTTATTTCATTTCAAAGTTATATGCATCTAAAAAAAACACCCTTTACATGAACGGGATTTGAGCAATTAAAACTCTCATCTCTTATGTTGTAATGTAGCAGTCACTTTTATCACCAGCTTAGGCATCATTATAATATTTAGAACTGGTCCAACTTTAAACTAAATTTTGCGATGGATAGACACTTACATCTCGAGAATTGTGTTGGCCTTTATAATATAGTTAATCTAAAACAGAAGATCTATGATAACTACCAATTGGATATTTAACTTGCTTAAACATCATCAGACGTTATTCCGAAGGGGAAGAAAATAATACGCTACAACAGCTTAATTGTGACTGGAGTGATCTAGTTTGATTTGTCGGAAGCACCGGTTTGTATCTAAGGGAACATCTATCGATTAAGTTTGAAAGAAGTTCGTGTTGTGTGGGGGTATATAATTCTCTTTGAGTTTTAGGATTTGAGTTTAGATCACCTAACGATCAAATCTTTGCATGAGTGATTACTCCAGTATCAGTTAAACTAAAGACATTTCTGATTCGTTGAGTAGTGGATGTAGTAGCTTGCAAGCCTGCAAGCAAGCAATAATATTGACACACTCAATGAGATCGATGAACTAGATCAAGACTAGATGCTAGTAGAAAGAATGATAGATTTATTCTCTGGCATTTTCGGGAATCTGGATAGATTCTTCAGCATATTCTTTTTTACAGAAATCTTAGTCCTATCCAATGAATGTGAAAAATATATTTTCTGTGATCGATGCGACTGCGGCAGTAAATCTTACTGTTCATTTAAGTGAGTTTACGTGCTGAACTATCACCCAGTAATACGCTAAAATCACCATTAGCCACGAAATGTTGTTCCTATGCGAAAGTTTTAAAGTGACAAATGTTCCTGGCAGCCTGATATGTTTCCTTCTTAAGAGACATTTAAAACTAATTCATCAATGTCCAGCTCATCCGCTTGTTCTATCCACTTATCTGGAAGCTATTCTTTACACTGTTACAAGACGTGGTATGGCTTCTTTGGCATAGAACTTTGAATTCCTCTAATGTCTCGCCTACCTATTTATATCTTGAATATATATATAAAGAAAAATTTACGCATTCTTCAGTCTGAAAGTGACTTGCTTTATCTAGAATAAAAACTTTAGATCCATCAGATACTACAGTTAATATTATAACCATAAGTGTATAATGTCCATACCCGTCTAGAAGAATTGAAAACTTTGTACATCAAAGCAAAGTCCTTAGCGTTTTGATTTTAAAGTGAGGGAAGCATCTCGAGCATCCAGACAAATTATAGATGTTGGAGGAATTGAAGATGCAATATAGTCTTCAGAGCTTCAGAAGCAAACCCATGAAGCACTCAATCAATAGTAGACATATTATTGCGGTATTATGTTAATTCCCAGTCCACTCTCAGTGGCTCAGTTGCTGAGCACTCCAAAGCATTGCACATGATGTCGCAAATTGTAGACTGTTGACGAAAGGTTTGAAGTCTTAAATCAGAAGTACTATTTTGAATAGCTACCAAAAAAAGTATCTGAACTAAACAAAAAAAAAGAAACACACAATTTTCTACAACGTTGCTTAAAGCGAAACCTTTGGCCGTATATTTAACAAATCATCATGGATTTTGCTTGTTCTCGAGAAACAGACACAAACAGATACTAAGAATTAAATATGAAAGTAAGCATTCGTAAACCAATAATCATAAGAAACAAAAAGAAAATGAAATAATTTCAAATTACAATACAACCATTATCAAGTCAGTGAGACAGACAGACAGACAATCAAACAAATCATATGTACACATGGTACTAAAAAAAAGATCCTCCATACATTTTTTTAGCCGATAATGGTGGACTGACTGTTTTCTCAATATTTTTCATAAACGTTTAGCAGTTGCGAACACAATGAAATATAACCATAATTCGGGGGTTTAAAGCACAAGCAATGATTGCAACAGGTATATCCATATACATACATATACTACATACATACATACATACTCGTATGAATTGCAAAGAAAATGAAAACAGGAATATAGAGAAGTAGCTTTTGTTCATTATTATTTTTGATTGTTAAAGCTTAGAGAAATAAAGAAATCGTGCTTAAGTTGGCAAAGACAAAACTGCATGTCTTAAAGAAACTAAGCAATTATGAAATGTGCAACAATTTGATTTGTTTTGTTTTGTATTGTATTGTTGTTTACGACAATTGTAGGGTATGGTTGCAAATAACTTTTGTAACTTGCAACTATCATCATCTTCATACTCTCTAAACATTACTCAACATTTGTTTGAATGAATTCAATTCATGGGATTGTATGAATTGAAACTTGTTTAATTTTTTTTTTGATTTTGTTTTGTTTTTTTTTTATAATTCTGGAAATGATTTTTATGGCGATTTGTTTTATTTCTCCAAAAAGGAAGTCTTAAGATAATTATTGTAGTGCTTTGCTGGTATTTTGATATTTACAACTTTGAGGCAGTTTCTGCTGCAACGATTGTGAAACATTTGCCGAACAATACAGGCCTCAAATTAATGAGTTTGTATGTATATCAAAAGGCCTCAAGTAGCGTATTTTGCCAGCTTAAAAGTCATACGCATTCGTATGTCAATTAGAGGTTGTTGGCTGAGAAATTAGTTGCAGGCTAAAGAATTTTTTAATCTGTAGATATGGGAGTTACATATACATATGTACATAGTTTAAATCGTTTTAGGTGATTTCAAAATTTTGTTCAATTTATTTTGAATTTTTGTAATCACTATTCAACTGTTTTTGTAAATTAATTATTAATTTTTTCACCAAATCGTTTTGAGACCTCCCCCTTTAAACAAAAACCGAAACAAATTAAAAATGTTAAAATGCAATTACCACAATGTTTTTTTTTTGTTTCGTTTTTGTTGCATTATTATTTTTAAACCAGATAAAGATAATTTGCTCAAAACTATTCAACCATATTTTTGTGGTTTTACAGTAACGACCCCGGCTCAAGAAAAAAAATATGAAAATGAAACTATATGGAAAAACGGCTGGGAAACTACAATTGAACTCTCAGCAGTGACGTACTTAATGTTAAAACACGCATATTCAGGACGGACAAAACAGACAATAGTACTAAAGGGGGAAGAGAAATGGTTGCAATAACCCTGAAATTAACAAAAATGTCAACAAAATAGTTGTTGGGTTTTTTTTTTGCAGGACATATTTTAAATGAAAATTTTAAATTACAAACACAAAAATGTGACAAATATTTTTGTAAAGTTGAGTGTATGAGGAAAACTTACTGACATACACACACACACACACACAGTTGTGACAGCAAACAAATGTTGGCCATAATAATATGGCTAAAAATGAATGGCAACAACACAAACAAAAAACGCAGACATGTATTAGACTAAAAACAAAAATCTTTAAACAAAAAAGCAAAATAATAAAAACAAAAAATCTAGTATAATGCAATTTTGTTTCAAATGTATGTATGTGTTTATGACTGTTTGCATGCATAAGTGATTACCCTTACTGAGCAGTGTGCTTTTGGCATAATACAGGTGGGCAATTGAGAATGTTTCTTATTATGAAAATTATTATAAGTAATATAAACATACTACATATATATCAGTGAAATCTACAGTATTTTGTTCAACATTTTATTAGGGTCTGTCTTGCATTTTCTTATGTATAAGACCTGCAATTATTTTGTGCTTAAAATTCTGTACGCTTTATAAACAAACAAATTTTGTACGCTTTATAAACAACAAACATTTTGAAGTAAGAATATAACGAAATTTCTTTTAAATTTGTAAAAGAAGTTTCTACATATATCTTTCTTACTAGCTTTTGTTTTAAATAGCTTTTCGTTTCGTTTATTCTTTTTCAGATATGAACCGCTTGGAGAAGTCTCCTCTATTAGCCAATGGCTATAATCCCCCGCCTATTAATCACATGGCATTTATGCAAATGAATCATCATCCCGGCTCTGCTCTTATGTCACCCGGTATGCCACCACATGGTCTTCATGCCCGGCCCGACAGTCAAATGTTAAAGGCTGCCGCTCAAAGTGGCATGTCGGCGGCAAATATGGATGCTTTGGCCCGATCGGGTATTTGGGAGAATTGTCGGGCAGCCTATGAAGATATTGTTAAACATTTGGAAAGGTAAGTCATAAGATAACTATGGTTTAAAGAATACTAAAGTTAAAAAATATATAAAAAGTTCAGCTTGAGAAAGAGGAGGTTTAAATTTAGTCCCTCAACCATAAATCAGTTTAAAATTTTTAACATTTCCATACAAAAAGTCTCTAGACTTTTGTGTAAATATATTCGATTTGGTTATGTCTTTAAATACTGAGTCAAATAAAGTTTCTTTGAAGTTTAATAGATTTCTAGCGAATAGTTTAAAATGTATATTTACTTTTAGATTTATTTTAGTTCTATCAATTTTCAGTTCTAAACGGGCATTAAGTTTCTTATGTGTCAACTAAACTTTTATGCTCTTATTCATAAAAAATTAAAGTAGACTCCAAATGTACTTTAAGAAAATTTTGTATGAAAATTTTGTCTAAAAGCACACTTCAAACCTACTTTATTTTTTTATGAATACGGCAGTTACAGATTAACAGCGTTTTTGAATACTTCCACGATTTATATGAATAAAAGCTGTAAACCAAATTAAGCCTTATTTAAAAAACAATTATTGTTCTGCTCAATAAAAGACTTCATAAATTTGAGCTGCTTTCCAGAGTTACATTTGTCACATTAAACTTATTTGAATGTTTTTTAAAAAAATAACCTCTTTATATTTTTATTAAAAAGGAAAAAATCTTTAAAAATTAATATTTTCAACTTTTCTTCTTATAGTTTATTTGACCTTTTTCATTAATATTCCAATAATTGTTAAAGCTTTTAACTTTTTTAAAACAAACATTTACCTTTAAAAGCATTTCCTCTTTTCTTTAAAATTAAGCCCAATATAAAATTTTTGCAGAGATTTATTCACGAAATTTCAATTTTTGTAAACTCTGTTACCATTAAGTTTTTAAAGAAACTTTATCTAGCATGTTTAAGCTTTAAAAGCTTCAAAGTTTCTAAATATTCTCTACTCTAGAAAGCTTTTGAATTTTTTGCAAAAATCAAGCTCAATTTTTTTTCTTGGAATGGAAGAAATCTTTACTATAATCTAATCTAAAATTCACTTCGATAATCAGTGATCAGTTAAATGACCGGCTCATTCCGTTCAATGAAGTGATCTGTTCATTTTAACGCGTTCGTTCATGAACGACACAGCTCTAATAATCACCTCAACTAATAAAAATTTTTATTATTTGAGTCATTAGGAATAGAACAAGGGCTTTCGTCTCTATCTGAGCTTTAAAGCTTCTATCAAAGTTTTATTTATAGAAAAGCTCTTTCTTTAGATTGAAAATATTTTGAGTTACATATTTCAGTTTCTCTGATTCCAAACATATTTTCATGAGGAAAACTTGTCTTATTCTCTTTTGCAGACTTCGCGAGGAGCGCACCGACGAGCGTCAACAAATGAGTGGTGTAGGTGGTAGCGTAATTGGCGGTGAACAGAAGCCCCGTGATTTAAGTTCACGTAACTGTAAGTATAATGCCTAATAAAGGGCCAGCATTTAATAGAATTAACGAACTATTTATTTACATACAATGGTTTTTAAATGATTGTAGAGACAAAAGAAAAATACATTAGATCAATGCATGCACGTCTTAAATTTCTTAACAGATAAAATTTTGTATTCTTTTCTAAGAATAAGAGGAGTGAGATAATGTATTGAAAAACTTTCAAATTAATATTTTTTTTTTGAATTTTTCCATTTTCCAATGAATCAGGTTCCCCCAATCGTCAAAGTCCTGTGTTAAATCTTTCCAAATCGGGCGGTAATACCGATCAGGGTAGCAATTGTGATGAGCGTAGCGAACGTAGTGATATGCATTCCCCAGCCCACTCAGCCCGCGACGACAGCATAGAACGGACCAGTGGTCGTAGTGTTGGTGAGATTGGCGGCGGTAATGGCACAAATATGGATGAAGATGAGGATATTGAAAACCTAAGTGATGACAATGTGTCGGAGGTGGATGACAGAATGGGCAAAGACGATGAAGGTAAGAAAGTTAATAAAATATTACAAATATATGTAAATGAAAGTAACAGCTGCATTAGTTAAGTTCTTGATAATTAAAATTGAGAAAATTTTTTTTTTATTAAATTGGGAATACAAATTTTTTGTTTTCTATTTTTATTGCCCTTTAGATTTAAGTGATGTTGATCGCGATAACAATTCTCCTGCCTCACAACGTCTATCGCGAGCCCACAATATGCCGCATAACATGCCCCATCACAATGCCGCGCTGGTGGGTGCGGTAGATCGTGTCTCTGTGAATGTCTTAAGTGATCATGATCCCACTCATCCAGCTTTGCAACATGGTTCACCTTCACACAATGCAGCAGTGGCTGCTTTGCAACATCAACGTGCTTTAAATTATTCCACACTGGCAGCGGCAGCAGCGGCTGCCAATGGTGGTGCTAATGGTTCTTCGCTAGCAGTCCCGGGCAGTGGTGGTGCTTTAACACCCAACGAAGCTTTATTAGCAGCAAGTGATGCTTCTACAGCGGCTGCCGCCTTAGCTGCTGGTGGACTTACTATCGGACCTCTAGCCATGGATCCTGGTATACCCTCTTCCACCGAGACTTTGCTGCGCAATATACAAAGTCTTTTGAAAGTGGCGGCAGACAATGCTCGTCAACAGGAACGAGCTATAAGTTATGAAAAAGGTGAGATTGAGTTGTACTGATTTGCTAGATCTTATTATCTTAAACTTATTTATTTGTTGTGATTTTTTTCTTTGTCACTTACTAACTTTCTCTCCTGTATTGTTTTATTTCTTTTACCATTTGTTTGTTTCTTTAGCTGAATTGAAAATGGATGTTTTACGCGAACGTGAAGTTAAAGATTCATTAGAAAGGCAATTAGTTGATGAGCGGAAGTTAAGAGGTAAGTTCAAAAAGACTTTATTAGCATTTCAGTGACTATTTGTTAAATAAAAAACAAACGAGCGGTTGGGTATGGATATGGGTTGGGTATGAGTTTGATTTGACATTTAAATTAACAAATGACCACAAAGTATGACCTAAAGGGTTTTTGTTTTTCAATTGTCTTTCTTTTTCTTTTGTGTAGGAGTAATGCAAAAAGAAATTAACATTTTAAATTGTTGTTAGGATTGTTGGTATGATAAGTGAGACTTAACAATGGATTTAGTGTTTGCTGGTAAAACAAATTTAACAATTGTGTTAAATTTATTCATTTAGTTTATGTTTTAAGTTGCAGCGTAGCTTTGGCTATTATAATATTAAACGTTAGTAAGTAGCAGTTGCAAATGTGCAATGAATAGAGAGACTTTAATTTTCAAATCACTTGCAATAAAATTTATTTGCTGTGTTTAAAAGTAAACCTTTAAAATTATGTTTGTGTTGAACAGCGTTTTAAAATTTCAGTTTTTGTTAACAATATTTTTGGATTGTTTTCATATTATCTCTTTGTTATAATGTTGTTTTGAACTGTTTTCTGTTAATAATGATTTAAATTTGTTAACTTTTCAATTCTATAAAATATAAATTAAAACTATATTTAATAAAAGAAGCTTTTCTACAAATAAAAGCATTTATGTAGCAACAAAAGCTTTCTCCACATAGCCATATTTTATGCCAAAAAATATTTATTTAAACATAAAAGAGTTTTTTCAAAAGCTTTTACTCACGAAAGCCTTTTTACTAAAAAGCGTTCTTTTACTTTAAAGAAACTTGCTTTCAAAATGGTTTCAATTTTGAAAAATCCTTTTTCTATTTCTAGAAAAATCTCTTAAATTACAAAAGTTTTCACTTGAAACGGTTTTTATATTGAAAATATTTTGCTTTTGGGTTTGTTAACTTTTCAATCCTGTAAAATATAAAGTATTCCTATATTTAATAAAAGAAGCTTTTCTACAAATAAAAGCATTTATTTAGCAACAAAAGCTTTCTCCACATAGCCATATTTTATGCCAAAAATTATTAATTAAACCTAAAAGAGTTTTTTAAAAAGCTTTTACTCAAGAAAGCCTCTTTACTAAAAAGCGTTCTTTTACTTTAAAGAAACTTGCTTTCAAAATGGTTTCAATTTTGAAAAATCCTTTTTCTATTTCTAGAAAAATCTCTTAAATTGCAAAAGTTTTCACTTGAAACGGCTTTTATATTGAAAATACTTTTCATGCGAAAAATCTTTTTCAACAAAATTGGCTTAATTTTGAGATAACTTTGTGTATATTTTGGAAAAATTTGAAAAAGGGGCTTTTGCTTTGAAAAAAAATTTCTATAAAAACTTTAACTTAGGTCACACTTTCTAACTTTAACAAAGCCTTAAAAAAAACTATTTTACTTTGAAGAGCTTTTCAGGCAGAATTGCTTTTACTTTCCCCAAAAATATGGGGAGTATATTACATTTGTCATTCTGTTTGTAACACATCGTAATAATGGTCGTAGAACCAAAAAGTCTATATATTCTGGGTGCTAATAAAATTCTAAGACGATCTACCAATGTCCATACGTCTGTCCTTTTGTTAAAATCACGAAAGAGCTTCGAGAAAAAGACAAATATTCTTTGATCCACCGAAATGTTTGATATTGCAAATGGGCAAAATGAGTCCACTGAGTTATAGATCAAAGTTTCAGACTAACTCGATATTTTTCAGATATTTTTTGCTGTTTCTTCAACTATAATGCAGATAATATCATGGAATTTTGCACACTTTATTTTTATTATAAAAGGACATGTCGTGTTGAAAATGGTAGGCATCGGTCCACGATTTCTTATAGCAATCATACAAATGTCTTCCTGGAATATGGCTTTATGGTACCTAAACAAAATTCTACAATAATAAGTTTAATGCAAAGAGAAATCTAAAAACAATATTTTGCTTGCATCGGTCCATAATTTTGATATAGCCCCATACACTTTCGAAAATCATTTAATCTTTTGTAAAAATGACTATCAAGTTGAAATTTGACAGGCATAATCAAAATATGCAATTAAATTGTCGTACCAAATTTCATGATGATCGATCCATATTTGACCGTAGCGCCCTTATAAAGTCTACTTCCGGAAATCACTTAAATGGGCATAAATCTCTTATAAATCTGCACAATAGGTAATTTGGTGGAAGGTATATAAGATTCGGCACAGCCGAATATAAAATCTTACTTGGTTTTTTAAGAGTTTTATTTGTAAACAAAGCTTTTTCAAAAATACCTTTTCAGCAATAAAACTTATGTTTTGAAAGTCCCGGTTTACATTATGAAATTTTTGTCGCTGCGATTCTTGCTTTGTTGGCGAGAGCGGTGAGTCGTATTAAAAGGGGTACACATATGCATGTACTCGTGAGACACGCTTTGTTCCCTCATTCGTTATTTTTTATATTCATACATGTATGTATGTGCTAGCTACAAAATATATAAAAACATACACCCACAAAAAATATCTGCAACAAAAATTTCACAATGTAGACGCAAATACAATTTTAAAGAAGATACGACAAGAATCGCAGCGACAAAAATTTCATAATGTAAACCGGGACAAAAAGTCTTTAACTAATCATAACTTTTATTGTGAAAACGCTTTTTCAATAAAATATGCAATTATTAAAATAAATGATTTGAAAAAATTTTTTAACAATAATAAAAAATAATAGCAGCTTTTATTGAGCAAAAATTATTTCAATAAAATAGGATTTTATTTTGATTTTTGTATAATACATTTGTTCAAGGTTACTAAAGAGCTTTTACAATAAAGTAGCTTTTTCTTTAAAGATTTGTAGCTTGCTATTAAAAACATTTATATAAATGTTTTATTAAGTTACCAAATGTCTCTTTCTTTTCTTTTTAATGGAAAATAAATCGTATACAAGATTTATATAATTTTTTTCCAACATTGTATTCCTT
This sequence comes from Bellardia bayeri, assembly GCA_950370525.1. NCBI lineage: Eukaryota > Metazoa > Arthropoda > Insecta > Diptera > Calliphoridae > Bellardia > Bellardia bayeri. Next base: position 60,938,180 of record OX493265.1, read on the forward strand.
CTCTAGTGAAGTGTTTATAATACGAAATGACTCAAATAATGGCCCATAATGACACCTGATATCGTTGGGGCACAACAGAAAAAAAAACAGCAAATATCCATAAAGAGTTGTGTTTTATATATTTAAATCATTGCTACGTTTGTCTTTCCATTTGTAGCCTCTCTCCCCCTCAATAACCCATTAAACAGAGCACATTTTTAAGATTGACATTCAATATCTTTAAGTTGAATAAACAAGTAGTGTAGTATGTCGATGATGAGGTCCTTTATATGTTTTTTTCATTGATTAACTTTGGCTGTTTTTGTTTGAATTTATTTAGTTTTCTTTCTGTTCTTCTTCCAACCATTTATTCTTCGTATTTCAACAGAAATCATAATTCAAATAAATTTAATATCATTTGATTAGTTCATAACACTTGAGTGATATTTTCTTCTTAAGAAAGACAATAAATAAGAGTTCAGACCTAAAGACGGAAATTATTTTGTAGCATTGAATAAAACATTTAATGGCAAAAAATCATAAAAGGAACTCTAAAGTAGAAATGTGTATTAAATGAAACTTAAGAAGTTAGTTTAAATGGTAGAAGGTAGAGTAAAAAAAAAGAACTTAATTGTCAAATTTAGATACAAAGTTTTGATTAAAAGTGATTGAACCCTTATTTTCTGTTGCGATGTAAAATTATTATGGAGATTATAAAATTGATAACACTAAAAGATAAACGCAGAAATATGCAATATTTTGATTGATTTTGGTTATTCTGTGAATAAAACTTTGTATTACTGATAATTTCTGTCATTTAGCAAAAACTGTCACCCAAATATTGATTTCTTTGGTTATTTTTTTAAAAAAATTTCTAGAACTTTTAATTATACATACATGTACAGGGTGGCCCAAAATTAACGAAGGGGTTTGAATTCGTTATAACTTTTTATTTAAGAAATAGTTATTAAAATTTTTTTAAAATTTTTAATTTTAATTTAGTTATGAAAAATAATATCTCGCAAGTGGTGGCCATTTCCTGCTTTAGAAATGCATGCACCAAACCGTACACTTAGGTGGGTGTAAATCCCGTTGTTGAACTACTCTCGGATTTTCCGTAGCCCATATCCTGCAGTTTTGCTTATTAAAGAACCCACTTGGTCGCTCATAATTAAATTATAAATAAAATTATGATTTTCTACTGATTTTTGCCGAAAAAAAACTGCATAGTCAAGTGGTTGCTGGCAATCTATCGGATTTAATTCTTGGACAAGCTGAATCTTGTATGGAAACATTCCTATTGTGTGCAAAATTCTCTGCAGCGACGCACGTGAGAGGCCAAGTTGTGTCGAACGTCTCCTGGTACCAGATCAATATTGTCATCCGTGTTCACCGTTCGTCTTCTGCCAGCACCAGGAAGGTTCCTTACTGCTCCCTTGTTGTCGAAAATTTTCAACCAGACGGTTTATTGTTGTTTCTGAGGATCCAACCCGCACATTAAAATAACGACGCTGAAGCAAAACAATGGATCGTTGATTTGAAAAATAAATCTCAACTATTTCGGCAATTTGTTCAATTGAGTACTGTTCCTTTTTAAATTCCCCAAGTCTTCTTTACAAAAAACTGAAAAGAAAAGAAAAAAAAAATATAATAAAAAAGTTATAAGCAATTCACACCCCTTCGGTAATTTTGGGCCACCCTGTATAAATAAATAAACTTTAATTTCTTATAAACTTTTCGTACATGAGTGAATATTTGATAACAACCTCTCGTATAAAAATGACACACCTAAACGCCATAATCATTCAACTGTGGCAAATAGTTGTTTAGTGTAGAGAAGAACCCACAAAAAAAAAAATGGATTTTTTTTAAACAAATTTATTGTTTTTTTTTTGTTTGGTCTAGCAAATAGAAACCGAGTTAAAAGATTTATTTAACAGCAGCATTGATTCCATTTCATTTTGTTTATGAGAATAATTTTGATGCATGCAAATGTTGTGGCAAATTGTGTTTCCTCTTTTGAGTTTACTATAGATACAGAGAGTATGTATGTGGGTTTGAAGGAATGTTGGCATATGTTGCATATATGCTGCTTATTAAATGCAGTTGTAAATTATTTATGTATTTTGAGACATTTCTCCAGCCCAAATTTATTTGCAAAAGACTTTTGTTTATTGAATGGTTTCATAGGTTGAGGTTAGAACTCAATTTCCTATACATACAGTGAAGACGATTGCTGTCTTATTAATAGTAATTCTGAGAAATGTAACTTGCAGCGTTGTCAACTTTGAAATTTTTATACGCACCAAAATGGAGAAAAAAAAACGAGCCATTTAAAAAAAAACGCACCAAGTTTAGAATTTGTTTTTTATTTAAAATTTTTATTAAATTAATTTTACATTTTTTTTGATTTTATAAATTCTATATAAAACTTTTTAAAAACAGATCAACGATTAATAGTAAAAGTAATAATAGTAAAGGACTTTTTTTTAATAAACGTTCTAATAAAGATAAAATAAGCATCTATCCACTCAGAATTTAACTAACATTATTGGTAAATTAATTATTAAAGAAGGGATAATTTCAGTACATATTTGGTACTTTTTTGAATTATTTTTGTTTTCTATTTTAATTAATTCTATTTGAATTTTTTCAATAAAATTTATTAGGTCTCCACTGAGACTCTAACCCTGTTTGTTCGTCTACAGTTCAGTTGACCAAACCATCAGGATATACATGAATTTTTATTTTCATGTCTAAAATGTTAATTTTATTTTCAAACAAAGATTTTCACGCTATTAACCTTCATGTCACGAAATTCATAGAATGTATTCGTTTATCATAAATTTAATGGGGTCCTTTTTCATAGTAAACATTTCTTGAAAATGAAATATTTGAAAACTGCAATTAAAAATTACTAAAAATAAAGATCTTATAGCATTTCCTGAACAATTAAAAAACGCATCGAAATTTAAAAAAAAGCGCACCGTGCACCAACTAAGGAATTTTTCGCACAAAAAAATTTAAAAAAGCACCAAAAAATGATGCGAAACGCACCAAGTTGACAACACTGATAACTTGGAAATAAATATTTCGTTGTTAGAACTATTTTTTCTATGGTACTAAACGGCTGCATTCAAAGTGTATTTGTTAAAATGGCCATTCTAACTTCCTCATAAAAGCACCATCCTGGTATCTACTACTAAACACAGATTTAAATTTCTTCTCCAACAAAGTCTACATGATCAAAACCAACATGTTCAATCTCTCTCACTTTCTCATTCGAACGACCACACACAGATATCCCCGTATTATGAATAATAATAAATTATGCTGGCAATAAAAACACTAAACAGAACAAACAATACTGAATGAAATAGTTTATAATTTTTATAGAAATATGATCGATTGCGTTTGTAGATTTTAATTAAAAAACATGTACAAAAATATTTCCATACTCTCCTGCCGTCTTCGTCTTCTTCTAAATATCAAGTTTCTTTCTATATAAAAACAAAAACTAAATAATAATTTCATCTCCTTGATCTTTTCTTTAACAGTTCTCTATCAGAAACGTTATAGACGTGAGCGTAAAATGCGTATACGTTTTCAAACACTAATCGAGGGTGGCAAACGTAAATCACCAAATGCGGGTGGTGTAAATGCCAGTAACACGGCCTCAAACACAAGCGGCAATAACAACAATAATAATAACAACAACAACAACAGCAGCAACAACAATAATAACAGTAGCAGCAATAATAATAACAACAACAACAATAATAACCACAATACATCATCATCAACAAATTCCAATAATAGTGTTAATGACGACGTCCGTTCAATAGATTCCACCTCATTGCACAGCAAGCACAGTGGCAGTATTTCGGATTTAACCAGAAAATCAGAACAAGGTAAGTTGTTGTTTTTTTCTGTTCATGTTTTTTTTTATTGATTGAATTACAAAAAAATTGTTTTTATGATAAATGTCATGTTAAAGTATTTATTGCAAGATTAAATTTGTTTATTTGAAAAAAAAAATACTGTAACATAACTTAAATCTTTTGAAATAATACGCCACCTAATGCGTGTTTAACTTTTTATTTCTCTCTGTGTAACCTCCTTTTTAACCAACACAGCGTCCTCTGTTTCTGTTTCTTCTTCTTCTTGTACTTTCCCCTTAACCTCATAGATAATGATGGCAAACAAAGTGAAAAGTCTGATAAGTCATCAATGTCCTCAATAAACTCGCATCACTCTCAAGCGCAACAGCAGCTGCAGCAACAACAACATTCTTTACTACCTCCACAACAGATTGATGATCATCACCAGCAACAGTCGCAGTCACTGCAACAACAACATCAGCATCATCAACGCCATTTACGCCATCATTCGGAAAGTCCCAGCTTCAAGCGTGAACCTCAATCGGATCATGAAAGTCACAGTGCTGATGATAATCATGCGTCGGTGCATCGTCATGCTCATCATACCCGTGCCCTCAGCGACAGTGGTCGCCACACATCGACCGATCGTCTTAACGATCGCGATCATGAGGATGAACGCCGCTCTAGCGATAGAGAAAGTAATCGACCTCCTTCGTCGCAGGCTGAGAACAGTTTGGCCGTGGCGGCTGCTGCGGCGGCGGCAGCTGCTGCCAACGGCAAAGGCCAATGGCAGTATCCGGGCATTGATCTTATGGCCACTGGGGCATTTTGGCAAAATTATTCGGGTGAGTTTAAAAACCGGCAAAAAGTACCCTTAAATTTGCCATCTTTAATTAAATATGTGAAATAGAACACCATTTACAATATTAGCGTTTTATTTTTTGTGGAATTTTTTTATAAAGTTGCAAATACTTAGGGTACTTAGGGTAATGCAGGGCAGTACAATAAAATTCAACCATCTTTCTCAAATGTACTGATTTCGTATCTTTTTAACCTTAACCTTTTACAGTTACCATTTAATAGTATTCGTTTTTTGAGATTTTTTTTTATTTTAGCTTTAATAGTTTTTATGAACATTTTCAAAAAAAATTATCAGATATTTTGGTACTCTTTGGATCTTTGTGTTGTTCAAATAGAGTACATTTAGTAAAAATGTAGCGGTTTAGTACATTTTGGTACTTTTTTCCACAAAGTTAATTTTTGTAATTCATTATTAATGCCAAGTTTTTTCTCTAGTTTTGAGGTAATTTTTATTAAGTACCAGAAATGTGGGTACTTTTTTAAAGTGGATATTTTAAAGAAGCAGCGAATGTTTTGTCAGTTATTTTGTACTTCTTCAAAAACAAGTGACTGTAGGTGCTATTTTTTTAAAATGTTGCCATTTCGTACTATTTGGTACTTTTTAAAAATTTTTAATTCCTCTGCAAATGAACGCATTCCTTAAGATTTGTGGGACATTTTTGAAAGTATCATAAATCTTTGTAATTTTTTTAGAAAGGTACGATGCGATACATTTAGCTACTTCATTAAGGGCGGGTACTTTTTTGATAACAAAGTACTTTTAATGCAGGAGTGAAGTAAATAATTTTTTTTTTTTAATTTGAAGTACTTTTACACAAATATTTATTACATTTCTTATTTTTTTTAACTAATTTCTTTCTTCTGCTCTTTTTTATTGCCATTACAGAATCTTTGGCCCAAGAAATTGAATTGGAACGCAAAACTCGTTCCGCCAATGCTGAACGTGATGTTAAAAGTCCATTGGCTGAGAGACAAGCGGCAGCTTACTACAAAAATTCCGTACTATTTGGCAGTGCTAATTAAAAAAAAGGTATTTAATAATAAAAAATCATTTCAAAAGGGACTTTTAAGCCAACACAATTTATTTGTTAATGAAATAAAGGCGTTTAAGTAAACCAATTATGATCTCAAAGTGCAATTGTGGTGAAAACAGAGATTTACAAAGAATACATGTAAAGTAAAGAGCAAAGGACATTTTATTAAACTACTACACAACTAAATAGTCCCAATATTTAAGTAAAACAGAAACAAAATTAAAAGAAATACAAATAGAAATATTTGTTGCAAAGTAAACAAGAATTTTAGAAAAATATTAAATATGACATCATTGTAAATAGAAATTTTTGAATTAGTTTTTTTTTTATATTTATTCAAAACTTGTAATAAATGCTATTAAGGTGTAAATAAAAATTGTAAGTTTTCTTTAATTTAAAGTATTATTAAGTATTATTGATTAACTCAATTTACCATAAATGTAAATACATTAATTTTATGCAAGACTTTGTTTTTTATGTTTTAAAATAAGTTATAAGTATTCAAACCAACCAACACCCCCATTAACTCAAATTTTATAACATAAAGGAATAGAAATTTAGACTTTAATATTTAATAATAAAACATAAATGCATCAAACCCTTTATAATGGCCTAAAATATTAATGAAATCTTAAGCTAATATACATTTTAAAATAATAATAATAATTAAGAATTACTTATTTTTGTTTAAAAAAAAAACCTTATTACTTTAATATACTTTTTACATATATACTTTAAGTATTTTTACCAATAGATTACCCTTCAGTAGGCATAACACACAAGTAATATGGATTATATAAAGAAAAAATTAAAAAATTAAAAACTTAAACTTATACTTACATAAAATATTTAAATACATATTTAGGGCTTATTAATTTAGTTTTTAGCATTATTGTAGTGCTTTTAACATAAATACATATTTAATTGATAATTTTTCAATAACTATGAAGTAAAATGAAAATATTTATAGTAAATATTTGAAATTAAAAAAAAAAAAAAACAGCAAATGTAAAGGTACGTTCACACTTGGCAAATATTTTGTTTACTCTTACAAGAGTTTTGTAAGATCAAACATCATAAAATAAAATAAAACTAAATATTTGTTGTGTCTTGTTCTAAATAAACAAAGTTTTTTTTTTAATAAGTGAACGAATTCAAATATATTTTATTTAGTTGTTACGTCTTTTTCGACAAATATTTGCCAAGTGTGACCGTACTTTAAGTAATAAATTCTTTAAAACTGGTTGTTAAATGACAAGCTGCTTAATAAATTTGAAGAGTTTTTTTCGGTAGTTTAATAACATTTTAAAACGTATGTTAGTGAGAAACCCCTTTTTTTAATTTTAAAAAAATGTTGGTACTAAAACTAAAAGTACTAAAGAGACGTAAGGTTTTAGGCTACGTTTAGTAATGTTTTCTAATATCTCAAAATCCTGCAAATATAGTAAAAAATTTCAGAAGTTTTTTTTAAGTAAGTTTGGCACATTAAGTGATTTTTGTTCTTTCTCAAAATCCTACAGACTTTTTTTTAGTTTTAGATAATATCAGCTATCAAAAAATAATAACTACTGCTATCGATTAAGTACTTTTTTAATTACTTTTTAAGTAGAAAGTACTTTTAGTTTACTTTTGTACTTGTTGAAAATTCTACAGTTTATTTTCTTACATCTTTTTGGTGCTTTCTTAACTTGTTGGTACTTTTAGTCAATTTAGTACTTTCAGTATAACAGTGTCATCGTTTTAAAGACCTAATAATGTTTTGGTATATTTTAAAAAAAGTACTTTCTGTATTTAAATTATTTTCAAATTATTTCAGTTAATTTTTGTTACTTCTGATATTTTAAGTAACTTTGGTACTTTTTGGCAGTTTTCCATAAAACGCGTGGTAAAATAGATTTTTGCTATTTGCTGTTATACTGTCTGTGTTCGTTCCAGTTAAAATGGGTATTTTTCCTAGTTATAAAATTTAAAGCGTTTATAAAGCGTTTAACTACGTCCTTATCTATGGGACGTGTCTATTTTGAAGTTATTTGGCAAATTACCATCTGGAGTGCACTTATGGCCAAGAAATGTGACTTCTAGCCGAAAAAAGTTACATTTGTATGAATTTAGTTTAAGATTATGTGTCCTTAAGAGTTCAAATATGTTCTTTAAATTTTGAATATGGTGTTGCTTACTACAGCCAATTATAATAACGTCATCAATATACAAAAAAACCTTATTTGGTTCTAGTCCAGAGAATGCACATCATTCTTGAAAAAGAATTGGGTGCAATATTAAGTCCAAATGTTAAAACCTTCCATCGAAAAGCTCAGCGATTAGTACTAAACGAAGTGATGTCTCGTCAATCTGAATGTAGGGGTATCTGGTGAAAACCTGAGAATAAATCTATTACCGAAAAATATTTTACTCGATCTAGATTGTCTAAAATGTCATCTATCCGCGGCAGGGGAAACTTGTCATCGATTAACTTTTTATTAACGGCTCTATAATTAACGAACATTCTATAAGAATTTTTGTTAGTTATACTCTTTTTAGTTTATGTACGTATCGAAACAACGTAATCCCATCTACAAATTTTGTACAAATAGGTTCATAATTTACCATAGCTCACATATAAGGTCCACTTCCGAAAATCAATTTAAAGAGCACAACTCTCTTAAAAATGCTGGTAGCCAAATAAAATTCAACACAAATCAGGGCCCAAATTACCACATTCGTGATCGAATGAGTTATCGTATCGAAAAATGATTTCGATATCGAAATTATAATAAAATGTACTAAATTTCTTGCTCGATATCGAATGCCATAATCTCAAATAAGAAAATTATGATCAATTTTACTCGATATCGAATGCGGTAATTTGGCCCCAGTTTTGAAAATACACAAATCATGCGGCTTAATTTTATTATGAGCGGTCCATAATGAGTCCATATGGTCAAATATCAGACCTCCTTCGAAAATTACTTTACCAAGTATAAATCTATTAATAGTGTTTGTATCAAGATACAATTTAACACAAAAATACTTATATGCTTAATTTGTGCATGATCGGCCCATAATAGCTCAATGCTCCCATATAGCGCTCATTTCTCAAAAACAGTTATTGCACATATACTGGGTGTAGGGTTTTATATGGTCGGGCTTGACCGTCTTACTTGTTTTTTTTTAAACTACCAAATTTGTAGGCACATTTTTTGAACTTTTATCTAGAACAAATAATAGTCTGTATATTTAATGAAACATTTATAAAACCAGCAAAAAGATTTATTTAAAATAACTCTAAATAGAAAAAACACACTTGCTAAACAAAATGAAGACAAAAAAAATATAAAAACAAATAATGAAAACTTCAAACTAAATGAAATGCATAATGAAAATGTCAAAACATGCTCGACTTATTATAAATATTAATGCAACAATTTAAAATACAAGAATATTAAATATATCTATTGAAAATTCATTTACATATACAAATAAATAATAAAAATTAACTAATAACAGTAACAACAACAACAACAACAATATTTATAATTAGTATCTATTACAACCATTATACAAGTAACAAACATACATACATACATATTTATAATAATATTTCAAACAATAACAAGAACAAATTATAATTTATACATATAAAAAATTAAACAAACATGCAGTTATCAATGCTTGGCTACATATTTAAATTAACAACAACAACAACAAAAATATTAAAATAAAAATTACAATAGTAACAATAAATTAAATATTAATAATATTACGATTATTATTATAATTATTATTATTATTATATTATTACAAAATAACAAAAAAAAAAGAAATTATGATGCAACTATCATATATTATTATTAATTATTAATATAAAAAGAAATTAGAAAATAAAAAAAAAATAAATTATTATTAAAACAAAAGAAACTGAAAAGTGTTTTATTTCTTATTTAATTTTTTTTTTATTATTTTCACAAATGTGATAAAAGTTTTGTATGTTTTTCCATCACCGCAAACCGCATGTAAGTTTGTAAACTTGCCCTGGGCATTACTTCGATATCGCCAACTTAAAGGCAACAATATGTAATCAGTAATAACAAGACATTAGCACGACTTTGCTGGTACCAGACTATTTTAAAATGATCGGTTCGGGGTTTTAATAGGCTTTCTTTTTCTTCCGTGAAATAAGATTTGTACAGGTATGTGTTTGCTTTGTTTATGGCTTGAAAAATATACGAGTTTGATATTAATTTAATTGCATGTGGTAAACACTTTTTGCAAATTAGCCAACACAAATCAAATTATAATACAAATTATAATAAATAATGAAGAAACTTTCAAAAGGACAATATTATAGCAATAATAGAAAATAGCTATTCTACGCGAGTAATAGCTAAACAGCATAAAGTAAGTCAATCAGTGGTTATAAGAGTGGTTATTATTCACAAACAAAAGCTATTAACGAATTTGTTATCTCATGATAATACAAATGAAAAGAGATAATTGCTTAATGCCAAAATATGCTTCTATAGTGATAGGCAAAGCCGTGAGTCAATGGACCTCAGACGTGCGTCTCGTTTAAAGTTTGCCGGAGTACAGTTAGAGGAATCCAAATTTCAAGCCGAGAAGACAATATTGCTGGTGCAAAACAGCCCAAAGAATTCAAAGACGCCATGTAAAAGAAACTATGAAGACTGGTGGAAGGAACGTCATGATGTGTGGTTGCTTTACATGGTGCCACCTCGAACCACTTCCAAGAGTTGAAGGAATAGTAAGCAAAGAAGACTATTTGTATATTTTGCAAACTTATCTTCCCGATTTTCTGGATAAGAGCGTCTATTATTGCAATGAAGCTGGAGGGTGACCCAAAAAATGACTTAGGAAACAGAAATTTCTTTTGATGCAGTGGCCAGCAAAAAGTGCCAACATCAAAATGTACTGAAATGATTGTTTAATGTAATAAGTTTTGAATGTTGCATTAGGGCTGTAGTATTTGGAGGCAAAAATACAATTTTAACATTAGGATGCTCCAAAACTGGGTGCCCAGGAGCATTATCTATTAGCAAAAGAACTTTAAATGGCAATTCTTTATCAATCATATAACGTTTTACTTCAGGAATAAAACATTTGTGGAACCATTCACTAAAAACCTGAGAAGTAACCCACGCTTTTTTATTTGCCATCCAATGAACTGGCAAACTGTTAATATCGATACCTTTTATTGCTCGTGGTCGAATTGATTTATTGATCAACAAAGGTTTTAACATGCGGCCACCTGAGGCATTGCTACAAAACAAAAATGTTACTCTGTCTTTCGCCGCCTTAAAGCCACTAGCATTTTTTTCGTGTTTTGCTATGTACACATGTGCGACTAGGCATTCTTTTCCAGAAAAGGCCAGTCTCATCGGCGTTAAACTTGCTGACTGCTGTATCCGCCTTCTTCAATTATTTGAGCCTGTTTCGGTAGGAATTGTTTGGCAGATGTAGTATTTCCTGAAGCAATTTTACCTTTTATTTTAACATTATGAAGTTTATGTCGTTCTAGAAAACCCTGCAACCATCCATTACTTGCACAAAATTTGTTTTTGTTGTCAGCATTAGATTCCGAAGATGTTGATGGTTCCATATTTTTTATTGGTTCATAAATTCTTAGCGACTTCTGTTTTATGGAATTCGTATCGAGTGGTATAAGTTTTTGAGCGTAATCGTCTATACATGCCAAAAGAACCTTCTCGGTTTTTTCTATAACTATATTTCTGGTATACGAAGAAGATTTTGCACTCAGTTTAGTGCCAGAAGTCACGGCTAGTCTAATAGCTTTTTCACTATTTTTTATTGCCCGAATTGTTGCTTCATTTCAATTTAAAGATTTTCCAACTGAACTTGGGCGCTCACCTTTTTCTAGCTTGTCTAGAATTTGTATTTTTGTTTCCAAAGCAATAGTCGTTCGTTTTTGCTTACTCATGGCTAAATTAATAATTTTAAGTTATTAAAATAATTTTTTCATAGAAAAATCATTAACTCGCCGTATTAATATCTAATAAAATATATACACACGTTGTCCAGTTTCGATAAATAAGTAAACTTTTAAAAGATTTATGGAGGTTAAAGTGAATTACGCAGAGGGTCTTACATGGGAGTTTCGACTAATTATGGACCGAACATTATAAAATTAGGTCTACCAGTATTTCTGGCAGTTACAAACATCAGCACAAATCCAGTATACCCTCCCCACTATAGTGGTGTAGGGTATAACAATGAATTTGCATTTTTTACACATCGACTAGTTATCGTTCAATACACTTGTAACACAACTATTTTTTATTAATTTTAAAAGCATCAACACTTTTGCACTTGCGAATAAATAAAAAAATACTGCATTATTTTGACTAATTATTACCACCACCTGAGCTAACAAATGGAACTATGTTCCGAGTTACCTTTGAAAGCTCAACAGCCAGATGAAACACTTCCACTGTATCCAGTCCAGACAAAAATGTTTGAATAGCATTTTTGTAGTGAAAAGTTGTCGGAAATTTTTAAGAAAGTCTTTAACAATTTTTTATAAATCTAATTTTTTATATAATTTTGACAATTTAGTAACTAATATTGCAGAGTGCTAAGAAAATCTTTTGAATTGGGGAGTTCAAAGAAAATTCCCATGTGGAGATATCTCGAATACTATATGAACTTTTCAAATAGTCTTGCCTTATATAAAATAAAGAAATAACTATGAGGCCACATTAGTTATCAGTTCTGGCTTAACAGCTTCTGCCACTTTTTAAGACACCTAATAAACTAATTTACTGTTTGCATATCAGGCATTAATTCCTTCATTTGATGGATTGAAGTCAGGTTTGAATTATTCTTGCATCTTAGTAAAAGGGATACCAAACATAGAGGTAGTAGTCAGGTTGGGAAATTCCCAAGACATTTTTGGCCATTCTAATTACTTTCTTCCTCATATGCTAGGACAGTACAAATATTAATACATATATAATGTTATTAATGCCAAGTAAAGCAAAGTATGTAATAAAATGTTAAAAAAATCATGAGATGTCTCGCTACATTTTTCATTCGAATTAGCATTCATAAATAAAATGTTAAGTGAGAAGACAATACAGTAAAAGCCAGGTATTAAATGTTCATTAGAACAAATGTTGAGAAAATTTAAATAAATCAAACGAAAGACCAATTGTTTAAAATTGTCAATTATATCAATCTATCAAGAATGGCTAAAAAAATCTTCAATCATGAAAGAATGTTTAGTATTCCCTAATGCAAAAGGAACATTAGTTTTGGTTTCTTGACATTCCAATTAATTGAATTGCTTTAAGAATCAAAGCCATTGAAATACAAAAATATTTCATAATGGTTGATTTGTGGCGGTTGATTTTTCTGTCTTTACATTTAATAAATAAAAAAAAACCTAAAAATGTTGTTAATAGTTAAATTGTAAAAGACAAAGGACAAAGGTTAAACGAAGGGGTAGGTATGGGTGACCAGTGATAGAAAATATAAAGAGGTTAAGTAAAAAATATCAGTGTTTAGGTTACCATAGGCGTAGTCAAAATTGACTATTTGATTGGGAGAAATGCACTCCAAGTGACACTGTCATGACCATGTCATAATTAATGTTGGAATTTTCCTCTTAAAATCTACTTTGTCTTTTACAAATTTACTATTAACAATATAATTTGCATTTTGCTATGATTATGCGTCAAAACATTTGGGGCAAGAACCACGTCACTGATGGCAGAGCTAGCCAAAACATTCATTTACATGTCATTTTTATACCTATGATTTTTTTTTAAAGTAATTAGCTATTTGACAAAGCGCGCTTAACAATGTATCTGGAATGAAGAAAACAAACACTCTTCATTTTTAAATGGCAAAGAAGCCTCATGTGTTTCGTAACAAAGAGATGCATGTAAACTATCTTCATGCAAATGAAAAGTGGATAATTTTTAATAGTAGTATAAATTTCAGATTCGAAATCAACTCCTCAATGAAGACTTTAGACTTAACTTAATAATGACCCAAGTCTCCCCTCCCGAAGATCACTTATTAAAAAACTACAAAAACATAGACACACTTGTTCAATAGTCATGATTCCTAACAATCCTTTACATAGTTTAAAACTTATTGCAAAAAGTAAATGACCCATACCCTGGCAAGCCAAAAGTTGGGTTTTGAAATGAATACCCATGGGTATGGCTTTTGTCGAAGTTATCTAATTATCATACTCGTAACTACAATGGGGGTATGAAGAAGTTAATAAGTACGGGAGGCGGAGCACGCAAATCTCACTTAATTTGTGATCTATTGGTTCATCTTAATCCATGACGTTTTACCATAAACTCAAACTTTTGTTCAAGTGTATTTTTGTATAAATTATTCTTACCATAACTGTCGATTACCTTTAATTAACTCTTCATTTAATTGTTTGATTTATTGATTGAAATGAACAGTTAGAAGCTATTTATTGTCTTCCAAAAAAAAAAAAAAAAAAAAACAATCAACCTTCTCACTTATGAAATGAATTGGAAATAAACGAAATATAAATAAAAAGAAGGAAACAAATAACTGTGTGTAGAAAAAAAACATTTTACTAAATACCAGTTTGTCGTTTAAGATTCATAAAACCTTCAATCAGTTAAACGTTGTGAAAATTAACTAGAATTATAAACGATTGAATGAATGTGAAACATACTTTTATTACTATTCTTGCTGTTTTTTTTTTTATTTTTTTTGTTCAGCATTTTTTTGGCATTTGTTGAATAAAACGTATAATCTAATGCCGTTTGTCCAAAAAAGGTATAAAATTGTAAAAAAAAAAAAAATCAAATCACAAAACATACAATCATATAAATATTTAAGATTTCGTTTGTGTTGGCTGTTGATTATTTCAAAGGTACCCTATTAAGAAGTGTGGCATATTTTGGCTGTTTTTGTTTCATTTCGTAAGTACAGCCGATAAACTTAATTAAATGCATTCAAGTTAAGCTGGTTTTCACTTAACACAAACTTTACCTTATTTACTAAGAAGAATTTGTACATTAAACTACTGTAGCGCACTATAAAGTCGTTCCATGCTGCTGTACAAACTTAAAAATACTGAAAATCTTTACACGCGAATTGAAGTCATTTAAACGAACGACAAACAGAAATTAAGAGTTTGAAAACAACATGTTTTAAATCCTCTGGTTGTGTTGTTGTGGTTCCTTTATGAATTGAGGTCCAGCAAAACCAATAATAAACTTAAATCGATAATTGAGGTAAATTTTTGTGCCGTTTAAAGTTGTTGGTGTTTGTGTGATGTTGAATTTTTGTTCTAATTTTTATTTTTGTTGTGTCTGAAATCTGCTTTGATTTGATTTCATTTCATGTTCAATCTGACGTTTAAGAATTTGTGCGTTAAAACGTTTTGGCTACGTGATCGTTTAACTGTAAATTAAATATAATTTTGCAGCAATAATCACGATCACACAGTCCTTTTAATATTATTTCTCCCCTTAACAATTTCACTCTTTTATTTTTGAGACTTATAATTATTATTAAATGTTGCTTTTGTAATTCTAAAGATCTTTTTCTATTAATTGAGGGTGTTTTTCGGCAAAATTTGAGACACATAAATCATTTTCAAAAACCTAGATGGATTTGTTTCAATCTTAGTGTTTGAATGTAGCTGATTATGTTTAAAATTTCAAGGATTAGTTTCCAATTAATTTGTTGCCATACAAACAGTCTATGAGAAAATTCATTAATGTTAAAAGCATAATCAAAATCAAGATAAACAAAAAAAATTTAGAACAAAATATTTACCACAACTGAAACAAAATCAATCGAATTGTTCATTTAAATAAATTGAATGTGACAGCTGTTATCTCAATGGTTTGCTGAGCTAGGAATAAATTAATAAGATATATTTGTGGGATGACAAATATGTATTTGTATCTTGAAGTATTTTTAAGTAGAATTGTTTAAAAATTAAGCAAGCAGTTAAACTCTATTTCATTATAATAGAAAGAGTTTAACATTATTTCTAGAATTTTGTAGCTGGCTCTTAATATCTTATATATTTGTCACCCATAGAGTTTAAAAGTATTTATTTATAAAAACAACTTTAAACAAATCTTAACCTCTAGCCCTTTTCTTACAATTTACCCTCAAACTTTAAATGACATTATTGTAATTCCATAAATTTCTTTAGAAAATAAACAAAAAAAAAAAAAAACACTTACAAAATTCAACATGAAATCTTTTCTTATCAACCTTAAATTACACAAATAAAACAGACGTCAATTTAAGTTTTCTTCTACATAATTTTCATATTTTTTTCCAGCCATAAACTATTTTCAACAATTCAACACATATGTTTCTTCGTTTTTTTTCTTTAATTTTTGGTGTAAAAAGTTTTTTTTTCAACTAAACATTGGCGTTACCAAGTTATAAATCAGCTACAATTTTAGTTGAGTTTTAGTGTTTATTTTAGCTTTTTTTTTAGTTAGCTGTGTGTTTTTGGTTGTCTACACATACGGCTAGAGAGGAACTTACAGAGTCATTTAATAAATGTAATTGAGTCGCGCTTAAACGCGATCTTTTCCTACATTCACATGATCATAGAACATTTGTATTTTGAACTCATACACGTATTTATGTATATAGCCGTAGTCATACTCATATTTGTAGCTAAACGAAGGGTTTGTTTGCCAGTTTCTTTGTTGTACGATTTAGTTGGTGATTTTTTTAAGACATTTTCGTTTTCTTTCTACGAAGCAGAGGTGTAAAGGTATAATACACAATTTTGGAAGATATAATGCAGGGATTAATTATGTAATTTTTTTATTTTAAAATATAAATCGTTTAATGACAAAGTATGTTTCTTAAGTCTTTCGTTTTAATTCTCGAATATACTGCAATTGGATTGAGTAAAAATTAGAGTATTAAACAAGTTAGAGTGCAACCTAAACGTAATAAGAAATACAAAAACTACACCGCTTAAAGGACTAGAATGTCCTTATTCTATGTGTTCCTATTCAGTCTTACGCTAGGTATAGACGGTTGTCAGCTCATACAATGTTGTCAGATCTAGCAATGTGCTAGATATGTACTGACATTGAAAAATTGTTAACAAAAGGTAAATTGTCAATGTTTTTTCTTACAATGTTGGCAGACAAATATTTTAAGTTCACACGGATTTTAGACATTTTCTGAACATTTTTCGAGCAAGGGTAAGATTATACGGTGAGGGTTCTTTTGGTTGGATTTGATGTCAGTAACATTATTTACAAGAGATTTATGGGTGGCATAGTAAAAGTGGACCAATTATGAATTGATAGCTTCTAAATCCAGTATCCACTATGCTCGGAAGTGGGCTTAATGCTGGAGCTATTATCGACTGACAGCTATAAATTCCAGTAGCATAATTGCCGTATAACCGACTAAAATTTCTGATCTGTATAAATTTTAAATTGCTTTTCGGAAATGTTCCTTATATTACAGCAGTGATTTTTATGCATATGAGGATATTTCACGTCAAATATCAACATAAAACTTGATATTTAAGATACATATTAGTATTAAAGTAAGTTTCGGGAGTGGACCTTATATGGGGGATATGGTCATATATGGACCGATATTCTAAAAATCCAGCAGTTTGATTTTGGCATGTATGTAAATGATCTGTTTAAAATTTTGGATCGGTACACTTATTTATAAGAGTACTGAAGTGAGTTTGGAAAGAGGGCTTTATATGGGAATGCCGTTAAATATGGACCGAAATTCACAAGATTTTGTGGAGTGATTTTTTTGTATATTTAAGTAATATATATTAAGTTTTGAGTCGGTACCGATATTTATAAGATATAAATAAAGATTAGTAACTATTTCGGATGTGGTCCTTATATGGAAGCTATGACCAATTATGGACCGACCATCATAAAATTTAGTATAACAATTTATACATCTATAAGACTTATATTTGTATCAGATTTATACTTCTTTAAGTCAATTTTAGATGTGGGCTTTATATGGGGTCTATGATCAAACATGGACCGAATAAAACAAAATTTCTTTTTGCGATTTCATTTTACATAAAACTTATTTCTGCCGAATTTTGTATTAATATTCCAATTTTACAGGCATTTATTTATCATTAAGCAATATTTCGGAAAGATATTTGTATGGGAGCTATGAGAAACCATGGACCGATTTTTCTGCAATATATTTCAAAAAAATTGGAAGAACAATTTTTAAAAATACCAAATTTTTATGGAGGTTGTCTCACATTTTGGTCCATAACTCCTATTCTACTATTCCGATTTTGCTGATTTTCGATACCAAACTGCTTAGAAGAATTATAAACGTTCTTGTTCTTGTCAACTCTGTTGATTTTGGTTGGGAAATTCAAATGGACGAGCTAGCTTCGAAGAACACTTCTTCGAGAGCAGTGCTGGTATATCATCCGGCCCAGGAAATTTTTTCATGTAGAGATCCGCTCAAGCTCTTTTTTCATTGTATAAGATGGGTAGATTTTTCATTTTGGAACATAGTAGTTTATTTATATGTTCCAGGTTTCCTTTTTACTTACTTTTCATTACGATCAGTATGACTGCAGTAGTTTTTGGAAGAGTTAGCTCTTTTGCAATCATTGAACCTAACAATGGCGGATTTTAAAGAAATTTTAGCACATTTTTTCTGCTTTTAATCTACAGATTAAATTTGTTGACACAGTAACAAATCACTGAACAAATGTCATTACGTTTTTAAGAAAATTCTGTGGCCGGATGTTATGTGTCCAACGCTTTATATGGCATGAGTTATCGTACCTTTGTAAAGATCAATTCCAAAAAACTAACTCCCTGAAAGTCCCCTTAATACAATATATAAACTCAATTTTACCATCAGGATACAATTCTTTTAAATAATGTCTCATGGTGCAGCCAAAAAACCCCTTCTCTTAAAGATCGCGTGTGGGAATGTTTTGAAGCTTCAAGCAGCAATAGCAGCCAAAGCCAGTGAAAGAAAGACGAAAAAAAGAGAAAAAAATACTTAAAACGAAGAAAAACAAAATCTTGGATAAAAAAAGTTTTAAGCATGTAACAATTTTATTGTGTGCCATCTCAAGTGATCCTTACTTATGCCTCTTAAATATTGTTGCAGTTTGTTTTGAAGTTGTTGTTGTTGTTGTATGTAAGTTTGTTTTATTTAAAAGCCCAATTGCTGCTTGTCGCGGTTTCGATAGTTTTTTGTCGTTTGTTTTTTCGCTTACTTTACGTTGTTGCTGTTGTTGTGGTATAAATGTTTAATGTTTTTGCTGTTGTTGTTGTTGTTGTTTATTCCTTTAAGTATTAATATGTGGCACTTTGCCTGCTGTCGCCACTTTGTTTTTTTTTTTGTATTGTTGCTGTTGTCGTTGTAGTGTTTTATGTTGCAGTACAAACGATCTACAAGTATTATTGTTGTCCTCAATGTTGTTGTTGTTGTTATTGGCTGTGTGCTTTATGCAGATCCAATTTAACGATATTGTTCAATGTGCTTTCGATACTGTTAATGAAAGTAACATATGCCGCTTTAAATGATAGATTTCTGAACGCAAAAATTAAAATGATTTGCGGTGATTTTAAATTTTTCAATTTTTGTTTTAATTCATTTGATTTTGTTTCGTTGCTGAAATTACCACTGCAGGCTAAACTGAAATAAGTATTAAGATAATTAGAGTTTTTTTTTAAGTAAAGTTTTAAAGAAACAATTTCAGTGAAAGGTTTAAACATTTCAAACTCTTTGGTTATTTGTCAAAAGAAGGAAAAATTTGAAAAATTTGCATAATAAAAAGCTTTGTTAACTGTTAGTTTTTTTAATTTGAAGCAATAAACTATTTATTCTAGTTAGAACTGTTTTTAATTACATTAGGCTTTTTTTATAACTACATGCAATTATTTGCAGTAAATCTAAACAGTTTCTTCGGAAATTAACCTCTAATCAACCCATGCGAAATTCAATTATAAATAAAAGGGGGGGGATATCAGAAAAACAAAACTAATTTATTAACAGTTGGAGTAGGAATAACAACATGTTGTACAAAAATGAACAAATTGCATTTATAATCAATAGACATTTACAAAAATCACACACACTCTTTCTCTCTCTCTATCAATTACAAAAAGAACAAAAAACAAAAAACTACCAAAAAATTACCTCAGCAAGATTCCAAAACTAATGGTGCCTTGCACGCAATATCAAGGCAAACAAGAATCAACTACAAGTACTTTACTAGCTGACTTATAAATACAGAATGAGCATTGGGGGGGAAAAATAGAAGGAAGCAAACAATTTACCACAGACATGAAGTAAAACAACAGCGGCAGCAGCTAAACAGGAAAAAAGTAAAATTACAAATGAATAAAAATTACTGCAATAGTAACAATGATTTTTCTAAAAATTAATTTCATAACGATGATTTTTTGACACGCCCACCAGCCAACTGATCATTCGTTTTGCGTTGCAGTAAAGTAGTATTTACAGATCGATGAGTATGTTTCCAGCATGTACCCTACTTGTGAAGTGACTGGATATTATATACAAATCTCTAGAGATTTAACCGTGACATAGATAGTTAATGGTGTGTTCTAGAAAATAAATTAATGGATTTGTATTTTGACTAGTGTATAAGTAAGTTTCATCCAAAGGATACTCTCCGCCCCCTGAGTGAAATAAAGATATCTGATTCCATGTGAATTTAAAGAGCTATTAGAAATAAACGAACTTTTTTTTTAGGTTGATCGTGTGAATACTTTTTTACGACTGCTGAGCAACGAAATAGCAAAATACATGCTTACAACGTTGTCCGAAAAATGTTCAGAAAATGTCTAACAACAGTGTGAACTTAAAATTTCGCCTTCCAACGTTGTAAGACAAAACATTTTCAGTGCATTATAAGACAAAAATATTGTCAGACATCTAACAATTGTGTAAACATATTTTTTTTTCATTGTAAGATTGTTTTAAAACAATTTTCAAACACTTTTATTGCCATATGTGCAAAGTTTATGCATCTGTCAATGGCAGCATTGTCAGATAAATTATTTTTAAATTCAACTCTGTATATATGTACATAAATAAACAAACAAAAGTGTGCATTAATAACGTTTTGGGAAAAAGTGGAAGAAAATTACAGAAAATAATAAATGGAAAGCCACATATTTATTGAACTGCTCTTTTTTGAGGCCAAGAACGAATCAAGCCAATTTTAGATACCTTATTCTGAAGTGAAACGTTTCCCAGAGAAAGCATTCTGCATCGATCGAAAAAAAATAGTAGTCGGTCTGGACTATAAGGTGTGAGAGGCCAAACTTTCCAACCACTTCTTTTTAAATACATTTTAACAATTACTGCAAAATGTGACCGAATGATGGAATATTACGCTTTCTCATCTGTTCGTTTTTCGTGCAATGCTCGCTCACCTTGTAGTTGCATTCGGTGCAGAGATCATAATAAATATGGCCAGCGATGCCAACTTTGACGATTTTTTAAGTCAAATTTATTAAAATAGCGATTGACGATTTTTCATTTTTCCCGCGAACAAAAATGACGATTTTTTTAAAGCAAAACATATGGTAACCTTTTTTCCTAAAATTCAAATTTTGTAAGTCCCCTTTTGCAATGTAGAAATTGAAAGGCAGACAGATGAAATTTAATGGCGAGGGGTTGAAGAGGTAGAGTGTGTACGGACATTTTTTTGTAGAAGAGTTTTGGTTAATTTTGAAATTCAAAGTTTTAATAACGAAGATATATTTTTAAATAAAGATGAAGTGTATCTTGGCATTTACGTGAAGGAGAACCAATCTAGTTTGAATATTTGAAATAATATGTAGTCAATATAATACATTTGTTAAATTCTGCGTCCAATTTTATTTTGAAGTGGTTTCACAAATTTTAAAACGTTTTGGTTTTGGCGATAAACTTTTAGAAGGAGTAAACTCCATTGAACCAAGCGTAATCTGTCAACAAAAGGCTATTGAAAAAAGTATATCGACTTGAATCACTCTATACTTTCCACTTGAATGTCCTAAAGTTTAAGGACATAATAAGTTTGCAGTTTGACAAAAAATAACTTTAGTTAATATTCAAAAACCTAAGTGTGGATCTGTGTGGCAACATTGCCCCATATAGGGAACTTGAGCATTTAACTTGTTAATTTTGATTTGAAAGAAGTAATGCAGTTGCACATTAATTGAATGTTTTATTCTGGCCAATTTTCGATTGTACAAATATTTGTTTGTTTGTTTGTAGCACAAGACTTAAAGCTACGAATAGATACAGATGACTGAGCAACATTTTAAATAAAGATTAAGTAGTAGGTTGGTTGGCTGGTTGGCTGGTTGGCCATCCATCGATCGATGGAGCGATGCTTAAGATATGCAGTATAAAGTCAAACACATAGTTAAGAAAGAAAAATTCTAAATGGATTGGCAGTGGCATTGTAGCAATGTGATTGAAATAACAATCAGAGAAACAAATCTCTAGTCTTTTTTTTAAATTACGTTAGCAATTTTTGTGTTCATTTGGTTGCTTTTGAATTATCGTTGGTTTTAATTGTAATTGTTAAAAACGGCCAACTCTAAATTAGTTGTGCTGCCTAAAAGGAGAGTTGTACAGGAATAGTTGGAGAGGGGTAGCCAAATGTTTAGTAAACAGGAAGACAAACTGATTTAATTGAGTTTTGCCCCAGACATCGATATTGCTGTTACTTACTTGCCAGAATTTTTATATTGAATTTATGTTTGATTATTTTTCATAGAACTCAGTGGGAGTGATTTCAGTTTAAAAAATAACTACTACAATGAAGAATATGCTGCGAAAATAAATACTCGCAAAAAACTGAAAACGAAAACTCAGTAGTCAATGAAGTAGGAAAGTAGTAGCAACATTGATTTCATTTTCTAGGTATGACAGGTGCCAGATAAACTATAAAGTTGAATAAACTTCTCTAAGCGAAATAAAAATCACAAGGCGTTGTGGAGTTTTTTGTGTGCTTTTCTTATAATTTCTTGTATTTAAGAAATCTCTACTTTTATTGCAGAGCTGAAACAAAACTGAAAACCCAACTAACAAAATGTTGTTTTGTGATGCACAATAGAATACCGCAAATACCACTAAATGTGGTACATGCAACAACAGACGTACGTAGATTACTCTTTTTTTGTGTTAGTTTGTTGCGTTGTAGTTGTTGCAAATCTTTAACGTTTTTTATTTGTTCTTAAAATGTTTTTGCTTTGTTAATTTTGATTATTGTTTGTTTGTTAATTCGCAAAAATACACTCAAGAAAAACTGTTTGTAATTAATTAAAATATCAATCATTATTAGTCTTCAGATATGACTTATTGTTCTACTGTATAAGATCGATATGTCCTTCAGTTCGTACGTTTTTGTAAATGTTATTTTGAAAACAATTGGATCACAATATTTTTTTAACTCAAACCAAAAAAGATATTATAGTCGGTCCAGCCCGACCATATAATACTTTACACCCGTTATATGTGTAAAAACAGTTTTCCAGAAATGAACGCTATGGGGGAGCTATGGCCTATTATGAACAGATCATCCAAAAATTTAGTGTCATGACTACTGTGCGTATATATTTTTATTTTAAATTTTATCGATATAAACACTTTTAAGAGATTTATACATGTGAAAGTGATTTTCGAAGCTGGTCTTATATAAGAGCTATGGAGCGATCATCATCATCAAAACTGAGCCGAATGATTTGTGTATATTTGAAACACATTTGTGGTTAATATTATTTAGATAACAATATTTTTAGGAGAGTTATGCTCCTTAAACAAGTTTTCGAATGTTGGCCTTATATGATAGCTATGACAAATTATGAACCAATCAGAATCGGACATAGGACTAAATGATTTAAGTATATATGAAACGTATTTGTGTTGAACATTATTTTGATTTTTGGTAGGGGGTCTTATGTGGGAGCTATGGTCAATTATGGACCGAGCTACACAAAATTTATGGATATGATTACGCTTCATTTACAACTTATTCGTGATACTTGCATAAATCAAACATTTATGACCGATAAAAATTTATTTCGGGAGGACATTTGTATGTGGGTCAAGTGAAATAATGGACCGATTTCATTTCCAATCATCCTGGGGCCAAAAAAAAATATCATGTACAAAATTTTATCAAAATATCTTTAAAATTGCGCCCTGATTTGCGCACAAGCTTTACATGGACAGCCATCCAGCCAGCCAGACGGACGGACATCATTAAATCGATTTAGGAAGTGATTCTGTGTCTATCGGTATACTTGAACTAATATTTTTGGGCGTTACAAAAATCAGCTCAAATCTAATATACACTCTCGGTAGTGTAGGATATAAATATTGATATTAAACAATCTATGATAGGATCATGATTCAAAATAAATGTTTTTACTAAACAGGTCATCATCGAATCAAATTTCAGCACACATATATTTCATACTGTTTAAAGCTCACTTTAAATGCTGTCAGGATCGGACTGTAATTAACGATATAACAAAGTTTTTCAGCAAGAACTTTGTTTTCCAACAGGGACATAAAGAAATAAAAAGAAAGTTTTTGTAATTCTTACAATGAATTCAATTTCTCTTGATAACCCCATTAAAATATTAAAATTGTACTTTAACAGCCTTTTTTGAAGCCAAAATGCAACTGGTTTATGAATTGTAGCCGCACGATCATTCACTTCGAGCAGATGCGTTGAATTCATAAGCGTATTGTTCGCTGGTTTAGCTAGAAAAATAATTTTTCCAGATAAAGCACCTTTTAATTTTTTTTTGGAAACGTTAAAAAGCTTAACTGCTGCATTAGGGCTTCTGAAAATTCAACTACAATTAATGAGTTCAACTTCGGTTGAAAATAGGGTTACAATGAATGGATTACAACTAAATTGTGGCCTATTATTGATAATATGAACGTTACTAATAACTGGTTTTAATGCATGAAAATTACCTGTTAATTCCCGCACTGATCATGCGATTTAACACCACTTTTTTGTAGGGCTTTGTTAGAGATAGAATCTATACAGGGTCAATCGACTAGATTACAGTCTTAAAACTCAAAATCTGTGACGTGATTAGCGAAATAGAACCAATAAAATGGGATTGAACATTTTGTTGAAAGAATTGTTATTTTCATTAATTAATTAATTTTCAAACCAATAGAATAAACATATAAATTCTTTGTTTTATTTAGTGCTGAAAACCAAAGTTCTTGTTGTCAAATCTGTACAATGAGAGTCGATTGTTAAATGGTTGCAATATTCTATGTTTGAGACGATCAAAATTTCTTCCAAAAATGTCTCATAAAGCACCTTGAAACGCCTACTATTTAACTAAACTATTGCAGTGAGTGTATAATTCTTCATATTCGTATATATTGAAGTAAATAGAATACTAATCATCATTATTATCAACCAACATCCATCCTCATTGTTTTCTAATGCATTCAGCCAGAAATTCAGTTCTGTGTACAATTCATACACTCCCATATCATGTGCTGTTACACATTTTTTGTGGAGTGGAGTTGAATTGAATTGAGCAGATTGGAATTGAAAGGAATGAATGAATGAATGGCATGGCCGTAGCTGCCATATCGTTTGCTATATGGCAAACTTATTGTTTTTGTTTGTCTTGTATTAATTTCTGTTGTTGCTGTTGTTTGTAGATACAATAAACATTTATTTCAGTATGTAGACAAGTATGTTGCATTATGCGATTAAATTTTGTTGCAATATGTTTGCAATTTATTATTAGTTTCTTTTTTATTTTGGTTGCTGCAGTTTTTGTATTCTTAGACATAAATCGGTTCTTTTTTGTTCGTTGTTTGAATTCTTTTTTGTTAATTTTTTTTATGGCAGAACAATAAAAATGCATTATTGTAACCGCAAATACGTTAAATGGTTGCAAGTTTTACTTAAGTGTTTCTTTTCTAGAGAATATTTTTTTTGCACTGGTTAACAAGCAGAAGGATTTTACTTGAAAGTATTTCGGAGTTTAAAGAAGGGTTTATTGGTGAGATTATTTTCGTAAAGTTGAATCTGAAAACCTTCGTAGTGCATTTTTTAAATTCTCTGTATTAATCGGCTGAATGTCAAGCAAGTAAGTACATCTGTCTAATCAGAAACCGCTTTCCACTAATGAAAACAAGGGCAGTTCAAATTTTTGGGATTGTTCATATCTACAAATGGTACAAAATTTTAATAAAACCAAGTCATTTATTTATCATCTAAAGTTCTTTCCTGTTTAAATAAAAGTTTAATAATCGCTGATGAGTAATTTCTTATCGCTCATACGCATAAACCATTTATACAATGATTTTTCCATTTTTGGGTACTCCGACGGTTGCATAGTTATTCTTTTTCCCAGGTCCGATAAATGTATTATTGACACATTTTGAAATTGCATTTTTATTCTTTTCTATTCCAGATACTGTGGACTTTGTCACTCCATATTTCTTCGCTAAATTAGTAACACTTGCACCTTTTTGTAAATTCTCCAAAACTTCATATTTTTCCTTTAAAGTTAGAAATTTATATTCTTTTGTAAGCATATTATACAAATTATTCACTTTTAATTAACACTTAAAAACCAGACATGCGTTTGCGTCTGCGTACATGTAAAAACTAACTAAAAAGTGCACTTGTTTGTTTGACCATTGACATTTGGCATCGGAGTTTTCCCTAATTTGTATGTATATCATGTAACTGAAATCCGTTTCAAAATATAAAAATAAATGCTCATATTTAAAAGCTGGTGTACAAAGTTCATATTTTAGAGTAGTCAATGGCAAAGAAAAAGTGTTACTATTTTGGGGTGTTCATATTTTCGGGAGTGCACTGTACTTGTGCATTGCACTTGTTATCGAGTGACCAATTCATGAGATGAGTTAAATTTTTGTATGATTAATTCAAATAAAATTTATTTTTCATTCAATTTGTTTTTTAAACCTTTAAAAAATAAGTTAAGAATATTCTTTTGTAAGATAATTTTTATAGGTATTTAAGTCCCTAGTTGTAAGCGTTTGTGGTAAGTATTTGTACCGCCAATAAAATCACCGTGTTAAAATAATGTGTTACAATGTCAATGTATAAAGGTACGGTAACACATAGCAAACATTTGACGAAAAAACGTTAATATTTATCGTGTGTAATTGTATCAGCAATTAAGCCTCAGTTAGCCGACTGTAACGGAATGTAACTGCAACAGTAAGAAACAGTTGATGGATATTGTTATGTGTAAAGTAATGCAAATGGTTATGGAGATGTAAAGTAACGCAACACCGTAATGTATGAATCTGTAAGAAATAGAATATCCTTACATGTTTACGTCATTACACTACATTCCGTTACAGTCGGCTAACTGAGGCTATAAACTCTTTACTTTGCAATGTAACTTTTTACTGGATATGTATTTATAGTGTCATAATAATGTATGTTTGTTTGATTCTCCCCACACCTTTCTGACGCCAAAGTTCCAGCAGACCTAGAAATTTGAAACCCGTCATACTTTTAATACAAACCGAGTCTTAAATTCAAAGACAGTTTTTTTTTTACTTTGGATCAGAGAACGGAGATAAATCATAAAACATGGTTTTATTCCAAACTAAATTTTTGTAATCGTTGTAACATTTTTAACATCCACAAAATATCTTCTACGAATACGCATTTATCTCTAGTCATTTGTTTTTTATCCATCGACTTGCCTTTAAGAAGGCCTATAAGTATTTTGTAGATTTTTTCATTAGGCAGGACAAAATCAGTGAACCAACACAAGAATGGCAAAAATACGCTTAGAAAAATATATGTAGAAAATAGAGCAGCTATCATACTAATTACACAGTGATACAAAATTGAATGAAATAGAAAAACCTGGGACCGGATATTATTTTGCTTGTAGGGCTTGTCAAGTAAAACAAGATTCCAATAGTGAAATATGCCGGACACCTCCAAAATCCGGATTTACGGTTAAAAACCCGGTTTTTGTACCTTTGCGCACTTATAAGCCTGTAATTTTGTTGATATTGATCCGATTTTCAATTTCTTACGTTGTAATCACAAATAAACGTACTTTTTCAATAAATTCAATAGTAAATCCGGATTTTGTAGCTGTCCGGCATATTTAACTATTGGAATCTTGTTTTACTCGACAAGCCCTACAAGAAAAATAATATCCGGTCCCAAGTTTTTTGGACTGTCGCACCGCGTTATTTAAATTATTTAACACAGCTTCTTCATGTTCTTTAAAATAAGCAGATTTCTTTAAGGCTATTCTCAGCAGTACCCAAAAATTCGAATGTCTACTTACTACTTCGTTTTTTTAATGTTTCATTATGAAAACAAATTAGAATCTAATAGCTATCATCACATTTTGGAGAAGAACTTCCAAAGACCGCTGTTATATCTGGCAGCACCCACTACAACAAAAGATGAAAGAACGTTACCACGAAATTTAGATCTCGCTCTGAAACACCCCAATTTTTATTAGGTCAAAGTTTATCAATTCAGTGACTCAGCTCAGCTGTATCAATCGAAAGAATTTTGGGACACTAAAGAGAAGAGGGAGATAAATCCGTATGTAATGTTTTTTTATCACATGACTGAAATAATAAAGTTTACGCATTGCGCAGGTCTGTTATATTTTACGAAAACTGTGGAAGTAAAATTGAGAGCAAAATTACTTCTTGTGACGTCACAAGTCAAAAATATTTATATTTTTGCTGAACTTCTATATAAATTTGAATACTAATAACATTTTTAAAATAAAGTGTGCCGTTTTTAATTGTAAAAATATTAAAAAAAAACATAAATTAAAGTTTTTTTCTATTTTCCAAAAGAAAATAAGTTAAAAAAACAAATATATAGTAAATATGTAATTAAATGTTTTATTTCGAATCAAAAAATTTACGAAAAATTAATTTTTTTTTTTAATATTGTTAACAAAAGTTATTTTTCACATGTTGATTATACGGAAAAAATAACCTGTGACGTCATGCGCAGAGAGAGGAAATTTTGTTTACATTTTTTGCGCAATCTTTATTATTTGATTCAATGGCGGCCAACATCTTGTTTTGTTAAGATTAGCAATATAAGAGATGTAATGTAACTTTAAACTCGTCTCTGCTAAACTTTGGATCTAATACTGGCATACGGCTCCCAAATAATCCCTAATTTTCTTTAATGCCTGTCAAATGAACTTGGTCTTTATATAGCGATTCTTCTGCTTAAGGGACACTCAAAGTGAAACATATTTAAACATGTGTAGGTAGGTAAATGACAGACAAACAAACAGTTGATGTTAAAATATTGTATAGAAGACGTGTTGTAAAGCAAATTTCTCAAATTTAAACTACATCTAACACCATATTAAGAACACTTTCCCTCCATATACCTTCAAATTATTAATTAAATAGTGAAAAAGAGATTAGTGTAAGACAATAGATTCTAAATATAGGCAATGTTAAGGTTGATAGCAAGGGTAATTTTAATAATACATCAAAGGAACTAATTACCAACCGTGTTGATACTATGGTTAAAATTACGTTTTTCTGGTTCCACAAACATGTTTAACGTATTATTCTGGTTGTACAAAATCTGTGCATGTGTATCTTTAAATAATGCCCTAAGAAACAATGTCCCAAAAAAGGTACAGTCACATTTGGCAAATATTTACTCAAAAAAGCATAACCACTTGTTTTAGCACAAATTTGTTTGACGTTGTTTACTCTTACAAGAGTTTTGCAAGAGCAAACAATATTAAAACTAAATATTTGTTGTACTTTGACCTAAAAAAGAAAAGTTTTTTTTAAATATATAAACGAGTTCAAATATATGTTATTTAGTGGTCACGTCTTTTTCGGCAAATATTTGTGTGACCGTACCTAAAAGAAGACGTGTGTTTCTCCCCTCTAATAAGGCTTTAAAATTTGTTGATTAGGATATTAAAATTTAATAACACCTACATTCGACAGCGTCTTGATAAATTATAACTGCTCTAGGGAAATATCCATGATTACTTTAATGCAATTGTCATTAGTAAGTTTCAATACTAGAGAAAATGATTCGCTAGGTTAAGGCCATGTTACAATCAAAATCATTAATCCAAACTGCAGCTAAATGGGACTATGAAACTTTTAACTTGCTTTCTCAACAATGCGAAATATCTAGAAGTATGAATAAAATCAGGGGTTTTCAAAAGGGTATTAAACAATTTACTCAAGATTTCTAGAAAAATCACAGTGTTTTCATTAGTTTTTTTTTATTATTGAATCATAAATTGCACATCATAGGGTTATAGCTTCAAAACTATACTGGTACATTCTAATTATTTTGTTAAATATTTCCATTCAATGGACAGACTTTTGCGCATAGATGTTTCACTTCAAATATCCTTATAATTTGAGATGGTGTTTAATCATACAATCTGAGTGTACAAATTTGATCACCGAAACAAGAAGTACACGACCAGAAAATGTCTAATGCAGTAATAAATATTATTGAATTAAGGCGGCTAGAACTTTGTTTTGATGTCGCAATATCGAGCCCAATTATGCAGCAGTCCAAAATATGCAGCACATAGTGACCCATTGTGGAGGATGCATTTATATTTTATATCTGTTATGATGTGTTGATATTAAGCACCAATAACCAGTCACTGTTTGAACAGCCTAATTTTCAAAGAAGTACGTTGCAAAGATGCAATGAATAGCTATGAATAGCGACAGGTTGTGGAAGATACATTTGTTTGCAGCAAGGCAGCAATTTTGACGACCGTTTACAATGAAATGCAATGTTCTGTAAACAGTTTTTAAAACACTTTAATGCAAATTGAAACATTGAGAGAATTTTGGAAATCCCTTTAACTTTCATAACAGTTATTTGATGCATCAACTATGCAAACAAACTCTGCATGAATCACTGCATTTTTATCCAATTGAAATACGCTTAAGATCTGTACTTAATGTGGATAAGAAGATAACTGCTATTATGTTCTCAGATTTTTGTTGCGCACTACATCAGATTCCAATTAAGACTAGAATGTAAACAGTTTATGCAATTTATACTAAAGTAATCATAGATTTATTTAAATTTTTTCTATCTTTTCCATAGCCTGGTAATAATGCTAAATAATGCTAAAGAGTTTTACTGGACTACCAGTAAATAGGCGCAATATAGTCACAGCTACTAGGACGCCGGTAAAAAAGAAGAAGTTCTAGCATTTGTTAAGAAATATTTAAATTTTTTTACATTTTACATTTTCAAATGTATTTAAAAACTTATGCAAATTGGTTTTCACTTATCTACAGGCTAGTTTTTACATTTTATTTCATAAAACTTCTTCATGTTGCAAAACTGCCTTTTTTTTTGCTGAGATTTATTTAAATATTTGTTATTTAAATTCTTCTCACAATCTTTTACCACATGTTATTAAACTCCCACAACTATCATTTTTATGTATTTTAACGTTTATTTAAGGCCATATTTCATCAACATCTGTTGTCACCTGTTTTAAGAGTCAGCACCAGTATGCATCACAAGTGGTGACACAAACACACACAAAGCGGAGAGGGAGAATATAGTGACCAAATTATTTTTTTTTGTTTCTGTCTGTTTTACGGTAGAAAAAAAGGAGAAAAATTTTCATATTTATAACATAAATAAGATGGCAGCAGTGAAAAGGAGCGTACAAGCAAAGGGAGTAAAGTATAAGTGTTTTAAAATCTCTACATGATCTCTTCAAGTTGTAAGAAAATTGGCCAATTATCTTTTACGTCTTGGAGAACTCAAGTCATAGTTCCAGAAATGCATTATAATGTACAATGGTTACAATTGACAAAGGGATGTTAAACTATATACAAAAGACTTGAAATTATATCATAAATTATCATTATATCCCCTTTAAACTACGTATCTGACTCAAATAATATTTTTTCAAAAAATCTCATGCATTCTTGAATAATATGTTTGTAGACACATATATTTTTTTTGTTTTTGCATGTACGAGTACGAGTAGATTTCAGTTGAACAGGACAACATTATAACAGTAAATCATTGAAATTTTGTAAGCATAATGTGTTTGTGTGTGGTCGATTGTCACCCGCAGCACGGTACCAGCAGCAACAACTTCAGCAACAGCAGCAGCAGCAGCAGTTGTTGCAAGAACACAAGAATATTTAAAGTGGCAATATCAACACAATAAAGCAGTAGCAAATATAACCGCCTTTTATTTTTTTTTTTTTTGTTAAACAAACACCAAAAAATTTTAATAAAATAAAACAAAATCTTTTCAGATATTTAACAATAGAAACTTTATACAATAAACCAAACAACCAACCAACCAACCAAACAGTACGAGCTAAAATCATTCATACAACTGCAATTCCTTTAAGACACAGAGACAAGGAACAATAAGAAACACTCGAACACACAGACACCAACCGAACATTATTTATAATAATAACGGTGAAATATTATAATCATATGCAGTAAAAATATCAAATAGACATACATACTAACACACGAATACTCATACATACATACCTACCTACATCTATTGCCTTAGACTATTGGTTGGGGGATAAGGTAATTTCGCTATCGTATTGTCAAGCGAAATGAGGAATGTTAGTAGATGTGAAATTGTAACCAAGGTGTTATCGAAATATCTAGAAATTATCTTATAAGAAGCATCTGGAATAAGGATAACGTGTTGGTTAATGCAAAAAACAGGAGGTTCCATATACTACCTACAGAG
This sequence comes from Bellardia bayeri, assembly GCA_950370525.1. Classification (NCBI taxonomy): domain Eukaryota; kingdom Metazoa; phylum Arthropoda; class Insecta; order Diptera; family Calliphoridae; genus Bellardia; species Bellardia bayeri. The sequence continues at coordinate 60,970,733 of OX493265.1, forward strand.
AAGAATACTGGCACCGGATTGTGAAGAACTTTATCCTCTAAATCGCTTATCCTTTACTAGGTTTATGGCCTACAGAGTAGCCTCTCATTGAGTGTGTAATGCCTAACGAACGGTGTTGGATGAAGCAGCGTTTGTCAGTGCTAGTATAATGCCTGTAGATCTGTGGCTGGCCGATCCTCTTTTAAAACATGATGTAGACACAAATTGTCCAGCCTGTAGCAATTATACATATAAATGCAAGGGTAAACGTGTAACAACAAACTGGGAGCAGTCTAAGGGCTGTTTTCTCATTAGGCGATTATCATTTTTCCCAAACGAAAAACTGCCGATTAAAGAAATTTGATTTTCTCAATGTCTCATTTGCTTCTATTCTGTCGCAAAACTAGCCAGTCCTCATCTGCTGATTATTTATTTGTTGTACAAATAAATTCAATCAGCTGACTGCTGTACATATTTTTTATGTGACAATCAATACCTTGAGTTTTTGTAAAAAAAATTAAATAGATTTTAGAAAAAATGTTTAATAGAGGAATAAACATTAATTTGATGGAGGATAAACTCGAAGGACATGAATTCCAAGTGAATGTTGAAAGAGTTTATCATGCCAGATCTAAATACCTGGCAGACATGGATATTATTTATTTTTTTAAATATTGTTTTTTTTTTTGGATTTTATTTTTTGTTATTTGTTCACATTTGGAAAACAGCTGATTTATGTCAACAACTTGTCACTTGAAGACAGACTTCCCAATTTTCACATACATTTTGAGAGGTATTGCCAAATTACGAACAATAATGTAAAGATGGTGTAAATAGTTCAAAACATCCCAGCATGGCAAATGAAAGAGGATTTAGGAATGGAATTTATACGATGGAGGAATATCATTGTAGTTGTAGGGTGATGTTAATGGGGATTTGGAAAACTAGTTGACAGTGCGCTATCACTACGTCCATTAAAATTTTTTTTGGAGAATTTTGGAATTAAGAAACAATAAAATACGTCCATAAATGGCTGAAATATTAGTAAGAAACCAAAACTACCTCGATTGGTTTGGAATTATTTTTGTATATTTAGTCCCAATTTAAACAAAGCACTTTTTATTGAAAAAATTGATACAATTTTTTCCTTGAAATTTCCTCAGTGTTCACACAGCACAAGTTTATTGCTTAAATCGCTCATATTATTATTTGGCAGTATACACACATTTATATGTATGTATGTGTATTTACTAGGGATGCCAAACGGCACTGGTTTTTCAAAACTCGGGATTCGGGAGTTCATAAATAAATCTCGGGATCCCGGAATAGGGATTTCGGGGTTTTTGTTTCATATTAAAACAAATTGGTTTATAAATAATAAAAGTTTATTTTAAAAAGTAACTTATGTTAAATGTAAATATGTTTGAAAACAAAAATTTTAAATTGATTAAAAGTTTATAAGCCATTAATAAATAAAAAACATAATAGCACAATTCACAATCTTGTGCAAATGGTGTTGCATCATTTCATTTGCAAAAAGGTTTAGCATATTTTTGCTCTTGCTGTGTGTTTTGTTAGTGTAGAGCAATAATATGGTAAACCGTTTTGCAAATGCAATGATGCAATACCATTTGCACAAGTTTGTGAATTGCCCTAATAACATGTACATATATTAAAATGTTAGATTAACAAAAATAATTTTAATTTCTATATTAATTTAAAAGCAACAGAATATTATCGATCGATAAAGCTTCTTAAAAACATTAAAAATCTTGATTTAATTTTTTTTTACCAATTTATAAAGCTGACAAAAAACATCGTTCACATCGTTTGTAGACAAAATTTTTTTAGCAAATTCTGGTGTTCTGATTGCATAAACTTTCTCACCCTCCGAAGCAAATAAGTCTTATTCAATATTTTATTCCATATTATTACAAATATAATTAGATGTTGTGGGTGGGTTTTTAATATTTCAATTACATTCATTATTTCATTCGTTTCGCAATCAAAGTTTTGAATTCATTTCATCAAATTCACTCTTCAGTTTTGAGGTTTTTCCAAAATTTAAAAGTGTTGAGTAAATCATCCTTCTTTTTTTGTTTCTTTTAAGGAGAGATTTCACCAGATCGCTTCTTGTTAACTCTTTGAGGATAAATAAAAGGGCAACACCAACAGAGATTCATAGCACTGCAACAAAGAGATTTAAAATGACAACTATTTGTTTAAGTAACACCTTCTTTGCATAATGGTGGAAATTTCCAACATAACATTTTTTTAATTTTCTCGATCTTTTTTGGGGGTTTTTTTAGATATGGCGGACTAAAGTATCAGCCATTGATTAGAGGACTTTTGGATCTATATTAGTTTTAAATTGTGTGATGATATCTTATAAAACCCTTAAAATTTTACATTAATTTAAATTTTATATTTTATTTCAAGGAAAAACAGAACATTATATTTTTGTAGTTTTTAAGGTAACTGACATTCGAAAAATTAATAAAATTTATTAATTTCATTAAACTACATATTATTATAAAACTATTAAAAATATCTGCAAATACTAAGCTTTTTACCAATACCAAATACCTCTACAAAAAGCTTAAATTTACTCTTCAGAAGCTCCACAAATCTTGCCCTCTTTCAAAATTTTTTGAAAGAAAGAAATGAAAATTCTTTTTTTCCTTAGCCATGGCAAAAAAAAAACAAAAGTTAAACAGAAAGAGCAGCAATAGAATAGATCTGAGTAAAGAATAGTACATGTATAGAAAGAAGAATGAACACTGGCACGTTTAGCCCGCAGACATTTAATATTTCTACTTCTGAAAATTATACTCGTACAATATTTTACTATGAATTTACTACGACTACAATATGATTCAGTATTCAAATTTTTACTACATTAAGTATTTATGTAACATGCCACCAATGCTGCCATACACTGGCAACTGCCATAATTTAAATACGAATGCAGCAATAGCTGGGAGTTGGCAGCAGTATAAATTGAATGATGAATAAAATACCACTAATAATAAGTAAATCTTTATAAATAAATATCAAGTTGCAATTCAAGTAAATTTCGTTTTAAAATAAAACAAAAAAAAAAATATATATATATATATATGTATGCATGTATGTATGTATGTATGTATGTATGTATGTATGTATATATGTATATCTTCATGTTGTCGTTGTTTGCGTTTCGATTCAAATAAAAATGAAAATTATGTTTGAAAATTTCATGCAAAATTCTGTTTTATTTCATGTACATATTTCTTATTGTTGTGTGTGTAGTAGTGGTGAGGCTTTGTGTGAGTGTATATGTGTGTGTTATGGCCATGAAAAAGTATCAAATTTGCTTGTTAAGATCATGTAACATATTTCATATTGGAAGGGCCTCTTTTTTCTGCGTTGTTTAGTTTTATGCTGCCTTTTTTTTTTGTTCCTTAAATTTTGTGTCCATGGCTTTGTATTGAAATTGTATTGGAAATTAATATTTTTTTTATTTTTGTCTTTTTGTTCATTGATTTGTATATTTGTGCAATTCCACTTGGTTAAATATTTGGTATGCTGGTGTATTTATGTTTTTTTTTTTTTTTTAAGATTATAACTGTTAATTAACGAGGGTGGTTTGTTAAGTGATGTGAAAAGCTTTCAATGCTGCGCACAGTTTAATATCAATTAAGACTAATAATAGGTCGAAGAAAAATGAAACATGCCACTTTATTATGATGCATAAAACGAATTTCTTGATTTTGTCTTTCATCTACAATCTCGAATTTATTTCATTTTCCTCACATTCGCGTTGGGTTCATTGCGTTCGTACCCAGCTGGCTGTCAGTTTCTAACACAGATTTATAAGTCAAGAATTCAATTAATTTGATCTTCCGACTACTACCTATATGGTTCCCTAAACTTAGTTAGTTTTTTAAATAAAATGCAAAGCAAAACAATATTTCTAGTGTATAGATTCTATTTGAATTTCAAACTCAAACTCTAAAACATGAAAGGAAACGTGCACAAGTTGCGGTTTATGAATGTTTATTGTTGTTTTTAACATCTGAAGCCCCATAAAAAAAATATATGTACATACAAATACTTAAAACCATAATAAGAATTCGTATTTTTTATAATGAAAAAAGAATTAAATACAGACAGACAGACAGACAGACATTCACAGAAACCTATACACATCCTTAAAATGCGGATGTAAAATTATAAATACATACTTGTTATGGTTTTTTTTTTTGTTTTTTTTTACTTGAACAAAACAATAACGCAACAATAAAGTAACTAAAAAGAATAAACACCACAATAGAGAAATCCTTTGCTCTCTTTCCCCCGGCTCTTTACAACATCGTGATATTTCATTATTTTAATCTTAAACATAAACGCACTACATACAGGTATAGTTTGGTAAGTACGAGTATGAAGAGTAGCTACGAGTACATATTAACTTGGTAAGAAAATCAAAAAATACTGTTTCCCTTAAAAAAAAAAAGGAAATAATATCAAAAAGGAGAATTTTGAAAACAAAACCTTTACTTGCAATATATTTGTGTGTTGCGAGTATGGGTATGCAACATATACTCGTGCTCATATGTGGCAGAAATGAAGAAAACTCTTCAAAGATTGCGGAAAAAGCAAAAGAAAACAACTGCATAATACTGATAAAGTAGAGGTACAAGAAGAAAAACTAAGAAACTTGTTTGTTTTTATGCCGGGAAATGTTATCAAACATTTTGTTTGTTTGTTAATAAAAGATACAAAGAATTTTAATTAATTGAAACTGTATTATTTTTGATAAAGTTTTCATATGAAATATAAGATTTGTTGATTATTAATAAAGAACAGAGCTATTTATATTTAAAAATAAGTAAAGCACTGGTATGCTTAAATTATGCTGAAATTGGTACAGTAAAATTTTACTTTCTGAATGATACTCGAACACAACTAGTTCAATTGAAGCAAACGAATTATTGAAATTTACTTTTTTACTGCTCTAATTGAGGAGGTCACCATACGTATCATTGATCAAGACTGAGAAAATGCTGGTTTCAAATAATGCCTGTGTTTATTGTCAATCCAGGTGTAGTTGCTGACTGGACTAAATAACTGACTCAGGTATAGTTTGTGGTAAAGTAACGAAACTAGTTCACCTTTGTGTCGCTTATGGAAGAGGATGAGGAGAACTAACGTCTTTGGTAGTTCTTCTCCTCCGTTCAGATGAAAATTATGTGTTAAATCTTTATATAAACATAAAGTATATTAAAAGGGGATTTTTGGCAGGAACTTTGTTTTTCAAAAGGGGAATGTTGGAATAACATGAGAGTTTTAACTTATTACTAGTTGAATTATCAGTAGTTAAAGCTTTGAAAATTGTTACAATTAATGCAATTTTGCTGGAAATTCATTATGAAAATAGTGCATTTGTAAAAACTACATTTCGTAAAATTAGAGTTATTTTCTTAGTCAGTCTTTTAAAACCGCTATTTAGACTTGGGACTATAAAATAGACGCATCTGGGCTTCTGAACATCGAAGAACAATTGTAAAGAAAACCCTTTGCATGCTGCAGGTATCATGCGCTATTTAGTCTAAAGGTGTAATTGGGACATTTATATTTTTTAATTTGTTTGAAAAACAAAGTTCTAGTTCAAAACCTTTAACGATAAAATATTAAAATTTATTAAATCTTAAAATGCCTCCTCAAAACACTCAGAAGCTTCTGCAGAGCTATCTAACAGCCAGAACATGCATAGTAAGGTCGCAAGATAAATACTGCCCCCTCAAGGAAATTACTGCTGGTGTCCCCCAAGGCATCATATTAGGACCGCAGCGGATATGCCAACAAATCTGAGCACGCATACCTCCACATTTGCAGACGACACAGCATTTATTAGCGTCAACCATGAACCAAAAGTCGCATCACAAAATCTGCAGTTCCACATCAATGAACTAGATGCCTGGCTAGAAAAATAGAGAATAAAGGTTAACCCGGCTAAATGTGCTCACTTAACCTTCACGCTCAGAAGACAAACGTGCCCAGCTGTAAAAATATATAACATCACTGTTCCGGTAGAAAACCATGTTAAGTACTTGGGAATTCATATAGATAGACGCTTGACCTGGTTTCGTCATATTGAAGCGAATATAACGGCTATGAAACTTAAAGCAGCCCAACTACATTGGCTTCTCGGTCGAAAATCAAACTTGTCTTTAGACAACAAAATTCTCTTAAGTCCATCATAAAACCAATATGGACATATGGCATCCAATTATGGGGTACTGCTGCATGCGCATCTAACATCCAAAAGCTTCAAAGAAGACAGTCTAGAAAATTACGACAAATTGTCTGCGCCCCATGGTATATACGTAATGATATTATCCACAGAGATCTAAACGTCCCCACTATCCAGGAGGAAATTAAAAAAAATATTCAATCAGCTACATCGATAAACTAATGGCCCACCCTAACTACCTCGCTCGAGGTCTGCTTTAGTTCGAAGGTCACCAGAGGCTAAAAAGAACCGATACTTTGAGCCTAACTAGAAGACATTTTTAAAATTTGTATACAGCAGTTAGTGGTTACATTGGTAACAACTAATAAACAACAAGTAGAATTAAGACTTGAATACTTATTGTAAATTGCGATAAGAAAGATTCAATAATAAAAATAAATTAAAAAAAAATCTTAAAATATTCCTACAGTAATTTGCATTAGAACTTTAATTAAATAAGGTATATTTAGGCAGTTGCAATACGGATTTAGTGTAATTTTAGAAAACATGTCTGTTATCTTAATTGAAAATACAACAGGATGTCCTTTTAAATATTGTTGTACGTTTCATTTTGTTACATTAAACGATTACTACAGTTTTCTACACTAAAAAAATTCAATATCCGTTTGTAATTTTTCATTCTATTCAAACATAAATTGCAAAACATTTTTATAAATAAATTTTAATAAACATTGAAAAGGATTATCTCAAAATGGCGCCATGACTTTAAACTTTTTTAAATAAATCGAAAAAAAAACAGAGAAAAACAAATATACGATTCATTCGCATAACTTAAAGATTCAAATCAATTTCCTCTTTCTTTTAGATTCCATTTAGTTCTTTGCTCTTTTCATTCGGCAACAATCAATGTCATCGTCAAATCATCAACATTTGAAATTTAAACTCTTTTGGCGGTATTTCTTTTTTAGTTACGAGTATGTTTGAGAAAAAAAAACACAGATTGTATAAAAAAAGTAATGGCCTGATAAAGTTCTTTAATATTTTTTTGTAATGATTTCTGGCATTACAAGTAAATATTTTTCTTATAGGAAAAAAGTAACATACAGTGAAAATACAATACAATAAACAATGAAATGAGTGACATGCCAATCGTCAGAATTGTAAGAGTTTACATTGTTGGGAAAAACCCCGAAAAATGGAAAAATGCGCTGAAGGAAATGAAAATTGCAACGTCATTAAATATCAACCATACAGACTCGTACATATTGTATGAATAGACACGTCTTTCATGCGTAATGGTTTTCAAGTTTATAAGAATGTTAAAGTATGTACGAGTATCCATGTCTCTTTTTTTTTTGTTTATTATTTAACCCAATCACTGGTTTTATCATGTTCTTATTCAGCAGCACAGCACACATCATCAATGTTGGCCTGAACATCTTCACCAAGAAACAGCAGCAGTCAACGTAGCTGGAGATTTTAGATTTTTATGATTGTTAAATATGAATATCTTTGTCTTGGCAAGAATGATGTTGTTGGATAACTTAATGTATTGTTATATTTTGAGAATTAATATATATTAATATATATATTTTGAGAGAATACAAATATGTATTTATTACAATAAGGGTATTTCAGAAATTAAAGAATTTTTAAAGAGATTTAAAGAGTAATTATCTCAGACTTCTGCTGCATTTATATAAGAATATCCCTAATGTGTGCATGCTTACACCATTTTATTCAATGCACCATGCAGCTTCCAATAAATCTCACATTCAATTTGTCTTCAACTTACAATAGATATTTGCTACTTTTTGCTTTGAAAGATTTCTTCATTCATTCATACTATACAGCTTGCCATTTACTATGAGCCTTCTTCTATTTTATTTTTTTTTTTCATAATACCGATCACTGTTTTTTGTTAAAGAAGCTGCTGTGTTGGTACATTTCTGTTTTTTTAAGAAGTCATGCCAAGTGATCCATCTTCTTTGGTAATAAAAATTTGAAATTTTAATTTTATTTATTTTTTTGTTTTGTTTTCATTTCTTTATTTAAAAATTCTATTTTTCTAAGGGAAGCGTTATAGAGAAGGGGGTACGATACTAAAAGTTTCCATTTGAATGTGCCAACAAAGGAAACTACTCTTTACATAGTAAAAATTAAAAAAAAAAATTGCTGTTGTCACTTAAATAGTCATTCTGTACGTTTTGGCAATTTTATTGAAACACGTTGATCGATGACAATTTTATTGGCCTGATAGACAATTGGCAACAAAGAAAGAAAGAAAATTTTAAAATTACATTTCATTTCAAAATGATGAATGAGACCACAATGAGTAATAGTAATAAATTAAGGGTTAATTTTATTCAAAAAAAGCATGAAATGTTTATATTAAACAGCGAACTGTTTTGTTACCAAGATATGTTAGAAATAATATTGAACTTGTCTTAAAAAAAAATATTTTTGTTTTGATAAAAAGGCCACTCACTGCAACTACCATTTATTTGATATACTTATGGATATGTTTAAATACATATATCCAAATACACAGTGGGCAGCAGAAATGATTACATGTTTAAGCATTAATAACGAAAATTTAAAGATTTGTTTTCTTACAATACAAAATTCAAAATAATAATTTTCGGCAACTTTTTTTATACCCTACACCACCATGAATGGTGAATGAGCGTATATTACGTTTGTCATTCCGTGTGATACTTTATTAATATTCATCTGAGTCCCAACAATGTATATATTTTCTTGATCCTTATGAAAATCTAAGTCGATTGAGCCATGTTCGTCTGTCTGTGTAAAACACTCTCAAGTCCAAAAGACACAACCAAAATCCACAGGATATACATATAGCCGTTTATAATTCTCCTAAACAGTTTGGTAGTGAAAACCAGGATAATCAGTATAGTAGAACCGGAGTTATATACCAAAATGTGAGGCAACCTCCATAAAAATTTGATATTTTTTTATAATTTTTTTTTGCAATTTTTTTAAATATATTGCAGATAATACCATGAAATTTTATACACGTTATTTTTATGACAAAAGAAGAAAGTGTGAGGAAAATAGTAAGAATCGGTAAATGATTTCTCATAGCCCCCATACAAAATATTCCCGAAATATGGCTTAATGATTCATAAATGCCTATAAAAATTAGAATATCAATACAAAATTCAGCAAAAATAAGTTTCATGCAAAAAAAATTGCAAAATGAAATTTTTTCTAGTTCGGTCCATGTTTGATCATGGACCCCATATAAAGTCCACTTTCAAAATTCCCTTAAATAGGTATAAAACTGCTATAAATAATGTTAAAAGGTTAAAACTTGGCTTAAATAATCTTTATAGGTAAATAAATTATTGTACTGAATTTTATGGTGGTCGGCTCCCATATATGGACCACATCTTATACGATAAATATATATACCTACTCAAAACTTTGTACATATTTAGATTATTTACATATACACAAAAAATCATTCCACAAATTTTGTGATTTTGTCGGTCCATATTTGACCATATTCTCCATATAAAGCACTCTTCCGAAAATCACATGCCTTAGTAATAATGGTAGCGATGCAATATTTTACACGGATCATTTACATACATAACAAAATCAAACTGCTGGAGTTTGACAATATCGGACCATATTTGACCATGTCCCTCATATAAGGTTAATTTCCGAAATTCACGTTAATACTAATTTGTATCATAAATATACTGTTATTATGTTAAATTCGAGGGAAATATCCTCATATCCATAAAAATCACTGTTCCAAAATTTAATAAGGTCGGCCCATAATTTGTCATAGTTGCCCTATAAGAAAAAATTACCGAAAAACAATTTATCCCACAAAAATATCTAATAAATATTGACATCGAATCCAACTTTTATACAGATTAGAAATTATAATCCAGAAATCATACTAATATCGGTTATACGGCAATTATGCTACTTAATTTTGTAGCTATCAGTCCATATTTGGCAATAGCTCCCGAATTAAGTTCACTTCCGAGTATAACAACAAACCATACAACTCTTGTAAATAGTGTTATTTTTATGAAATTCTTTTAAACAATATATAAAATACTAATAAAATTTGCACTAAGACTGAATAGGATATACCAGTGTAGTTTTTGTATTTCCTATTACGTTTAGGTGGAGGGTATTAAAGATTCGGCACAGTCGAATATTGCACTCTAACTTGTTTTGTTTAACAATGTAAAAATGATTAGGTATTGAGCTCTATGGCTTTAATAGGATCAGGATAGACGGGAATAAAAAAGCGGGAGACTTGAAACTTTAGCTGGCATTGTCGCTAGCTGGCGAGTAGGTTATTAAAGTTTATGGAAATAGTTTTTAGCAATGAATCATGTGACTTATCAGACTTTGAGTTGGGTTCTATTTACTCCATTTGTTGCTACGATGAGGACTTTAAGTGATTCTTGTGCCGTCTCAACTAAAATATGTCCTGCACATGATGCTGATAATACGTATGAAGTGAAGGTCATGGTTTCTACTTATGTAGCCGAGGATTTGGCAAATGTTTTCAACATTGAGTGATATCCCTTATAATATTAGACAGTCAAATTGTTAGCCTTACAGACAGAAATCAATTGTACAAAGATAAAATAGAAATTTAAAATTATTTGGTTTCGTGGTTTAATACACTAAAGCGTTTTGAAAATACCAAGGGAACTTATAAACTGGGCTCTTAGTGAACTTAATTGATAAGAATAGAATCACTACAGAAATAGACTACAGACTATTTGGTAGCAAAAAATTCAGGCTGATTAGAGAGATATCTTTTTACCTAGAATTGATGATACTTTCTGGCACATTGGTTTGAAGATATGACAGATTATATTATATTTTTTGACAAGTGATCAGGGATACTAATTGAATGTACTCGAGAGGTTACACAGGGGAATTTAAGTTTACCGTAAGTTTATTATATTCCTATACATACATATTAGGGTGCCCCAAAAATTTTTTTCTTTCTGATTTTCATAGGTGCTCAATCAAAATTTAAAACTTATAGGATAAAGTATTTTTGATTTTTTTTTAAGAATTTTCGGAATAGGTTTAGAGGTCGCGCAAATGGAGTTTTCATGAAAAACCGGATTTTTGGCCTTTTTTTAACTTTACTCATAACTTGGTTAATACCACGGGTTTCTTCACTCCTGAGGACAAGTATCCAAGCTTTAATCCTGTGTGAAAAACTTATAATCGATACCCTAAATTACAATTTTTCGTAATTTTTTTTTTAAAAAAATTTGTAATAACGCTTTACAACTTTTTAAGTTTAACTGAAAACGAAGAACAAACTAATGATGCAGTTTGAAAGACAAATTAATTCTAATTAATATGAATAAACAATTTTTAAATCTGTTCTTACCGTTCCTGAGTTATAACCGTTTTTATCTTTATACCCAGTATATATTATTATAAGCTGTTTGCCAGTTCACCAATCATACCCAATCAACAAAAAAAAAAAAAAATCATTCATGCTATGTAATTCTATTATACCTTGCAATAAATTCTGGAAATCAGTTTCAGAAGTTGTGACATTAATATAAGTATTAGCCAAAGCCACATCTCGTTCTGCCACATCATTTACCAATTGTAATTGTTGAACTTTTTTCTTTCTCTGGATCTATTTTTCACAAATCGATTGAAATATTGCAAGCTTCAAAAAAAGTTAGACTGGTTTTTGAAATGAATTGTTGAATTTCTTTATTTCTAAAGTTTTCTTCTGTTAAAGTTACATTTGCTACTTCATAATCGCTGCCTGGAGTATCTGCAAGTTTTTTTTTTGCCATTAAGCGAAACGTTTTGGTGTCGATACGTTCATAAAAAAACGATAAGGCAGCCAATTTCGGAGTTAAGTACCACTGATGACCAAGAAAAGTATGAAGCGAGGCAACTGCAACTGCTTTATTAATAATTTTACAACTATCCAATTCCTTTAATAGGCTCAGATCATTGAGAGGAGCATATTGAGGGCACTGGCAGAGCTACCAATATTTAATATATATTCTTAAAATAAATGAACTCAATTCAAGCAAGGCATCAATTGCTGGTTTCATCCAGCGAGCCCGATTGGTAGCTCCTGGAGCTTTTACTGTTGGGTAGGGCATAGCTTTATCACCCAAAAAAGATTAAACTCAGATGGAGTAGGTCTTTATAGTCCTCCCATGGTTGCGTGTCTTCAAGTTGGCCTTTAATAAAATTGATTAAGTTTAAATTAAATTAAATTTTTATTTGCGGTGATGTGGTTTGCTGTTCAATATTAAACCTAAAGATATGGGGGAAAATACAATTAAACGGCGGATTAAATTGAAATGATATACGCAGAAATCACTTTAAAGACCCAACTATAAAAATGTATGGAAATATACAATAATTATAACGAAAAAAGTATCACTTTATTTAAGGTACAAACTATAAAAATAGTGTAACTCGGGAACTGTAGAACAAAATTCCATTTTTCTTTTTCTTAATTGTTTAGAACTTATCGGTATTCAAAATCGCGTCACTAGTTTTTATACCTTTTATATAAATTTGAAAAGTTATAAACCATTCGTTACAGAATTTGTTAAAAAATTACAAAAATATGTACTTAATATGTGGAATCGTAATGGACAAAAATATTGGCGATACTTAAAGTTTTTGCATATGGAAATAAAGTTTGGGCAATTTTCTTTAGAAATATTCGATCAAAACATTAAATTAACGTGGTTATTGACAAAGTTATGACCAGATTTTTAACAAAGACTTGATTTGCGCGACCTCTAAACCTCTTCCTAAAAATCTAAAAAAAAAAAAAAAATCAAAAATACTAGACCCTATAAGCTTTCAAATTATGCTTGAGCCTCTGACAAAAAAATATTTTGGAACACCCTAATACATATGTATATTATTATATACGAATATTACTGTTGTCGTATGACTATTTTATATTAAAAGTCTGTTCGTTCTATAATTTAATAGTGATCCTTAATATGAAAACATTAATAATGCTGCTACAAAACGTGTCCATAGTTATCTTGAAAAACAACAAGATTCAATTAACTTTATTGTGAAACAAAACTATGTTCTTTTTAAGAAATTTCGTTTAAATTTAAGTTTAACTTGTTGGATTTCACAACAACGAAAACAAAATCTTAAAGACAATTAAAACTGTCATAAACTTAAACAAAGTACAATACACGAAACCCTGTAATTAAATTTTAATACTCAGTATTTAAACAAAATGCATGCTGCAGATTTCAAAGTGCATTTTATTTGTGTGCCCCATTTAAGTGCAGTTTTGGTTGCATTGACTTACTAACTCACTTATTAACATTTTGTAATATGTACAACATGCCACATGCAGTGGCGGTAAAATGAAATGAGAAAAATGAAAACAACGAATTGTATGTGGGATTTAAATTAACGACTATTGCGTGGCCATTGACGCCATCAGTCAAACGAACAATCGGCTAAAGTTTGGGCCGAATAACACTGTGAAGAACATTAAGAAAACAGCGGCAATGGTGGCGTCATGAACTCATCACCCAGTCCTTTATAGAACAATTCATTTTCAACCTGACTTATGATCATGCCTCTTAAAATAACAATTGACCAAAATAATCACTTTTTCATTTAATTTTTTTTTAAGATTTTGTTTTTTTTTTTTTTTTGGTTTGGTTTCTTGTGCTTTATTTCCAGGCAATGAAAATACTAAACAAAAAGTATCTTGCTGGGAAAAGTATAAAAAAAAACAAATTTTAAATGTTTTTTCGTTTAGGTTTGATTTTAGTTAAATACCCTACAGCCGATTCAATATGTTTATTAAAATTAAAAGTAAATTAAATAAACATTGAATAATAAGTTACAAATTTGGTGGGAATTTTAGAAAAACCTTTATTGAAGCAGCAAATCAGTTTAGAAAAATAATATATCATCATTATCATCATTACTTTTCAATAAATATCTTTGAAGAACTATTACTGTTCAAAAACTATTTATTACTCCCTTAAACTCAAATGCCAGTACTTTATTAATGCGACCTGGAATACCACCAGTTGTAGTCGGTCATTATCGATCGACCCCTTACGTGCATTAGTTTCGAAATGTCATGTTACATGAAAAATGAACAAAGTGATGAAGATGATGACGAGGAAATGTAAATAAAAAATTGCATTGTGGAATGGAAAAAGGAACAAGGAGTAATAACGTTTGTTTGCACACATGTTAAATGAGCAATAAAAGTCCTGAGTTGTAAACATTTCTGGTTTTTTTTTTCCTCTTTTTTTTATTAATATTTATTTTGGAACTTAAATGAATCATTAAAATTAAGAACATTTAAACCAGAAATGCTCGTAAATAGCCAATGGGAATAAAATCGTAATTAGAATGTTAAACATGGCCAATGAGTTGAGTAAATTAAATTAATAATGCTTTAAATATTTGCTGAATTTCCTATTTTAAAGGTTTTTATAATTTAAAAATATATCCCTAATGGAATCGTTATTTCAGCTTGAATTCTTGTTTGGTTAGTGCAAGATCAAAGAATTCTCTACGATGTTCTGTGCGGATTTAAACTTTACCACAAAAATGTTTGCCTGATGTATGCAAACAATTATTGTTGTAGAAGAACAAAAACATCACCAGGGTCCACTGAAGTTCTTTCGAGACCTTTTGCTATACTCGTCTACAGCATTGGGTAATTTAAAAGTAACTGTTCTGAGGCTTTATTGTGCCGCTCTCGAAATCTGCAAAATAAATTGGTGGTACCTAAGAGCACATGTCTTAGAGATCTATGTTTGGAGCTTATCAAAAGACAAGTAATGAATAATTTTCCTGAGCCCAGACCATAGTTACTCCAATATGGGGAAAATTCTAATTGAACACAGGAACAAATTCTTTGAAAACCTTATCCCCGAGGTAAGCCTAAGAAAGATTTAGGTGCAAAGAAATCGATTCAATAATATATCTACCTCATGTTATGTGTTACTACTCGCATGTGAGAATTTATTAGACAATCTAAATGCTTTTTAACATAATTTTTTTCTCGAAAAAATTTTTACTATTTTACTCCAAAAATAATACTTTTGGAGATATAAAAAATAACTTTTACTAATATTTCAACTAAATTTCTTTCGGTGTGGTAAGTAAATGAACACGGAAATTTTTGAATTAATATATGAAATGTAATCTATTAAAACAAGTCAACAATTGTTATGAACAAAATTAGAAAAAACTATAATTTATATTTGTAACATTTGAAATAAAATTGAATTGTTACGTTGAAAAAATTTAGCACTTATTTTTTCTTCTGTAGAACATTTTAGCACTTAGTTTTTCAAGTTTTAGCATATTTTGAAATTCATTTTCTGGCAACACTGGTCCATTTTAGAGAGCCGGACAACCACAGATTCCTGCTTTATGTTCCCATCACATTTTGATATTACAGGATTTTCAATTTATCGCTCTGATAGATATGTTTCACTGGAAAAGAAACAGGTTCTACTGCCGTAAGATAAATGAATGGTAATATGAATTGAGAATGTTGGATATATTAGCCATTAGTCAAGAAATCCCTTGGAATACTTATAATAAGTATAGATTAAGCAAATTATTATTTTGCAAGGATCAGTCCAACAAATTTGGCAAAATAATCCGTCCTCTAAGAATTTGTTTGACTGCACCCTTCTACTTGTAGGTATATATGACGCTAATAAAAATTCGTGATAAATTACTGACTGTGACTAACGGCTCTATTTTTTGACATCAGATGAATACTACTAGTTATGGATCTAATTGGATTTATTAGACGACCAACTAATAAATGTGAGCAGTGTACATGTAACTAAAAGCAAGTATGTACCATGAAATTGCCATTGCAACAACCTCTTACTGCATAACTTAGGGGTTGAGAGTCATAAACTTAAGTTTTATTTTGGATAGAGACAAAATGTTAAAAATGTGAATATTCCACAGTCTGATTATGTCACATACCTTGTTTGGTGTCGCCACATAGAATCCAAAAAGATCAATATAAGATTAAAATCGTCAACTATGCACAATATAAATTGAGTCTTGATTCTAAGTCATCATGTATTGGAGTGTAAAACCAATTTGAACATATATGGAATTCAATTATGGCAAACAGCAAGCATTACCAGTAAATTTTGGCCTTAACCCAAAGTTCTTATGTCCATGACGAGAGTAACATAGTATATAAAAAATAGTATAATAATGGGGAAATGAGACAAATTATGAATGATACGCTGAACCGAGATCTTGAAACAATCTCGGAATGGGGTTGTGCGAATAGAGTCGATTTTAACGCACGTAAGACTCAGTGTTGTTTATTAACGCACAACAGATCATGTTGCTTCATCTGTTTTTATGGGCGGTGTAAATATTAAGGAATCAGACGCTCTTGACGTTCTAGGCATGAGAATCCAGTGTGATGTCCGCTGGACCAAACACATTTTTCAAGTGTCGAAAGAAGCGCTCAAGTGCCTTGGTTTTTTAAAACGGTGTAGAAAATACTTCACTCCATCTGATCTTCTTACTATTTACACCACCTATATTCGACCGAAAATGGAATACAACTCTCATGTCTGGGCCGGTGCTTCAAAGTCTATTTTGGAGTTACTCGACCGTGTACAGGAGAGGGCGAAGATGCTTATTGGTGACAGTAGGGTATCCAACTCTATTGATTCATTGGAGCATCGTCGCAATATGGGTTGTGTTTCACTGTTCTATCGATACTATAATAGTATGTGTTCTGCTGAAACACGCAGTTTTTTACGTAATACACGTTCTTCAGTCAGGGCTCATCTATTTGTGGTCGACTGGACAGTGGATCCCACAACACACTACACTACAGGGAAAATTCGTTCTTTTGCCGTACTGTCCGTATGTGGAACAAACTACCAGCAGAAGTATTGCCTGCCACTTTCAATATTGGAAAATTCAAGTCAAATGTTCACAAACACTACTCCCTCTATCTTCCCTCCCATAACCTATTTGCCTAGTTCCAACACAATGCATTGCATAAGTAGGGGTCATCCCCTGAGTGCTGGTCCACGAAAAAAAAAATATGATACGAAAACATCTATAGAGCTTAAAGGTGCCATTGGTTAAATAAGAAATTGCAACAAAATGAAAACAGGCTTGCAAGATCATTTGCTGGAAGTCTCGTAGAGCTGATTTACCTAAGGCCAAATTTTTCATCAAAGCAGTCTTAATTAAGAGCAAATAGTTTTTTTTTCTTTTATAAGATTTGAATAATTACACAGCCCGACAAAATGAAAGCTTTTTTTAATACCTTATATTTCTTAGTCAGTTTGTATGCGTCTAGTATTATGCTACAATGCCTATGATGCACTTTTTTGTATCAGCTCTAGTTTTCGAGATATCAATTTTATAAGAAAAGTACGTAGTTATGCGATTTATAGTATCGTAACTAATAAACGATTCATTCTATTCCGTAAAAATAAAAAACCGAAATTCGGCTACAATATTATCTTTATGCTGTATTAACATTATTGTGATTCCATAGAGTAGTTTTGGAGATATCGCTCAACTTTGGATGGTAATTTTTTTTATACATTTTTTTTATTTTTCAAAAATAGTTTCCTTCAGTCATAGAAAAATATGTTACGCATATAGCAAGCTGTATCTAATCCATTCACAACTATGGATTTTATTCGAAATAAAGTAATTCCAGAAGTTTAAAAGAAAATACATTATACATACAACAGCACACAGAGGTACTTGTTTTGTTTTGTTTTTTTTACAATTTTTGCAAGACAACAAGCAAAAACCACGATGTAGTTTCATAAAATTAATAATAAATTCAAAACTATTGCGTCCATATTAGCAAGAAATTTTGCATTTTATGTAGGACATACCTGCTTATAGAAAAACATTTAGACTTTTGTTATTATCTCTATTTTTTATGAATTTTTTAAAAACAAACAATTTTTTAAATAACATTTTTTTTTCATATATTCGGCTATATCTTCAAAACTACTAAGTGGAGTAAATATTATGTATTATGTAAAAGATCTTTAAAACTTCATTTGGGATTGGTACTATAAATTATATACTGGAAGTAAAACATGCCTCTCTTCTCTGTACAAAGTGCAGACCAGCCTGTCTGGTGATCTCGCAAGTCAGTCTTAATACGTTAATGAACACAATTCCCTTTGATATCATCATGTGAAACACTTGTGCTAATTTATTACAAAGCTTCAAACAGTCTAAAGCTTGAGAATAAAGGCAGCATGTAAGGCCAACGTGTTCAAGTCGAATCAGTCAAATCTGAGGTGAACAGCGACACTAACATGAGTGATGAATGGACACATAAAGATTCTGCATATCGGCAGTAAACAATTTCTCTATAAATTTCACAAATTATAAAATATCCAAAATGTTTTGGTACTCTCTGGCAAGTGATAGGACCACAACTTTTTTTGGTATTAGTAGATACTCGATTAGTCTTCTTATATTTACTCGTACATATACGTATTGTGCAATCTATGATTGGGCGAAAGTCGGTAAGTATGAGTTACAACTGTGCAGAAGTTGTTTGAACGAAGATGATGAAGAATTGGTGCAGCATCTACTATGTGGCTACTCCCAGGAGGATGCAAATTTCAACTCTTTTTACTATCTTCTCATTTTACCTTTTATTGATTGAACTGTTAATGACTCGAAGGAAGCTTCAGTCGTGGTAAGGAAGTAAATATTCTTTTCCGTTTAATTTTTTTTTCAAGTTTTTCAATTTCAGTTAGTTCTCAACTTCTCAAGTTAAAGCCTTCATCCAATATATGGTCATCCTTTCAGAGTATTCATAAAAACATACAAGTTCTCCTTAGTCAAAAATCAAAGATTGTATAGAAACTGAATTTGAAAGCGAATATTAAAGAAAAATTTGGAAAATCAGTAATTCTTAACCAAAAGCTGCAGCTGAAACAAATAACAAGAGAGAATTTGAAAAAACAATAATTATTATTAGAAGAATTTTAATTAATTTAGTTGAAACATTCTTAAAATGAAATTTTTTTAGTAGGTTTCTGGAACTTAAAGTTTCTTCCAAGTGCTGGCTTTAGCATACGGTAGGCAATGCTTTCCAATTTTCTTACCATTCTCTTAGCGCAATTAAAGTTACGGAAAAAAGGCGTTTCCATTTCCACAATCAGTTATAATGATCCGAATCGTACCCGGAGAAAGATTGTCAACATTGCGATAGTTGCATATCTACAAAAAAATTTTAGTCACAGTGGAACTGTTAAAACAACACTGCAATAGATGACTAAAATCAGTGCTACTCTTTAGCACTTCAAGGAATAGAAAAAAGGCATAATTTTGAAGTCTCTTGATGGAGAATTTTCAGAAATGTATTTAATTTCCCAGTTACACCTTAAATTCCATAATGTTTGTTTCCTCTTGAAAAACATTTCCGTTTTATAAACTCACGTGACTCAGATGTTGAAAACATATCTACATGCAAATATAATTTGAAATCACACAACACACAACATTTGTAGTGTCGTCCGTCGTCATCTCTTTCAACCACTTTGTTACGTGCCAATATTTCACATTTATGTCAGCACTGATTGTGTTGCATGGATTGTTTTTGTTGCTGTTTATACTCGTAGTCGTATGTATGTAAGTATGTATGTACGATTAGCTCTCGGTACGTTTATTCTAACGTATGTTCATTTGTATGTATTTACAAAATATTTAACATGATTCTATAAATTTTGTTAAATGCCATATGTTTTGTTGTGGGGTGGGTATATTGGATTTGTGCTGATGTTTGTAACGCCCAGAAATATTGGTTCAACACCCACCTTAAAGTATACCAATCGACTCAGAATCGCTTTCTGAGTCGATTTGACGATTTCCGTCCGTCCGTCCATGTAAAGCTTGTGCTCAGAGTACAGATTGCAATTTTAAAGATTTTTTGATAAAATTTGGTACGTGATATTTTTTTGCCCCAACGATGGATGGGATTGAAACTGGTGGCAATCGGTCCATTATTTCACCTGGCCCCATACAAAATTCCTCCCGAAATTGGGGTTTACCGATCATAAATTTTTGAATTATGCAAGTATCCAAACAAATTACATCACAAATGAGTGGTAAATGAAGCCAAATCACATCTACAAATTTTGTGCAGATTGGTCCATAATTACTCGTAGCTCCCATATAAGGCCCACTTCCGTAAATCAATTTAAAAATGTTGCTATCCAAATAAAATTCGACACAAATAAGTTTCTTATATACAAAATAAATGTTCGGTCCATAATTACTCGAAACTCCTATATAAGACCCTCTCCGTAATTCACTTTTAGTTCCATAAATCTTTGAAAAGTATTTATATCGAGATAAAGTTTAACACATATAATATTTGGTGGGGTGTCACAATGCCATGGGACATAAAACCATAATGGCTTTATGTCTCAATACAAACGGACTTAAATCTATAATATGGATATGGCCTTAAGTCTCATACCAATTTTAGTGAAATGAGACATAAAGCCATTATGGTTTTATGTCCCATTTGATTGCAAACACTATTTTATCGTTGGGAGTTATTTAATTTTTCCTAAAATTGCATTTCAGTGAATTTTGATGGTTTTGTAACGGTTCTTAAAACTGTCTTAAAGCAAGTAGTTGCAAATACAGGGAATCTGTACTCTGCGAAGCCGGTGTTCTGTATACCATGGATGAGAAAATCCTTCCGCCCGGCCGTAGGGAGAATACCGGCTTCGCATTGTACAAATTTCTTGTATTGCCGGCCTATGGCCGGGCGGAAGGATTTTCTCCTCCATGGTATACAGAACACCGGCTTCGTATAGCATAGATTCCCTGTATTGCCGGCCTACGGCAATGCATTTTTTACATGAAATAGGGTGACACGCAACATTATTAAAAATATGGCTTTATGTCTCATTTTTGGAAAAAAAATTATGGCGTTAAGTCCCATTCCATTGGGCATATGCCTTTAAGTCTCAATGGAATGGGACTTAACGCCATAATTTTTTTTCCAAAAATGAGACATAAAGCCATATTTTTAATAATGTTGCGTGTCACCCTATTTCATGTAAAAAATGCATTGCCGTAGGCCGGCAATACAGGGAATCTATGCTATACGAAGCCGGTGTTCTGTATACCATGGAGGAGAAAATCCTTCCGCCCGGCCATAGGCCGGCAATACAAGAAATTTGTACAATGCGAAGCCGGTATTCTCCCTACGGCCGGGCGGAAGGATTTTCTCATCCATGGTATACAGAACACCGGCTTCGCAGAGTACAGATTCCCTGTATTTGCAACTACTTGCTTTAAGACAGTTTTAAGAACCGTTACAAAACCATCAAAATTCACTGAAATGCAATTTTAGGAAAAATTAAATAACTCCCAACGATAAAATAGTGTTTGCAATCAAATGGGACATAAAACCATAATGGCTTTATGTCTCATTTCACTAAAATTGGTATGAGACTTAAGGCCATATCCATATTATAGATTTAAGTCCGTTTGTATTGAGACATAAAGCCATTATGGTTTTATGTCCCATGGTATTGTGACACTCCACCATAATATTTATATTCACTGAAATCATGTCACTAAATTTTTGGATCATCGGTCCATAATAGATAATATATTCTATATAACACCCATTTCTGAAAAACTGTATTATAAATATACTGGGTGTAGGGTATTATATGGTCGGGCTTGACCGACTATACTTTCTTACTTGTTATTATTGTTGTTGCTGTTGTTGTTATTTGTGGTGTTTCTATTGAATACGATACGACTAGTATGTAAGTAAGTATGTTGCTGTATGCAACTCGTTTAGTACACAGCAGCACAGCAGGTTGTCGTTTAAACATTCGTGCGCACGCGTACAACATCAAAACAAATTAATACTCGTACGATATTGAACTGATTATTTAATTTTCTGAATTGAAAAAAAAGGAACTGCAATAGTGTACGAGTGAGGAGTACTCATACTTATTCGTAGTGTAGTGTGATTTGGCTTCATTTGCTTTATGGCAAAATTAATTCTTTTCTTTTTTATTTTTTTTTTTGTTGGTTTGTTTTCTTTTTATTTCTCAACAGTTTGGGTTCAGGTTAAACACACACGCACATCAATTATATTCCGTTTTTTTTTTTTTGGCATTTTATCATTATTTTATTTCATCTCTTCGACAATTGTTGCGAATCGATATATTTTCAATAACATATCTCGGCATGGCACGCAATATTAGTTGTTGAGTGTCAGTTTGAAATTGTTGTGTGTAAAAATTATGATTTTTTTTCTATTTAGGGGAACTAAAAGGTTTAGTTGAGCTATTTACACATGAAGATGAGTGTTGCTTGGTTATTTATAGATGCTAGACGAGTTGTAAATGTGAGTAATGGTTATTTATGAAATTTGTGGAAAAATCCTTTTTTAAACATCTTTGTGTCTTGGAATCTGAGCCTACACATTACATACATACAAATGTAAAACTGTTGTGATAATTAAATTTGTTAATAATCGAATGATTCAGGTCCAATATACGAATTTTTTAAATCGCAGAATAAATTTTTGTATATCAATTGATTTTCTTTTGCTTGAACCGACAAATTTGTGGCTTTAATTGAATAAATTCGGCTGCCACAACGAATCCCTACGTGTCGTAATTCAGGTGTCGCTTAAGGGCAATCAGACCGTCCTTTTTCGCTGCCTTCGAGAGATTTGCGGCTCACTCTTGTATTAGTTAATGTTTAGTGTCGCCTAACTGTACCGCGTTACGTTACCTCGAAGTTGTGCATTGGTCATATGCGTTCGTTTTGGTTTTATAACCTATAAATTATTAAAATACAAGATTTAAGCGCTCCAGCTTCCAATATGAAGTTATAGCTCTACTAGGGACTTACTAAAATCGACGTGGAACAACCTGGCACTTTAAGTGATTAATTCTCCGCCAAAGTGTTTTATAATCAAAAAAAAAAATCATCTCTATTCTGAAAAGTTACTTCAACTTAAATCCGCATGTTTTTAACTGGTTGAGGCTCTAGTAGCCTTTTGACGGACAAATACTTTGTTTTAATTATGTCTCAGGTGTTGGTTTTAGATCAAGACTAAATTAATGTAAAGTAATGTAAAGAAAGGCATCACAATGGATCGTATTGGTCTCTGGATGATGGTGTGGAGACAACCTCACACCGGCCTTCTAACCTAACCTAAGAATTGGAGAGACAAAGTAACGGATCGAAATGCCAATTTTTACAAATGTTAAAATTATGTTCAAATAATTTTTTAATAAACATGTACAAAGATTACCGATAAGAACTTTTTTTTTACTATAATAACGGTTCAACGTTTGTATGTTAAATCAGTTGCCATTTTGCATATACAATGACTCACATTCAAAGTCGGGCAAGATGATTTTAAAAATTTACTTTCAATGAACACTTGGGGACTATATCTATCAGCACTTTAAACATTTACAGGTTCTTTCGACGGCCTAAAGCAAATTCAATATATTTGGGTCCGATGGCCGGCGTTATGTGTTGCGCAGACCTAATGAGGAGTTTTGCCCTAAAAATACTAAGAAAACTTTAAAGCACGGGGGCTTCTTAGTGATGGTGTGGGGTTGCATGGCTGCTTCCGGTGTCGGAAATCTTTAATTTAAATTTTATAGAAGGCATAATGAATAAAAACATGTACCTTGATATTTTGAAGGCAAATGTTAAACAAAGTGCTCATAAATTAGGGATTGCCAAGAAATATAAATTTTACCAGGACAATAACCTGAAGGACACATCACTAATAGCGAAGAATTTGTTGTTGTATAATTGTCTTAAAGTCCTCGAAAAACCTGCGCAAAGTTCAGACCTCAACGTAATCGAGCATTTATGGGATGAGCTCGGACGTCGGATGCAAAATAGAACCAAATAATTGGAAAAAATACATACATAATAAAATAAATTATTTTTAGCTGTCATATTTTCGGAAAATTTTAAATTATTAGCAAAACGTATAATTTTTTTTTAACGAAGGTGTTCGCGTTACGAATAATATGAAAGTTGCTAGACTACAAGATTTAAAGCATTTACAAAAAGTAAATTTTTAGAAAAACAATAAGAAATGTCAAAAACTTTAATACATGCGTAAATGTCAGAAATCGAATTGAATTTTGAAGCGCTTGTTATTTACAACCTGAATAGTATGATAATTTTTCCCTGGCATTTCAGTATAATTCGTTTCGAAAAGATCTTGGAAATTTCATAAGAATTTGTATGTATGTATGTACACCAATACCTCGCTGTACGTCGTTTCGTTTTGCTTTTTTTTCGAAGTTGCGTTGCTGCTTAATTAGTACTAATTTTTACAGTGCGTCGTTAGATTTTTGGGGTTGTGTTGTTTTGGGTTCGAGTCTTTAATGTTTTTTTTTTTTAATTTTTGCAAAATCTGCAACATCATTACATGCTAAAACGATGACCCGTACAAGAAGTGCTTTAATGATCGAAATCAAGTTGCGCAGAGAATACGATTAAGAAAAATGATATTTCTGGCAAAAGCAAATAAGCTAGATGACATAAAAAGTAAAGCATTATCCAACGATAATGCTAGTGGTAGTAATACAGACAATTGCAACATTGAAAGAAAAGCTGTTCAGCAAACATTGGACTAAGTTTTTGTGAAAGAAAGCCGACGACTTAGTATTTTTATAACCCTAGAACCTATTTTCGATCTTTCCATGGTTTGCTATAGAAAATTTTAGTTCACTTTGCGTCGTTTCTATTTTGTTGTTGTTTTTTGAAACGTAACCGCGACGCAAAGTGAGGTATTAGTGTATGTATAATTACTTGTTTACAGAGCATTTTGAATCTCCACAAAGACATTAAAATTCTGCACATCTATCTGACCCGGACAGGCTTAATGTAATCAATTTAGCCTCTTAGTTTCTATGACTTCGAAAGGAAAACAGTAAACACATTAAAGTCGTATTAAGGTTTAAAAAATTCAGTTACAAATTCAGCAATCGATTACTATTTTTACACCAACATGGACAACATAGCCCCCGTGTTTTTCTTTACAACTGCTGCATTTTAATGTAGCGTAGCACGTTCGTATTATTAAGTTTCTGTTTTTTTTTTTTTTTGCAAATCATGTTATAATCTCAGCTGCTTAAAAAAGGATTTAGCTGATGTTTTTTTTTGTTTTTTTTTTTGTTAACTTCATATAAATGGAAAAAAATCCAAACAGATACCAAGTATTGAAAAAGAATTTAAATTTATTCATATCTGAACTGTCAAATTAGTCAATCACGATGATGTATCACTTTCACACACACAACATTTGTCAAAAAGATGAAGAGAAAAAAGGAATAGGGAACGAAATGTTAAAAAATGCAAGGGTTGTACGAGTAACGGGTTTCAAAACAAATATTTGAAATAGATTGAATGGATTTATAAATTTTTTTTAGCAGTATGTTCAATATCAACATTTCTAAATCGATTTTTATAGATTTCTAATGTAAAGAATTTCATGGGGCAAAATATCGCAAATCCTACGATTGTGAATATGATTTCGAATCTTGTATGTGTACGAACTACAATCTCATGAGTTTTACATCTTTGCATCTGTATGTAGATTCGTTCTTTGGTCATATCTCACTCTTACTATTTTATATCATGCTGCCTGATTCGGTTTAATGGTGATGCAGTTAAATGTTAACGTATACGTTGGTGTTTTATTATGGGATCACTTATTAATCATTTCATTAATTGACAGTGATCCGAGTACTTACTACACCACACGTTTAAAAATAGGGAATTAAAGAAGTCGCACAGTGGGGGAATTTGGAAAAGTCCGATGGTAAGTCCGATTGCAATAATATTTCACATGCCTAGAGACGAAGTGTTTCAGAGTTTAAGTTTTGAATTTGGACTTCATAAACTCAGCTGGAATGGATGAGCCAAGATTCCCCAAGGTATGGCGTCTTGGGTATGTTGCGAATTCAAAACGATCTAAATCCTTTGTTTGTAATTCGATTTCATAGATTATGCTATACATGAAATCTATAAATCGAGTACTTTACCGTAGCTATATATTATCTTCTATTTGCGCATGAAAATTAATTAAAAAATTAATAAATCTCTTGACAGCTGACAAAATAGGCGCCAGTTAAAGAAGTTTTGCCAACTTAAAGTTATATACATCTAAAGAAAACACCCTATATATACATATATACTAAAATTAACCGTGTCCAGACATTTATTATATTTCTTAGAATTGAAATATACAATGTATTAATTGCAAATAAACGTTTTTTTTTCAAATTGTTCCATTTGGCGAATTTCTTTTGAATATATAACAATAAATCTAACAAATATTTTCTCAATATTTTATTAGGAAAAACGAAACAAAAAAAAAACAAATAACAATTACAAAAATAAAACTATTTATACACACATAAATAAATTAGCTATTGTGTTAATTTTGATATAAACAAATTTTATGATCTATTAGATCATGTTTTTACACAACAAAAATAAACAAATAATAAAAAGTCGTAAAAAAACGTTTATATATATTTCATTCTTTCATTCTTAATCATGACGATAGAAATGTTTGCTACAAAATTGTTTTTATTTGTTTATTTTAGTTCGACAAAATGAATTTTGTATAGTGTGGCAGCAGCACTAGTAACAACAACAACAACAATAATAATAATAACCAAAATTCATACATTCCAAAACAACACATGCACTAGCTAATAAAGACGAGGTCAATCGATGAAATCCTTTAATTATCTTAGAAACTGTGCTGGACCTACTCAAATAAACTTGATGCTGACAGGTACGTAGTACCTACCTATAATTACTGTCTGTTCCTCGTTATTGAAGGATATTGGTCGCTTTCTAGGCGATTTGTTGTCCATTAAGACCATTTATAAGCGAACGATGACTACCACAATTATTCAACCTAAAACGTACAAATTTTTAATACAAAATTCGATTTTTCTATTTTGACTGTGCGGAATGAAATGAAATTTTAAAATCAGTCACTTACTCTTTTGTTTTTTCATTTTTTTTTTAAGAGAAGTAACAATTAATATGACTATATATACATGCGTTACTTTCCTTGGAAAGGGGATATTTGAAGAAGTAAAGGTGGTGAAAGAAGAAAAAAGCTTGATTTTATAGCCTTTATTTAATTATTTTACTTCGGTGGTGTTTGACCGCTATACCACCGAAGCAGGGCGCTGTGATAAATATTAGCTATGATAGATAGAAGAAGACTATTAATTATCAGAAACTGATGTTGTTTGAGGGGCAGCGGCAGGGTATCGAACCCGGGCTACAGATACCAACTCATGCTTAATGATCAAATGCGCTAACCAATTAAGCTACATCACCCTTCCTTTGGCGTTCAAGATTTGTAAAATTTTAAAATTTTACTTGTTTCCATTTTTACAACTTATCGAATAAATCAAAACTATAGTTTAATACTGTTGACGGAAATTCTTTACCCGAAGTAGTCGCAGACATACACATTCTGCTGTGGATTTCTATTTGCAGATGTCTATTTAAATTTTTAAATATCAAAATTTAATACACCAAACGTGGATTCACCCATTTGTTCCGAACAAAAATTTTTTCGGAAAACATTTGTTTTACTGAGAGTTTTTTGCAGCATGATTCACCCATTTCGAACAATTTTTCTGGAAAATCAAAGTTGCCATATGTAAAAAAAAATCTATTAGTTTTACCAGTGGTAATACTGTGGCCTTGATTTATTTTGCTTTGGTTTTTAAGTGTCAAAAAAAACAACTATTAAAAATATTTATATTATAAAATATTATGTATATTTTTCAAAAACAATTTACAAAAATGTCGAATGAATAAATGAAATGAATAATTTAATCTCACAAACACCACAGATAGAAGGGTAACCTATTGGCAACTCAGGGGCCAAATTACCGCATTCGTGATCGAATGAGCTATCGTATTGAAAAATGATTTCTATATCGAAATTATGATAAAATGTACTAAATTTCTTGCTCGATATCGAATGCCATAATCTCAAATAAGAAAATTACGATAAATTTTACTCGATATCGAATGCGGTAATTTGGCCCCAGTTCAGTTTTGTCCAGACAAAATATAAAATTCAACCACTTCAAGCTGAGAGTTGTTCGTAAAAAATATTTTCTCTCTCTCAAAAGGAGAGACGTCAAACTTCATAAAAAGAAAACTTTGTCCGAACAAATATTTTGATCAGAACGAATGGCTGAATCCACCTTAAATATGAATGTATATATTGAGAAACCATAGACTTTGGTTTCTTGGTTCGGAAACGCTTAAGCAAAAGTTGATGGCGACATTGTGTACATTACTATGAAAGTAGAATTCCAATCTATGAGGAATTTTATTCAAAACTTATAGAACGGTGCATCACGATCGTTCCATAAAATGCAATCGAATAAAACACAAGTTTTAGAACCACATAAACCTTTTTAAATGTAATATATTTCTTCCATGAAAATGTTACTATGTTCACACATCTATAAACACTATATCCAATCTATACAAGGTGCAGTTACTAGCCTGTCCTAATACTCCCATCTATTCAAGCTAGCCTGGAAACAACTAGGCAAGAATTATGGCAATACTACTAGGCAAGACACAGATCATGGACAAGTTAATTTGGGACTGTAATGGAATTATATTGTAAACACATTGAAATTTGTATAGAAATTTGGATGAAAATACTAGACTGCAAACGCTGATATTAGGGATTATGCGCTCCCTGTCTAAAGTGATGGTGCAGTAAAATAAATTCGAGTACGTACTCGTTTGGAAATGTTCTCTCTAATTTAGAACTTCGGTTATCTCTCAGGCTGTCTAAAAGATGCATCGGTTTTCAAATAGTAAAGCTCGCCAATGCTTCGTCTGAAAAAATTATCCAGGAAATCAATCTAGAATCAGTGTTGCCAGAAAATGAATTTCAAAATATGCTAAAACTTAAAAAACTAAGTGCTAAAATGTCCTACAGAGGAAAAAATAAGTGCTAAATTTTTTCAATGTAACAATACAATTTTTATTTCAAATGTTACAAATATAAATTATAGTTTTTGCTAATTTTGTTCATAACAATTGTTGACTTGTTTTAATAGATAACATTTCATATATTAATTCAAAAATTTCCATGTTCATTTACTTACCACACCGAAAGAAATTTAGTTGAAATATTAGTAAAAGTTATTTTTTATATCTCCAAAAGTATTATTTTTGGAGTAATATAATAAAATTTTTTTCGAGAAAAAAAAATTTTTAAACAAGCAAATTATGCTAAAAAGCATTTAGCATAATTTTTTAAAATTTCAATGCATTTTCGAGAAACAAAATGCTAAATCTAGCACTGAAAGTGCTAAAATGGCAACACTGTCTAGAATTGTCGAACATTAATTGCTCCGTAAACACGATTGCAGAATTTAGATGAATAATCTTTAACGCTGTAAAGTCTAAAAGCCTACATACATTGTATACATTATTCTCCTTGGACATCACAATGTCGAGGTGGGAGCTGGAACTTTGAATTAAAACGAATCTGTGTCTTACAACAATATTCGTATTTCTTTGCTTTCAACATCAAATATGATCGATGAATGGGCACTCAGAGAGTCGACACGCTGGTAGTCCGCAAAGTCAAAATGTAGCAATTATTGTAAGAGGGTTTGAATGATAATGAGTTAGAATCGCTACATCGATATACGCTTATACGCGACTACAACAGTGCAGGCTTTAGAGCATAACGTTTGGATATGATATCACACTAACTATGGACATCACCTAACCTAAGGTGTCATGTGTATGGACTCTATAACACATCTCCTTTTATGCATACCGCTACTATTAATTTCTGATATCCTTGGTCCATTTTCTTTTAAAAACAAAACTCTTAAGGTTTTGAGAAGGATTAAACAATTTGGAAAAAAAATTGGAAAATGTGTTTTAAAGTTAAAGGTTTGCAATAAATTTGTCACTCACGATTTTGAGCAGGATTAAGCAATTTTGAAAAATATTGAACCGTGTTTATCGATGTTGAAGATTTGCAATATGTATTATTTGTTATTTCGAGAATAATTTTAAGTCTGTCCTCGTACAGAGCCATACAAACATTTATGTATAAAAACACATATAAATATCTTATATAGACACACTCTCTTAGACATTTATCACCCACTATGGGTGGGCATATTAAGTCAAATGCAGTTTAATCTCTCATTTCATTACGTTTACACAACAAATTAAAGAAACAACAATAATAAAAATTGTAACAACAACAATTCAATGAGTTGCATTAAAATTAAATGCCATAAAGAATTTTTATTATTGATGTTGTTTTCTGGATTAAAATGATTTTCGATTTAATTTGTTCAGCTTTTCTTTTAATTAAGCGCAATGCAGAAAGAGATGGAGCACGATCAAATATTTCAATATTTTATTATCCTGTTGCTACAATATATACTCGTATTTGTGTATGGATGTGTGTGTGTGTGTGTGCATAAATCTTAAGATATTTTGTTTAAATTTGTCGCGTCCGATTGTAAAAATCAACGAGAAAATTAATTTGTATTAAGAATCGTTCTATGGCTGGTTGAGACAGACATGTAATCAAAATTTATAAATGAGGGTGCCTGCAATGGTGGTGATGACGATGATGCCTCTCAACATTTGTTGCTGAAACCACAAAGTCGGAAAAATTACAAATACAACAAACAGTTTTATATTGTTTTGATTTCTGTGCTCGTAAACATTTGTGAGGTCGGCCTAATTTTACATAAAAATACTGCGATATTTATTAAATAGGAATAAATAGGAGGGTTGTTTGAGCTACATAAGTATGTAGTTTAAATAATGCAATATGAATGGCTTGACAAAATAATAATAATATTTTTGGCCAATTCTTTTTAATTATATATTCAATGTAAGAAAACCCGCTAATCGCAGATAATAAACTTTTGAAATACACTATTGTAATTTTGAACCATCTCTAGGAATTAACAGTTGTTAAGGAAATATAAGTTAAATTGTTTGCTCATTCTTAAGGATGTTGCTTGAATTAAGTATATCATATAGCCCTCGTAATTATAATATAATTTTAAAGAAATATTTAATTTTTATTAGAATTTTTTTCGGAAAGAGAATATCTACGTAAGACGATTTAGACTTAAATACTTTTTTTTTAAATTTACAATTCAGCGAGTATTTTAAATATGTATGTATGTATATTATGTGTTTTTATTAAACACCTTGTAAAAGTATTCGAATTGTTTACATTTTGTTGGCAGTTGTTGTATTTATTTTCCATTGTTGTTTTCAGTTCTTATTTAAAAAGAAAACATTGTGGTCAAAGTGTTTTACGACGTGTTTGAATATTTCAATATTTGTTTATTTCATTACGCACACACCAACTAAACATGCATTTTCACGGATACATATTTATGGATATGATGTAAATACAGTCGGGCCTCGATTGTCCGTGATGGACGAGACCAGACGCATTACGGATAATCGATTTTCATGGTTAATCGAATTACAATTTTGATTAGACAGTTTTTAAATATTTTTATTATTTACCAAGTGATCATACATATTTATATTAAAACAAATTAATTCTTCTTAAAACTTTGTATTTTTGAGCTAGCATTTTAAAACTCACATTATTTTTGAATGCTCGTTAACAATTTTAACTTTATCTTCAATATTTAAAATGTTTCTTTATCTTTTAACGATGCCATACTAAATATATTTACATAGATCTAATTACCCGTACTTCCGAAATTTCAAAATTAAACTAATCACTTTAAAATGCTTCCGACTAATCGTATGCAAACAAGGGAATTCCCCGTTTTCATGCTTATTATATTGTACGTATGAATTTGAAGTTAATAAAAAAAATTCTGCTATCACGGATAATAGAGGTAATTACGGTTAATCGAAGCAAACAATTTGAAAACATTGCAAACAAAATAGAATAGACTGATATTTTTCCATCACGGTTAATCGGGGTTACCGGTTAACCGAATCATGGATAATCGAGGCCCGACTGTAATTATATTTGAAAGCGAGGAAACGTTTCCATTGACGCCATTGCTACTTAAGATATCGAACATAATTTTCCTGAAAGTTAATTTCCTGTTTTATATCCTGTAGTTCAGTGGTGGTTTTAGAGATTTATAATACTTGTATCTCCGCCTTTGAAGGAGAGTGGAAGAAAAAGTGTTTTGTTCTTATCACAGCAATTAATAACTTTTCATTATTGCAGACAGTGTTATCCTTCTATTCCGGGTTACAGATTCGATGTAAATGATAATAACATGCCAGAGTTACTGAAGGAACTACATTTCCAAAATAATATTATCAGGCATGTCACATAATTCGACCGGAATGTTTTCAAGTCCTTATTTGTAAATCGATCGTTTTTACTTTGAGTTCTCTAGATTCCCAGCGATTTTGTTTATTCCCAAAAACATTTTACATCTCGGGTTTTAACTTAAATATGAATACGAAATATGATTAAAGAGTTTATTCAATCCTGCACCGGATGTCATTCCCAGTTGTAACAAATGTTGTATCCAGAAGTGTTAGCAGAATCTCTCACTATTATACTTAACCATTCTCTAAAGTTTGGTAGTTTCCTACAGTTATGGAAAGAATCCTTTATAATTCGCCATCATAAGTCCGACAACCGTAATGTTATAACGAATTATAAAGCTATAGCGAAACTAAGTACTATTCCAAAATTATTTGAAAGGAATATAACAACAAATGTCGTCCATAATCTCAACAAGTCAACATAATTTCTACCGTGGACGCTCAACGTCAACAAATGTTATGCAACTAATATCATATATAAATTCTGGTTTTAGTAAAAATCCACAAACGGACGTGATATATACAGATTTCAGCAAAGCTTTTGACAAATTTAACCATGATTTATTAATATTGAAGCTGGATAGTATTGGTTTCACAGGTATTTTTCTTAATTGGGTGCGCTCCTACCTGAAAAATCGTAGAAAATCTGTTATTTTCAATAATTAAAAATCCAAAAGCAGGATAGCCATCTCGGACCTTTACCATTCCTACTATTTATTAATGATCTTCCCCATTACATTGAATATAATTTCGTCTTTGACGGAAAAATTTTATACAACTCATATTCAATACGATTTAAACAAATTCCACAACTGGTGTATTGATGGAGTTAAAGCTAAAAAAAATGTCAATTAATGTAGTTTTCAAGATATTCCCCGTCCATCTATGAATATCTTATTGGAAGCTCAAAATTAAAATCATTGATTTGGGTGTCAACTTTGATAGAAAACTGAACTTAAACTATCATATAACTAGGAATTAGCAGTTGGTGTCATCAGCTATACAAAACGCTGGGCAAAGGAATTTAATGGATTATATTCACCACGGTGATAACACCGATACTTGAATATGCATCTGTAATCTGGGAGACGCAATACAATGTGTGGAATCTATTCAAAAACAATTTCTTATATTTTGCCTTCGGAATCTACGTTGGAATCCTGAAATAAACCTTCCGCCATACCGAAGTCGACTGGCAGTCATAAAGCTCCCAACATTGAGAAGTAGAAGAATAATTGCAAACGTTACCTTTTTATTGAACCTAATTAATGGTACGTTTGATTCCGAATATCTTGTTTCTAAAGTTTACTTCAATGTCCCAAACAGACAACTAAGATCACATACACTCTACTTTATCTGAAATTCCATAAATCGAACTTTATTCATATTGATCCTATTCAAAGAATATGTTGCGAATTTAAGAAATTCTATGCTTTAATCGATTTTTTTGATACAACTGAGGAAATAAAGAGCAGACTGGCAAATTACTTGAATTTAAATGAATATAACTATGATTGTTTTTGATAGTATCAGTCTTGTACTTCATATCATGCTCAGCTGTTGCTAATATTTCTAGATGAATTTTTAAATAAATAAAATAAATAAATGGTAACATTGTGTAAACCAAAACACACAACATATGATTTTTGTAATAAAAAGTATAACAAAAGCGAACAAAAAGTGAACAAAATGTTTAAATAATGCCCGAAATTACAATTGTTGCTGTTTTAAACGCAGTTGAAAAGCTTGGAAGAAGAACTTTAAGGGATGCATCTGAAAACGTCTAAAGTTTTCTTGTTGCTGACACCAACTTTGAAATTTAAAAAAAAAACAATAAAATAATAATATTAATTATTTAATTGTCATCATAAATTAGTAGTAGTAATTTTTTTTCAGTATAAAATCATAAAAAATAAGTCAACGAATTTAAGTACGAGTTGCTTGACCACCCCACCTTATTCTCCTGATTTAGCTCCCAGTGACTTTTACTAGTTTCCAGATCTAAAAAAATTCCTAGCTGGCAAACGTTTTATCTCAAACGAAGATGCAATTACAGCTGTAAACCACTATTTTGAAGGCCTTGAGGAAAACTATTTTAATTTGAATAAGTGTATTGAAGTTTCAGGAGATTATATAGAAAAATAAAAATGTTTTTGAAAAACTAACTATTCTCTTTCTGTGCTAGTCTAAAAAGTTTCCGAACCACCCTCGTATTAAAAAGTTTTAACAAATTTCAACAACATGTCTTATTATGAATGAAACAAACCTATAAAAGGTATATAAAAATGGATCTCAAACAGCTTTTGTTAGCTCTTCAACAATGTCTTCGGATATTTATACAAAATAATACTTGTGGATGCGTTTGCTGACTCTTATGAGACGTCATCTATTTTCAGTAAACTTTTGGCCAGATTTAGTTACCAATTTAGCAGACCGTATTTTATGTGAAGAATGCTTTAATAAAGACGTTAGCTTGTAATAAGGAAACAAATCTAGCAATGATTTAGAACTCCTCGTAAATTCTGCTGCTCTGTCTTAGATTGTGTTTAACAAACATTCTAAATCTTTAAAGTTTTCAACAACTTCAAAAAATAAAATAACCCATGCCACACTTTCAACAGGTATCACAGTAGGGACTCTACAGCACTTAAGCACGAAAAATACAATTAACAAACCTTTGGAGTAAAAATAACAATAAATAAAATCAAAGTTAATGGACATAAAACAATAACTTAATTTAGTTTAGGCTGCTGCCTGCAAAAAAAAAATGTTCTACAAAACTTTTTTTGTAACTTTAAAATTGTCAGCAAGTATTGCACTTAATAAATAAAAACGAATACAAGTGGAGGCAGTTTACAGAAAAAAGAATATACCTGGTGGTATGTCAACAATGCTTGAAACGACACAGGCGACACATTTTAAAGTACTACATGAAATAAATAGTTTCCCATTTGAGTTCAAGTAACAAGTTAGTTTTACATATTTAGCTGGTCAAGTGTTTACAAGGAATACCCTACTTGATATAGTGAGCAAATCGATATAATAAGTTTTGGATTACCCACTACACCCGCAAATAGAAATATGTATATTTGTTTAATTCATTTAATCAAACGACTTTAGTACTACGAAATAAACTAAGACCCATTCCAGCAAAACTCAACTTGATCGACAATCAATTTGTCAAACTCACAATAACTTTTGCAGTCATTTTGTAGGGTATTTGTTCCTGCAAAAACAATCGCTCAACAGGTAAATTTTTGTAAGCAGTTACTACTGCCACCAATCTGCTTGCATACCTACTTGTTGCATAAAAATCCTACTATTTACCACAAAAACAATAAACTGCGACAAAAAGCTCTAAGCGCCAATTACAAAAGTCTACAAATACTAAATAACCACCTTAAATTTTAGTTCAAAATCATTTGAAACTGCAAAAGGAGGGAAGGCAGGCAACACACTCTCTAACAATTTAACAAAAAACCAAAGTAAGATCTCGTAATTTTGCTGGAGATTAAGCAGCAGCTACAATTTTTATTCGCACAAAAAACAAGTAAGAAAGTATAGTCGGTCAAGCCTGACCATATAATACCCTACACCCAGTATATGTATATATAGATATAACCTATTGTGGACCGATCATCCAAAAATTTAATGTCATGACTTCTGTGAATATTAATATTATGTATGTTAAAATTTATCTCGATATAAATACTTTTAAATTAATTATGCAGGTTAAAGTGAATTACGGTGAGGGTCTTATATGGGAGTTTCGACTAATTTTTGGACCGATTATAATAAAATTGTACCGTATTATTTTTAGTCAAATGAAATATATTTGCGTTAAATATTATTTGGATACCAACATTTTTGAGCGAGTTATGCTCTTTAAAGTGATTTTCGAATGTGGGCCTTTTA
The DNA here is from genome assembly GCA_950370525.1 of Bellardia bayeri. Taxonomy (NCBI): domain Eukaryota; kingdom Metazoa; phylum Arthropoda; class Insecta; order Diptera; family Calliphoridae; genus Bellardia; species Bellardia bayeri. The sequence continues at coordinate 61,007,331 of OX493265.1, forward strand.
TGGGAGCCACGAGTAATTATGGACCGATCTGCACAAAATTCGTAGATGTGATCTGGCTTTATTTACCACTCATTTGTGATGAAATTTGTTTGGATACTTGAGTAATTCAAACATTTATGATCGGTAAACCCCAATTTCGGGAGGACATTTGTATGGGGGCCTGGTGAAATAATGTACAGATTTCCACCAGTTTCAATCTTATCCATCCTTCGGCCGAACAAATATCACCTACCAAATTTTATGGAAATATCTTCAAAATTGCGACCTGAAGTCAGCGCACAAGCTTTACATGGAAAGCCAGCCAGACGGACGGACGGCCGGGCATCGTTAAATCGACTCAGAAAGTGATTCTGAGCCGGTCGGTATACTTTAAGGTGGGTGTTGGACCAATATTTCTGGGCATTGCAAACATCAGCACAAATCTAATATACCCTCCCCACTATGGTGGTGTAGGGTATAAATATCAGCTTTAGTTAAAGTAGCCGACTTCAAAATGCTTTAGCTTTCTGATCACTTGTGTTCATTTGCTCGCCAACAAAAGCCAAGTAGTTGCAATAATTTTCTGGCCGTGGGCGCCAATAATTCAAAAAACAGACAATTAAAGTTTTAGGAAAAAATAAATAACACAAATCCAGTAGTTGGTTTTGTTTTTGTTGTTGCTTCTACTCTTGCTGTGAATTTATTTACGCTTTACAAAAGAAAACAAATTCTTAAAGCAATTTTCATTCAGCCGCAATTGTAGTTTGTGTCTTTTGCAGTGAATTGATTTCCAGCAACTTTGTATTGTAAATGAGTGGAGGACAGGCTAAATTGAAATTAATTTGCAAGTATTTCGTTTAGTTTAATTAATTGGTTTCGGTTTAGTTGAGGCGTAGTTTAGTTTAATTAATTTTTGAAACTACCCGAGTGAAGTATAGAAGTTAAAGGTGTCATAAACTCAACAAAATATCAATGATTGAGATACTTAGTTGTAGATATTACCAATAATTGGTAGATAAATTCTTTATAGGCAACAGAAAATCTGGAAAATTAGGAAATATACTAACTTATTTAATTTTATACTGAAGCTACTGAATGATTCTTGTTTTAACACATTTAGGACGCCATCAGATTACTCGAAACACTTGGCCATTTAAAACTCTTCGCTCTTTGTTAAAAAAGAATGCTAAAATATCAAAACGAATAAATCTTGAATTGAAGAAAAACATTTTTAATTCCAGAAATTTAATAACATATTCATCAAACTATTCCATATGTCTTCAAAATTTAAAAGGCTGTAAAGTTCATTTCAAAAGATCGCTAAATCAACTGAGTTATCTATAACGATCCAGAATACGGCCCTAATTTTGATTTTCGCTGATGAATATTGTGGAAATTGGAAAATGGAATGACAAGCGTCAACGTTTCTAAATTCTTACTACTCTACCTTACTGTTAAAGCTTCAAGTCATACGTTAAAAGATTAAATTAGTTTCCCAATTTATAACCTTTCAATTCAAACAACAAAGCACAGGACAATTATAAGATCAGTATCCAACCGCTGTAGCCAGAACCACTAATGCCAAGGACAGAAATCAATATGGGCTTTTGAATCACACAACTTTCTGCGACCCCATTCCAGGTGGGTTTCTAACACATCTAAGACTATTCTCACCTTAACAATACATTTCCTGAGCACATATCCAATTGCCAGCACTACTTTCAATAGCTCAGTCATTTAGCATGACCGAGGTATTAATACTGAAATGGCAGCAATCGCCTAGAACCAACAACCGAAATGCATTGACAGGATCTATTGATTCGCTGCCAGGCCCTCAACAAAGAATTATAATCTCCATATATAACCGAGCCACTGACTATATCTGTAAGTTGCTGCTTTCAAAAGTCAAGGAGTACAGAAATTACGTAATTTTGTTGCACCTACAATTAACCAAGTTAAGACGTTTGCCCAGTTTAACTACAATGAGTTGCTGAGTCCAGTCCAGAGTATTAAAGGGCCCTTTGGTTAATTCAACTATTTTGGTGGACGTGGTAGCAAAGTGTTTAAAATTCCAGAAATGCTTTGATTTCATAGTCTTTTGGATAACCTAAAAGATATACAGCCCAATCAGGAATAAAAAATCCGCGGGAGTTTTTTTCCTTTTTATTTTTTTAACATTGAATTTAAATAGGAAAAATGGGAAAAGGAAAAAAACTTCCGCGGAATTTTTATTCATGATTATGCTGATAATCAAACCTACACCTACACATTTATAATTTTTATTTCAATTTTCACTTTTACCGATCTTGCGTAAAATTTCTGCAACAGAAAGTCATTCAAATGTTGCATTCTAATTGTTAAGTTATTTGATTCTGAGCAGATTCGAAAATACTCTGTTTTGAAAATCTTCTAGATACAACTAAATACTATAATGTGCCGTACTGTTACCTCGTCCCTTTTTCTGATATTTGATATGGGACGGGTCAGACACTCAAGTCTGAACAGCTTTCTTTATTTTGTCAATTACTGCAGTTTCCTGCAACAGCTTTTAAACCTACAGAGGTTATGACAAATTTCGAATAGAAAAACACTAAATTTCCCTCATAGAACTGAGAAAAATAACTCCCTTAACATTATCATATTCCAATATTTCCCATAAAACATGATCACTTAATTTTAAACTGTCACGCACCTTAACTGAGTTTAACCTTTGTTTTTTGTTTTGTTATCTGATAATACTCTTTAAACTTTTGATTTTGAAATATTTTTAAACAAATTAATCCTTTATATTCCTTTAGTTTATTATTTTTTTTTTTTTTTTAATTTTCTGCAGAAAACTTACAATACAAAAAGAAAAAATTGCTTCTTGCTACTGATTTCCCATCAGATATGGTCGAAATGTCTGCATTAACTTTGCATGATCTTATTAAGCTCGCCTTTAATGATTGTGTCTCTACTCGCAGAGTGTGTGTGAGTATGCGGCCCATTTGGGTGCATTGGTACAATTGAGCCATAATGGAATCCCAGGTATGTCATTAGGCTTACAAAATACAAAAGTGAGATACAATTTTTCTTGTGTGTTTGTTTAAATTCATAAGTAAGTAAATTAACTAAACTAAACAGTTTAAGTGCTGAACATCTACGAGTAATCGTACGTACGTTTGTAAATCTATAAGGGGACAAATCTTGAACAATACTATATGGCCAAGATTGCCATGTGTTGGTGTTGATTTAGATTTCAGGGATTTAGTGAATGTGCCGTTGAAAATATGTTATTAAAACCTGATTTGTTACAGAAATGTCGACCAAGACACTAATGGAATGGCGTATCTTTTGAATGCGGTATTTATGTAACTTAAGTGATTTATATGTCATTTATTTTTACTTAGTTATTGAACATTATAATGTTAACAAGCCCAACAAACAGGGCTTTGAAAATGTCGATTTTTATGAAAAGCGAGAAGTTTTACTTTACTTTTTCAATTTAAAACAAGTAAGAAAGTATAGTCGGTCAGGCCCGACCATATAGTACCCTACACCCAGCATATTTATAAAAGAATTTTTCAGGAATGGGCGTTATATGGGATATATAATCTATTGTGGACCGATCATCCAAAAATTTCGTGTCATGATGTCTGTGAATATAAGTATTATATGTGTTAAACTTTATCTTAACTTAAAAGAATTTATGGAACTTAAAGCGAATTACGGAGAGGGTCTTATATGGGAGTTTCGCCTAATTATGGATCGACCATTATAAAATTGTACCGTATCATTTGCATACATATGAAATATATTTGCGTTCAATATTAATTGGTATACCTTAAGGTGGGTGTTGGACCAATACTTTTGGGCGTTACAAACATCAGCACAAATCCAATATACCCTCCCCACTATGGTGGTGTAGGGTATAAAAATTGCCGCTAAAACACGCTGATTGCTCAACGAAGCTTATGGAGAAATGGTTTCAACGTGCGAGAAATAGTTTCTGAAGTGGTGATTTGGACACGGAATCGCCAGGCCAGCCAAAAAAAAATTTGAAGACCAAGAATTGTAGGCATTACTCCATGAAGATTAGTGTTGAACTCAACAAGCAGCCATTTAAACATCTTTGGCAACAGCACGATGCAACCCAGAGACCTAGAAAATCTATTTTATTGAATAATGCTTAAATATTGTAAAAGGAAATCATGTTTGCACCGAACCGTTACTGACGATGAAAATTGGGGTCATTATCGTATGTGATATCTGGACGAATGGTCACCAATGTCAAGTGTCCATACTCTGTTTAACCATAACCGAAAGCAACTGATTCGTTTAAAGCATTTGAAGTTTTGCCTCACTTTCCTTATAGGCCAGATCTTGCTACGTCTGGTTACTACTGCATTTAAAGGTCACACTTGGCAAATATTTACCGAAAAAGACATAACCACTAAATAAAATATATTTGAACTCATTTATGTGTTTAAAAAAAAACTTAGTTATTTTCTTTGATGCTGTTTGATCTTGCAAAGCTCTTGTAAGAGTAAACAGCATCAAACAAATTTGTGCTAAAACAAGTGGTTACGCTTAATTAATTGTTTCGATAAATGCAGATTGCTCTCTCTCTCTCTCTCTCTCGCTTCACTTCAGAACAGGGTATCCGACAAAGGCTGGATTCGTTATTGGCCTCAAAAGATGAGCAGTTCTTTTAGCGCGAAATCCATATGTTGCCAGAAAAATGAGAAAATGTCATAGCTAACAATGGCTTATACTTTGAAATAATTAATATTGTACAAATGTTTCAGAATAAAAGCTAATAACTTGAGAGTATAACTCTTTTTAAAGTTATACTCTCAACAAAATCAAAATATCGTCCAAGTTTATATATTCTCTCTCATACCGGAGGCTAAGTTGCCGTCTACTTTTTGAGAAACCATCTTGATGCTTTATCAAAGTCCATTAAATTGTCATTTTTCTATGGCAACTCTGTCGCCAAACTGAATACGAGTGTAGAAAAATTTTAGTTTACTGAAAAATCGAAAAACATGTTGTAAACAAGATGTAGCACATTATTGTCTGTTTTAACGATCGATTTTGTTTTTATTCTGTGGGTTTCCAGAGATTTTTTTATTTCTTTTTTACAGATCTTAAAGGATTCTCACTCACAGTGAGACACTGGCGCTATAAAAAGAAGAAAAATACAATAATTGTCTATAGATATAAAACAAGCCATAATACAATCATGTAAACTACAACAACTGCAATGACGACAAACATATACATATGTATGTATGTACCTATAGCAATAACAACAACAATAGTTGTACGAATATTCGTACATATATCTGACATAATAAGCCTCTTTTTGTTTGGTTGACCAGACAAATATCTCAGATTGCCGTGTACGAGTATGTAGAATGTAGAATGTAGAATGTCGATGTATGTGTATATGTATGGAATGGGATGGATGCAAGCGAGCGATCAGTGCTGTTGCAATGTTGAAAAGCGTTGAAAGTTTTCAACAAAACAGTTTGTTGTCGCTTTGGTGTGTAAGCTAGCGATCAACATACACACACACACACACACATGTATTCTGCTGTACAATTGATTTCGATGTCGTTGTCGTATGGGTTGCATTTTTAAAGATCATCTCATTAAGTTTAACATAAAAATTGTTGTGTTGCATGCAAGATTTTTTTTCCTTTGCAATCGTTGTCGCTGTTGTTGTTGTTGTTGGCACTGTTTTGGCACAGGAGATTTAGGCTCCGAAACAACAATAACATTAAGAAGTATTTAAAGGATCTTTATTTGGGTTTGAGAAGAAGATGAAAATAAAAAAAACTACAAATAAAAGATGCATTCATCGATGCTAAAGATCAATTTTTCGATACTTACTAAGTTTAACATGAGTCACACACATCCAAGGATTGTATGAATAGATTTGTTTTTCTTTTTGTTGTGTTTCCTATACAACAGAGTTGGCAAATTATAGTTTGTGGTGTGTTAAGCGTAAGCAAACATACGAGATATTTATAGACGGGTGTAACATATTACGACTTACAAACGAACCACGTTTACAGATTATTACATTTTATTATACATATTTATGCTCGGTTAAGAAAGTGCATATTGTTGTCGTATTTGCTGTGAAGAGCAGTTACAAGCATTGCAAGAGCTGCCAATGCATCTCGAAAAATTCACCGTTTAGTGTGGATTAGAGGCCGGTGGCATCGTTGGATCATAAGTTTTCAAAGACGACGAAGGCAGGAACGTCACTGTGAATTGCGAGCGCTACCCTGCGACAATTAAAAACTTTTTTTGCCCAAAATGGAAGAGCTGGACTTGACTGATACGGGGTTTTAACAAGACGGTGTCACGTGCCATACAGCATGCGAGACAATGGCCAAATTTAGAGGCAAGTTCAGTGAACAGTTTATTTTACGTTTGGGCCCGGTCTATTGGCCGCGATTTTACGCCTTTCGACTATTTTTGTCAGATACCGGCCGATATGATGGGGAGAGTATGCCAAAATAACATCCATTGAATTATTTTGATCGTTCTATCGACTCAAATTAATATTTCATATATTTCTCTAAATCCAAAAACGTTTAAAAATCTCTCTTTTAAGAATTCCCTCCAATTAATAATTTTTTAAGATTGTACTTAATTTCTCGTCATCGTACCATTTGAAAGAAATTCATCACACCGCATATAAACTCTTTCCCACGACCCTAATTGCAAAAAAAAAACTACAAGGTTGGTCATACCGGCTGGAAAAACGAAAATACATTCAGGCAGACTTACGAGTATGTGATGACAAATATGTGCGCCACCGTACACGACATTACTTAAGTACTTTTTATCGTACTTATTTGCCTTCTTTAGAAGCTGAAAACCAAAAATTAAACAAAAACCAAAAATGAAAAAAAAACAACAATATATTTTTAAATAAGTTGTTATTGTTTGTTTTTAGCTGTTTAAAGGCTCATTACGTTGGTGTTTTCTTTTTTGCTCCTTTTCAGTTGCTGTTACTGCTGCAACTTCAATGTTCGTTTAAACAGATGAAGTGTTGCTGATTGCATGCCATTGTTGTTGCTGTTGTGAGTTAGCAAATGTTGTTTCTTTTTTTTTTTTTTTTTTTGTTTTGGGAGGGAATTAAGGTACGTGAAGTAAGAAAACTGTAATCGTGGTCAACAAATGTTTTTGGTAACGCACGTTAGTTAACTTTTTGTATTAATGATATTTTTGGAGATTTTATTTTACTTTTTTCGTTAATTCTTCTGTTATTATTGTTTAACATTATAATAGCAATGAGAAAAAGATTTAATTTAAGAGATCATTATGTTTAGATTAAATCTGTGATTTAAAACTTTAAAGTTTTCTTCTCGAGATTTGTAGTATTTTTAAATAAAAATATTTTTTTTGTTTAACTTCAAAAAGTGAGTGCAATAAAAGTATTTTGTATTGGAGCCCTTGTTCTTAATTATGGCTTTTAGTCTTCTGGGAATAGAATCCACTAAGTTTTGGGCAACCAAAGGTGGAATTTTATTCGACCCTTCCTGTAAAGATATAGTTAGACCAGTCCTATTCCTTTCTATAAATTTTGGAGTGTTAGACAATAGCCAAAACTTAGTATCGTGTGCTTAAGGTCGTTGTCTTGTGTAAATATGAAGTTTTCTAAAATACCAATTTTTTTACGCGCTGGGATGGAAATGAGTTTTTAAAATGTCAATATATTTCCTGTGATCCATTATGCCATTAACAGTTTTTGTTATTTTTTGCTTTCTTTACCTTAGGATTTCTTTTATTTCCCGCACAATATATTTACTTTCACCATTCAAAAAGCCTGAGGACAATTATTTTTAATAGTAGAATAAGGCCTTTTCATTATTTCACCAATTCTTGCATAATTCAAATATTTAGTATAGTTCAACCCCAATTTCGAGAGGATATTTGTATAGGGGCCAGGTGCAATAATGAACCGATGTTTACCAGTTTCAAGCCCGTCCAGTCTTGGCCTGAAAAAGTATCATGCACCAAATTTTATTGAAATAACTTCAAAATTGCGACCTGTAATCTGCGCACAAGCTTTACATGGACAGCCAGCCAGCTAGAAGGAAGGATGGACAGACATCGTTAAATCGACTCAGGAAGTCATTCTGAGTCGATCTGTATACTTTAAGGTGAGTGTTGGACCAATATTTCTGGGAGTTATAAACATCAGCACCAATGCAATACTATGGTGGTGCAGGGTATAACTAATGACTATATTTGATATTTCTGTTTTATATGCTTAACAAATTTTAATATAGTGGTTTTAATTAGGGTTCCACATTCCTTGAGAATATATGTATGGATTTTGAATTAAAATCACAAAGGATTTTAATTATCAGCAGCATCTTAAAAATGTATGGTGAGCACTCACTTTCTGAATCAACTGTATTATATTTGTCAATCTAAAATTTCAATGCAATGTCATTATATGTTTTTATAAATTTTTAATCAATATAAAAATTATAGCCATGAGGACAGACAATGTTTGATTTCACATATTTATAATTAATACATATACATGTACATTAGGGTGGCCCCAAACAAAAAGTTGCGGATGTTCCCGACTAATATAAAAATTTGATTCATTTTAAGACTACGTTTCTCAATATTTTTGTCCTGGGGTCAATATTTGGTGAGCTGGATCAAAGGATAAAAAGGTCCTTTTTAGAGGTTTTTTGATTTGTTTTTTTACATTTCTTCCAAAGGAACTATATGTAAATTTTGTATCATATGAAAGGTCTTTGAGAGGCGCATTCATTGGAATATCAAAAATTTAAATTCAAAAATTTTGAAAATTTCAGACAAAATTTTAGTTTTTTTTTTATTTTTTCATAGAATTTACTTAAATAAATAGTTGAAAATTCTTGATTATAAACATCATGCAATTTAACCCAAATGGTTTTTCCCGTTTTTTAGTTTATACAATATACGTTATTTTAATACACATTACATTAATGAATTGAGTTAACAGAGATTGTCAGATAGGGAAGAATTTAGGTGTAAAAAAAAAAATTAATAAAAATTTAAATAGATAGATTTTTAAAAAACGGGAAACCCCATTTGGGTTAAATTGCATGATGTTTACAATTAAGAACTTTCAACTATTTATATATAATATTTTTTTAATTTTTGATAATCCATTGAATGCGCCGCTCAAAGACCTGTCATATGATACCAAATTTACATATAGTTCCTTTGGAAGAAATGTGAAAAAAAATCAAAAAACCTCTAAAAAGGACATTCCTTGATCTATTGACCCCAGGACAAAAAAATTGAGAAACGCAGTCTTAAAATGAATCAAATTTTCATATTAATCGGGAACATCGATACCTTATTTTTTCTCCATACAAACGGGGCCACCCTAATGTACATATGTAAGTGACTTTATTTAAAATAAATATATATAATTTTTATTATTAATAAACCAATTTGTTTATAAATCCCGAAATTAAAAAAATCCAGAAAAATACCGGGATTTCCAAGACTGGACTAGGACTCTGGCATCCCTAGTTGATTAATTGTCGTCAAGTGTTTGAACCTGAATTTTGTTAGTTTTCAATAACATATTTTATTTACTTATATTAGTAATTCTTTTCAATTATTTGTTATATCTCGCTTGGACATCCTGGTGCTAGAAATTATTTTTATTATTATTGGCTCAAAATTTAAATCTATTGCAATCTCAATATTCTTTTACACAATTAAAAACTCGCGGGCTCTTGTTCACTTATTTAAATAATTAAGATAAGAGTAATTGTAAATAAGTATAAATAAAGGGTGGTTAAATTGTAAGGGCCGATGTTGAATGTGAACCACAGCTAAACGCCAAGCTTTTTCCCGAATTTTGTTTGACATTTCTCTATTTCAGACTTACTCAATTTGAACCATGGAGAGATACACACTCCAACAACGTGTTAAAGTTATCCAGGCTTATTTTGAAAATGGGCGTTCAAATCAAAATGCATATCGAGCACTTCGTGATTTTTTTGGTCAATTTGATCGTCAGTGATGAGGCACATTTTCACCTCAGTGGATTCGTCAATAAACAGAATTGCCGCATTTGGGCGAATGAGAATCCAAGAGTGATTGTCGAAAAACCAATGCACTCACAAAGAGTGACTGTTTGGTGAGGTTTATGGGCTGGCGGCATCATCGGGCCGTATTTTTTCCAAAATGAGGCCGGTCAGGCAGTTACTGTGAATGGTGTTCGCTATCGTGAGATGATAACGAACTTTTTATGGCCCGAATTGGAAGATATGGATGTGGACGATATGTGGTTTCAGCAGGACGGCGCCACTTGCCACACAGCTAACGAAACAATGGCTCTTTTGCGCAACAAATTCAATGGCCGTGTTATCTCACGTAATGGCGATGTCAATTGGCCGCCAAGATCATGTGATTTAACACCGTTGACCTTTTTTCTTTGGTGTTATTTGAAAGAAAAGGTGTACGTCGATAAGCCAGCAACAATTCAAGAGCTAAAAGATGAGATAATTCGGCACATTAACGGCATAGAACCTCCATTATGCCTCAGGATCATCGAAAATTTGGACCATCGGATGGAGGTGTGCCGCCGTGGTCGCGGCGCCCATTTGGCCGATATTTTGTTCCACACATAATTGAGTAATACCAGTATATCATAATAAAATAAAATTACAATAATTTCCTAAATAGTTTGTGTTTTATTCAAAATCAACATCGGCCCTTGAAATTTAACCACCCGTTATATATCAAGAGAAATCTAGATTTTCAACTGAAGAGTTCATATGTAAAACCACAAAATGGTTTTCATCATAAATATTGAAACATTGTTTATAAATTTATAGAAATTACATTTATTATAAAAGCTGTGCAAAAGGAAATTACGTTAGTCAGTTTCTGTCGTCTGGTAATAAAAAACACAACTTGAAAAACACAATATGAAACTATATTATTATTTAGTGGCGATTTATATTGCCTGTCAGCTGTCCTGCTCCAAAGCCAGTAAAATGGTGTGTTATTTTGACACCTCTGGAGTTGCTAGAGAAGGTTAGTTTTGTAGGAATACTTAAACTAATATGTTAACACTTTCTTTAACAGGTCCTGCTAAGTTCACCTTCAAAGATATGGAAACAGCTTTACAATTCTGTTCCTACGTAATATACACTTACTACATTATTTCGCCCAAAAAAATTGATGACCCTAGTCGTGAACAGCAAGAGGAATTTCATGATGTGGCTAAAATCAAAACAAAATTTCCAAATGTTAAATTCCTATTAAGTGTAAGTGGTCATAAAAATTTTGCAGACATTGAACATTTCCAGAAACTCCTGGAAGCCGATCATAAAGCTCAAAATACATTTGTCAATTCCATCGTTGAGATGTTGCGTAAATATGAATTTGATGGCTTGAGTTTGGATCTGCCACTACCAACAGAGAAGCCGAAACGAGTACATTCATATTATGCTGACATATGGGCTGGCATTAAGAATTTTTTTAGCTTAAAATCGACGGAGGATGCAAAGGCAGCAGAGCATAAGAAAGAACTGACCGATTTGATAGGACAAATAAGCGCTGCTTTAAAGGTGCACAATTTAATGTTGAGCTTAACGATATTGCCGAATGTCAAGTCAAAATGTAAGTATTTTATTGCAAATCAATAATGTCTCCAAATGTTGCTTCAATTGAGAGGAATGTAACTTAGTAAATATCCCTAATGAAAGCAATTATATTTATACGAATCCGGAATTTATTCATTTAAAGAGTTTTAAAAAAAGTATTCGCCTTATGGTTCTATTTCGATTGCTATGAAGAGCTTTTTAATGTATTCTATTTTACAACTATTGGCGTTTTCTTTTCTAGCAAAAATGTTACATATATGTTACACTTTTACCCATTTCCCATATAAAAAAAGAAAAAAGTGTAACATTTTTGCCAGAAAACAAAACGCCATATGTATTTTCTGATAATCCCCTATTTTCAGCATATTTCGATACTCAAACCATTATAAAGCAGCTCGACTTTGTTATACTCTCAGCCTTTGATTTCTATACCCCGGAACGTAATCCAGAAGTAGCCGATTATGTGGCACCCATTTATGCTCCCATTAAAATCGGCAATCGTTTGCCCCAAGCTAATGTCGATCAGTTAGTAGAAGAGTGGCTAAAGACTCTGCAAGTACCACCCCAGAAATTAATAGTTGGTATACCAGCTTATGGACGTTCCTGGAAAATGAGCAGTGAATCGAAATCCACTGGACTACCACCAGTTTCATTTACCCAAGGAGCTGGCCCGGCTGGAACACAAACTCATATGCCTGGTATTCTATCATGGCCAGAGGTATGCCAACAGTTTCCCAAAGATCCTAGCAAAGTGAAAACTTCCCTTACCGCCTTACGTTCAGTTGTGGATCCAACTAAGAAATATGGTAATTATGCTTATCGTGCGGCCGATAAACAAGGTAATGCTGGTCTTTGGATTAGTTATGAAGATCCCGCCACCGCTGCTGCCAAGGCTGAGTATGCTAAGCGTCGTAATTTAGGTGGTGTGGCATTGTTTGACATTACTTTGGATGATTTACGTGGCCATTGTGATGGTGTCACATTTCCCATGCTGAGATCTATTGTACTTAAGTTGTTGCAGTGAGTAAGTGTTTTGCGGTTTTGCTGCTTGTATACATTTCGAAATTGTGGAAATTTATAAATTAATAAAATAAAAATAATCAGTCAGCAAATAATTGCGTTTTTAACCACAAACTAGTATTTCGAAATCAGCATTTTATAGAATTTAATGTATTGAGTTTAAAAATAAAACTAAACTGCGAAAATAATGCTCATTAAAAATTCGTAATCTCTTATTAGATGTGTCGAAAATTTCATTCATAGAATTGGAAGAAGTTTACCGATTTTATTCCCTTTTTTTGTTATTAGACAAATTTTTAATAATAATGAGGTTTGCCTTCAATAAATATCGTTGCAATATTGATAGACTAGAAAAACTAAATTTAAATTACGTCCATAAACAGTGGGGAGCATAAATGAGTACATGTTTGTTATAGCCTAAAACTAAAACTAATAAAGAAATTTAAAAAATGTTTTCTGGCCTTTATTTCATGCTCAATATTTAACTATTAAATCAATTTATAAATCGAAACTAAAAGTTTCAAGTTCTAAAAAAAAACGAACCAAAAATAACCCGCATGTACTCAAACCATATAAAAATTTTAGGGAAGGATAGTATTTCTTATATTCGTAAAACACTCTTCACCAATTTTACAATTAATTCATTTGAAATAGGCTGTGAGGTTAATCGGAATTGCTGCATTTGCATGATTTTCCCCGACTTTTTCCAACGATTGATCACTTGGAGGACAACATTCGCCGCGTTATTGCCGATATATGTATAGCCATAAATTTTGGAAAAATCATCGAAAATTTTACTTCCAAATTAGACTACGCCTGAGTCAGAAGCCATATTTACTCATTTTTGCTCCCCATTGTAAGTACAATTACTCCTGTTTTTAAATATATTTTGAGAGTTATATTCCACTTTTGTTCTAAATCTCTTAGACGGTATAAAAACAAATAAGAGTTTATATTCGGCTGTGCTGAAACTTATATGCCCACCCTCATATTTAACCGGTAGTGTGATTGATAATTGAAACGAATTTTTGACTTTTATACGAGTAATTTTAATTTCGGAAGCCTCACATGGAAGCTATCATCTATTAAGAGGAAATCGTCATGGAATATTGTGCCATCATTTCTAATGTATTTGAGGCTTATTTTTTCATCTATACAAAAATTTTATAGGTATTCCAGTCATTCTAGGAAGTGGATGTCATATGGGAGCTATGGCCAAATATGGATTAACCTATACAAAATCAAAATTTTTGGAACGATATCGATTATTATTATATATTTACTTATGTTATTAAGTTTTGCGGAAGTAGTCCTCATATGGGACCTATGACCTATTATGGGCCGATCACAATGAAATTATGTATATGTATAAGTATGTGAATGATTTGCGTTCAATCTATATAAGATTTTATGCGTATACAAGTGATTTTCGGAAGTGGAGTTTTAATGGGGGCTATGGTTAAATATGCACCACTTATCTGGAAATTTGATTCTACGATTTACAATTATATATGAACTATTTGTGTTGAATTTTAACTTGATAGTCACTTTTATAAGAGATTTATGCTCATTTAAGTGATTTCCGGAAGTGGACTTTATATGGAGCTATGTCAAAATATGGACTGATGCCAACAAAATATCGTTTTGAGATTTCTGGTTGCATGAAATTTATTTTTGCTGAACTTTGTAGGGATACTGCTTTTCTATTAACATTTATGTACCATTAAGCCATATTCCGGGCAGACATTTGTATGACGGCTATAGTTAAAATAAAGTGTGCAAAATTTCATTATACATACTATCTGCATTATATTTCAAGAAGCTTGCCAGAAAATATCTAAAAAATATACAGATTGTCTGAAACTTTGGTATATAACTCGGAACGTACTGGACCCATATAAACATTTCGCTGGATTGAAGAATGGTTGGTAAAAATTTGATTGTTCTAGGTCTCTTTTTTTAACAGACTGGCGGACATGGTTAGATCGTCTTAGAATCTTATAAGGAACCAGAATATATAGTGTTTTTGGTTGTACGACCAATATCTCCATGTGTTACTAACGGAATGACAAAGCGAATATACCCCCCCATCTTTTTGGTGGTGGGTATAAAAATGCCGACAATAGAAAGAACAAAAAAAATACTGATATTAATCATTAAATCATTAAAGGCAGTAGCAGTTGTGGTTTGATCAGCACTTCTTTGTCACCTCCTCAACATGATTTCGGCATGTCAGCGGAAACGTTTTCGCTTCTTATTGAACGTTGCCACAATTCAGTAGAGTTTTTGCCGGATTGAACTCCCTTTCGTTATTTTAAAGCTGCTATCAATGAAATATGTCGACCAATTGAACAATATTTAAATATTGTCAAAAGGAAAATTAAAGTTTACTAGTACTGTGGTTGTTGATGAAAAAATTTAGCAATTTGGGAGAAGTGTACAGGGAAGGTGCACCAAAATTTTGTGTAACAGTTAATGCGAGCCATGAAAATAAAATCACTGTTGTTTATAAGAGGAAATGCATTTTAGTTCCTTCTGTTAACTTTTCTTAAATAGTAACATGCAATGAATATCAGCCTTTGGTGCAAAAGTATTGAATTTGTTTGTTTTGGTACATAAATTTTAAAACATTATGAGGATTCGGAGTAGAAGCTGGGACAATTGCTGTAATTTCGGTCGATTATCCTGGAAATGCTATATTTCGTAAAATTCGTTATAATTTCGGTCAACATAACCGTCTTTCTGAAAGCGCTATTTAGAATTAGTTCAATAAATTTAAATTTATAATTTCACAACTGGTTATTGGATGGTCCGATCTAGGGATGCCAAACGGGACTGGTTTTTCAAATCCCGGGATTCGCGGTCTCATAAATGAATCCTGGGATCGAGATCGTTATAAATAATAACAATTTATTTCAAAAAAGTTACTTATGTTAAATATAAATATGTTTGAAAACAAAAATTTTAAATTGAATTAAAGTTTATAAACTATTAATAAATAAAAAATATAATAACATGCATGGAATTGTTAGATTGACAAAAATAACATGTCATTTTGCCTTTAATTTAATTAATTAATGAATTTAAAAGCAACAGAATATTATCAATCGATAAAGCTTCTTAAAAACATTAAGAATTTTGTTACCAATCGTTTGTTGACAAAATTGTTAACAAATTGTTGTATTCTCCCTCCCAAAACAAATAATTCTTATTCCATATTTTATTACATATTATTACAGACATTATTATATATTTAAATTACATTCATTATTTCATAGGTTTCGCAATCAATATTTTTAATACATTTCTAAAAACAAACATTTCTATCTCATTATCAAATTCACTCATCAATTTTGTTTTTTTTTTCAAAAATTTATTTTTTAATAATTTTTTTTTTTTAATTTTTTGTATTTCTTTTAGTCAGGCTCAAGTTCATAAAATTTAATTTTCATTAAATTATTTTTACTGAAGGTAGGAATTGTTTTACAACTTGAAAAAAATTTTTATTTGATAATTTTTCTTGGCTGGGATTCGAACCTGGGTTGAATTTACATTCTGTCATCAGAATTCTTTGCGTTCTAATCCTCTGCACCACTGCGGTGCCCGCTAGCCAACAGACAAACATCAATCCTTTAACCTGGTGGTTCGAAATTTGCTGTAATTATCATTATATACCTCACATTGCGCCATTTCGTTTTGCGTTTTTCACTGTGCGTCGCTACAGGCCCGTATAAGAAGTGCTTTGATGATTGAAATGAAGTCCTTGCTTTCTATTTGGATTGAAAATCAAGTTGAACAGAGAATACGATTAAGCAAAAGGGCAAAAAGACATAAAAAGTAAAGCATTATCCAACGATAATGCTAGTGGTAGTAATACAGACAATTGCTACAAGGAAATTTATTTTACGTTGAAAAAAAATCTGTTTAGCAAACATTGGACTAAGTTTTTGTGAAAGAAAGCCGACGACTTAGTATTTTTGTAACCCTAGAACCTATATTCGATTTTTACATGGTTTGCTATAGAAAATTTTAATTTACTTTGCGTCGTGGTTTTTTGGATCGTAAGTCCGACGCAAAATGAGGTATAGGTGTACTATAAATATATATTTACTAAGATTTCTGTAACCATTTTTCTTTAATTTTGAACCTGAATTATATAAACTTGATTTATTTCAACAATAAAGTAAAAAATAATGCAAAGAAGGTTTAAATCAATTAAAGCTTTTAATAAAGCAATTTCCAAATTCCAAAAACTGTAGTGACGTTCGAGTTCGGCAATCCAAAATTATTTTTAATACTTTCGCCTTTATTTCTTCGACAAACGTTTTAAAATTTAAATTTTTGTTGATGACTTTGCAAACAAATAGTAGTTTATTTTTAATACTTTTGCCTTTATTTCTTCGACAAACGTTTTAAAATTTAAATTTTTGTTGATGACTTTGCAAACAAATACTAGTTTTCGGGATTTGTTAATCCCGAATCGGGATTAGCATTCCTAGTCCGATCAAATTTCTGTGCCAACCAATCAACTTTGTGTATATGTATTTTAAAAAATGTTTAAAAGACTTTAATAATAAATTAATATAATTATTTATTATAAATAAATTCATGAATATTATTGTGATATGAATCAGATGGAACCATAAATAAAAATATTTATTTCTGTAGCTGAACGCCTCAACACGGTTAACACAAAGAGTTACAATATGCGTTTTAAATATTATATGTAACATCTATAAACCTTCAACCAAGGTTTAAGGCCGAAAAAGAAAAAGACGTAACCACTAAATAACATAAATATATTTGAACTCGTTTATGTATTTAAAAAAAAAAAAAACTTTTCTTATTTAGGCCAAAGCACAACAAATATTTAGTTTTAATTTATTTGATGTTGTTTGATCTTGCAAAAGCCTTGCAAGAGTAAACAACCTCAAACAAATTTGTGCTAAAAGAAGTTGTAACGCTTTTATTGAGTAAATATTTTGCCAAATGTGACCATGCCATCAGTCTATCTATATTTATCTAATCTGAATGGCGTTTAAAAAACACGACATAGAAAGTAATTAGTGTTGAATTCATACTCATATAAATTGTCGAATGGGTATTAGAATATTAAAAACAAAAAAACTTGAAGATGTGTCCTATTTTCAGATTTGAAGAAAGTCAATCATTATTAGTATTAGTTTTGATGATGTCTGTAGGGTATTTTGAGATTCAACAATTTAGCTTATATGTACTTGTTATATTTATACAATTTTGTAAGAGTAGAATAAATATTTAGTCTTCTCTAGACCTTTGCTGTTAAAGTTATTACACAGAATATAATGAAACAATTAGTTTCTATTGCAGTTTTTTTACTGGCAATATTTCTGAAATGGACACAAGGCTTTAAGTTGGTCTGTTATTATGACATAACAAGTCCCAGCAGACCGGGTATGTTTAATTAATTAATTTTATATTCTTATTAAATGCTAAAATGGCCTTTTTGCAAACTTTAGGTCCTGCAAAATTAACCTCTAAAGACATGGAACTTGCTTTAAGTTTTTGCAGTCACGTTATTTACAATTATTTGACCATAACAAAAGAATTCACACTGACAGTTGAAGCACCCGAGCGGGAAATAGTATTAGCCAATATGCAGTTATTCAAAAAGAAATATCCGAAAGTTAAATTTCTTTTCAGCATTAGCGGTTCAAATTATTGGAAAACTACTAACAGGTTTTTTGAACTTTTGAAACATGCACAAGCCAAGAGAACGTTTATTAAATCTGTCATAGATATTCTAAGCAAATATAAATTTGATGGCATAAGTTTGGATTTCCCCTTAGCCACAGATAAGCCAATACCGGTTTGCAGATATTGCGGTCAAATGTGGCAAAAGTTTAAAAACTTTTTTATAAGAAAAAAACCTGAAATAGATTCAGAGGCGCTGCAACATAAAGTTCAGTTAACGACTTTAATACAGCAATTGAGGTCACATTTGAGAGAACGTAAGGCTATATTGGCTGTAAACGTGTTGCCCAATGTAGATTCGAAAAGTAAGTTGTATGTTACAATATCTCATATTCTGTTTCTTTTTTTTTTTTTGTTATATACATTTATTTTTATATTTATGTATTTATACAGAATATTTTGATATTGCTGAGATTATTAAAAATTTGGACTTTGTTATACTCTCGGCCTTTGATTTTTACACACCAAAACGTAATCCCAAAGTGGCTGATCTCATGGCACCCACAAAACCAATTTGTGATGGTAGTTATTTGCAAGTAGCGCACTGCAATATGGATCGTTTGCCTTTAACAAATATTAAAGATATTTACAAATACTGGCATTCGCAAAATGTACCGCGCCACAAAATTGTCATCGGTGTGGCTGCTTTTGGCCGTACCTGGAAAATGACAAAAGACTCGAATAGTGATGGTGTCCCTCCGGTTTCAAATACCGATGGCCCTGCTGCCGCTGGTCCACAAACGCAAATGCCTGGTTTTTTGTCGTGGCCGGAGATATGTAAAAAGTTACAAGATCCTAAGATAAGACGAGTTACGGATCCTAAAGCCAAATCTGGTGTCTACGCTTTTCGGCCAGCCGATAGTAAAGGTAATTTTGGCATTTGGATTAGTTATGAGGATCCTACAACGACTGCTGCGAAAGCAGACTATATACGCAATCATAACTTGGGCGGTGTGGCTTTAATCGATTTGTCTTTGGACGATATCAATGACGACTGTAATGGCGGCAAGTTCCCCATATTGAAATCGATCTATTTTAGATTATCAAGATCGCCTCCCTAATACTTATTTATAATAGAAATCTTAAATTAGCAATTATTTTCTACATTTTGAATATTAATTTTTTAATTTATAAAAGTGGCTTTTCGTATGCTTTATTTTTACGTACTGAATAAAAATGTGTTGATAAACGAAACCCTGCTAAATTAAATAAATTTTTATGAACCTAAAATATTAAACTACACTCAGTTTCCAGGACAATTTTATAATTATGTTGATTATAATTTGCAATATATATATAATTGAAAATTATATAATTAAATTAATTCTAATTTTATTCAGTTGAACTTAAACATGGTTGTCATGCGATTGAATGTGCTGCAGTGGCGGACGTTTAATAGTCAATTGTGGCCCCAGGAAAAATGACCCCAAAGAAAAAAACTAAAAAAATTCCAAATTTTGGGGTCACATTTCATTTTGAAATTTAGTCCTAATTTTTTGAACATGTTGAAGACATTTTTCATAGCAAAAAATTTACCCAAATATGTTTATGAATTTTCACCCCAAATTTTCTAATTTTTATAAAATATTTCTAAATGGTTTTAATGAAAATCCCAACATTTTGCATGAGATTTTTGGGCTAATTTTTCTTTTTTTTTATATTTTTAGTATATTTTTCAATATTAACGAATGAAATTTACCATCAAAGTACAAAAACATAATTTCGCATTCTACAATTTTGGGGTCATTTTTCATTTATGTATCTTAAAATGCAAAATTGCCCCAAAGAAAAAGTTACAATCCCAATAAAAACAAGTTAGACTGCTATATTCGGCTGTGCCGACTCTTTTATACCCTTCACCTAAACATAATAGGAAATACATAAACTACACTGGTTATAGGACTAGAATATCCTTATTCTGTGTTTTCTATTCAGTCAAATTTTATTATGATTGTTTGAAAAACAATTTTACGACCAATATAATTTAAGTTAAATATTTTGAAATTTTATCTAATTTTGACCATTTATAATTGATGTAATTACCGATTCTTACTGTAACTTACAGAGTTTGTTTGATTTTCATAATAATCTTGAGTGTAATTTAACAATTTATAAAATTAAAAGAACATTTTTCCATATTCACAAAAAGTTAAAAAACAGAGTATAAAAATGATAATATATAAGATGAGGCTTTTTTGTTAGAATTTGATCTCAATAATATTATTTACAAAAGATTAATGGGTGATATAGTAAAAGTGGACCAGTTATGGACTGATAGCTTCTAAATCCAGTAACCACTGATATGGTTTCTACGTATTTGAGGCTTATTTTGATTGAATTTGATCTCAATAACGTCATTTACAAGAGTTATATGGTTGTTTAGTATACTCGGAAGTCGACTTAATTCGGGAGCTATTGCCAATTATTGACTGACATCTGACAATTATTGACTGCAATCTACAAAATCTAGTATCATAATTGCCTTATAACTGATATTAGTATGATTTCTGGATTAAAATTACTGATCTGTATAAAAGTTGGTTCGATATCAATGTTTAGTAGACATTTTTGTGGGTTGATTTGTTTTTCGGAAATAGTCCTTATATGGCAGCTATGACAAATCATGGGCCGAACTCCTTAAATATTGGAACAGTGAATGTTATGCATATGATGATATCTCACGTGGAATTTCAACATTATAACGGTATATTTAAGATATAGATTAGTGGATTTCGGGAGTGGACCTTATATGGGGGATATAGTCAAGTTTAGCAGTTTGATTTTGGCACGTATGTAAATGATCCGTTTAAAATTTTAGATCGGTACCGTTATTTATAAGAGATTTATGAGTATTGAAGTGATTTTCGGAAGAGAGCTTTATATGGGGGAATCGATTAAAATTGGACGGAAATTCACAAAATTTTGTGGAATGATTTTTGTATATATGAAAATGATCTGTACAAAGTTTTAGGCCGGTACCGATATTTATACAATATATATAGGGTTAAATGTCCTTTTCAGATGTGGTCCTAGTATGGGAGCTATGACCAATTCTGGGCCGATCACCATAAAATTTAGCACAACAATTTATTTGCCTATAAAGATTATTCATGTCAAATTTTAGCCGTTTAACATTATTTAGTTTTATACGTATGTAAGTGAATTTTGGAAGTGGACTTTATAGGGGGTCTATGGTCAAACATGTACCGAACTAAAAAAAAAAATTTCGTTTTGCGATTTCTTTTTGCCTGAAACTTATTTCTGCTGAAGTTTGTATTGATATTCCAATTTTCTAGGCATTTGTGTATAATTGAGCAATATTTCGGGAAGCTTTTTTTATGGGGTCTATGAGAAATCATGGACCTGTTCGTACTATTTTCCTCACACTTTCTTCTTTTACCATAAAACAAAGGAAACAGAATTTCATGATCCAAATGATTGCAATACTAGATATTTAAGCTCAACAAGGACTATTTGTTAGAATTTTTATTCTCCATTAAGACCTTTACAAGATACTAAGACTATAAGAATTTTATAAAGGCCAAGAATATGAGAAGGTAAGAGGCAAAACTCGTTCGTTCCATGTTTACAAAATTTTGGTAAAAAGCTAAAAACTTTTAAAAGTTGTATTAATTTATTAAAACTAAGGAAACTTGTTGAAAAATTAAAATAAAATATATAAGGATTTTTAAACAGATAATGAAAGTACTTCATCTTCAGTATACTCCGTATACTCCTCGTTGTTTTCTTTCACATCATGACCAGCATCTGTTTTCTTTTCAGGTTTAATCGCCACATTTATGGGAAGTAGTTTTGGAATAATATCTTTGATTTTCTTTCCTCGCCTCAAGAATGGTTCAGGTTCGCAGGAAATCATTCTGTAATTAATCTCCCCTTCTAAAGTTAAGTGACCATTTTAATGGTTGTTGTATTTCTAACAAATTCCAATAATGATCTTCATAATTGCGAGTAATAATCTTAACAATTACAGTAATATAAGGAAAAATGAATACATAAGAATATTTGGAATTTCAGCACACACGATGGTACTTTGGCTCCCTTCAAACACGGAACCAACGAGTTTTGCTACGAAATATGCAACGAGATAGTTTTGAAAATGATTGTTAATTAGAAGGAAATAGTTTTGCTACGAACTGCAATTTTAGAATATAAAAAACATAAGTAAGGATATGAATTGATAAAATCAGTATATTAATCCTTATAAAATAGCAAAAGAACTATCAGCAACCATTGTTATCTTATTTTTCAAATTTTTGTAACGTAAGTTTCAAATCTCGAACTTACACGCTCATATAATGTAACGTTTTGGTTTCCACGTGCTGAATTCTTACCTAATGAAACAAAACCAAATTTCTATATTTGTACTTATAAAAAGGTATATTTAATATATCTCAACATCGGATAGGTATCACCATTACAAAGACCATGATAATCATCTAAGCTCACATCAAACAATGCGATGCCACCCAAATGACGACGTTTAACATAGGCTGCTTTGATGGCTGCAATTCTGGGATCATCATAACTCACCCACATGCCAAATTCGCCATTTTCATCAGCAGACCGAAATGCATAAGTTACAAAATCCTTATGAGGATCTAAAACGCTAAGTAAGGGAGCCTGTGGACCGGTTTTATTGATATTAAGAACATTTGGCAGCATGGGACATATTTCTGTCCAAGTATAGACACCTGGTAGTTTTGTTATATAACCAGCTGGGGCGGGACCATTAGTAGCCAATATCTTAGGATAGCCATCCGTTTTAGACTCGCTAGTCATTCGCCAGGCACGACCATAAGCGGCAATGCCCACATTAATTTTATTGTATGAAATGCGCTGGGAAAGCCAATAATTCACCTGATAGTTCACACTGTGCTGAACATTACGATTGCCCTGCACCGGCAGTGAATACAAAGGAGCGGTATAGGTAGCCTCTGAAGGACTTAACTCAGGTGTGGTAAAATCAAATGTTTGCAAGTTTATAAAATCCAAATTGGCTTTTAAAGCAGAGACATTGAAGTATACTTAAACATAAAAAAAAAAATATTATTGAAAGTAATTTTATGTGTAGAATATTTATATTTACGGGAAGAATTTACATGGGACAACACGGTCAAGCTCAACATAAGATCATGCGGCTTAAAAGCCTCCTTAAGATTTTGCACTAATAATGAGAACTGAGCTTTATGGTCTTCTACTTTGTTATCCGTTTCATTAAGTTTATTTGTGAATAGTTTCCTCAACGATTTCCAGGGTGCATTTATGATGTCTTTTGCAGAGTAATTATTACGCGGAAATTGGTATGCCAGATCCAAGCCATCAAATTTAAAACTACGCAACAAATATAACACAGATTCTATGAACGATTTCTGAGTTTCAACACCGGCTTCCAGCAGCTCTATGTATTTATTAGTTAAATCAAGATCAATATCTTTATCGCCACCCACACTCAGTAGAAACTTAATGTGCGGATATTTTTCCTTTAGCCCAGTAACTTCTGCAAAGTGATGCCTCTCTATATCACGTGTTGCATTGAGGCTAATCATTTGCAAGGATAGAGAGTTGAGGCCGGCATAACCATAAATGACATGAGTGCAAAATTCTAGGGCATTGTCCAAATCCGTTAAAGAAAAGTGAGCAAAGCCTGTAAAGACAAACAAGCGTTTAGTTAAAATTTCATATTCAGAAATGAAGAAATTCATCTGGAATGTAGAAGATACCCTGTCTATTCCCACTGCTAGCATCGTAATAACAAATAATATTGTGTTGCACTGCCAGTGTTAGCTGTCCAAATTGTAGCATTAAATATAATTTTAAATAAAATTTCATTTTTTGTTTTAGTTTTCAATAGAGTAATGTGTTGCTCTTCTTTGACTTTGAAATATAAACTGAATTGTTTATTTTATTAAATGTGCTCTGAAATCTGAAAATGAAAACTTATCAGTTTTATTCTTTACGTACATATGTACGAATGTATGTGATTGTCTTTAGAGAGACAAAATTATTTTTCAGCTGATTAAAATCTAACATGTCCCCGAATGTTTAAAAAAAAAAAATTTTGGTAAAATGAACGACAAATTAAACACTGATTAAATTGAAAACCAAATTGAACCCAGTCTACGTTTCAACATATTTTGAATGGTAGGCGGTACATAATTCAAACATCTGTAACAGATTTATCTGAGTTTAACTGATTAGAGGATTTTTTTATAGCAGCACTGGGGATTACGCTTCGGATCCTATTCAAATTTGCTGTTCTAATTTCTGATGACATGATATTTGGCAATGTGTTAAAAAAATTAATATTAAAATGTCTATGGAAGCTCCCACAGTGAATTAGAAATATTTTATTTTCAAAAACAAGTTTGTGAAGCATTGCAAATATAACACGGTTTCTTAGATGGAATGGGGGTTAATGGCTGACCTCCCAAAGATGAGTTCCTTACACAGTGCAAAATATTCGTCTTTACACCCTACACCATAAAGCTTGTGCGCAGAGTACAGGTCGCAATTTTGAAGATATTTCAATAAAATTTGGTATATGATACTTTTTCTGCCTAAGGACGGATGGGATTGAAACTGGTAGAAATCGATCCGTTATTTCACCTGGCCCTCATATAAATTGTCCTTCCGAAAGAGGGGTTTAGCGATAATAAATGTTTGAATTATGCAAGTATCCAAACAAAATTCAACACAATTGAGTGGTAAATAAATACAAATCACATCTACAAATTTTGTGCAGATCGGTCCATAATTGACCATAGCTCCCATATAAGTCCCATTGCCCAAAATCATTTTAAAAAGCATAACTCTCTTAAAAATGTCGGTATCATATTGCATACAAATATTGTTTTATATGCTGGAGCGATTTGGCTGATTTTTTTTATTCTATTCAAAATTTTCAGATGTTTTGTAAAAAAAAATTTTAAAAAAAAACTCGAAAATTTTATATTTTTAATATATTGCCTCCTTTCCACTTCTGATTTATTTTAAGTATGAGACAATTTTATGAAAACTCATAGAACTAAATTTTACTGCCTCATTTTCACTTCTCATTTTTCTTAATAACAGACATTTTAGAAGAAACTTGAAGAACTGCATATAATATTTATCGAATTTTGAAGAAACTTTTTAAGCAATAAATTGATACAAATTTTAGTTGTTTTTCCTTTCAATATAATTGTTGTGTTTTAAGCATGGTACTCTGTTCAAAATTGCGAAATTTGTTGAGCAACAACAATTATTTCGTTTGAAAATTTTGACAATTAGCAAGTGGTAACAATGCTGCGATTTAGAAGAAAATTGTCGTTTTTATTGCCCTTAGGTATGCAACATTGTTTCTATTATGTAAACAAAAACCATATGTTTTTGGCTGTTTTTTTCAATTTCGTGCGAAATAAGTGCCGCTTACATTATTTCACAGTTGGAAAAAAATGTTGCCATATCCGTTTTTTGTTGAAAAAACATGCTGCCAGAAACATTTCGTAACTTTTCACAATAAGAACAGAGTACAACTTCAGCAGCATTAGTTCGCATTTATTTCGCATCTATTTTTTTATATGGGCTTTTGATAGTATTTCGCACGAAATGATGAACAGAGTACCATATGCTTTAATTTTCAATTCTATATGAAATACAGTAAAACTCCCCATTGCGGACACTTCTTATAAGCGGACACCTTCAATAACCAGACAAATTTCATGGACATAAACATTATATTAGTTTTTCCATACAAATATGACTCCAATAACCGGACACTCTAATGACCGGACGCGGACACATACTTCAAACCATTTTTGACCAAAAAATTCCTCATAAACGGACAAAATTTAAAAAATCCCAAACAAGTTTTTTAAAAATCTGGTAATCCTTACAAAAGAAATCGCATTTGTGCTGATAAAACCAAAATTGCTGATTCCCCTTTTCTCATTGCATTGATAAACACGAATTTGGTGATTCCCCTTGTTAAATAGTATGCGCATTTTAGTTCAGTTTGTTAAATACAAAAGGTAATTGTGTTTTAATAAACTCGTAATAACATGGTATCAAAATAAAAAAAAGTAACTCCTCATCGTACGAAACGAAAACTTGTTGCGCGTTTGAAACAATTTGTCAAAAATGATTTTGTAGCTTTTCAAAACATTAAAAATATCGAGACTCATTTTGAAAACGAACATTTTAAATTAAAACAATCACTATTTAAGCAATCAACCATTATAAAATTTTTTAAACCAAAGTAGTAATGAAATGTAAAAACTTGTACAGTGCACATATGTATTATTAAATATTATTCATAAATTCGTACAAAATATGAAATAAATGACAACTTCTAATGATTTGAAAGCAATTTCAATAAAATTTCTCTGAGCCCTCCCTATAAGCGGACACCTTCCATAACCGGACAAAAACACTGCGACGGTGAGTGTCCGGTTATGAGGAGTTTTACGTATAAATCATTAGTAAATACCGAGCGAAACCGGGCGGTCAGCTAGTATATGTATATATACAAATCATGTAGTACAATTTTATGATGATCGGTCCATAATAAGTCGAAACTCCAATATAAGATTCTCGCCGTAATTCACTTTAACCTCCATAAATCTCTTAAAAGTGTTTATATCGAGATAAAGTTTAACACATATAATATTTATATTCACAGAAGTCATGGCACTAAACTTTTGGATGATCGGTCCATAATAGATAATATCTTCCATATATCGCTCATATCTGAAAAACTGTTTCATACATATATGGTCGGTCTTAACAGACTATACTTTCCTACTTGTTTTGATATGAAGTTATCTGCCATAAAGCATGGTGTTAATAGGCTGAGGTATTATGGAATATCTAGGGATATATGTATGTATATTTATTGATAGCAAAGCGGCCGTAAAAACCATAGCAGGTGTCAACTCGACGTCTAGGTTTACCGCAGAATGCCTGGCGTCTCTAAACGAGTCAGTGGAACATTTAAAGATAACGATATGTTCATGTCTGAATGGATGGTATTGGTTTTCCCATCTCTGTCCTGTTGGGAGATGATGTTACCAGCAACAGTTTGAAGAAATTGCAAAATATAGAGCGATGCTATTATATATATTTAACTTTAAATGAGTTTTCGTTAAATTTTATTTTAAGATTTTGTTAGTTTTTTCGAGCCATTTTGTATTATTATTCGTTGCTTAGACTTTAAAGAACTAAGTAATTTTTTTTGAGTAATTTCTTTTGATTTTGTATCGAGCCTTCATCTGGAATTTTCAAATAAAATATCATTCCGTACAACCACTTTATTGGAAAAAATTAAAGAAAGTGTTTTCTCATTTTCAATAAAAGCTGAATTTCCATATTTTAAAAATAATCCTTTTTTTTTTGGTAAAACAAACCAAGTTGTTTTGAAACTTGGTCCCACAAAATCATTTGTACATGCACTTGGTGAGTTAACAGATAATATGGGTCCCTGGACTTAGTACGAGTCTAAAAATATCTGTTCGGAAAGAACTGTTTAGACTTGCTCAGGTAAATTTGTCGAATGAGTTCACGTGTTCTATTGAGAGGTTTATCTGGCCCGTATTTGTTAAGGTAAGGATGAATTCATTATTTAGCTTTCGTCGTGACCAAATAAGGCTAATTGCTTCTGTATCTATAGGCCACTGTACTTTTGGAGCACACGTCAGAAGACTAGGTTTGCAGTGCAATAACTACTGTTGGAGCTTTCATAACGAAAAGGAGGAAGAGACAATTATTCATCTTCTCTGCCCATGTCCATTCCTATTAATAATAAGGGAGCGTGTACTTGTGGCACCCTACCTCTAATGCTTGGAGAAGCTATCAAGGATGATCCTAAAATACATCTACATCTTCGCTAAGAAATCTGGATAATTTGGAAGGGTAATACAATGAGATCAAATTCAAGTACCCAAGAATGCTGTTTCTGAGAACTAGAATTACACAATTTTGCATATGTTTGTTTAGTACAACTATGAATAGTTTCTTCCTATTGCACGGATGGACACCCTTTCAGAATATTGTCTCTCAGTGACAATTTATTTATCTGTAACTTTTGTTTATTTTTCAAAATTTCCTTTGCACGTACATATTCAGTTCTGTTATAGATTTCTACTTAAGTTTGTTTTGAATCTTATCATCTTTTTAATAGTTAACGAGCTACTGAAGTATCTAAACCAAATGACCAGAAAATGGGTCCAATCAGGCCTTTGGAGCACATAGCCCATCATTCAATGAAACGATTACCTAACAAAGACTCTTCAACAATTGGATTTTCATATACAGACATATTCAGACAAATGAAAATATGAAAAATAAGCAGGTTGATTTTGAACAAATTGACAGAATCTGCCGACTTCAATACAGGCACCACTTGCACCTTGTAAGATTTCAAAGCCAAATAAACTAAAGTATTTTTTAGATAAAAAAGAAGGATTATAAAATGCAACTTTATTAATTATAAACCAATTCCTGGCCAAACATTTATAATTTATATTTAATAGCCCTCAGTATAGGAAACTTATCTCCAGAGCACTGGCCGCGAAAATCATCCATACTCAAATCGAATAAAGCCACACCACCCAGACCTTTAGAGGTGACATAAGCCGCTTTAGTGGCCGCTACTTCAGGATCATCATAGCTAACCCAGGTGCCATGTTCACCATCTTTGTCAGCAGCATGGAACGCATAAGTACCGTGTTTTTTGGTGGGATCAGCAAAACGACGCAAAGCATATTCAGATTTTGGTTGTAATCTTAAGCAAATTTCTGGATAACTTAAAATTCCCGATAATTTAGATTGAGCACCGGCCTCAGCTGCCCCCTCAGTGGAGGATATAATGGGGAAACCCTCAGTCTTGGAGTCCATAGTCATTTTCCAAGCACGGCCATAAGCAGCAATCCCCACATTGATTTTAGTCTTAGGAAAACGTTCTGAAGTCCAATGCTCAACTTGTTGATGCACATTGTAGTGAGGCAGACGATTGCCATCTAATGTGGGAGCATACAAAGGAGCGGTATAGTCTGCCTCCTGAGGATTACGTTCGGCTGTGGTGAAATCAAATGCAGCCAAGTTAACAAAATCCACTTGATTAATTAAAGCGGGAACATTGAAATACCCTAATTGGAAAATTAAATAAATGTTTTAAAATATGTTTTAATTATTAAATTCATTATCTAACTTACAAGATGAATTTACATTTGGCAACACGGTTAAAGTCAACAACAAATCGTTCTCAGCAAATGATGTCTTCAGTTTCTTGACTAATTCTGTAAATTGCTGTTTGTGTTCATCAGCATTTGTATCGACCACAAAGTCACCGGTAAATAGTTTCTTAGTCGATTTCCAAGTCATGCCTAAAGATGAGTGAACCTTACGTGGCTTGTTTCGAGGCAATTGGAAGGCCAAATCCAAGCCATCAAAATTTAAACTACGCACTAAATATTTGGCCGAATCAATGAAATTTTGTTGCTTTTCCTGACCACCCTCCAACAATTCAATGTATTTGTCAGAACCACCCAGATCTTTGTCACCACCCACACTCAATAAAAATTTTACATACGGGTATTTTTCCTTTAAATCGGTAACCTTAAGGAAATGTCTACTTCTGACATCACGTTCAGTGTTCAGGGAAGCCAAACGGAAAGTTTCTGGATTAAGACCCACATAGCCATAAACCAAATGTGTGCAAAAATTCAAAGCTGTTTCTAAATTGTCAAGTGATAATTTGGCTAAACCTAAGAGAGAATAAATAATGCATAAATAATTAAATATATAACAATGAAAAATAAACAAACACAATCAATTACTATACGAGTATGTACTATTATTATTATTATTGTATGTACCTTCTCTCTCCACACTAGCAGCATCGTAGAAACAAACCGTGTATGGCCCCAAGGCATTTGCTAAATGACACAATATCAGAGTTACACTTAAATTTAAAGTAAATTTCATTATTTTGTTTTGTGTAACAACAATTTCCAAGATGCTACTCTCACTTGGTTTGTTAGACAACTGATTCGTTTTGAATCTTTATTGCAAAATTTATTTTTTTAGAAATTAGCGAAACTTCTTATCACTCTTTTTTTATTTTGGCTACAGGTCACACATTTTTCTTATATGTACTCGTGTGTCAGACAGTCAGACAGTCAGACTTGATTTAATACCCAGTTTAAAGCTAAATATTAGAAGCTCAATAGAGCTTTTAGAGAACTGCAATACAATTGATACTCATTGTTCATAAACGCATTTTTCAAATGTGTGGTGAATTTTAGTTTATTAAGTAGAACGCTATTTTATCAGCCAAATTATTTTGATTAGCTAAGTATATAATGGGTGATTCAAGTGGAGATACTTTTTTCAATAGCCATTTTTTTTTTTTTGACAGATCACGTGTTAGTCGTGCTGTCATGTAATTATACCCTACACCACCATAGTGGGGAGGGTATATTGGATTTGTGCTGATGTTTATAATGCCCCTAAATATTGGTCCAACATCCACCTTAAAGTATACGGATCGGTTCAGAATCACTTTCTGAGTCGATTTAACGATGTCCGTCCGTCCGTCTGGCTGGCTGGCTGTCCATGTAAGCTTGTGCGCAGAGTACAGGTCACAATTTTGAAGATATTTCGATAAAATTTGGTACATAATATTTTTTCGACCCAAGGATGGATGGGATTGAAACTGGTGAAAATCGGTCCATTATTTCACCTTGCCCCCATACAAATGTCCTCCAGAAATTGGGGTTTACCGATCATCATTTTTGGTATCTAAATAATATTGAACGCAAATATATATCATATGTATGTAAATAATACGGTACAATTTTTTGATGGTCGGTCCATAATTAGTCGAAACTCCCATATAAGACCCTCTCCCTAATTCACTTTAAGCTCCATAAATCTTTTCAACGTTTTCATATCGAGAAAAAGTTTACCGCATATAATATTTATATTCACATACATCATGACACTATAGCTCGCATATAACACCCATTTCTGAAAAATTGTTTTATATATATACTGGGTGTAGGGTATTATATGGTCGGGCTTGACCGACTATACTTTCTTACTTGTTTTTGTTTAGTATTGTTTGGCATTTCATAATGGAAATACTTATGCCTGAACAAGCGACATCGCTTCGCTCTGAAAGGTTCAAGAATATCCGACGTTGTCGAGGTAAATTTTGTATAGCGATGAGACCCATTTCTGGCTCAATAGGTATGTAAACAAACAAAATTGCCGAATTTGGGACGAAGAGCAACCTAAAGAGATTCTATAACTGCCACTTCATCCAGAAAAAACAACGGTTTGGTGTGGTTTGTAGGCCGGTGGAATCATCGGACCATATTTCTTTAAAAAATTATGACGGTGCGAACGTAACCGTCAATACAGACCATTATCGTGCCACGATAACCGTGATGCCAGAAATTGAAGCTCGTGATCTCGGAGACATTTGATTTTAGCATCAATCAATGGATTTATTGAGAGGACACTTTTATGAGCACATAATTTCACGTTTTGCGCCGATGGTTGGCCACCATGACATTTTCCTCTGGCGATATGTAAGTCTAAAGTTTATGCGGACAAACCCGATTCGATTCAGGCCTTGGAGGAAAACATCACGCGTGTCATTCGCCAGTTCGCAGTCGAAATGCTCGAACAAGTCATCGAAAATTGGACTCAAATGCCAAAGAATGTTCTTTCAAATGATAATAAACATTCCCCATTAAATTCGAATTTTCTGTGTTTGTTTCTTTAAAAAAGGAAGGGAACCTTCAAATGGATCCCGCTTTACCACATACATATATTCATGTTCAATTAATAGATCTGCACTAAAATTCAAAGCTACATCAACATGTTGACATATTTTGGCTTATATCTCGGATACCTTGTAATGTACATAGACAACATAGACAATGTCAAATTAAGGGCATTTCTAGCGACTTATTTAAAACCACGATTTCGGCTTCATAAAAAATTAAAATAAATTTTAGTCATGGTATAATTTAAAATTACTATTCGGTGTTAACCAAAACCGAGTCGAAAAGCAGAAAACCGACATGTTGCTATATTATCAATATATTTGTTCAATTCACAAGTAAAGTTGTATGTTGTACATTGTATGATACAACTATCTTATTGTAAACTCAGTTTTAAACGTATGTCGTATGTTTACGTTGTCAAGCCTTCAAAATGTCAAAAGTAAAATAGTCAAAACTTATAATAATACAATTGAAAAAAGAAAATATGTAATTTGTGCATTGCGTGAAAAATATAATGCAGGTATTTTAACAATTGAGTCAAGTAAATAAAAATGAGTGATCGTTTTTCATAAATTAAATACAATTACATTACATTATTTAAATTTGTTAGTTATTAATTTTATTTTCTTGTTTTAAATTTTTCAATCAGTTTATGATTTGAGTGTTACCGTTTGGATATATTTTTAAACTAAAGACAAATTTGAGATACATATTTGAACTTTTGGCAACACTGAAAATTTCATATAAACATATGTATGTAAAACTGTTGCAGGAGTTGTATAAAATATTTATATAGAAATTACAAACGTGTACAAATGTGGATACAACTATTGGGAATTTAGACAACTTACAACTCCTACGATGATAAAAAACCACTTGTGAATTGAACAATTATAAACAATTAGGAAAGTATAGTCGACCAAGCCCGAAGAATATCTAACATAGAGTATATGAGCATTGTTATGAATTGGGCGTTTTATGGGAGCTATGGTCTGTTTTGCACTAATCATCATACAACAAAGTAACATGACTTCTGCGCATATACAATAGACAGAATTTGCATTTAATTTTAGCTCGATATCAACACAGATCACAATGTCCGGATGGACGAACTTCATTAAGTAGAATCGAAATTAAATTCTGTATAATTTAAAATAGGTGTAAGACTAATATTTGGGCATCAACTTGGGAATTACAAGCATCAACACAAATTTAATGTACCCTGTAGTTATATTCTCAGTGCGTATAAAATTCTACAAAGATCAAGAATGTTCAAAAAATATGCCCAGTTTAAAGGCACAAAGTATACAGAGGTATCAGGAGACGGAAGATAATCAAGTTTTATATTTATTTATTTCTTTCAGAACAGCCTGCTGTTTATATTGTTGCAGCATGTTACATTAAGCTATACAATCTAACACGCAATAAATTAGGTCCAAAAAAGTAATATACCTTTCTCGTTCTATGAGAACTGCCCTACGAAACTGATTTTGGATTTTAAACGTTAAAATTGTCACCTCTGTATACTCAGTACTAAAGGCCAAAACGATGAAAACACAGTACCTTGGAAACATTTTTTTGGGAAAGCTCGTGAACGATTAATAAAATTTCACACAAACAATGCTGTGTTTCTGTTCATGTTTTGTGTGTTTTTTTAAAAGGTTCATATTCACCCCTATCGTGAATAAAAATTCCACATGAAATTTGTTCCCTTTTCACATTTTTCCTATTAAAATTCAATGTTAAAAAACTGAAAGGGAACAAATTACATGTGGAATTTTTATTCACGATAGGGGTGATTATTTCTTTTACAGAAAAATAATTTCTTTGCTCTCTCTCTTATATTTGCAAAAGAAAACTTATAAAAAACATTGAAAAACTTGACAATTTAAGACCCACTCAGCTTTATTCAAACTTATTAAATTTTGAGGAAAATTTTCTAAACAGACTAGGCTTCCATTACAAAAATTAATGTAATTTTTTGACGAACCTTTAAGTAATTTAATGACATCCAAAATTTAATATGATATTTAGAAACGCCAAAGCAACCTCTTTTATGAAAAACTGAATTTTTTAAACATGTTTCTACAATTTTATGAAATTAGGTCTTTAAATAAAGACAATTGCAAACATTTTTCACTCACTGATTAAAAGATCTTTGAAACTAACTAAGTTCCATTTTTTACAATATCTTAATCCTTTTGAATTTTACACTTATTATTATTACATGATGAAATTTTAAGTTTTTGTGTAAAATGTTATTTTGAGAATTATTCGGAAAATTATTTTTACTAAAATGTTTATTCTCAAGTTCTAAAGTTTTCAATAATATCACACACTTGCACATGGTGCTTTAAGGAGACTCACAAACCTTGACTTCTCTAGAAAATATCCGGTCAACAAATAATATGGTTTATAATTAAATATAAAGTATAGTATAAAATTAAATTTCTGATTATAGCAATCATATATATGATTGTAGTAATTACGTATATGTTTATTGCAATCATTACTATATTAAATGATAAAGACTTTATTATATTGTTCTTATTGCCAAAGAACACAATGATTGTCACAAACACATGCACAATTACTACAATCATATATATTTATGTTTAAGGTTTTCGCAATCATAGAAATAATTACAGTGACCATGATTTTGTTAAAAAAAAGTCAGTAGAAATATTGAAATGATTGTGATTTTTTCTCTGTGTGTGTTAAGGATCTATTATTTGACATACATATAAATTTCCTTACAAGTGGACCAAACATATAGTTTTTACCTTAAAATGTTTTAATAATTTTAAATCGAATTCCAATTATTGTGGGGATAGGATTTTAGTCGGCTCAACATTTTCACATATTTCATTCAGGTAGTACTGGTGGATTCACAGCGTATTGCAAGAAATGTATAACCATTAACACTAACGAATAACTGGATATGGTCATATTTTTAGCATTGTTAATATTATGATATTGCGCCCACAATTTTGTTACCAACACCAGAGGACGTAAACGCCAATCAAGTTGAGAGTAACAATAAAGCAGATGGGTATTTTTAATGCCAACACAATTGTTAAAATTGAGATCAACTTCCAATTGATGTATGCGATCACGAAAACGTAAAATTGGTACTTTTGCTTCAATTAAATTAAAATTCTCAAATTCACCAGATTTACTAAGGCAATCGCGTAATACAGTCAAATTAAAAAGAGCCTCCATACGGGGATCGATACTGGAAGCACTTCGAGAAACTAAACACATATCAACATCAGATGAGTCTGAACCAAAACCCGAAGTAGTGGAGCCAACCAAATAGAGACCATAACGTGGGTAGGCATTCTTAATAAACAAATATAAAAAGCGCCATAAACGCATTTTCTGCTTAAACGTTTCTTCAGTTTGTTGGGAGCTTATGAACTTTTTCCAAATACCCTGCGATAGATGATCCCATTTGGAGTTATTTAGTAAAGTGGCTGGTGCTTCTTTGGCTTCGACAAGATGTGCCCGTGCCAAAAAGCGATCGGGCGGGGTATGAGTAAAGAAATCATGCACTGATGAACTAATCGATGAGCTACTTAAGGCACGCATATGATGAGTTTGGGGATTGTTATAAAGTAAGTTGTGTGGCGGCACTCGTATATCGGTTAGCATAAAAAAATGTCTGTGACCGCTTACTGTTTAAGTAATATAGTAAGATTCTGTCCATATCTATAATACAATTTAGCACAAACATCTTTTATACCAAATGTCATGGTAAATTGTTGTTTATTATAAGATTTAGGACTAGAGCTGGTACCTCTCCCCACTGAACCAGCTACTTTGCTTGTCCTTTGGCGTTAGTCTCAGAGGAGTAAATTTACATATTTCAGACATTCTCTATTGGGTATTTTTATACCCGCCATTGAAGAGAGAAGTTCTAGGAGTATCTTGTTATGTCCGTTCCGTCCGTATGTTTAATGAACAACTTAAAAACTTAAATTAACGAAACTTTCTCCCAAACATTCTCTGTTTCACCGAAATGTTTGATATTGAAAATGGGCAAAATAATTCTGGTAAATCCATAAGTATAGATCTAAATTTCAGATATTTTTTAAAAGTGTTTTGCTATTTTTTTTAAAATGTATTGCAAATAATATAACGAAAATTTTTTTGATTATAAAAAGTTAAATTCTGTTTAAAATGGTAAGAATGGCTCCATGATTTCTCATAGCGCTAATACAAATGTCTTCCCAGAAT
Source organism: Bellardia bayeri (assembly GCA_950370525.1). Classification (NCBI taxonomy): domain Eukaryota; kingdom Metazoa; phylum Arthropoda; class Insecta; order Diptera; family Calliphoridae; genus Bellardia; species Bellardia bayeri. Next base: position 61,043,731 of record OX493265.1, read on the forward strand.
ATGCTTCTATGAGAAGACATTTATAAGATGCCAATAGAAAATCAGTATTCATACAAAATTCAGCTAAAATAAGTTTTATGAAAAGAGAAATCACAAAACCGTATTTTATTTGAAACGGTCCATAGTTGACCATAGCCCCATATAAAGTGCTCTTCCACATAAACATGCTCTAAACATAAATCTGTTACAAAAATATTTATCGGATTGAAAGTCAAGGTAAATAATTCCTGCATAACATTTTTCATACTAAATTTTATGATGATTGCACCACTAATGGTCGTAGCTCTCATATAGGAACCACTTCTGAAAATCACTAAACTATGCATAAATCTCTTAAAAACAACGACGATCATCTACAATCATTTTTAGCTGGTACAAATAATATTTATCAATTTTATTTATAATATTTTTTTAATGTGTTTTTATTTATTTATTAATGTACAAAATTATTTTTTTTTTATATAATTTCTTAGAAGCGTTTAATTCTTAATAAAATTTCTTCTAATTTCGATGAATGCATATAAAACTTGTTTGTGTTAATTATTCATGAATGCGAATTTGTTTTTTATATTGAGCAAAAGCTTTAAGCTTCCGATTTTGATTCACATTTGAAGTGTTATATTTTTTTTGTTTAACTCTAGCAATATTTAATTAATAACAAAAATATATATACATACATATATACACACACACACATATATGTATGTACATACTTATATATATTTACAATAATCTATATTTAATGGCTCTTAACATGGGGAATTTATCGCCCGTACACTGGCCATTGAAATCATCTAGACTTAAATCGAACAAGGCAACACCGCCCAAACCACGAGTCTTGGCATAGGCAGCCTTAGTAGAGGCAGTGTCGGGATCGTCATAGCTCACCCACATGCCATGTTCACCATTGTCATCGGCGGGACGGAATGCATAAGTACCGTATTTCTTGGTGGGATCAGCAACACGACGTAAAGGAGCATCTGCACCCGATCTGCCGACATTGGAGGGGTTTGGTAATTTTAAGCAAATTTCAGCCCAGTCTAAAAGACCGCCCTGTTTTGTTTGTGGGCCTGGATCAGCAGCACCATTAGTGTCAGAGACAATGGGAAAACCATCAGCATTTGAATCGGCTGTCATTTTCCAAGCGCGACCGTAACTGGCAACGCCAACATTAAGTTTATTATGAGGGAAGCGTTGAGAAATCCAATAGTCCACTTGGAAATCAACATTGTAATGAGGCTGGCGATTGCCTTCCAAAGCAATGGGATAAAGCGGAGAGGTATAATCAGCTTCCTCGGGATTGCGTGAAGGAGTGGTGAAATCAAAGGCAGCCAAGTTAACGAAATCCAAATGTCCCGCCAAAGCTGGTGCATTAAAGTACCCTGAAATAAAGATTTCAGCAATTAAAATAAATAATTTGCTTAATACTTAACTTAAATTTCAAAAACTTACAAGTAGAATTAACATTTGGCAAAACGGTTAAAGAAATCAAGAGATTATTTGAATTAAATATCGATTTTAAAGTGCTGACAAAATTGGTAAACTGTTCTTTATGTTCATCGGCTTTCTCGTCCACCACAAAGTCACCAGTGAATAGTTTCTTGAAAGATTTCCAGGCCAAACCTGTACCAGAATGTACTTTGCGCGGTTTATTACGAGGCAATTGGAATGACAAATCCAAACCATCGAAATTATAACTACGCAATAGATCACGGGCTGATTCCGCGAATGTTCTATGTTTCTCAGCACCGCCTTCCAAGAGTTGTACATATTTGTCGGGATTTTCAAAATCTTTATCACCTCCAACGCTCAACAAGAATTTAATATGAGGGAATTTCTCCTTCAAATCAGTGACAGTGGCAAAGTGGCGTCTCTGCAGGTCACGTTGTGTATTCAAACTTTTTAATTGGAAATTCTCGGAATTAATGCCAGCATAGCCGTAGATTAAATGGGTGCAAAATTGTAGAGCAATCTCAAAATCCGCCGTTGAAAACTTAGCTAAACCTGAAAATATACACAAGCACAACAAGAGTTTTCACCACCGAATTTTAGCAATCCATTCACTCAAATGTATTTACCATCTCTATCGACACTGGAGGCATCATAAAAGCACACCATATTGGGACCCAAAGCCAATGTCAGCTGGCATACGGCCAGTGCCAAAAATATACCCAAACTAAATTTCATTGTCTTCTAATCAATTCGCTGCGTATGCGTTCACTTGTAGCTCGTGTTGTGATTTCAATCACTGCTTAACTGAAACTAAATTAATTATTGCGATTGTCAGTCAATTCAGTCTGGTGTATATGACAAGTTATCAGTATGTACGTGTTTTTGTTCGTTCTATGAGGTCAAACAATTGTTAAAGTGGAATGTGCGGGGTTTGACGGGGACTTTTCTATGCGAACACAAAAGATTTGTTGTGATTTGTGTGTGTAGACAATTGAAATGTAAATAAAAAAACAAACAAACAAACAGACTTCTAGAGAATATTCAATGTAAACTGAGCTTTTGTGAATATTAATGTGCCGAATATACTCAGAGAGCTACATAGCTAAAGCTTCATTAATATAACACTCGCATTTAAATGTAAATCACCAAACACGTTCTATATGAACAACATCTATATATTTTAGAATTCTTATCGATTTAAAGTTGTATCTGAAGAATATTGAAAATATGAAAAAATCTTTCAAAGATCACAACTGCTAATTATGGAACCTGACAAAACTTGTTGCGATCACGAAAAAGTCTTAGTTACAATATGTACATATTATTTAAGTCTTGAGTCTAGTCATAGTTTAGAAGTAGAAACAATTTTGAGAACAAAAGCCAAATGTAAATTGTGGAAGGTGGTAACTTCTAGTTTGAAGGGGCACAAATCCCGGCAGCCTACGTGTTCACTTCTATTAAAGAATATTATTAGGACACTGTTTCCAAAACATCTAGCTGCTGTACACTCTCTGGACAGAATATATCAGGCGGGATAATATTATAAAATGTTTATAAAAATCAGAAATAGAAAAACGACTGGAGCTGATCGTGCTCCAAACAGTCAGAACGAAGGCAAAAAAGATGGATTAGATGCTTAATTTTCCAGGTCCCACAAAAAAAAAAAAAAAAAAAAAATAGACGTTTGTATTAATTCCAGAACGTACTTCACCGTCTAGACCGATCTGTCTTCTAAATTAAATAGGGAAAATGTTGAGGAAACAGGGGTTTTCAGCAAAAAATGTCTGTTTTAAAACCAAATAAAATAAATAAGTTATATGAAGATCATTCATACATTCATCATTGGATATAGTAAAGTTTGGCAATTATAAATGAGCAATTCCATATGAAAGCGATCACCTTTTGGATGACCCCTCTCCGATTTTAAAATAAATAGTCTCAATCGATTGCCCAGCAAAAAATAATGCACCTACATATTTTTTTTTTTTTTTATAGACCTGGTAATTTAAAAAATTTACAAAACATTTTATGACCTGTAGCCTCAGTCGGGTTTGGTGTGCCATTACATGCCACTGCTGCTATTATCCATGGATTTATGGCCGATCTTGTGAAGGCAGGCAGACCATATTCACTACACACTCAACTTGGGGCTCTTAAAAAAAAAATTGATTTTTTCTTCATAAATGTATTTTTAACTGTAAAATAATTTTTAAAATGTATTTTTAACAAGGTGGTCTCTTAAATGCTCTTCTCCTGTCCAAACAAGGAGTAGGGGCCCATTTTTTTTATTGCTGATTCTTAAAGCAAAAATTATGAGGAATCCAAAAAAAAAAAAATTAGCCGGAAAATTTAGGAGCTTCTGTGGAAAATCGGAAAATTTAATATTCATGGGAAAATTTAAAGGTAAATTTCTAAGAAAAATTAGAAAAATTTTATTTTTCAATTAAAGCCTGATTCAATACCTTTCCAACGAGCTATCACTCGTTGCGATCGCTTTAGTAGTTTTTTTTTTTAAACAACTTTCAATGAGGTCCCTTATGAAGAATTCTTCAATTTTGTCACATGACAGTGGTGTACTCCACCACTAAACCAGTCACTATAAAAAAAAAAAAAAATATGTAGGTACATTATGTTTTGCTGGGCAATCGATTGAGACTATTTATTTTAAAATCGGGGAGGGGTCGTCCAAAAATTTGCCAATTTTGATCGTTTTCATATGGAATTGCTCAAATACAAAAATAATATCAGACTAACGTTCACCAAGATGCCCTTGTTGGAAAACAAAGTTCTTATTGAAAGAGCCATTATAACCTACGGATATTAATTATTGCATCAAAAAACAGCCTGTCAAAAGGTCGCAATGCGTACCGGCAGAAATGTTCAGCCATTGATAAAATTCACAATATTTACTCCGGATGTTAAAAACGCATTTAATTCTGCGATCTAGGAGCTACTAATCCGAATGATTTTTAAACTTGTAGTGCAATACTATTCGACAAAGTCAATAAGTAGTTATTTTACAAATAGAAAACATAGATATAACGAAGGTGATGGAACTAGAAATACGCCAGGAGTGCCCCAAGGCTCAGTACTGGCTTAGGAACAACTTTTTAACGTAGAAATTCTTTTGCGAATTTCTAGGTTTTGCGAATAATTTCGCTGCGATATATTGACAAAATAGAGCTGCCAGCCAATTGAGTCACTGTAACAATTGTGTTATGGATGAACACTAGCCACCAGAAATGAGAAAATATGAACATAGTAACTGCAGTCATCAGTTCATTGATTCTCTATGCAGCTCCTGTATGGTAAAGTGAATTCCACACAAGGAATTCATATTCAGTTCTTTTCGAACAATCTCAGAAGAATAAGTCTTAGCAGAAATGATCTTGGGTTCAATGAACCCGACACAATTAACAGAAAGAATAGCCCAACAACAACTGTGAATATATAAGAATGTATTTAGATGCTAACAAAGACTTTCCGTTAATGCAATACAATACCACGATTGACAGTTCCGCAGGTGTATGGATAACGAAGAACATTTACATTTATTCGGTAAGAATCCGATATAAGATTTACATGTGCCTAATGAAAAAAGTAGCAAACCAAAAAAAAAACATTAATTGAAATTAAACATTATCTAAACTTTTCATCTTTATTTAAACACTCATTGACACAAATTCAGAATAAATTAAATGATTACAAACGAAATTTGACTGCCCTCAACAAAGGATATTTATCGCCCGTACACAAACCACGGAAGTCATCATAACTTAAGTCAAACAGTGACATACCACCTAAGCCTTTGCTGCGTACATAATTTGCTTTATTCGAAGCGGACTCAGGATCCTCGTAACTGATCCAAATACCATTTTCACCACTGCCATCAACTGGGCGATAAGCATAAGTACCGTAACGTTTGGTGGGATCACCTACACGTCTGAGAGGAGCATCGGCTCCCTTAAGGAAGGCATTGGCAGGATTGGGAAGTTTTGCACAAATTTCTGCCCAACTTAAAAGGCCGGCAGTTTGAGATTGCATGCCAGCCTCAGCGGGACCTTCTGTTTTGGGTATAACCGGTACCCCAGTAGAACCAGAATCTTCAGTTAGTTTCCAAGCACGACCATAAGTAGCCATGCCCAAGATAATCTTATGAGCTGGACATTGATGATCTAACCAATAGGAGATTTGGAAATCGGCATTATAGTGAGGTAAGCGATTTTGTTCAAACAGCTCGTAAATTGGGGCAGTGTAATCGGCTTCTTCGGGATTGCGTTCGGGAGTAAGATAATCGAAAGCGGCCAAGTTAACAAAGTCTACCAAGCTGGAAACAGCCGGTACATCAAAGTACCCTAAATTAAAAATAAACATTAATTATAATCTGTTAATATTGGAAATTGTTAAATAACTTACAAGTCGAATTAACATTGGGAAGTACAGTTAAAGTTAATAGTAAACCATCAGGCCTTAGAGCGTTTCTTAAATCTCTCACCAAAGTTGTAAACTGCTCCTTGTGACTATCAGCATTGGGATCCACAATAAAGTCACCAGTAAAGACTTTCTTAAACTTTTTCCATATAGAACCAATGTCGGAATGAACTTTACGCGGTTTATTTTTGGGAAACTGGAAAGCCAAATCAATGCCATCAAAACCATATGAACGTACCATTGAATAGGCGGTATTAATAAAAGCCGTCTGTTTGACACGTTCACCCTCCAATAATTCAATATATTTATTATCATGATCGGTATCAATATCTTTATCGCCACCAATACTAAGTAATATCTTCAAATGGGGAAATTTCCTTTTTAAAGCGGTTACTTCGGAAAACTGATGTCTGTGTACGTCCAAATCTTCGTGTAAACTGTAGACCTGATAGAGATCGGGTTTGATGCCCAAATAGCCATAAACCAAATGTGAGCAGAATTGTAAAGCTATTTCCAGATCGGGATTTAACATTTTGCCCAAACCTATATATGTGGGAAAGAGAACAGTAATGTGGGTGGTGAATTTGTATGTACATATGTATGTATGTATGTAAATAAGAAATTATATTAAAACATTTAAATTAACACTATTAAGTATGATAATTTGCGGTTGCAAGCATTTATAACGCAAAACAGAGTGACATCACAGAATAACAGTGTGACACAAGTAGCGTTTTTATATTCGATTGAGATTTACCTCATGTCTTGACCAGATATTGTTTTGAACTCGCAAGAACCAAATGCGGGCAGAATTGTATGGAAATGTCATTTTATGCCAGACACTGTGTTGCATTATTATAATTACACTTGATGTTATCAATTTGTTGTAATTTTATAAACAGTTTTTTAAAATGTGTAAAAGTTTTTAAGAGTAAATATATTTTTTATACAAAACGCATTTAAGAGGGAAGTTCTACATTAATATTTTGTTAGTGTTTTATAACTATAATTACACTTTATGATAAACAAAGAAGAATACTAGAAAAACAAAAGTATAACTGCTACTAATTCTTATAATGCAATATTCAACATTTTTTTTTATAAAATGCGGAGTGCAAGTCACACTTGGCAAATATTTACCCAAAAAAGCGTAACCACTTGTTTACAAGAGTTTTGCAAGATCAAACAGCATCAAATAAAATAAACCTAAATATTTGTAAAGCATTAAAAGAAACAGTTAAATAGATGCTTGGAGATTTTTATCTGAAGATATAAGAATAAATCTGATGAATCGATCGAATTTTTGAGTTGATTAAAAAAAAGGAGAACGAACAATATATTAAATTCCAAAATTTTATTTGAATATTTGAATTTTAAGTTATTTTAATGTCAATGTATTTATAGTCATGAAACACTAATAAATTTGTTTATACATTTTTAAGAGGTAAAATAAAAAAAAATAATGATTTTTTTGTTGAATAATATTTGTTTTTTTTTTTTTTATTTGTTTCATACATGTAGGTTAAACTGTTTTACTTGTTCTTTAACTTACAAAATTGTTAAAAGTTTTATGTATTTATAGTTATGCAACGCTGTGTGGTGGTGTGCACAATCTTCTTCAAACAAGAACAACGACAAGAAATGCGAACAAGAAATGATGCTTCGCCGAGTGATCAACACGGTAATTAAAAATAGCGTAGTTAGAGAAATTCTGCTGCATGCATTTAATGGGATTAATTCATTTAAAATTCAAGTGGAAGTTGTTATTGGATTGGTTTTAATTGAGAAAATATTTTTGCTAGTAAAATATGTGGTTTATAATGACTTTGACAATAGGAAAAACATTTATTATATGCAAGTTGAACCTACAATGATTAGAAATATTTACCCATATGGATGGCCAAGCCAACCTTTAAAAGTACGTATTGTTTTACTGAAATTATAAAGTTTAAAGTGTGCGTTATTACTTTTTTAAATGTTGATCTAATTAATTCAACTCAAGTGTAACAAATCTTAGTAAGAGTTTGGAACTGTTTAAATGCTTGATGCAATAAGTCGAATTTTCAGCAAATATGTATATATTTAATGTTACATGAGTTTTGTAAGAGCAAACAATTTCAAACAATAACATTTAACAGATCTAAAATTTGTGGTCCATTGGCATAATAATTAATATTAAACAATCTAATTTAGCATATATTGAGCTAAATAAGCATGACTGTTAATTGCTTAAAATTACAGATTGACAACACTGCAAACCACAAAAATGATTTAAACTAATGTATTCGCGTTTTTAAATACATGTTCATATAATGACTGTAAATACATACATACATGAGTAGTGTATGATTGTATCTACAATTTAACATCGAAATCTGTTTGTCAATCAGTTTGCTTTATTATTTCCGATGATCATTTACAAGCTAAAGTAGCAACTTGAGTGTTAAAAATTCATTTAATAGTTGTCATGATTTATTGTTGAGTATTTGAGGGGGCAAAGAAAACGATACTTTAGGCAATTTAAGTAGATACAAGTTTTATTTCCGACTTTGTGATTCATTCAATACACTTTTTTTCTTTATAAATATTATACGCTGATCATGTGCCAAGCGATGTCTTTATATTCGACGAGAATTTCAATTAAATTTTAAAAGCATTTAATTATTCTGCTTGATGATGTTTTAACACTATCTAACAAACAAAATATTTACGAGTATATATGTATATGAATGTTATTTAATATTAAGACGTATTTATTTATTTAGTTCGTTTACTTTGTGCTCAGTTTGTTTACTTAGTCCGTTTTTACTTTAATTGTTGTGAGATCGTTTAGTGGGGGCACTTTTGTTATTTAAATTTTTTATATTTCTTTAGAATTTTATAGTAGACTCAATCAAGCTTTTTTATTTTTATTTATATACATAGTATGTATGTATTTTATGTTATTGTAAGCTGAGCAACAAATTGATAAGCTACTGACCTGCGTTATTCATAGTTCATTGTAAACATATTGTTCTACATACATACTTTGTTACAGTGGCTAACAGAAAAATCCCAGTTTTTAAATTTGAAGCAAATAAATTGTATATGCTAAATTTTGTTTGTACTATTGAAATTGGACTTATGAATTCAGCTCTCTTAATATACATATGTGTTCAATGAAATAACCATAAATGTTAGAATATTGTTAGTTTGTGTATACAAAATAAGTGGAGTAATACTTATACGATTATTTTCGCAATAGTTGTAGGGTATTCTTATTTTTACATATTCATATAGTTAGCGTAAGATCAAGCGTATAATACTTTAAAATTTCTTAATAATTCTTCTACTTTATTGCAGTTCACTTACAAAATATTTACTAAACTGTTTAAACATTTTTTTCTGAGAATACTAAACAAGTAAATTAGCTTCAAACTAATTAGTTATGACATTTAGAATTGACTTTTGCACGCAATTGTTTTCTACAATAATATAATTGCATATTTTTTGCAATATCAATACAATACAGTCAATACTTTGTTTAATTGTAAAATTCTTTGTCATCTTAGGAATACCCTCGAGGTGTTTTTATACCCTACATCACCATCAGCTTAAATTCAGAATCACATTTGATGTAACAATGTCCGTTTGTCCGTCTGGCTGGTTGGCTGTCTCTGTAAACTTGTGCCCAAAGTACAGGTCGTATTTTTAAGATATTTCAACAAAATTAAGTAGTTTAACTTTTTTCAGTCCAAGGATTAGAATTTAAATTGTCTAAAATCGGTCTATTCTTTCTACTAGCCCCATACAAATGTCCTCCCAAAATAAAACCTTGTCGGTCACAATATCTCCAGAAATAAGTTATCAACCTAATTTTATGATGATCGCTTCATAATTGGTCATAGCTTCCATATAAGGCCCACTTTCGAAAATTACTTTAACGATCATAAGGCTCTTCAAAATGTTGGTATCCGAATAAAATTCAATCGTGCTTCCTAATTTTACAACGATCTGTCCATAATTACTGTCTGTGTAAAACACTCTCACGTCCAAAATACATAACCAAAATCCATAAAGTTTACAAAAGATCCTTCATAGAAAACGATTTATGTATCAAAATCTGAGCCCACCTTCAAAATATTTATATTTTTGTTATAGTTTTTTTTTTTTTTTTTTGCTAATTTCTTTAAATATTTTGTAGATAAAGGAATTTTACACAAACTATGATAAAAATAGTAAGAATCTGTCATTGATTTATCATAGCGCTCATACAAAATTTCTTGCCGAACTATGGCTAAATGGTATATAAATGCCTTTCATATGATAATATCAATACAATATTTAGCATAAATAAGTTTCATATAAAAATAAACTACAAAAAGATATTTGGTTTGGTTCAGTCCATATTTGACCATAGCCCCCATACAAAGTCTGCCGAAAATCACTTGTATACTTATAAGTCTGTTTTAAATAACGCAACCGCAATATATGTATGTCAAGGTAAAACTGCTGGATTTTGTCAATATCGGTCCATCGGTCCAACGCCTTCATATAATGTACATTTCCGAAAATTACTTAACTAAATACTCATATCTCTCTTAAATTCAACATGGTATATCTTCATATGTTTTAAATGCTCTGCACCTAATTTTATGAAGATCGCTTCATAATTGGTCATAGCTTCCATATAAGGCCCACTTTCGAAAAACAAGTAAGCCTACAAAAATATCTAATAAATATCGCCATCCAACCAACATTGAGAACCAGTTATTCAGTTATTTTAATACAGAAATCATACTAAAAAGGATTTTGTAGCTGTCAGTCCACAATTGGCAATAGCTCTTAAATAAGGTATACTTCTGAGTATAATTATAACAACCATTAAATTCTTATAAGCTAGGTTATTGAAATGAAATTCAACCTAAGTAAGCCTCGAATACATAGAAATTACTTTACTGAATACTGAGTTTTTAAAATACAAGTCTGCTTCCCTAATAACTCCTATAAATAGCGTTATTGAAAAATTCAGCATAAATAAGCCTCACATTTTAATTATACCCATTTTTATACTCCTTTCCTTAGCCTGGTGAATATGGAAAAATGTTAAATCTATACTGGAGTTACACTGAATTTTTGGCTTCGAAATAACCAGTATACGATATCGTTAGAAAAACAATATTTCAAAATCAGTTTCTTAACTTAAGCTTTATATCTCAGCCATTTGAGGCCTATTTGGTTTATCCCAAAAATATTCGATTACCAAAAAAGTTTACATGCCAAGTATGTAAATCGGCACATCATCACTTTCAGAGTAAGTCTTGTGTGCAAAGTACAGATCGACATTTTTAAGATGTTTAATATTTTTCGACACAGGGATGACCCAAGGTCAGCGGTTGAAATTGTTACTTAATAAATTAAGGTTGAAATTGTTACTTAATAAATTAAAAATTACTGATTTATACAGATAACCAGAAATTTTTTCTCACAAACAAGTTTTTTATAAAATTAAAGCACATTTAAAAATAAGTGTGGATCGATCCCTAATTGACCAAATCTCCCATTTATAGAATTTTTACTCAGTCTGTATTTGTATGCAATAGAATGATAACATAAAATACTAGACCGCTTTCATGTGCCAAATAATGAAAATAAATTAATTTTCATTTTGAAAATTTGTAGAGGGTGTTTTTTTTAGATGTGTAGAACTTTGAAATTGAATAAAACAAAGATGATTTTTTTTTAAATTGACATGAAATTTACTTTAAAATTTATATATGGAGCAATTCCATATGAAAGCGATCACCTTTTGGACGACCCCTCTCCGATTTTAAAATAAATAGTCTCAATCGATTGCCCAGCAAAAAATAATGTACCTACATATTTTTTTTTTTTTTATAGTGACTGGTTTAGTGGTGGAGTACACCACTGTCATGTGACAAAATTGAAGAATTCTTCATAAGGGACCTCATTGAAAGTTGTTTTAAAAAAAAACTACTAAAGCGATCGCAACGAGTGATAGCTCGTTGGAAAGGTATTGAATCAGGCTTTAATTGAAAAATAAAATTTTCCTAATTTTTCTTAGAAATTTACCTTTAAATTTTCCCATGAAAATTAAATTTTCCGATTTTCCACAGAAGCTCCTAAATTTTCCGGCTAATTTATTTTTTTTGGATTTCTCATAATTTTTGCTTTAAGAATCAGCAATAAAAAAAATGGGCCCCTACTCCTTGTTTGGACAGGAGAAGAGCATTTAAGAGACCACCTCGTTAAAAATACATTTTAAAAATTATTTTACAGTTAAAAATACATTTATGAAGAAAAAATCAATTTTTTTTTAAGACCCCAAGTTGAGTGTGTAGTGAATATGGTCTGCCTGGGGGGAACACAAAATAATAATTTGTTTAATAGAAATTCAGGGCAGACATTTCCATTTATAAGATTTACTAAAAAAGAGATGCTAAGCATTATTCTACGGCTTTTTAATGTTGGCAAATTTATTAAACGTAATCTTGATGAATATGATGGAAGTGATGCATATCCTCGGTATATATCCTTCAAACAAAAAAGAAGGAATTGTTTTTGAACAGATTCAATATGATCAGTATGTACAATATAATACGGGTCCCATACAACGGAACCATACTCTAAAATCGGTCTTACTAGAAAAGTATATAAACATTTAGTGATGTGGGGATCATTGAATTCTTTTGCCCATCGTTTTATATAGGCTAAAATACCACGAGCTTTATTAACAGTCATCGTTATATGTTGTAAAAAATTTAATTTTGCATCTAACAAAATCCCAAGATCCATAATTGAGTTTACCAACTCTAGTTTATGATCATTTAACATGTAAAAATTGACATTTGCATTTCTTCAGGTTTAATTCCAGTGAATTAAGGTCACACCAGTTATTAAAATGATCCAAATCATATTGCAGATAAATATGATCTGCTGAATTTTTAAAACTAGAAAATATTTTCACATCATCCGCAAACGTCAATATATTTGAGTATTTGATTGCTTCAGGCATGTCGTTTACAAACAGCAAAAACAAAATAGGTCCGAGATGACTTCCTTGCGGTACGCCGCAGTTTACCAATATTTTTTTGAAATTGCACCATTACATTATTTACGGACTGTGTTCTATTTAAAAGATATGTTTTTAACCAGTTTAAACAAATGTTGTTCCAACCCATAACATCCAATTTTTTTAACAGAAGATTGTGGTTAACTTTGTCAAAGGCTTTACTAAAATCTATGTTTGCAAAAATCAACAACTGTCCATATTTGTCTATAGCTTTCATATAAAATCTACTTCCGTTAATAACTAATTTAATCACAAAGTATCGTTATTAAGATGAAATTCTAATAAAATAACAAAATAGACTCTAATACATAAAAATCATGGTACACAATTTTATGAGGAGAAAGTGTTTATTACACTTGCTGGTGGGTATATAAGATTCGGCACAACCGAATCATGACAGTTGTGACAGACGTCATTGTGCAAACAAATATTATGACAACTTTGTTCGAACAAGAACATAACATCGACAATAGTGGTCCACATGAAAGAAATTCATGTTCTGAGTAGACATGTTTACTATGTGGTTACAGCGCATAACTTAGATGACGAACTTCAAAAAAACAAAAAAATCGTAGTTTTGTGATCTAAAGCAAAATAAAACTTATTAAAACTTTGAATATACAAAAATATAGTTTTGTGATCAATATTTAAAAATATAGAAATAAAATTTCTCTAATAATAAAATATGAAAAGTTCAGGTTCATTAAGAAATCGAAGAAAACTCTAAAAATTAACAAAACACACAAGGAACCACGATATTTAAAAAAAATTTCGGAAGTGCTTCTTTGATGAATTGTTGAGCAATTTGACAGTATGCTTGATTTGACGTTTCCAATCATCAATATGAATTTATCTGATTACACACAATTACTAGATTTGTTTTTTTTTTTAATATAGTAATTAACAAAGACAAACTGCGAAGCTTTTTTGGTTATCTGCACAAAACACCCAGAGTCTTTGGCAGGAATCGAACCCGCAACACTCTCATTGATAGTCCGGCACACTATCTCAGCCATGATGAGAAATTAGTGACATTTTTTAAAAATGGTATATCTGTAAAAATCTATATATGTAAGACGTCAAACAAAGTGATGGTTGCCTTCAAAAAATATAATTATGTTCTTGTATGTCGCGTACATCAACTAAATAGAGCTGTTGTTGATGCCTGGATATCTATATCTGAAGACATAAGAATAAATCTAATGAATAACATTTCCGATCGAATTTTTGAGTTGGCTCAAAAAAAGAAGGCCTAACACATTATTCAAGTCAATATTTTTTTTTTGTGAATACTAATACTTAAAGTTATTTTAATTTCAGTGTATTTATAGTTTTGAAACACTAATTAATTTCTTTATAAATTTTTAAAAGGTGAAAGAAAAAATTATGATTTTTTTGTTAAACAATCTTTGTTTTTTGTTTACTTAATACTCGTACTTATAGGTTTAAACTGTACTTTTTCTTTAACTAAAAAATTGAGAAATGTTTTATGTATTTATAGTTATGCAACACAGTGTATATACTTATGCATGGCATTTACCATCAATACAATGTTTCATTACATTATTAGTGATATTACGCCTTTATCAATCATTTGAACATTAAGTTTCAATCTTAAAATGCCAAATGTGGGGTCATGGCAGGGACGCTGTTTGATTGACTTCTTTTATCCTTTTACAAAAGCAGAAGTGCGAAAGACGTGGCCTATAAGGTCAAGGAACTGTTAAAACCAATATTAACTTGCGTAAATTTAGAATCGATTGTTTAATCGCATTTCATAATTTCATACAATTCCTGAATACTGTTTTCGAAACAAATTGGTTTCTCCTACCATATTTTGTTGTGTAAAAAGTTCTCATCCCTTCTCCGGTGGTTCGTAATTGCAGAAAACAGAATCTATATATATAAAAGTGATTGTGTGTCTGTATGTATGTATGTTTATTATTATTAGTTTGGGATCTATAGACGGCTAAACGGCTGAACCGATTTGCTTGAAATTTTCACAGTATATTTCTGTATGTCTGGTAGGAGCTACTTTTTTTTAAATTTTAAGTGGGTGGTACCTCCCATACAAAGTTAATTTTAAAAATCAAATACTTAGGAAACTATAATAGCTATAGTACTCAAATTTTGCATGAACAATTCCATTGTTTGTTTAAATATTTGCGGAAAAAATGGGGGTAGTAGCGACATATGATGCTAATTAAAAAAAAACCAAATATATGGTACGGTTATTCTACCATCAATATTAATATTTAGGACAAGAATGGGCGGACTATCAATAGTGGGCGTGGCACCTCCCATAGATATGATGACAAATTATATATAGGGAAAGCTATATCAGCTATCAATATTAATATTTAGGACACCAATGCGCTGACTAGCAACAATATTAAGTAAATGTTAAAATTTGTATACATATCAAACCCTTATCTACAAGGTGGCGCAAAATTAATCCTCCTATCAGAAAATTCTATAAACGTTGAGCAACTTGATGAATTGGGATTGGAAAACATGTGGTTCCAACAGGACGGTGCAACGGCGCACACTGCACGTGCCACAACCGATATGCTGAAGGATGCATTTCCCGGGCGCCTAATCTCCCGTTTTGGCGATTTGCACTGGCCAGCAAGATCGCCTGATTGAAAGTTTACTTTTGCGCCACCTTGTATATATATAAAAGTGATTGTGTGTTTGTTTGTTTGTATATTGTAAATCATAATAAGATAATGTAATAAGAGTTAATTTTAAAGGGAAATTGTAGGTTTCAATAGCTTAATAAATACTGTATTTGCCGGATGATTAGACGCACCTTTTTACTCTGAAAATTTGACCTAAAATCCGGGTGCGTCTTATCGTCCGGCAAATACGGTATATGTATTTATTTAACTTTAAACTTTTTATTTCATTACGATACGGACAGCGAAGCACACCGGGTTTTAGCTAGTCTATTATAAAGGTGAAATGACAACAATACCACACATTGTAAACGTGTGTAAATTTCGTTGCAACTCATAATATGTAAAAAGAAAAATGATTAATTTCCGAAATCTATTTCTCAATAATGGTGAATTAAATTGATGATATTTACAAATAAATCTTGGACAAATTTCAAATAATGTAAATAAAGTTATACACAATGAACTACTTTAATTATGAACCAAATTAGGCGGCTCTACGAGTTCGATACAATCATGTTCGACTGTATTAGTTTTTTAGTTTTAACCCTTCGATGAGTGAGAAGGTCCCTAGGGACCTTGTCGCCTTTTCAAACTGAAATTACTCCTACTTCGGCCACTACAACCCACCCCCTCCCCAAAAGTTACTCTGTATTCCATTTTGTTGCGCATCTTTTGGAAAAAAAATCAAGCCGAGCGGATCATTACTTTAGGAGTTATTGAGGTTTTAGTGAGAATAGTACGCGGACGTGTGAATAGGTCTGTATGGACCTTGTACTGAATTTCACTAACAAATGCATGTTTGTGGGCATAATTATAATTTTTTTATTGTTTCAACACATAATTTACTTGTTCTGAACACAAAGACCTAAACTCAAAGACATTTGAGATGATGATAAAAACAAAAAATTCCAAGAAAAAGTTCTGAGTTCTGTGATATTAGCTTTAAGTTAAACTTGACTTAAGTTTTGTGGTCGTTTATTGTATATTATATTTTTATTAATTATTTGATTATTTATACCAAAATTTTGTTCGTGATGTCCCGTTTTTTAGTATTTTAGTAACTAATTAATATCCAATGATAAAAAACATTAAAGCTATTATTTAGAACGAGACCCCTGAAGAAGTTAGAATAAAACTAACGAAACGTTGGGTAAATAAAATAAAAAATAAAAATCGAACAAGTTTTTTATTTACGTTTGGAAACAAACATTTGACCAAATTAGCCTGAAGGAAACTCCTTAAAAATTATAAAAATCCGAAGATATGAACTTTATTGCTTTCAAGAAAAGGCACCTAATGTCTTTGAGTTAAAAAAAATTTAAAAAAATATTTTTGTATGTAGAATTTAGTTATAAACAATAAAAATAAAAAAAAAAAATAAAAAAAAATTTTTTTATATGAAAAAAACATGATTTACAAAAAAGGTCCGTAGGGACCTTTTCACACGGCCGTGAAGTTCAGAACTGTCACTCATCGGAGGGTTAAACTCTTCAAATTTAGATTTTTTTTAATTAGTACTCACTCTTAGAAGCACTTTATTTCTATATGTACTTACTTATGTATATAATAGAAAAATAATTTCTTTAAAACAAGTTATTTCTTTACTTGCCTTCACGTATAAAACTGCCCGAATCATAATAACACATAAGATTGGCGGTGCTATTGGTAGCGCCATAAATACCGGCTACCAGTGATAATAAAATCAACAATTTCATGGTGTTCTCTCTATCGGTACAGCAGTCTATATGGACGTTAATACTTTAGAACTGTTAAGAAAATAAGAACTAAAACAGAAATAATCTAAGAGACGAAACGAAGCGCAACACAACACAACACAACCGTAATCTCAAAAAGTTTAAATGACACTAAAATAACTTGAAATAAACTAAAGCTTAAATAGAGTATTTAAAATTGTATTTTAATTTTCATTTTCATTTAAATAAATAAACAAACAAACAAACAAATATAAAGTAGAACATTCTGAGTTAAAGCTTTTATATTGAAAGGAGCTGATAAAAAGATGCTGAGCACAATAATATTTACAATTTTGTTTGTTTGTTTGTTTGTTTATTTTTACTCGTATTTTTAAAGCCAACAGAATAGTGACAATGACAAAGTCCGCTCCAGTGCCAACTACAGCGATCACGTCACTGATTTGTATGCCGAGAAGTCAGTCTGTCAATCAGCTTATCACGTAATTCCAAGTAAACGAAATATATACATACATATATATTTTTGTTTTCTTTTGTTTGCAAAGTTCTTGGTACTTGGGGAAGTAAATATGTATTTAAAGTTTGAAATTATTTATTACTATTTTTGTGAATATTTTTAAAAGCAAACACTTACATGTGTACATAGATTTATTTTAAAAACAAACATTTAATAATTTAATCTTCAAAACACGAGCTTAATTTACTATAACTGAAAAAAAAACACTCACACTTAAGGTCAAGCCTTAGCAAATTGTATAAGGAATTACCAGACAAATTTAATAAAATATATTTTAATTTTTTGTTTTTACACTTTAAATTAAAATTTAGACATTTCCTTAAGAATTATAAATAACTTTTAACTGAGCGCAAAATGGGATATTTGGCTCCCGTGCATAGACCTCTAAAATCATCAAAACTTATATCGTACAGGGCCACTCCACCCAAACCCTTCTGTTTGGCGTACTCAGCCTTAATGCCAGCAAAGTCTGGATCATCAAAGCTTATCCATATGCCATGCTCTTCATTGTCGTCGGCTGGTCGAAAAGCATAATTACCGTATTTACGTTCAATGTCGACGACTTTATGTATGGGAGCATTGGGCCCTCTATATTCACCATCTGTTGATAATGATATTTTGCTGCATACCTCAGGCCAGCTTAGAATACCCTCCTTCATCGATTGTAGTCCCGCCTCAGCTGCTCCCTGTGTGGCTGCCACTACTGGTACACCTGTTAATCCAGAATCAGTGGTTGTTTTCCAGGTACGGGCATATGTTGCCAAGCCCAAGTTAAGTTTCTTAGCCGGACAGCCATTCGTAATCCAATATTGTACTTGATAGTCGATGTTGTAGTGTGGCAAACGATCTTGTTCGTCCTTGTGATAAATGGGAGCAGTATAGTCGGCTTCTTCCGGATTACGTTCGGGTGTTAGGAAATCGAAGGCAAACAGGTTTATATACTCGAATTCATTGTGGATTTTGGGAATGTCAAAGTACCCTGGAAATTATAAAGAAGAGATACGAGTATAAAGTAGATGTAGAATTTTTTTAAGTACCATAAACGGTATAATATCTGAAATAAATAAAACAGAATCTCAGCTTCAATTTGCCGAATAAGAACTTGTATATTAAAATCATGTGGCTCTGGATTATTTAGCTGTATTACGAAAATCATCGTGACAAATGTGTAAATAATAATCATTGGTTTTATAGGAAAATAATTTTGGTGAGCAGCTAATTTCTCGTTTCGCAATTTGTCAACTGCCCACCTAGAAGCAAAAGGAGCATCTACAGCGTAGTCGTGGATAACATTTGAATGAAATGTTCTTAAAAAAGTAAATGTCAAAGTTTTTTTCTTTCGGGCAATAATACAGATTCCGACATCCAGTACTATTTCAAGTGTTTCACATATATCTCCTGTAGTGATCTTTTCATAGCGGACGAAATACATTATTATTATTATTATTATCTTTATAAATGACCTTCTATGTCAAACTTCGAATCCTATCTATTCTCTTGCAGATGATAGCAACATTTGCAATTCATACTCATTCAACCATAGACCAAATCCTTTGTAAATTGAGAAAATGAGCCAGAACATGAATGAACATGACACACTTAACCGGGATCTTATGACAATCTCAGAATGGAGTTGTGTGGATAGAGTCGATTTTAACGCACGTAAGACTCAATGTTGTATGTTAACACATAAACGCACAACAGATCATGTTGCTTCATCTGTTTTTATGGGAATCAGACGCTCTTGACGTTCTAGGCATGAGCATCCAGTGTGATATCCGCTGAACCAAACACATTCTTCAAGTGTCAAAAGAAGCGTTCAAGTGCTTTGGTTTTTTAAAACGGTGTAGGAAATACTTCACTCCATCTGATCTCCATATTAATTACACCACCTATATTCGACCGAAAATGGAATACAACTCTCATGTATGGGCCGGTGCTTCAAAGTCTATTTTGGAGTTACTCGACCGCGTACAGGAGAGGGCGAAGATGCTTATCGGTGACAGTAGAGTATCCAACTCTATTGCTTAACTGGAGCGTCGCCGCAGTATGGATTGTGTTTCACTGTTCTATCGATACTATAATGGAATGTGTTTTGCTGAAATTAGGAAACTTGTTCCCGAAACACGTAGTTTTTTGCGTAATACACGTTCTTCAGTCAGGGCTCATCCATTCATGGTCGATTTGACAGTGGATCGCACAACACATTACAGGGACAATTCGTTTTTAGCCGTACTGTCCGTATGTGAAAAAAAACTACCAGCAGAAGTATTCCCTGCCACTTTCAATATTGGAAAATTCAAATCAAAAGTTCCCTATATCCTCCCTCCCATAATCTATAACACAATGCATTGCAGGGTAGGGGTCGTCCCCAGAGTGCTGGTCCAAGCAAAAAAAAAAAAGTAGTCATTTTAAAATAATACATTTCCAAGGTACGCTACAGTGATATCCCACTGCGGCGCTACTTTGGTGTCTGTGGGTTCGGTTGACAAAACTTAACTTGGAATACTCCTCTGCTACGTCCGTGTAAAATTGTTTGTCAATCGGAACAGACAGTTAGAAACTTTAGATTTTAGATTTACAATTTTCAAAATATTTTAATTTTGTGTCCCGGTTCTGTTACAGTATCATGTTTTCATTTTCATTTCGCCTGAATTTGTTTGTTTTTTAGCTGGTATTTAACAAAATTTATCTATTAAAATCGATCCTCTGAGCAATTGATTTTCAAGAGTTCTGATATGTTCTGATAGTTATCGCAACAACTTCAGGCGTATATGCAAAGGAAAAATATTATACAGATTAGTAGTTTCATTAACTTTCATTAAACTAAACTAAACTAAATGTACACAAAAATCACTTTTCAAACCGGTATTTAATTAAAATCATCCATCCTACTTACATGTCGAATTAACATTCGGCAACACTGTCAAGGTCATTGACAAATTCGCAATGTTAAAGGCATACTTCATATCGGCCACAAATTCCGTAAACTGTTGCTTATGCGTCTCGGCATCGGTGTCCACAATGAAATTGCCCGTAAACAATTTTTTAAAGTTTTTCCAAATCATACCAAGCTGTGAATGAACTTTACGTGGCTTATTGCGTGGAAATTGGAAGGCCAAATCCAAACCATCGAAGCCGTTCATTTTAAGCAGACTAATCGAAGAGTATATGAAATTCTGATACATATCTTTGCCGCCCTCCAAAAAGTGCACATATTTACTGGCATCCACTTCATCGATGTCGTTGTCACCGCCCACACTTAAATAAATCTTCAACTGTGGAAATTTTTCTTTCATGGCTGTTATCTGGCGATAGTGGAACATATCCTGATCCACATTTAAACTGAAAATATCGAAACTTTCACGTCTTAGACCAGCATAGCCGTAGATAAGATGAGTGCAGAATTGTAGGCCATATTCCAAATCATATAGAGGCAACTGGGCGAAACCTAAACAAATTTTATAATGCAATTATTTAATAAGGAATATAATTTTTGTTCTATTTTATTTCAAATCTTACCTGTTCTTAGGGAACTTTTTGAGTCGTAGTAGCATACTATTCGTTTAGTTGTGTGTTCTCCCAAGACAATTTGTATGGAGCACAAAAATGCTAAACAATTTATTAATAATTTTTTCATTTTTATTAATTATTATTTGCAAGTATTTATTTGTTCGCTGTGTTGTGTTTCGAACGAGTTTTAAATTCCAACTGATATTTGAACATAGCTTTGCTGGCTGAAATATAATGTTTAATGAGCTATACGAGATTCATTCAAGACAAGTTTCTTATCAATTTCGAGGTTTGTTATTTGTTTTTAATATTTCTAATTTGTTTTGTTTTGCTTGCGATTTTAGTTGAGAAGTGGTATAACCCAGCGAAATTATTATAAGCAGTCATTTTGAATTAAAAATATAAAATTGAAAATGCTTTTAATACATAATATATTTCCTAACTTTTAGCTAAAAATTTATTCAAGCTAATTATCCGAGAATCCGACGATTAGAGTCGTCGTATCGTTGTGATCAGATATCAGAGAGAGTCTTATGTAAATTTCAATAAATATTATAATCGCTTAAATATTGTTACTGAAATACTTGAAACTCTAGATGCATTTTCCTCTTATCGGGAAAATTTAACAGTTTGAATACAGGAAAATGTTACTCTACACATAAGTTTATATGTAATGGATGTTCCTCTTAGATCTAGTCTCACAGATAGAGTGATCACACCTATACGATTCTTCTTTGAGGTTACGTCTAATGCTGGAAAGAGTCATAATTCGAAAGATACTGGTAGCAATGCTGAAAATAGTCATTTAAAATTAGACCTTGCGAATGAAAAACCAACAGCATTTTTAAATTATTTATTGAAATTATTTTTTTAAAAATAAATGTCAAAAATTGTTCCTTCAGTAAGTGTTTTATTTAAAATAAAAAAGTTTCTAAATGATTCACCCTATTTTTTTTCGACAAACATAAACTGCAAAGCTTTTTGGCTTATCTGCCGAAAACACCCAGAGTCTTTGACGGGAATCGAACTCGCACAACCCTCTGACTGATAGTCCGGCACACTATCGCCTAGTCTATCGGGGCACACTTAATTGTAGGCGTCACATGTTGTGTTCAAATAATGTCAGTTTACCATTTTTAGAGCGAAACACATACAACATTACCCAGATGTTATTGCAGTATCAGCCTGACACGGACAGTATCATCTGAGTGGGAGGAAATTTTCTAAAATCAAAATTTCACAGTTGAAAGATCATTCCAATTAGAACCTAAGTATTTAACAGCGTAATTTTCAGATGCATATACTGATTTTTAAAGCACACGTTTATCAGCCATGTCACAGAATTTAATTCCGTTCGGAAGTGGAATTTATTCCGTATTTTGCTTCTATAAAAAAAGTAAACAAGTGTTTAAAATTACAAGTCCACATAGCAAAGTTAAAAGTAGTTTCATTCCGAAAAAATGTTTCCTTGTACTTTCTATAGAAGCAAAATACAGAATTAATTCCGAACGTAATTAAATTCTGTAACATGGCTGTATATAATGAACTCTGTCATCCTTTGACATCCCACATATACCACTAATCATCCAATACTATCTTACTACGTCTAGTAGATTTATAGATTCATTCAGTAAAAGTATTACAATTCCTTACAAATTTAACACAATTTAATATTGTAAAGTAAAGCGTGCAGTAACTTGTGAGAAGGGGTAATTGTAAGGGGAGAACTTGTTCAATTTATCAACTAACTTTTGATATATTTTGTGGCCGATACTATATCGAAAATAGTGCGTTTGTGTTAATTCCGGAACCCATTAGAAAGCATTAGAGTATTCCAAAAATCCGTCCTTTTAAAAACCTTATTTTCGGATTATTCAAAATATTTCATTTTCTAAAAAACCAATTTCGAATACGGTTTTAGCTGAAAAACGCAGTTAAACCCTTTGAGCGATTCTATACTGACGGGTGCAACGTCTTTTACTAATAGAAAGAAACAGATTTTCAATTAAGTTATTTCTAAAAAGTGTAATATTTTTCTATCTACTATTGTTACCTATTTACAAGAATTTATATGAAACGACCAAATAGCCACTTGAGAGCTTTAAAGTGCATGACGGGTGCAACCAAATTGGCCAACTTTCATAAGATCATACCACAAAAACACAAAACTCTGTTAATTTTTAAACTTTTATTGTATTATTCTTTTTTATTGTGAAAGATGAGATATCAGACGATGATTATCAAATCAAACATCGTAAAGAAATATAAACCAAGAATAAGAGATTTGCTCTTTCAGCCATGACGGGTGCAACATGAATTAATTTTCTGTTTGCGCCAAATCTATGAATCTTAATGCTTCGAAGTGCACAACAAATTTATCATTATAAAATATAGATATTTTACTTTAAATTGGCATTAAAAAAAAAGTATCAAATAGTGGGATTTGAAAATTGATGTTAAAAGTTGTCTAGAATAGAATCGCTCATTTCTCATTATATGCAGTATTATTTAAGATTTTCTTTATTTTGACTACAGATCAGTAAAATGTGTCGAAAGTATTTTGAAATATTTCTAAAAGTAAGACTTTTCGATATTTCAAAGAATATGTAAATATTCATAAGTATCTAAAGTTTTTCTTTTTAAAACAAACGTCCCAAAATACGTTGAACATATGTCCCTAACAATTGGAATTGGTCATAGAACCGAAAAGTTTTTAATTTTTTTTTTACAAACTTTCTGTTCGATTATAAAACTTGGCAGTTTTTTTTTCAGATTTTTGATACCAAAATAAAATTTTTTTATTAAAATATAAAAAAGGCAAACATAGCGAATACAACAAGTTCTTAATTATAAAAACAGGTTAACAGTATAAAAAAACCCGTCTTGTTAAATTTGAAACTATAAAATATTCGAAATTTCGAATTCTTTAAATAGCAGCTAAAAGTTCTATAAACATCCATTGCAACACACCGGTGAATCGGTAAGCAAATCTGTTTGGCAAGACAGCTGTTGATTGGTTGCTTTAAGTGGTAATTTTTTGCTCAGAAGCAATCAAGTACATTCAACATAAGTAATTCCGTTTTGACAATATGATCACTAGATCTCAGTGAAATAAGTACTAGATCCAAGCTTACTCCTTTAGATATGCAATATGGTTGCAAATACCTCTGATGGATCTTTAAAGAAATTTATTATTTTCGTGGTAGATGTTTACAAAGAAGGTGAAAGTCTGTAAGTTTCCTCTTTTGAGCTGTGACAGTCACTGATAAAAATAAGCATAAATATATTCATATGCTTACCGGTAATTCTTCTATTAATATTTTCATCCGTCCGCTCATTACCGTAGTATGTAGTCCTATGTAGTAGAAGAACTCATACTATGGAGATGTCAAATGAACGCCTAGTGGTATCAGTCATTGATTTGGTGGCAGTAGGTATCGTTACAAATTCAATATTTTTTGCTGTGGATGCCTTTCAAATTACCAATATTTCAGCCAATATTTTTAGCTGTATAAGAGATTTTATTTATGGGCACGGCAATTACATACCGTCCCCTCAATAAAAACAATAGTGTATGCACATGTACATCTAGTTCTATATGCGGTCAAAATTTGGTGAAATTCTACTTTCACAAAGTTATCAAAAGATCAATTGAAATAATAGCTTATAATATGATGTCTATCTAATAAAACAAACATTTTAAATTCAATTATCTCGAAATGGCAAAAAAATTATACACAATTGTTTTATTAAGAAGACAATATATAATATCAATCCTTATATAAAGTGTGATCCATTTCAAGGTTCTCTACTTTTTTAAGGAAAAAAAAAAACACACACACAAAATTCAAATTTAATTGGAAATGTTTGTTATCATTTGAAGGGACATTCTTTGGCATTTGTTGACCGCTGCTACGTCCAATTTTCGATGACTCGTTCGAACATTTCGACTGGTAACTGGCGAATGACACGCGTGATGTTTTCCTAAAAGGCCTCAATTGAAGCGAGTTTGTCCGCATACATTTTAGACTTTACATATCACCACAGGAAAAAGTATAACGTTGTGAGATGAGACGATCTTGGTGGCCAATCGACCGGCCCAAAACGTGAAACTATGTGCTCACCGAAGTGTTCTCTCAATAAGTCCATTGATTGATGCGATGTGTGGAAAGTGGCGCAGTCTTGCTGAAACCAAATGTTGCCAAGATCACGAGTTTCAATGTCAGGCATCAAATAGTCGGTTATCATGGCACCGTTGTTTTTTCTGAATGAAATGGCAATTTTTGGATCTCTTCAGGTTGCTCTTCGTCCCAAATGCGGCAATTTTGTTTGTTTACATACCCATTGAGCCAGAAATGGGCCTCATCGCTAAACAAAATTTGCCTCAAAACATATTCCTCACAGAACGCGAATTTTCGTAATAAAGTTGAACGATTTGTAAACGTTCTTCAGGCTTAAGTCTTTCCATTATGAAATGTCAAATAATACTAAACAAAAATAACATGGCAGCATAACACGACTCGCACGTGATCTGTCAAAAAAAGGCTATTGAAAAAAGTATCTCTACTTGAATTACCCATTTAAAAATGTAGATCTAGATATGTATATTGCTAGCATCATGCCATTTGTACCACAATGAAATATTATTTGTAGGAACAAAAAGTTTATATAAAATTCTACGATGTCCGGACGCTTGGTCCATCCCTATGTACTTCTGTTTAAGTCGCGATAGGATCTAGAAAAAAGTAATGAGACAGATTAAATGCATATAAGAGCTTTTGTTAAATATGGACACTCCAGTTACTTCAACAGCCTGCATGCCAATTAAAATAACGCGGCAAATAAATTTAATAATGAAACAAGTTGTATATCTTTAATTAAATCATCAACCAATTTGTAGCATAAAAATGTCGCTGGGTTATGTTTATTTCGCGTCATCTAGAATAACATTTAGCATTTGCTAATTTACATTTGCTTCTTTTCTTTATTTATTTATTTTTTTTTTTGGTCTGTTTGTGTTTTTATTGTCAATATCAATATAACTCTTTCCAGAATTTTGATTTGAATCAGACAAACTTGTGTTTCGTAGTAATTTAATGAGTGATTATCTACTACGTACTTAGTACTTGACTGATTAGAGCATTAATCTATATTTAAATTATGAAATGCAAATATATCACAACATTTCGGACTAAAATTTTTTGAGGTTTTCAAAATATAAAATTCATTGTAAATTTTAAATACAAAAACACACACGTTTCCTTTATTAAAATAAAAATTCAGCAAAAAGCTTAAGTGTAGCGCTTTCAAATGATTTCTAAAGAAATATACAAATACATACAAAATTTAAGGTTTCAATAATAATATATTACTTATTTATATGTATGTGTAAATTATAGAAATTTTAAAAATGTCTAAATATGTTTCTTGAACATTAAAATATTCTCAAGGGAAGAGTTTTAAGTAGAGCATATTCAGGATACATTTGATTTGTATTCTTTTGTAGGGCATCTTGCACATTATGTTTGTAGATTTGATGAAAAATTCCTAAACCCTGGCTTATACTTGACAATATGGGAAAGGCTGGACCCATGCAATATCGTGGATAATCATCATGATGCAAATCATACAAGGCCACACCTCCCAAGCCACGCTGCATAACATATTCCGTTTTAATGGCTGCAAATTCGGGATCATCATAACTAATCCAAATGCCATTGTTACCATTTTTATCAGCCGGCCGAAAGGCATAACTTCCATATTTATGTTGCCCATCGACCACCTTATGCAACATATTTTTACCCGTCAAGTTTAAGCATATTTCCGACCAACTAAGAAGTCCAGGAATTTGCGATAATTTTCCTTTATGAGCAGCACCTGCAGTGTGTTCAACTATCGGCATGCCAGATAAACCAGAATCGCTGGTCATTTTCCAGGTGCGACCATATGTGGCTATACCAAGATTAAGTTTATTTGCCGGACAGCCATTGTGCAGCCAGTGGTTTACTTGATATTCAATATTGTAGTGAGGCAGGCGATTGGCATTGTTGTTGAAGTAAATGGGGGCGGAGTAGTCGGCCTCCTCAGGATTTCGAGTGGGTGTTAGAAAGTCAAATGCGAAGAGATTGATAAATTCAAAGTCTTTATAGATTTTAAAGATGTCAAAGTACCCTACAAATGAAAACAAATATAAACTTAGAATATAAAGTTTGAATAATTGGAAATAAATTTGAACACTTTAAGGAAAGTATTCAAATAAAAAAAAACAACGGAGAAGGTATAGTTGGTCAAATGTTCCGGTATATCCCAACTGTATAGTGGGATTCTTTTGTAATTGACGAGTTTTTGGCTTCGACAAGTCTCCAAGATGGAATAACATAATACCGACCGGATTTACAGAGTAGGATAGATCTGGTGGATTGGAATCTATCAGGACTGTATTTCATGTTCACATAACCCCATCTATGGTCGGTAACAATCAGTGGTTCAAAGACTTGAACATGCCTCTATAAAGGATAAGAAGAATGGCAATTCACGCGTTCATAGGATATATTGAGAAATCATTCGAGTTTTGAAGTTTGATATAAGAGATGTAAGAAAACATAAATAGGGCAAGCAAGATTTGAAGAAGCAATGTCGATATACTTAACTGCAGGGTTACAAATCCAAACGAGACCTTAATTCTTACTTCTTAAGATATTAGAAAGTCGTAGTATATATCTTGGTGGTCTTAGTCACGTTCCTTTTAAGCCGACGATAGATAAATAATTTATGTATATTATCGGATTGCCTCCTTAACTAGTCGAACGTTAGTTGAAAGAGAGTCGAATTGTATTCCCTCTAGTGTAAGTCACGTCTAGTCCTAGTTAACCGACGAGAGTTGTAGCATTTATATCATCGGATTGCATTTATACCTACTATTTTTCACCTTATTAGTCGTTAGCCGACTAAGAGCTGAAGCATTCATTTATTTCAACGGATTGTATTCCATGAGACACGTAGTAGTAAGAAGACAAGAGTTAAAAAAAATATCTTATCGTTTTGCATCCATGACTATTGTATTTTAATTAATTAGTTGTTAGCTGACCGAGAGCCTAAGCATTTATCTCGTCTGATTTTATTCCTTAGTATTTTACAGTTCTATAGTTAATGACCCGATCGTCTACTGCAGATACAAGGCATGTCAACGGGAACTAACCTCTGAAAAACCTGAACGGACTAGTTTACCAAGTATCTCATTTTTCTAATATCACGTAATAAACTCGAGACTTTTCAAAATGTATTCACATAAAAATGTCATCTACTTGTGAATATTGCAGAGACTGGAGCCGATACTTGAAGCACTTAGTCAAAAGAGCATCGATCCTCAGATAAGTTGGAGTAGTTTACCTATTTGCGCAATAACACAGACTTGGCTTGACTGCATGGCAGCGAGTATTATAGACTACCAATTCCAGGATTTTACAGAATTAGGACTAGGGAACAGCTATTAGATCCTTCAATAATCTGCCTGAAATATAGAAGACGGATGGCACTGCATTTACGCCTATATTAGGAATAGTTCTGCAAACTGAAAGCACTATTGGCTACACATGTACTCTGTTGGCTAGATGAACTAATGCAACGATTTGAGATTTAAAAGAACTTTTCTCTTTACCAACAGAAGATCACTTGCAAAATTCGTTGTATCGTGTTGAAAATAGTGACTTGTATTTTGATTACAAGCTTTACTTAGACGGATTTATTGATGTAAATCTTTTATTCATGAATAGACTTTAGGTTGGTCCAATATTTTCACTGTTCCAAACATCAGCATTTATTTATGTCCGACTGTCATTAATAAATAGATTTTAGGTTGAGACAATATTTTTGACAAACCCTACCCACTTAGATGCTGAAGAATATTAAATAAGCTTTTTATCTAATCTTTGTGAATTTTCGACTAAAAACTGTAAATGAAGTTCTGCAACACAATAACTATGTATGTATGTATATACACCAATACCTCGCTTTGCATTATTTCTAAGTTACGTCGCTGCTTAATTTTCACTATGCATCGTTAGATTTTCGAAGTTGCGTTGTTCTGGGTTCGAGTCTTTAATTTTTTGCGAAATCTGCAATATCATTAGATGCTAAAACGATGACCCGTACAAGAAGTGTTTTGATGATTGAAGTCATTTTGATGAATGAAGTCCTTGCTTTCTATTTGGTTTGAAAATCAAGTTGAACAGAGAATACCATTAAGTGAAATGGTATTTCAGACAAAAGCAAACAGCTTATTTGATGACATAAAAAGTAAAGCATTATCCAACGATAATGCTAGTGGTAGTGATACAGACAACTGCAACATTAAAAGAAAAGCTGTTCAGCAAACATTGGACCATTTTTTTTTTGTAAAAGAAAGCCGACGACTTAGTATTTTCGTAACCTTAGAAGCTATCTTCGATCTTTACATGGTTTGCTATAGAAAATCTTAATTCACTTTGCGTCGTTTGAATTTGTTTCGTATTTTTTTTTCTCTTGGAACGTAACATCTACGCAAAGTGAGGTATTGGTGTACGTACATACATAGAACTGCAAAACTAAATTTTAAATGTTGAATTCTTTTAACCACAGTATTATGCACAACACTTACATGTTGAATTAACATTCGGCAATACCGTCATCGACAACTGCAAATTCACCTTGACAAAGTCATTCCTTAACGCCTTAACAAATTTTGTATATTGCTGTTTATGACTGTTCGCATTCACATCAACAATTTCATCGCCAGTAAACAAGTTTTTGATATTTTTCACAACTCTGTCGAAACCGGTATGAACCTTGCGCGGTTTATTGTGAGGAAATGGAAATGCCAAATCCAAACCATCAAAATGATTGAGTTTTAAAAATTGTATTGCATTTTCGTTAAAATGTTTCTGTTTAAGTGCTCCGGCCTCCAAAAATTGCAAATATTGGGATTTTAAACTCTGCTTATCACCACCCACACTTAAAAAGATTTTCAAATGTGGGTAAAGATTTTTCAAGTCTCTCGGATTTGGAATCACCCTAAAATTGCGTATTTCGAAAGCTTGCGGTCGAATTTGAGCATAGCTGTATACGAGGTGGGTACAATTGTACAAAGCTTTTGGGAAATTCTTTTCAAAGTAGTGAGCGTATTCTGGAATTTTAACAAAATATGTTTGAAAAAAAAACTAATTATTAAAAAGATTTTCATTCCAAAGTATTTTTAAGAATTTACAAAACTTTGGTTGAACACCTCACCTGGTTGCACTGACCTCACAGCATCATAGTAACATACCAGGCGTTTTGGTGTCTGCTGACCCAACACAGTTTGAGAGTAATATAAAACAGTCACAATTAGCAGTATAAGAATTTTCCATTTGCACATTTTACCACTCTAATACAAGTCTCTTGCGAAGCTGTTTAAATGTAACTGAAATGAAATGTATTTTTTATAACATTTAATAGCAAAAACTATACACTCACTTTACCATGGAAGGAAACATTAACTTTATTATTAGACAGATTGTGGTTTTGAAGTGAAAGTTTTAGTATGATAAATTGTTTCACGTAACCCAAGAATTCTATAAAAATGTAGTACATTACTTTGCAGAGAGCAGTATAAAAAAAAATAAATGATTAATTAGTTTATATTTAATTATTTCTATTATTACCAATTCATTCTTAATTCGAAAACATTGACTCAGAAGTTTGAAAATCGTCTACACATGTCTACACCTAACATTTATTAATAAATACTTCATTTTGCATTCAGTTGAAATTACGAAAATCTGACTTTTGTTATAAAGTGTAAGTGACCACAGAATGTGCAAAGTTTCCGCAGAAACGTAAAATTTGCAAAGATATTATCGCTTTAACACTCTTTGTATGAATTATAATGACTTAAATTAGAATACAAGATTGGAGAATGGGAACAAAATTATAGGCCGACCGTCCTAAAATTAACAAGTAAGAGTTTATATTCGGCTGTGCCGAATCTTATTTACCCACCTATCACCAATTCACCTATTAT
The DNA here is from genome assembly GCA_950370525.1 of Bellardia bayeri. Classification (NCBI taxonomy): domain Eukaryota; kingdom Metazoa; phylum Arthropoda; class Insecta; order Diptera; family Calliphoridae; genus Bellardia; species Bellardia bayeri. Next base: position 61,075,145 of record OX493265.1, read on the forward strand.
GTGGCGAACGTCATAAAATATTGTACCATAATTTCTATTAATTTCAGGTTTGTTTTAGTTGAATTTCATCTGTATAACGACATTTAAAAGAATTTAATGCATATTCCAGTTATAATCAATAATTTAATACACTAAAAATTAAGTACCCAAAAGCCCAAGGCAACTAATGTTGGCTTCAAAAAACGTCAAAATTGTCAACTCTGTATACTCTGTGGTTCTGCTGGGCAGTGAAGCTTGTACGGGAACTATATATGCCCAATTATGTGTATGCTCTCAAATAAAAGTACGAGCGTTTCTAGCAATAAGAATTGTGCTGTGTGAACCCCGAAGAAATTTCAAGGCAAAAATTGTATCAATCTTTGCAATAAAAATTACTTGCTGTAAATTGTCACTTACCAAATTTATTTGTCCACCTCAATGGCTGGCTGCCTGCTCCAGAACTTTCCCTTTGTGATTTTTTAATCTGTTCAATTTTTTCGTTGCATGCCCAATGTTTGCTCTGTAATAAAACCAACATATTTATTTTGTTTGCATAAAAAAACGAAATTAAAAAATCGTTTCAATTATAATAATTATTAATAACTCAATGCGAATGGCAACGAAAAACGAAAAAAATCTCAATGAAAGAAACGACATTATAAATAATAATTAAAGGCCTTTGAAAAAAAACCCACATGAAACTTTTATACACGACAATATTGAATGGAATAAAATGAAACATTAATAAATATTTTAATTTTTTATTTGCAGTTAATGCTAAAGCCAGGGAATCCCTAATAAAGGCGAAGTATATCAAAGGACTAAGATTATTAGTAGACCATTTTATTTATGTTAAACTTTTTCAATTTGTTTTATTACAATGTAAAGTGTTTCTGTTTACACACTTTAAGAACCACTGCTTAATTTAATATGAAAAATATTCACAGCAAAAAAGTGTGAAAACAAATTTACAAGTGAATATAATTTAAAATCATAAATATAATAATGTTACAGCACCGCCAGCCATATTCATATGACAGAGCCAGTATTCGACAGAAAACAAAAACAGAAAACGATAAAAAAACCTTTAACTGAAAGCTATGAATTTTTTATGTTGAACAATTGTTTTTTAATTACATTAAAAAAAATGTATACAAGAATTAAGTACATATTAACAAACGAAAAAAAAACAAATATTTAATAGTGAAATATACAAAAAATAAATTAATATGTTTTAACATTAATAAAAACGAACATATGAAATACATATATTAATAATTTTGTCAGGGACGCCATTTAAAAAATGTTTGGTTTTTTGCCAAATTAAAGATTCATCCAACTCTTAAAGCCTTTCACATCCAACTTGTTTTGAAATTTGTCTGTGAATGATTACACTCTACTGAGGATATAAAATGGTTAAGGGAAATGGACAACAAGGACCCAACCCGTATCTTTACGGACAGCGTGATGTTTAACAAAGCCCTAAGAAACAAAATTGTTAAATCTCGAAATGTTTTGCAATACAAAAAGAAGATAAACACTTATTCAGACTACTTAAACTGGAGATAATATGGATCCCAGGCTATTATCGGCAATGAGAATGCGGATAAGCTATTCAAGATGAGATCACACATGCACATCATTAACCTGGAAAAAGTTAAACCCTTTTAAATTTTTAAGAAAGAACTAAAGGAGTGGTCAGTAAATGTATACACTGTATACGAGTATACACTGATTGTTCAAAGATGAAGTGTGGCATTGCTTTCGGCGTTTTCTGCGATGAACTCAGTTTAAAACTCCCAAACAAATCAAGTGTATTTCAGGCTGAGATTTAGCGATTAGGGAAGCATGCAGAATTTTATGCGAAAAAAAAATGTTCGCGGCAACACAGCCATTTTTGTCGACAGTCAAATCCCACACAAAAACATCTATTCTAGTCAGGCAATGCAAAGTAGAGCTGTCAAGGCTAGGTCGTCTAACTGACATTACTCTAATTTGGGTCTCTGCGCATAGGGACTACTAAGGTAATGAGAGGGCAGAAAAACTAGCCTAGAAGGATCCACTTTAGATCTCTCAACTGGCGTTTCAGTCGCAACACCACTTGAGACTATTAAAAGTGAAAGCTTTAGACATTACTTTCAAATGGCTGGAATTAAATGTGGTAATCTGGACACCTGCATAACCACTAGAAATATGTGGCCAGCATACAATGAGAAGCACAGTTTGCAGCACCTGAATGTGTAACGAAAGGACATCTTGAGAATCATAGCGGTGCTAACCAGTCACTGGACGATTGGTAAGCATGCAAGCAGACTCGGATTTCCCATGCCACGGCCGGGAGAAAGAGGAATCAGTATTTCAGCTTCTCTGTGAATGTCCGGCTCATCAAAACTCTACACTCAAGTTTTTCAACAATCATATACTCTACAACCTAGCAGAGACATCAAGTATTAGATGGTGCGATTTCAACGGATACCTGAACACAACCGACTGCATCTAGTACTATCATCCGTTCAACGGGTGATATGATAGTCTTCAAAACGGAATCAAAGATTCCACCTGAATGCTTGCAGGCAGCAGGTAACCACGTAAACCAACCAACCAACAATAAATGACCACATCAGAGACTGACAGAATTCTACAAGCGTTAGAACAACTGACATATTATGGGGAAACCCAAATCAAAGAAAATCGAACGAATTTCTGGTGCTTCAGTGACCAATACTCAGAAGGCTGGTCCAACATCATGTAGCAAGTATTTGTATAACTAATGTTACAATCTGCAGAGCGTGTGAGAAAGAGAATGAAACAAAACTATACGAAACACTATATGTGTCACTGTCCTGTTTTAGTCGAATTAGAGACAACTGTTTACTCATACATTATACCAAACCTGTAACGTTAGAAATTTAAACTGGAAGAATCCAAGAAACTATATTTCAATACGGGAAGATCACTACGATAAGAACGCACAACATGCCAAAGCGGTATATGTGTATACACGTAACGCAATGGGTTAAGATAGCCCCTTTACTCAACATAACCTCACCTAACTTTAACCCTTTAGATATTCTGAAGGCCAATAAAGACCTTTTACTTTAAATTATTAATATTCTAATCTATGCTTAGAGAAACTAACGCATTGTAGACGCGCCCCTGATAATATCCATATTTAAATTTTAGCAAACTTTACGATGAAAAAATTTTACAATTAACACAGAATCTGATTTAAATATAAATAAATTAAGTGGTTTGTAAATAAATTATATGAAAATATTTAATACACTTTTTCACATATAGCTCACATTTTTTCAATAAAATTTATTATTAAAGTTGCTGTTTTTATTTTTCGAACAGAATTAACAAAAATAATTAAATTTTTACAAGCATTCATTAAAAACTTAAATCTACTTAGAAAGAAAAACCATCACCTGTTTATTATCTCAAACTCCAATGTATGACATACATTGTATGTACTCGTTCGTATACATTCAAAACTAAACCCTTTATTTGCTTCTTTGCAACGAATAGAGTAAAAAGCCTTAAGGTTTTATTTCTTTGGGTATATTTTTGTTTATTTTATAGACATTCTCAAATGTACTTTTATATTTTTTATTCTGTTTCAACAAATGATCCGAACAACCTGACTGACTACAAGTATGAATAATGTTTTCATGTTGTAGCCATATTTCTGGGGAATCTTATTAAAATGTTGCCGTTTACCGCCCTTCTTAGATTTGTTGTAACTATTTAATTCTAAAAAGTTAAAATAATATTTTCATTAAAATCGCATTCATTTGAAAATCGCAAATCGTAGTGAGTACTCTATAAATGGTATGATTGGTTGAGTTAGGAAAAAGGAAACTGTATGTCTTTTGCAATGTGGGGAATAAATGTAAAAAAAAAAAATTTAAATAAAAATCAAACAAACAATTAAGAAAGTATAGTCGGTTAAACCCAACCATATAATACCCTACACCCAGTATATGTATAAAACAGTTTTTCAGAAATGTGCGCTATATGGGAGATATGACCTATTGTGGACTGATCATCACAACCTCAGTGAATATAAATATTATGTATGTTGAACTTTATCTCGATATAAATACTTTTAAACGATTTATGGAGGTTAAAGTTGATTATATGGGAGTTTCGACTAATTACGGACCGACCATTATAAAATTAGGTGTCATCATTTCTGTATATTATTTGTGTCGAATTTTATTTGATTACCAATATTCTTAAGAAATTTATGATCGTTAGTGATTTTCGTTAGTGGGTCATTAATGGGAGTTTCGACTAATTACGGACCGACCATTTCTGTATATTTTTTGTGTCGAATTTTATGTGATTACCAATATTCTTAAGATAAATTTCTCGATCGTTAGTGATTTTATGATAAAAAGAAAATTATGATAATAAGAAAACTAATAATTATCAGAAACTGTTGTTGTTTGAGTGGCAGCGGCTGGGAAGCGAAACCGGTCTACAAATACCAATTCATGGTTAATGATCAAATGCGTTAACCAAAAAAGCTTAAACCTCTGTCACATCTTTTGATGGTAATATCTTATGCCTCGGGTGAACGATAATTTATATGAAACACTCTGGAATTAACCCAACATATTAGTTCATCTGTCGAATTAACCTAATTTTGACTATATCTCTCTTCTGCGGAAAGTCTATATTCCAGTATAGTCTCCAATCTGAAACTCTTAGAAATTTTACTTTGTTTTTTAATTGTATTGTCTTATTTTGAGTAACAGGACATTCATAATTCGTAATAATTCTACGCTGTATATTGAACATTTAAATATTGTCTTAGTCAAGCTTAGATTTAGTCCTTTCTTTTTGACGCAGTTATAATAAATGTGAGTGCTTCTTTTGACCTTTCACATAAAATGTTGGTATCCTTTCCTCTGATCAATATCGCTACTTCGTCTGCGGCAGGATTGAAACAATAATCGAATAGAGTACTTAGTAGACTATGTATGGTAGTTTTCCAGCATATGAACCATCAAAGCGATTATATCCCGGTTCAGATTAAATTGCTGTAGGGAATCAGTATGAGTCGAGGTCAAACATTTGTTTAGATCTCCTTCTATGGTATAGCTTCCAGTAGAGCTGTCACAGGGGATGTACCCTAAAAGCAGGCGTATTGTTTAAATTTTATAGCTCTGTGTGGTATTTATCTTCTTGCCAATGTGACGTCAATACTTTCCAAAACTTTTAACGAGAATGGCGTTGAGCTTATGGTTTTGGATTTTATAACTTTCCTTCCTGGTTTTGGCATGAAGACTACGCTTGCATCGCTCTAGGTTATTGGTGTGCACGCATATTTTATGCATGTGGTAAGGATATTCGTACCTACAAATTGGAATCAAACTTAATTAGATTAGAATTAGATAAAAACCGCTGGAAAAATTTATCATTTGAGTGATTATGATTACACCAATACTCCGGTTTGCGTCGTTTCGAAGTTGCGTCTTTTTAAAATTTCCGTGACTTCGATGTTGCGTCATTTTTGCTTCAGTTTGCGTCGCATTGCTTCGAAGTTGCATCGTTAGTGCTTCGATTTGCGTCGTTAATAAATGTTTGTATGTACAAAGCAAAAATAGAAAAAGGGGATTTCCCGTCGAAGTCTAATGCAAATTTGTATGTGGAAATTGTCTACAAGTTTTAATCTTAATATTTTTATGTTTTTTATGTGTTTTATATGAATTGTTATTTTTTTTTCTTTAATAAAAACTATTATTACACAAATAATAATAAAAAATTGGTATTTGCTATTGAAAACGCAATTCTTTTTTACTAAAATTATGAGTCTCGGAACGAATTAAATGAAAACTAATACAAATGTATGGAAAACTGTGATTCGGTTGGCGTTGTTTCAGTTTGCGTCTCGTTTTTCCGGTCCTAATTAGCGACGCTAACCGGGGTATTAGTGTATATCTGCTGTGGCATTAACTTCCTGAATGTTACGTTCATCCCTATCACCTATTCTTCCTGTTCGAAAGTGTGCCTTCAATAATATTCCTACTTAGTGATTTCCTATCGGCTGGATGTGGGTTTTTGATACGAATTTCTTAATTTTTGAAACATTGTTAAATCTAGCAAACTGTTTACAGAAAAGTCTCCAGGATTCATATATGGGGATTCGTAGCACTGAACTTTATGTTATACTCATCGCAGTGTCTTCTATTGGCCTCTATTGAAAATCCTGCTAGGTTCTCTCCTGAGATTCACACATTTACCTGTAATCCAAGATTTTTCACTCGGAGATTGTATAATGAAATGGTTGTCTTGTGATCCACTATGCATTGCTCTATTACGAAGTACGAAGTTAATACTTCTCTATAAACCATCAGACTAAGTTTGACCTAATATTTCAGTCTTCTTATTTAAATATTATTACTGTAGCCCTCCATATTGTCGACCAAAACCACATTCTTCATTAAATCATTGCAAATGAATAATTTGTTGAATGGTTGAAGTGAATCACCACTTAAAACTCTTAACAATTCAATATTCCATGAATATTTCCTCTTTGTAGTTGTCTAATGTTACTCAAAGTGGCAAAATTCTCTTCTCGAAATTAGAAAAAAAAAAACATAATTTTACCTTTTTTGTACAAGTAAGTCTGTCTGTCAGTTGTTTTCTCTACGACTATTTTTCTATGCAAATAATGTTTTTTCTTCTAATGCTAAAAGGAAAACTGTAGACCAACAACCCTTTAATATGTTCATTGTAATTGTTGTTATTATTTTTGTAAACCCTTTCACATTCGAAATATGGAATAGAAGTTTTGCAATTGTCAGTATCTCATTGATGGCGCGGCGGAAAAGACTTTTGCATTTATGTTGCTACATTAGCAATACATTAATTTATAATGATTTTTAATTGTTGTTTTAAGTTCTGTGTAAAATTTTCCACAAACTTTGGTAAGATTATTACATCCTTCGACTACATAAAGAGTTGAAATAAGTTGAGTGAGTGAGTGAGTGAGTCTGGTCCTTTTATTATGTTGCAGCTATAAATAAAAATACTTTTATTTAATTTAAGATTCATTTACCATTTCCAAGTTGTAGAGTTATTGTTATTGTTTTAAAATAAAGTCTAACCAAGTGTATGATTTTCCTTGGAGATTTTTTTTTATGAAAATCTCAAAAATAACATTGGCAACGGCAGCAGCAACAAAAACAACAACAACAATAGGAATATTAAATAGTACTTAAACAGAAAGTACATTTGTTCTACATAAACTGCAAAAGTATTTAGTACGCGTTCTGTTGTTGTTTGTCTTAAGTGGATTTACTAATGGATTCAATAATTCATTTAAATTTATTTCCTTGTTTTTCTTACGTTAAGCCTTTAAAATAATATGCACAGTAATAATTTTGATTTAGGACACTTTGTAAGAACGAACAAAGTACATAAATGAAACACTATTATTTGCTGAAAAGATTAAGGGCAGCATTTATGTAAAGGTACGGTCACACTTGGCAAATAGTTACTCAAAAAAGCGTAAGCACTTATTTTAGCACAAATTTGTTTGACGTTGTTTACTCTTACAAAAGTTTTGCAAGATCAAACAGTATGATATCAAACAGTAAGATATGTGTCATGATCCAGGAGGATTTAATTTAATTCAATAATCCAAAATGTTTGTGATATACGCCCCTTCTGTTGTAACCTTACTAGATTTAACCCTTATATGTGCACCAAGGTGCCCGGGTAACTGTACGTGTTTTATATGAGAAAGCGGCAAGTAAATGTTTTGAAGTTGTTAGTAGCATTAATTAAATTAAAAAAAAAAATTACAATAAAAACTCATCAATAATGAATTGCCTGATAAAAGGATTACCTTGATAGGGTAAATTATGTGCTAAAAATTACATTCATTATTATATTATATTTAATAGAATTAAACTATTTCTAAAAGTATCAAAAACTTTTGTGCATCCTACACCAAAATATAAAATATAAAAAGATAAGCTAATGGGCTCATACCCCATTTATAAAGGTTCTAATCCTTTTCTTTTTAATTTTTAATAATTCATCAAAAATTATATTTTTCAGAATATTAATTATAGGAATCCTAACTTCTATTTTCTAGCTAGAGTCTTAAGTAAAAAAAGAGAGACCTATCATTTTAATCTGTCGTGATAATATTTACATCTCAATTGGACCACTCTAATACAAATTCTCTGTTGACTTCGTTATCCATTGGATTCTTTTGGTAAACCAGGAATTAAAAAGTGTAAAACCACGAATATAAAGCACACTATTCACACGAAGTACAAGATTCTTATAATTCTAGCCGATTGCAGTTTTTCGGCAATTATGCTGTTCTAATAATAATAGTATAAAATTATCTGAGTTTAACTTTGGCTAAGTCCCAATTTACACGAAGAAATTTTTTAAGCTAAGCTGATTACCTTTTAAACATCGCGGTGAGGGGAAGATAAGACGAATACCCCCTTTATTGTAGTAGCAACTTGTGTTAGTCTCTTATTCGTATTACATATGTGAATACAAATGTGTGTATAAGCTCAAATAAAAATACGAGCGATTAAATTGTGCTGTGTGAACACCAAACAAATTTTAAGGAAAAATTATATAAATCTTTTCAATAAAAATTGCTTCGTGTAAATTGAGACTAACATCGATAAAAGAAAGCTATCAACGTTCTAATTAAAAACTTTAAATTGCTGTTGATAACATTTTTTTTGTAGAATCAAATCTGGCATTTCCGATCCAATCCGGTGCAGATAAAATTATACACGAGCAAAGCCAATGAGTAACAAGTTCAAGTTTTGAAGATGGACACCAAAAACACTGTTGGGTCGCAGATCCAATTTGCATCTGATTTACGTTTACGGCCAAAAAAAAAACACGATTGCGTGTAGTATTTATCTCTTATGGTTTTCGTGTTCTGAAAATTTGAATTTAAAAATTTTTCGAAACCCGGGTCCGGGGTTTTTTTTTTAATATATTCTAAAAATAAACGATTTGAAATTTGAAAATTAAATTGAATTTTGCATTTTACAAAAAACTCTACAAAATAATTCATAAATCAAAACTAAAAGTATCAAAATTCTTCATTATTTATTATAAATTGATTTGTGTTGGATAATTTTTATAAAAAAACGTCATAAACAAAGCAAACACGTACAAATCTAACGGTAAACTTTGGTAGTTTTATGCAAATATTGCAAAAGTCACATTTGTATTGTAGATTATTTTAATTAGCATTAAAACAAAAAAAAAATATGACAACAAACATATTAAAATTTTGCTTATTAGCTTTATTTTTATGCATTAGAAAGTGCACAAACATGTACTCATTTATGCTCCCCACTGTATATTCATATATGGATATGGATAGATAAGCAATACAATTTTTGACTGATTTTGTTATAGTGTTATATTGCCACAACGAGGACCCCTAAATTTGTCTAAGTGCATAATTCATAAAGCCGTACCGTAAAAGTACCAAAAAAAAAAAAAAAACAAGAATCAAGTGGACAAGTGGAGAGACAAGTGGAAAGTGTGCATGGCAAAACAAGTGTTTACATGTATGAAATTTTACACTCAATGAATTTTGTTAAAAATAGACCCCATTATTTATTTGAGGTTTAAATGGGTGCTGTCATGTGTGGGAGTTTGTATGTGAAGCCCGCACAAAAAAAGGACAATTTTTATGAGTCCGTTTTTTTCGCTCTTGTATTTGCACAAAAATAACAATAGACTTTCAATGAGTAAATTTGTTGCTTGTTATTTTTTTTGTTTAATTTTATTTTCATACACGTTATTATTATGTGTGTTTTAATTATTTACAGTGAAATGAATTAAGTTGAACAGTTTTTTTTTTTTATGAATGTGTGAATATTTTGTTGCTTTTTTTGTTTGTAATAAATGAGTTTGTGCAAATTTGTGTGCAAACATTTTCATAAATGAATGGTCAGAAAAACAATTATTCATAAGATAAATTTAAATAACCACAGGCCAAACGGATCAGTTAATTTGCTTTAAACATATAAACTTACATAGTCGCACAGTTTCATACACACTTAATTTTATAGGTCTGTTACTTTTGGCGGCACGAGAAGAGTTTTAAAGATTAAATTATTGTTTAAAAAGAGTTACAATGTTTAAATAGGAATTCAAAGTTAAAAAAAATCGATTACAGAATTCTGAAATGAGGCATTTTTGAGATTGTTAAAAAAAATAGTTAATTTTTATTAAATGCATTTAGTTTGTTGCAGTTCAATTAAATTAGAAACACATATTAGGACACCTTTGATTAACTATGCAACTGTTTTTTAATATTGTATTAATCTTAAAAAACTAGTTGACCGCGCCTTAAGCAACTTATTTTTAAAGCGTGATCCATTTCGAGGTTCCTTACTTTTTTAAAGAAAAAAAAAAACACACACAAAATTCAAATTTAATTGAAAATGTTTATTAACATTTGAAAGAATATTATTTGGCATTTTTTTTTTTGAAGATTATGTCTATCAAATGTTGGCCGTTGCTACGTCGTAGATGGTCTATCCGTTGAGTCCAATTGTCGATGACTCGTTCGATAATGTTTTCCACCAAGGCCTGAATCGAAGCGGGTTTGTCCGCATAAACTTTAGACTTTTCATATCCCCACAAGAAAAAGTCTTACGTTATGATATCACACGATCTTGGTGGCCAATCGACCGGCCCAAAACTTGAAATTATGTGCTCATCAAAGTGTTGTCTCAATAAATCCATTGATTGATGCGATTTGTGGGAAGTGGCGCCGTCTTGCTGAAACCAAATGTCGCCAAGATCACCAGCTTCAATGTCAGGCATCAAATAGTCGTTTATCATGGCACGATAATGTTCGCCATTGACGGTTACGTTCGCACCAGCATAATTTTTAAAGAAATATGGACCGATGATTCCATGTCTTCACAGCGTCATGGACGTGGTTTATTCGCTCGAATATTATCCAAAAATGAATTCTCAAATGGGTGATCATGTAGCGAATGGTACGTTCAGTAGACCGATTATGTTGACCATAAGTTGAGCGTAGTGCACGAAACACATTCCTCACAGAACGTGAGTTTTTATAATAAAGTTGAACGATTTTTAAACGTTGTTCAGGCGTATGTCTTTCCATTCTGAAATGCCAAACAATACTAAACAAAACATGAGAGAATGACACGACTCATATGTGATCTGCCAAAAAAAGGCTATTGAAAAAAAGTATCTACATTTGAATCACCCGTTGTTTCTGTTAAGGCGGGCAGGCAAAAAAATAAATATGTATGAAAGGAAAGATAGTAATGGTTTTTTAAATTTATTATGCAAATTTTGAATTTTACATTTTCTGTATTAAATAATGTTGAGTAAGTTTATAAAATTTGCAAAGAATTTTCGAATTTCTGTATATTAATTCGAATATAATCCATTATTTTTAAATTTTATTCGTTGCCTTAATTTGGTGTATAAGCATAATGAGTTTGTTCGATTATTGGTAACATATGCAGCGAAAAACCTTTACCAACTATCGATTCTATAACAACTTTCTGATAATTGAAAAAGTTACCTAACATTTTATAAAATCACTTGGACATGATGTAGTGACTTAGATGGTAGATTTAATACAGGTTCGAAATTTTCTTCTTTAACTTTTCCCAGCGGGAAAACTTGCAAGTGTTTCGATTAGCAGGCCTTCTAGAAGAACTATTTACACATTCTAAAATATTCGATACTCATTCCACTATGAATTCTTTCAGAAGAAATTCTAGAAGGCGTTTCATACACATTCTAAAATGCATTTCAAAAGAATGTTAACAAACCGTGATTTTAATAGCAAACACGAATGGTTTTGCAATTATTCCTGTGTATCGTCATGACAACAACAACAATTATTTTACTCACTTTGTATACGAACGTCTATAAATTTATGCCCTTATTCATAAAAAAATTAAAGTAGACTTCAAATGTACTTTAAGAAAATTTTATATGAAAATTTTGTCTAATAGCACACTTCAAACCTACTTTATTTTTTATGAATACGGCTGTTACCCCCTTATTCAAAAACGATTATAATTTTTTTTTTATTAAGACAGATTTGCATATAAAACTTTGCTTAATAAACGTTTATTAAATTTAATAATCGTTTTTGAATAAGGGGGTTAGTCGTTTATGCTGCATGAATCAGTACTTTACATACCTTGTGATTTTTTATTTCATTAATTTAAATTAACTTAAAATCTTTCTTTTATCTAAAATCCCTTCTATTACTTTCCTCGGTATAATTATTAATTTAGCCGACCTTTAATTACATCTTGTATGAAGCATTGGTAGACCTTCCCATTGCACTTCTCAAGTAGGCCTTCTAGCAGGCATGTAACCAGTAGCGAGTAGGCAAAGCCTTGACTAACAATGGCAGGCCATATAAAAATGAAACGATTTGGCAATGAGTCTGAAAGTACTTGTGATTACCAAAGAAGGCCTTTTAGAAGGCCTCTTTACAGCATCTTTTTCCCGCTGGGTTACATCACATCCATCCACAAAAACATATTTTTTGTTTTATGTTAAAATGTTTCGTAACATATGTACCTATGTATGTATACCGGATGTAGAGATTACTATTCCTGAAAATTTTTAATTTATTCAAAACTTTTCAAATGTTGTCCAAGAAGTGCACTTCATATACTTATGGCTAAATTTACAGTCTTTAGTTAGCTAATGGCAAAGGCTTAACTAATGATTCTTTATACGCAATGCCTAGTTTGCCATGAGTTAAACCCCCGAACATCGTTAGTTAACTATTAGTCAAATAACAGCTGTTGCCATGAAAATAAAGTTTACAATTGTTTTCGGCGACAAATTGTAAATATGTCTTACGAATTTTAATAATGGCTAAATTCACCGTCTTAATAGTAATAGTTAAAAAATAGTTAGTATATTAGTTTAGCAATGGTTAACTAATGACCGAGAATTCGAGAATTCGGCCATTAGTAGTTTAACTCTGAAAATGTGACATTACTTATTATTGTTGCTCAGCTCTAACAAAGCCAATTTCTTTAATCATAGAAAATACATAGTGAATATATATTACAAATAGGAATTCTTAAAGTACGGTCACATTTGGCAAATATTTACTCAAAAAAGCGTAACCACTTGTTTTAGCACGAATTTGTTTGATGTTGTTTACTCTTACAAGAGTTTTGCACGATTAAATATAATCAAATGAAATAAAACTAAATATTTGTTGTGTCTTAAATAAATAAAGTTTTTGTTAAATACATAAACGAGTTCAAATATATTTAATTTAGTGGTTACGTCTTTTTCGGCAAATATTTGCTAACCATACCTTTAGTTCACATTTATTTATAAATGACTTTTTTATAAAAGCAATCATCAAATTATAATTTTAAAACCAAATTCTAGGTTAATTTAGGAGTTGGCGTCTTCAAAAAATTTCAAACATTATACATAAATTAATTATTAGTCCATAAATGTTGCGCTGCCATCTAACTAATATAAAGTACCACATGTAGGACCTTTATCCATTGAATCCCCTTTTTACTAATTTCAATTTCAAACATTTAAAGCAAGTCTTCTAGTCATCATAATGCTCAATATGGCGTCTTTTCACTGGCAGCTATAATTGCAATTCAAACAAGTCAGAAAGTATAGTCGGTCAAGCCCGACCATATAATACCCTACACCTAGTATATGCATAAAAGCGTTTTTCAGAATTGTACGCTATATGGGAGATATGACCTATTATGGACCGATCATCCAAAAATTTAGTGTCATGAATACTGTGAATATAAATATTGTGCATGTTTAACTTTATCTCGATATAAATACTTTTAAAAGATTTATGGAGGTTAAAGTTGATTACGGGGAGGGTCTTATATGGGAGTTTCGACTTATTACGGACCGACCATTATAAAATTAGGTGTCATCATTTCTGTATATTATTTGTGTCGAATTTTATTTTACTACCAACATTCTTAAGAAAATTATGATCGTTAAAGTGATTTTCGGAAGTGGGCCATTTATGAGAGCTACGACTAATTATGGACCGATCACAATGAAATTGTATCATATTATTAGTATACATATGAAACATATTTGTGTCCAATATTATTTGGATACCAACATTTTTAAGAGAGTTATGCTCTTTAAAGTGATTTTTAAAAGTGGGCCTTATATGGGAGCTACGACTAATTATGAACCGAATACAATAAAATTGTACCGTATTATTTGTATATATATAAAATATATTTGCGTAAAATATTATTTGGATACCAACATTTTTAAAAGAGTTATGCTCTTTAAAGTGATTTTCGGAAGTGGGCCTTATATGGGAGCTACGACTAATTATGGACCGATCACAATGAAATTGTATCATATTATTAGTATACATATGAAACATATTTGTGTCCAATATTATTTGGATACCAACATTTTTAAGAGAGTTATGCTCTTTAAAGTGATTTTTAAAAGTGGGCCTTATATGGGAGCTACGACTAATTATGAACCGATCACAATAAAATTGTACCGTATTATTTGTATATATATAAAATATATTTGCGTAAAATATTATTTGGAGACCAACATTTTTAAGTGAGTTATGCCCTTTAAAGTGATTTTCGGAAGTGAGCCTTATATGGGAGCTCCATTTACTACTCATTTGTGGTGAAATTTGTTTGGATACTTGCATAATTCAAACATTTATGATCGGTAAACCCCAATTTCGGGAGGACATTTGTATGGGGCTAGGTGAAATAATGAACCGATTTACACCAGTTTCAAACCCATCCATCCTTAAGCCGAAAAAATATCACGTACCAAGTTTTATCGAAATATCTTCAAAATTGCGACCTGTATTCTGCGCGCAAGCTTTACATGGACAGCCAGCCAGCCAGATGGACGGACGGACGGACGGGCATCGTTAAATCGACTCAGAAAATGAGTCTGAGTCGATTGGTATACTTTAAGGTGGGTTTTGAACCAATATTTCTGGGCGTTACAACCATCAAATCCAATATACCCTCCCCACTATTGTGGTGTAGGGTATAAAAAATATATATTTATTTTATATAATATATAAAATATTTGGTTTTTTATTCTTCTTCCTCATCCACCAAGTCAGCATCATCATCATGAGTTTCATTTTTATCAAGTTATGGAAAATACAGAGATAATATTCACATTCTATCGTCAACGGTATCAATACTTTACATACCAGCAGCTCGTGCAAATATCATCAACAGTCAATCAAAGTTTAGCGCTTGCAAGTTCATTATTACCACCGTTTTTCTTCAGATTTCTTCTTATTTAGAACTTTCTGTCTTTTTTTTTTTGGCTGGTATTGTTGCCGTAGCTGTGGATGCTGCTTGTTGTCGTTTCTACTATTTTATATTGAAGACTTAAAGAATGTTTTGTAGTTATAAACTTTTACATTCTACACATTCTATATATACAAACATATTTTTCACCAAATGTACAGTGGGACAATGTTTATATGCACACAAATATTTTTACTAAATGCTGAAGTTATTATTAATAATTAGAGCGGCTATATAATAATCTTTCATATTAATAAGTTTTGAGATTCTCCGATCAATTAAAAATGTATGAGTTTTTATAGAGGAACGCGTGTTGATCAAATTGTATCGATTGAATAGTAGAACAGAAATTCAATGCGTTATCATTCGTCTCTTCCTGTTTCTACACTTCCCAAGTGAAGTTTTTGTTTTGGACAAATTACGAAGACGGTTCGAAAACTTCTTAGCCTAGAACAGAAAGCGAAGCGCGGTATAAACAGAAAAAAGTTAAGGGTTTTCAAAATTGTGTTATGAACAAATGTTAAATTTCTTTTCGATCTGGCAACTCCTTCATATAGAAACAGCTGTTCAAAAAAGACACATTCGCGATTTTTTTTACAATAGAAAAATTAAAAATTCGTGCTGTCATTAAATATTTAAATAAGAAAGGTTTATCGGGACAAGAAATTCATAATCATATGGTGAATGTGTTATTTGAAAGTGCTGCTTCATATGCAACAGTAAAAAATTGGGTTGCTGACGTACAAACAAACACGTAGTGGACGTCCAACAACAACAAAAGAAATTATAGCCAAAGTGCATGATCTGGTATTAAATGAACGGCGAATAAAAGTGCGTTAAATAACCAATATCATGGACATCTCAAATGATCGCATCCATTTAATTTTGCATGAAGAACTACAGATGAAAAAGCTTTCTGCCAGATGGGTGCCGCATTTGTTAACAGTCGACCAAAAACGCATAAGAATGAAAATGTCTCAAGCTTGTTTGGATCGTTTTAACTGTTGATGAGAAATAGATCCACCACTATATTCCAGAGACAGAAGAAAAATCCAAGCCATGGCCTGAAGCTGGAGGAAGTGCCCCAAAGAAGGCAAAAACAATTCAATTGGCTGGTAAGGTTATGACAACGGTTTTTTGCGACTTCAAAGGTATTTTATTGATTGACTATCTGCAAAAGGGTAAAACAATAAATTCAGACTACTATTGCAACATTTTGTATCAACTTAATGTAAGAATTCGAGAAAAACATTCTGGCTTAAAACACAACAAAATTATTTTTCATCAACACAATGCACCAGCGCACGAGAGTGTTTTAACATTGGCTAAAATCAACGAGTTAAAGAATGAGTTGCTTGACCACCCACCTTATTATCCTGATTAAGCTCCCAGTGACTCCCAGTGTGCGAGGCTAAGAAGTTTCTGAACCGCTCTTGTATATTGATATCAGGATTTTGCAGTTGCTGAAAGGGAACTTCTATTTACATATATCCATATGCAGCCGCATTAATACGCATCGTTTGAGTGGTATTACCATAACAGATATTCAGATTTTGTTCCACTTCATCCGGAAATATCCGTTGCTCCCTGATATATCCAAAATACATACGAATATTCGTAGGATTTTAAAAATTTCTACAATTCTCAAGAAAATCAAAGCAATCTATCCAAAAAACACTCATCCAAAAACACTTGTGATTTCATAAAAATTTGATAGGTAAATTTAGTTTGTTAGGTGGAGAAATAATGGAGATGGACTTGTTCTAATAATAAAAGAAAATATATTCTGTAGTTTTGTGGTAAAGAGAAACGAATCAGTATAATATTTCCGAAGTTTATTTGAAAGATATTCCGTAATATCAACTAAAACGGCTTGAAGACACTGATGATGCACATTCAAACTGCAAAGAATTTAGTTTGTTCGATCTAACTAAGGTTTGTGGGATATTACAGGGTTATAGTACATACGATATCGATCAAAATGTATAGAAATTTTTTATAATGGCATTATGCCATTCGATATCGAATAAAAATATGTAGTATAGTAATTTGACATGATGACATTCGATATATAATAATAAACTAAGTAACATCAATCGAGATGTGATTCGATACGTTAGTGGCACGTAGCGCGCCATAAAGTGACACGTACCATTCTCAACAATTATTCTTAAGTTTCAGAAGCCCAAATGTGTAAATTTTAATTGTTGACATAACTAGAATTTGTCTAGAAAAATTATGAAAAGAAGGAATGAAGGAAAATGCAGTAATTGTAACAATTGTCATAGCTTCCGTTAGTGAGATGTCATCAAGTAAAATGTCAAAACTTTCATGTTTGTCTAATTATTTTCGCTTGGTAGTCCGCCCTGGGAAAGGAAGCCCATTTGACAGTAACATAAAATATTTAGATTCTAAGAAGGTACTCCAACAAGCACAGAATTAGCAGAAACTCTTATCATAACAGGGAACTCTATGATACTTGTGGCTTTCGTTGATGGTTTAAAACGAACGGGTTTTGTTCAGTTATATCGATTGTAATTGACGATAATTATCAACGACAGTTTGATTTGAGTTCCGGGCACAGGTTATTTTTTCGATGATAACTATAAATTGTATGAGTTGAAGTCTACAATAACTGAACGCATTGGTGGCACATGCAGTTGTGAAGTATTGAATACAAGGAATATATCATCTGTCACTCCAGAGTAAAGGAGACTGAGTTTATTAGGATTTGCAAGCATTTTTAAACGGTCGATTTATCGGGCGTTGCGTTTAAATTGTTTATAGCATTCGTTAGAAATACGAATCACTTCCTGAGTCGATTTAACGATGTCCGCCCGTCCGTCCGTCTTTCTGGCTGGATGGCTGTCTATGTAAAGCTTGTATGCAAAGCACAGGTCGCAATTTTGAAGATATTTCAATAAAAAACAAGTAAGAAAGTATATTCGGTCAAGTCCGACCATATAATACCCTACACCTAGTATATGTAAATATAAAAGTTTTTCAGAAATTGGCGTTATTTTGGACCATAATTCAGTGTCATGATTTCTGTGAATATAAATATTATATGTGTTAAACTTTAACGCGATATAAATACTTTTAAAAGATTTATGGAAATTAAAGTGAATTACGGAGAGGGTCTTATATGGGAGTTTCGATTAATTATGGACCGACCACTACAAAATTAGGTGTCAAATTTATGCTCTTTTAAGTGATTTTCGAAAGTGGGCCTTATATAGGAGCTACGACTAATTATGAACCGATCGTCATAAAATTTTACCATATTATATGTATGTCTACGAAACATATTTGTGTTCAATATTATTTGGATACCAACGTTTTTAAGAGAGTTATGCTCTTTTAAGTGATTTTTGGAAGTGGGGGTTATATGGGAGCTACGACTAATTATGGACCGATCTTCACGAAATTTGTAGATGTGCGTTATCTTCGTGTACTACTCATTTGTGGTAAATTTTGTTTGCAGACTTGCATAATTCAAAGATTTATGACCGGAAACCCCCAATGTCGGAAGGACATTTGCATGGGGGCCAGGTGAAATAATGGACCGATTTTCACCTGTTTCAATCCCATCCATCCTTGGGCTGAAAAAATATCATGTACCAAATTTTATCGAAATATCTTCAAAATTGCGACATGTACTCTGTGCACAAGCTTTACATGGACAGCCAGCCAGCCAGACGGACGGACGGACGGACATCGTTAAATCGACTTAGAAAGTGATTCTAAGCCGATCGATATACTTTAAGGTGGGTATTGGCCCAATATTTAGGGGCATTATAAACATCAGCACAAATCGAATATACCCTCCCCACTATTGTGGTGTAGGGTATAATTAGTACATGATACTTTTTCGGCCCAAAGATGGATGCCATACAAAAACTAAATGTTTGAATTATACCAGTATCCACACAAAATTCACCACAAATGCGTGGTAAATAAATCCAAATCACATCTAGAAATTTTGTGCAGATCCATCCATAAATGACCATAGCTTCCATATAATTCCGACTTCCGAAAATCTCTGTAAAGTGCATAACTCGCTTAAAAATATCGGTATCCAATTAATATTGACCACAAAGGTTTTGTATATATACAAATAATATGGTACAATTTTATGGTGATCGGTCCATAGTTAGTCGTAGCTCCAAAGTCCATTTTCGAAAATTACTTTAACGACAATAAATCTTTTGAAAATGTGTCGACACTTACTTTTATAATGGCCGGTCCACAATTAGTCGAACCTCCCATATAGGACGTAAATTATAACCTCCATAAATCTTGTAAAAGTATTTATATCGACATAAAGTTTAACACATACATATAATATTTATATTCACAGACATCATGACACTCAATTTTTAGATTATACATATACTGGGTGTAGGGTATTATATGGTCGGGCTTGACCATATACTTGTATTTTTTTTAATTTCTAAAACTGTTTGTCCCACTGTCTATTCTGCGGCTTATTAGGTGCAGTCTTAACGATTTTTTTATTATTACTTTTTATTATTTTACTAATAGCAACTACATACAACTACTTACTGCTTTGTGCTATTGTTGCTGCAGCTGTTGTAGTTGTTATTGCATTTGTTGTTATTTAAAAATAAAGTCTAGTTAGAATATTTTATTACTTGTGGCAGGCAGTTAGTTAGTTTATTTTGGTAGTTCAGTTTTGTATTTTGTTTAAGTTGTTGTTGTGTTGTTGTTGCAGTTATTTTCAGTCGATTTTATTTGGTAGCAGCAGCTTCTGTTGCTGATTTAAATAAAATGCCTTTTAGGCGTTGTTTTCGTCTATAATCTGGACGGACATACCTACCTAAACACAGACAAATGTTTCATATTTTTTAGAAGTTACAACTTGTACCAACTTAATAATGTAGTTTAGATATAAAAAGGCTGATAAGAAAATGCAAAATTATTGCAATCAAAAGTATTAAACAATTGTTGTACGATAAATGAGTTGAAAATAGTAAAATGTAAAATTAGTTGAAATAAATTTCAGAATATTTCAGAATACGCTTAATAACAATAATTTATGATATGATTAAGTAACAGAAAAGATTTTCTTGTCTGGCTAATTCTTTCCTACAACAAAATCGATATTGACTACATTTCTAATTATCATTTTTAAATTTCTAATTATAATTTTTCAAATATCTCATACTAAAGTTTATTTAATTCCTTCTTAGTTACTCAATAATTTCCATTACAACTTTTTGTTGTTATTCTGACATCTTCTAAGACCCCTTTACATTGTTTTTTTGCTGGTGTGGTATTTATGGACTTTCTAGCACTTGTGTCTTGCTGACTCCCCTTCCAACTTTTTTTCATAGACTTAGTTTAATTTATTTTAATAATTTCAGTTTTTGTGCAGAATAATGTGGCACGCAACAATAGCAGCAGCAGCAACAGCCACAGCAAATGTTTTCAAGTATTGTTTTCAAAGTAATAATACAAAAACCAAGACGATAAAGTATTCTTCAGTTAAGGACTCAGGTGTATTTTGTTGCAAACGGTGTTAAATAAATTTTTATCTTACATTTTGTTGTTGTTGTTGTTGTTGCTTCAACCTCATTGCTTTACAACCACCCCGCCACATTTGTAAGTCATAATTTCAATTAAGCATATTTTTTCTAATAATAATTTTAATGTGGTGGTTACGTTTTTTTTTTGTTATTTTAAACAATAAGGAAGACCATTTTAGAGATAAGCAGGGAAATTAAAACATAGAACTGGAAAAAGCCAATGACGAAATAACTGAACTTTAACCCTGCTGTGCTTTATGTAACACCGTACAACTGTCCAGAATTCAAAAGATCTATTTGTCTTTAAATCACAGGTACATTACCCACTTGTGATAGATATGATGTGAATGTCTTGTCCCAAGAGCTTGTAAAACATAAGGACCGTTTTTCAGGTGAATGTAATGATTTTTTGGCAGACATTTTGGCATTCATGGATCCATGGGGACAATACAAAATATTTGTATTATTTCCTGTTCACTTCAGGCCGTGGAAGAGTCTGTATTGTGTTTTCCAAAGATATCTATTTGAGAAGGGCTGGAAGTGTATTTTATTTTGGTGTGTTCGAACATTAGGAATCAACATTCGCACAGAATTGTTGACATAATGCAAAAGTTTGAAGAGCAACATTTTTAGATGCAAAAATTCCTTGCAAAATATCTTCTGTGTCCTTTGTTAATAACAAGGCTAATCTGACTACCCAGATAGTAGAATTTATCTGCTTGATTAATTGACGAGTTGAGTTCCGTCATATCAATATTTATAATTATTCTACTGTTTTCTACATGATCGCATATATTTGCAGACATCAGTTTGATACCATCTGCGAGCAATAAAAAACACTATTTTCTTCATGGATATTCAGATGCCTATACGGGTGATTGTCTGGCAGGAAAGGTCTTGCTGGAAATGTTACCCTTCTAGAGATTTTTGTAAGTACATAGTTATTATCAGATAGTTTTGCATCACATTAAAAAAAAGTTAAAAAAACTGCAGCTAATATAAGAATCCAAGCAAGAAAATTGAGTATTACCCCAGTCAATAACAATATTTTATAAAATTGCAAAAAAAAACCATAGTTATTCGAAACTAATCAGCGACTTGATGTGAACGAGAAGTGATTTACAGAGCAGACACACGTTTTTAGATACAGTTCTAGAACTAGTTCTTTCGTTTGTGATTTTTATTTGAAATTTTAAAAGTTTTAAGAAGCAGAGGATGCATTTTTATTGCTTCTACGGTTAATTTATAGAATTAGCCTTAGAAGAATTCTAAACTAATTATGCCCAATATGTTTCTGAAGACATTCAGCGGACATTGCATAAGATGCTAAACATATATAAATAAAAATTCAAAAGGCTTTGGAAACTGATTCGATTACCAAATATTACCGTCCAACGCAATATTATTTCCAACATTGCTAGTAAATTTGTCCAATTCCATGATTATTTATTATATTTATATATTAGGTGTATACTTTAAAAATGCGTGATTGTTTTCAAATTGTTTGCTTTTATTTTGTAACATTTGTGCAATATAAATTTTTTCAAAGCTTTTGCCATTGTTAGCTATGACCCTTTCCCATTTTTTTTGGCAACATATGAATTCCTCGGCTCTTCTTTTTAAGCAAAAAAAATAAATAAATAAAGCCAATTTCTGATACCTTGTTCTAAAGTGAAACGTATCCCAGAGAGACTAAACAATTAGTAGTCTGAATGTGGCAAAACTTCCCAGCCACTACCTTCTATAGTTATAGTTTTCAACAGGAATTGCAACATGTGGCCGAGCGTTATCATATTCTGAGCATTTATTGAAAAATGCTAGATTCAAATGAATCAGTTGCATTTGGTACAGGTTTCCTGTGATGGTCTGACCAGATTTCAGCAACTCAGAATAGTTTGGGCAATTTTGGTCCCCCTGAAATATTTAGCTTTGGTGTCGATTCGGCCAGGTGCCGGACTTCACATAGCATCCCTTCAGTTTCGGCTTATTATAATGGATCCATTTTTTATCGCAAGTATTGATTCGAAGCAAGAATGATTTCCTTTTATGGCGTTTAAGCAGCTCTCTTGGCTTCAATTCATATGATACCAAATTTAGTTGCTTTTGATTGAATCATGCGCTCGCAAATCTTTTAAAATTGCTGCTTTAGTAGCTCCCAATGATTTTGATGTTAATCTCCCTGCCACAGTTACTTATATGTATGTACTTCCATAGTAATAATAGTAATATGCCTTCTTCGTTATCTCGGCATTGTTTTAATTGACATTTTCCACCTTTTCCTTTAAATAATACCTACATACATACATAAATACGGGCATACATAAATGAATGCACACTATAAATACAAAACTACTTAAGAATTTATTGAACTACAAAATCTCTATGGGAATGTTTTCTTTTAAATTGCAAAAAGAAGAAAAAAATAAAAAACACACGCAAGTAAAGGTAAGAGAGAAAAATATAATAGAAAATATTACGCAATATGCTGTATTTAATCTTAAAAAAAAATATAGAAAGAGACTCAAACAAAAGAAACATAACATTGTAAACTACCGGCAACCATAAATCCTTAAAAATAATACTTCAAAATTAAGAATGACACAACATGCCAGCAATTACACTGACAAACTACAAGTACTTGAATGCGGAGGAAGAAACATATGTAAAATAACAACAAAAATGGCAACCTTTTTGCAACATCTTGCTGCAAAACTATTGTAAAGTACAGTAACAATATTAGAGAGTTTAAAATAGAAAGTGGAAATAATGGATAGAAAGAAATAGTGGAATAATGTAGGCACAGTGGTTTGCGTTGATGGTGAAAGACTGACATAACAAGTAAGAGTTACAGATCTTATATACCCACTACCAAATCACTTATTATGGAGATTTATAAAAGATTTATGCGCATTTAAGTGATTTCCGGAAGTAGATTTTATATGGAGGCTACGGTATGGACCGGTATGGACCGATCATCATCATATTGAAATGGACGATTTTTATATATGAATGGACTATTTGTGTTGAATTTCAACCTAATAGTGGGTTTTGTAAGGGACTTATGCACATTTAAGTGATATTCGGAGCTGGACTTTATATGGTGACTACGGTCAAATATGGACCGGTCATCATGAAACGATTTAAATGTATATTTTAATTATGCTTGTCGAATTTCTACTTCATAGTAATTTTTACTAAGGATTTATGTTCATTTAAGTGATTTTCGGAAGTGGTCTTTGTATTGTTCTATGTTAAAATTATGGACCGATGCAAACAAAATTTTGTTTTAAGATTTCACTTTGCATTAAACTTATTATTGCAGAATTTTGTTTAGATACGGGTTTTCTATAGACATTTATGTACCATAAAGCCATATTCCGGGAAGACATTTGTATGGGGGCTATGAGAAATCATGGACCGATTCCTACCATTTGCAACAGGACTTGTCGTTCTATAAAAAAAATAAAGTGTGCAAAATTTCATGATATTATCTGCATTACATTTGAAGAGAACAGCAAAAAATATCTGAAAAATATCGAGGTAGTCTGAAATTTTGATCTATAACTGAGATCCCACTAGACCGATTTTTTCCATTTTCAACACCAAAGATTTCGGTGGATTAAAGAATGTTTGGCAAAAATGTCATGGTTCTATGTCTTTTTTAGAAACTCTATCGTGATTACAACAGTTTTTTTTTTTTGTTTTTGTTTTTGATGTCAGTGTTTGGATGCCCCGATAGACTAGGCGATAGTGTGCCGGACTATCAGTCAAAGGGTTGCGGGTTCGATTCCCGCCAAAGACTCTGGGTGTTTTCTGCAGACAAGCCAAAAAGCTTCGCAGTTTGTGTTTGTTATTAAAAAAAAAAAAAATGTGTTACAAACGGAATGATAAACGTTATAAACCTCCCATCTTTTTGGAGGTGAGTATAAAAATAACCAAAAGTTTTGTTCTAATAAGAACCAATGTAAAATTTCTTAATGTATGACAGGTTCTGCTGCCATCTCAGTGCCACCTTTTAATAAATAATTGTAAAATTATTATCCTAGAGTATCTAATGAAACCACTGTCATACAGACATGTGTAGGTAACCATTATTATCCTTTTGCAATTTTACGCTAATAAGAAGTATGTGTATCAGTAATAAATATTAGTCAGTCAAAATATAACAATAAGGATTAAATAACATTTTGTACGCATCTTATAAATACTAACAGGACATGTTTTGTTATCTCTGGCCACTAGATTCCATTACTCAAACACACACTCACAAAAACACATAAGCCTTAATTTCGTTGACGTCTTCTAATGGCGACGAAGCGTAAAATCATCGTTGTTTGCCTGTTGTATCTAGAATCTTTTGCTTTTCAATACAATTCTCCTTTTTTACAGTCTTTACGTTTTGTTTTGCAAATCCTTGAAATCTGTTTCATATTGTACATTGAATGAGTCTAGTAAGTGCAAGTGTGTGAGTATTTACGTATGTTTTTCTTTACTTTATTTGACTGTCTGTCCTTTTATTGTGATATGCGATTTTTTTGTATTGTTTGCTTTGGTTTAAAAGTGTATTGTCTATTTGATTTATATCTGTGTGACAAGTTGGTTTGAAAAACATTTTTCCAAGCATCTAATTGTATTCAAGACTAGCTATTCAACACTAGATTAGCGCCAAAAACAAAACCTCTCCTTAATACGGCTGAGTATTAGCTTATTCTTTATTTAATATGAGTAGAGTATTTGTATGAATTACATTTGAATGAGTTGCTATTGTTTAAATATTTCATATAATTTAGTGGCAAACACTTGTATTATTCTGCTGATGGTTGGTTGAGGAAAAGAAAAGAGAATTTCTCATGTGGGAAGTAAATGAAAAAGTACACTTTAAAAAATTATTGAATTATTGGACATTTAAAATGCGATATTTTTGCAATATAAATTTATTCAAAGTATTGGCATTGTTAGCTATGATCTTTTCCCATCATTCTGGCAACATATGGATTCCTCCCCAAAAGAACTACTCATTTTTTGAGGCCAAGATCAAATTAAGCCTCTTTCGCATACCCTGTTCTAAAGTAAAGCGTGTCCCAGAGGCTACAAATAGTAGTTGGACAGGGTATGGTATGCAACATAAGATGGGTGTGGGAAAATTTCCCAACCTCTTCTTTAAAAATAATTTTTAACAGGTATTGCAACATGTAGCCGAGCGTTGTTATGATGGAATATTACGCTTCTGGATAGAGTCTCTTTTAGTTAACACCCAAATGAAACTTGAAGCTGACTAGAGTCTCTATCTAGTACAGCGGGAACAATTAAGAGCCTGGGGACTTGTCCCTAATTTAAATATTGGGTTGCTTGTCCCCTAACTGATAATTGGTTGAGGTCCCTTCGGGGTTCATGCAGTGGCTGTGATTAGAATGGCATTTAGTTTAAAGAGTGATGTTTGTCTGAGCAAGCAAATTTCGGTCAACCAATTGAAAGTAGTGGTGACACTTAGCTCGGTGCTCAGCAAATGTATGGGCATTATGGCTTTCGTAGCAGTTTGTTGTGTTGATCGCCTTTGGACATGGTTAGGTGCGGCTTATGGTAACAGCAGATCATCGTCCTTGGCAGTGGAGGTTTAATGCAGTGTTGCGATTGCTGTCTGTTCTGTTGTCCTGGGTCATGCTAATTGACTTAGTTACGGATGGCAGGGTTTAGATAGCGCAAGCTCCTAAGCAAGGTGCTCTTTACACTGATCTTGTAGTCATGTATTGAGAAATTGCTAATTGTATGTTCCTGGTAAGTTCATACAAGTATGCTCTTTGTAAAACATATTCTCTATGTTTTTGCAGGACGTACAATGCGGTGGCGAGCCGAGTTCGCCCTGCGTTTAAGTGCGCCGTGAAGATAAGGCCCTAGAGGCAGGTGCTTCACGTTTATCTTAAACAAAGTTGTCTAGCAAGATTTCAGCAGAACAAATACAGAGCATTCCCCTAACTTCATGGTTATTTGGCTTTGGTGTCGATTCGGCTGGTTGGCCGGGATTCACATACGATCTCTTATGATTCTGATTATCGTAAGGGATCCATTTTTCATTGCGTGCAATGATTCGGTGCAAAAATATTTTCTTTTATAGCGTTTAAGCAGCATTTCGGACATGCACAATTGTCTTTCAAGGCCTCTTTAATTTTGAATAAATCCTGCTACTCGTAAACTTTTTGAAATTGCTAATTTAGTAGCTCCCAATGATTTTGCAAAGTCTTGTTGAGTGTGACAAAAATCTTCATGGAGTATTGCTTACAATTCTAGGCCTTCAAACGTTTTTGGCTGGCCATGGCAATTAGTGTTTGCCGTGCACCGCAGAAACCATCTCTCGTAAGTTGAAACCGGTTAAACACATTTACCATTAGCTTTGCTGTTCAATCGGTGTGCTTCAATGCAAAAAAGCAAAACTTCCCGCATTTGAGGTTTTTTGATTAATACATAAGTAATCCAAACAATTTCATTACCACCATGACCAGGTCGGCTTAATGTGATCTCTTTCAAAGACGTAATGCATAAATTCGACCTTATTTCTGGCTATGAAAAATCAAATAAAACTTAGACCTACTGCCGAAATTCTTGTAAATTTAAGGCTGAAATTTTCTTGGTATAAAATTTGTCTGCTTTGAAAGGAATTAACCAAATTTCTGAAACTCTATGTGGAATCAACTGCTGTTCCTGTTTTGTAATGATGGGGAAGACAATCCAATAAGCAAACTAAACCCAATACTAAAACTATCCTAATTATTAAGCTCATCATTTCAACTTTACTATTAAGATTAGGAAATAGTCTAGGATATGTGACAGGCGTATTTCATACAATATTTCACAGTTACAAATCACATGCTTAGATTTTGAAAATTTAAATAATTTAGATTTTACAATATTGCTACGAAATTGCATTTGTAAAAGGTTCTATTTTTAAACATTGTTGATAACACCCTGTTTTAAACATAGCTGAGCAATATGGCAACATGAAGTTTTTAGCGGCTTTGTCTGAACATTCTACTCGTAGACATGAACATTCTAGACTTCCAATTTTGAATATTCTAGTATCTTAGCTCCGAACCATCTAGAAATTATGACTGGTGAATAAATAGACTAACAGGGTCATCAATTTATTGCGTGTCATCGTTGTGTGAACATCAAGCGCCCTCAAACTGTGATTTAAGTGTGGCGTTAGAGACAGAATGTCCATTAAAATTGTTTTGGTATACATTGAAAGAAATAAAAAGACTCATTATATTTTCTTCAAACTACTCGTCGCTTTTAATTTGCAATTAAATAGAATCCGGTTTATTTAAAATAAATTAATAAAAACTTAACAATATTTTGTTACACAATTACCTAAAGTGCAATGTTGGTATCCAAGACCTCAATATTAGATAAATAGTGCTTTTTCCGTGCGATACAAAATTATGAAATGTTCGTCTAATAAGAGAGATGGTAGTGAATCTTTGGGCTCTCCTTAAAAATTCCGAGTCAACCCAAGAACAAACTCTTTTCAATGATTTGATGCAATCAAATAAAGATGACACCTTGAGGACAAACAATGATTATATTATTTGTTTAGTATGATAATGAAAAATGTAGGTAAAATATATTCATTCTGATTTTTATGCCTAACGATGAAGAAGGAATTCTATTTAATATACTAGCCTAGACTAGAGAAAATATCTAGGATACACTAGGGGTCTTTGTAATAATTTCCAAGGCTTCGTTTGTAATATTTGTATAGTTATGCTCATAATTTCATTTACTTAATTCTTTCAGTGTATTAATTTCACATAATCATCTTATGGTTAAAATATTTACTCATGTGTATTGTTTTTCCACATCCATTATATAGAGCAAACTATAGAACGAACCAAGTCCTTTAAAAGCAAACAAATTATATATAAATAAAGCGTTGTCATCATTTATATTATTTTTACGTCTTCTAGTTCATTCATACGAGTAGTCTACACTTCCAACAACCATCATACTGAAAAAAAACTCTTTCTAATCTCTCAAAAAAAATACAAAATAGGCCAAAAAGTGAATTGTAGAAGTAAATAAAGGCTTTGTCTTTCTTACTACATACTTGTAGGAATTTTGTAACTCTTATCAACGCTGACTGTATGAAACTTAAGATTAGTTTTATGTTTACATTATCCTGCCTTTCCTACTTCATGGTCCCTTGCAATTATCCTTGTTGGCATTTAGTTTTTGTGTTGTAGTAGCAGCAGTGATTATTTGGGTGTCTTTTACATTTTATTTTGTTTAATTGTAACGAGCTTGTTAGTCAAATAGTTTGGATTTCATTTATTTGTTTTCTAAAGATCAGGTATCAGTGGGATAAATGACGATGATGACGTTATTTAAGAATAAGTAAAGGAGGTACATATTTATTTCAAAGTTATTTAAAAGAAAAGAAACTTGGAGAAATTTCTTAATGGCTTTATAGTATTGTGTTGAAAACACACAGTTCTAATGAACTTTGGAGGCTGTTATTGAATCTGTTTTGTATTATGAATCTTTTATTTTTTTAAATTTTGCTCACTTAACTTTGATTTTTAACTCCTACCCATAGAATAAATATAAATCTTTGTAAATACATCATTTAGTTGAGTATAATCACACCGCACAGTGGGAGAATTTGAAAAAAATGGGAACTAAATCTGTTATTTATAAACGGTAAGTCCGATTGGAATTTCACGTATCTGAAAAGGAAGTGCTGTCGAATTTAGGTCTTGAATTTGAACCTTAGAAATTTAAAAGGAACCCAATTCTTCGTTTGTATGTATTATCTCTTCTAGTTAACGAGATATTCACATTTGATAATTTAATTTCTAATTTTTGTAGCTTAGTCTAGTCTGTTTTTTTTTTTTTGTTAATAGCGGATTCAAATACTTCCCGATTTGTTATAACACTTTTATAAACCTAGTAAAAATAGATTGGTTTATAAATCATCACAGAGTGAAAAGTTATATGCATTTAAACTCAAAAAATTTTCAAAATTTAATTTTTGTAATTTTTTGACATAAAAAGGTAGGGGAGAGGGGGGCATGTTTGAATACGGGGTACCTTTGAACAATGTTGATAAAATCTCAGTTTAACATTTTTTCCGATCCTTAAGCGAGTTTTTCACATGACAACCATGTTTTCTAGCAACGTCAACAACTTTTGCTAGTTTTTTCAGTCGTCTACCGAATGTAGTTGTGTGAACAAGTTGTCGCAGTGCCATTGTAAATTTAATTTTTTTTTTTTGTAAGAATGTAAGAAGTATTCAGTGATCGTTTTCTTTCGTGAAAGACATTTATTGCAGTCCAAAATTCATTTCATACAAAATTAATATTTATGTAAAAAAAATATTTATTATAAATTTCCCTGAAATGCACAAAAAAAAATAAAAATGAGTTTCAATTAAAATATTTGTGGAATCAATTAAAAATTTAATTGAAATCGGAACTGTAAACAAAAATGATAGTATCAATTAAAAAAAAATGTGAGATTTAATTTAAAATATCAGAAAATCAGAAAAAGTAATTGAATCAATTAAAATTTTAATTGAAAATTATTTTAAAATCAATTAAAGGTTTAATTGAAAAAACATGATTTTTTTTCTGTGTGCCAAGCCAGTTCAGATTTGAACAAAGAAAAAGGGGGCACCTTTGAACATGTTAATTTATCAACCGAAGTACCAAACATTGTTGACTCTCTCTTATTTTCTGAAAATGACGAATCCAATGCTGATCATGATGCTTTAAAGGAAAATGTAATGTCACCTGAAATCGCAAGGCCTTTTCCGTCTTAATAACTTAAAACTTATTTTTTATCAGAATTTTTTTTATTTTTTAATTGTTAATGTTTATGTTTTTCTTAATAAATAAATCAAATTTATTATATATATAAAAAATATAACTGTTTATGTTATTTTTGGACATAAGCGCTACAAGAAAAAATTGCCGTTCAAAACTGCCCCAGCATAGTTCAAAGCTGCCCCGTATGGTGGGGGGGGGGGGCACATTTGAATACAATGACTTCATCCTTAAAAAAATAAAAAAAAAATATAAATCGAACTAAAAATAAGTTACTTGTAGACTTAAACTAAAGTTTATTTCAATACATACCTATTAGTTAAATTATGTAAAAAGTCAATAATTCAAAAATATAAATTTGTATGTGGCTTGAAAGCAAAAAGTGTTCAAAGGTGCCCCCCTCTTCCCTACTTCTATTATTTTTACATTTTTTTTTAGAAAATTTCGAAGAAGACTTATAACGTATTTATATTCTTTGGAAAGCTAATTTCAAAGCAAATATGATATATGCAAATAAAATTAAAAAACTTTGTTATCGAGGGAACCAGAGTTATACCAAATATAGATATTTTTTATGTAAAATTCAAATATAAAAAAAAATTTTAAGTTTTGTTTTAATCATGGTGTAAATATACAAGATGAGTGCAAATCGACAACACAATATAGAAACAAAACAGACATTTTATTTGTGTAAAATAATGTACTACTGTAAAAAAAACACTTGAAAAAGTATTACATTATTTTGACATAAGTAAATTATAAACAAAGTCAGTCAGCTGTACTACTGCACTCATCTTGTATAGTTTTAATATTAATATGTCACAAAAATTTCAGTACAAATTTAAAATTTTATTGAAAAATATTTATAAATAAAATTTTTATTTCTGTTTAAACAATTTTTGTTAACGCAAAAAAACTCAATATACACTCAATTCTGTTTTTATGCGACTTTTTTAATGCGATTTTAAACTTATGCGTTTTTTTAGTACACATTTTTATAAGAAATTTTTATACGATTTTAATTTAAATATTTAATTTTTGTTAAAATTGCTAGTTTAATTGTCGACCATGCATTATCATCCAAGTTGACAAAAAAGTCAGATAGTGTAGGGGCTAAACGGTGGCAGACTTAAAGTTTGTTAGATATTGCAGTTGACAGATTAATCGTCTAGTGTAATATCACCTTTATACAAAACATTCATTACGTACTAAAAAACATAAACAAAAAACGCATCCCAGTTTTTTTTTTTGAATTTTTAATTTTCTTTTAATGGGAATCCCAGTTTAACGGGCATGTGATGGAAATCGAAAACGAATCAGTTTTGAAAATACATTTTAATGCATTTATAATCTAATTTTTAAAATTTTTGTTTTAAGATTTTCTTTAGTAGCCCAATATCTTACCCCTTGTTTAAAAACGATTATTAAATTTAACAAACGTTTATTAAGACAGATTTGCAAATAAAATTTTGCTTAATAAACGTTTGTTAAATTTAATAATCGTTTTTGAATAAGGGGGTTAATATTTTATGTGATAAAAGTTTTTCAATACAGAAATATTACGAAAAAAATTGATTTTTAAAACTCATTCGTTTCGATTTCCATCACATGCCTGTATAATTTTTATTTTTTCTCGTATACTGTACGGCGGTTGTGCTCATTTCTATTCGGTCTAATGTGATTTAAGTCGATATTAGTGAAGTTTTTTGTGAGCTGTTTCCTGGTGTAATTTTAATGTGTTTTGTTTTTATTAGAAAAGGTAAAATATAACAAAAATTATTTTTTTTTATAAATTTAAATTAAATTGAAATGAAATTTATTTTTCTAGAAATTCCTAAATTGATTTTATCCGATGGAAAAAAATATTCCCAAACCACGAAATCTTCGCAAAGTTTAATAACAAATTTTGTTGTCAAAGAAGCAAAACCACCAGTCGTTGAAATTAGCACTGGATCTAATGAGGAAGAATTAGTATCACCCGAATTGTTGACTAGCTACAATAGCGATGATAGCGATTTCGTACCAGCTCAGAAACAGTCACGTGCATTGTCAACAAGTGAAGATAATGGCTAGATATAATTATCATTTAATTTCTAAGAAAAGTCCAATAAAAAACTAATTTTTAACTCGTCATTTCAATTTGTTTTAAATCTTCAAACACCTTTAGGTGGGTAACATCATTCTTTTTATGGGATTTTTTGGTTATTTATTCGGTTTTACGCAGTTTGCGAGAGCTATAGAACCTATCCCTATTCATTCAATGTAGATAGTGTCTTTTTTTATGCGTTTTTTTTAAAGCATTTTGCTCAGGAAGGTATCTACCGCATAAAAACAGAATTGAGTGTAATATGCATAAATAAGAATATTTGTCAAAAGTTTTTTTTTATATTTTTATAAAACAGAAACAATTTTGTATCTATTGATATATCAATTCACAATCTTGTGCAAACGGTCTTGCATCGTTGCATTTGTAAAAAGGTTTAGCATATTTTTGCTCTTGCTGTATATTTTATTAGTGTAGAGCAAAAATATGCTAAACCTTTTTACAACTGCAACGATGCAAGACCGTTTGCACAAGATTGTGAATACCGCTCATATTCACTTTGTAAAATGAAGTTTACAAATGTAGAACCCAGGTGTAGCGTATATATTTAAATTAGAGAAAAATTACTTTTCAATGGAGGATCAAAAATCGAAAACCAACAGTATATTAATAAAAAGTAGAGACGGTTATTTGTTTGTTTCTGAAATACGTTATCTCTTAAATTTCCATTTATAAATAAATTAAAGAAATGTTTAGAATTTAAAAGCATTATTACAAATCAACCACTTTTCTAATAAAGTTTCTTTTTGTTTTTCAAATAATCAAATATTGAATTCATTATCAAAACAAAAACAACACAGAATATAAGATTCTCCCCCTAAACAAAACATTGAGCAAAATGAATGAATATCAAATTATCAATTGTGGACAAAGTCATTTTGTCAAACAGAACAACACAGCCAAGACGAATAGAAAAAAAAATTCAAAATTAAACTAAATTATCTTCAAAACGACAGAACAGAGTACGACAACACCAACAAATGTGGAGTGAGTGTTAAAACAATTTAAAATACAAATGAAAAAGAAACACAGGACCACAGGTATCAAAGCATAAAATACAAAAAATTATATAAAAAGCTGCAATTTTAAGGGAGATTTTAAAAAATTATGAAAATATTTTCTTTGTTGTTGGAATATTTCACCAAAAAAAAAAAAAAAAAGCGAAAATAAAACACACACAGAAAATAAAGAAGGAAATCTAATTTGATGTCTTAAATTTCAACACAATGATGGATGAGTGTCAGCTTCTAAATGAGCCGGTAGATGAGACAAACAACCAGGAATAAAAACAAACTAGGAAAAACGCGCTTTTAATTCATTAAAGTGGATTAAAAAACTGTAAAGAAACATTTTTTGTGTTCATTAAATAAATAAAGAGAAAATTCTATAGAAATTTGGAATTTTTTTTTTTTTAGAAGTTTTAAAAATTATTAAACAAATAAAATTAACTTTCAAAAGAGAGATAAGGATATAAAAAGGAAAATTAAATACAAAAAAAACATAGAAAGTTTGTTTTCCTTTAATGAGAAATGATTATGGATGTTTAATTTGGTGTAAGCAAAAGACCAGGGCATGTTTATTATAAAGAATTTAATTAATCAAAAGAATAGAAAATAGACACAAAGGAAAAAGGAAACAAAATTACACAAATATTTTCTGTATACAATTTTAACCACAAAATGTCATTGAATTATTTTTTTTTTTTTTTTCAAAAATGTAGCAACTGAATTTATTTATTATTGTGAAAAGATATTGTGTATTATTAGAACTCTAATCTAAGGAGTTAGTGTCAGATAAGGTCAGTTAGAGTTTAGTTAAAACTTTTTATGTTATATAGCTTTTACGATGTCAGCTACAGGCACTTGATCATATTCAAATACGGCATCATAACATGGTTTTGTGAAAGCTACAATATGAATTGATATTTAGGAATTAAGTAAATTTAACAAGTTAGAGTCCAATATTCGGCAGAATATTTTTCCATATTCACAATAAGTTAAGAAACAGAGTATAAAAAATGATAAGATATAAGATGAGGCTATTTTGTTTGAATTTGATCTCAATAACATTATTTACAAACGATTTATGGGTGGCATACAAGAAGTGGACCAATTATGGACCGATGGCTTCTAAATCCAGTATCCACTACTGTGATTTCTATGTATTTTAGGATATGATTTAGGTTGAATTTCATCTCAATAGCGTTATTTACAAGAGTTGTATGGTTGGTTGTTATGCTCGGTAGTGGACTTAATTCAGGAGCTATTATTGACTGACAGCTACAAAATCCAGTAGCTTAATTGCCGTATAACCGATACTAATATGATTTCTGGATTAAAATTTCTGATCTATATAAAAGTTGGTTCCATATCGATATTTAGTAGACATTTTTGTCGGTTTATTTGGTTTTTAGAAATGGTTCTTATATAGCAGCTATGACAAATTATGGGCCGATCTTCTTAAATTTTGGAACAGTGATTTTCAGGCATATGAGGATATTTCACGTGGAATTTCAACATAATAAATGTATATTTAAGATATATATTAGTATTAACGTGGATTTCGGGAGTGGACCTTATGTGGGGGTATATTGTCAAATATGGACCGATATTCTCAAAATCCGGCAGTTTGATTTTTGTCATGTATGCTAATGATCCCTGTAAAATTTTGGATCGGTACACTTATTTATAAGAGAATTATGAGTATTGAAGTGATTTTCGGAAGAGGGTTTTTTATGGGGGATACGGTTAAAAATGGATCGAAATTCACAAAATTTTGTGGAATGATTTTCTATTTATTTCAATGCTATATATAAAGTTTTGAGTCGATAACGATATTTATAAGATATAAAGAATAATGACTTTTTCGTATGTGGTCCTTATATGGGAGCTATGACAATTATGGACTGACCATCATAAAATTTACTACAATAATTTATGTGTCTAAAAGAATTATTTGTTTTAAATTTTAAGCTGGCAACTATATTTTTACCAGATTTATACGTATTTAAATGCATTTTAGATGTGGACTTTATTCGGGGTCTATGGTCAAAGATGGACCGAACAAAACAAACTTTCGTTTTGCGATTTCCTTTTACATGACAGTAATTTTTGCTGAATTTTGTATTAATATTCCAATTTTACTGGCATTTATTTATCATTAATCCATATTTCGGGAAAATATAGGGGCTATGAGAAATCATCAACCAATTCTTATTATTTCCCGCACACTTTCTTCTTTTATCAGAAAAACAACGTATACAAAATTGCATGGTATTATTTGTAATATATTTCAAACTATTGCAATAAAATGGTCAAAAAAATATCAAATTTTTATGGAGGTTGTCTCACATATTGGCACATAACTCTGGTTGGCCTAAACCGATTTTGCTGATTTTCAATATCAACGTTACCTGCAAAATAAGAAATATTTTCCAGAAAATTTCGTATAGTTATGTTGTATAGTTTGGACGTGAAAGTGTTTTACACAGACAAACAGACGGAGCGACAGACGGACATGGCTAAATCGACTTAGAATTTCATAAGGA
This sequence comes from Bellardia bayeri, assembly GCA_950370525.1. Taxonomy (NCBI): domain Eukaryota; kingdom Metazoa; phylum Arthropoda; class Insecta; order Diptera; family Calliphoridae; genus Bellardia; species Bellardia bayeri. The sequence continues at coordinate 61,111,492 of OX493265.1, forward strand.
TCAAGAAAATATATACTTTGTTGGGTCTCAGATGAATATTAAAAAAGTTTCAAACGGAATGACAAACGTAATATACCCTCATTTACCACTTTTGATGGTAGAGGATATAAATAATAGGATAATGTTACAAAGAGAATATATAATTTTTTTTAGACCTTTACGATTTATGTTGTCAGCTTTGACTAACACTTTCGGAAAATATTTTTCAGTATTAAGGTTATTCGCAAAAAAATATATGGCAAATAAATTAGTTTTTCCCGAAATCAGCCAAATTAAAATATCGGGTACTGAAAGACTATGGTGGTGTTCTACATAGAAACTCAAAATTTTGTGTAAAAAATATGGAGTTTTGAAACAGTCCCGTTTATATTATGAGATTTTTGAAAAGACTTTCTTATCAACATTTTGAGTTGGTGTGGTAGTAATGTATATGGCAAAACCATCCTTTGCCCATATTGGAAAGCTGTTTCGCAAATATTTGCGCAGGATCATCATGAAGTAAATGAGCGGGTATATTTGTCGACAATGTAAGTTTATCTACATGTCTCCAAATATATGACACTTTAAAGAAATTTTAAATTTCGAGTTTAGGAAAAGTAGCAATGCGACTTCATGGATAGAATGTATGACCCTAATGGATTGTAAGTTTCTCTACATGTCACCAAAGATATAACGCTTTTTCGAAATTCGAGTTCATGAACGGACCGAATGAGCCTAATGGAATGTTTTGTGGTCTTAAGCTATCTTCGCATTATTTGCCTGGGCCGCTTCGGTTGGATGGTTTCAAAGTCCAAAACGAACATAGAAACATTTTTTCTGTTTAATATAGTTTTTTAGGCCGCCTACAGAACTCCAATTCAATTTCTATATTTAAATTAGAACGGAAGTTCTTGCAAATTCATATCTTCGTATTTATTTATTTTTAATCTTCTGTTACTTCTCCTTCTGAAATAGTTATTGGCGCCAATTGTGGTAACATGTGTTTTTATGCAAATATTGTGAACATTTTGCGGTGGTCTATATGATTGGTTTCAAATGCACATGACCTTCGTTTGATGGTCTGATTTCCATAATTATTATTTTAAGAACAAACTACAGCAACAATACTAAGGGAAGAAACATACACCGTTATTCTTTGTTGTATGAACATTCTAGGAACAAGTGTCAAAATACTTCTTTCTTACTTTAATAACAAGACATTTTTTATACTTCTTCTACTTGAGTAAAAATCACTTCAAAAGATATAAATACAAAACATACAATTGTAGGAATACGTTGACTTTTGGGTGACCTATTAAATTTAAAAATCTACTTAATATGTATTTGTATATACCTACCCTGCAAAAAACGCAAGTACTCCATACATGCATGTATGGACTATTCCACAATGGACCAGGAGTATTCCAAAATTAATACATTTGTATGAAAGAAAAACTAGTGCATTTAACATTACGATGTCCTAGGACTGGACCACATAATCCAGCATTGCATAACACGGGACTAGTCCCAAAACTACTCCTTGTAATTACTTCAAATGTTTTACAACAAAGATTACGGTCGCTAAAGCACGAATAATTGTCGAGTAACAAGAAGTTCTGCTTTGAAAATGAAATGGTTCATGAGTGCATTACATAGGACCATGATGTAATCATTACATTTTAGCTACAATGGACCACGTACTCCACAGATTTTTGCGGGGTAACTCAAATTTGTCAACCTTTGGATCCAGCATGATTAAATTTATTTGTGTTATATTTGAAGTAGAATAAACCCAGCAAGCCATATGAGTCTGAAAAGAGTCTTTTCTGACACCTTTTCCGGAGCGTTCATGCTCGTTTATGAGCCCAAAACACAATCATTATTGCTCCGAAAACCTTCAGAAAAGAGGGTCATTACATTCGAAAATGGTCCGTCAGAAAGAGCTCTTAGATAATGTCAGAAAAGAGTCTTTTATGAGGGTTTTTTTGGGCTGAGAAAGAGCTCTTACATCATGTCAGAAAAGAGTTATTGCAATTTTAAATACAAAAAATTAAAAGTTCACATTCATTATTTTTTTTAATTGTTTTTACTTAAACAAAAATGGAATTCATTTAAATAAAATACAATACAAATACAAAAATACAATGTATATATAAATGGAAAAAAAATTAATTTTTTAGTTGGACTCTTTTCTGACTCCTTTTTCGGAGCGCTCCTAGAATGGTATGCTGGGAAGTATCTGAAACTAATTTCTGTAATCAGAAAGAAATGGTTTGTAATATTAAAATTTGTGTAGTTGGCACTTTAAGAAATACCTAACACTTTTTCTAGAGGTTTTAAAAATGTGTCCTTTTGTAACGTTAAAAGTAGTAATATTGGCTTAAAATTTATGTCTAACAGGACAGACAGTTGTAACGTACAGCCATTTTAGAATTCACAAACCCCAAGTTCTGTTTATAATACTATTTATTAGTCAATGCTGCTGGAAGTAAATTTTACAATATAAAACTGATGTAGGGTATCAAACAATATAGAATAATCAACAGTGTTAAACGTAATGTTATCAAACCACACACTCCTGGCTGGCGCCCTCTGGTTTTCTGCTCAATTTAAGTTCAAATATATGTGTAAGTAGTAACTCAAATTCTACTTAGAAAGCAGCAAAAAAAGAAAAAACAAGACAAATATCTCCCCTTCTAGAATATGACACCTTTCGAATTTCAAATTCAACACATATGTACATACATATGTATTAACACATGCTGACATACATACACACATATTAAAACATAAATGTTTAAGTTGGAGTTCACGGGAATATATCATTTTTCATATTAAGTAGGTCTTCTTAAACTTTTTTTTTTTGAAAAAAAGGCCACAAAAAATAACGTTAAAATTACCTTTAATGTTTTTCTTTCTTTGTTGCTGTTCATCACTTGTTGTATTGTCTTTTGTCTGGCCATGTGTCACCTTAACTTGTTATTGTTGTTATATCTTTAGAGCTTTGTTTCTGTGGTATGTGGCGCCACCTTTAGTATCCTTGTGTTTTTTTTTTATCAATTTCTTGGTATATTTTCTTTTTTGTTAATAGAAACCAAAGACATGTGTCACTTGTTGTTTTGTCATTCATTGACTGACTGTTGCATCGATTTTGTAAATCAATACCAATTTAATGTGGTTGCATGTGTGTTTTTGCTTGTTATTTGCTTTTTATTTAAATTGTTATTCAAATTGTGCCATTTAAAGGGGTTGGTGTAACGGAATATTGAAAATATTTTGTTTGAAATTAATAAATAGCACCCTTAAAGACTTTAGACTTGAATCAGCTTGAATTATTTATGTTATTATACCTACAAAATCACTAAAAAAAAAGCTTCTCAAAAAAAATTATGGATCGTGGACAATGAAAATTGCTGATGACGCCCTTGGCAGGGTAGAAAATGCATTCCAGTTTGCCAATTTTTCTAGTATTTTACAATAGTATTCTTTGAAAATTTGAACTTTTAGCCAGAAAGAATAAAACTTTTCTCTTAAAAACTTTTTATAGTTAGTAAAAAATTGTAGAAATTGTACATAACCGAAATCTACATTGATAAATCTGCAAAAATTCATAGATATACAAACAGAAGCCTTTTGACTGGTCCCAGAGTCGTTGGTGATAAACTCGCTGCGATATGATTAATAGTCCGACACATGGAATACATTTTTATACCCTCCACCACCATAGGACGGATGGGATTGAAAATGGTGGAAATCGATCCATTACTTCCCCAGGCCCACATACCAATATCCTCCTGAAATAGAGCTTTACCAATAATAAATGTTTAATTTTATCCCAAATGAGTGATAAATGAAGCCAAATTAGATCTACGAGTTTTGTGCAGATCGGTTTATAATTTATCATAGCTACCATTAAGGCCAACTCCCGAACGCACTTAAAAATGTTGGTATCTAAATAAAATTCAACACAAATAAGTTTGATATATACAGAAATGATGATACCTAATTTTATAGTGGTCGATCCATAATTAGTCTTTACTTTAACTTCCATAAATCTTTTAAAAGTATTTACATCGAGATAAAGTACATAAATATATGTTCACAAAAATCATGACACAACATTTTTGGATGATCGGTCCATAAGAGGTTATATCTTCCATATAGCGCCCATTTCTGAAAAACTTTTTATACATATACTGGGTGTAGAGTATTATATGGTCGAGCTTGACCGACTATACTTTCTTAATTGTTTACTTATTAAATTTGCTTCATTTCCTTAGGCCCAACAAAAAGTATTTAGAAAAATTTTATAACTATAATGGGACGATCACATTAGCGCTATAAAATCCAAAATATCCTCTCTGTAGGTGTTTTACATGCATTTAAAAATAAATTCGATAGAAATATAATAAGTAAGAAAGTATAGTCGGTCAAGCCCGACCAGTATATGTATAAAACAGTTTTTCAGAAATGGGCGTTATATGGGAGATATAACCTATTGTGGACCGAACATCCAAAATTTAGTGTCATGATGTCTGTGAATATAATTAGTATGTATGTTATACTTTATCTCAATATAAATACTTTTAAAAGATTTATAGAGGTTAAAGCGAATTACGGAGAGGGTCTTATATGGGAGCTACGATTAATTATGGACCGATCATAATAAAATTGTACCGTATTATTTGTATTCATATGATATATATTTGCGTTCAATATTATTGGGATACCGACATTTTTAAGTGCGTTACGCCCTTTAAAGTGATTTTCGGGAGTGGGCCTTATATGGGAGCTATGATAAATTATGAACCGATCTGCACAAAATTCGTAGATCTGATTTGGATCCATAAAGGTGTAGGTTATATGTATGGAAAATGTCAAAATTCAGCCGAATTGAAATATAAACAAAATTGATTCGATTGGTTTCGTTTATTTTCACAGTTTTTTTTTTAACCAAAACCAAAATTTATTTACTTTTATTAATTTACTTTGTCAAACTTAAATAATTTTATTTAAGTTTTTTATCGACCTTTTCCTTATTTTATTATAGATTTGTTTAGAAAATTCTAAATCGGGCTTATTACGGTCATGTATTCTATGCAAATAAAAGATTATTTCATAATTTATTTGTCCGACGTTTCGTTGGAGATTCCCAACATCATCAGGGATATTTTATTAGATCTGGCAGCATCAAAATAAATACACAATTTAAAAATAATAGTTTAATAACAACAACGATAACTTAGTTCTACAGGAATAATATTACTCACATATAATCTTTCGTCAATAGTTCTGCATTTAGAATATTTTATATACATTCTGTTTTACATAAACACAACATAAAACGTAAATTTAATTAAACAAAACAATTGCAAACATATAAATAAAAATAATATCACAGTATAATTAAATTGTATTAAACTAAGTATCACAGCAGTAAAATCAAACTAAAATATTGCGATTGTATAAATTGCATTCACGTTGTTTTTGTCGTCTTTTGTATTTAAGGCATTCGTAGCTCTTTCCTGAATCCTCAAGCTTTCCAGTGTAAATCGTTTATTTGTTCTCTTTTCCTTGTCCAATATTTTAACGTTTGTGAGATCGGGTAGATGTTTTTCTTCAGAAGCCAGAGCTGTAGTCATTTTATTTTTCTTTATGTCTGTTTCGCGTTCTGATATTCTTGTACCAAGGCTTCTCTTTGTAATAAGCCCGATTTAGAATTTTCTAAACAAATCAATAATTAAATAATTTTATTTTTCCTTACTTCGTTTTTTATTTTTTATAACAAACAAAACCAATTTTGGCAGGATATTTCACAGCGAATTAATAATCAGCTGATCTGGTGCATACGACTTATTGATAAGCCTTGACAATAATGTAATTGCAAATTATAAGTGAGAATAGATGACAAATATGTACATATGTACCCTGCAAAATCACATAATATTATATTACTGAAGTCAAAAACCTCATTCAAAAGATACGTCAGTTGTGATGAATCCCGCATTTTTAAGTTATACACCCAATATATTTCAAAATTAATGTTTATAAACGTTACTAATATTTTAAACAAAACATTTTATTTTTTGCACAATACAATAAATATAATCTCTCCCATTGTTAGCAATACTCGTATATACATTTTTAAATACTATATTTATTACAACCACTTTTGCACAAACGAATAAAACATCAATTTATGGAAAAGGGAGTGATCTAGACACGCACATTTAAACCTAACAATGACAACAGCCATTAATTCAGTTAATCCATGTTTGTTAAATATATAAATATGTTGTAGATACATATGTACATTAGGGAGTCTCCGTTTGCATGGAGATAAAACCAATTAATAGTTAGGTGCTTATTTGGGAAAAATATTGTTTCCTTTTTTTGCAATTATTATAAAACAGATTCCTTAAATTAAATAAATAATTGTAAATAAATATTGATAACAATATTGCAACATCTAAGATTTTCTGAAAAAAACTTAATAATTTAATCAAGAATTTTCAATTTGTTACTAAAATTAAAAAAAATATAATTTTGAAGTACTCCTTTTATCTTTGACCCAACTGACCAATGTTTAAAATGCAATTGAGAGAGAAGGCATTTCAGTCAGGGTTGGCAAACATTATACAATTGTACTTTTCTCATACATTTTAGACACAGTTGGTACCGTACAATTGGTACAATTTCAAAATACTGAGTCATCAAAATTTGGTATTATAGATGAAATAAATAAGAACATGATTTAAGCTAACATTTGTGTAATAATGCAAGCCGAAGAAATGTTTTTACTAAATTTCATGAACATTTTAGGACTGATATCCATGTGATCTTTAAATATGCATCCAAAAGATGGCCATCACGACAAGGAATTGTTGGTTGAAATATTAAACAATGGAAGCCTCTGAAATTTTAATTCAATGATTTTTCAGCCGAATACAAAAACTAAAGTTTAAAATTTATTTAATCAGGATTTCAAAAACCTTAGAAGTTAACTCCTAGATTTCTTCAATATATTCCTTAAAAAATAAATCTCGTAATTTTTAAACTGCAATCGAAGGCTGCACGAATATATATATATATATATATATTTTTATCAAGGTTAACTTTTCTCACAGAACCCGTTACTGTAGAAATAAGAATGTTACAGATCATGGTAACAATAAACGAGAATAGTATTCTTAAACATTTAGAAGTAGCCGTCTAAAGCTATGTGTCCACGATCGTCAGATATAACAACATTGTCAGAAAAATGTGCAATAATTGTCTAACAACCGTGTAAACATAAAATGTTTGTCTTCCAACGTTGTAAGAAAAAGCATTTTCAGTGCATTGGAAGACAAAAATATTTGCAGACATCTAACAATCGTGTAAACACACAATTTGGCATTGTCATTGTTTTAAGACAATTGTCAAACACTTTTCATTGTCATATGTGCAAAGTTTATGCATCTGCCAATGGCAGTATTGTCATAGAAATTATTTCTAAATGCAAATCTGTATATACATAAATAAACAAACAAGTGTGTATTAATAAAATTTTTTAAAAAAATGGAAGAAAATTAAAGAAAATAAAAAATGGATAGCGACATATTTTTTGTTGAATCCTGTTTAATAGAGTGCAGATAAAATGGTTCCAATTGCTCTTTTTTGTTCCATGACAATATTTAAAATGTTTAAACACACACACAGAGCTGCAAAACAAATTTGACAATGCCACACAACAATCTGACAACCGTGTGAACTGACAATTTTGGTTGACAGCTAAATTCATTGTGTGACAATTGTGTGCAAATGACAATTTACCTTTTGCTAAACATTTTTCAATATCCGTACATTGCTAGCACATTGGTAGATATGATAACGTTTTAATATCTGACGATCGTGGACACATAGCTTAACTATATATATGTTAGACAACCAAATCCCGGTATAACGAAAGAAAATTCTATATATGATTTTTTTGAGTTAAGATAATTTACAGGAAACATTTTATTACGAAATAAGCCCTGGAAGCTTTTTAGCGTGAACAAACTCTTTATCTGACAGCATTTTCCAATAGAGACAAGTTTTGTCGCATTTAGAATATCTCCGTTGCCATTGTGTCGAATTTTCGTTAAAGTGAGTTTGTGGTCAAGTTTTATTATTATTTAACAAATATTAAAAATTGGTTCCATGGTGGTCTAAAAAGTATATTTTATTTATACATTGTAGTTGGTACAAAATCCAAAAAGCCATTTTGCATTCCCGATTTCATTATTTGTTAGAAATATTTGTGCCTTTTTTGAAGCCACCCTAATATACATTTAAAGTTATACATATGTAGCTCAGTACATAATTGTGTTTTCCCACTTATGGCTGAATAATTTTAGGGGACATTATTATTAGTTTAATAAAACAGGCGCCATTTTATATTTCGTTCAAATTATTTTAAGGGCAAAATTATCTTTTTTTGTTTTAATTAAAAACAATGTTTAAATGAAATAATTTCTAGTAGCTTTTTATCATGTTAAAATAAAAAGAATTTCAACCACCATCAGGAAGAAAAATGGTTTACTATTAAAAAATATAATTAATGGAAGTAAGAGAACGAGAAAATTTTTATACAATTTATTAAATTAAAGTTAGAAAATCTAGCGAATGTATAGAACTTTGTATTACTTATACCCAGAAAACCAAATGGGGAAAACCAAATTACGAATAGGGACGAATGATTTTTTGTTTAGCAAAAACACCAGAAAACTCTTAACAATGAATGTAAAAAAAAAACAAGTTCGAGTGCTATATTCCGTTGCGCCGAATCTTTAATACCCTCCATCTAAACGTAATAAGAAATAGAAAAACTACACTGGTTATAGGACTAAAATATTCTTATTCTGTGTTTTCTATTCAGTCTTAGTGCAAATTTTATTATGATTTGATATATTGTTTGAAATACAATTTTACGACCAATATAATTTAAGTGAAATATTTTGAAATTTTAGCTAATTTCGACCATTTATAATTGATGTAATTACCGATTCTTACTGTAATTTACAGAGTTTGTGTGAGTTTCTGGAGTGTAATTTAACAATTGATAAAATTAAAAGAACATTTTTCCATATTCACAACAAGTTAAGAAACAGAGAATAAAAAAGGATAAGATATAAAATGAGGCTTTTTTGTTAGAATTTGATCTCAATAACATTATTTACAAACGATTTATGGGTGGCATACAAGAAGTGGACCAATTATGGACCGATGGCTTCATTTACAAGAGATGTATTCTTGGTTGGTATGCTCGGAAGTGGACCTAATTCGGGAGCTATTATTGACTGACAGCTACAAAATCCAGTAGCTTAATTGCCGTATAACCGATACCAATATGATTTCTGGATTAAAATTACTGATCTGTATAAAAGTTGGTTCGATATCGATATTTATTAGACATTTTTGTGGGTTTATTTGTTTTTTGGAAATGGTTCTTATATGGCAGCTATGGCAAATTATGGGCCGACCTTTTTAAATTTTGAAACAGTTATTTTCATGCATAGGCTGATATTTCACGTCAAATATCAACATAATAACGGTATATTTAAGATATATATTAGTATTAACGTGGATTTCGGAAGTGGACCTTATATGGGGGACATAGTCAAATATGGACCGATATTCTCAAAATCCTGCAGTTTTATTTAGGCATGTATGTAAATGATCCGTGTAAAATTTTTGATTGGTACCTTTATTTATAAGAGATTTATGAGTATTAAAGTGACTTTCGGAAGAGGGCTTTATATGAGGCATACGGTTAAAAATTGACCGAAATTCACAAAATTTTGTGGGTTGATTTTTGTATATATGTAAATTATCTGTGCAAAGTTTTGAGTCGGTACCAATATTGATAGAATATATATAAGGATAAATGTCTCTTTCAGATGTGGTTCTTGTATGGGAGCTATGACCAATTCTGGGCCGGCCACCATAAAATTTAGTACAACAATTTATTTGCCTATAAAGATTATTTATATAGAATTTTAGCCGTTTAACATTACATCTGTTTTATACATATTTAAGTGAATTTTGGAAGTGGACTTTATATTGGGGTCAATGTCAAATATGGACCGAATTAAAAAAAATTCGCTGAATTTTGTTTTGATATTCCAATTTTATAGGGATTTATGTATAATTGAGCAATATTTTGGGAAGATTTTTGTATGGGGGCTATGAGAAATCATGGACCGATTCATACTATTTTTCGCACACTTTCTTCTTTTATATTATCTGCAATACATTTCAAAATATTGCAACAAAATGGTCAAAAAAATATCAAATTTTTATGGAGGTTGTCTCACATATTGTTCCATAACTCTGGTTGGCCTAAACCGATTTTGCTGATTTTCAATAGCAAAGTTTTCAAAGTTCGTTTAGTTATGTTGTATAGTTTGGACGTGAGAGTGTTTTACACAGACAGACAGACGGACATGGCTAAATTGACTTAGAATTTCAGAAGGATCAAGAAAATATATACTTTGTTGGGTCTCAGATGAATATTAAAAAAGTTTCACACGGAATGACAAACGTAATATACCCTCATTCACCACTCTTGGTGGTGGAGGGTATAAAAAAGTATTGTTTGACAATTCAATATGGAAAGGTTTACACTACAACAACGTTTCCTAATTATTCAGCTGTGTTACGAAAATCCACCTTCTGTGAAAAATATATTTTGTGCATAAGATATCCTTTTAGTGATCAGCTAATATTGCCTTTGGGGCCTCTGATCTAGATCTGGTGATATAATACCTCTATGTATTATTCTATGTAGTAATTTACCAGATGCTAAAAAGAGTGACCAAAAATTAGACCCTCCAAATGGACAACCAACAAAGCTGACAACATTAGAATGCAATTACTATATTTTCAACAAGTAAATGTCTAAGATTCTTATTTAGTTCCAATTTACATGAAGCAATTCTTTAAGCTAAGCTAATTATCTTTTACACATGGGACGAGCAGAAAATAAGACAAGTACACGTTGGATTATACTAGCAATTCGTGTTACTCTCTTATTCGTATTAGATATGTGTATACAAATGTGTGTATGCTCTCCAATAAAACAAGTAAGAAAGTATAGTCGGTCAAACCCGACCATATAATACCCTACACCCAGTATATGTGTAAAACCAGTTTTTCAGAAATGGGCGCTATATGGGAGATATGACCTATTATGGAACGATCATCTAAAAATTTAGTGCCATGACTTCTGTGAATATAAATATTATGTATGTTAAACTTTATCGCGATATGAATATTTTTAAAAGAATTATGGAGGTTAAAGTGAATTACCGACAGGATCTTAGATGGAAGTTTCGACTAATTATGGACCGACCATTATAATATTAGATGTCATCATTTCTGTATATATGAAACTTATTTGTATTTAATATTATTTGGACACCAACATTTTTAAGAGAGTTGTGCATTTTAAAGTGATTTTCGGAAGTGGGTCTTATATGGGAGCTATGATCAGTTATGGACCGATGTTCACAAACTTTGTAGATGTGATTTGGCTTCATTGGTGGTAAAATTTGTTTGGATGCTTGCGTAAATGAAACATTTATGATCGTTAAACTCCTATTTCGGAAGGACGTTTGTATGGGGGTCAGGTGAAATAATGAACCGATGGTTTCAATCCCATCCGTCCTTGGGCCAAAATCATTGCCAAAGCGCACAAACCTTACATGGAAAGCTAGCCAGCCAGACGGACGGAGGGATGAACATCGTTAAATCGATTCAGAAAATGAATCTGATTCGAGAAAATCATTCTAAGTCGAGAATATGATTCTGAGTCGATCGGTATACTTTAAGGTGAGTGTTGGACCAATATTTATGCACGTTACAAACATCAGCACAACTTCAATATACCCTACCCACTATGGTGGTGTAGGGTATAAATGCGAGCGTTTTAAGCAATAAGCATTGTGCTGTGTAAACACCAAAGAAATTTCAAGGAAAAAATTGTATCATTATTTTCAATAAAAATTGCTTTGTATAAATTGGGACTTACGACATCCAGTTCTATTTTACGTGTTGTCTAAAACTCTAAATTAAGGTCTACATGAAAAGAGTTTTGAAATATAATGGGAATTAATGAAATCGTACGATATTTTTCAAAATCAATCATCTTGTTGTAGATTTTTAAGACATGTTCCGATATGTCAATGTATTAAAATCTGGTCCATTCTTATACATCTAACAAATAATTGTTATATATCTTTAATTAAATTTCAATCTGTTTGCCCTTAATTTCATGTACACCCTTTCAAAAGCAAACTAAAACTTTATTAAACCACGAAAGACTCGGTGCATTGGTGTTACTAACAAAATGAACCATTTCTTTTTTTTAGGCCTTTTTGCAAAAAAAGAAACCCAAAAGATTTCATGATAAACAGGAATAGATTCTAAGAGAGCTTGCATGGTAAACTAAAACATTTTCTTTTGATTAAAAAAAAAAAAACGAAAGAAAAACAACTAAAAACACAAGCATACGGGTATAGAAACATTATTATAATTTTCGCACAATAAATCAATGTGTTAAGCACGCCATGTCATCAGCTCTAGTTAAATTTCAAGTCAACACAGAATGGGAACATGGCGTCTTAAACCACGACCATAATAAATTAAACTGTTTCCAGAGATGTTCCAGTTGTTGTATGGATTACACCCATGATACTGAGACACACATGGGTTAATGTGTGGAAAATGTTACATGTTATTTTAGTTGTATGTATTGTGAAAAATTGCACTCATACTTGTTACTTACTTGCGAGTGTAATGGTATTGCTTGGAGATTTTCATTGTGTTTGCTTTAATTTAAAAAAAAGTGGTTTTCTGAATTTTTATAATCGCTTTAATAACTCATTTATATACCTCGCGATAATTTAGTAATTAAACCTTTAATTGGTTGCATATAAAACCAGAATTTATTGTAATTCGGGGGATACAACTTGAAAAAGAGCACAATATAAAATAAAATTAATAGAACATTGCATTCTATGTATTCGCAATTGATATTGTTGCAATAATCTGTTCGAAGTAAGTATTTAGAAATGAGTGCAATTCCATGTTATTGTGAAGTTCATAATTACTCGATTTCTATATACAATTGTCCAGTGCAACTATTTGATTGAAATTATCTGGTTAGTGGAAAATTTTGTTCAAATTTTTACTCTTCTAAACAATATATCCCAACTTTAAATCCGCTGTTTACCAAAGTTCTAAGCAAACCAAATTGTCGTCTGATTTCCCACTAATTTTCTTATCCACCTCATTTAAAAGGTTAAATCATTGTTTCCTCTTAATACATTTCGTCTTCATTTTGGCTGACAATAATTTTTTTTAGCAACATTGTTTTCGTTTTGTCGTTTTTCTTTGCAATAAATTCTTGTTGCATTTAATGTGTAAAAAATATTTATGTATGTAATTATTTTCCTTTTTGTATATTACATATTTGTTATATTTATACCCTACACCACAATAGTGGGGAGGGTATATTGGATTTGTGCTGATGTTTGTAACGCCCAGAAATATTGGTCCAACGCCCACCTTAAAGTATACGGATCGGCTCAGAATCACTTTCTGAGTCGATCTAACGATGTCCGTCCGTCCGTCCGTCTGCCTGGCTGGCTGTCCATGTAAAGCTTGTGCGCAGAGTACAGGTCGCAATTTGAAGATATTTCGCTAAAATTTGGTACGTGATATTTTTCCAGCCCAAGGACGGATGGGATTGAAACTGGTGGCAATCGGTCCATTATTTCACCTGGCCCCCATACAAAAGTCCTCCCGAAATTGGGGTTTACCGTTCATAAATCTTTGAATTATGCAAGTATGCAAACAAAATTTACCACAAATGAGTAGTAAATGATGGTAACGCACATCTACAAATTTCGTGAAGATCGGTCCATAATTAGTTGTAGCTCCCATATAAGGCCCACTTCCGAAAATCACTTAAAAGAGCATAAATCTTTTAAAAATGTTAGTATCCAAATAATATTGAACGCCAATATGTTTCGTATATATATACAAATAATATGTTACAATTTTATGATCATCGGTCCATAATTAGTCATAGCTCCCATATAAGGCCCACTTCCGAAAATCACTTTAACGATCATAAATTTTGTTAAAAATGTTGGTAATCAAATAAAATTCGACACAAATATGTTTCTTATATACAGAAATAATGACACCTAATTTTGCAATTTTCGGTCCATAATTAGTCGAAACTCCCATATAAGACCCTCTCCGTAATTCACTTTAACTTCCATAAATCTTTTAAAAGTATTTATATCGAGATAAAGTTTAACACATATAATATTTATATTCACAGAAATCATGACACTGAATTTTGGTGCAAAATAGGTGATATCTCGCAAATAACGCCCATTTCTGAAAAACTTTTTTATATTTACATATACTAGGTGTAGGGTATTATATAGTCGGGCTTGACCGACTATACTTTCTTACTTGTTTTACATCTACTGAAGTGTAATAAATCGTTGCTTTTATTTGTTATTTTCTACCAACTATTGTTATATGGTATAAATTAAAGTTGTAAATCAAATAAAGTTTTATTTATAAATCAAATGAAAATGTATTCGTATGTAGCAGCACATGAATTAAAAAATAATTTAGACTTTTTGGTGTACAAGAAAAATATTTTAGTATAAATCTTGACTGTACAATTTAAATGCAAAATGGAAGGAATTTCTGTTTCAGATATAAAATTGCCAGTATTTTATAATTTTATCAGATTCAAGCATAACATGACTCTGAAAAGAAATTTCTGTTAGTTCAAATATTGGTGGTCTTCATAATATACATAAGTACATACATAAGTAAATTGAACAGAATCTCAGTTTATAAGTCCATAAATCTTGACGTTTGTATGGAAAAAAAAACTTGATTTTGGAAAAATAACTTGACAAACTAAAACAAGTAAGAAAGTATAGTCGGTCAGGCCCGACCATATAATACCCTACACCCAGTATATGTATAAAACAGTTTTTCAGAAATGTGCGCAATATGGTAGATATGACCTATTATGGACCGATCATCCCAAAATTTAGTGGCATGATTTCTGTGAATATAAATATTGTGTATGTTAAACTTTATCGCGATATAAATATTTTTAAAAGAATTATGGAGGTTAAATTGAATTACGAAGAGGGTCTTATATGGGAGTTTCGACTAATTATGGACCGACCATTATAAAATTAGCTGTCATTATTTCTGAATATAAGAAACTTATTTGTGTCAAATTTTATTTGAATACCAACATTTTTAAGAAATTTATGATCGTTAAAGTGAATTTCGGAAGCGATTCTGAGTCGATCGGTATACTTTAAGGTGGGTGTTGGACCAATATTTCTGGGCTTTACAAACATCAGGACAAATCCAATGTACCCTCTCCACTATGGTGTAGGGTATATATACACTCACAATGGTAACGGGTGGTTAAATTTCAAGGGCCGATGTTGATTTAGAATAAAACACAAACTATTTAGGAAATTATTGTAATTTTATTTTATTATGATATATTGGTATTACTCAATTATGTATGGAACAAAATATCGGCAAAATGGGCGCCGCGACCACGGGGGCACACCTCCATCCGATGGTCCAAATTTTCGATGACCCTGAGGCATAATGGTGGTTCTATGCCGTTAATGTGCCGAATTATCTCATCCTTTAGCTCTTGAATTGGTGCTGGCTTATCGACGTACACCTTTTCTTTCAAATAACCCCAAAGAAAAAAGTCCAACGGTGTCAAATCACATGATCTTGGCGGCCAATTGACATCGCCATTACGTGAGATAACACGGCCATTGAATTTGTTGTGCAAAAGAGCCATTGTTTCGTTAGCTGTGTGGCAAGTGGCATCGTCCTGCTGAAACCACATATCGTCCACATCCATATCTTCCAATTCTGGCCATAAAAAGTTCGTTATCATCTCACGATAGCGAACACCATTCCCAGTAACTGCCTGACCGGCCTCATTTTGGAAAAAATGCGGCCCGATGATGCCGCCAGCCCATAAACCGCACCAAACCAAATATTTTCTGCAGTACGAGCTGTACGAGCATGCACTGGTGTTCTCACATCTTCTACAGACCCGGTTTGCTCGAATTTTTCCACGATTTTTGCGATTGTACGTACATTTGGACGATCAAATTGACCAAAACAATAACGAAATGCACGATATGCATTTTGATTTGAACGCCCATTTTCATAATAAGTCTGGATAACTTTAACACGTTGTTGGATTGTGTATCTCTCCATGGTTCAAATTGAGTAAGTCTGAAATAGAGAAATGTCAAATAAAATTCGGAAAAAAGCTTGGCGTTTAGGTGTGGTTCACATTCAACATCGGCCCTTACAATTTAACCACCATTTATAATATAAATTTTTCTTCATTTGAAGGCATTTAAACTCTAGAAAATCAAACAGACCTTTTGCCTGTGTCTTGATATTGATTTGGGTTTTATTAATTACAATTATGTTATAACGATGTCCATGTTCAAAATCGGTGGAAAATAGGCTTTCTCAGTCGAACTAAAGTTTTCGCTACATAGATATCCAACTTTAAACGATTTTGATTTTCGCTTTATCATCGTTTGCATTGTTGTAAGTCCCACTGCATGAAGAACTAAATCAAATTGTATCAACCTTATTTAATATAATTCCGAAATTTACTAACAGGTCTTTACAAGTCAGGTTTACATTCAAAGTCGTAGTTAAACAGTTGTCTCTTGTCATTTGTATTATCATGAGAACTCTGATTTGTGGACTCTTATGGCCACTGATTGACTTACTTTAAGCTGTTTAGCTAGTACTCGCTTAGAATAGCTACCGCTTGCCATTGCTAGAATATTGTCCTTCAATTTCTTCATTATTTATTGTAATTTGATTTGTGTTGGATAATTTGCAAGAAGTCTTTTCTACATGCAATTAAATTAATATCAAATGAATGTATTTTTTAAAGTTATAAACAAAGCAAATCAATATATAAATTTAACTTAACTTGACATTTTTGTGCAAATATTTAAAAGGATGAACATTTGTGCAAAATTGAGTAAATGCAGGTTTTTCTATACTAATTGTTTTTTCCTCTCTCTGACAAATTGCTAGAACATCGTTCTGAAGAATGCTACATTCATTGTTGAGTTTAAAAGGATTTTTAATTCCCATCTCGACAATATTACAATTCACTCTATCTCGTACTGGTCTCGCTCGAAGAGGGGAACAATGAATATCTCTGAGACATAAATGAAGCCACTCCTCTCCTGAGGGTGCAATTAATATTGTCGTTCGGAAGGTAGAATTCAATACATCCTAGCATATCGTTTAGATCGTATATTCCTACAATTTGTCATGAAATGTAACAAAAAACAGTTTAGCATGGAAACAAGTTCCTTAGTAGGCGTGGTCCTGATGGCACCTGTAATAAGGATCTCCATTGATTTATTGAGATTTTAAGATTGTAATTGTTATTCAGTCAGTGGTTGATTGTTTTCAGTCAAGTGTAAACAACATTTTATTTTTACGAACGTTTCAAAATTGATTTTCAGTTGTTGTAGACTTTTCATAAAAACTCAAAAATTGAGATAAAGCAGTTGTATTGAATATAATAAATAATACGAGTATATACATTAAACAAATCATAAATTTACACAAATTACAAAACATTTTCAATTTAATAATTCAGCAAATTCAATACATTTAAAAACATTAATAACTGTGCAACTGACAACTTAATTTTAGATACAATTCACACACAATTATGATGAATGTTTTAATATCGACCCACTCCCGGAGCTACAGCTACAACAAAACACATGGCACTCCCCAATGTCATACATAATTCCCTGTCCTTTTTGAAAAACCCAAACAATGAATGTGCATTGGACAAAACAGACTAGTGTAGCAAAATACACACAGCACAGTTGCAATTGCATCTGCAACATAAAATCTTAATCTATGACTCTATTGTTCTCTTTGGAAAGAATGAACAAAAAAAAAAAAAAAAAACACTCGACTTGTAGTTGTGGTCAAACAAATATTCAGTTCAAAACATTATTTTGCAAGTTTTCGGAATCAAATCAAGTCGTTTGTGGAAACAACAACAGCAACGGATGGTTGAAGGGAGCAAGATGAAATGTAAAAATGTTATGGAAGCAGAAAGATAAGAAAACACCACACAAATCGAAAACAGACAGAACATATGCCCACAACTGGACAACAGCAACAATAGAATCATCATAGAAGAGGAGAAACAGTGGAATAAATATTGCATTTTTGCATACTGGCCAAACTGGCAGAAAGAAGTAGGCAGGCAGGCAGAACGTTCGTCAATGTGTTACAATAGAGCAAAAATAATAAAAAAAAAAAAAAAATGCAGGTAGTTGGTGTTTAAATTTAAGTGCATGTACTCTGCACTAGGGAGCATGTTTGGCAAATGGGTTGGGGGTGGTCTGTTAACGCCTTTAGTTAATGGCATATGACTGCTGTTGCTGTTGTTCTACGATATGTGCGAATATTGCTGCTGCGTTGTTTCAATGTTTAAGTCATCTTTTGACAATGTGCGAACAAATAATTCCATCAACAAGAACAAAAGCGCAGCAAGTACTCGTTCGTATCTTGTAACTTTGTTTTTTTTTTTATTTTTCTCTTACCACAAACATTCGTTTCTCATTGCAGGTGGCGCTACATTCGGGAGTTTAAGTTTTGATTCGTTAGTTAGTATTAAAGAGTTTTAAACTATTAGATGAGATGAAGTAATTTATGTATATTGTTACGTTTTTACCTTTTAAAAACGGTGGCTTATTTCCAATAACTAAACCGGAGTTCTTCTTTTAATTGCAAAATACAAACCTCAAGTAGTTTAAAGAAAATATCACGAGTCTTTATTTATTGAAATGTACCCTGTTTGTTGTATTTATACAAAAACGCTACCTTACCGTATCCGAGAAGACAATCGAAAGTTCCTTTGTATGGCCGTTAAAAAATTAATGTTGACATGCTGCGTTTTATCAACAATGTTTATAAATAGAAACTTCCCCTAATGTAAATGTTGCTAAACATGTTGAATGTTGCTAAACATGTTGTATGTTGCTAAACATGTTGAATATTAATATTGGCCTTTAAATTGAAATATGCCAAAATTATTGTTTTGTGATTTTAAGTAGCAAACAAACTATTTAAAATTACAACCTATTTAGAAGAAATTAATTAGTATTAGCTTATATGCCATGGATTCTCTCATAGAAAAGTACAATCCTGCCAAATTCATAATCCTTTCAAAGTAAATACATAGATGTACAGCCATAAAATTCACCGGTAACCAATTCATGTAACCTATGCCATAATCGCGTCTCAACATTAAGTCATTATTATAGACTTTTCTACACACCTGAATAGAAAATTATCCTAACATATTATTTTATACTGATATTTTACACTAGCGGAGATTCTCAATTCCATCATCAGCTCTATTCTTGATTGAACAAAAAGGAACAATATTATATTTATTTAATCAACCTTATTTATTAGACTGATTCGAGACGTTTTTTAGTATCCATGCCATAAATTTAAGTATTTGAGGATATCGCCTCAATGTGTGAAGTCAGCAGTAGTTTTCATAATTCGTAGAATACCGATGCCAATTTTGGAAAGAGTGAACGAATATTGGTCAGTCTGGATGAGCTACCTGTAGCGTAGTCGTGGACAACATTTAAATTAAATTATCTTCAAAACGTTAATGTCAGAGATTTTTCCTTTGAATCATAATAAACACTGCGACTTTCATTTATATTTTAACAGTTTTATATTTATCACACATAGTGTTGTTGAACTGTTCGGACGTGTTATTTTTAGTGCGGCTGAATTTTCGGTGAAAAAATCGTAATAGGTAAAAAAGTGTAATAGGTCGAAATAAAACAAAAAAGTTAAAAAATAATTCGTAATAGGTAAAAATACCTACGGTAAAAAAAAAAATAAAAAAACATTAAAAAATAAAAAACATTAAAAAAAAAAAAATAATAAAAAACATTAAAAATCGCATAAAAACTGTATGAGTGTTCCTCTCAGATGTAATTCTGAGAAAGAGCTTAGCTCGACTAGAAAATCTTTATGGATCTCTGAGGAAGAATCCTTAAAAAAATCTGTGGAGAATCTTCTCACTACAAGAGCCGTAGAACGGCGCCGTTCCTGTTCGCCCAATATAGTGATTTCATCAGATGATAAAACATCAATATCTTCTACATCAAATAGTGCAGTCAAACCTAGAAAACAAGTAGGTATGGATAAATACGTCACAGTTCTTAAGCGACAGAGGAGCCCGACATCTGCTCAAACGTCATCAAATTCAAAAGCTCCCAAGACCGTGAGTATTGACAATCCAAATGATCAAAACAGGTTTGCTCTCCTCCAGACGGATGATCCAGAACTTCCTAAAAAAACGTTTAAGCCCCCACCAATTTATCTGAGAGAGCCCACTTCCAGTAAATTGGTACAAGGAATTGTTTCGGTAATAGGTGAAAATATGTTTAGCGTAACCTCAATTAAACATGGAAATATCAGCGAAACCAAAATTCAAGTGAAAAAGGAAGATGACTTTCGAAAATTGTCCAACCAGTTGGAGAGGGAGAGTAGGGATTTCTATACCTACCAGCTGAAAAGCGCAAAAGGACTCCAAGTCGTTCTAAAGGGTATAGACCCAGATGTTGATCCTGCCGAGATAAAGACTAGTTTAATGGAAAATGGCTTCAAAATTAAGAACATAACGAATATTAGAAACCGTGAAAAGATTCCTCAGCCTATGTTCAGGGTGGAATTGGAACCCGGAGATATAGTCTTAAAGAAAAACGAGTCCCATCCCATCTACAATCTGATTTACCTTCTGCATCGTAGAATCACCGTGGAAGAACCGCATAAGCGTCAGGGACCCGTCCAGTGTCTTAATTGTCAAGAATTTGGTCACACTAAAGCATATTGTAAATTGCCGTCAGTTTGTGTTGCGTGTGGGGAACTACATACAACTGCTCAATGTGATAAGTCGAAAACCGACTCAAAAATCAAAAAATGCAGTAACTGCGGAGGTAATCATACCGCAAATTATAGAGGTTGTCCAGTTTACACTCATTTGAAAGGCATAAGGACCAACAAGACGTCAGTATTACCTGTTCATCCACAACAGCCTAATTTTGCATCGAGTAACAATTTTCCTCAATTGTTACGGCCCACTAGTCATGAAAACGCGCCTAGTTCTAGACAAGTTTCTTACGCTAACGTGGTTAAATCTAATATGCCAGGTTTGGAGCAGGAACCTAAATCTCAATATTACGAGCCTAATATTAACACTCTAGAGACTACTTTGCAGACACTTGTCCAAACTATGAACACTTTTACGACCACTATGACATCCATGATGCAGGAAATGCTGAAAATGCAATCCACTATCTTACAAGCAATTTTAAAGAAATGATTTGTTTAAAAATTTGTTTTTGGAACGCGAACGGCCTCCGCCAACATAAAAACGAACTGGAACACTTCCTGATGGATAAGCAGATTGATGTCATGATGATTGCTGAAACTCACTTGACGGCGACAGGGTACTTCAAAATTAATGGCTACGTGTTGTATGATACTAAAGATCCCCGCGGAAGAGCATGTGGAGGTTCGGCAATTCTTATAAAGAACAGAATAAAACATTATTTAATGAACAACATAACATTTGTATTGAATTCTGTCAATACAACTTTGTTTTATCATCAATTTATTCGCCGCCTCGATTTTCAATAAAAGAACATCAATACTACAGCTTCTTCAATTCCCTTGGAGCTAGATTTTTGGTTGCTGGTGACTTTAACGCCAAACACACATTTTGGGGTTCACGTCTAGTGACCCCGAAGGGTCGTGAACTCTTCAACACCATTGCCAAAATGGGCTTAGATGTACTCTCAAGCGGGCATCCCACCTACTGGCCGACGGACCGACGGAAGATTCCCGATATTATTGACTTCGGAGTAGTGAAAAATATCCCTGTAGAATCGATACAAGTGGAGCCTTCATTAGACTTGTCTTCAGATCACTCTCCTTCTATTATTTCAATGCGTTTCCTTCAAGGGTATGGCTCTCCATTTCGGGACATGTCTAAATCCAGAGTAAGTTGGATAAAGTATAAAAAGTATTTAAGTTCCCACTGCACGGAAAATGTGGTGTTGAGAACTACCGAGGATATTGATGGGTCGATTGGCAAGTTTACTGAGGACATACGAAGAGCTGTGCATCACGCTTCCACATATGACGTTGAATGCAGAAATAGGACAAACAGAACTTATTTCGCTGAACTCGAACATCTCCTGACAGAAAAAAGAAGAGTTAGAAGAGAGTGGCAAATTCACAGGTCTCCTCAACTGAAAGCTAGGCTACGGGAATGCAGAGATATACTAAGAAATTTCTTAGAAACCCAAAGAATGGCTTCACTTAAATCATACTTGGAGGGAATTGACAGTTCCCCACAATCTGACTATTCGTTATGGAAGGCGGCACGAGGTTTAAAAAGACCAGTTAGAGGAAAGCCTCCTTTGCGAAATCCGACTGGTGACTGGGCTAGAAACGATTCCGAGAAGGGGACTTTATTTGTTAACCATTTGAGAAATGTGTTTACTATAAACAACTCAAATAATGCAACTGAATTGCCACCACTCGTTATTAGGCCTCCTGTACCTCTAAGACTTAGCTTTAATGATATTCAAAGCGCTATTGGTACTCTGAACCTTAAAAAAGCTCCAGGTATGGATAAAACCAGCAACAAAATGCTCGTGGAGTTACCTCGTGTAGCTAGAAGAATTATTCTCTTTATCTTCAATGCTATTTTACGCCTAGAATACTATCCTGCAGATTGGAAGGTATCTATGATTACCATGATTCCTAAGCCAGGGAAGGACCTCACCAAAGTAGAGTCATATAGGCCAATTAGCTTACTGCCGACAATTTCAAAACTGTTTGAAAAATTGTTAATGGCTAAGTTGATTCCAATTCTGAACGACACTCAATGTATTCCAAATCATCAATTCGGGTTCAGAGCTAAACACAGTACCATCGAACAAACACACAGATTAGTAAATGTGATAAGACGGTCGTTTGAAGAGAAAAAATACTGTTCCGCGCTTTTCATTGATGTTTCCCAAGCGTTCGACAAAGTCTGGCATGAAGGTTTAATGCACAAAATAAAATTAGCTCTGCCTGCTAACACCCACAAACTTATGAAAAGTTATTTATATGGTCGCAAATTTACAATCAAAGAAGGCGATTTTTTAAGCCCCGCTCAGCCAATTGAAGCAGGAGTACCCCAGGGTAGCATACTGGGTCCTACTTTATATTTGATTTATGCATCCGATATGCCGTCAGACCCCAATATACATACTTCAACTTTTGCTGACGATGCAGCCTTTATTAGCGTTCATAAGGACCATCAAATAGCATCACAGAATTTGCAGAATTATATTTATAAACTAGAGAATTGGCTTGAGCTTTGGAAAATCAGGGTTAACGAACAGAAATGTATTCATATAACTTTCACATTGCGAAAAGATACCTGCTCGTCCATCAGAATAAATAACCAAATTATTCCGCAACACAATGAAGTCAAATACCTCGGAATCCACCTCGATCGTCGTTTAACCTGGAAGTCTCATATTGACGCAAAACTTACACAGATGAGATTAAAAGCAGTGCAACTTAATTGGCTAATCGGCAGAAATTCTACATTAAAGTTGGATTGTAAACTTTTGTTGTACAATGCAATTCTAAAGCCAATATGGTGTTATGGAATTCAATTATGGGGTACTGCCTCAGCATCCAACATTGAAAAAATTCAAAGAGGTCAAAATAAAATTCTACGTATAATTACTGCAGCTCCATGGTACGTTAAAAATTCTCGAATTCACAAAGATCTAGGCATTCCTTTGGTGAAAGACGAATTTACAAAATACGCCTCAAAATATGTCAGCAAACTTGAACACCATCCAAACCCACTTGCACGAGACATCCTTAACTTTAGTGGCCATGTTCGGTTGAGAAGGAGGGATACCCTTGCTTTAACTCAAACGCAAAACAGATGACTGGATCAGTGGATGTAAATTTTTTTGTAGTATCATAATATTTTGTCTAGCACTGGCTGGACTTATTATTTTCTTTTAGTATTAAGATTCGAAAACTTATTGTCATTTCAATATCTGAAGATTCAATAAATAAATATAATGTATTATAAAAAAAAAAAAAAAAAAAAAAAAAAAATATGAAATTAAAGAAAAGTTTGAAATGAATCACCCTGTGTTAGCTTCAATGCCTGGGTTTCCGTAACCGACAGATCCATTATCAGTGCATGACCGAACTGGAAACCGAGTGAATGGAGAATTTACATGTCCGCTATAAACGGAAATATTTTTTTTGCAACAAATCATTACCTACGATGAAAAATAGATCCATTACAATAACCCGAAGCGTAAGAGATTGTATGTAAAGCCCGGCCAACCAGCCAAATTGGCACAAACGACAAATATACACAGCGCTCAGGCAATGCTTTTTATATGGTGGGACCAAGAGTATCCTATTTACTATGAGCTGCTGAAATCTGGTCAAAGCAAAACAAGGAACCTGTACCGAATGAAACTATTTCGTTTAAAGTGAGCATTGGTTGTGAAACGGACAGACATATGTTGCAATACGCTCTCTCTCTCTCTCTCTCTCTTGGACACGCTTCATTTTAGAACAAGGTATCAGAAAGTGCCTTAATTCGTTTTGGGTTTTAAAAGATGAGCAGTTCCATATGTAACCAGAAAGATGGAAAAAAGTCATAGCTGGTAATGGCCAATACTTGGAATAAATTTATATTGCACAAATACTTCAAATTAAACGCTAAACATTTGAAAAAATCCCTCATTAAAAATCTTTTAAAAATGTTAACGTCGAAATTCACACATTAATAAGTTTCACATATATTAATGTCATGCTACCTTATTTTATAATTAGTCATACCTCCCATAAAAGACTCGTTGGAAGAAATTGCTTTTTAAAACGTTAATGTCAAAGATTGCTTTTTCCGTCAATAATTGTTGTATTTGACGTGTTTTATTTAAAATTAAAAAAGCTCTAAGTGAATCACCCTATATATACTAGTCATATTTTTGAATCTATTGAAAGAGGTCTTGTCGACTAGTTATTCGAGAAGTTTGTATTACAACTGCATTACAATCTGTAAAAATTGTTTTCCACATTGCATATATTTTCAACTAAATCTATTGTGCTAGTTAAGGTGGATTCACTCATTTGTTCCGAACAAAAATTTTGTCCGGAGAACAATTTTTTTACTGAGAGTTTTTTGCAGCACGATTCACCCATTTCGAACAATTTTTGTGGAAAATCAAAAATCTATTAGTTTTACAAGTGGTAATACTGCGGTCATTGATTTATATTGCTTTGGTTTTTAAGTGTCAAAAAACAAATATGAAATGAATAATTTAATTTCACAAACATCACAGATAGAAATGTAACCTATTGGCAACTCAGTTCATTTTTGGCCAGACAAAATATAAAATTTTAAAAAATATTTTCTCTCTCTCAAAAAGAGAGACGTCTTTGTTCGAACAAGTAGTTTCTTTACAACGAATGGGTCACTCCACCTTTAGAGCAAGGTGAAACGATTTAGTAACCGTCCAGGGTTTGT
Organism: Bellardia bayeri; assembly: GCA_950370525.1. Lineage (NCBI taxonomy): Eukaryota > Metazoa > Arthropoda > Insecta > Diptera > Calliphoridae > Bellardia > Bellardia bayeri. The sequence continues at coordinate 61,137,248 of OX493265.1, forward strand.
CGTATGGGCATTGAGAATGTCTGCCACAATACATGAAGAGGCATCCATGTGATCTTGTTTAAATTACGAAAATGAAAATGATTTTTTATAAATTGTTAAAATCAACTGAATGTATGCAGTAGTTAGTTGCATTCGGTGCATACCCAATAAATTTCATTTACCACATTTTTATTTGGTTAAATCTCAATTGTTTCATGAATGCATTTCGCTGGTATCTCTGCAATTGTATCTGTAACATCTCGCATGTGTGTGACTTTGCGAACGGCTAGTCGATTGTTTGTTGCAAAAGTTCATCATCATGAATATTATTCCACATACGCACACTCTTATGCATATAATAATTCTCCTCACACATACAAATACACATTAATGCATATGAACATTGAAGTGTAGTGTTTTGTATTCATTGGATAAAGGACTTTTACATACATACATATCAACACACAGAGGCACGTATGTATGTAAATGTCGCCGTTTTTTGGGAGGAAAATTTATGAATTTCATAAAGATACAGTCCAATACCACACACTACATGTAACACTAAAGGACGAACGAATGCAATCAGTGTATCCTGCGGTATTTTACATCCAGATGACTTTTTGTGCATTTTGACAATATTTTGCATGTTAAATGAAATAAAATGTCGGTCTTTGTCTGTATGTATATTTGTCTCATGTCTGTATATTGGCATATACATATGTACGAGTACCTATACAGACATAAGACACTTACTTTTGAACATGGGAATTTAACCATGTTTGTATCCTGCAACACAGCCAAAGTACAACTCAATTTATTGAAAGCTCATTGTATTGTACAATATGTTGTGTGTTGTTATTTACATTGCAACTTCAACACGAAACCTTGTGTATGATCATGATACTATTGCTTCAGCTTCTGTTGTTGCTGTTTATGTTGTTGGGTGGTATGAAATTATAGATGACATTTGAGTATGTGTGCAAGTATGTGTTGCAATAGTATTTTGCTTGCATGCCTGTATTGTATTGTCACTCTATGTAGATTTCTCAATTTCACATAAAATATTTGCATCCTTTTGTTGCAAATATTTGCAATTATTTGATGTGTATCTCGCAAATGAAATTTATGTTTTATGAAACGGTAATTTACAAGAACCAACAACGTTATTTTAAATCTTTTCCAATTCCAATTTAGTCAAAAGGAGATGAGATAAATAGATTTAAATTCAACTACAATGCATATGTTATAATTTGTATCTGTTAAACAGTAATTTAATATTGAATGAAGTTATTTTGTAATGTTTATTTAGTATACTAAACCATGGTGTAACTATACAAGGTGAGTGCAGTAGCACAGCTGACTGACTTTGTTTACAATTTACTTGTGTCAAAATAATGTAAAACTTTTTCAAGTGTTTTTGACAGTAGTACATTATTTTACACAAACAAAATGCCTGTTGTTTCTGTATTATGTGTATTTGTTGCCGATTTGCACTCACCTTGTTTAGTTACACAATGCTATATACGTAAATGTTTTTGATTTATATATATACATATGTACATATGTAGTTAATTCTACGAACGTACATAGATATTTACAATAGCAAACGTATTCTGAATGCACAGGGTGGGCCAACTTGGACTGACTGATTTGAAATAATTTTGAAATTTTGATAAAGTTAGTGGTCCATATTTCTTCGAAAATGAGCTTAATGAACCACCGGACCATGTTGGAAAATTTTTTACGTCCGATAGTTCTCAATAATCGTAACATATGGTTCCAGCAAGATGGAGCTACAGCTCATACCGCAAGAGCCACAATGGCACTTCAGTCAGTCAAACTTGGCCCACCCTGTATTAATACACTGCCGCTCACTTGATTAGGTTCACACATTTTTTCATTTCTACTCCAGTTTTTTTTCTTAAAATATACTTTAAGAGAACAATTTATTAAAACTAGAATTGAGAGACCTTTTGTATAATAATAATTTCGAAAAATAAAATTATTTGTAAAATTAGCAGTTTTTGTTATTTTTTGCTTTTATGTAAAAATGCAGTAAAATCACATGTAAATTTTAGCTCACTTGATTAGGTTCATTCAAAATAAAATCAGTTTACCTTTGACAACAGCTAGATGAAATTTCTCATTTTATTAGTGGTTGCCATTATTTGCAATTTTAAAATAAAAAAAAATTTAAATGGGACGCAAACAGCAGTTAACTAAAGAAGAAAAAGTCAAAATTAAGGCATTTATTGAATGTGGCTTAAGTCACAGGAATATTGCAAAAAAAAAAAAACATTGGTCGAAGTCAAAATGTTGTGAGCATTTTGATAAGAAACCAATTGGATTGCGGAAAAACATGAAAGGACGTACGCATAGAGTCACAACAAAAGCGGACATAACAGCTATCATAAGGGCTGCCTCTAATTCCAGTAATTCTGCTGCAAAAATTAAACAAAAAACGAGTGTTACAGCAAGTCTAGCTACTGTTAAACGTATTTATGTTTTATATATGTGCGTTTATATACGCATTTGAAAAGATTAAAACTGAAAAAAGCCACCTCTAAAGCAAAACGACTTCAGTTTGCCCGTTGTCTTATAACAAAGAATGGCGACATATTGTTTTTTTGGATGAAAAGAAGTTCAATTTGGAAGGTCCAGATGGTTATCATTATTATTTCCATGATTTGTAGAAAAAAGAACGCTATCTGAGCCGTCTGCATACCTGTGAGGGTAGTGTGATGGTGTGGGGGGCAATTTAATACTATGGGACATGTGAGCTTCAATTTCTTTCATGTAGAATGAACGCGAATAATTACAAATCCGTTCTTGAAAAGGCGTTTCCTTATTTTTCTACAGTCTTTGGACCCATTCCATGGACATTTCAACAAAATAATGCCCCGATACACACTGCAAGAGTTGTAAAAGAATGGATTCGAAGCCAAAACGTCAATATATTGGAGTGGCCACCATACCCTCCTGACCTGAATAATTTAGAAAATGCAGACAATATGAAACTAAGGAAGCCTTAATTGAAGGAATAAAAAATTCATGGGCCGAAATTTCCTTACCATTAATAGAAAAACAAATTATTTGTTGTTGGTTTTTGTTTTTTTTTTTTTTTTTTTTGGAAAAAATACGTTGAACCTATTCAAATGAGCCAAAAAAGTAAGGTTCCAAAACGTAGTATTTGTTATTGCTGCCATGTTTTCTGTTTTATTTATATATATTGCAATACTTTAAAAATTTATAAATGCAACATCTCCAATTACTCTATTATTTCATTGGAAAAAATTAGTTTGAATGTGAAAAAAATTGTGAACCTATTCAAGTGAGCGGCAGTGTAGGTATTTTTTAAATCGATTCAATAAGAAAATTATTGATTAATAAGATCTCTATCGGTTTTGGAACTTCAAACAAAGACTATTTGTTTGTATACAAATTGATCATGGCCAAATGAAGACTCCAAGTGAAACATTAATAAGTTACTTTTAAATTTTATTGAGGTTAAAGTGAATTACGGAAAGGGTCTTATATGGCAGTTTCAACTATTTATGAACTGAATATTATAAAATTAGGTGTCATCCTATTTGTACATAAGAAACTCATTTTTGTTAAATTTTATTCGGATAACAAAATTTTTAAGAGATTTTTGGTCCTTAAAGTGATTTTGGGAAGTGGGCCTCATATGGGAGCTACGACTAATTATGGACCGAACTTCACAAAATTTTTAGACGTAATTTAGCTCCATTTACTACTCATTTGTGGTGAAATTTGTTTGCATACTTGCATAATTCAAACATTTATGACCGGTAAACCCCAATTTCGGGAGGACATTTGTGCCAGGTGAAATAATGGACCGCTTTCCATCAGTTTCAATCCCATCCATCCTTGGAACCGAAAAAATATCACGAACCAAATTTTATCGAAATATCTTCAAAATAGCGACCTGTACTCTGCGCACAACCTTTACATGGAGAGCCAGCCAGACAGACGGACGGACGGACGGCCATCGTTAAATCGACTCAGAAAGTGATTCTGAGGCGATCGGTATACCTTAAGGTGGGTGTTGGACTTATATTTATGGGCGTTACAAACATCAGCACAAACCCAATATACTATTCCCACTATTGTGGTGTAGGGTATAAAAATGGTCCGCAAAAAATACAACGTCTTATGTGTAAATTTTAAGTTTTTTCTGTGTAAAATAGTAAGTTTTATTTGAAAAACAAATAAAGAACAAATGATTTTAAGTGTATGTGATAATTTTATTACAAGAGTTCAATGAAAAATGCTTGAAAAACTTTAAGTGATTTGATGACCGGTTTTAAATCATGAGATTTCAACAATTTTTGTACACAGAACACCTTTTCATTGATTTCAAATCACTTTACAAAAAAGAGATTTTCAGAACATGCCTGTATTATAAAAAAACAAATTTCAAAAATTCGCATTTACGTCAAATAATTTTATTTTGAGAGAGAACGGACTGTCCTTAGTAGTTTCCTTATTCTCGTGGAACTCATTAAAAAAAAAAACAAAGAAATAGTAAAATAAATAATTTCTTGTAAACAAACCATCCTCCTACTAACGGGTGGTTAAATTTCAAGGGCCGATGTTGATTTTGAATAAAACACATACTATTTAGGAAATTATTGTAATTTTATTTTATTATGATATATTGGTATTGCTCAATTATGTATGGAACAAAATATCGGCCAAATGGGCGCCGCGACCACGGCGGCACACCTCCATCCGATGGTCCAAATTTTCGATGATCCTGAGGCATAATGGAGGTTCTATGCCGTTAATGTGCCGAATTATCTCATCCTTTAGCTCTTGAATTGTTGCTGGCTTATCGACGTACACCTTTTCTTTCAAATAACTCCAAAGAAAAAAGTCCAACGGTGTCAAATCACATGATCTTGGCGGCCAATTGACATTGCCATTACGTTAGATAACACGGCCATTGAATTTGTTGCGCAAAAGAGCCATTGTTTCGTTAGCTGTGTGGCAAGTGGCACCGTCCTGCTGAAACCACATATCGTCCACATCCATATCTTCCAATTCGGGCCATAAAAAGGTCGTTATCATCTCACGATAGCGAACACCATTCACAGTAACTGCCTGACCGGCCTCATTTTGGAAAAAATACGGCCCGATGATGCCGCCAGCCCATAAACCGCACCAAACAGTCACTCTTTGTGGGTGCATTGGTTTTTCGACAATCACTCTTGGATTCTCATTCGCCCAAATGCGGCAATTCTGTTTATTGACGAATCCACTGAGGTGAAAATGTGCCTCATCACTGAAGATGATTTTCTTCGAAAATTGATCATCCACTGTTGCCATTTCTTGCCACCATTCTGCCCATTCACGACGTTTGGAATGGTCAAGAGGCTTTAGTTCTTGAGCCAATTGCACCTTGCAAGCGTGTAAATGCAAGTCTTTATGCATAATGTTCATCAACGACGAGCGTGAGAGGTGCAATTGTTGGGCACGACGACGAGTTGAGGTAGACGGCTCTTCATCCACACTATCGCGAACAGCAGCAATATTTTCTGCAGTACGAGCTGTACGAGCATGCGCTGCACATGCACATCTTCTACAGACCCGGTTTGCTCGAATTTCCACGATTTTTGCGATTGTACGCACATTTGGACGATCAAATTGACCAAAAAAATCACGAAGTGCACGATATGCATTTTGATTTGAACGCCCATTTTCATAATAAGTCTGGATAACTTTAACACGTTGTTGGATTGTGTATCTCTCCATGGTTAAAATTGAGTAAGTCTGAAATAGAGAAATGTCAAATAAAATTCGGAAAAAAGCTTGGCGTTTAGGTGTGGTTCACATTCAACATCGGCCCTTACAATTTAACCACCCTTTACTATATATCTAGGTATGCTTACAATAATGCGACCTATTGGTTCTTTTTGTTAAAAAAAAAAATTCCAACAAACATGGTTCTTTTTGTAACTCAAATTTTCCAATAAACGTGGTTCTTTTTGTAACCAAAAAATTTCAACAAACGTGGACATAATTTGCCCAGTGAAATGTGAGGGTTTTAAATGCCAGTTTTACATAACAAACTCAACCTGTCAGGAGAAATGTGGTAACTCTACTATGCATAAATCATCGGATCATGAGAAATGCCCGAAATGGAAAAATGAAAAGGACATACAGGAGGTCATGACCCTGTCGAATCTCTCGAGGAAGGAGGTCTTGATCAAGTACTCTATGAGTGACAACTATTACTCGATATTGGCTGATCGGAAATACGACGTTAATTTTCCCCACCTGGATGCAAAGAGCAAGCCGGCAATGCTTCATGAGACAAACCGGAGAATTAATAAGATAAAATAAAGCAAAGTAGCTGCGTCCAGTCCCAAGAATACTATCCCTCAACTCCAACCCACTATAATTCAACCCTCCCAACCCTCTACATTTCACCGTTTCAGAGATGGATAGGACTCTAAAGACACTTGCTGATCGAATTTCTGCGCTTGTTAATCAAAACAATGCAAGGGAAAATATAAATATTGCTACAAATTTCAAAAACTCTATTTTAGCTGTTGACAACGCCATTAACAATGAAATTAATGACAAAATGGGGACTAAACGTCCCTAATATTTTAAACTTTTTTCATCAACTCATCAATAAATTACACTTCCTAGCAATCAAATCATCACCTTTACATATTATACTTCAACATGCTGCTTTGCAAATACAACATACAAAGCCTCAAAGCTAATAAATCATCTTTTGAATTCTTTCTAAACAATTATGCGATTCAAAAATGACAGAACCAAAATGTATAGAATGAATAAACTTTTCTCTTTGAAATAAAAATATGTTAGCACTGGCATATAAACATATGTTTTGCCATATACTCAAAACTCAAAAAAAAAAGGTGGTTCTGTTTGTATGGAACAACCTACATACTCGTATGTGCTAAAATAGGCAAGATCAAAATAAGATTTCCTTGCTGATTTCTTCAACAGACATTAATTCCATAGGCAATAACTTGAGTTAATAAAACATTGTAGGCGAACATAGGAATGAGTAGAACATATGTGTAAGGGAATCCTTCCCGTTGCATTCAGTTATCCAAAAATTAAGAGGCGGTATATCACAGAGGGTGAACAAATGTTTCTGGGATTCAAGTCTTGCTGGCATGATTGTTTATAGCCCAATGACTCGGTAACACTACTGTCAGTTTCATAACATACTTCCGGTTCTATTAATGCATTTCTCTTTTGGGTGCTGCATGTTTCCATTTTACGTTCTATATGTCTCCTGTAAATCACCAACATATCAGACTAAAACGCATAAGCTTCATCCGCAAGACGTATTAAGAATCTTAATATACAGCCATTAGTGTATACTTATACTTTTATGACATACATATCTATTAATCATGTTATTCTCTCCATTCTCGTCGGAAAGAAAAAATAACTTTTACATTCTTATAAAGTCCCTGAAGGTTATACAGCAAGGTTTGGTTTAAAAAGAATGAAAGCATATTAAAAATCCTTACGATATCCAATATACAGCTGCCTTGTTGCACTATAGACCATTAAGATAATTAAGTAACCATAAACTCTTCACTTTTGCTGCATGTTCAGTTTCCATGATCATTTTGAGACCTGAATAATACCTACATAGATATTTCGCACTGTCTGATAGGGAATGTTCACAGATCCATAACTCTTGTTCTGTCGTAAATATTAAAAGGTTTAATTGGGTTAACTGTCAAATCATGCAACAGATTTCATTGGGTTATTATTAAATTCGCTAAGAATAGTGTTAAAACAATTGGTCACAATAGATTAGACAACACCCCACCTTGTGTTTTTCCACTACCAACATACTTTGACTTTTCCCTGTTCTCGAAAAACACTGCGATAATACCCGATTTAATTATGATCCAACTGCTGATATATATTTCAACATCAAGATTCTTTAGAGCTACTATAGTCGTTATATTGCTTTCATATCTATAAAAGCAGTCATTGACAGTGTTGGCAAACATGGTACAATTGTACTTTTTTGATACATTTTAGACACATTTGGTACCGTGGTACTACCACGAGTCATTTGGTACAATTTGAAAATGCTGTTGCATTAAAATTTGGCATTTCAGATGAAAGAGTTATTATTTAAGTTACTAGTTACTTGTGTAATTGCACCAAAGAGATTTTATTACATTTCATGAACAATATCAATTTGATCTTTAAATATGCATCTACATAAAGGGTGTCCCAACTAGAACGCAATTTTTAAATTTGGCGCCATTCGAAGTGTCATTGTTTGACATTTGAATAATTGTTATTGTTTGCTAGTAGAAGGTACGAGGTTAGTAAAAATGGAGCGCTACACGAATGAACAACGCATTCTCATTGTGAAATTGTTTTGCCAAAATGGTGAAAGCTTTGCGGCTACAGTTCGCAAGTTGCGAACAATTTGGGGTCACAATAATGCTACAAAAGAGTCAACTGTAAAGAGATTAATGGATAAATTTGCCGAAATTGGGTCTGTCAATGATGTAAAGACAACAACGCGCCTTCGACCAGGTCGATCGACCGAAAATGTCGCAGCTGTCCGTGATGACCTTTTTTTTTTATTAAAATGAGGCAGGTCAAGCGCAAACACGATACCGTGAAATGATAACCAGTTTTTTCTTGCCTAGAATTAGAGAAATGAATGTGGAGGGCATGTGGTTTCAACAAAACAGCTCCACATTGCTGTATCAGTCATTTCCCGGTCGTGTTATTTCGCGTTTTGGAGACCAGAATTGGCCGCCTAGATCGTACGCTTTAACACCTTTACATTTTTTTCTTTGGGGTTTTTTGAAGTCGATGGTTTACGCGAATAAGCCGACGACGACACAAGCCTTAAAAGAGGAAATTGGACGCTGCATTAATGAAATACCGCAGCATTTATGCAAAAAGGTCATTGAAAATTTCATTAAAAGATCGCGTGTGTGCCAGCATAGCCGCGGCGGCCATCTGCACGATATCTTGTTCCATACATAACCTCATTCTGTCTACTTTACGATTTTTGTAATATCTGTGTTTTATTTAAAATTTAAAAATTGTGTTCTAGTTGGGACACCCTTTATGTTGATTGAATTATCGAACAATTGTAGTCTCTAATATATTAATACAGATTAAATGATTTTGTGGATGAATCCAAAAATTAAAGCTTACAATGTAGTTAATCAGTATTTCAAAATCGTTAGAAGTTAACCCTACTATTTCTTCTATTCTTATAATAAATAATTCTAGTAATTATGGAAATGCAATCGAAGGATGCACGAATATACTGTAACTGTAACGGAATGTAACTGCAACAGTAAGAAACAGCTGATGGATATTGTTATGTGTAAAGTAATGCAAATGGTTATGGAGATGTAAAGTAACGCAACACCGTAATGTATGAATCTGTAAGAAATAGAATATCCTTACATGTTTACGTCATTACACAACATTCCGTTACAGTCGGCTAACTGAGGCTTAACTTTTGGCAAATAATAAACGCAAGTAATATTCTTAAAGATTTAGAAACAGCCCAAATCAAGATAATTTACAGGAAACTTTTTATTACGAAACGAGCTCTGTTTCTTTGCATTTAAATAAAATTGTAAGAGTATCCTTTGGTAACTTTGCATATCGTGAACAATTGCTTTATCTGGCAGCATTTTCCAATAGAGACCAGTTTAACAGCATTTATAATATGACCAGAAATTCGATAATAATTCTTTGAAGAAGTCTCTTTTATCACTTGCTATAAATCAATATCAATCGAGTATAAAACTGTAATGTTAAAAATGTTGCCATAAGATATATCGTGTTTTCGATAAAGTAAGTTTGTGGTAAAGTTTTATTATTATTTAACAAATACTTAAAATGGTACTTTGGAGGTCTAAAAAGTGCATTTTATTCATATGTATAGTTGGTACAAAATCCATCTTTTTTTCCATCTTTAGCTACTGACCTCCCAAAAGTCCTTGTAATCCTTATAAGAGCTGCCTCCTTCCTACAAGAGGTTTGAACGATTCTGAATGTACATAAGCATTTTGACAGCTTTATATATGAATCGATGAGTCTTTGCAAGGTTTTCAACACGAACAATTATATTAGGCAGAGACCTTTTAAAGTCTTTTAACTTAATTTGCCACTCTTGTGAATTAAATTTACTTTTAATTCTTTTGCAAATAAACGAAATGTTGATAAGGACAAGAACTAGAGTGCATATATATTCTAAGGAGCTCGGGAATGATAGATGCTGCACTTTGCAGCATCTGTGTCATAATGTCAGCAGTTTTTTTTTTCGATTTATAAAGTTCAAAAGAATTAATGGCCCATGAAATTCTATTCTGTGGGATTATGTTTTCCATGATTTAAAAACTCTATGTGTAGTAATTCATCATCAGTTCCATCCGTATAACTTTCTAAATGGGTATTGAGTACATTTTTTGGGGTAACAGAAAATACTATTATAAATTTGTTGGTTTTTATTTAAATTTTGTGCGACTCTATTTCACAAATTTTATTTCTTATGCAAATACTTGAAAATGTCATTGATCTATTTTAAATTAATTGTACAGGTTTTTGCACAGCAAGTTTATTTTCTGTACAGCTTTTATGTCATTGACCATTGTACAAAGGAGGAGTTTCAAATATGTAATTAAGTTTATAAAATTTATGGGTTACTGTCAACATATATTTTCCCATTTTCGAACATGTTCTCCTTTGTATAGTTGCTGGTTATTTTGGACGAAAAATAACAAAATATGATGGCCAATAAATGTATGGCACTGGTTGGTAGTCGTACATACTCATATCGTTTATTGTATTCATATTTATGAATGATTTGCCAACAATTTATGAAAAATAACATTTTAAGCCATGCAAAATTCGAATAAGAAAAAAAAAACAAGCTACGAAACGAAATGCGACAAAAGCAGCAGCAGGAGCTGCAGCAAAAGACAGAGTAACATATAGTAGACATGTACTCATTTGCATAATACCGCGAATATAAAGTGAAAATACAGAAACAACAAATTTATACAAAAGCCAGAATAAATTTTATTAAAAATAACAGTCGCCTGGCTTTTTGGGCAAAAAGAAAATGCAGAAAAAATTTATTTCAAATATACAAATTGGTAATAAATGTAAAATATTGTAAACATGCTAAAAATAACACAAAAAAAAACCTTTAAAAAGAGAATAAAAAGAAAACTACTTAAAATTCATTCATTGTAGCCAGTCAGGGCTTAAAATGGTTCTAATATAATGAAAACCTTCCACTCAAATGTGAGTTAAGAACACAATAAAATGCCTGAATTCCTGCCATAACTAAAGAAACGTGTATAAAAAATTAAATGTAATTTACATAATTGTTCTCATCATTTGACGCGGCCATCAAAAATACATACATACATACTCCAAAACCGAAAACAGCAAATAACGAATATTATCAGTTGTTGTTTTTCTTAATTCATACATTTTTTTTTCTTCCTAACAAGCACTACACAGATTTCCATAACCACTCCAATCCACCCCTGATCATCAACGTCATTATTCACTGATTATAAATTCACGTACATGTTTCTGTAAATGTGTCAAAAAAATATTTCATTTTTATGTGTGAAAAAATGACAGCAAATTTAATCGATTTATTTATGTATGTATGTATGTATGTATGTGTATGTATTAAGATATGTATGTATGTATGCCTGCTACATTCATTGAATGCATTTACCAAATAAATTGTTTGTGGCGTTTAAATTCTTGTCACCATTTAGTTTCGAATGAAGGGGTGGTTTAAACGTTTATTTTGAAAAATTTGAATTTGTATCCTTTAAACTGAAAGGAAACATTTATTCCACGTTCGCAATTAAACTCAACATTTATTTTAACTAATTGTCGATCATTCGAGATTCATTGTTTGATAGAAAACTAAATTATTAAATTTGCCACAATCCTAAATCGATTATTGATTTCAAAACAAGTACAAACGTATTGGTTTCGGTACCATCACGTTGGTCGTTCTCTTTCTAACATTGACGAATTCTTGTTAGGATACTTTTCATAATTTTTTGCATATTCGTATATCGTCATAAATGCAATCACAGCTACTACTAATCTAATCTGTTTATCTGAATATTTGTTTTTTTCATAATGGTCAATTTGGTCCCTACAAGAATTCGCTAATTTCTTGTTATGCTCATTGTTTATTCTGGACAGTTTATGTTTAGTCATTATTAGAAATAAGTTTAAAATTTGAATTAAAAAATGAATTAATACTTTTACAATTATTAGTCAATGTTGAATTGCCAAGTACATATTATTGAAATTGTCATGAAGCTTGGAATATTTTTATGTCAAATAGTTTTAAGAACCATTTTAGAAAATAAAATCTTCTTGTGTTAAGTATCAAAGCCACCGGTTCTTGTATATCATATTACGAAGAAATTTAAATCCAGCCCATAACTTAAAAGTTTGCATAATTCTCGATAGTGTTAATAAACAACAAGTTAGCAGTGTAAACAGTCCTCAAAAATTATTGAGGATAAACAGTTTAGATAATCCATAAAATAGTAGTATACTTTTGTATATATTTCTCATATTAAAGTTTGAGGTTGTAGCCAGAATTATTAACTAGGAGAATTTTTCCCGAAAATTTTCGATTTTACAAAGCTTTTGGGATCCTATTCCTATTATTTGGAATATTTTAAATTATTAAGCTTTTATTTTGTGTTGCCATTTAAATTTATGTAACGAAACAAACCACTCAAAGCCCTAATTCTCAAGGAACTGTGCTACCTTTCATACCGGCCGTGCTCATGGAAATTGGGTTGGTTCTTGTCCCTATTGAATCAGTAGTGTTCACTACACATTTAAAATTAGGTAGCTATAAATCCAAGTCGACAAAAAAAAATAACGAGGAAGCTTAGTACAAGAGGCAACACAAAATAAAAGCTTAATAATATAATTTGATCCAGCAACACAAATTATTAATCAATAATTTTAAATTATATTGAGGAATAATATCGATAATGACAGCAGTCCATGCGTTTACAATGCATTATTGTTCGTGAAGACACGACCTCACGGTGTTCTTCGCATCGGGTTGACTAACGGTCAACTAAAGGTATGTGCACACAGAAGAAATATTTACTCAAAAAGCGTGACCACATTTTTTAGCACATATTTGTTTGACGCTATATGATCTTACAAGTTGTTTGTAAGATCCAACAGCATCAAATAAAATAAAACTTTTTTATGTAAGACAAACAATTTGCAAATCTTTGTACATGAGTGCAAGAATCAATGTATAGGGTGTTTTTTCTAGATGTATAGAATTTCGAAATTGAATAAAACAAAGACGTTAATTTGAAATTGACATGAAATATATTTTATTCAATAGATTACACGCTGCGACAGTCCAAAAAACCTGGGACCGTATATTATTTTTCTTGTAGGTCTTGTCGAGTAAAATAAGATTCGAATAGTGAAATATGCCGGACACCTAAAAAATCCGGATTTACGGTTAAAAAACCGGTTTTTGTACCTTTGCGCACTTATAAGCCTGTAATTTTGTTGATAATTATTCTTACTAGGTTTGGAAAGAAGACACTGTAGTCTGTTGCATGATAATTTATCTAAGAAAACTTGAGAAATTTGGGTGTTATTGTCGAGCAAACACATATTTTGTAAATTTTTTTAAAAAAAATTCAACTTTGGTGACGTTTTTATACATTATTTTCTTAAGAAACTATAATTCTTGGTTTTCACTATGTCATTTTTGTTGTCAAATTGTCCAAATTGTTGGCAATTGTATAAAAACGGATTGTCATATCATGATTTTCATGATTGCAATCATGATTGCAAACATAAATGACGTCATATGACAACCCGTTTTCATACAATTGCCAACAATTTGGACAATTTGACAACAAACATTACATAGTGAAAACGCGGCCTAATACTATTAAATTTATTCAAAAAGTCCGTTTACTTACGATTACAACGCATATTTGGATTTAAAAATAGATAAGTAATTGACAGAGTTATTTAACTTTTCATGAAAATAAACTTTTAAACATTTTATACAAATTTTATTTTTGGTTATTTGACCGTTTTTTTTTTAAATTTAAGTGACCAGCAATATTCTGAAATCATTTTTATCTTATTTTTTTCCTTCAAAGCGCTTTTCAATAGTTGCCATTTCCTGGTGAAAATGTTCGCCTTGTTCATCACTGAACTGGCCCAGGTTATCTGGGAAAAAGGCCAAATGCGAATGAAGAAAATGAATTTGAATGAACATGTTGCAGCCCATTTCACCATACGCACTTAAAAACTCATTGAAAACTGTGACATGGTCGTTGCTTCTGTGATTTCCAAGGAAATTATTGCATAGCGCAACAAAACTATTTCATGCACGTCTTTCAACGGAAATCTTTTTCTGTTATATCGACAGATTTTCTCGTTAGCGGTGGATCACTAATTACAGGTATCGGTTTTGTAACAGTTACAACAGTTGCCTACTTAAGGTTTTTGCGCGTTTTAAAACAGTGACCTAAAACATCGATTTGACAAATCTTCTGGCATTATAATCTAAATATGACTTCTGGCATATGACCGCCATGAATGGATCGGTTATAGTCTAATCTGGAGGTCTAATTTTCGATGACTTTTTACAACATTTGTGGCCGTGTATCGGCAATAACGCGGCAAATGTTGTTCACCAAGTGGTCAATTGTTTCGGGCTTATCGGCGTAGACTAGAGACTTCACATTACCCACAGTATATAGTCAAGCGGCGTTAAATCGCACGTTCTTGGAGACCAATGTAGGGGTCCAAAACGTGAAACTATGCGTTTACCAATAGTTTCCTTTAATAAACCAATTGTGGCATGAGCTGTGTAACATGTCTTGACGTCTTATTAAAACCACAAGTCCTGCACATCACGATTGTTAAATTAATGAACGAAAAAGTTAGTAATCATGGCTCTATAGAGGTCACCATAAACTGAAACATTTTGGCGAGCTTCGTTTTTAAAGAAGTACGAACCAATTATTTCACCAGCCCATAAAGCACATCAGTCAGTTTTTCTGGATGTTAACGGTGTGTTTCAACATACACTTGAGGATTATCATCAATCCGAATACGGCAGTTTAGTTTATTGACGTATCCATTCAAACAACTAAACATAAATCATGTGACAGCTGACAAAATGGCCACCAGTTAAAAAAGTGTTTCCTACTTATAGTTCTATACGTCTAAAAAAAAACACCCTTTACAATCAGTTTTTTAGAGTACTTGAGCTATATTATATAATCCATCCGTAGATTAGTCAATTAGCATAGTTTAGTACAATTATCGAACCGAACAGAGTCTAACCTTGCTGAACAGCAATCGCTGCCCACGGCCCAGTTGAGTCAACATAGTTTGCGGCACCTAAACATACCGAACCGTTGAAAGCGTCTGAAAGCGAACCGTCGCATATTCATGTCGCAGATTCTGCTAGCTCCAATACACTTCCTAAGCACCAAGCCAATTGTCATCATTACTTTCAATGACTAATAATTGGTACCCGTAGAAACACACAAAGACTTTGGTCAGCTGCAAATTTACAATTAAACAATTGTAAATTGAGTATAATTAATAATTGTAATAAGAAACTGTTTAGAGTTTCAATATAGTTTCTGTGTAGAGTTTCTATACAGTTTCAAGCTCCGTGCAAACTCATGGATCCGGTTTCGTCATTTTCAACCTAGATAGCAATAACATCAGGGCGTGGAAAGTTCACCAAGACAACATGCCACCGGGCATGTTGATAATGACAATGAAATGCCATTAAATGAAATGAAATGAAATAAATTATATGACAATTTGATTGCAAATGATAAAATTTGTAAATTTTAAACAGATTTACAAGCAGTTTCCAAATTGTCAAGTTTTATTTGCAGACGTAATTGATTTTGATGCCGCTGATATTTCAATATTTTCGAATGCAAAAAGTTTTGCAATGATTATAGATTGGAATATCTATATTGGAAACTAAATTTTAGCAAATTCATATGCATTTTGGTTACAAGGTTTCATTATAAGTTATATTCTGAATGTGACATAGAACTTGGTGTTAGTTCTATGTCTTATTGGAAAATCAATTTAATAGGTTTGTGAAAAAAAATATATATTTTGGGCTTTTAATGATATTTATACTCTATGCCACCATAGTAGCTAAGGTATATTCGATTTGTGCTGATGTTTATAACGCCCATAAATATTAGTCCAACACACACCTTAAAGTTTTCTGAAAAACCATTTTTACACATATACTGAGTGTAGGGTATTATATGATCGCGCTTGAAGGACTATAGTTTAATTTATATTCAGGACTAAACCAAAATCTTGGAATAATTTCTTGTTGCACAATGACGATGCCAAACCTTTCAAATTGTCTGGTATTGATATTAACACAAATCGGTGATCGGCTGCATTTATAATGTAGATTCTGGATAGATTTTGATCTATCTGTGACTCAGCACGTTGTCAAGCAAAGTACCCATTTAATGCAACACATCTGTTTTAATAATTTTCATTTATTTACAAGAACTTTTAAATTCGATCGACGAACAGATGATATTAACTACATATTGCAAAATTACGGACAAAAAAAGTTGTTAGAAACTTTTGGAACTTATAGTGATTACTAACTAATAAGGAAGATGAAACCGCTTTCATTGCTATAAAAAGAGAGGACGTCTTAGGTATTATATTTCCATCCTGTATTACATGGATTACATTATACACTTGAAGAAGATTTTAAGGATCTTGGAAGTAGCTATATACTGGAAAGTTTTGACAAGTAGCTTTTGTCTCTCTCCGCTCTTGAATTCTGTTGTCCGGCAAGTGATTTACCTTGCAACCAGTGTGACCAGGTCTCAAACATTTTTGCAGCTAAATCCTATCCAAGATAATGCTAAAAAAAATGCTAAATGGATTTTTAAATGCAAAAAAAAAATGCTACCGCTGTTTCTACAAATTATGTTTCATTATATAAATAAAACCACATCGAACTCAAAAACAAAACAAATTATTTATTCTCTTAAAAACTCGTTAAAATTATAAAACAAAAATTAAAAATATGTATTTTTCAGTCTTTATACATACAGTAAGGGACAAAACTGTTCACGAAATTAAATTTATTGACAACTAATTTAAAGTTTTTTTCATTAATTTGTTTTTGTGAACAATATTTATAATTATTAAGGAGTTTCCTTCAGACTAATTTGGTCAAATGTTTGTTTCCAAACGTAAATAAAAAACTTGTTCCATTTTTATTTTATTTTATTTACCCAAAGGGGCTCGTTCTAAATAATCTAGTGACAAAATTTATTGCTTTGATGTTTTTTTATCATTGGATATTAATTTTTATTATTAATTAGTTACTTAAATACTAAAAAACGGGACATCACGAACAGAATTTTGGCATAAATAATCAAATAATTAATAAAAATATAATATACAATAAACGACCACAAAACTTAAATCAAGTTTAACTTAAAGCTAATATCACAGAACTGATTTAATTTTTTTGTTTTATACATATTTAAAAAAAAAACCTTTAAATACATTATTTGTTCTTAATACAAAATCGAAAAAACATTCAAGTAAATCAAAAAACGTTGTGATTTAAAATATCCTTGTAAAAAATCCAAGTGTGAACAATTATGTCCACTGAGGAAAAATTCCTTCTGGCCCACAATGTCGAACGATAACGTTCGCTTAGATAAGATTTAAGACACAAACTTGATTGTGGAATAAACAAACTTGATTGAGTAAAAAATAGATATGATAAAAAGTTTGCGTCTTAAGTCTTATCTAAGCGAACGTTGTCGTTCGACATCGTGGGACGGGGGGTTATCTTTTTTACGACCACTAATACTTTGTATGTTCTAAAATGTTATAAAAAAAAGTATTTGCTATTTAATAGCATTTATATTTACTTCACAAATAAATTAGTTTAAACAAAAATAACAACTTTGGTCACATATTAAATACTTCATCAAAAATGTATTCTTCACTTTCTGAGGTTTCTGTTATAATATTATCAGCCCAATCATGAATAAAAATTCCGCGGGAGTTTTTCCCTTTTTATTGAATTTGAATAGGAAAAATGGGAAAAGGGAAAAAAACTCCCAAGGAATTTTTATTCATGATTGGGCTGTATATGTATTTGTATCACTTTTTTCGATTAATTCTTTAGTTATTTGAAAACTTTCACAGCATTTATTCAATCTTTTCTATCCACATCTTATATAGAGGAGTGAATTCATTATATTTAATAGCATTATATTTCCTCTTTTATTTTTTTTTTTAAAATTCATTACTTACTAATGGCTAAATTCACAGTCTTTAGTTAGCTAATGACAAAGGCTTAACTAATTATTCTTTATTCGCAATACTTAGTTTGCCATAAGAATAACAAGTAATAGTTAATATTTTAGTTTACCAATGGTTAACTAATGACCGAGAATTCGGCCATAAATGCCAAAACCAAATATTTCATAACAAAATCGGACAATTCCTTGAAGGGATTTTTATTCACAGCATTCCTGTATTCATAAACTTGTATCCAAAACTCAATAGTTGAGTTTTGATTTTGCCACACGTATGAAGTTAATTTTTGCCATTGTAATTCTAAAGATGTAATTTCATCATTTGAAAAATTTATCATTTCTTCTTTGAAATTTTCATATAATTTACTTTTATTTATTTTTAAACTATTGTCAACAGCAAAAAAGTTAATATTTTTTAAACTTAACAAATTTTTGGATAATCTTTGCCTTAGTTGCACAGAAAAAAATAAAAATGAGTTTCAATTAAAATATTTGTGCAATCAATTAAAAATTTAATTGAAATCAGACCTGTAAACAAAATGATAGTATCAATTAAAAAAAATGTGAGATTTAATTGAAAATATCAGAAAAATCAGAAAAAGTAATTGAATCAATTAAAATTTTAATTGAAAATTATTTTAAAATCAATTAAAGGTTTAATTGAAAAAAAACATGATTTTTTTTCTGTGTGACATATTAACACTGCTATGAAATTTCTACATATTTAGGCATGTGATGGAAATCGAAAACGAATGAGTTTTAAAAGTCAATTTTTTTGTAATATTTCTGTATTAAAAAACTTTTATCACATAAAATATAAAGATATTGGGCTACTAAAGAGAATCTTAAAACAAACATTTTAAAAATTAGATTATAAATGCATGAAAATGTATTTCCAAAACTGATTCGTTTTCGATTTCCATCACATGCCTGAATATTTTTTTTTTCTTGCTTTCAAAAATTTTCAAAATCATAATTAAAAATGAAAAATAAATTGAAGCTAGAAAATGCTAAACAAATTATTAAAAAATGCAAAAAAAAATGCCAAATGCTAAATTGAAAATTTGCAGCTAAATCAAAATAAAAATGGTCACACTGCTTGCAACTGAGGCAGGCCAAACGAAAGTTGAACAGGGAGTAACTAACACAAGAGCAGACTAGTTCGATAATTGCTGAGAGGATCGAAACTCTGACTTACAATTCACATAAAAAGTAAAAACCTCATCGTGAAGATAAGATATTATTAAAAACTTCTTGTAACACAGACCCGGGTTGGCGAGAATACTACATTTCTTTATAGAATCGTCGGTCTTCAATAAACCTGGGCTAGATGATGACTAAGCTTGACAAGCATGAAACTTGAGTTTGACGCAACCAACCACCCCAACGTATCATACGCAGAGGCTAATTTCACGTAACATTGATTATTTTTTTTGGAGGTGTAAGCCAAAGATCAACACCACTAATAAAATGACACACACAATCTGCTTGAAATGATTTTGGCTATAGGAAATGTCTTAAATACCTTCATTACAAAGGCAGGAAGTCTAGTTTATATATTGAAAGCCAGAAGATTTTAGAAGAATTTTATCTAGTTAAAAAGTAAAGCTTTTTAGCTTTTCTAAATTCTTTCGTATAGATTAACCCCCTGGCACACGATGTCGAACGTTAGCGTTCGCTTAGATAAGACTTAAGACACAAACCTTTTATCGTATCTATTTTTTTTTACTCAATCAAGTTTGTTTATTCCACAATAAATTTTGTGTCTTAAGTCTTATCTAAGCGAACGCTAACGCTCGACATCGTGGGCCAGTGTGTAACTTTTTCTTGTAAGTAGTCCGTCCATTCATAAATTTCTTGCTGGCATTCTTAAACACATTTTCACAAAGATTCTTCGAAATAAAATGTAAATAGGCAGCAACCATAAATTTCCAACTACTTCAAGGTTTGTTGTAGCATTTGCACAATTATGATTGTTATTTATCTTAAACAATTTTTAACTTTTGTTTTGAAATAATTTCTAATAAAAATGTTAAATATGAAATGAGGCAGTTGTTGTGGCCTCAACACAAAATAAGCAGAATATACTTAAATTTTAAAAAATGTACATAATCTACACCAATTTCATGTATGATATTTATCAAATTTAGTCGACAATTAAAAATGTATTACGGCTACATGAACAATGTTTTTCAGATGTTGAATTATGTTGCTGGCTGGTTGTGTTGCAGTTGCTGTTGCTGCTGTTGTTACTGTTAATATTTTGTTGTGTTTAATTTTATTTTATTTTATTTAATGTTTTCCATTATTTTATTTCATAATTTTCTCATTTAAAAGTAATAAAAATTTCAACTGGGTGCGATTAATTGCTAAAAAATGCGTGTTTATTTTTGCAATTAAAACAACATGTTGAGGGAATTTAACCAGAGGCTAAGCCCTCGCAAACAGCAGCAGCAGCAGCAGTTGTACAAAACATCGGTGGCAATAACAACAATAATGTTGTAGCAGCTACGATAATGTCACGTGAATCTAGTAAATAGTGTTTGCTGTTTGTTGTTTTATGATTTCGTTTTGGTTTTGTTGTTCTTTTAGTTGTATGTATTGCCTTTTTTGTTCATATTTGGATCACTTTGCCATCAACCCTATACTGGACACTGGGTTTTATTTTTAACAAAATATGAAAACAAAATTTATCTTTAGACGACCATCTAAGACATCATTTAGAAGTACAGGCCACCACCATACAACAGGCAGCCATTGTTCGTGTTGATTAATTTAAATTGTAATTATTTCATGTTCAGTTTTCCTTCTGAAAAATAAAGCATAAAGAAATAATTTTCATAAGAAACGCATTTACTGTTTAGCTGCAGTTCAGTCTTTTAAAAGACTATAATCATTTAATAAATAGTAATAGCACATAAAGATATAAGATATAAGAGATATAAGAAAATACGAACAACTATGAACCACGATCCTCCACAAACATAATATTTTGGTAGATTGCTAAGGATTGGAGAAAGGCAACACCAATACATAAAATGTTTAAGACTTTAGATAATCAGTTTCAATAGGTAATGTGTTATTTTGACGAGAACCCAAGTATTCTTTCGTAATCTAGGATTCGAGGCTTTTATGGAAAAATAACTCTGAGGGGATTTCTTCGTCATCTGAAAAACCAGTATCTCTTGCATTGCCTAATTCTAATACTTAGGCTGCTTCCCTTCAATGCCGGAATGAGATCTTATCTGCAAACAATTCTGGTTTAACTCTTTAAAATCCTCACAAACGAAAACTAATTATCATGCTGAAGAATGCTAGTCAGCATTATTATCCCGAAAGAATAAGGAATTGGTTAGTAACCAAAACTGATTCGTGAATAATTTCAAATTATTATAAACTCTTAAGTTATGAGATTCTGAACTCTACTCTAATATGGACCAGCTTCGATACATATCAAAGAATCACTTTGGTAAGCGGCTACATTTTCTTATAGTACTATATTTTTTTTTTTTTTTTGAAACAAACACAAACTGCGAAGCTTTTTGGCTTGTCTGCAGAAAACACCCAGAGCGTTTGGTGGGAATCGAACCCGCAACCCTCTGACTGTTAGTCCGGCACACTATCGCCTAGTCTATCGAGGCATATATATATTTTTTGTTTTGTTTGTTTTTTTTTTAAGAGATGTAACACTCAGGCAATTAATATGCCTATATAAAATTGCGTTACTTTCTTTGGAAAGAGGATAGTTGACGAAGTAAAGGTGGTTAAGGAAGAAAGCTCTTTATATCACAACTCTGTAATTGCGCATTATGATGGTGTTTAGTGCAGCATTGCAGCGCCTCTGGTGGCGAGTAGGCGCATTATTTTCAAAGCTTGATTTTATAGCCTTTATTTAATTATTTTACTTCGGTGGCGTTTCAATGCTATACAAATAAAACTAATAATTATCAGAAACTGATGTTGTTTGAATGGCAGCGGCTGGGAATCGAAGCCGGGCTACAAATACCAACTCATGCTTAATGATCAAATGCGCTAACCAATTAAACTACAGTACACGAGGAACATCCATTTAACATGAAGAGTTTCATGGGAGAGGTCCTTTTCGCGATTTGGATGGTGTCATGGATGAATGCGGTACTAAATGATGTGGCGGATTTGCATTTAAATGAAACTTCTAAGGAGCACGAAGAACATTCATTTAACAACATAATTTCTCGGTGTAGATGTAATTCTCACGATCTGGATGTCTTCATTAATGGATGTGGATATTGAATGATATGGCGCGATTCATCACAAGTACTTTTTTTTTTATCGATGCATTCTTTCGAACCCTGGATTGCAGCACAAAATACTCGCTGTTAATTTGTTGTTTGTTGGTTGGTTTGTGATGTTTCTATATTTTTCCTAGACCTGGAGGCAGGTCTTCTACACAAGTAAACATACTAAAAGGTTAATAAATGGAGTTTATTTACATGTTTTAAAATTGTTTCATTTATATACATTTTATTTTCATTTTTTTTTTTTTTTGTTCCCAAAATAAGTTGAGTTGTACGTGTATTTCGTAAATGCACAATGTTTTTGTAGCGCCTTTTTTGTTTAAGGTTCGTTCTAATAAGGTTTTCTTGTTGCATGTTTATAGAAAATTAAGTTGTCCAAAGTGTTGTGCTGGTCGTTTATATTCAAGTGCTCATTTCTGTTGATGACGCTGATATTGTTTTGTGGTTGTTCGTGTTGTTTTAATGTCGGAAACGCGTTCTAGATACGAATGCAATTTCCTTCTCATGTATTTGCAAATTTAGCTTTTCTCCTTTTTTTTTTTTTGCTATGAGCCTATGAAAAATTAGTTTCTTTTAATTCAGTTTGCAACGACAATGTGTAAAATAGACGGTTGCTAATAATCGAATTAGCCAATGGCGTCAAGGCATATGTATGATTGAAAATAAAAATGGCGTTAGGTTTCATGCATATTTTTATGAAATCGAAATCATCTATTTTATGGAGCCGCTGTCTGGAATTCGAACTGTTTGTTTTTAAAAAAGTCTTGAGAAGAACGGCAATCCTGATAGGAAGAGCTTTACGCACGACTCTATTAAAGTCGATTTTTACTTAACTGGACATAATTTTCAATAATCTAATCCTGACTAACATGGAACAATGACTACTAAGTTTTTCAACTCTAAACGACACGGAATTAATAAATTGCCCCACCTCCCTTGATGACTCCAAAAGTATTACTCAAGCTGAAATATAGTCTATTGAAAGAGTGGCTAACTGGCTGATATATGCACAATAGGATGTCTGGCAAGGACATTCGTACATATACTGATGGTCAAGCTGCAATAAAATGTCTGACAAGTGTATGACTTGGGGATTTGGGGAAAGGCAGCATATATTATCCATATCTAACTTAACTGATATTGCTGTTCTTATTTTTAGCTATAATTAATCTGTCACAAATTCTACATCAATGTAATAGCGACTATTTTCGAGTTAGTTCAGACTTGATATCAGTGGGAATATACAGTATATATGGACAAAATAATAATAATCATCTGCTGATCACCGAATCCACAGAATATGGTTGTGATGACATGATTTAAAACCTTTGGGACATATGCAAACATATTATGAAGATTCATAGAATATTATAGATTGAGTAAGGACGGCTGAAATACAAAATGCAAACTCTTAAAATCAATTGAGATTCGTTTCAGTATAATACACAAACTCAAACACCTGTGAGAAGAAACTTGTATTATATTTTAATGTTATTTGAAGTACCCTAAATTTCAAGACTCTTGATCATCATCCTTCCATCCATCTCTCACTCACTTAATAATTCGCTTCTAAATCTTGCCTTCCCAGTTTGACCACGATTTCATTACCGTCCGCACTACAGAGCTGTGGTATAGTCTAATGCTATGGACTTTCATTATGGTTCTTAGTTCTCAATACGATTATCACTCACTTATTATCAGTTCCGAGGCTTTCTAATCTCAGCAAAACGCTTTATTTGTTGGAAAGTTTTTATGATATCTAAGTGTTCGTCTCCGCTATGTTGACACCTGGGAGGAGAACATATTTGCTTCATTTCCGAATATCTTACATCCTTCTTGAATCCAATGAAGACATTAATATCTCGGACCAAAGTTGGTTTCTGTAATTTTTGGAAACCCTAGACAGATTATGGTCAAACCCTCCAAAACAGATTTCGTACAAAAAAATTGTGTTCTTGCTGTCATTTTAAATTGAATATTATAACAACACCTCATAGTGGTTCATAAGAACAATCTAGGCAGTCAAATGTTCCAATTATGGAAGCTAATTCGGATTATCCCTTTTAATAAAAAATTTCTATTAAAAATAGTTTTTTGTTGAAAAATTAGGGGTTTTATTTCTAACAGATCTGTTACTCCTAACTAAAAAAAAATGTTGTCGAAATGCCGATTTTTAATAGCAATATATGCGTTACAACGATATATTGTTTTATTATTTCTGGTTATAAGTTGTAAGACAGACGGATATCCCTGCATCGAATCCGATTTACAGTGGTGGACACGATAATGTTTAGTATTTTATTCTTTGTTTTTATTAACAGCTGCATATATCCTGAGCATGCTCTCCACCAGAGCCATACAGCGATCTTTTGGAATTGGGTACCAAAGATTTTGGATTTCATTTCAGAACCCGTCCAAATTCTTGGGTTTTACTGTCATTATATGTTGCTCCACATCATTCCATTGTTTCTCAATTGTATTGCGATCTTGGATAGTAGTTGTGCATAAAACTCCACCTAAGGGCCATATTGTGCTCATCGTATGCAATCATTGTATTTAAAATTATACTTTGAAAAGCATACTGATCGATTCGAGCATCGACCTTATGTATAGGGACAACACCATGCCAAATGCGCTGCCCACCCACACCATCTCACAACCGTGTTTTATGGTCTTAGAAATATACTTTGGGTTGTTCTGCATGTTTGCAGGACCCATACGTATGTTTTTCCGTCCAATCCGAACCGAACATGTTAGTATCGAATTTTGTTGAAAGATCTCTTTGAATTGCGGTATTGATCTTAAATGGGTCTGAAACTGAGGCTCTGTAAATAAAGGAGTCCTTTAATGATCATTAATCTCTTAAAAATTTTGTAATCCAAATAGAATTCAACACAAATTAGTTTTATATATACAGAAATCAGGACACCTATTTTTATAACCATGGGTCCATAATAGCTCCCATATAACGCGCATTTCTGAAAAACTGTTTTTACACTGGGTGCAGGATATTACATGGCCGAGCTTGACCAAATATACTAGTTTTTGATAATCAAAATGTCTTATTGTCCATGAATGTTTTGGTCTTTAAATAATTTCTGTGATCCGAGTGTCATAAAATCCATGTAGGTATTCGATATTTGCTATCGAATTTGCACTTGTGTGGCTATTTAAACTATGGATCATCAAAAGTATAAAATTATATTCGATTAATAAAATTGTATATTTCTTTTACATTTCAGTTGATTATTTTTAAGGTTTAACCCTTAAGAAAACACCAAAATGTGTTCACATAAGCGAACCCCAGGGCCTAGATGGGACTTTTTATATTTTGTATGGACTTAAATTAAAAATTTTCAATTTCATTTTCAACTTCTAACTCGTTCTTAATATCAAAAGCAACGTCTTCATTTCCATCAATCTCATTCTGAATTTCGTATTCTATATCATTGGCAATTGCCTCTGCCAATCTATCGTAATATTTGGGGTTAGATTTTGAAACTGTTTAAAAGATTTTGTGTACTTCAATACTCATTGTAACATTATACACTTGTTAACTGCCAACACAACAATAAAAAAACTAATTTCTCAAACGTACAAGCACATTGAGTCTGCTTTTTATACAAAACATAAAATTTATAGGTTTCTCTTTTGTTGTGATTTTAGTTGCTGCATTTTCTACATAATAGTATAGGTCCAGGCTGGGCCGTGACTTTAACCGCCTGGCCCATGATGTCGAACGATAACGTTCGCTTAGATAAGACTTAAGACACAAACTTTTTATCGTATCAATTTTTTAATCAATCAAGTTTGTTTATTCCACAATCAAGTTTGTGTCTTAAGTCTAATCTAAGCGAACGTTATCGTTCGACATCGTGGGCCAGGGGGTAAATTTTTTTGTATAAAACATCTTCATTGAGGAAGTAATAAAAAGCTAAGGGGCTCCGCCTAAGATATTTAAGTAAAAAACTATGTTCAAAAATGCCTGGCCAGGCCCTTATATACGCTTAAGGGTTAATATAGTTTCTTATTTTTCAAATAAATTGTTTATTGTAGTATAGGCATAAACTAACTAAAGTTTTAATAAAATTTCTAAATAACAATTCATTATAAGTACCTATAATATTTTAGTTTTGCCATAAACCATTATTGCAATTGCAGTTTTTACACTTTAGCATTCCCATCCTCAGTAAGCGTCATAGGAAATTGTACCTCAAAATTTCTAAATTCATCTTTATTATTTTTTTTATTACCAAATAGACAAATTTTACGGTAGATTAAGTGATCGTTCAATTTCATATTTACGTTTTATTTTTGTAGTTTCTCCATCTTCTTTATGTTTGTAATCAACCCATTTGGCCTTTTGATTACTATTAAAAATACATCAATAATCTAAGCATGCACTCGTATTCATGAGGTCATAATCATTTTAATAGTTTCTTAAAACATCACATACTCATTTCGCACACAACTCCACACTCAGTCAATTGTTCAATCATACAAACAGACGGACAGTCAGCCAGTCAGGTACTTACTTACTTGCTCACTGTTCATACTGTACTTATTGCTTTCATTGAAAAAGCATCTTTAAAAGAGGCCGTTCATACACTGGAAGAAACACAATTTGAACTAATTTCAAATGATAATGTCAGAATCGAATGATCACTTTTTGTCAGTTTAGTTAGAGAACTCTTCTGATAATTTAATAAATTAATAATTGCATAAAACAAAGGCAAATTAATACTGTTCACACTGTACTTATTACTTTCATTGCAAAATCATCTTTAAAAGAGGCCGTTCATACATTGGAAGAAACACAATTTGAACTAATTTCAAATGCTAATGTCAGAATCGAATGATCACTTTTCATCAGTTTAGTTAGAGAACTCTTCTGATAATTTAATAAATTAATAATTGCATGAAGCAAAGGCGAATTAATACTGTTCACACTGTACTTATTACTTTCATTGCAAAATCATCTTTAAAAGATGCCGTTCATACACTGGAAGAAACACAATTTGAACTAATTTCAAATGCTAATGTCAGAATCGAATGATCACTTTTCATCAGTTTAGTTAGAGAACTCTTCTGATAATTTAATAAATTAATAATTGCATGAAGCAAAGGCGAATTAATACTGTTCACACTGTACTTATTACTTTCATTGAAAAAGCATCTTTAAAAGAGACCGTTCATACACTGGAAGAAACACAATATGAACTAATTTCAAATGATAATGTCAGAATCGAATGATCACTTTTCATCAGTTTAGTTAGAGAACTCTTCTGATATTTGAATAAATTAATAATTGCATGAAGCAAAGGCGAATTATCACTGTTCACACTGTACTTATTACTTTCATTGAAAAACCATTTTTAAAAGAGGCCGTTCATACACTGGAAGAAACACAATTTGAACTAATTTCAAATGCTAATGTCAGAATCGAATGATCACTTTTCATCAGTTTAGTTAGAGAACTCTTCTGATAATTTAATAAATTAATAATTGCATGAAGCAAAGGCGAATTAATACTGTTCACACTGTACTTATTACTTTCATTGCAAAATCATCTTTAAAAGATGCCGTTCATACACTGGAAGAAACACAATTTGAACTAATTTCAAATGCTAATGTCAGAATCGAATGATCACTTTTCATCAGTTTAGTTAGAGAACTCTTCTGATAATTTAATAAATTAATAATTGCATGAAGCAAAGGCGAATTAATACTGTTCACACTGTACTTATTACTTTCATTGAAAAAGCATCTTTAAAAGATGCCGTTCATACACTGGAAAAAACACAATATGAACTAATTTCAAATGATAATGTCAGAATCGAATGATCAATTTTCGTCCGTTTAGTTAGAGAACTCTTTTGATAATTTAATAAATTAGTAATTGCATAAAGCAAAGACGAATTATCACCACAATCGTTTTGGAAAAAAACTGAATATTGCAAAATTCTTCTTCTAAGTGTACAACATAAATCAACTTTATACCCACCGTGTCTATGACCGTCTGTCCAACCTACTGTACGAGTGAGGCTGTTACGAATTCAAGCTTAATATTGATTGATCTCTTTGATCATGTGTGTGTATGAATAATTCGAAATGAAATATTTTCAAATGTCTGTCCATCCATCCATCAACAACATCCTTCAAAAAACTTTATACACAATAAAATTTTTGCTTAAAAAGAAATAAACCTAATAAAACTTAATTTTATTTGTAGCTGCTATTTTTCATCATTCAATACGCAGGTCCATTATACAAAAAAAAAATTAAAAGAAAAATGATTTCTTCTTTATGTTACTGAGGTGTTTCTCTGTGGCATACAACAAGCGACCAGTGGGTTACACCTCCCTAAATACCTGCAACCAGCCATCTATCCGTACGAATGCCAATAATAATAATATGATGATGGTGCAGATGACGAAATAAACATTTTCTAAAATAATATTATTAAACAAAATAATTTTTTGGGATATTATTACCTACTTTTATTTTGTATTTCTCCTCAAAAGTTTTATTTTTCTTCTTGCTGGGCAATATTCTTGTCACGTACATAAACTTTTAATTGAGCACATTTTAAAACTTTGATTTTTGAAAGAAATGTAATTTTTTTTTTTTGTTTAATGTGGGCGTTTACTAAAAAATTGGGGTAATAAATTAAAAAAAAAACTCTTTTATGCAGAAAAATAATGTTACAGAATATAAAATTCATAAACACTCAATAAATATTTATTGGAAAAAAATGTACACACAGCTTCAAAAGTGTGTAAGCACCAGTGAATTTTTTGATTTTTTTAAGATTATGAAAAGCATTATAGTTCAACTTAAATTTTTTTTCATAACCGAATCTATTATTCAACCAAATATCCAACAAAACGAAACTTTTAAATTTCAATCGATGGATAGATTTTAGGATTTTCATTATCTTAAAAAAAACAAATAATTTGTTGTGTTTACTCACTTTTGAGGCTCATAGTATGTATGAAAATGTTAATTACTGAATGTTTAACTTTTTAATTAAAGTTCTGTTTATTAATTGCAAGAAATATAATTCCTTTAGTTGTCCCAGTTTGGAGCTATTCTTTTGGAAGCACTTACAACCGTACAGAATTCATGTCGCTGCTGATGTTGAATATTAATCGTAGCGCTCAGCCTCTCCTCTTCTAAATAAATGATTCTCTTACTGAGAGTTCCTACTGCAAATAAAAACAAGTTAGAATGCAATATTCGGCTGTGCCGAATCTTAAATATAATGAGAAATACCAAAACTACACTGGTTATAGAACTAGAATATCCTTATTCTGTGTTTTCTATTCAGTCTTAGTGCAAATTTTATTATGATTTGATATATTGTTTGAAATACAATTTTACGACCAATATAATTTATGTGAAATATTTTGAAATTTTATCTAATTTCGACCATTTAAAATTGATGTAATTACCGATTCTTGTCTGATTTTTACAATAATCTGGAGTGTAATTTGACAATTTATAAAATTAAAAGAACATTTTTCCGTATTCACAACAAGTTAAGAAACAGAGTATAAAAAAGAATAAGATATAAATGAGGCTTTTTTGTTAGAATTTGATCTCAATAACATTATTTACAAAAGATTTATGGGTGGCATGATAGAAGTGGACCAGGTATGTACTGATAGCTTTTAAATCCAGTATCCACTAATGTGATTTCTACGTATTTGAGACTTATTTTGGTTGAATTTCATCTCAATAACGTTATTTACAAAAGTTACATAGGTGTTTAGTATGATCGAAAGTGGACTTAATTCGGGAGCTATTGCCAATTATTGACTGACAGCTACAAAATCCAGTGGCATAATTGCCGTATAACCGATATTAGTATGATTTCAGGATTAAAATTTCTGATCTGTATAAAAGTTGGTTCGATATCAATATTTATTAGACATTTTTGTGGGTCAAATTGTTTTTCGGATGTGGTCCTTATATGGGAGCTATGACCAATTATGGGCCGATCTTCTTAAATTTTGGAACAGTGATTTTTATGCATAGGCTGATATTTCACGTCAAATATCAACATAATAACGATATATTTCAAATACCTATTAGTATTAACGTGGATTTCGGAAGTGGACATAGTCAAATACGGACCGATATTCTCAAAATGCAGCAGTTTGATTTAGGCATGTATGTAAATGATCCGTGTAAAATTTTGGATCGGTACCATTATTTATAAGAGATTTATAAGTATTAAAGTGATTTTCGGAGGAGGGCTTTATATGGGCAATACGATTAAAAATTGACCGAAATTCACAAAATTTTGTGGGATAATTTTTGTATACGTTTTTTTTTTTTTTTTTTTTTTTTATAATACATTATATTTATTTATTGAATCTTCAGATATTGAAATGACAATAAGTTTTCGAATCTTAATACTAAAAGAAAATAATAAGTCCAGCCAGTGCTAGACAAAATATTATGATACTACAAAAAAATTTACATCCACTGATCCAGTCATCTGTTTTGCGTTTGAGTTAAAGCAAGGGTATCCCTCCTTCTCAACCGAACATGGCCACTAAAGTTAAGGATGTCTCGTGCAAGTGGGTTTGGATGGTGTTCAAGTTTGCTGACATATTTTGAGGCGTATTTTGTAAATTCGTCTTTCACCAAAGGAATGCCTAGATCTTTGTGAATTCGAGAATTTTTAACGTACCATGGAGCTGCAGTAATTATACGTAGAATTTTATTTTGACCTCTTTGAATTTTTTCAATGTTGGATGCTGAGGCAGTACCCCATAATTGAATTCCATAACACCATATTGGCTTTAGAATTGCATTGTACAACAAAAGTTTACAATCCAACTTTAATGTAGAATTTCTGCCGATTAGCCAATTAAGTTGCACTGCTTTTAATCTCATCTGTGTAAGTTTTGCGTCAATATGAGACTTCCAGGTTAAACGACGATCGAGGTGGATTCCGAGGTATTTGACTTCATTGTGTTGCGGAATAATTTGGTTATTTATTCTGATGGACGAGCAGGTATCTTTTCGCAATGTGAAAGTTATATGAATACATTTCTGTTCGTTAACCCTGATTTTCCAAAGCTCAAGCCAATTCTCTAGTTTATAAATATAATTCTGCAAATTCTGTGATGCTATTTGATGGTCCTTATGAACGCTAATAAAGGCTGTATCGTCAGCAAAAGTTGAAGTATGTATATTGGGGTCTGACGGCATATCGGATGCATAAATCAAATATAAAGTAGGACCCAGTATGCTACCCTGGGGTACTCCTGCTTCAATTGGTTGAGCGGGGCTTAAAAAATCGCCTTCTTTGATTGTAAATTTGCGACCATATAAATAACTTTTCATAAGTTTGTGGGTGTTAGCAGGCAGAGCTAATTTTATTTTGTGCATTAAACCTTCATGCCAGACTTTGTCGAACGCTTGGGAAACATCAATGAAAAGCGCGGAACAGTATTTTTTCTCTTCAAACGACCGTCTTATCACATTTACTAATCTGTGTGTTTGTTCGATGGTACTGTGTTTAGCTCTGAACCCGAATTGATGATTTGGAATACATTGAGTGTCGTTCAGAATTGGAATCAACTTAGCCATTAACAATTTTTCAAACAGTTTTGAAATTGTCGGCAGTAGGCTAATTGGCCTATATGACTCTACTTTGGTGAGGTCCTTCCCTGGCTTAGGAATCATGGTAATCATAGATACCTTCCAATCTGCAGGATAGTATTCTAGGCGTAAAATAGCATTGAAGATAAAGAGAATAATTCTTCTAGCTACACGAGGTAACTCCACGAGCATTTTGTTGCTGGTTTTATCCATACCTGGAGCTTTTTTAAGGTTCAGAGTACCAATAGCGCTTTGAATATCATTAAAGCTAAGTCTTAGAGGTACAGGAGGCCTAATAACGAGTGGTGGCAATTCAGTTGCATTATTTGAGTTGTTTATAGTAAACACATTTCTCAAATGGTTAACAAATAAAGTCCCCTTCTCGGAATCGTTTCTAGCCCAGTCACCAGTCGGATTTCGCAAAGGAGGCTTTCCTCTAACTGGTCTTTTTAAACCTCGTGCCGCCTTCCATAACGAATAGTCAGATTGTGGGGAACTGTCAATTCCCTCCAAGTATGATTTAAGTGAAGCCATTCTTTGGGTTTCTAAGAAATTTCTTAGTATATCTCTGCATTCCCGTAGCCTAGCTTTCAGTTGAGGAGACCTGTGAATTTGCCACTCTCTTCTAACTCTTCTTTTTTCTGTCAGGAGATGTTCGAGTTCAGCGAAATAAGTTCTGTTTGTCCTATTTCTGCATTCAACGTCATATGTGGAAGCGTGATGCACAGCTCTTCGTATGTCCTCAGTAAACTTGCCAATCGACCCATCAATATCCTCGGTAGTTCTCAACACTACATTTTCCGTGCAGTGGGAACTTAAATACTTTTTATACTTTATCCAACTTACTCTGGATTTAGACATGTCCCGAAATGGAGAGCCATACCCTTGAAGGAAACGCATTGAAATAATAGAAGGAGAGTGATCTGAAGACAAGTCTAATGAAGGCTCCACTTGTATCGATTCTACAGGGATATTTTTCACTACTCCGAAGTCAATAATATCGGGAATCTTCCGTCGGTCCGTCGGCCAGTAGGTGGGATGCCCGTTTGAGAGTACATCTAAGCCCATTTTGGCAATGGTGTTGAAGAGTTCACGACCCTTCGGGGTCACTAGACGTGAACCCCAAAATGTGTGTTTGGCGTTAAAGTCACCAGCAACCAAAAATCTAGCTCCAAGGGAATTGAAGAAGCTGTAGTATTGATGTTCTTTTATTGAAAATCGAGGCGGCGAATAAATTGATGATAAAACAAAGTTGTATTGACAGAATTCAATACAAATGTTTGTTGCTTGTAGGTAATCCTCACATATGTTGTTCATTAAATAATGTTTTATTCTGTTCTTTATAAGAATTGCCGAACCTCCACATGCTCTTCCGCGGGGATCTTTAGTATCATACAACACGTATCCATTAATTTTGAAGTACCCTGTCGCCGTCAAGTGAGTTTCAGCAATCATCATGACATCAATCTGCTTATCCATCAGGAAGTGTTCCAGTTCGTTTTTATGTTGGCGGAGGCCGTTCGCGTTCCAAAAACAAATTTTTAAACAAATCATTTCTTCAAAATTGCTTGTAAGATAGTGGATTGCATTTTCAGCATTTCCTGCATCATGGATGTCATAGTGGTCGTAAAAGTGTTCATAGTTTGGACAAGTGTCTGCAAAGTAGTCTCTAGAGTGTTAATATTAGGCTCGTAATATTGAGATTTAGGTTCCTGCTCCAAACCTGGCATATTAGATTTAACCACGTTAGCGTAAGAAACTTGTCTAGAACTAGGCGCGTTTGCATGACTAGTGGGCCGTAACAATTGAGGAAAATTGTTACTCGATGCAAAATTAGGCTGTTGTGGATGAACAGGTAATACTGACGTCTTGTTGGTCCTTATGCCTTTCAAATGAGTGTAAACTGGACAACCTCTATAATTTGCGGTATGATTACCTCCGCAGTTACTGCATTTTTTGATTTTTGAGTCGGTTTTCGACTTATCACATTGAGCAGTTGTATGTAGTTCCCCACACGCAACACAAACTGACGGCAATTTACAATATGCTTTAGTGTGACCAAATTCTTGACAATTAAGACACTGGACGGGTCCCTGACGCTTATGCGGTTCTTCCACGGTGATTCTACGATGCAGAAGGTAAATCAGATTGTAGATGGGATGGGACTCGTTTTTCTTTAAGACTATATCTCCGGGTTCCAATTCCACCCTGAACATAGGCTGAGGAATCTTTTCACGGTTTCTAATATTCGTTATGTTCTTAATTTTGAAGCCATTTTCCATTAAACTAGTCTTTATCTCGGCAGGATCAACATCTGGGTCTATACCCTTTAGAACGACTTGGAGTCCTTTTGCGCTTTTCAGCTGGTAGGTATAGAAATCCCTACTCTCCCTCTCCAACTGGTTGGACAATTTTCGAAAGTCATCTTCCTTTTTCACTTGAATTTTGGTTTCGCTGATATTTCCATGTTTAATTGAGGTTACGCTAAACATATTTTCACCTATTACCGAAACAATTCCTTGTACCAATTTACTGGAAGTGGGCTCTCTCAGATAAATTGGTGGGGGCTTAAACGTTTTTTTAGGAAGTTCTGGATCATCCGTCTGGAGGAGAGCAAACCTGTTTTGATCATTTGGATTGTCAATACTCACGGTCTTGGGAGCTTTTGAATTTGATGACGTTTGAGCAGATATCGGGCTCCTCTGTCGCTTAAGAACTGTGACGTATTTATCCATACCTACTTGTTTTCTAGGTTTGACTGCACTATTTGATGTAGAAGATATTGATGTTTTATCATCTGATGAAATCACTATATTGGGCGAACAGGAACGGCGCCGTTCTACGGCTCTTGTA
The DNA here is from genome assembly GCA_950370525.1 of Bellardia bayeri. NCBI lineage: Eukaryota > Metazoa > Arthropoda > Insecta > Diptera > Calliphoridae > Bellardia > Bellardia bayeri. The sequence continues at coordinate 61,172,397 of OX493265.1, forward strand.
GTGAGAAGATTCTCCACAGATTTTTTTAAGGATTCTTCCTCAGAGATCCATAAAGATTTTCTAGTCGAGCTAAGCTCTTTCTCAGAATTACATCTGAGAGGAACACTCATACAGTTTTTATGCGATTTTTAATGTTTTTTATTATTTTTTTTTTAATGTTTTTTATTTTTTAATGTTTTTTATTTTTTTTTTTTTACCGTAGGTATTTTTACCTATTACGAATTATTTTTTAACTTTTTGTTTTATTTCGACCTATTACACTTTTTCACCTATTACGATTTTTTCACCGAAAATTCAGCCGCACTAAAAATAACACGTCCGAACAGTTCAACAACACTATGTGTAATTTGTATACGTGAAAATGATCTGTGCAAAGTTTTGAGTCGGTACCGATATTTTTACGATGACTTTTTGGGATGTGGTCCTTATATGGGAGCTATTACCAATTATGGGCCGACCATCATAAAATTTAGTACAACAATTTATTTACCTATAAGGATTATTTATGTCAAATTTTAACATTTTAACATTCTTTGTACCAGTTTTATACGTATTTAAGTAAATTCGTTTTTCTCCTTTTTGTATTAAACTTATTCCTGCTGAATTTTGTATTGATATTCCAATTTTACAGGCATTTATTTATTTATCAGCCATATTTCGGGAAGATATTTGTAAAGGAGCTATGAGAAATCATGAACCGATTCTTACTATTTTCCTCGCGCTGTTAAGGAAAACTTTAAAAGAGCTGATTTTTTTGAGTATGCTTGTATAGTTTGGTCGTAAGAGTGTTTCACACAGACAAACGGACATAGCGCCAACGACTTTGAATTTCATACGGATCAATAATATATGTATGGATATGTGAGTATAATTTGTTTTGTCTCAGATGATTATTTCTGAATATTACACATGGAATGACAAACTTTTATATGCCCTCATTCACCACTTGTAGTGTTGTATTAAAAGGTATATGTATATGTATTTTGCCGAACTTTATCTAGAGAATTCATAAATACTTTTTTCGAAATGATAAATTATGCATTTCCCAGATTATGGCCATAAACGTATGTTGAAATGATTTCATAAATAAACATTTCATATTCATATGTGTAAAACATTCACAGAATCAAAGAAAATTTCCAATGATTTTTTATGACTGTATGTGTTTTCAAATCAGTAGACAATTGATAAACGTCACCATCCATAAATTTCACACAAACTCACAACAGCCGTTTGCGAAAAACGTTTTCGCACATAATAAATGTCATTGTAACGCGATAAATGCTTTTATGCTGTCTATACTGTGCGCAACCCCTAAAAATCGAAACATGCCAATAAAAAAGTTAAGAAAATCTTGGTAAAAAGAAGAAAAAACAACCGAAACTAAATAGAAAGTAAATCATTTAATTTTGGGAATAAAGTATAATGGTGTCTGTATATTTTGAATGTCTAGAAAGTTTTTAATGTGGTGTTAAGAGATCTCACCGCACATTTACCACATGTGAGCATGAATGAAAGCGAGTAAATTTCGATGTGATTGCGATTGTGGTAACACAAGTGAGATGTCAATAAAGATAAAAATTTCCAAAAAAAAAAAAATACAAGGGGGTATGATATTTTTTTTCCTTTGGGTAAAACATAAGGCTAAATAAGTGCGCAAAACTTCACTCTAAAATCTGGGGTGGCAAGTAAATAAATTGAAGACGCCTGCATGTAAGATTTAAATCATCATATGAGAATAAATGGCAAATAATTTACACATTAACGCCTTTTGGTAACTATATAGTAAACCAAATCAATTTTAAAGAAAACAAGTCTTTACAAGTCGATGAAGTTCAGCGAAATTTACACAAAATGACAGTTTATTTTTCAGTCATACAAGTTAAGTTGTATAATTTCATTTAGAATATAACAAAGTTGACTTAGTCATTAGTAATGTAATGTCTAGTCAGTTGCTTAAGTCGATATTAAGGTACTGGCATTGAGTTACTGAGTACTGGAATCAGATACAACTCTTTCCTAGTTAATACCAAATATCTTAGCCAACTAGAACTGTTACCAGACTAGAACATTCCTTTTTTAGAAAAAAAAACCTCTTCTACTTGTTACTATTTTTTTATAGTCATTTGACATGTTTCATAAAACTCTTTGTACTTTTTACTGCAGCTTGACGTCCAAAAAACAATTAACATAAATTTAATTTAATAATTATTTTGTAGTTTTCTGCTTTACCTTTAGTTCTTCTCACAAACTGCCTTTTGTAATGAGATGTGAGAGTTTGCAGAAGCCAGGGCAGTGTCAGGAGGGAGGATGGAAATAAATATATAAAACTTTATTAAAATAAAGTAAATTTTTTTTTTTACAATTTCACTTTGAAATGTTTGAAATGAAGGCTTCAACATTCAACATGTTGAACACTCCTTTAAACTTTAATTGAATTGAAATGTCTTTTTAACATGAATTGTTCAACAATGAATAAAGTTTAATGTTAAATAGAACAAACACACACTTAAATATTAACAAGTAAGAAAGTATAGTCGGTGAAGCCCGACCATATAATACCCTACACCGAGTATATGTATAAAACAGTTTTTCAAAAATGTGCGCTATATGGGCGATATGACCTGTTATGGACCGATCATCCAAAAATTTAGTGTCATGATTTCTGTGAATATAAATATTGTGTATGTTAAACTTTATCTCGATATAAATACTTTTAAAAGATTTATGGAGGTTAAAGTGGATTACGGTCTCTTATATGGGAGTTTCGACTAATTACGAACCGACCATTATAAAATTAGGTGTCATCATTTCTGTATATTATTTTTGTCGAATTTTATTTGATTACCAACATTCTTAAGAAATTTATGATCGTTAAAGTGATTTTCGGAAGTGGGCCATTTATGGGAGCTACGACTAATTATGCACCGATCATAATAAAATCCTATCGTATTGCTTGTATATATATGAAATATATTTGCGTTCAATATTATTTGGATACCAACATTTTTGAGAGAGTTATGCTCTTTAAAGTGATTTTCGGGAGTGGGCTTTATATGGGACCTACGAGTAATTATGGACCGATCACAATAAAATCCTATCGTATTGTTTGTATATATATGAAATATATTTCCGCTTAATATTAGTTGGATACCAACATTTTTGAGAGAGTTATGCTATTTAAAGTGATTTTCGGGAGTGGGCTTTATATGGGAGCTACAAGTAATTATGGACCGTTCTGCAGAAAATTTGTAGATGTGATTTAACTTTATTTACCACTCATTTGTGATGAAATTTGTATGGATACTTGCATAATTAAAGCATTTGTGATCGGTAAACCCCAATTTAGGGAGGAAATTTGTATGGGGGCCAGGTGAAATAATGGACCGATATCCACCAGTTTCAATCCCATCCGTCCTTGGGCCGAAAAAATATTACGCACCAAATTTTATCGAAATATCTTCAAAATTGCGACCTGTACTCTGCGCACAAGCTTTACATGGACAGCCAGCCAGCTAGACGGACGGACGGACATCGTTAGATCGATTCAGAAAGTAATTCTGAGCCAATCCGTATACTTTAAGGGTGTTGGACCAATATTTCTGGGCGTTACAAACATATGCACGAATCCAATATACCCTCCCCACTATGGTCGTGTAGTGTATAAAAACAAACTGCAAGACCATCAGTTTTGTATGGGAAGACCAGATTTTTGCAAAGAGCTTTATGTGTTCAAAGAGTCGGATTTCAAAATAAGAAACTAAATGTTGTCGTTATTCTGAATGTAATATTTTCTTTAGCAATATCCAGATTGGATTTAAATGTGATCAAATTTTTAAAAGCTGGCCACTCTCTCTCTCTCTAGAAATAATAATTTTAAAAATTAAACTTATTTACCATATTCTGAAGGCCTTGATTAAGGCCTTCGAAAATAATTTCTCGAACATATCTCAACATAACATTAAAGACCTATACGGGAGAGCACCTGTAAAGCTCAAATGTTAATCAATTTGTAGTAAAAATCAACAAATTATCAAGAGTGATTTTTTGTTTTCAAAATTTTTAAAAGTCGAAAAAATATCCTTTCATTCGAGATCTTTTGAAAATTCTCGAATGTTTGTTCAGACAGATTATCAATGGAAGTGTACTTAAAAACAAAAGTATGCAAGTATGTAAAAATTTTAATTTTTTAGTCGAATATCGTATGTTGCTGTAGCACTCCATCGTTAGCATATTATGCGTTTATTAATTTAATATAGTTCCTGTTCTTTTTTTTCTATTTGCAAAATGATATAGTTAAAAGAAAAGAATTAATATTTTTATATTTAATATCATCATAAAACGCAAATGTTGTAAAATGAAACAATAATCAACACAACACTTGGTCAAAATATATGTTTATAAACGATAAAGTACCAACATACACTGGGTGAAATAATACAAGGATCGAATATTGTAAAGTTATGTTTATTTCACGTCGCAACACATTGTTGTCCATGTACGGGGAAAAAACGAAAACAGATTTCCTCTATTCCACGTCGTTGTCCATATTAATAAATAAATGAGATGCAAGTACAGCCCTAGGAAACAAACATTAATCAGATTTTAACACATATTGCACTAACCTGAAAGTTTTGACATTATATTGTTGAAATATCAGTAATAGAAGCTTTGACACAATAAATTAAATTTTGTCTGTTAAAGCTAAATTTCTTAAAATTCGTGAAATTCAATCAACAGACCGCTATTAAAAAATGTATCTTTAAAATTGCCGCTTTTGATCTTCTGAAAATTCAAGATCAATTGCTGAGGGTTTGGGATTTCCCCGACTTTTTTTCCCCCGGGAAACGGGAATGAAAAATTACAATTTAGTAACTGCTTTACAAATAAGTATAATGGTTAAATATTTGATAAAATAATATAATTTGCACATTTTTGTCACATTTGTTACTAAAAAAAAATTAAATTAGATTTTATAGAAATAAAAAAATTATTTTAAGTGCGTCTAGAAAAATTGTTTTAAAGTGTTTTTAAAATAAGTAATGCATTTAATAACTCTTCTGATATCCGATTTGTTAATTTACTGGCAAATTTTCCGTCATTTATAATGCAAATGAGGATTTTTTTCGATTTTTTTTTCGATTAGCTTTAATTGTATTTTTGTTAATTTCAAAGTAATTTATTAATTCATCGTTCTTTAACGTAACCTACACGTATTTTAGAAATGCATAGAATTTCTAGATAATAGCTGTTCATAAAGTTTAAATAGAGTTTAAAACGTTTACTAATTTAATATAAATTTGCTGAAAATATTGTCCATTGCTAGACTTTTTCCCATCTTTCTGTCAACGTATAGATTACGCGCTAAAAGAACTACTCATCTATTGAGGCCAAGAACAAATCAAGCTGATTTAAAATACCCTGTTCTAAAGAGAAGCTTATATTCCAAAGACAGTGTTCAGCATCGATCGAAACCAAAAGTAGTCTAAATTAAAAAGGGGGTAAGGCAAAACTTCCCAACTAAGGACTTTGCTCTATGACATTTGGCTTTACATACGATCTTTTACTCTTGAACATGTTTATGTTTATGAAAATATAAAAGAAAATGTACACAATATTTGTTTACTGTACCTAAAATTAGTAGTGGCGACTATAATATTGTTGCACTGTTAAAAGGCCGTTTTTTAAATAAATATTTTCTACCAGTAAGTGCGAGTATAAAAAAAACACTAGTCGTCGTATTTCACATCTGAAAGGGCTGTTTGTTAATAGTAAAGTCTGAGTGTGAGTGTTAGTGTTGAAACTGAACATTGAGTTTTCCCAGCATAACATTCTAGGAGTGCTCCGAAAAACGAGTCAGAAAAGAGTCCAACTAAAAAGCATTTTCGGAGCGAAAGAAAAATTTGCTTAAAAAATTAATTTTTTTTTTTTTCATTTTAAAAAATAAAAAGTTTTTTACAAATAATTGGCCTCGAAAAAACTTTTTATTTTATCAAAAGAAAGGTCGAAAAAATCAAAATTTAATTTCTTTCATTTTTATATATTTTATTTAAATGAATTCCGTTTTATTTTTTTTTTTTTTACTGTAAATACAAATTGTATTTAATTTTCTTCCATTTATAATTTAGTTTATTTATAAATGATTTCCCTTTTTGTTTAAGTAAAAACAATTTAAAAAAATAATAAATGCGACCTTTAAATTTGTTGTATTTAAAACTGCAATGACTCTTTTTTGACATGATGTAAGAGCTCTTTCAGAGCCCAAAAACCCCTCATAAAAGACTCTTTTCTGACACGGACCATTTTCGAATGTAATGACCCTCTTTTCTGAAAGTTTTTGGAGCAATAATGATTGTTTTTTGGCCTCATAAAGAGCATAAACGCTCCGGATTCCGGAAAAGGTGTCAGAAAAGACTCTTTTCGGAGTCATATCGCTTGCTGGGTTACTGTGTTACTTTTTGCGAATATATATTGCTGAGTGGCAATGTTGCTGTGTTGCAGGTTTGCAGTTATTGTGTCTGAATGTTGTTGCTATTGGTATTGCTAATGTTGATGTTGATGATATGGCTGCAACAAACGCAAACAATTAAAGTGCTCAACAACTTATGCAGCCATTTTATAGTTATAAAAAGCAGAAGCAGAAAAAAAAGAAGTTCAACAAAAAGAAAAAAAATTACAAACAAAATATAATAATGTATTTAAAAAATAATAATTTTCTTTATAATTTGTTTGGAAACTGAACGATTGCACTCGTATTTACTTGTACATGTGTTTATTTAATTTAATATTTTCCTTTTAGTTTTGCAAAACTGGCCAAAACTAATGAAATCAAATTGTTAATTTGCATGTTATTTTGTTATTAAGAATTTTTATATTTAAATAAATATTAGTTTTTTTCTCTCTATGCTCGTAGTTTTCTTTTTCACTTTAGTTTTTATATATTTTAATATTTAATACAATTTCAGTTTGAACATTTTTCATAATTACAGTTTTTTTTGTTTTGTTTTGTTGGCATTAATGTGGCTTTTCTCAATTAGTTTTGTTGTTTAATTTTCTATTTTCAGTTAAATTTAAATTTTCTTATTGAAAATAATTATTCAATTAAATGTAATTATAAAATGAAATATAATTTTTTAATTCAATATTGCGGCTGTTGTTTAACACCTAACTTTCACACTTTTTTTTATTTAAATACACATACAGATATGTATGTATTTGTTTGATTAGAAATAATTAATAATTATACATCTGTTGGACTAGAGGAGACTGACTATTCCAAGGGAGAATTATGTTATAGAGATGTTTTCGTTTCCGGCTGGGTAAACTATTACAAAATTAATTATATTTATTTATTTACTAAATTTGTCTATGGAAATGAATGTCAGATATTACAACGTTGTCCGAAAAATGTTCAGAAACTGTCTAACAATCGTGTAAACTTAAAATGTTTGCCTTCCAACGTTATAAGAAAAAGCATTTTCAGTACATTGGAAGACAAAAACATTTTCAGACATCTAACAATCGTGTAAACACACAATTTTGTCATTGTCATTGTTTTAAGACAATTGTCAAACACTTTTCATTGTCATATGTGCAAAGTTTATGCATCTGCCAATGGCAGCATTGTCATAGAAATTATTTTTGTATATACATAAATAAACAAACAAGCATTGATAAAATTTTAGAAAAAAGTAGAAGAAAATTAAAGAATTAAATTAAAGTGTGCATTAGGACATAAGCAGATAATATGGTTTCAATTGCTCTTTTTTGTTCCATAACAATATATAAAATTGTTAAACACACACACAAAGCTGCAAAACGAATTTGACAATGCCACCCAACAATCTGACAACCGTGTGAACTGACAATTTCGGTTGACAGATAAATTTATTGTGTGACAATTGTGTGCCAATGAAATTGTTAGTTTTCTTACAGTCGTCTAAACTGAAATTTGCCTTTTGCTAAAAATGTTTTAATGTCAGTACATTGTTAGCACATTGCTAGATATGACAACGTTGTAATATCTGACGATCGTGTACACATAGCTTTACAGACAATTTACAAAATATTATTTAACATATGGGAATAAAATACAGGTAACAAATAATTAAGAGTTTAAGAAAACAATTATTATTTTTTTTATGACATTAACAGTTAACGAAAATTCAATAAATCTGTACAACTGGTTAAACTGATTACACATTCTTCTTAGGGGATCAGGGTCAGCATAATTGGCTCTATAAAATTTCACAGATAGAGGTGTAAAATTACGGGATAAACGTTGCGAAATGTTGAAAGATATTTCATTGATTAGTAAACCATTAATAACATTCAGGATAAATGATATATCCAGCATAGTTCTACGACTTTTTAATGTAGGAAGCTTAATAGGAGCAAGTCTAGCGGTATATGATGGTAAATTATATGGTTTGAAATGGAGCATAAAGGCAAATATCAAAATAGACAAAATATCAGGAATTATTTTTGCACAGATTCAATTGTATTGTTGTGAGTAATGTAAATCGGCTGCCATATTATTGAACCGTATTTCAGGATCGGTCGAACAAGTGCAGTATATAAAGTTTTTGCAATATATGGATCATTAAATTCTTTTGCCCATTGTTTAATAAAGCCTACTGCACATCTTGCTTTATTTATTATCGTAGAAATCTGTGAAACGAAGCTCAGTTTAGGGTCGAATAAAATGCCTATTTCTAGAAAATTTTGAACCATTTCCACTTGGTAGTTTCTGAGAAAAAAATTCGTTGAAATTGGATTGTGCCTTTGTAAAGCGCATTACTTTACATTTCTTTAAGTTAAGTTCCATCAAGTAAAGCTTGCACCATTCATAAAAAGTATCCAAGTCGGTTTGGAGACGTAAGTGATCAAAAGAAAATTTGTATGTCGTCTGCATACATTAAAATATTAGGGAATTTAATTATTTTAGGCAAGTCATTTATAAAAAGAGAAAATAACAGCGGACCAATGTGAGTCCCTTGTGATACTCCAGAACAAACGTCAATTTTATATGAAGACGTGTTATTAAAACGAACAGTTTGTGTTCTATTCTACAGAAAACATTGTATCCACTGTATGCTAAGATCTGTAAATCCCAATTTTTGCAGTTTCTGTACGCGAAGTAAATGATTTATTTTGTCAAATGCTTTACTGAAATGCGTCCTTTGCATCCTTTGAAGAAATCCGTGATTGATGACTGTTGTTAGATGCAGAAGATTAATATAAGTATAGCAAGATTTTTGAAAACCATGTCTATTTAATGATAACTGAAATAAATTCGAAATCAAGCGAAGGGTTGGGCTCAAAAACTTCAGAATGAAGAATACTCGAAACCGCAATCAGAACTCCACCACCCTGAGTACCTCGATCACGACGAAAAATATTATATTTCTTACAGAGAATTTCGGTATTAAGAATAGTGTCATTAAGTCACACAGAAGAAATTAAAATTGATTTTCAATTAAAATATTCGTATATTTAATTAAACATTTAATTGAAAGTGGACCGATGAAGGAATTTGTAGTATCAATTAAAATATTTTGTAAACATTTAATTAAAATTAGTTTTAATTAAAAAAGATATTATATTATTTAATAGAAAATTGTTTTGCAATTAAAAATTTAATTGATATGATTAAAACTTTAATTAAAAATCAATTAAGACTCAATTAAAAGTTTAATTAAAATTTGTCGGGCAATAATTTTTTCTGTGCATGTTTCAGTAAAAAACAATGATGTCATGATTAACGGTGAAACTTTCTAAGTACAAATCAGATAATTTTGCTCTTAGGCCACGAACATTCTGATAGATTAACGATAATAAGTCAGCACTGAAATTGTTCAGTTTTTTTGATTGAATTAATTGCCGTTGAGGAAAAACTGCAATATTATTCACTCTCGGATTTCCATTGTAAATATATTCTCTCACCAAAGTATTTTCCGGCCATAAACTAGGTTCGACAAAAGTTTCGAAGAGGTCTGCAGCAATAGTTAGTGCAGTTTAGTTGTACAGATTGATGATTGTAGGAGAGCCATTGGTCGTTTAATGCTTTAATAATTCAAAATGTCTGGCAAAAAAAATCTTTAAATATTCCAGTGTGACATTGGTTCTACAAACTAGTTCCGAAAGAATATCGTAAAATCACTACTAATATTTCTTGGAGGAACACAAGCTTAATTTATAAAAATTTATGGCGGTTTGTGCAATATACTTTGCTGTAATAGCCCGATTCACCTTGCCGGCAATATATTCGAATTTTCCGAATAACTTGCGCTATTTTGGTCACATAAAGCCAAATCAACCCAATTGAACTTTTTTACAAATCCAGCAAATAGCGCAATTCACAATCTTGTTCGAATGGTATTTTTGCTCTTGTGGTGAATTTTGTTAGTGTAGAGCTCAAATATGCTAAAACTTTTTGCAAATTCAATGATGCAATACCATTTGCACAAGATTGTAAATTGCGTTATTGTTTACAAGGTAATGGGTTAAAATGCTTAAAGAATAACTTTTCAATACTTATGCAATAATATTAACACATCGGATGATGTCATTAGATGCCATGACTTACAAATAGGGAGTTAAATAACGATCGTAGTTTTTTGATACAAATTTATATCCAAAAGTTCAGTAGTGCTACCGTGACTCATGTGATACTCTCAAACAATTTTAATATTTTATTTCAAAATAAAAATGAACGTGATTATATTGATTTAATATGTCCGTCCAATAATGAACAATACACTAAAGGATCTGGTGACTGTTGGTTTTGTGCTTTGAAAATTTCTCCCTCTCCTTCAGAACGTCATATGTGTATTATATTGATTGATATATTGAATTATATTGATTTGGGGATGGGAGGTATATTAAGTTTGTAATTGCGTTTGTAAAACATCGAAACATTGGTTTTAGAATCAAAAATCTGTATATTCCATATAGCCATTGTCTATCTATCCGTCTATGGAAGGCACTATAGAACTTCGAAAAATAAACTTGGAATAATAAAAATTTTCATAAACATTTTTGGTTTTACCGCAATGTTTATAATGTTTGGTGTTAATGGTATTAAAAATGCGTCAAAATAGGTCCATTAGGATGCGGCTTATAGATTAAAGTTTCAGACAACCTCGACGTTTTTCAAAAAATTTTTGCTATTATTCTCAAATATAATCCAGATAATATCATGAATTTTTGTACACTTTATTTCTATTATAGAAGGACACGTTTTGTGGTAAATGGTGAGAATCAGTCCATGATTTCTATTTAGCCCCCATACAAATGTGTTCCCGGAATATAGCTTTATGGCACATAAATCTCTATAGAATAACATTATAAATACAAAATTCAGCTAACATACGTTTCATGCTGTGAAGAATCATAAAACGACATTTTGTTTGCATAGTTCCATATTTGACCATAGCCCCCATAAAAAGTATACTTTCGAAAATAACTTCAATTAACATAAATCTCTTATAAAAATTACAACCAAACTGAAATTTTGCAAAAATAATGCAAAGAAATATGTTTTATTTTATGACGATCAGTCCATATTTCACCATAGCCGCATATAAAAACCAATTCTGAAAATAACTTAAATGCTTATAAATCTCTTTTTTCAAAAATCAACATCCAATTGAAATTCAACACCAACAATCCAAATTTATATATATTAATCACTGTACTTAATTATAAGACGATTGGTCTATATTTCACTCTAGCCCCATATAAAGACCACTTCCAAAAATCACTTATTTCTCTTATAAACAAGTTGAAATTCGATACAAATAATCCACTTACGATGCAATTACAGTTGTAAACCACTATTTTGAAGGCCTTGAGGAAAACTATTTTAAACAAGGGGTAGAATTGCTAGATAAGCATTGGACTAAGTGTATTGAAGTTTCAGGAGATTATATTGAAAAATAGCAATGTTTTTGAAAAACTAACTATTCCCTTTCTGTGCTAGGCTAAGAAGTTTCCGAACCGCCCATGTATGTACGAGTATGTATATATAAATAAATTATCGTAACGAACATTATAGTGGTCGGCACATAATTTGTCATAGCACCCATATGGAGGCTACTTCCGGAAAACACATATAGCACATAAATCGAACATGTAAATCAATATTGATATCGAATAGAAATGTTACACAGACCAAAATTGTATGTAGATGGATTTTGTAAAACTTAGTCATAAGTAGCCATAACTCCCATAGAAAGTCCATTTCTCACAATAATTGGAATTCCCAAAAAAACTTGAGATGAAATTCACCATAAGACTCAAATACAGTAAAATAAAAAAAACTTTATAACTCCCGTATAAAAGATCCGAAAATTAAAATAACTCCTATAAACATTATTATCCAAACAAAATCTAATACATATTTGTTTCAAGTAATCACAGATTACACTACTGGTATATTGGTTGGTGGTGGGTATAAAAGATTCGGCACAGCTGCATAGAAACTCTTACTTGTTTCATTTGGGGTCCTCTCAGAATTCTTTGAGAATTTACCAGACCTTAGTGAGAGACATAATATCCGTTGCATTTATTCCTCATTTTTTCCATTACGACTGAAACATTTGTTGAGCAACAGATTTTGTATGTGATCTAGGTGAAATAATGGACTGATTTCAATCAATTTCAACAACAATTGTCATTTACAATGGGCAACGAATTCAAGGCCATCATGTCAAGGAAACAGTGAAGCATGGTGGAGAGAGCGACATGGTATGGGGTTGAAAGTATCGTTGGAATAACAAAGAAAACTAAATGCATAATTTGCAGACACATATTCCTGATTTTGTAGATAAGAGAGCCTATGATTTGGATGAAGGCACTTTTCAGTTAGATGTTAACCCAAAGAACTCGTCCAAAATTGTGAAAGCATGGCTTAGCAAGTAAATTGCTTATTGATCACAAAAGATTAATTTCCAGAATTCTTCTTAGCCTAAGTAGCAGTGGATATCTGTGCCCTTGATATGGTAAATTCAACCATCCTACCATCTCGTTTAATAACTGAAGTAGACTTTGCAACAGGATTGGTCTAACAGTGGTCTTAAATATTTAAAAAGTTTTACGTGGTTTAAGCCCTCGATTTTTCCCTTAAGTTTCACAGAAAAAAATAAAAATGAGTTTCAATTAAAATATTTGTGGAATCAATTAAAAATTTAATTGAAATCGGACCTGTAAACAAAATGATAATATCAATTAAAAAAAAAATTTGATATTTAATTGAAAATATCAGAAAAATCGGACAAAGTAATTGAATCAATTAAAATTTTAATTGAAAATTATTTTAAAATCAATTAAAGGTTTAATTGAAAAAAAACATGAGTTTTTTTTCTGTGTATTGATTAATATCGCAAATGTATTTTGACACATACATCTAGAATTACATAGGCCAAGTAAATAATTGCTCCCATACCAACTCTCTTGAGTTGTTATTAAACTGAAGAGCGAGGAGTCGTTATAGGACTGAGGAGAATACAATATTTACTTTAGACTGAATATGACGCACAGGTGCCAGATATCATAAGGGATTTTCCATTCTCAAGTTTCGAAGTGCTATTTCAACCGATTTCCCTTTAATGTACTCGTATGCATGTTAATCCGGGAAAACTAAACATATTCAGTCCAATCACGAACAATAATTCCGCGAGAGTTTTTTCCCCTTCCTCCTATTATAAATAAAAAAATTCCCCATGAAATTTCTCACTATTCCCGTTATTTTTTCTCGAGAAAGATATTTTCCGTGGGAAAGAAATTCCTAGGGAATATTCCTGAATGGGCTGATTTTATAACTTGGTTCTTATACGAGTATGTTGAAATAAAATAGTCTGTTGAATTTTTCGCAGAAATGATAACAGACCCCCTTATACTTTCGCCAGTTCTCTGTCACTTATGTTTATTCTAGGCAGACAGTAAAAAATTTCCTAATCAGTGTTCCAATAAGGACTTTGGTGCAATATCCTGTAATATATTAATTTCATGCGATTTTGATTTGATTTTTCCACTCTAATGAGTAATTGTTATCATTATACGTAAGTAGCCTCATCATTTTTTAACGTATTCATTTGGCATCCAGGAAAATGAATTTGAAATATTTCTCTACCAGACCTTACCCAGTTGCCAGCAGTCTTTTTAACATTGCCACAGACCGTTGCCATACTCAATTTTAATATGTATTGCATATATGCATTTGTTTTTCCTATTTCAGATTTTGTTATTTTAAATCCTCTTAAACTGAAACAAATATCAGATTAATGCACCTTAACTTAACTAATACAGATTTTGTATTAATTTCACGCCTCTAGTGATTGTGGTCAAACATTTGGTTACATTTAGAACAATAGACAGACAATCTTATCACATTTGTATACATTTAGGAAATAATATCGTTTCACACTCGAAATGAAGATGTGAATGTGGAAAGTTTTGGAAAATTAACACAAACAACAATAAAATATTACAAATTAGCAATATTTACACACAAATAGAGACACAAAGAGTAGTTAGAGACATGTGAGGGTTAACAAAGACATAATACACATTTATTTAACATACAACCATAAATGTGTTTGAGTATCTATGTATGCTGATTAAGGTTATTTAATCTTTTGTTTAATTGTCACCAGAGAAAATTGTGTTTGTCTACTATTTCTAAAACACACATGAAAACAAATAAAGCATGCCGCTTATGACTTATGAAGCATTTGTGGCATTCAGCCGGCTGTAGTCCTTTTTTTCACTCTCCGGCTGGCTGTCTGATGTTTTGGAAAACAAAAAAAAAGAGCTTCTCTTTGTTTATAGAGTTTTCTTTTATCCTGCTGCCATGAGTGTGTGTGTGTGTTTGTATGATATGGTGTTTGCCCAGTAATTAGGAGGCTGATCAATCATAATTCATCATCACTTGGCGCTAAAATTATATTCCTTTTTTTCTGTTTTCTCTTTCTAAAATTCCTTTTCTTTGTGAGTGATTTGGCTGTGTGTTTTTGACATTGTCTGGGTTTTTTTTTTGGTGGTTTTTTTTTTTGGTTTCTATTGTTTTTGCATATGTTTAGGCGTGTGCGTTATGCAACATTTGTTGCATATCTAATGAGCAGAAGTTTTAAACAAATGTTTGTATTTGTATATATTTTTTGTTTTTAAAAATGCGGCTTTCCACTCTATTATACTCATAGACAAAGGGTGACAAAATTATAATGAAACATAATTTGTTTTATTTTTTATTTGCTCCATCTAACGTTTGGTATAAATAATGATGAATTACTTTAAATTCTTGGAAGTGTAAGTGCATGTTTAATTGTAATCGATAAAATTAAATATGTATGTTAATTATATGGAAAAATGTGTGTTTAGTGCACAAATTTATTTACACAGAATCATCTGGCTAGTATTAGAAGAATAATTACCTTGTAGTTTAAGTTTTTGCTGAGTACATTTGTTTAGTTATTCAAATAAATCTTTAATTTTGACACAATTACTTGTCTGCCACAATAATTCCGTGCACAGACTATTACATTATTAAATAATTTATGGACTTAATAAAAGAATACAATTAAAATGTAATCAAATACCAGAACATTAACTTAAATCCTATAGAAATTCATTTATATATTTTCACACATAAATTAACCAACAAAAACTACACACAAACCCCCTCCCACACCCTTCTCACATACTCCCGCCCCATCATATAATAAATAGACTTTCGCCTTGATGTCAGCCGCATTAATAGACATGGAAAACAATTCCGAAAAACACAGAAAAGCCACATTCAAACACAGCAGAGCAAAAGGAAGATGGAAAAAAATAACACACATTGAAGGAAAAATCCCTTTTAAACGCCTCTAAGCTAAATGGACACCAAACAAAAGTTTTACCATACAAATAAATAAATACTGACCAAAAGAGCATGCACAGATACACACGCATATACATATATATATATATACATACACACATACATACATACATACTAGGATACAAAATATTTACACATACAAAGAAACCAACAGGAAAGGAAAAAAAATATAAATCTGAAATAAATGAACGATGGAACGCCAGATGAATGAATGTTTGGATGTATGGTTGTTTATTTGGTTGGCGGGCCACGATACGTTATCCAAACCCTAAAATCTGTGTGTTTGTGTGTCCGTACATGGATCTGTGTATCCATATTTAGACAATAAATACGTGTATGAAGTGAAATAAATAAATTGCTGGCAATTACTGCGTTAACAAGTTTTATTGACTCTTAAATGTTATTTTTTCGTCATGTCTATTAATGTCTGCCATAAAATAAAATTCGAAAAACAAAATAAAATCCCCATTCATACACGGTTACGAGCATATGAGAAAAAAGACCCCAAAAAAAAATACAACAACGAACATTTACTAACTGGAAACATATAGAATAATGGATGAAATATGAGGATATATAGAGTATATGGACAGACAGAGCAGCAATACAGTGGGTAATAATGGTTAATAAAAATTGTAGGTTCGAATATATAATTTAAAATAAACTAAATATGCATTATTTTATTTTGTATTTGTTTGTACTCTATAGAAGACAAAACACTTGGGCCAATCTTCCTGCAATATTTACAGCATGTTAATGTGACTCTTTATGGGATAATATGCTATATGAAGTTTTGATGGGACAAAGGGGCATGGCATCGCCCATACAATTCAAATATTTAAATCGCCATATTTTGGGCATTTTTGGTATTGGCATAATTAGGAATATATGCCACGAGAAAAGTGGCATTAAAAATCGTAATATATATAGTCCTAACTACTGGATTTATCGTCATTAAATTTTCACAAACGATATTCTTACAAAATAATAAATTCTTGACTATATAAAGTTGTGAGTAAACAAAGGGGCGTGGCCTCGCCCATATAACCCAAAATCGTCATATCTTGGGCATTTTTTGACCAACGGCGGCGGTATTTGCTATATATGGTATTGGCATGAAAAGAAATATGTACGTACCAAAAGACAAGTGGGAGGAGCACGCCCCTTTGTTTGCGATATATTAGAGGCTGGAACTGTTAACCGATCTTAAATTTTCACAGATGGTGCTATATATTAATTAGTTAGCGCATTTGATGATTAAGCATGACTTGGTATTTGTATCCCGGGTTCGATTCCCAGCCACTGTCACTCAAACAACATCAATTTCTAATAATTATTAGTTTTCTCTCTATCATAACTTGTATTTATCACAGCGCCCTCCTTCGGTGGTATAGCATTGAAGCTCCACCGAAGTAAAATAATTAAATAAAGACTATAATATCAAGCTTTAACACCACCAGAGGTGCTGCAATTCTGCGCTAAAAACAAACATAATGCACAATTGCAGAGTTGTGATATAAAAAAAACGTTCTTCTTTATTATTTAATTGCCTGAGTCTTTAAAAAAAACCCCTACCTCAAAGGGGGGTAGCGAAGCACCCAGGTTCAGTAAGTATTTTATAAATTTAGTGTTCAAAAATAAATTTCGAAAAACTAAAACTTGCAATGTAAAGTAATGAGCTCAGTTTGACAGGACTTAGTCCAAACTCACAGCTCATTCAAGCCCATGCAGTTGGTTCATAAGAAATGGACATAGAGGTAGAGATGAAGTTGGGATTTAGAAGGTAGTGATAGTCTTGTGTTTAGTAAAAGATAGAGAAGATTATTCCAAGTCAGATGATTGACGGTTTAAAGGCCTCAACAAAGAGATTCATATGACTGGTTGAGATAGCCAGTTTTATTCATAACCCAGCATACCATTCTAGGAGCGCTCCGAAAAAAGAGTCCAACAAAAGAGCATTTTCGGAGCGAAAGACAAATTTGCTTGTTACTATCCTAAGTCGGCACTCAGTATGACTCAGAAATTCCACTTAATTATGTGTGAACCAAAGCGTTGTTGTCCTGTTATTTGTGCTTTGAACAAAAAAAAACATAGCTGTACCACACAAGAATGATAAAAACAAGATTACACAGAGCCCAAAAAAACCTAATAAAAGACTATTTTCTGACATTATCTAAGAGCTCTTTCAGAGCCCAAAAATCCCTCATAAAAGACTCTTTTCTGACATTATCTAAGAGCTCTTTGTGACGAACCATTTTCGAATGTAAAAACGACCAATTATGATTGTTTTTTGGGCTCATAAAGAGCGTTAACGCTCCGAAAAAGGTGTCATAAAAGTCTCTTTTCGGACTCATATGGCTTGCTGGGAATAAAGGTCTCGATGCGCTTCATCTTCATGTCCGATAGTTTAGAGAGACTGTCATAGGAATTGTCCAATGCTGTTCAATAACAGACAATGTAAGAAATAGTTTCTTATATTTCTTAATTTGTACAAGTTCTGCAGAACTTTGGTGTTTAAATCATTATTCTAACATGGTGAAGTCATTAGATGCAAGTGCTTACCACAAACGATTACAAAGAAGGAGTTTAATAACATAAATAAATATTAGACTTAAAAGTAAGTTATTACTAAAGGCTTTTTTTTAGGCTGAAACTGAACCAAAACTAATATTCGGCCAACCAAAAGATCGATATTCGGCCTAATCCGAAACAAACAGAAACCATTAATTACCAAAAAAATATTTATTTTAATTTTATAACATGTTTAGATATTTTTAAGGTGCCCTGAAGTACCGACACTACTTAATAAATCTAGTAGTTTCATCTGAGAATTTTTATAAATGAACAGTTTTGACTGTATTATAAATAATAAAATATAAATTTTTGTATTCTATTTATTTAATTAAAAACGTTTAAAAATTCCATCATCTATGTTTTTACTTTATAAAAATATCAGTATTCGGTCAAAAATATGGCCGAAAACGAACATTTTTCGATTTTTGGACTAAAACGAAACCGACTACTCGGTCGAACTCTAGTTATTACATTTGAATATAAATATTACATATTAGCTTCATTTATATTTTAATAATTTAACAGATCAAATTTAATGAAAAAAATATTTTAAATAAATTTAGATTAGATTTGAATTAACGGAAATATAATCATTCAAAACTTGAATGTACTTCAAATTCAATCCATTCTGAATTTCGTAAAAAAGTATTTATATGTATATCAGATTATATAGCAGCCATTAGCCAATAACTTCTACTTGATGGTATCAAGTAATGAGTGAAAAGTAAGTTGTAAATGCCGTGCTTGGAACTTGTTCCGGGAAGCAGTTATGGGAACTTTTGCTATTTCCATAACATTACAGAAAAGGAAATTTAGCACTTTTTCTGAAATAATTATATTTAACAAAATAAAATATTTTATCCAGCCATAACTTTCAATATCGAATATTTAAAATCAACATCTTAATTGGCAGACACTGTAAGTTACCTATACAACAGCCTTTAAGTAAAAAACAAAACAATGTAAGCAACCGAGAAAGCAAAAAATTTAACGCGATATTCTGTTTGTTTACAGTCAATGAAGTACTACTAAATGATTGTGTAACTTGGACACATGTTACCCAGTATGAAAGAGAGAAAAAAAATAAACACACAACACTTAATCACACTCATATACATACATACTAACATCTATGAATGATTTAAATATGTAAAAGAGCTCTAGAACACCTAACTTTGATAGACCGACTGCCCAAGTATGAGGGTTCCTGTTGTCATATGTATGTGCAAGACTATGTCGGTCTGAAAGTGTACACAGTATTTTTGGGGGGTTTGTATTTTGTTTAAGTAAAAATGACCAATTTGTAGTGTCGTCTGTCAATGTTGTGCCAAAAAAAAGAGGATTGTACAGTGGTACGAACTAAAATTTTCAAGTTATTTCGATAAAACTGTTATGACCAAGGACGTAGTCTTCAAAAAGTGTAGTCATCTTGTCGCAATGTAAAAACTTACCGGCAATGATTGTTGTGCACCATACCAAGTTTTTACATGAGCTGGCTGTTTCCTGTATTGTTACCCATGTCAGTTGGATCACGAAACGAGAAAAAGAACTAAGATCAACCCCATACACCTGACAGACGTCTTTTTTTCCCCGGTGGAGCGGTCTTTCATTAGATATTTATATTGATTTGCATCTCCTTGCATGAGACCGTTAAATCAATATCGAATGCTGTCATTTAAACACATGAATGTGTACTTATGTTTCATATTGAGCAGCTGAGTGGTCTGTTTGCTGCCAAAATCATGCATCCCCACCACTCTTATATGAAATGTCTAAGTAAGAAGAATGTTCCTTGTATCCGATTAGTGTTCGGAGTTTTCCGGAGACCCCATTTAACGTCGACCACAGGCTGAACCCCTACAACAACCACAATTATCGAAATGCTGCCAAACATTCAGGATTGAGTAAGGCTTGTGAAATTCATGTATCTTTAGTCTTCGTACGTAATGTGCGTCTAATGTGAATGATGGCGTAAAGAAGTCATTTATCAGCTGGTATTTCTACCTTCCAGATACCGAACTCATCATCGACTTGAAAATTGGCCAAGGCTGATGGAATCTAATACTTCCAATATCGCAGAAATATTCAATCTTGCTAACTAGACGTCTAAAAGGCAAATATCAAAAATTTGGTTGACTGAACGTGGCGGAAGGCAAAGATATCCCACAGGGGTCAGATGGTGTATGATCCGCATAATGGTTAAGGTTCCACAAATTAATCTTCAAACAAACTCTGCAGGTAATATTGAGACTTGCTGCTACACAGCACAAAATATCTTGAATTTACAACCAGTCGAAATAGTCATTGCATACAGTCACTCACAATATTAAGCTTTCAAAATTGTGAAAAAAAATACGAGGAATCACGAACAAAACTCTTGTAATATGTTTATATAGGTGAACTCGATTAAACACCGTATTGTATGTCCAGCACAAATATATTAATCTATGTCTTGCAAAGAGCATACTTGTATGAACTTGCCAGGAACATACAATTTAAAATATCTTGTGCATGACTGCAACGATCAATGTAACGAGCACCTTCCTTATCTAATCCCTGTCATTCATAGCTTAGTCAATTAGCACTAGGAGCAATCGCAACATTGCTCTGATCGACCACAACCGCCAAGAACAGCGATTAGAATTTTGCCACAGGCCACTATGTAATCTACTCCAAAGGTGGATTGTCAGCTATCTGAAACGAAAGCCACAATTCCCGTACAATTCCTAAGCACCGAGCTAAGTGACACTACTACTTTCAATGGCGCTTTTGTTTTAAGAACAGCACTTGGATGTGGTGCGAAGTTTCCTTCTCAAACAAACATCAGTCCTTTAATCAATGTCATTCTTCCCAACAGCCACTACATGTACCCCAAAGTGACCTCAACCAATTATCAGTTAGGTGATCTGCAAGGTGAGAGGTGAAAATCATCGGACTTCCAACTGATCCTGTAGTTCTAAAAAAGGCTATAGTCAGCTGCAAGTTTAAAGGGTGTGAAACAATCAAACTCTAACCAGTTTCGAGCTCGTGCAAGCTCATGACACACATATCTCCCCCAGATGGCAACACCAGGATATAATTAGCCCTTGGTGAAATATGTTTGCCTCTCTGGTTTTAGTGCAGTGGTAGTAAGTGCTTCCGATTTACAGCAATACTACATGATTTGTATTCGTGATTGCCCACCTGGTGGTTCTACCTTTTGTAAGTTAAATATTGTGAGAAGCTGTTTTTGGAAACTGTATGGAAACAATAAAGATTTATACTGCTTTCAAATTTCACTATCTTCATTCATTCTGATTGCAGTGTTGAATATTGGACTCTAAGTGGTCAACAATCGGACTTTCACAATAATTTGGTCAGAAGTTTGGTTCGTTAAACCAGGTGTTTATTTGTGCCGATGAAAATGCATCGGCATGTGAGTGTTTAATGGACTTTTTACTTAAGCAATGGCAGTCAATATAGGTTTAGATTCTAAACTTTAGAATGTACTTTTGTTTTGGTAAATATAAAGGAGGTTCTTGATATAGCGGGTCATTTAGATCTAGTCAATGACAATTCTGTATTTAAAGAAAATTCTCTTTGGGGTTTTTTATAGTAGGACCTTAGCAATGTGATAATGGAATAGGACAAACTGACAGCCGCAGAATGCGACATTACCGGATAAAAGAGTGAAATTTTTCATAATTTTAATAAAAAATCTTAATACACTACACTGTAAGCTACAATATAGTGTGTTACGTCAGTGTTTTAAAAGGTTGCACAATTTTATTTTTAGCGTTCATGAACAAATTTTCCGTGATGTAAATTTATTGTTTGCCTTCATGTGTATGTTAAACATTTTTGTTTTCCCATGACTGTGATTGAATGTATGAATGAATGTATAACTGAAAGAGCGACTGACTGGAGCAAAAGGGGTTTATGAATGATGAGGTGGTCAAATAATCTAGTGTATGAGTATATGTTTATATATACATATGTAATATTTTGTCTGTTGTTAATTTTATTTTTTTTTTGCAATTTGACAACAATAAGCCTTTTTGTTTTTACTAAACGGACTTTGTTTCCAAAAAAAAAAAAAAAAGCAGACAATTTTGGGTGGGAGTTTGATGTTAGCTGGCTGCATTTATGGTTTTAGCTTTAGAGCTTAGTTTTGGTGTCGCTATTTGTAGCAAAGCAATGAATAACAACAATACTACTCACTGAACCTGAAATCATTTGTTGTGATTGTTCAGTTTTTAGTTTAGTTCGGTCGTTTTGTTTTCTGCTCGTTGGATTTTTTTTTTGTTGCGGGCTTTCGAGTTGTTTCCAATTGGAAGGATTAACATGGATTTGTAGGGTATATTTTGTTCATATTTGTCGTTGTATTGTTATTTTTATGAACTGGTATATGGTTTATTTAATGCTTTATCGGTTTCTGTTTTTATTTTTAGATTTAAAAAAGAGTTTTGTTAGGTAATGGAGGGAGATTATTAAGTTATTTGTTTAAATTCAGCCTTTAAGTAGGCTATATTTAGTGCTTTAAGTGCTTTAACATCTGAAAATTATGCTTAGCATCTAAAAATGTGTAAATATGAACGTGAAATTTGGCTCTGCACAAAGTTCATTATTTCTGCCATAAAATCTTACAAGTTTATCGACCTTACTTTTCCTGTTATAATCTTGAATTGTCCACAATCTGCTCTTACAAATAATTGCCCCAATTACCATTTATTTAATTTAAGCTTTTTTTTAATCATACTCCCCAAAGTATGCAACAACTTTTGTAGTTAACAGCACCCCAGTGTTACACATCATTTGTCAAACAATTGTTGACCAACTCATAGTTTTAAAATAAAAAAAAAACGCTTTTCTAACAATTACAAACAAAAAAATGTTTTGCAACATTTTTGCTAATTACCATTTAAAGACAAGCAAACAAAAATCAGCAATATATTTGATTTTTTGTTGAATAAAATATGCACCATCATCCATCATATAAAATGTCAAAACCTTTTGTCTGTTCACTAAGGATATAAACACCTAAAAACCCCATATGAAAAGTTTAACATTGTAAAAAAAAATAAAAATTCTTTTACAATGTTAATATGTAAATGTGTTTGCCACCTTTTACAGGCAAGAAATATATGTACATATGTAAATTTTACTCTAATACGCAGAATACGTAATATCAGCACACAGCTAATGGTTGGACATTTTCACATTTATTTATTTTCTTTTTTTATGAATTTAGGAAACTATAAAAAAGCACACATTTCTAAAACTAATATTCGTAAAAGTATAAAATATTTCCAACAATATTGTTGCAGATAACTTTATTTAACATTTATTCGTTCATTCATTCATTCTCTTCTACATAGGAAAACATTAAAAAATATTATCGACAAAATTTATGTCCAAGTTAAGTACTTTTCTTCGTATTCTTTATGGCTGCAGGACGAGCACAAAACTTTCTACATGTACATCATCTACAGCAAAAAGGAATTCTTTTATGTGGCCTCATTGGCAAAAAAAAAAGACGAACATAAATTGAAAAATCGTTTGTTATAAAACTAAAAAAGTACTTCTTTTTTTTTGTTACTGCTGTTTCTATAATGTGGATTATAACATGTGTCATTTACAATTTCAATAAAGGTAAAATTTAAAATAACAAAAAAAAAAATCTCTTAAAATCAGACACAAAAAGCCAGGAATATTTGACTCTTGAATTATGGTCAAATTTTGTCATAAAATATTTTTGTGATACTAAAACAGGATGGTTGTTAAAAATATGAGTTCTACATGTTTTTTCTTCATTTTCGTTAACAATAGCAGGAATCTCAAATACAAAGAGATATGGCATTTTACAAAAACTTACTGGGTGTTTTAATATTTTTCTTAGTAATAAAGATCTTTTTCATCTTTTTTACTTTTTAAAGTTGAATAGAAAAAAATCTAACATTTGTGTAGAAACATACATATGTATGTCTATTGTTCTTAGAATACGAGTACATACATTCTTCACTTCCTTTCCTTACCAATTAATGGATTAAAATCAAGAAACGGAAAATTGCAACTAAAATTGTGCTTTAATAAAGTCTTCATTGAGAGAGATTTCTAACCCCCTTATTCAAAACTGATTATTAAATTTAACAAACGTTTATTAAGCAAATTTTTATATGTAAATCTGTCTTAATAAACGTTTGTTAAATTTAGTAATCGTTTTTGAATAAGGGGGCTAGTATATAAAATGACTCTTTTACAGGCAACTTTAGCTACGAAATGTACCGGGTTTTTTGCCTTTCCAAAGAGAAGAGTGGTTTCTTTGTTACATTACTATAAATTAAAATTGTTACTCTGTCCTTCGATTTCTTTCTGCCTGTGGCACAAGCTTCTCTAGCGTGAACAAACATTTTATATAGTAGCATTTTTAAATGGAGACGAAGGTATTTACATAACTAACTTCTCTCCTGATTCTTTACACAGAAAAAATTAAAATTGATTTTCAATTAAAATATTCGTATATTTAATTAAACATTTAATTGAAAGTGGACCGATGAAGGAATTTGTTGTATCAATTAAAATATTTTGTAAAAATTTAATTAAAAATAGTTTTAATTAAAAAAAATATTATATCATTTAATTGAAAGAGGCAACACAAAATAAAAGCTTAATAATATAATTTGATCCAGCAATACAAAATATTAATCAATAATTGAAAATTGTTTTTCAATTAAAAATTTAATTGATATGATTAAAATTTTTAATTAAAAATCAATTAAGACTCAATTAAAAGTTTAATTAAAATTTGTCGGGCAATAATTTTTTATGTGTAAGAAGTCTTACAACTTATATTTTTTTTCATGGAATCCACCTCTTACTATTACTTTCGTTTTCAAAGCAATTCCAGTAATGGAAATATTTTTTATTCCCTGGTCGCGAAACTAACAATAAAGCTTCGTTTCCATCACTTGATATTGATTGATAGCGTAATATAATAATCATTAATTTGTTAATACTAAAATAACTAGTTAAAATGTAAGAACCAATTTACAGGAAGCAATTCTTTAAGCTAAGCTGAAGGTAATTATACATCGGGGTGAGAGGAAGATAAGACGAGTACACACTTGATTGTACTAGCAATTCGTGTTACTCTCTTATTCGTATTACGTATATAAGTATGTGTATACAAATGTGTGTATACTCTTTAATAAAAATAAAAGTGATTTAAGCAATAAAATTGTGCTGTGTGAACTCAGAAGAAATTTAAAATTTTATCAATATTTTTAATAAAAATATGTTCGTGCAACTTAATCAGGATGAGCATCATAGATTCTATTAACATTTTAAAAAGTTACTAATACATACATATATTTCATTTCCTTGAACTTCTCTTATAAGAATAGCATGCAGAATGTAAATTTTTAAAGCGACAAGCAACGAACCTCCCCTCCGACGAGCTATAAGGCTGGAGGAATGCATGCTACTCGCTGGATAGTACTTCAAAAAAAATTAAAACTTTAATATATTTATACTGTAGAAATTTAAAGCATTTGTCAGTAAAATTTGAATATTATTTACAAAATAGAGCAGTAAATACTTACTGAAAATTCAGTAGATCATATAAATCAATAAAAATGATACGCCCCACATGCCCACATACGAGTATTTTGATATATAATATAAGAATTCCTCAAGAAAACCATGTTAAATATCTTGGTATTCACCTGGACCGGCGCCTAACATTTCGGCAAAAATCAGCCAAATAAAATCAATATCCGCCCAACTTTATTAGCTAATAGGACCGAGGTCAACTCTAAGTTTAGACTTAAAGGTATTAATATATAAGGCAATATTAAAGTCTATATGATTATACGGCAACCAGATTTGGGGCACAACCAGGGCTGCCAGACGAATTTCGGAAAAAATCGTCAAAATCCCTTTAAAAAATAAAAAAAATCGTCATTTCGAATTTTAAAAATCGGAAAAATAAAAAGTCACTATTTCTAATAGTATTTTTAAATTTTTATTTAAACAAAATCATAAAAATTCAAGTTTATATAGTCTTTTGTACAATACATATCAAAATTTAACTTTTTAAATAAGAAATGACAAAAAATAAAATGTTAAACACAACTTGTGTAATATTTTTATACTATCTTAGTCCGCTTTCACACTTTTCAATTCTGACTCGTCAAGGCAAGTATTTTTGGATGAGAAGGGAAAAGAGAACAAAACGGGTACAAACTTGACGGTACTAGTCAGTTTTCTTATTTCCTTTTGTTTTTTTTTTCATTTATGTTGATTTGCATTAAAAAGTACGAAAATTGAATTGACGTGTGTAAATGCTGCTATGACAAGTTCAAAAGAGAATTGAACAAAAACTGGTCAGCTAAAACTGAAAAGTGTGAAACAAGACTTGCAGTATTTTAAAAATAAATATCTGAATTTATCACATTTTTTTAATTCAGGTTAAATTACAATGTCAAAACAATTGAGTTTATTAAGTTTTATATAACATTGTGAGTAAAGAATCTAATTCATTCAACATATGTATATACAGGTACATACATATTTCTTTGCAAAGAATTCCGTATTTTTGAATATTCTTTCGATGTTTTGTTAAAATAGGAGAAGTTTCTGTAAATTTTCTTTGTTGAAATTCAGCAATTGTTTCCTCGAAAAATTTTAGTTCATGGAATTCAGCACTATCT
The DNA here is from genome assembly GCA_950370525.1 of Bellardia bayeri. NCBI lineage: Eukaryota > Metazoa > Arthropoda > Insecta > Diptera > Calliphoridae > Bellardia > Bellardia bayeri. The sequence continues at coordinate 61,199,547 of OX493265.1, forward strand.
GTCTACTCTATCTACTATCCTGACTCGTAATATTATACTATATGGAATTAGAGAGAATTTGGTAACAAAACCATTAATAAAACAAACAAATGATAGAAAATTTTAATAATTTAGAAAATCGTCACTTTCAATGAAAAAATCTTCAAATTGCCACGAATCGTCAAATCGGGCAGCTATTGGCACAGTCTCATCATCAAACGTTTAAAAACTGCAGAGAAGACAATCTAAACTTTTGTAAATAATAACGTGAGCTCAATGGTTTATGAAAAATAATAACATCCATAGGGACCTTAATAACCCCACTGTCAAAGAGGAGATCAACAGAGCTGGCAGTAATTATATACAGAAACTTCCAACTCACCCCAATCCTCTTGCAAGAGATTTGTTTTCATTTGTGGATCATAGACGTCTTAAGAGAAGAAAAACCGCTGATTTAATTAGATAATTTTTTTGTATGATCCCTGATAGCTGTAGCTGCATAGACAGATGCAATTTTATTATTCTTGAATAAGTTTTTAATACCTAAGATAAGATGTAATAAATAAATAATTATTAAAAAAAAATTAACCCTATTAGGATTGACATCTTGTTCTAGCCAGACCAAATCTGACTTTAAAGATCTATATTATTTTTTTCAGGATTACAAATCAAATAGATATAAACAAGATACCTATTAATAACATGTGTTGAACCGCTTGAAACTAATTTTGAATAGATTGGAGTATAATAACAGGAAAAATTCAAGTCTAAAGAAAAATTATGCTTAACTGACCTGTTTGGTCCGGCCAGACCACAACATATATTGTCTGTAAATAAACGATCATAGGAAAATAGTACGTTATATTTTATACGGCATGGTTAACATAATTATGTCAGTAAATAGGCTGCATTCAGAGTGAATAAATTGCAATTTGTATTAGTTAACAAGTAAGAGTTTATAAATATGTACATAAAGGGATTTACTTTGACACACAATATATTAGGCACCAAAAAACCATTTTTTGATTTTGGCTTTTTGAAACGTCAAAGTTGTCAACTCTGTAATCTAAAATTCTGTACGACGATTTATACGTATATGGGTCAATTTCAAAAAAAAACGTACACAACGAGTTTTTTTTTTTGTAAGAGTGCCCAATTTATGTAGAAATTGATGAAGAATCCGGCGGTACTTTTAGGCTCTAAAAAAAATAATATTTTTGGATTTTTTTTAGGTTTTCTATGATTTATATCTTTAGCGACACACACCAAATATGTATAAAAAATCGCTAAAAATGATGTTCTTTTGTTTCTCAAGATTGACTTTTGCGAAAATCACCTTTTCGATTATAAACAAAAAATCACGATTCAACTTGATTTTTCATTTTTTTTTTAACTGACTAGTTATTTTAAAATTTTAAGATGAGAATATGAAAATTTTTGTTACAAAAATACTTGAACTTGGAGGTTATTTGCAAAGTAATAGGCTTGTAACAAGGAATTTAACAAAATTGCAATTATAAGCGTTTTAAGGAAAAACAAACTAAGTGTGGCGCTCAAGATACTTTGTGACGATCAAGAGATTTTGTTGCACGTAAACCAGAAATAATGCCAAATTTAAAGTTTAACGAAAAAAAGTTTATTCTTTTCTAAAAAGTAAATAAAAAAAAAAAAACAATAATTCTTCAAAAAACAAAAATTTTCAAACAAAACTAAACATGTACATATTCTTTGGTATGTTTAACAAAAATGGAAAAAAGGAAGTAATTATTGAAGAAACTTATACACATATGTAAATATTTGACACAAAACAATAACTTAACTTAATTTAATTTATAAATTTTCATTCGAATTCTTATTCTGAATCTGTCTAAACTTCATGTTTTTTTTTTCATTCTCATTCATTTTTACCACTTTCGAATTAAGTTTGTGGCAAAAACAGAATCAGTCAGTAAATTTTGACTTTTGTATGGAAGCAGTCAGCAGAGAGAGAAACAAAACACCATTCTGAATAAACAAAAAAACAAACATACAAATTTGAGAATTACGTTTTTTTGTTACATATTCCTCGCTGATCACTCTCACATTTTTGTTTTGTTTTTTGCTTTTGTTTACCTAAAATAGTAGTGTAAAGTGCAGGGACACAAAAATTGGGTTTTTTTGTTTTTTTTTTTTTTGAAATTAACCCATATGCGAATTATTTTTGTTGAATTTCAGCGTCATAGTGATTTGTATAAGAGATTTATGAGCATTTAAGTGATTTTTCGAAGTGAACTTTATATAGGGAGTATTGTTAAATATGGACCGATCGTCATAAAATTTAAAGTGACGATTTTTATATATGTATGAAGAATTTATGTCGAATTTAAACTTGCTGCTGGTGCTTATAAGAGTTTTATGCAGACTTTATATAGGGGTTACGGTCAAAAATGGACTGATCATCATAAAATTGGGTATGAATATTTCTATATATACATATATAGACTATTTGTGTCGAATTTAAACTTGCTGCTAATGCTAACAAGATATTTATGTGTATTTATGTAAGTGATTTCCGTAAGTAAACTTTATATGGGACCGATCATCATAAAATTGCATATGACGATTTTTATATGTGCATGGATTTGTGTTGAATTTCAACTTGATAGTGTTTTCTATAAAAGATTTTTGCGCATTCAAGTGATTTTCGGAAGAGGTCTTTATATGGGGCTATGTCAAAATATGGACCGATGTATACAAAATATCGTTTTGAGGTGTCACTTTGTATGAAATTTTTTTTTGCAGAATTTTGATTGGATACAGCTTCTCTATAGACATTTTGTACCATAAAGCCATATTCCTTGCAGACATTTGTGTGGGAGCTATGAGAAATTGTGGATGGATTTCTACGGATTTGTCCTTTTATAATAAAAATAAAATGTGAAACATTTCATGATATTATCTGCATTATATTTGAAGAAAATAGCAACAAAAAAAAAATATCTGAAAATTCTTGAGGTAGTCTGAAACTTTGATCTAAAACTCGGATCCTACTGTACCGATTTTGTTCATTTTCAATATCAAACATTTGGTACAAAATGTATAGTTCTATTTTGTGATTTGATCGTCTTAGAATCTTATAAGGACCCGGAATATAGGGACTTTTTGGTTCTGCGACCATTGTGTTACAAACGGAATGACAAACTTTATATACCCCCTTGTTTTTGGGGGGTGGGTATAAAAACAATGCTTTATAAAATTTTAGTACACCTGTTTACTTTATTTTGAGGAGAAAAACCTGGTAATTTTTCGTTCATATTTAGTTATTTTATTATGTTCCTTATATTATTGTTATAAACAATTACTAAAATATTGATAATAAAAAAGGCCAAATAAACTATAATAGGAAATATTATGCAATATATTTTGTTTTAAATTTGTACTTTGTAGTATATATAATAAAATATAGAATAATTATTATTTCATAACCGAACTGTTAATTTTTACTTCTTGATAAATTTAGTTAGGCTCGAGTTCATTAAATTTAATTTTCATTAAATTATTTTTACTGAAGTTAGGAATTACAACTTCAAAAATTGTATTATTAAAAATTTTGATAATTTTTCTTGACTGGGGATCGAACCTGGGTTGTTGAATTTACATATGTTTCGAGAAATCCCACTTTCTCTCATAAGAATTCTTTGCGTTCTACCACATGCGAGCCTAACTAAATTTATCAAGAAGTAAATATAATAAAATATTTTTTTAAACAATATTAGGTGTTTACTTTATATTGATGCCCACAGTATGTAGGTATTTATAAAAAAAATTCTTTTCAGAATACAACAAAATTTGTGAGTTTAAATATTTGAAAACTTATTGGAATTATCTACAACGACCTACATAAACTTTTCATATAATCAAATTAGAAACTACAGTCGATGAAGTTAGATAAGTTTTTATGTAAATCTAGATTCAATTGAAATATTGTGTGATCCTTATATATGTAAGATGAAAGATGAGGAATGTTTCTAAACTTTATAAATTTGGAAGTAGATCTAAAATAACAACATTTTCATTGGAATGGTTCTCAAGAAAAATTTTGTTTTTCACCAGATCATATTGAAATAATATAAAGGTTTTGACATTTTCTTTGTTCACATATCGTTAGTTTGTGTGAATTTTCGACTCAAAATACGATTACTGTATCGAGAGATGTTAGGAACTTAATTTTGACATGTGGTTTTAATACCGCCACCGATGCAATCAATATATTTCAAACAAAATTTTTCGATCGTATCTGTCCGATATTATTTTGCATTTATAATTGTTAAACCTTACCAATCTTTCCAATATAATACAAACTGTAAATAATGATTTTCATACAAGTTGTTTGTTTTATTTTGTTTTGTTAAACAAAATTTTTGTTCGAAATCCCTTTATAAAACATTGAATTTGAAATTATTTAATTGCTTAATTCATTTTCTGAAATGTCTTCAGCTTATCTAAAAAAAAGTAAAACTCAAGAAAAGTTAATACAAAGCTTCAATCACGTGTATACATGCATATGCATGCAAATAAATATTTTGTTTATAATATTTCTACCCAAGCCAGAAAATTTAAACTCTCTTACATTTAAATAAAATTTTGCCTAAAATACAAAAATTGTAATAATATTATTTTTACCTTGAGTTTGTTTTTCATGCCTTGTGATTCATATTTGAAAAACAAAAATATTTATTTAAAAATTGATAATTCAATATCCTGCAGGATGCTTTAAATTAAAGCTTATATACAACATAACAACTACACACACTTTTAGATATTCATACATCATACATATATGTATGTATTCTCTATATACTACAAATAGAAACAGCGTTGTCAACTTGGAGCGTTTCGCGCCATTTTTGGTGCTTTTTTAAATTTTTGGTGCGAAAAATTCTTTAGTTGGTGCGCGGTGCGCTTTTTTTTAAATTTTGGTGCGCTTTTTAATTTTTGGTGGCACCAAAGCAAATTCAACACAACTTTTATTTTACAGTGTGAGAAAAAATCTTTCTACCATTCCATTCAACACTGCAAATTTTTTTTTGTGTATTTCGGTGCGTTTTTTAATTTTTTTCGAAAATGTGATGAAATCTTAATTTTTACTAATTTTTAATTGCAGTTTTTTAATAATTCATAACTCATGAAATCTATACGATGAAAAAATGTATTTTAAATACGAATGTATTATAAATGAAATGAAATTCTTCAAAAATCTTTGTTTGAAAATCAAATTAACATTTGAAATATGTAAATAAAAATTCTTGTATAGCCTGATGGTTTGGTCTACTGAACTGTAGACGAACAACCAGGGTTAGAGTACCAGTGGAATCCTAACAAATTTTATTGGAAAAAATCAAATAGAAGTACTTTAACTAGAAAACAAAAATATATAAAAAAAAAAGTACCTACCAAATATGTACTGAAATTAGCTTTTTTACCAATTAGTACTTTAGTTCCGAATATCATATTGTTAGTTAAATTTTGAGTGGTTAAATGATTAATTTATCTTTATTAGCTCATTTATTAAAAAAAAAGCTTTTACTATTATTACTTTTACTAATCATCAAATTAGTTCAATAAATATTTGAAACAAAAACGAAATTCTTAACTTGGTGCGTTTTTTTTTTTGTAAATGGTGCGCTTTTTTCTCCATTTTGGTGCGTTTTGAAATTTCAAAGTTGACAACGCTGAATAGAAATAATAAATTTACATTCATACAAAAAAAAGATACAAAAGTACCTACTATATACAAGAGTTTTTATATAAAAAAGAACTTATTCGTATTTACCCATAAACTACAATTCACAACATACATATGTAGATACAGATACATATATACAAAGATACAGATAAAACATACAAAGAAATGAAGAAAAAATCATGAATAAGAAAGAATTGGTAGGAGTGGAAGAAAATACTAAAACCGAATATGAATAAGGATAATAATAGCAACAACAATAAAAATAAAGCAAACAAACAAAGAAACCAAAAAAATAAAATAATTTAAAACGAAAAAAAAAACAATTGTAGGGAGTCAGGACAACAACCTACATATAAATGCAGATACAGATAGTTATGCACAATTGTTAAGAGCAAGCGCATTTCAAAGAGAGCAAATCTCATGTTCAAGCATTGAAACTCTACGGAATTGAAATAAAACCAGGAGAGATTAAGGAAAAGAGGGCGGAGTTATGGGCAAAAAACTCAGTGAAACGTAACGATAACGAAACAAATTGAGAGACTCAGAGCAAGCGAGAGAATAGCAGGTACATATTTGTATCTCAAACTCAAAGATACTGACGCACACACAGAAAGATAATAATAAACCATTTTCAATTGAAAGTTGAAGTTGAAATGGAATGACAATAAATATAAAAGTAAATTTATTTATATGAATGTTGTGTATTTGTATGGGTGTTGCCGCAGCAAAAAGTTGCGCGGCCCGGCTTTTTCACATTTTACGGATTGTGTATCTTTTTTATTTTTTGGAATTTTACTTGCATATACATATGTACCTACCTACTTTGTATTTGCACTGCTTAATGTGCGAGTTTAAATAAAATATTGTGTCTATGTAGTTAACAAATCTATAAAATTGAAAATGTATATTTCTTTGGTATATAAGCAGCAGGAATAAAATTTATTTGGAGAAAAAAATATTTATTTGGTGACTGCATGTGTGTGTGCGCGTGTTTTTTTTTTTTTTTTTGAAGATATTTATTTTTTTAGAAACAATACATACCTAATTGTACAATGTACATACATACATGCTGCAACTAAGTATATATTAACTGAGTTATGAAAAGATTATTCTGATAGATACATTTTTAAAATAAGCAAATATGAATTTCCTACATTGTAAAGAAAGTTTACATTTACATATAGATTTTTTTAAAGAAAGCTAACAAAAGGATAATTAAGTTATTGTTATAATTTTTAATAAAAAGCTATTTAAATTTTGGGAATTCTGCAGTTTACAGTGAAAAAGTTTTAATGAAATTTATTTTTTTAATTAAAGAAATCCTGCTACACTTTCATACTACAGCAGAAGTTGATAAAATAAACTTGTTTTCTGCACTCAAAAAAAAATTATTAATCCGTATTAAATCAATTCGTAACGGTGTCAATAGTAGGGTAAGTACGGATTTCCTTATAACGAGTACAAAATACTTGATTCAAGTACGGATTCATCAAGTCAAAAAATCTTAATTTTAGCTCTCCTTAAGAATGGCTGAGATTGAATTAATCCCTAAATAAGCTTGATTCAAGAATTATAAGCTAGATTTAAGCACGAATTCGTACTTGATGTAAGCCAAAAATGAGACTGATTTAAGTATGTCCAAGTTTGAATTAATCCCAAAATGAGCTTGGTTCAAGAATTTTGAACTAGATTTAATTCTCTAATTCATATTTGATGTAATCCTAAAATCGGATTGATTCAAGAATGCCCGAGATATAATTTGTCCTCAAATGAGTTAAATAATACAGGATAAATACTTTGGATCTCGCTCGGTCAGCTAACTACGGCTACAATATTATGAAGTAAGCACCACTGTTGGGATCTTACAATTCTTAAATTGTACCGTCTCAATGGCAAAATTGTACCAAATTGCCATAAATTGTCCCTAAATTTCGCTATTAAATAAAAAAGCATATAGTAAGAATTCATAACACTTTTTATTCAATAAAAACAAAATAACAGAAAGAAAACTTAAAAACGTAAAACAATTTTTCAAATTTTGTTTGTTGCTTTAGTTGGTCGATATGTCAAAAAACACAAGCAACTTTTGACATTTCTCTCTCTAAGTAAGAAAAAAAAGTAGAACAGCTGTGCTCTCAACGACACATGAAAAGTGAATTCGCCTTGAAAAAAATTGTGCCAAAAAGGGTTGAACTGTACCAGCGTACCAATAAAGTTTTGTTTTTATTAAATTTGGTACAATTGTACCACAAATCCCATCAGTGGTAAGAACCAAGAACCGTCTGGTTATATTTTATTCGTTCGAAACAGATTATAACTGGATCGTTACTCCTATTCTTACTTGCTTTATTGTGATATTCTTATATATCTTATATTAAAATTCGCATAGACTATTTGAGAATTATAATAGTGAATTTTGAAAGTGAAAGTAAGAATTTCTTACTCAATAAATTATAAAAAATGATTTTGAGAACTTCTGAGAGAGTAAGTTTAACTTTGCTCATTTCTTCTCTGGGATTGATTTACTTAATTTAAAAGCTTTTTACTTAAATCAAGAACAATATTCTTGTTTTAAGAAACTCTGCGCTTGATTTGTCAAATCAATCCGGATTTTTCTTATTTTAAGTATGAACTAGTAAAAACGTACTTGAAAATTTCAGGCTAAAACTGAGAAAAATAAACTTAATTTTAGAATGCCATTTTTGTCTGTGTGTGGACTTGAATCTGATTAGAAATGTTATTAGTTTTCATTTCGATTTCTATGTAGCTATTTATAGAATTTGTAATATAAACAAAAAGCAGTTAATTCACCTGAAATATTTAAAAAAAATTTTACTGTACCTGATAATTGAAATCTAAGGATGGAATTCTAAGAAAGAGCAGTATTTTTTGGAAATTGTTTGGTCAATATAATATCCTAATATTGAAATAAATAATTATATATATATTTTTTTTGTTAAAATAACTAAATTGTTGAAATAATACTACACCGAAAATCCAAAAGGCCGTAACTACACATTTTAGTTTTTTACATGAGACGCAAAAAACTTTATAAATTTAAAAGACTATTTCATTTCAAATTTCAGAATTAAACTTAAAAACCTATTGCGAACTTGGTTCAATGAAAAAAAAAATATAAAATTATAGTGGTTTTTTAGTAATTGTACTTAAGGCCTTTTGGAATCGTTTTTTCTGAAACCAAAAAGCCGTAACAACAAAAAATCTTTTAATAAAAGCTAAAATTAGGATAAAAAAAACTTCCGCTTTTTACTCTGATTAAACATTTTTTACTTCTTGTTTTCTGTGCTTTGAATATAAAAGATACAAAAATTTAATGAATTCAAGAAAAATATACTTTATTTAAGAAAAGAAAGCAAAATTAAAAAAAACAATAAACGAAAATTCATTATTGTATACATGAAAAGAAAAGGAGTTCACATTGCAAAGTAAAATTTAGATATGTATCTAATCTGAGTATGTTAAATTGTCGTAAAAGCTGTGGAAATTAGCCGGAAGTAAACATTTAAGTTCCTGTATATGACTCAATTACTTTTTGGATATTTTGATTTTTTCTTTATGTAACTGAACTGGTTCGACATCTTTAAACTTTTTTTGTCTGCGTTGTGTCAAAACCTCATATTTGTCTTTTAATATTGGTTTTATAGAAATTTGTCGCAGAAGTATCATATGCATATTTTATTTTCACATTTTTTATTAACTTTTTCAACTTTCTTATGAGAATAATGTCAGTATCCATTTTATAACTTGGTTAGACACAAATATCCACAGCGTCCTTGTTACTAATATGAAAAAATTCAGAAGTTAGAAGTTGCTAGAAGTTAAACAAATGCCAACTTTACTTAATATATTTCGTTTTTTTTTAATTAAAAGTGTACGACTTTTTGGTTTATACAGTTATTAACATTGTAGTTGCGTTGAAATGTATGTATTAATAAAATCGACGTTTTTCGGCATATAAGAGTAAAATTTTAAAGAAAGATGTATTTTGGTTAATAACATAATAATAAATCAAAAAAACGATTTTGAATTTTTTGTAGTTACGGCCTTTTGGATTTTATATGACGTTATACTAATTATAAAATACATATGTAGTTAAGAAAAAGGAAAATATTGAATTTTTCTATTCGTCACACAGAAAAAAAATCATGTTTTTTTTCAATTAAACCTTTAATTGATTTTAAAATTCAATTACTTTTTCTGATATTTTCAATTAATTCTCAAATTTTGTTTTAATTGATACTATCATTTTGTTTACAGGTCCGATTTCAATTAAATTTTTAATTGATTCCACAAATATTTTAATTGAAACTCATTTTTATTTTTTTCTGTGCAGGTCAGACGTAAAGTTCTAAGCCATTTATTTATATCAATTATATAGAAATTTTAAACAAGCACTTTCTTTTAAAACAGGGCCATATTGGAACATATTAGTAGTAGATACTTTGACAACTATTTATACCCTACACCACCATAGTGGGGAGGGTATATTGGATTTGTGCTGATGTTTGTAACGCCCAGAAATATTGGTCCAAACACCCACCTTAAAGTATACCGATCGACTCAGAATCAGAATCACATTCTGAGTCGATTTAACGATGTCCGTCCATCTGGCTGGCTGGCATATATTTTTGGCCCAAGGACGCTTGGAATTGAAACTGGTTGAACTAGATCCATTATTTCACCTGGCCTCCAAACAAATGTACTTCCGAAATAATGTTGGTTTATCGGTTATAAATGTTTGATTTATGAACGTACCACAACAAATTTCTTCAGGAATAAGTTGTACATGAAGTCTAATCTCATCAATAAATTTTGTGCATATCGGTCTATAATTGACAATAGCTCCCATATAAGGCCCACTTTCGAAAATCACTTTAAAAAGCATATTGGTATCCAAAACATACTCAACATAAGCCTGATTTATATATACGAAAATTATTTGGCCGAATTTTACAATTAGTAATAGCTCCCATATAAGATCATCTCCGAAGATCACTTTAACATCTACAAAACTTTTATATGTTTATATTATATATAATATAAACTTATATAAACTTTATAACGAGATAAAATTTAACACAAAGAATACTTGTATGCACAGATATCATGCCACTACATTTTTGGATGATCGGTTCATAATAGGTCATAGCTCCCATATAGAGCCCATTGATAATCTGTTTTTAAACATATACTGGGTGTACGGTATTATACGGTCGGGTGTGACCGAATATACTTTCTTACTTGTAGAAATTTTTTTTAATGATGAAAACTCTCTGTCCAGAGTAATAACCGCCATCTAACGTTTTTTTTTCAACTAGTGCTTTTTTTGTGAATGGTAACACTTAGCTCATGTCTGATCTGACAGATAATTAGTTTTATCCTTCCGCTGAACGAATATGGTTGTATATACGCTTGAACAACGCTGCGAAATATTGCGACATTACTTTGAAAATCATGGTAATGTTGCAGAATGTGTGCGAAAATTGCTTACGGATTTTCGAAGAAGAGAAGCACCGTCGTTATCTTGTGAAAAAAGTGAAAGAAACTGGCATCCTCATCGATAAACCAAAGCGTGAAAAGCCAAAAACAGTGAGTACACCCGAGAATATTGCTGCTGTGGCAGAAAGTCTGCGTGAAGCGCGATCAACATCAATTCACCGTCGTTCTCAACAATTGAACATTTCGCAGACATCATTGAGACGAATTTTCCATAAAGACCTTGGTATGACGCCATACAAAGTCCAATTGGTTCAGGAGTTGAAGCCAACTGACCATCCAATGGGTTTTCGCTTCGCTAAGTGAGCCTGCGATCGACTTACAGAAGATGCCGATTTTGCCAAAAAAAAAAATCTTATTTTCAGATGAAGCTCATTTTGATCTTGGCGGGTATGTAAACAAGCAAAATTGTCGCATTTGGGGTACAAAAAACCCGCACGCATACATTGAAAAGCCGATGCACACAAAACGAGTCACTGTTTGGTGGGGATTTTGGTTCAGAGGCATAATTGGGACATTTTTCTTCAAAAATGAACAAGGAGTGACCGTTACAGTCAATGGCGATCGTTATCAGGCCATGTTGAACGAATTTTTGTTCACAAAAACTGAAGAGGAGGATATTGGCAACATTTGGTTTCAACAGGACGGCGCTACGTGCCACACAGCCGAAGCTACACTCGATGTTTTGCGCCCTATTTTTGAAGATCGCATTATCAAACGCAGAGCTGATGTCGTTTGGTCACCTCGGAGCTGCGATTTGACAACGTTGGAATATTATTTGTGGGGTGCCGTCAAAGATAAGTGTTACGCCGACAAGCTAGAGACAATTGACGCTTTAAAGGACAATATTCGTGAAGCCATTGGTGAAATACAGTTGCACACAATCGATGATGTGCTTAAAAATTGGACCGATCGTGTAGGCTACTGCATGGCCAGCCGAGGCAGCCATTTGAATGAAATTATTTTCCATTATTAACCCGAAGGATTGTACTTTCAAATAAAAAAATAAATTTCAGAAAATATTCAGTAGTTTTTTTATAGCATTTTCAAAAAAAAAAAAAGTTACTTGGCGGACCCTTGACTTCATTTTTAATAACCCTTAATGACAGCTGTTGAATTATTATTTTTTTTAACAGATTCTCAAATTCAAAACTTGTGTGAATTTTGTGGCATATTTCCATTTCAACTTATTTAACAAGCTGGGTGGAGAGATCAAGCTTTCAGTTGAACTCTTTTAAAAAGTATTTGAAACTAGTCAATAAGACGTACAAACATTTATAATTTTTATTTTTGTATAATTATCAAATTTTCTTTTTCCCAATATCACAAGGCTATTTATATTTAAACCATAAAAACAAATTCTATTACAATAAGATAGATGTATAAGAAAACAAAAATTAAATTCAATTCGTTTAAAGTATTGTAATAAACTTAAAAACAATTTAAACCTATAATTTAAAGCACAATTCTGTTGTATTTGTTGTTGTGTAAAATGTTTAAAACAAATACATTGAAAACAAGTAAGAAAGTATAGTCGGTCAAGCCCGACCATATAATACCCTACACCCAGTATATGTATAAAATAGTTTTTCAGAAATGTGCGCTATATGGGAGATATTACCTATTATGGACCGATCATCCAAAAATTCAGTGTCATGATTTCTGTGAATATAAATATTGTGTATGTTGAACTTTATCTCGATATAAATACTCTTAAACGATTTATGGAGGTTAAAGTTGATTACGTGAAGGGTCTTATATGGGAGTTTCGACTAATTACAGACCGACCATTATTAAATTAGGTGTCATCATTTCTGTATATTATTTGTGTCGAATTTAATTTGATTACCAACATTCTTAAGAAATTTATGATCATTAAAGGGATTTTCGGGAGTGGGCCATTTATGGGAGCTACGACTAATTATGGACCGATCATAATAAAATTGTATCGTATTGTTTGTATGCATATGAAATATATTTGTGTTCAATATTATTTGGATACCAACATTTTTGAGAGGGTTATGCTCTTTAAACTGATTTTCGCAAGTGGGCCTTATATGGGAGCTACGACTAATTATCGACCGATCTGCACAAAATTTGTGGATGTGATTGGGCTTCATTTACCACTCATTTGGGATGAGATCTGTTTGGTTCCTTGCATAATTCAAACATTTATGATCGGTAAACCTCAATTTCGGGAGGACTTTTGTAAGGGGGCCAGATGAAATAATGGACCGATTTCGACCAGTTTTAATCCCATCCATCCTTGGGCCGAAAAAATGTCACATACAAGCACAAGCTTTACATGGACAGCCAGCCAGCCAGCTAGTCGGACGGACGGACATCGTTAGATCGATTCAGACAGTGATTCTAAGCCGATCCGTATACTTTAAGGTGGGTGTTGGACCAATATTTCTGGGCGTTACAAACATATGCACAAATCCAATATACCCTCCCCACTATAGTGGTGTAGGGTATAATTACATACCTACTGCTCGTAAACAAAATGCTGGCAAATCTACACGTCAACACTTTAAAGAACATCTATACATTTGAAATGTTTGTCTTATTGTAACCTACACTGTTTACACTATACAGACTTACATACATATGTATGTATGTATGTACTCGTACATTATTTACTTGTGCAGACAAACCTAAATATTATCATGTATGTATGTAAGTAAGTAGGTATACATACATAAAGTTTAAGTTTTATTTGTTAACAATGAATGCAGGCAAATAAATATAAATTACTAAATTGCATTTTCGTACTCTCAGCCATCATGTTACCATTGTACGGTTGTTGTAATTTAGTCCGTATGTCTGCTAAAATTTTGAGTCTATAAACACGATTTTGTCTGTTTGTACTGCAAGTAATTGAAGATCATACTGGCACTCATCATCGTCGTCATCATTGTAATAATTTTTGATACTCCTTCATAATTTTGACAATTGTGCACTGGGAAAAATAAATGCATAAAATAAATAAAGATTTTTAGCTTATACTCGTAAATCCAGAATTTTTTAATAAATATGAATTATCTGAACTTTTGACAATTAAGGAACATTGAACTTGAGATTATTGCCTGCAACCTGTAAGAGCAGTTAATCAAATATAAGGGATAAAGCAATATCAGAAAGGATTTGCTGAAAATGATTTTTGAATTTTAACTCTTCTGTTCTCTATGTCTATTGAAAATTTTAATTTCTCCTTAATTTCAAAATTAGCTTTAGTTTAAATATTGCAGAGGTTAAAAGTTCATAATTTTTATTCTTATCTCTTCGGTGCAAAGTAGCTTAAGTAAGATTGCTTTTTACTTTTGAATTATGCTTGATTGTCTTCTACGTGATCTCATTCCTATTAACTGTACTGAAGCTTATTTGTAACAATTTTGTGCTAGAAAATTGTGTATTATCAAAACATGATATTGCAAAAGAACTGATATGAAATTCTAAATCGATTTTCTGTTTGTGTAAAACACGCTCATGTCTAAAATTCACAATCGATATTATTGACATTCCCACAAGAATTTTCACCATTGCCCTAAGCAGTATGGTACTGATAATCAGCTAAATCGGTTCTGTAGAAAAAACGTTATGGACCAAAATGAGAGTAAATACACAAAACAAATTTAATGTATTTTTCCAAAACAATTCTTGTTCGTTTGAAATTTCTAAAATTTTTATTTATATATAAAATAGGATGTATGTATGTATGTAACGTATGGACTCCAAAACGGCTGAGCCGATTTTAATGAAACTTTCACAGCATGTTACTGTGACTCTGGAAGGAATAATAGGCTATATGAAGTTTTGATTGTACAAACGGGCGTGACACCACCCATATAACCCAAAAATTTAAATCGCCATATTTTGGGCATTTTTTGACCTACGTCAATGATATGTGGTACATATGGTATTGGCATAATTGGGAATACATACCAGGAGAAAAGTGGGTGGGTACACGCCCCTTTTTAGGAAAATTAAAAACTACTGGACCGATCATCATTAAATTTTCACTATAGGATATTCTTAAATTAAATTCTTGACTATGTAAGTGGACAAAGGGGCATGGCCTCGCCAACTGAAATGCATCGCTCATATGACGCGATCCAGTATCCTATTATGTTTCCATATGGAGAAGATGGATATCACTTTGAAATGCGTCAAATCAATCAAGCAACCCGTAAGGCCGTTAATTATCCTGTTGAGTTCCTAAATTCACTCGATGTGCCAGGCTTTCCACCACATGTGCTACAACTTAAAATTGGAGTGTCAATTATTTTACTGCGTAATATCGATGCACCACTCCACTTGCAATGGCACTCGACTTGAAGAAAAACAACTGAGAAATAATTTAGTAGAAGCGACCAGACCAGATGTACTTTTGCTACGCATTCTAATGCTACCAACAGATTTACCATTCGATTTTAAACAATTTTTTTCCTGTTCGGTTAGCGTTTGCGATGACTGTTAACAAAGCTCAAGGTTAATATCCCGTGTATATATGTATGCTCCTGATGGGCAAACTAAACCTAAAGCATTGCAATAAATACATTAAAATTAAATAAATATGTTTTTGTCGTATTTTAGTTTTCTTTTGTATTTACTAACAAATTTAGTCATTTTCTGTTACCACAATAAAACTGGCAATATTGTCTAAAATGTTTTCTCAAAACTACTGTCAATTTTCTTCGATTATCAAATAATTTTAACATAACATTACCTATCCATTTCAGCCCTCATTATTTTTTTTTTCAGTGTAATTCATTTATTGCAACTGCACGTATGTCTGTCTGTATAGAGTTTTAACTATAATTTCCCTTACATTTCTCACAGACAAATCCAAGTACCAAACCATACCATAGCAAACGAAACCATGCCAATCCAATTCAATTTCGATTCCAAGCCCAAAATTAATAAAAAAAAATTTGTTTTATACTCGTAAAACTTTTATATAATTTTTCATAAAAAATCAACAACTGTCTACAAGTTTACCAACCACGCAGTTTATTGTGAAAAGCTTTTTTTGCTTTTCTGGTTCCTTTGTAAATTTGTACAATTGCATTGTAAATGCAATTCGTATTGCAATGTAGTGCACAGCTCTTGCATTCAACTAACGTATGTAAGTTTTCTTTTTCTTAGCTGCTGTCGATTTGTGGCAAATTCGTGCATCTATCTATTCAGTTTTTTGTGGCACATAAAGTTCAAGTTGATTATTGGATTGGTTTCTATTTGTACACTTCATCATGAGTGGTAAGAGTTATACATATGTACGTACATATATAAGTTTGTCATTCCGTTTGTAATCTCTACAATATTTATTTGCCACTATTGTTATATTCTGGATTAGATAGGAACATGAATATAATGATATCTTTCTAGCTGTCTGTGTATATGTTTTAGATATTTGACGGATCCAAATATTGTATCAATATATAAAATATATACAACATTATAGGTCCATAAATGTCCAGATTTTTTAAAAATATTTTTGGATACATCTCGTATACTAAGTTCTTAATGTGGATTGGACGTTGGTATGTTTGCTTCCATAGTTCCGTATTAGAAATTGTGTTACGCCAAAGAAAATATTTGTATCAAATAAAAAACATTTAACATTTTTTTTAAAATTTTTTTTATTAAATTGATTTTTCTTTTTTCGATACAGCCAAATATTGAACTCTGATTTGTTATATCCTACCCCACCTCTGAGTCGATTTAACGATGTCCGTCTGCCTGGCTGGCTGGCTGTCCATGTAAAGCTTGTGCGCAGAGTACAGGTCGCAAATTAGAAGATATTTTGATAAAATTTGGTACATAATATTTTTTAGACCCAAGGATGGATCGGATTGAAACTGGTGTAAATCGGTCTATTATTTCACCTGGCCCCCTTACACATATCCTCCTGAAATTGCGGTTTACCGATCATAAATGTTTGAATTATGCAAGGAACCAAACAGATCTCATCACAAATGAGTGGTAAATGAAGCCAAATCACATCTACAAATTTTATGCAGATCGGTCGATAATTATTCGTAGCACCCATATAAGGCCCACTCCCGAAAATCGCTTGAAAGCGCATAACTCTGTCAAAAATGTTGGTATCCAAAGAATATTGAAAGCAAATATATTTCATATGTATACAAGCAGTACGGTGCAATTTTATTATGATCGGTCCATAATTAGTCGTAGCTTCCATAAATGGCCCACATCCGAAAATCACTTTAACAATCATAAATTTCTTAAGAATGTTGGTAATCAAATAAAATTCGACACAAATAATATACAGAAATGATGCCACCTAATTTTATAATGGTCGGTCCGTAATTAGTCGAAACTCCCATATAAGACCCTTCACGCAATCAACTTTAACCTCCATAAATCTTTTAAAAGTATTTATATCGAGATAAAGTTTAACATACACAATATTTATATTCACAGAAATCATGACACTGAATTTTTGGATGATCGGCCCATAATATGTAATAGATCCCATAGAAGGGAACTAAAAAAATAATAATTCGTATAAACATCGTTATCGATACAAAATGCTGCACACATTTCTTTCAAGTAGGCATATAGATCAGGCTACTGGTATTTGGTGATCCACATCACCAGATTCCGCACAGCCTAATGCAAACTCCTACTTGTTAAGATATACATATGTACGAGTATATAACGTAACTCTGTTATATATAACTAGTAACAGAAAAAGTAGCGAATAAATATTTTGCTGGGAAGTTAATTAGAATTGTGGAAGTTATTCTATCCATACCAGGTGATTTTCCTACTTTAAGACCCTTAATTGCTTTAATTGCTTATTGGCCGGGGCATCACTCCTTTAATAATTGTAGGAGTAATTCAGGAATTTGTTCCAATTACGACATTTTCTAAGTGATAAGTAAATGCCCCTACTTTTACACTCATTGGCTATTTTAAATTTATAAAAGTAATAAACAGGCAATAGGACACTTCGTTTTTATAGGGCTTTTCATAGACCATAATCCGTTCTCTTAGTAGAATCTAAGTTGTTTTGCAGTAAGTTTCTGAGATTGGATTTCTCATAATCACTTAACACAACACGTAGTCTAATTTAGCACTGATTGAGTTAAATCTTTAGGTTTGTAGACCGTGATTCCTGCTATTTATTTTATAAGAGACATTATATATTGACAGTACATTTTAAATGTATTTTCATACCCAAGAACATTTGGTTGAAATTAGCATAGATAAAATGTTGATCTCGTTATAACTAGTGACCATAATGGTGCTGTTACAAATGACTGGGCCTACTCAGATTCATTTTTTAAGGTAGACATTAGGTTGTCATCAAAAGTATTCCTAATGGAGTGGCCTGCATATATAATAGTTTACAATTTCTAAATGAATTGTAATGTTTGCATTTACAATATTGATGTGAAATATTGGGAAGAGTTTCAAATGTTTGTCAAACTTCCAATCCTATCTATTCTTTTGCAGATGATAACAACATTTGCCATTCATACTCATTTAACCATAGACCAAACTCTTTGGAGATTGGGGAAATGAGACAAAACATGAATGATACGCTGAGCCAAGATCGATCTCAAGACAATCTCGGAATGGGGTTGTGCAAACAGAGTCGATTTTAACGCCCATAAGACTCAGTGTTGTTTATTAACGCACAAACTCACAACAGATCATGTTGCTTCATCTGTTTTTATAAGCGGTGTAAAGATTAGGGAATCAGACGCTCTTGACGTTCTAGGCATGAGCATCCAGTGTGATATCCGCTGAACCAAACACATTTTTCAAGTGTCAAAAGAAGCGTTCAAGTGCTTTGGTTTTTTTAAACGGTGTAGGAAATACTTTATCTGATCTCCATATTATTAACACCACCTATATTCAACCGGTGCTTCAAAGTCTATTTTGCAGTTACTCGACTGCGTACAGGAGAGGGCGAAGATGCTTATCGGTATCCAACTCTCTGGATTCATTGTAGCATTGTCGCAATGTGGGTTGTGTTTCACTGTTCTATCGATACTATAATGGAATGTGTTCTGCTGAAATTAGGGAACTTGTTACTGAAACACGTAGTTTTTTGCGTAATACATGTTCTTCAGTCAGGGCTCATCCATTCATGGTCGATTGAACAGTGGATCGCACAACACATTACAGGGAAAATTCGTTCTTTAGCCGTACTGTCCGTATGTGTAATAAACTATCAGCAGAAGTGTTCCACTTTCAATATTGGAAAATTCAAGTCAAATTATTCACAAACACTACTCCCTCTATCCTCCCTGCCATAACCTATTTTCCTAGTTCCAACACAATTCATTGCATAAGTAGGGGTCATCCCCTGAGTGCTGGTCCACGAAAAAAAAAACATATTAATCCTACATTGGGTAAGTACTATAATTCTCCCTTTCGAAAAAAAAACAGAATTATCTTGCATAATATACGAGTTATTGAATCATTTAGATTCAATCAGTGATTCCTCATGAATCCATTATTTCTTTAATATTTATACAAAATTTTCTATAAGTTGTTAACCGAGTTCCGTACATGATAATATATAAAATGGAATGAGATTTTTATCAATTGTTTAAAAGCTGATGATTAAATTGTTAGATTGAGAAGCAAGCCTCCTCACCTCACGGAAAATGCAGTAGTAACCCTAACTCTGCGTCAATTATCCTCCTCCAAGGTTTTTTATTGAATAGTTTTTTGCTGTATTATTTTTATACCTGATACTAAATTAACAGCACTTGCAATTGAATAATTTTAAATTAAACTAAACGAAAATTAATAATGCTTTAGTAGCCATGTTAACCCACGTACATATATATCTGTAATAATGTCCATATTATTCGTCTATTCCTACACAGCAATCAATCATTTGTAAGCTTTGGAGAACATATTACAAAAAAAATACTTTAAATACCTTTTGATGTGGTCTACCGATGCTGATAATAATGTTGAATGAACCAAAAGTAGCAGTGAAAAAATGTGTAGATCCTTCTAATAGGATGCGTTCATTCAGTTATATGTCTGAAAATAACGTTTGGGTCTTAACATTCAAGCACGTAATTAACGCAATAATCAGGCAAAATTCATAAGTATAATTGCAGGAGTATGAAATAGGGAATTTATTGTTATGCCTGCCTCATAACTGACTACGTTGTGTGAACACTGAGTATTTATATTAAAGGAAAGTAAGCAATGCCTGGGTTTGCTGCAACAAAACAGATGGCGAAGGTGAAGGTATGAAGGAGGCTTTATGGAGTAAGTTTCCTTCTCAAGCTGCTTGTCTTGTCCAATGCTGATTAACTTACTGCATACACAACAACATCCTGTGGATTGAATAGTTAAAATGTTTTGGCATTTATTCAAGTGTAAAATGTTGTCCTGCAGCTATTTGTGCGTAAATATTGTGTTGTATCGAGCTGGGAGGGGTGGTGAATTGTTTGAACAGGAGTGGGGTTAGAGTGAATGTTCAACATATAAAGTATTTTACACTTACTTGGTTAATGATTTCATTATTATTAGATGAGGTGCGTTTTATTATTATCAATGAATGAATGAACGAATGAGTGAGCGAGTGCCTGGGTGACGGACTGTATGAAGATGGTGATGGTGGTCATTTTGTTGTTGGTAAGTGTAGGTGGCTAAATGTTTGCCGCTGATGGATGCGTGCTGCTGTCCATGCGTGTGACTATTCCAATAATGTGTGGTTAAGCTATTTTCCTCTGCTGGGTAAATGGACGAGTGAATATGCTGTGTTTGAAGGTGTTGTTAAGGAATTTGATTTTAACACACACTCGCACCAGCTGCATATTAATACATGATAATGAGCTTAATTTTCTTTAATTTAATTATGAGGTGTTACTATTGGAATTCTTTGGTTGGTCAGCCTTGAATAATCAATTAAAACTATTTTATTTCCCTTTCATTAGAAAAAGACTAAAGGATTTTAAAACTTAGCTATGTGTATTAAATACTAAAACACCTGTTAACTTTAAAGTAGTTTAGTTTATCTTCTAAAAATATAAAATTTACAAAAAGTCATTACGAAATATATGAAACATATAAAATAGCAAACACAAACTTGTAATTTCATCATATCGACTTTATTTTAATGATGAACAATGTACCACCCCTTTTGGATAAAAACAAATTTGTTAAACTATAATTTCAATTTAATGACAAATCGTTTAAAAACTCATAGACATTGACAGAAAAACATCCACTCGCATGCAAAGAAAGAAACACTACTAATTTGCATATAAATTAAAAATAATGTTGCATGGATAAATAAAAAAAAACACACACAAAATTAATCGAAATAAGAAAAAAATATACACAAACATTATATTTATTTATATGTATGTATGTATGTATGTATGTTTATAAAACGAATTGAAATGATCGATGTGCATATGATGCAATATCTTTATTTTTAGTAATAAATACTATTTACCCTCATCATATCTTTAAAGATTTAATGCCAAAATGTTATGCCAGGTTAAACAGTCTGCAAGTCAGTGAGAGACACAATTTTATTCATTGGAAGATATATATATATAGGGGATAAGGGGCGGGCACCATTGAACGCTTTTTGCTTTCAAGCTACATAAAAATTTATATTATTATTGACTTTTTACATAATTTAACTAATAGGTATGTATGGAAATAAACTTTAGTTTAAGTCTACAAGTGACTTATTTTTAGTTCGATTTATATATTTTTTTTTATTTTTTTTAAGGATGAAATCATTGTGTTCAAATGTGCCCCCCCCCCCAAACGGGGCAGCTTTGAACTAGGCTGGGGCAGCTTTGAACGGCAATTTTTTCTTGTAGCGCTTATGTCCAAAAATAACATAAACAGTTATATTTTTTATATATATAATAAATTTGATTTATTTATTAAGAAACACATAAACATTAACAATTAAAAAATAAAAAAAAATTCTGATCAAAAATAAGTTTTATATTATTAAGACGGAAACGGCCTTGCGATATCAGGTGACATTACATTTTCCTTTAAAGCATCATGATCAGCATTGGATTCGAACACAGAAAAAACTAAAAACGAGTTTCAATTAAAATATTTGTGGAAACAATTAAAAATTTAATTGAAATCGGACCTGTAAACAATATGATAGTATCAATTAAAAAAAATTTGAGAATTAATTGAAAATATCAGAAAAAGAATTGAATCAATTAAAATTTTAATTGAAAATTATTTTAAAATCAATTAAAAGTTTAATTGAAAAAAATACATGATTTTTTTTTCTGTGTAATTTTCAGAAAATCAGAGAGAGAATCAACAATCTTTGGTACTTCGGTTGATAAATTAACATGTTCAAAGGTGCCCCTTTTTCTTCGTTCAAACCTGAACTGGCTTGCCACACAGAAAAAAAAAATCATGTTTTTTTTCAATTAAACCTTTAATTGATTTTAAAATAATTTTCAATTAAAATTTTAATTGATTCAATTACTTTTTCTGATTTTTCTGATATTTTCAATTAAATCTCACATTTTTTTTAATTGATACTATCATTTTGTTTACAGGTCCGATTTCAATTAAATTTTTAATTGATTCCATAAATATTTTAATAGAAACTCATTATTATTTTTTTCTGTGCATTTCACGGAAATTTATAATAAATATTTTTTTTACATAAATATCAAATAACTTACCTTAATTTTGTTTGAAATGAATTTTGGACTGCAATAAATTTCTTTCACGAAAGAAAACGATCACTGAATACTTCTTACACTCTTACAAAAAAATAAAATAAAAAAATTTACAATGGCACTGCGAAAATTTGTTCACACAACTACATTCGGTAGACGACTGAAAAAACTAGCAAAAGTTGTTGACGTTGCTAGAAAACATGGTTGTCATGTGAAAAACTCGCTTAAGGATCGGAAAAAATGTTAAAATATATTATTAGTCCATTCGAGTCCATGACCAAACTATTTAATTTAACCAACATATACATTTATACTTTCAATTTCCATACGCTAGAATACGCATATAATCTGCATTGACAGACAAAATGCCTCCAACTTCAAGACAATCAAAATATTTATTCTATTTCAGAAAATTGTTGAGAAAATTCTCAATTTAAAAAGGTCTAGCGTTTAGATTTAGAAGCAATGATTAGAAACGGTAATGCTAATTAGTATTATTTAAAAAACAATATAAAAACGATAGCAGCAAATGCTACTTTGGTGGTGGCGTTAAAAAAGAAGGTAAATTTGGAATGCCAAACGCGACTAGATTTGCAAATACCGGGATTTTTGTTTCTTATTAAAACAAATTGTTTTATTAATAATAAAAACTATTTATTTCAAAAAAGCTACTTACGAGGGCGGTTCGGAAATTTCTTAGCCTAGAACAGAAAGCGTAATAAAAACAGAAAAAGGTTAAGTATTTTGGAAACTTCCATCTCTGCTATGAACACATGTTAAATTTCTTTTCAATATGGCAACACCTATATGAAGGTGTTGTTCAAAAAAGACGCATCCCATTTTTTTTTTTACAATGTAAAAATTAAAAATTCGTGCTGTCATTAAATATTTAAATAAAAAAGGTTTATCGGGACAAGAAATTCATAATGATATGATGAATGTGTTATTTGAAAGTGCTCCTTCATATGCAACCGTAAGAAATTGGGTTGCTGAATTTAAACATGGTTGTACAAGCATCGAGTATGAACCACGTAGTGGACGTCTCAAAACAGCAAGAACAACAGAAATTCTAGCCAAAGTGCTTGATATGAAATTAAATGATCGACGAATAAAAGTGCGTGAAATAGCTAATATCATGGGCATCTCAAATGATCGAGTCCATTTGATTTTGCATGAAGAACTACAGATGAAATAGCTTTCTCTAACATGGGTGCCGCATTTGTTAACAGTCGACCAAAAACGCATAATAATGAAAATTGCTCAAGCTTGTTTGGATCGTTTTAATAAAAATAAAATGGATTTTAAGTGTCGTTTCATAACTGCTGATGAGACGTAGATCCACCACTATTCTCCAGAGACAAGATAACAATCCAAGTAATGGACTGAAGCTGGAGCAATTGCCCCAAAAAAGTCAAAAACAATTCAATCGGCTGGTAAGGTTATGGCAACGGTTTTTTAGGACTTCAAAGGTATTTCATTGATTGACTATCTGCCAAAGGGTAAACCATTAAATTCAGTGCAGAAGAGTTGCTAAAATCAACGAATTAAAGTACGAGTTGCTTGACTAAGTGTATTGAAGTTTCAGGAGATTATATTGAAAAATAAAAATGTTTTTGAAAAACTAACTATTCTCTTTCTGTGCTAGGCTAAGAAGTTTGTGAAATGCCCTCGTATATTAAATATAAATACTCGTACAAACATTTTCTGTCCTAATAGCTAAAATTCTTAAATTTACTAAAAGTTTAAAACGCAAAATTTGCATTTTCTAAACAAAAGTTACTGGTGACATATGCAGCATATTGTTGACGGCCACGAATAAGATTTTTATCCTACTAAACGTCTAGTAGGCAGCGAAGGTAAACTGGCCACTCGAGAATTGTAAATCACATCGGATGAAAAATCCGTTAATTGGATTTGAAAACAGTAGGAAATTAAGACTTCCTAGCGAATGCAGAGAGAGTGAGGCGATCCAAGTTTATAGTCTGTTGGCGCAATAGGCTGCAAACTGTTACGGCTTCAAATCCAGTCTAGCACCGGACAGCAGAATGACTCTGTATGGATTGATGGGGCATTATGTGGACATAATGCTTTTATTATCAGGACATTGTAATGTGAAAGTTAACGAAAGATTGGTAAACCCATCACACAATCAATATCATAGCTATTCCACGTTAGGGTGAGAGAAGCTATTGGGTCGCAAAAGACTCAATACTGGAGTATCCATTCGAATAATGATCGTTTGAATAATCGAATAATTTCTTACGAATAATTATTTTAAGAATTTTAAAATTACCATTTTTGAATAAAGAATATGCGTTACTTTCCTTGGAAAGGGAATAGATTGAAGAAGTAAAGGTGGTGAAAGTAGAAGAAAGCTTTATATCACAACTCTGCAATTGCGCATTATGTTTGTTTTTAGTGCAGCATTGCAGTGCCTCTGGTGGTGAGTAGGCGCATTATTTTTAAAGCTTAATTTCATACGCCCATGTTTTCGATTTGAAAACGCCAAAGAGGTGTTCTGACAAACGAAAACGCTAGAAATTTGGCGATTTCAAACCGCTAGTATACTGAAACGATCTGGCTTATTTTATTGAAACTGCACTTTTAACACAAAATGAAATCATGCATAATTTAAATTTAATATGTTTTCTTATTATTTAAGCTAAAGCTTGTAACAATTTTCGACGATTTTAATTAAAACTATGCAATTTAAAAATTTTCAATTGCCTGTTTCAATTGTTGACTTTTGAACTAGCGATTTGTCAAACAGATGATCAACTTGATCTTCGGAAAGTAATTTAATGCATTTTAATTTGAAATTTATCCATTTTAATTTGAAATTTATTTATGTGTTTACGTTATTTCATGACAAAACATCTGGTTTTTATTGTTCGAATATAGCTTCGAAAAATGGCAAATCGTAGCGATTTCAGAACAAGTCAAAATGCGTTTTGCGTTTTTAAAACTGTATGCGATTTGAAAACGCTGCGTTTTTCAGAACAACGATAGTCTTTATTTAATTATTTTACTTCGGTGTTTCAATGTTATACCACCGAATATAAGTTATGATAGAAAACTAATAATTATCAGAAATTGATGTTGTTTGAGTGGCAGAGGCTGGAAATCGAACCGAGGCTACAAATACCAACGCATGCTTAATGATCAAAAAGTGTCATCATTACAACCTAACCTAAGTTGGTGATGAATTAGGCGTTGAATATGTGCACGAAACTGATGATAACGTTGAAAGACACAAAATTTATATAAGTTTTATTACTAAAGGCGACGAAAGTACTTTCTGTTTATTTAAAAAAAAATTTAATTTATTCGAATAAAGCGATTATTTTTTCAATTTGTGTTCGAATTATTTGAACAAGTTAAAATGTATTGCTCAAATTATTCGAAAAAAAAGAAAAATCGAATAATTTGATTACCCTACTCAATAAAGTGTGATCGATACACAAAGAAATTTATCTATTCGCAGTTTTTAAGACTACAGAGAATTAGAACTGTTTTCACTAGTGGAACACAAGTTCTTTCTGAAAATGTTTTCATCGGCCTTCTGATTTTTGAGATGGGAGAAATCTAACGGAAACTGATACTGGAAATAACACTTTTAAAGTTATAGTTGATGGCAAGATTTTATTGTCCCAATAGTGAATTATAGAAGTAATACAAATACAAAAACCCTAATCTCATATGACGATAAGAGAGTATGGCTTCCACAACGTTAGAGGTTCAATAAACCATCCACCCTAATGAAATAAGTTAGTGGTACCCGGATATATAGGGAGAGATATTGTGAGATATTAGAAGTTCCAATTTACATGAAGCAATTCTTTAAGCTAAGCTGATTACCTTGTCGACATCGGGGTGAGGGAAAGATAAGACGAGTACACACTAGATTGTACTAGCAATTCTTGTACTTGTTACATACGAATGAGAGAGTAACATATACATAGGTGTATACAAATGAGTGTCTACTCTGACTCAAATAAAAATACGAGTGATTTAAGCAATAAATTTGTGCTGTGTAAAAATAGAGGAAATTTTAAGGAAATAATTGCATACA
Source organism: Bellardia bayeri (assembly GCA_950370525.1). NCBI lineage: Eukaryota > Metazoa > Arthropoda > Insecta > Diptera > Calliphoridae > Bellardia > Bellardia bayeri. The sequence continues at coordinate 61,226,524 of OX493265.1, forward strand.
ATTTTTCTACAAAAATTGCGTCGTCTTAATTGGGACTAATGAAATAGCATTGTAGATGACACAATGGCACTCTAGACAATTTCTGGACGTTTATGAGAAAGAGTTGCTGGCAGTGGATTAGATAATATACTCTAATTCGTAGAGTTCTCTAAATTGTAAAAACATAATCGCTGACCTTTTTATGTAATGGTATTCACAATTTCCATTGGTTTACTACTTAGCATGACATATTTTAATTATTTACCGAGTTGACAAATATAAATCAATAATCTTTGGGGCCAAAAGTTTAGACAGAGAGCTATTGCAATTAAAACTGTAATATAAAGTTGTTTCTTTATATATTTTTTTTATGAAATTAAAAAATGTTTATCTGAAATTAAATAAAAAACAATATATTTCGTTTCTCCAAACTATTTCAAAATTGTATAATAAAATCGACAAAAAGAAATAGTTGCTTGGATAAAACTTTTACAATGGAAAAATGTCATGTTGTTAACATACCAAAAATAATTTCATATTTTTTTTGCATAAAATACTAAATATTGGAACTCTTACTCAAAGTATGTTTACTTATGTGTAAAAAAAAAGCCCTATATGTACAGTGATGCTCATAAGTGTACTCCAACTTTGAATATTGACATTTTGATGCAAAGATCAAGAATTTGTTTCTTTTTTTTTTTTTTTGTGAATTCAATTGTACTTCAATAACTATATACAGTCAAAACTCGATATAACGACTCTCATTATAACGAATCCCTCGATTTAACGAATTGTTTTAAATCCCATACAACGCTCCATTAGATTTAATACAAAGTAAACCTCTCTATTACGAATACAATTGCTGATAGCCTCTTTATAAAGAATTTTTTGCCTCTATTTAACGAATTTTGTAAAGTTACAACTTTTGCATAACGATTTCCATTAATTAATCAAAATTATATGAAACAGATACACACAAAATTATTGTGTTTGCAACGACAACGTCTCCAGCAAACCTACTATCGTAGTCGACAGCAGCATGCATTAGACTAACGGCTAAAATATTCAAAGAAAAATTTATTTTTGAATTTTAAAACTACAAAATTTTTTTCCTTCAAATGTGTTTTGACTTATTAGCGATAATCGTTCGCTATAACATGGTAAGCAGATGATGATTAATATACAAAATTGTTTATTACCTCGTTATAACGAATAAACGTGCAACTTCACCTCGACAACATTGTAACGAATTATTCGATATAACGTTTTTTTCTAATCCCCTTAAGATTCGTTATACCAAGGTTGAACTGTATATGGATATGCAATATAATTTTCTAATATAATAAATTAGGTAAATAATCATTAGGTAAATAAATAATTGAAATTTTAAAAAGGTCGAAATAAAAACATATTTAGTTTCTAATATAATGTTATTAAAATTATTATAATTAAGCTTTTCTTTTTATAATATGTGGTGTTGACTTTATATTGACGCTCACAGTAGAATAAAAGTTCTCCTAAATACGCTATTTACAAAATAAAATTCAATACAAATATGTAGATTCAGAAGCCCAAACCGACTTTTTATCGAATTTTACGAAACGTAGCTTTAAGGATTCACCATTTTCATATTGAATTTTCTAGCGAAATAAAATTCATTGTCAAAATATAAAAAAAAAAATAAAAAAATACAGATTTGTCAGTTAGTCAATATTTTTCAAAAATTATTTAAACAAACACTTCTGATTTCTGATAATTCAAAACCCTTCAACACTTTTACTCTTCACTGCAGATGTCTGAAGTATTTATAGCATGAGTATATATAAAGAATTAAACTTATAGCAAATTACAAATGAAACAAGTGTCCTAACAGGGAATCTATTTTGGTTTGTTAAAATATTTTTTATACTTTAACATTTCCAAACCCTTTCAAATTGCCCCTCCCTTTAATTTTCAATGATTACAAGTCATTGTTGTAGCTTCTATATGGAGATAGATGTGTGATGCGACATTCTCTGTTATTTCGACATGATACCAAAAGGAAGTAAGAAGAAACTTTTTCATTTTCATGTATAGAGAATGTGGTAACCACAAAATGTTTAAATGTTTTTGCTACTGTTCGTTCGTGCAACACAAGCTTTTGATGACACATGTTGTTCGAAACGTACGCAAACTCTTAAACAAATTACTAGCAATGCCCCGTCTGAGTATTATTTCCTTCGAAGGTTGTTTTATTGTATTTCAACAAAACTCAAAAGAGACCAATAATTTTTACAATATTCTACTTGCAGTTCTAATATATACATACAGTTACATACATACATACATACATACATACATACGCCCGCATTACTCTGTTTACCCATTGTAATTTCAGCACGTTTGCATTCTTCGTTCATAGTTTTGCTGTGTGGAACAGTAGCTGTGGTGGCCTCAACGAGAACAGCAGCAGTAGCAAAGGGAAAAGATCAAAGTTGCTATTTTGTGGTTTGAATATTTAACTGAAATATTATATGAAAATATTAGTTTTGTAGTTTTTGCAGTAGAATTTTGGTATTTTAACTGGTTTTTTTTTCTTTACCTAAATAGTTTTCGTAGTTTTTTTTTCTTCAGGGGATGAGTGGTATTGAAAATGAAATTTGTCATTTCTTTTGTAATGTATAATAAAAACGAGTTACATTGTTATATTTGTTTGTAACGAATTGTATGTACCCTACGCATTACAAGAAAAAGTATTTGCAGAGAAAAGAGTTTTATTATGAGCTCAATTAAAGCTTAAATAACAGCGTTGTCAACTTGGTGCGTTTCGCACCATTTTTGGTGCTTTTTTATATTTTTTGTGCGAAAAATTCCTTAGTTGGTGCGCGGTGCGGTTTTTAATTTTTCTGAAAATATGATGAAATACATATTTATTTTTACTAATTTTTCCCTACACCACACCACAGTGGGGAAGGTATATTGGATTTGTGCCGATGTTTGTAACGCCCAGAAATATTGGTCCAACATCCACCTTAAAGTATACCGATCGACTTAGATACACTTTCTGATTTGGTAAGTGATATTTTTTCGGCCCAAGGACGGATGGGGTTGAAACTGGTGGAAATCGGTCCATTATTTCACCTGGCCCCCATACAAATGTCCTCCCGAAATTGGGATTTACTGATCATAAATGTTTGAATTATGCAAGTATCCTTACAAATTTCATTACAAATGAGTGGTAAATAAAGCCAAATCACATCTTCAAATTTTGTGCACATCGGTCGATAATTACTCGTAGCTCCCATATAAGGCCCACTTCCGAAAATCACTTTAAAGAGAATAACTCTCTCAAAAATGTTAGTATCCAAATAATATTTAACACAAATATAGCTCATATGTATACAAACGATACGGTACAATTTTATTGTGATCGGTCCATAATTAGTCGAATCACCCATATAAGACCCGCTCCATAATTCACTTAAAGCTCCATAAATCGTTTAAAAGTATTTATATCGAGATAAAGTTTCAAACATATAATACTTATATTCACAGACATCAGGATGATCATTGGATGATCGGTTCATAATAGGTTATATCTCCCATATAGCGCCCATTTCCGAAAAACTGTTTTATACATATACTGGGTGTAGGGAATTATGTGGTCGGGCTTGACCGACTATACTTTCTTAGTTGTTTTTAATTGCAGTTTTTTAATAATTCATTATCATTAAATCTATATGATGAAAAAGGTGAATAGAGTGAAAATCGTGTATATTTTTTTATTTGTTGTTTTGTAAAGGTGACAAATTTGAATGCGATATGAGAAATCTAAGTCTTTTTACAGTACAAGCTATCTTTACAGCCGGACGAGAACTTCAAGGAACTAGACATAACATAGCGGCGACGGAAAATAACTAATTTCGAATTTAATAAATGTTATTCTGCCCCTTTGCCAAAATCTTCGAATAAAAAACGTGCTTTATAGTCCATTTTGCCATTTATAAATGCAGAGTTTTATAATTTTTACAATAACTTACACGTTAAAGGGTAACTGCAATTGCAAGATGATTGGGATATTGACGAATATGATTAGCTGTAGAGTGAATTATTCTTTATTTCTTCTGAATTATAAAAATTAAAGCAATGTAATATAAATGTGACTACAATATCTTATAATATATGAACTATTTCTTATTTGTATTTTTAATTCAATTAATTCCAACTTTTCTTTTCCATACCTAAAAATACATGTCATTAGTCTAATAGAAAGCATAACTTTTTAAAATATTCGTTTAAAATAAATCAAATTCTATTTAAGAAAATAACATACATAAGTCACTGAATTTTTCTTATTTAATTTTAATAAAAGCACTAGTCCCGACAAAGGTTGCGAAAAGACTTTATCTAAATCAAAAATTCGATCAAAAATTATTTTGACAAAACAACACATCTCGGTTTTTGGACATTATCTCGGCAACAGTTATATCTGGAAGAAAGACCCAAATTCGAATATAAAGTTATTTAAATTCTCCACCATAAAAATAGGTTACATTTGTAAACTGAAATTTAAAAAAAAAATATCTTTAATTTTGACCCTAATGAAATTAAAAATTTAAGAATTATATGTATACATATGTATTATGTAAATGAAGAATATGTATGTATGTAAGTACATTGACCAAAGTGAATAAAAACCAAGTAAGAAAATATAGTCGGTCACGCCCGACCATATATATGTATAAAACAGTTTTTCAGTAAGAGATATGACCTATTATGGACCGATCATTCAAAAATTTAGTGTCATGATTTCTGTGAATATAAATATTGTGTATGTTAAACTTTATCTCGATATAAATACTTTTAAAAGATTTATGGAGCTTAAAGTGAATTACGAAGAGGGTCTTATATGGGAGCTACGACTAATTATGGACCGACCATCAAAAAATTGTACCGTATTATTTGCATACATATGAAATATATTTGCGTTCAATATTAATTGGATACCAACGTTTTTAAAAGAGTGATTTTCGGAAGTGGGCCTTATATGGGAGCTACAACTAATTATGGACCGATCAACATAAACTTCTGCCATTTTATATGTATAAAGACAAAACATATTTGTGTTCAGTATTATTTGCATACCAACATTTTTAAGAGAGTTATGCGCTTTTAAGTGATTTTCGGAAGGGGGCCTTATATGGGAGCTACGACTAATTATGGACATTGACTACTTATCTTTGTTTGCATACTGGCATAATTCAAAGATTTATGACCGGTAAACTCCAATTTCGGGAGGACATATGTATGGGGGCTAGGTGAAATAATGGACCGATTTCCACCAGTTCCAATTCCATTAATCCTTGGACCAAAAAAATCACGGACCAAATTTTATCGAAGTACCTTCAAAATTGCGACCTGTACTCTGCGCACAAGCTTTACATGGACAGCCAGCCAGCCAGACGGACGGACGGACATCGTTAGATCGACTCAGAAAGGGATTCTGAGCCGATCGGTATAATTTAAGATGGGTGTTGGACCAATATTTATGGGCGTTACAAACATCAGCACAAATCCAATATACCCCTCTCTTCCCCTTCAATATGGGAAGCGCACCTGGTTTAGCTAGTATCAAGTATAATAATATTTTTTTAAAATAACATATTTCTACTTTTTTTATTAGTTCCATTTTAACAAAAAAAAAAAAACTTGCCTTGAGATAAGCACAAAATATGAATCACGGGTTTTGTTTAAAACCATTTTAAGTAAGTTAATTTTTTATTCTTAATTTTTCTGAAAATCTGTTGGCATTAGAATAGAATTATTGAAATCTTCACTTCAATTTAGTATTTAAATTTAACACTAAGCTTTCAACTTTTCACCAAATATTTCAAAATCAAAGTTGTTTTTTTATTCTCCTGTAAAATTGCAGTTTCTGAAAGAGGTTGTTTTGTCAAAAGTCCACAGATATTGAATAAATACCAATTTCATACTAAATAAATTTTATAATAATTTTTCTTTTTAGCAATTAAAAAACCTAATTTATAAATTTGTCCACCTATTTTATATTTTATCTTTATTTTGAGAGCAATTCTAATATACATATGTATGTACATATATTTACACAATTTGTAACAAAAAGAACTTAATAATAGGAATATTTACTTTGAAAGATAATTATTTTACGAAATACCTACCTACTACAGATTTTTCTAAATAAATAAATAAAATAAATACATGAAAATAAACATTATTACTTCAAATGAGTATAAGTTATTATCAATATTTTAATATAACACTTAAAAATTTGCATTAAAAAGAGAACTTCTTATTTCTTTTTCTTAAAGATTTGTTAGTACAATTAGGTACAAATGTTTATATGTATATGTATGTATATGTATATAGGTATATAAATTTTAATTGCATAAAAAACTTACCTTAAATACAAATTAAATTAACTTATTACATATATTTAAATTAAACGCCCGAACCGATTTCCGTTTTATTTACACTATTTAGAGAATTGACAACTCTACCACGCACAAATATCAAAAACATAACTTCATTTCCTACATGAAATTTACTTTTTCTTGCTCTGCTCTGCTTTTATTATTTTAATTTTTTCTCTTATTTGCTCTTTATATTTTTACTAGCAACAACAACAAACAAAACAACAACACATTTTAATACACAGCATTAGGAGACATCAATTTTAGATACACACAAAATCATGTGCAAAGGGCTTTTGTATACAAAAACAACAATAACAATTGAATACAACAGTTAAATGCATACAACCACAACAACAATAGAATTATTGCAAACACAATGATTTATGTATCTGATGATGGCTCTTCTTTCACTGATTTATTTGAATAAAATCTTGATTTTAACACTGATTCTTATAAAAGTTAATAACTTTATTATATAGTTACATTAAGACGTTTATTATTTGTTTAATTTTGCAAAATTTACTACACTTTAACTATATATAAACGGCATTAAAAGACGAAGCGAAATTAAGAACGACAGTTTTAAGAGGCGAACGCGTAGAAACTAAATATTTATTTGGCTACTAGAGCAGAGTTGCCAGTAATTTGGGCGTTTATTAGACGAAAGGTGTTTTATTATTTGTGTTTTTAGTAGTAAAAGGATTTATTTAATTTAATAGGATTTTAAATTAATTGCTAATGCACACTGGTAATTATTTAAAAACAAGTAAGAAAGTCTAGTCGGTCAAGCCCGACCATATAATACCCTACACCTAGTACATATATGTAAATATAAAACAGTTTTTAAAAAATGGGAGATATCACCTATTTTGGACCAAAATTCAGTGTCATGATTTCTGTGAATATAAATATTATATGTGTTAAACTTTATATCGATATAAATAATTTTAAAAGACTTATGGAAGTTAAAGCGAATTACGGAGACGGTCTTATATGGGAGTTGCGACTAATTATGGACCGACCATTACAAAATTAGGTGTCATTATTACTGTATATAAGAAACTTATTTGTGTCGCACTTTATTTGATTACCAAAATTTTTAAGAAATTTATGCTTTTTAAAGTGATCTTCGGAAGTAGACCGATCACAATAAAATTGTACCGTATTGAAATATATTTATGTTAAATTTTATATGGATACCAACATTTTTGAGTGAGTTATACTCTTTAAAGTGATTTTCGGAAGTGGGTCTTATATGGGAGCTACGACTAATTATGAACCGATCACAATAAAATTGTACCGTGTTATTTATATGTATATGAAATATATTTTAGTTAAATTTTATTTGCATACCAACATTTTTGAGTGAGTTATACTCTTTAAAGTGATTTTCGGAAGAGGTCTTATATGGGAGCTACGACTAATTATGAACCGATCACAATAAAATTGTACCGTGTTATTTATATGCATATGAAATATATTTTTGTTAAATATAATTTGGATACCGACATTTTTAAGAGAGTTATGCCTTTTAAGTGATTTTCGGAAGTGGGCCTTATATGGGAGCTACGACTATTTATTGACCGATCTGCACAAAATTTGTAGATGTCATTTGCCACTAATTTCTGATGAAATTTGTCTGCATACTGGCATAATTCAAACATTTATGACCAGTAAACCCCAATTTCGGGAGGACATTTGTATGGGGGCTAGGTGAAATAATGGACCGATTTCCACAAGTTTCAATCCCATTAATCCTTGGACCAAAAAAATCACGTACCAAATTTTATCGAAGTACCTTCAAAATTGCGACCTGTACTCTGCGAACAAGCTTTACATGGACAGCCAGCCAGACGGGTGGACGGACGGACATCGTTAAATCGACTCAGAAAGTGATCCTGAGCCAATCGGTATACTTTAAGGTGGGTGTTGGACCAATATTTATGGGCGTTACAAACATCAGTACAAATCCAATATACCCACCCCACTATGGTGGTGTAGGGTATAAATATTGTATATCCTAAGGTATTGCAATAAATACATTTAAATTAAATAAATAAACGTTTGTAAATATGTATATAAATACGTTTTATTTTATTTTATAACGAAGGGGGGTAGAGAAGCACACCTGGTTTAGCTAGTATCAAGTATAATAATATTTTTTTAAAATAACATATTTCTACTTTTTTATTAGTTCCATTTTAACAAAAAAAAAAAAACTTGCCTTGAGATAAGCACAAAATATGAATCACGGGTTTTGTTTAAAACCATTTTAAGTAAGTTAATTTTTTATTCTTAATTTTTCTGAAAATCTGTTGGCATTAGAATAGAATTATTGAAATCTTCACTTCAATTTAGTATTTAAATTTAACACTAAGCTTTCAACTTTTCACCAAATATTTCAAAATCAAAGTTGTTTTTTTATTCTCCTGTAAAATTGCAGTTTCTGAAAGAGGTTGTTTTGTCAAAAGTCCACAGATATTGAATAAATACCAATTTCATACTAAATAAATTTTATAATAATTTTTCTTTTTAGCAATTAAAAAACCTAATTTATAAATTTGTCCACCTATTTTATATTTTATCTTTATTTTGAGAGCAATTCTAATATACATATGTATGTACATATATTTACACAATTTGTAACAAAAAGAACTTAATAATAGGAATATTTACTTTGAAAGATAATTATTTTACGAAATACCTACCTACTACAGATTTTTCTAAATAAATAAATAAAATAAATACATGAAAATAAACATTATTACTTCAAATGAGTATAAGTTATTATCAATATTTTAATATAACACTTAAAAATTTGCATTAAAAAGAGAACTTCTTATTTCTTTTTCTTAAAGATTTGTTAGTACAATTAGGTACAAATGTTTATATGTATATGTATGTATATGTATATAGGTATATAAATTTTAATTGCATAAAAAACTTACCTTAAATACAAATTAAATTAACTTATTACATATATTTAAATTAAACGCCCGAACCGATTTCCGTTTTATTTACACTATTTAGAGAATTGACAACTCTACCACGCACAAATATCAAAAACATAACTTCATTTCCTACATGAAATTTACTTTTTCTTGCTCTGCTCTGCTTTTATTATTTTAATTTTTTCTCTTATTTGCTCTTTATATTTTTACTAGCAACAACAACAAACAAAACAACAACACATTTTAATACACAGCATTAGGAGACATCAATTTTAGATACACACAAAATCATGTGCAAAGGGCTTTTGTATACAAAAACAACAATAACAATTGAATACAACAGTTAAATGCATACAACCACAACAACAATAGAATTATTGCAAACACAATGATTTATGTATCTGATGATGGCTCTTCTTTCACTGATTTATTTGAATAAAATCTTGATTTTAACACTGATTCTTATAAAAGTTAATAACTTTATTATATAGTTACATTAAGACGTTTATTATTTGTTTAATTTTGCAAAATTTACTACACTTTAACTATATATAAACGGCATTAAAAGACGAAGCGAAATTAAGAACGACAGTTTTAAGAGGCGAACGCGTAGAAACTAAATATTTATTTGGCTACTAGAGCAGAGTTGCCAGTAATTTGGGCGTTTATTAGACGAAAGGTGTTTCATTATTTGTGTTTTTAGTAGTAAAAGGATTTATTTAATTTAATAGGATTTTAAATTAATTGCTAATTCACACTGGTAATTATATAAAAATAATTAAATTATATATTAATTTATTAACAGCCTATTGAAATCATTTGGATAGACATACATATTAACACTTTTTCGAATGTATAACAAAGATTAATAAACATATTACCTATGTCACGAATTTTGGATTGATTTTTGTTATTGATATAAAAATATAAAAATCAAAAATAACTTTCATTTTTCATTTAAAAATATAAAAATCAAAAATAACTTTTATTTCTTGATTTTTTTGATAAAAGTCATAACAGTTACGGTCCCTGGTTTTAAACTCTACCGGCTTTGCATAAAAGAGTTTTCTTGGCTGCCGGTCTATGCTAAGGCAAACTTTTTGTGGCTGCCGGCCTATGGTCGTGCTGAAAGTTTTTAAACTTGGTAGTTTTCTATATCCGAACTTTAATGATCCATAACTCTGGAAAAAGGAAGTTAATATGGCCATATAATACATTGAGGGTGCTGTAGCTTAATTGGTTAGCGCATTTTATCATTAAGCATAGGTTGGTATTTTTGTAGCCCGGGTTCGATTCCTAGTCGCTGCCACTGAAACAACATCAGTTTCTGATAATTCTTAGTTTTCTTTCTATCCATCATAACTAATATTTATCATAGCGCCCTCCTTCGGTGGTATAGCATTCAAACACCACCGAAGTAAAATCATTAAATAAAGGCTATAAAATTAAGCTTTAAAAATATAGTGCGCCTACTCACCACCAGAGGCGTTGCAATGCTGCACTAAAACAAACATAATGCGCAATTGCAGAGTTGTGATATAAAGCTTTCTTCTACTTTCACCACCTTTACTTCTTCAATATATGTAGGCATATTAATTGTCTGAGTGTTACTTGTCAATACTAATATTAATATTTAATATATTATTATATATGTATATTATTTAATCTGTCATATTTTGAGTCAACTGAAATTTAAAAAAAAAAAAATATTTTTAATTTTGACCCTAATGAATTTAAAATTTTAAGAATTATATACATATGTATTATGTAAAAGTTATTTTAAAAATCTATCAAATAAAGAATATGCATGTACACAGAAAAAAAAATCATGTTTTTTTCAATTAAACCTTTAATTGATTTTAAAATAATTTTCAATTAAAATTTTAATTGATTCAATTACTTTTTCTGATATTTTCAATTAAATCTCACATTTTTTAATTGATACTATCATTTTGTTTACTGGTCCGATTTCAATTAAATTTTTAATTGATTCCACAAATATTTTAATTGAAACTCATTTTTATTTTTACATATATATGTATGTAAGCATATTGACCAAAGTGAATTAAAAATGACATAACTACAACATATTAAATATTCGAAATTTGGATGCCCATATATCAGGAACTATGGGTCGGATATAAGACAAACTATAACATTATGATTCGGACTGGCGCTCATAAACTAGAATTTAATCTTATTTAGAACATTTGGCTGTCCATCTGTTATACATTTGAAAAAGTGTTAATATGTATGTCTATCCAAATGATTTCAATAGGCTGTTAATAAATAAATATATAATTTAATTATTTTTAAATAATTACCAGTGTGCATTAGCAATTTAAAATCCTATTAAATTAAATAAATCCTTTTACTACTAAACACACAAATAATAAAACACCTTTCGTGTAATAAACGCCCAAATTACTGGCAACTCTGCTCTAGTAGCCAAATAAATATTTAGTTTCTACGCGTTCGCCTCTTAAAACTGTCGTTCTTAATTTCGCTTCGTCTTTTAATGCCGTTTATATATAGTTAAAGTGTAGTAAATTTTGCAAAATTAAACAAATAATAAACGTCTTAATGTAACTATATAATAAAGTTATTAACTTTTATAAGAATCAGTGTTAAAATCAAGATTTTATTCAAATAAATCAGTGAAAGAAGAGCCATCATCAGATACATAAATCATTGTGTTTGCAATAATTCTATTGTTGTTGTGGTTGTATGCATTTAACTGTTGTATTCAATTGTTATTGTTGTTTTTGTATACAAAAGCCCTTTGCACATGATTTTGTGTGTATCTAAAATTGATGTCTCCTAATGCTGTGTATTAAAATGTGTTGTTGTTTTGTTTGTTGTTGTTGCTAGTAAAAATATAAAGAGCAAATAAGAGAAAAAATTAAAATAATAAAAGCAGAGCAGAGCAAGAAAAAGTAAATTTCATGTAGGAAATGAAGTTATGTTTTTGATATTTGTGCGTGGTAGAGTTGTCAATTCTCTAAATAGTGTAAATAAAACGGAAATCGGTTCGGGCGTTTAATTTAAATATATGTAATAAGTTAATTTAATTTGTATTTAAGGTAAGTTTTTTATGCAATTAAAATTTATATACCTATATACATATACATACATATACATATAAACATTTGTACCTAATTGTACTAACAAATCTTTAAGAAAAAGAAATAAGAAGTTCTCTTTTTAATGCAAATTTTTAAGTGTTATATTAAAATATTGATAATAACTTATACTCATTTGAAGTAATAATGTTTATTTTCATGTATTTAAAAGATATAATAGAAAAATCTGTAGTAGGTAGGTATTTCGTAAAATAATTATCTTTCAAAGTAAATATTCCTATTATTAAGTTCTTTTTGTTACAAATTGTGTAAATATATGTACATACATATGTATATTAGAATTGCTCTCAAAATAAAGATAAAATATAAAATAGGTGGACAAATTTATAAATTAGGTTTTTTAATTGCTAAAAAGAAAAATTATTATAAAATTTATTTAGTATGAAATTGGTAATTATTCAATATCTGTGGACTTTTGACAAAACAACCTCTTTCAGAAACTGCAATTTTACAGGAGAATGAAAAAACAACTTTGATTTTGAAATATTTGGTGAAAAGGTGAAAGCTTAGTGTTAAATTTAAATACTAAATTGAAGTGAAGATTTCAATAATTCTATTCTAATGCCAACAGATTTTCAGAAAAATTAAGAATAAAAAATTAACTTCCTTAAAATGGTTTTAAACAAAAAACGTGATTCATATTTTGTGCTTATCTCAAGGCAAGTTTTTTTTTTGTTAACATGGAACTAATAAAAAAAGTAGAAATATGTTATTTTAAAAAATATCATTATCTTTATATAAATATAATTTAAAGACATGTATAATATTAATTCGCATTGTTTTAAGTCCAAATTTACACGAAGCAATTTTTATTGAAAAGATTGATACAATTCTTTCTTTAAATTTCTTCGTTGTTTACACAGCACAATTCTTATTGCTTAAATCGCTGTTATTTTTATTTCAGAGTATACACACATATGTAAAACGCATAACGAATTGCAAGTACAATGTATGACCTGATGGTTTCTTTTACTGAACTGTACTGAACAGAGTTAGAGTCCTAGTAGAGTTCTAATAAATTTTATTGAAAAAATTCAATTATAGAATTTAAAAAATTAAAAAATAAAATTTAAGAAATTAAAAGATATACAGTACAGTATAAAATACAAATTCAGTACATACACAGAAAAAATTAAAATTGATTTTCAATTAAAATATTCGTATATTTAATTAAACATTTAATTGAAAGTGGGCCGATGAAGGAATTTGTAGTATCAATTAAAATATTTTGTAAAAAGTTAATTTTTAGTTTTTTTGATTAAAAGTTTAATTAAAAATCAATTAAGACTCAATTAAAAGTTTAATTAAAATTTGTTTGGCAATAATTTTTTTTGTGTAGGGATAAAAACAAATTTGTTTAGTTTAGTTTTTTTTTTTCTAAAAACACTGAACTGTAGAATAGTGTTTTATTATTATATTTAAAAAACAAAAGAAAGTATTTTACTTTTTATGTAAAATTAATCCAATAAACATTTTAAATCAAAAAGAAATTCTAAACTTGGTGCGTTTTTTATGGCGCACTTGTTTAAAAACGGAATAAATAATGTAATATGAGTGGAACAACAAAATAAAAGCCTTTATCGATTTTGCCATCATTAAAATTTATTAAATATTATGCAATTTATTCATTCATATGTATATATACATATATATTAAATATGTTTTGTATACATACTTTTCAAAATGTGATGATTTTTATGTAAAATTTGCTTGTAATAAATTTTCACAATATCAAATATGCTGACTATTGTATTCTCGCACAGCTTTTAATAAATTCTTACAGAAATTGGCATTATCCTTTTTTACTTTGTATTTTTGGCAAGTTTTTTTTGAAATCAGCATGTACAGATTCTACAGACTGTTCGCTGTAATACCCAAGAGCTCTTTTTGATTTGTTGCAAAAATATTCAATATGGTAAAAGACCGCATGAATTTTAGGTGTAACGCTGATATTTAAGTCAAGAAAGCTTTTACGAAAATTGTTAATATGATCGGTGAATTTTGGGTCCAGAATACTCCCGAAACAAGAATGAACAACTTTGCGAAAGTCTTGAAAGCACTGAACATACTTTAGGCAGCCTAAATTTTGATAGGATCGTAAAATATCCACTTTTTCTAATAAAGTGTTACACGCATTTCATGCAATTGATGGACTTTTATTAAATATTTCTGGAGAAACATTGCACTGTGTGGCCCATTTTAAACTTTCTTCCTCAAATTTAACTAACATATGTTTATATATATGATTTACCGCGCCTAGTAACAAATGCAGCTCTGGATGTGAAATAATATCTATTATTTCTCTATCTTTGTCAACAGAATAGATTGGAGGGTGTATGCAATTTTTATAATTATGCAATTTCTATAACTATAATTTATTACTTCCCGCTCTCTTCCATGATTCACAATTTTCCACACAATCTCTAATTGTTCTGTATTCTCCGCAAGGGTAACAACTTGCATGTATTATTTACATATTTCAGTTGTCTTCTAGTAAAATATGTTTTTATTTTACAGTTATTGAGAAATATTATTATAGAATAATTATTATACCCAGGTTCGATCCCCAGTCAAGAAAAATTATCAAAATTTTAAATAAAAAAATTTTTCAAGTTGTAATTCCAAACTTCAGTAAAAATAATTTAATGAAAATTAAATTTAATGAACTCGAGCCTAACTAAAATTATCAAGAAGTGGAAATATTATTATTATATATTTTTTTAAGTGCCAATCAGATTTTTTTTTTCTAAATTAGGAATTTGTCAAAAACAGTTATATTATAAGTACAAAAATACATTTTTTACAAAAACGGCTAAGCGGATTTTTTTTTAATTTTTGCGGGAATTAGTTTTTTAAGCACAAATGTGTGATCTCCAGCAAAAAAAATCGATGTGCCCTTACCTCCCCCAATTAAGTTAGGTTCAAGGACACCATGAATACTTATCAAATAGAATTCTTAGATGTAAAAGATTCTGGGGTCATCTTAATAATAAATTTTAGAAAAAAAAAGTATGTGGTCGTTGGGTTTTGCTTATGGGTTAGATCAATTATGGGTTAAGCTTGCTGATTTGCAATACCAAACCAGCATAGATTTGTCCTACCGATCGATCGTCATAAAACTAAAAAATGTGCAAATACTTTTCTGGAACCTCGAAAATATGATGTTTGATATAAACTCCTGCCTATTAGAAAGAGATTTCTATGCCTTTCTTTTTATTTCATCGTCCCATTTTACAGCAATTCCAATTAAAATCTTAAAAGTTCTCACATTTGTAGTATAAATTAACGCTTTAATTTATTTTTAATTTCTTTATTAACATTTGATTTCAGAACTAAATATAAGTTATGAAATAGCAAATAACTGAATTTTAAATGTTAACGATTACTCCATATGGGATCATTAATTATTGTGTCTCTATAATTTGTTTTCTTATTTCTTTTATTGGCATCGGCGCCACCGCTTTTACTATTTTTCTAGAACAAGTTGCCTCTACATTCGTATAACACTTTATATTTGTTCAATTTAACGGTGTGAATTGAATTGGTTTTAACATTTTTTTTCAAGTTCTGTTTGAGATTTTTGTAAACTCATCATCGTTTACAAAATTCGTTTTGCTACTCATGTGGTTTTAGTTTTTAATTTTTTTTCTATTTTCTTCCAGTATGTATTTGGTATTTAATTTGTGGTACATTTAATATAAATTTACTTTAAATCATCAGTTAATGATTGTTGTTCAAATTGGAGAATTTTATAATAATGTTTTCTAATATTTTCAAATGTTCTTAATTTAAGCTAGAAGTAAGAAAATACAAGCATTTTAGAAGGTGTTTAATTAATCATTTATGGGTTGAAATTGTTTAAATAATAAACCATTAAGACAAATATTTCATTGCCTTCATAAACTGTTTAAAAGAGTTGAATCGTTCACTTTGAACGAATGAATACAACCCTTATTGAATGTTATTTTCTTCTTGTCCATGGTGCAACTATCCAAGGTGAGTGCAAATCGACAACAAATACAACACAAAACAGAAACAACAGGCATTTTGTTTGTGTAAAATAAACTAAACTACTGTCAAAAATACTTGAAAAAGTATTACTTTTGACATAAGTAAATTGTAAACAATGTCAGTCAACTGGGCTACTGCACTCACCTTGTATAGTTGCACCATGTTCTTATCTTTTGATAAACAGCAGCTGAACGAAATTGATCCGTACACTATTGAACGGAAATCGTTCAGTTAAATGACCGGCTCATTTCGTTCAATGAAGTGATCCGTTCATTTTAACCCGTTCGTTCATGAACGACACAGCTCTATTGGGCAATTAATTGTTTTTTGAATTCAAACTGAATTAGAAAGTTTCTAACTGATATTAGTTAGTCAGGAAATAAAACTTCAATTGACTTTAGATGTTCGATAACGTCTTGTTTTTCTAGGGGAGACATCTCATTAATTATTTATCTACGGTTAACGGAATCTGTTTGATTGGGAGATATACATTTTGCTTGTTTTACATACATATTACCAAAACTGTGGATATTAGATTGAGGAGAATATTGTTCAACTCTTTCGTTAGTCTACATTAGTGTCAGGTACCGTGAGTTAGTGAACCATATTAGTAAAATCATTTGTGTTATTGTGCTGAAAGAAATGTCGAATCCGATATTTTTAACCACTACACATATGCAATAATCTTTTCTTTGTTCAGTACATACACTTCTCTAACAAGCAAATGACTGAATAAAGTCTATTAAATTGAGTTGTGTCTACGTGTAATAAGGGGATTATTATGATTATCATCAAAAATACAAAAACTGTTCGCGATTCTCTAAATAGCCAATAAAAACACTGTATTTCTAATAAATCTGGCCTGACTTGTCATCTTGTCACTATAACCCTAGGATGTCTGACTGCCTGGGCAGTGGTAAGTGACTCTACTGGGCCTGGCGATACCCTTTCTCCTCTTTCAAGCTTTTTCCCCCCTTTTAAGCTTTTAATTGGTTGCTGGGATTGTGTAGTGTGTAGAAGAAGTCTTGTACCACACTCATTGTTAATGCGTGGCTCAGACTTGGGCGTGGCCGTGGGGTTTTGGTGGGTGTTATTGAACCGTATTGAATGTGGATCAGCTGTCATTAATTTTCCATATGGGCTTCATTCGGCCCTGTAGGTACACTTACCACATTTTTACATAAACAGACAAGGTTGTTCTACGAAATCAATAGTAACAATAGGCATTAGCGGTAGTTGACATGAAATATTTCTTCGCTCAAAGCAAAGGTAAAAACTTGCCGACTACTCAAAATCAAAATGGGCCTCGAAAAGCCCAGTTGAACATCCTAGGGTTAAAACAAATCTTTTGTAAGGTAATATTTAAAATTTTGTTCTAGAAACAAAATAATTCCTAGAATTTACAAATGTTCTTTGGACCACAACACGTAATGTCAATTCTAAGTTTTTTTTATTAAATTTATTTTTATTATTGAATCTTTCTTATCGAAGTTTACAATAAGTATTCAAATCTTAATTCTACTTGTTGTTTATTAGTTGTCACAAATGAAGCAGACCCCGAGCGTGGTAGTTAGGGTGGGCCATTAGTTTATCGATGTAGCTGACTGAATATTTTTTAATTGCCTCCTGGATAGTGGGGGACGTTGAGATCTCTGTGGATAATATCATTACTTATATACCATGGGGCGCAGACAATTTGTCGCAATATTCTAGACTGTCTTCTTTGAAGCTTTTGGATGTTAGATGCGCATGCAGCAGTACCCCATAATTGGATGCCATATGTCCATATTGGTTTTATGATGGACTTGTATAAGAGAATTTTGTTGTCTAAAGACAAGTTTGAGTTTCGACCGAGAAGCCAATGTAGTTGAGCTGCTTTAAGTTTCGTAGCCGTTATTTTCGCGTCAATATGACGAGACCAGGTCAAGCGTCTATCTATATAAATTCTCAAGTACTTAACATGGTTTTCTACCGGAACAGTGATGTTATTTATTTTTACAGCAGGGCACGTTTGTTTTCTGAGCATGAAGGTTAGGTGAGCACATTTAAATAAAATAAAATTCTAAATAGCATCAACATTTTCAATCACATTTTGGCAAATTTATTTCATCACATCACGGATTTTGAGTTTAAAGGCTGTAATCGATTGTATTGGCTCGGTATAGACTTTATCTTTAAAATTGTTCCACAAAAAATAAACCAGTGGTGTTAAGTCGTATGATCCAAGCGACCGATTTCGTAAAATTGTGCTGTAGGCAAATTAGAATTTTTAATTATAATCAATGATTGATCAACATTTAATTGTTAACATCTGTCTATAGCTTGATCCATTCACCGTAACCTTATTTCGAACCTTCAAAACAATTGCTCTTGGATTTTTTGGAGAAATCGTCAATTTTAAAAAAAAAATCGGTAAAATCGTCAAGTTAAAAAGAAAAAAATCGTCAAGAAATCGTCAAGACAAACAATACGTTAAAAATATCAAAAACATTTTTTTTATTAACTTTTTAAATATTTTTATTTTATTTACATGTTATTATTTAATAAAAAAAATAATTAATTTAATTTTGGTATTATGTGGTACATTTTTGTGTGACATTTTTTAATAAGTAATTTTTAATTGATATAAAAAACACTGAGAATTATTTCAATTAAGATAATCTTTTGAAAACAATATTCCTTGTAATGTTGAAGAATTCAAAGCATTTCTGGTTTTTTGTTTTATTTAAATTTACAATATTAAAAATTCTTTCAACGTTGGCCGACGAATGTGGAGTGCCATTAAACTCGAAACAAATTGTGGTAAAATTGGGAAGGCCTTTGCATTATTGACTCTCTTTAAATTAGAGACATTTTTCCAAAACGCCAATGTTTCGAGTTCGGTGAATTTCATATTACGTATTATCAAGTTCTTGATATTCTTTTCTATTTAATAAATTTGGAAAAAGTTTGGTCAATTGTAAAATTGAATCATTTTTTGTTTAAAGCTACGCTTGGTTCAATGGAGTTTAATCCTTCTAAAAGTTTATAGCCAATATCAAAATGTTTTAAAATTTGTGAAACCAATTCAATATAAAATTGGACACAGAATTCAACAATTATATTATATTGACTACATATTATTTCAAATATTCAAACTAGATTGGTTCTCCTCCACGTGAATGCCAAAATACACTTCATCTTTATTTGAAAATATGTTTTCGTTATTAAAACTTTGAATTTCAAGATTAACCAAAACTCTTCTACAAAAAAATTTCCAATCGTGTACTACACACTCTACCTCTTACACCCCTCGTCAACAAACTTCGTCTATTTGCCTTTCAATTTCTACATTGCAAAAGGGGACTTACAAAATTTGAATTTTAGGAAAAAAGGTTACCATATGTTTTGCTTTTAAAAAATCGTCATTTTTGTTCGCGGGAAAAATTAAAAATCGTCAATCGTCATTTTAATAAATTTGACTTAAAAAATCGTCAAAATGACGATAAATCGTCAAAGTTGGCAGCGCTGCAACAAATACTTAGTTTTATTTTATTTGATGCTGTTTAATCTTGCAAATCTCTTGGAAGTCAAAAAAATTTGTGGTAAAATAAGTGGTTACGCTTTTTTTTTAGTAAATATTTGCCAAGTGTGACCGATCGTACCTTTAGTGACATAGCCAGACAAATAAAAATGGGATTCGTTTGAAAAAAAAATTATTTTTCCTTGTGGTTGTTTAAGAACAATGAATATAAAGCGATATCGAGTAAAATTTAATTCATTGTCAAAGCTTCTACTACAACAAGTAAAATGCAAAAACTTGCATGTTATTCCAATATGCCCCTGTTGGAAAACAAAGTTATTGTTGATATTCTGCTCTCCCATTTAGCATAAGGTTGTATTGTATTATTTTGTTTACTACCCAGTTGGCCACGTCTTTGAGACACCCTCAATGATGGGTGCATGACAGTGTAAAGTCCTCGAAGGCAAATGTAGGACAGCCAGAACAAATCGTGAACGACTTTTTCGAACAAATGTCGCGTAAATCGTGGACGACTAAAAGAGAGACAATGTTGCTCAGTTTGTCGTTCACGCAACGTTGAATACATTATCTTGCATTTTGTCTTTAACATAGTTTATACAAGACAATATATAAGATGTAGTCGCTCACTTTGTCTTTAATAAGGTTTAAAAGATGACAACTTTCAGGTCTTTGTCACTAATCTTGTCGTTAACGAAGATTTCTTACACATCATCGTTTACACCAACTTCAGCGATAGGGGACAAATTCAAAAATGTCTTACATAAATCGTCAAGGACAATGTCGTCTACGACCATTTGGCCAACTGGGTAGTGGCTGAATACAAGTGTAGTTTTAGAAATAGTCTTTAGTAATATTTGCCTCTTAGTATTTATCAAACCTTTGCCTGACTCATACAAAAAATTGTATGCCGTACGCCCAAAAATTTCATTTTAAAACCTTAAAAAATATATCATTTGTGAATCATATGTGATGCACCGGCGTATGAAAGCAACTTGCTGTGTATCATTTGTGATGAACTGGACAGGGAAAGGGCTAAATAATTCATATTTCAACATTTAACCGATTTATTTTTTATTTTTTGAACCAGCACTCCACGCATGTCCTCTACTTATGGGTGGTTATGCGTATAAGATATATGGAGTTGTGTTGGGGTACAATTTTGCAAATATGTTGCACCTATGCCTTCCCGAATTAGATGTAGTTTGTTTAATCAAATTTCAATTTCAGGTCATATGTTTTAAATCCCAAGGAGAGATTAGAATACAGCAAACAGTTTTGGAAACCTTCATGTATAACTTTTTTATACTAAACGTCATAAGCGAAATTTTAAAAAATCATCTTTTTGGAATCATTTTTGAGAATTCACTTTTCACTTTTAGGGAATTCACTTGATGCATTTGTTAAATGGTGATTAATAAAGTACGTGTCAAAAGTGAACTATTTTGAGCCCTCACATGGCTGCCCATGGAGGATATGTGGGATCCATTTTGAAACATGTATACTATACTCCTTTTCAAGTTTGCATATTATTTAGGCCCATGTAAAAATGTATCCCAATCGATGTATCCCAATACCTCACTTTGCGTCGAGGTTACGTTTCAAAAAAACACGACGCAAATCGAAACAACGCAAAGTAAATTAAGATTTTCTATAGCAAACCATGTAAAGATCGAAGATAGGTTCTAGGGTTACGAAAATATCGTCGGCTTTCTTTCACAAAAAATTAGTCCAATATTTGCTGAACTGCTTTTTTTTCAACGTAAAATAAATTCCCTTTTAGTAATTGCGTTTGTATTACTACCACTATCATTATCGTTGGATAATGCTTTACTTTTTATGTCAACTGATAAGCTTTTTGCTTTTGGCCGAAATACCATTTTACTTAATGGTATTTTCTGTGCAACTCGATTTTCAATCCAAATAGAAAGCAAGAACTCTATTTTGATCATCAAAGAACTTCTTGTACGGGTCATCGTTTTAGCATCTAATGATGTTGCAGAAATTAAAAAAAAAATTAAAGACGTGAACCCAAAACAACGCAACAGTAGACGCACAGTAGAAATTAAGCAGCAACGCAACTTCGAAAAAAAAACGCAAAACGCAAAGCGAGCTATTGGTGTATTTATGTTTACATTGCCCATGAAAACAGATGCAGCAACATGATTTTCTTTGCGGATTAATATACAACATTTAGCGGGCATGTATTAAAAGCGATTACGACCCCTATTGGAGATAGTCATAATGTCTTGGCCAGTGTTGCTAGAAAATGAATTTCAAAATATGCTAAAACTTGAAAAACTAAACGCTAAAATGTTCTACAGAAGAAAAAAAGTGCTAAATTTTTTCAATGTAACGATACAATTTTTATTTCAAATGTTACAAACATAAATTATAGTTTTTTCTAATTTTGTTCATAACAATTGTTGACTTGTTTTAATAGATTAAATTTCATAAATTAATTGAAAAATTTCCGTGTTCATTTACATACCACACCGAAAGAAATACAGTTGAAATATTAATATTTATTTCTCCAAAAGTATTTTTTGGAGTAAAATAGTAAAAATTTTTTCGAGAAAATTTTTTTTTTTTTTTATCAATTTTTTAAAAATTTCAATGCATTTTCGAGAAACAAAATGCTAATCTATTACTGAAAGTCCTAAAATGGCAACACCGGTCTTGGCTAAGCATATCATGTTTATTGCCGTTACATGTTGGATAGTGCGATACTGAAAACAGTGCTTTGTTTTATTTATTTTATCAAGCATAAGACGTAAGTCGAACGGTAAAAGTTGAGATTAATGCACTGAGTTTATAAGTCTGAATACTGGGGTTAAGATTAAGATCTTTCTCGAAGATTAGTCCTGTATGAGCACATTATAAAGAGATATATAATACCTGGTATGGGCTGATGCAGATTAGACGAATGCATTGAATTTATAAGTTTACTGACTAGGAGAAGACGGGTTTAGAATAAAGACCTTTCCCAAAGGGATATGGGAGATATTCAAAGTCTTTATCGAGTTTAGACAACAGTGGGCAAAAATTGGTGTAGTATATATATGAAATGATTTTATAGATTAAGATATGAGAAAAAAAAACAATTTCAAATTACAAAATTTTCAAATTATTTTTTCTTTCAATAACGTCTTTGGTAGAGCAAACAAAATTAATTTTATTTAGTAATTTTGAAATTAAAAAAGGCCTATAAAAGTGTCATGTATAACAATTATTGAATTAATTAATTACTTGTATGATTAAATATTGATACACACAGGTTAAATTTAAATAAAAACGATTTCAAACTATTCAAAAGCAATAGGTTTTGGTATAAAATGATGTTATTTCTAAGAAAATTATTCCCATGTCAATCATTTAAGAAAACATATGAGAAATTTACAAATACAAATTATAATGTAAGCTCTAGGCTACCGATTTAAAGCATTAAATTAAACTCTTAAGACAACATACAAAAATAGAAAATATAAATAACTTAACTAAAATCATTTTTGAAAAATGATATGAAAAATAAATCTAACAAGTAAAAAAGTATAGTCGGTGAAGCCCGACCATATAATACCCTACACCCAGTATGTATATGTTTTTCAGAAATGGGCGTCACGTTTGGACCAAAATTTAGTGTCATGATTTCTGTGAATATAAATATTATATGTGTTAAACTTTATCTCGATATAAATCTGTACTTTTAAAAGATTTATGGAGGTTAAAATGAATTATGGAGAGGGTCTTATATGGGAGTTTCGACTAATTATGGACCGACCATTATAAACTTATTTGTGTCGAATTTTATTTGATTACCAACATTTTTAAGAAATTTATGACCGCTAAAGAGATTTTCGGAAGTGCGCCTTATATGGGAGCTACGACTAATTATGAACCAATCTTCACAAAATTTTTAGACGTGATTTAACTCCATTTGTGGTGAAATTTGTTTGGATACTTGCATAATGCAAAGATTTATGATCGGTAAACCCCAATTTCGGGAGGACGTTTGTATGGGGACCAATGAAATAATGGACCGATTTCAACCAGTTTCAATTCCATCCATCCTTGGGCGACCTGTACTCTGCGCAAAAGCTTTACATGGACAGCCATCCAGCCAGCCAGACGGACGGACAGACGGACATCGTTAAATCGTCTCAGAAAGTGATTCTGAGTCGATCGGTATACTTTAAGGTGGGTGTTTGGACCAATATTTCTGGGCGTTACAAACATTCAGCACAAATTCAATATATCCTCCCCACTATGGTGGTGTAGGGTATAAATATTGAGAAATCATCGGCAAAGAAATTAAGTTAATTTTATTTTGTTTTAAAGACACCATAACAAATGTTAAACAATATTTAGTTACACATAAATGAAATTTGTTTGAAAATATAACAAATTAACACTAAAGACAGTCTACAACAAAATAGATAATGTATAAAAATAAAAAATAACTGACTGATAGATGGTCTGACACTGACACTTTAAAAATTAATGTTTTATTTGTATTTAAATGATGCCTGTTTTGTTTTTCACAAACATCATTAACATGATGTTAATTTAAAATACTAGTAGTGCGAGTTTATACAAGAGCTGCTGCTACTCCTGTTTCTAGTAGAAGGGGGCAACCAACATCTACTGATCATGACTGTTTGCAGCTCATGCTGTTAATGATGATGATATTCTTGATAATCATAAAGATGAAACAACATAATTTTGTTTTATTTTTAGTTTTGTTTTTGGCTTATGCGCCGGCGCATATGTACATATGACGGCATCATCAATGACTGTTAAACTTTGACGAATAAGAAATTTCGAAAAGAGGCAGATCATGCGTTGTTAAGGGCCACCTTAGACGCACAAACTCCTGATCACTGTTAGATAAATACGAAGAGAATGATCATTAATCATTTTAAGAATTTTAAGAGCGCAGTTTCACATAAGTGTGAATAGTTTTACAATAGAAATGGTTTTAGAAATTTTGTGTTTTAATTTCTCCTTTAAAGATTTTATATACATATGTACATATTATATAAGGAAGTAGTTATTCATTTTGTTATAAATCGTTGGCCAGTAGAGCCAGTGATCAGTTGGAGATTCATTTGAAAGTAGGTCAACCAAATTGTTGGCTTTGTTTTAAATTTTCTTAAGATTTGAATCAAACCTGGCTAATTGTGCCATATGTTAAGTTTTGTACGCTGTTGTATTTATCAGTATCTATATAAAAGAAACCACCTAAACCAGATATCGATGAGATATATAATTGCAACCAAATAAACATTCATATTTAAACTTTCATTACACAGAAAAAATTATTGCCAGTTTTTTTTTGAATCAATGATGTTTTTTGATTTTTTGTCAAAATTCAATTAAGTTCTTAATTCACTCAATTAAAAAACATTAGATTTTTTTTGCAATTGACATTTTAATTGGTTTTAACCATATATATAATAAAATTTTTAATTGATTTAATCAACTCTATTGTTTGACTTGGGCATTTTTGTGAAGTTATGTCAACGAAATGTAAAATAAAAACGCTAAATTAAAATTTCATTTTACCCCATAGAACTGAAATCAGTCGCAGAAAAAAATTTGTTGAAAAAATTTAAAATTTCATGAATATTTTTATATTAAAAATTATTCAATTGTTATATTTCTATAAAAGTGTGATATTCTTTATAAATATTTAAAAATGTATGTATAAAATAATTTGTTAGAGAGCTTTTTAAGAATAAAACGACTTTTTGGAATTTAGCAGTTTTTAAAATTCAAAAGTTAGCAACAATGTTCTCGTTGTTTATGAGAATTTTTAATTCTCATTTATCACCGTACGGTATTCTTGCATGTGTATGTATGTGTGTGTGTATTAAAAACACATTAACATAAAACAAAAATTCTAACAAAAGAATTTTTGTTTCTTGCATTTTTTGTCCAAATAACCTTCGTAAAACAATGTGACTGTTTGTTTAATTGTAGGGTAAGAGTATGTGTTTTATTGTTGTACAGATAAAACTATAACAGATTCGCACCGAAATTAAGATGCTGTTTTTATCTAAAATTAAAGATATATGGGAATACATATAAAAATAGTAACATAAACTGCCTTGTTCATAAAAAATATTTTAAATTCATGATGTTGCATGATGTGGCGGCATGGCCACACAATGCTTTTGGGGTCTTTTATCAAACCATGTTGTATATTTATTTCATAGCTGTGCAGTATAAATATTCTTATTAAAGATATTTAAAAAGAGATTAAAATAAAACATATTATTATTCCATCTTAAGGAATTGTGTTACATTAATTACAAATTATTTATTGTATAAATAAAAATAAATTAAAAAAGTAAATGTACTGAAATTATTTTGGTTTTTATAATTTTTAAGGAGTTTCCTTCAGGCTAATTTGGTCAAATGTTTGTTTCCAAACGTAAATAAAAAACTTGTTCGATTTTTATTTTTTATTTTATTTACCCAACGTTTCGTTAGTTTTATTCTAACTTCTTCAGGGGTCTCGTTCTAAATAATAGCTTTAATGTTTTTTATCATTGGATATTAATTAGTTACTAAAATACTAAAAAACGGGACGGGATCACGAACAGAATTTTGGTATAAATAATCAAATAATTAATAAAAATATAATATACAATAAACGACCACAAAACTTAAGTCAAGTTTAACTTAAAGCTAATGGTTTTTATTTGGTAGACTGGGTGGAATATTTTCGATTATTGTTTTAATTGAATTTTAATAAAAATTCTGTTAAAATTATGATTCATATCATAATCAACAATTTAATTGAAACAAATTAAAAATTTTATTATTACATTGAATTATTCAATCATCTATTGCATTAATTTAAAATATAAATTCTATTAATATTTTAATTGAATTAAAAATCTAATTAATTGAATTGAAATTCTAGTTTAATTATACAGTTTAATTCATATAATTAATAATTTAATTAATTTCATATTATAATTCCATTACTAGTTTAATCAATGCAATTAATTCAATGTTTGATTTGTGTTTTGCAATCAATTACATCAATGATTGACACAATTAAAAAATTTATTTATTCCCAATTACGTTGTTAATTCATTCAATTAACGCATTGTTTAAAATTAATATTATTTTTTATTATTTTTTTAATTAAATGTTAAAAAATGTTAATTGAGTGAAATATCGCCAATTTCCAATTTTTACAATTCTTAGTAATTGTTATAATTATTTTTGTAGTAAGCAGATATTTGAACATTTTTGTTGCTGATATCAATCATTTTGGTGATTAAACACGATTTTTACTTTTTCCTGTGTACTACTTAACACTGCTTAGCAACAAATCTAACAAATTCCCTTAATTACAAATCGATTTA
Organism: Bellardia bayeri; assembly: GCA_950370525.1. NCBI lineage: Eukaryota > Metazoa > Arthropoda > Insecta > Diptera > Calliphoridae > Bellardia > Bellardia bayeri. The sequence continues at coordinate 61,253,941 of OX493265.1, forward strand.
ATCAATCTAATTTTATGTCTGGCCAATTGTCTAGCAACGACACTTCTGTCTGCAAACATACTGTTAATAAGCCAACAAAACAAAAAAAAAAAAACATTTAATTTATTAACTTATAACACATTTAATATAAATAAAACAAGCAACAAACAAAAAGCCAAATAATATTAATAACAAACTTGTATACAAGAAAACATTACTTACATAAAAATTATAGGCGGTATCTAAATTGTAACCAGCTCAACGGACAAAACTAATACTTTATGCTTTTTGGTCTCTGTACACTCCAATAGTCAGTCGTACAATCAACAGCTGCTCGTATTCACACGTCATTTAATTTCGATTAGTCAAGTGGCAGTTTTAGTGGCAACATTGAAACAGACACTCACTCACTCACACACACACACTCAAACAAACAAACAGACAAAACGACAGTCATTCATACAATTATGTTTTATTGAAAATTCATTCATTCAGTTACAATTTTTATAAAGTTATTGACTGAAATTATCAACTTTTAATAATAATAATGATGATGTGTACGAGTGCAAGTACTTTATTCGCATTTCGATTTGTATATAATTTAAATAATAATAAAAAAAAAATATTCGAAATATTCATTGCAATTGCGTTTTATTTTTGAAAAGAAGGGAGAAGAGAGTGGGAAGGTGCAAAAGAACAATTTACAAGCAGGGAATTGTGAATGTAAAGAAAATGTTTACAATGGTAAAGAATTTTGTGAAAATTTACAGGTGACAGCGAGAAGAAACCTTTTATTAAAAGTTTAAATTAATTAGTTTTTGTAAGTAATTTTTATAATGATTATTATAAAGACTTAAGGCTTCATTAGTCTTTACTTTTACTGTTGCTGTTCTGTTCCGTGTAGTTCTGTTGTTAAATTTTTGTAGTTAATTTTTCCGTATAAACGTATCAGCTGTTTTAGGTAAACAGACAACACATACCGCGAAAATAAATAAAAAAAAAAAATACAAATTAAAAGTCATCCATCATTTATTTTTTATATTTTTATAACTTTTATACAAAAACTTAATTAAAATCAAAGAAATTGCAAATCAAAACTTTTTTTTGTTGGGCGGATGTCAGCTGTTTTGTAGTGTCACTTACAAATACTTAGCAAATTTTTGTTTCCAACAGGTTTGTCCTCAACGGCACGGCAAGTCAGCTGATTCGGAACGGAACACAGAAAGTAAAGACTAATTCTGCCTTTAGTTGAGATCCTCAGAGTACCACTGTGATCAATTTTTGATATTTTGTACCACATATTTATTATTTTAGGCTTCGTTCCATTTAAAAATCAATACCTAGTCTAATTTTGACTGAAGTCAAAAGTTTCAAAAATACTCCGTATCCAATAACATAAAAGGTTTTGTCATAATTTTTAGCTGTCGCATACGTGGACTCAGGAGGAGAATTACAGAAGCCTATCTAGCCAATTCATCGGCTAATAATGTAGTATATCTCCTCAGACATTTAAATTATACAAAAACTTTACAATTCTTAAACATGTTCATGGCATTGAAAGTGTTTTACATTCAATTACCACTTTGCATCGTTGCAATCTAACACGAGACTGTAAACTATACGTATCAGACAATGCGAAATTAATTTCAGGGAAACTGAATGTTATGTTTCCTTACTACAACTGTCGCAACATGTTACGTTGAAAATGAGGCTTCACCTCTATGCTGATTAAGTAGATGTAGACCTCTATAATATTCCCAACACTTACTTACAGATCTGTTGTTTGGTTGATTGCAATTCAGAGATGTGTATGCATCGGTATCACGATCCAATTTGAACTAGTCTTGCAGAGGCTCTGAACACAATTCTACAGCTAACTTTACCATGATAGCGGAAAGAATATCTGCTTAAAGATGCTAGAGACCAAGAACGTATAAATATATAAGGTATTAAATTTGTTCCCTATGCTCCTAAACCAAACCTCTTATTACAAAATGACCCTCACGGTTCTTAATAGGATGTTCTAAGTTATTATTTATTTCAGACGAGAATGTAAGCCAAAGAGGTAACATGATTATTATAAGTACCAATTTATACGAAGCAATTCTTTAAGCTTAGCTGATTACATTTTAGAGGGCAAGATAAGACACTTGATTGTACTAGCAACTCGTGTTACTCTCTTATTTGTATTACATATGTATGTGTATACAAGTTTGTGTATACTCTCAAATAAAAATACGTGTAATTTAAGCAATTATATTGTGCTGTGTGAACACCGAAGAAATTTCAAGAAAAAAATTGTATCAATCTTTTCAATAAAAATTGCTTTGGATAAATTGGCACTAAGGTTATCATGTAATCGTTAGCTGTACGATTGGACGGTCTTATTGTGTTGCTTGAAAGTATAAGATATGGAGAATGTATTTTAAGAATAGGATAGAATATGCTTCTATGCACTCTATTGTCTTGTTTAATAGTTCAGAGAGTCTGTCGTACCAAGCTAGAAAGTTAAAATAGTTTCATCAATAGCTCCTGTAGAAGTCATTGCGGGTAAATCCAAGTCTCTTTGCATGATTTTAAAATTTACAGTGTCCGGTAATCACTGTCATCTTAATGGTTAATTTTGCTTAATTGTTAGCCTTGTAACGCAAGAAGATATTGCCGCATTTACCTAGAGAGTATCAATTAGAGCTTGTGAGAAATTTAACTAATGCGCTGAAATGCGTATAGGAAGTCCATGTCAAGCTACATGGCGCCTTTTCCGACAGATGTTTAGTAACACAGTTGTCTATTATATCTATATGTCCAAGCATTAATATGAATACGACTTTCAAATGTATCGCCATGCCTTTCAAAGATTGCGGGCAATCCTGCACCAGATGATAGTCGACATCGATTACAGTCGATAGCATATTAACTGACATATTAGATATAGTGTCTTCTATGATGAACTTAGGTTAATATTTGCAATACCTATTCCAGATAAAGCCTGAATATTTCAAAGTAATATATTTAGGCTCAGGGATGAAATCCTTAGACTTGTAGTTTTAAAACTATCAACGGTAATGAGCATGTAGGCATTTCGGAGAGAGAATAGTTGGCTTAAAATCCCTCACATGCATAATCTGCCGTAATATGGCTTGGGACAATTGAAAGCGAAATCTTCAGACACTACCTTCAGAAGAAGGTAGACTGACCGACACTATACAACTCTGGAAAAGGAATTGGAGAGACTTTTTTCGAGGCTATTAACTGTGTTAATGGATCAATGGATGATTGATAAACAAGCAAGAAAATTCAGAATTCCAAATGAATTAACAATTATAAAGGTTTACTTGCTCCAGAGTTCCTTTCATCAGTTACTCCCTTAACTACGCAAAGGAAGAAACAGTGTTTGACCTCACAGCTCTTCATTTATTTAGATATTTAGAAATTTAGAAATTTCTAAATGTAAATATATACATATAGTATAAACTGAATAATCTATCTCAGTTATGAGGAAGCAGAATATGTGGCCTCTTCTTACTATCATCTGAACATTGTTCTTGTTATTTCCGATATCAGAAGTATCAGAAGAAATCACATAGATTATATTTATATTTGAGTAAGCATTCGACTATATTTAAGTCTGAAATCATCATGTAACACGAATGAATTAATGAACAACGTAAAGAAATTGATATTTTCGAAATAGTTAATTAAAATAATATTAAAATCATCTAGTAGTTTAAAAACTTGATGCGTCAGAGATTATTAGAGATCATTTACATACATAGTAATTATGTTATAAATTGTTGGCATACAAATTTAGGGAAATATATGCAAATCCAAAGGCCTCTAAAATAGGAGACTTTAAACTAAAGTTATTCAAAAGCTTCATAAAAACTATTGTTATAAATAGCAGTTAAAGTTAAGCTCCAATAGTTGCCCTTTTCTGTCACAAACAAAAAAGACAACTTGTTTGTCAGTTTGGGCTGCCTCATAAATTCATCAAAAACAAAATTGCCCAAGTTTAATTGTGTGCAGTTGAATGTGAAGTACAAGACATGAAAACAACAACAGCAACAACAACAACAACATGATGAATTAACAATTATTAAATTGCTATACTACTGCTGTTGCAGTTGTTTTTTGTTGAATTTTTTGCTGCTTTGTGGTGCACTTGCAACAAAATGCATAATTGCCACTTATAAAAATGCAATGCAATACTACACTTCACCACCACAACACCACAGAGCGCACTCAACAATGCCACAATAAAAATACTCCAAGTTCCAACAACTCGGTATTAACTCTCTAGACCCTATTGTTTGAGTACAAACACGAGCACGAGAGTCGGCATAATTGTGGGGTTTTAATATCGTTTCAAAAGAAGTTGTACAGCGAATTACAATTTTCTATATGACTTTTGAATTGTGTTGATGTTTTGTTGGTAGTGTTTCTGTTGTTGTACAACAAGCAGTTATTGTTGGCTGCCACATACCTGGGCTTAAATCGTCTTTCAATATGAATGTGGCCGTGGCATGTGTGTTGCTTGTTGCACAGTTAAATACAGCGGTGAACTGCAGTGTTGAATTGTTGTGGTTACAATTGTACGTTTGTATAAGCTTGCCGCAGTTGCCGTTTGTTTTTTGAGTAAGTATTGTTATGACATTTGTATAATTTATCATTTTGCACCTTTTTGGTATGCGATCCACTTTTTATGTTTGTTGCCATCGTTATTATTATTATTGCCATTGCTGTCACTGTATGTGTTAATGTTGTTTGAACATTCAATTGTTGAATGTTTTAATAATGCATTGGAATGAATGAGTTTTGAATGTACAATTGTAGAAACCAAACATGAATTTATTCAAAAACAAAAGGGTATTCATTATGAATTTAGGGTTTTTTCTGTTCTGACTTGGAACAAAAACATCAATATCTACTAAATACAAAGAAAACGTTTATCAACTTTAAATGTTTCACATTTCAAATTATATGTACTACATATGTATGTACATACATACGAGTAAATACATACATACGAGTTGGCAGGTTTTGTTTCGGTTTTCTTCATAAATGGGTTTTCAATCAAATTATAGTATCACAAGATTAAACTTAAATACTGCTTTAGAATAAACGCCGTATGTATGTATATGAAAATAACAAAGTACATTATATTACTATAATTCTGAACATGTTTTTGTTCTTGCTGAAAATAAAAAGAAAATATGTTTTTGCAAGTTAAAATTTAAATTATGATCGTAAAATATATTTACTATAATCTACATGTATGAATGGGAAGCAGCAAACTTAAATAGTTGCAAGTGCTTGCAAAGTCATATCACTGACAGAAAAATGTTTAAGACATTGATCTGACAAGTTTTACAGCTAAACTCGTGCCACACATAGACTATATTAATAGGCACACAGACATACTAAGGTGCATATGTATAAACACATACAACTTTTCTTAAGTTTGTAAGTTAAAGAAATAGTTAAACAGTTTAATCTACATATCGCACCTGTTCAACAAAAGGGTATTAACTCAAAATTTTGAAATTTTTACTTTTTATTAAAACACGATACATAATGATCTACTCTACCCACTGTAAAAATCTCCCATTATTTTGTTTACTCTTTCGTCAAAAAATACCGTTATGTCAGTCTTCATATCTTCAGAGTTAAGCTAGATTTACACGATTGAAATTTTCCTCAAAATTGCTCTTTAAAATCCTTCAAACTCGTGTAAAAAGCAACTTAAACTATTATGTATTAATAACTATTAATAAATAAATTTTAAAGAATTTTTGCTGTTTCTACGAGTTTGAAGCATTTTGAAGAAAATTTCAATCATGTAAATCTAGCTTTACTATTTATATACAGCGTTGTCAACTTTGAAATTTGAAAACCGCACCAAAATGGAGAAAAAAGCGCACCATTTACAAAAAAACGCACCAAGTTAAGAATTTCGTTTTTGTTTCAAATATTTATTGAACTAATTTGAAATTTTTTAATATCATAAATTCTATAAAAAAATTTTTATCAACGATTATTAGTAACACTAATAATAGTAAACGACTTTTTTTAAATAAATAAGCATTTAACCACTCAAAATTTAACTCACAATATGATATTCGAAACTAAACAATTAATTGGTAAAAAAAAGTTAGTTTCAGTACATATTTGGTACTTTTTTTTTATATATTTTGTTTTCTAGTTAAAGTACTGCTATTTGATTTTTTCCAATAAAATTTGTTAGGATTCCACTGGTACTCTAACCCTGGTTGTTCGTCTACAGTTCAGTAGACCAAACCATCAGGCTATACAAGAATTTTTATTTACATGTTTCGAATATTAATTTGATTTTTAAACAAAGATTTTTGAAGAATTTGATTTCCTTTATCATACATTCGTATTTAAAATACATTTTTTCATCGTATAGATTTCCTGAGTTATGAATTATTAAACAACTGCAATTAAAAATCAGTAATAATAAAGATTTCATCACATTTTCGGAAAAAACATTAAAAAACGCACCGAAATACACAAAAAAAAATGTCCAGTGTTGAATGAAATGGTACTCAAACAGGTGTATTTTATTGTAGAAAGATTTTTTTCTCACACTAAAACAAAAAGTTATGTTAAATTTGCTTTGAAAAGCGCACCAAAATTAAACAAAACGCACCGCGCACCAACTAAAGAATTGTTCGCACCAAAAATTTAAAAAAGCACCAAAAATGGTGCGAAACGCACCAAGTTGACAACGCTGGTTGTTGTCTCAAAAAAAGAGAGCGAATTTGGTAACGAAAACATTAACAAAACAAACAAATGATAGACAATTTTAATAATTCAGAAAATCGTCATTTTCAATGAAAAAATCGTCACTTTGGTATTTTTAAAACAAAAAAATCGTCAAAATGACGATACATTGTCAAATCTGGCAGCTATGCTTACAATTCGTTTTACTCTCGTATTACATATGTGTATACAAATGTGTGTATCTCATCAAATAATAATAAGAGCGATTTAAGCAATTAAAATTGTGCTATGTGAACACGGAAGAAATTTCAAGGAAAAACTTGTACCAATCTTTTCAATAAGAATTGCTTCGTGTGAATTAGCATTAACTTTACAACAAATAGCAAACATCAATTGTAATTATAGTAATGCTACGCAGTGTATTTGCATCTACTACATACATATATGTATGTAGTCTACATACATATATATGTAGGTATATTAATTTCTATTAAACTAAAATATTTTGTAAAATATTTTTGTTTAAATAATAATAATTTATGCTGTATTTCTTGCACAAAAACCAATTAAGTGCATTTGGTTCATGTTGCAACATTTCAGTTTTAATGGACACATATTTTTACAAATTCAAACACATTGAACAAATATGAACGATAAAACTCGTAATATAATATTTATTAACATTGAAACAAAATAATTATTTGCCTAACAATGCAACAAATTGAACAGAATAATAGAATAAAAAAAAGAAATAAATTTCAATTTCGTGTATGTACAAACATTTTACATGTAGCTACATACTCGTATGTCTGCACTGAAATATACCTACATATGTACTGCTATTGATATCAATGTTTATTGAAATGTATAAAGTAAAATGTGATAAAAAGGATTTATGACGTCAACAGTAGATAATATGGTTATTGAGAACGTGTTCTACATTTGTAATGTTCAATTCGTACATGATAATTAAATATTGGAATTCAAACATGAAATAATAAAATAAAACACATGTTGCATATGATTGCAGACAGAAGTAAATTGTTTAATATTTCCACAATAAAAAGCAAGTAATTCGGCCGTGCCGAATCTTATATACCCACCACTAATGTAATACGGAAATCGATTTTTGTGTAATTTGTATAATCATTTATCTGGTTTACTAGAGTTAGTTAATTTTAGTGGTAAATTTCACCAAGACTCTGTACATTTTTGGACATTACTATTAGTAATAACTTTAGGTCCATTTTTGCTTAATTGTTTTTAAATGACGAACGGGTTAACATTTTGGTCTAAAATTATTGATTAGACTGATATCGTCCATAGGACTTCAACAGACACCATAGCTAAATCGTCGTATATGTTAAGGCTTAAGGTATGGTCAGACATAGCAAATATTTACTCAAAAATCGTAACCACTTGTTTTAGCACAAGTCTGTTTGAGTTTGTTAAATCTTACAAGAGTTTTGTAAGATCAAACAGCATCAACTAAAATACAACTAAGTATATCTTAAATAAACGAAGTTTTTTTAAATAAATAAACGAGTTCAAATAAAGCGTGATTAATTTCGAGGTTCCCTACTTTTTTAATGAAAAAAAAACACAGAAAATTCAAATTTAATTGGAAATGTTTATTAACAATTGAAAGAACATTCTTTGGCATTTATTTTTTGAAGATTATGTAAAATTTTGGCCGTTGTTACGTCGCAGATGGTCTGTCCGTTGAGTCCAATTTTCGATGATTGGTTCGATCATTTCGACTGGTAACCGGCAAATGACACGCGTGATGTTTTCCTCCAAGGCCTGAACCGAAGCTGGTTTGTCCCAACAGGAAAAAGTCTAACGGTGTGATATCGCACGATCTTGGTGGCCGAAGTTTTCTCTCAATAAATCCATTGATTGATGCGATGTGTGCGAAGTGGCGCCGTCTTGCTAAAACCAAATGTCGCCAAGATCACGAGCTTCAATGTCAGACATCAAATAGTCGGTTATCATGGCACGATAACGGTCGTCATTGACGATTACGTTCGCACCAGCATAATTTTTAAAGAAATATGGACCGTTGATTCCACCGGTGGTTCTGGGTCTCAAAATGGGTATTGGTGTTGTGTGAATTTTCGTAATAAAGTTGAACGATTTGTAAACGTTTTTCAGGCGTAAGTCTTTCCAGTATGAAAAGCCAAACAATACTAAACAAAAACAAGCAAGAAAGTATAGTAGGTCAAGCCCGACCATATAATACCCTACACCCAGTATATGTATAAAACAGTTTTTCAGAAATGTGCGCTATATAAGAGATCATCCAAAAATTTAGTGTCATGATTTCTGTGAATATAAATATTATATGTGTTAAACTTTATATCGATATAAATAATTTTAAAAGACTTATGGAAGTTAAAGCGAATTACGGAGACGGTCTTATATGGGAGTTTCGACTAATTATGGACCGACCATTACAAAATTAGGTGTCATTATTTCTGTATATAAGAAACTTATTTGTGTCGCATTTTATTTGATTACCAAAATTTTTAAGAAATTTATGCTTTTTAAAGTGATGTTCGGAAGTAGACCGATCACAATAAAATTGTACCGTATTGAAATATATTTATGTTAAATTTTATATGGATACCAACATTTTTGAGTGAGTTATACTCTTTAAACTGATTTTCGGAAGTGGGTCTTATATGGGAGCTACGACTAATTATGGACCGATTACAATAAAATTGTACCGCATTATTTGTAAATATATTAAATATATTTGTGTTAAATATTATTTGGATACCAAAATTTTTGAGTGAGTTATACTCTTTAAAGTGATTTTCGGAAGAGGTCATATATGGGAGCTACGACTAACTATGGACCGATCGTAATAAAATTGTACCGTATTATTTGTATGTATATGAAATATATTTTTGTTAAATATAATTTCGATACCAAAATTTTTGAGAGAGTTACGCTCTTTAAAGTAATTTTTGGAAGTGAGCCTTATATGGGAGCTACGACTAATTATGGACCGATCTCCACAAAATTTGTAGATGTGATTTGGCTTCATTTACCACTCATTTGTGATGAAATTTGTTTGGTTCCTTGTATAATTCAAACATTTATGATCGGTAAACCCCAATTTCGGGAGGACTTTTGTATGGGGGCCGATTTGCACCAGTTTCAATCTCATCCGTCCTTGGGTCGAAAAAATATCACTTACCAAATTTTATCAAAATAGCTGCAAAATTGCGACCTGTACTCTGCGCACAATCTTTACATGGACAGCCAGCCAGAGAGACGGACGGACGGACATCGTTAAATCAACTCAGAAAGTGATTCTGAGTCGATCGGTATACTTTAAGGTGGGTGTTGGACCAATATTTCTGGGCGTTACAAACATATGCACAAATCCACAAATTTCCTAAACAATTCTTGTTTTACCGATTTTTTTATTATTGCAAATGGACAAAATCTGTCCAGTAGTATCCGAGATATAGACCTAAGTTTCAGAAAACCTCGATATTTTTTGCTATTTTATTCAAATATAGGGCAGATAATATCATGAAATTTGCACACTTTATTTGTATTATAAAAGTACAAGTTCTGTTAAAAATTTTTAAAATCGGTCCACGATTTCTCTTACTCCTCTTATTAATATCTTTTTGGAATATGGATCTATGTGGTACGTAAAATTCAGAAAATATTAGTTTCACGCTAAGATAAATCGCAAAACTGTATTTTGTTTCAATCTGTTAATTTTTGATCATAGCCCTCAAATAAATCCCACTTCCGAAAATAACTTAAATGCTTATAAAAACCACTATCAAGTTTTAATTCGACACATATAATCCACATATATAGATAAATCAGCGAACCAAATTTTATGACGATGGGTCTATATTTGGCCATAGTTAAAAATCCATTTTAAGAAATAACTTAAATGAACACATTACTATCAAGTTTAAATTCGACATAAATAATCCACATGTATAAAAAATCACCATACCACATTTTATGATGATGGGTTTGTTTTAGACAATAGCCCCATATAAAGTCCACTACCGTAAATTTTTTGAGTCCACATAAATCTCTTATAAACATCAAATTAAAACAGAAATCATATATATATAAATCATAGTAGCCAACTTTATGATGATCGGCCCCTAATTGGTGATAGCTCCCATAAAGGGACCACTTCAGAAACACACATTATCCTAATTAAAAATCCTTTAAATATCGATATCAGACTAAAATTTTGTACCGCTGTGGAAACTATTAATAATTTCGCTTTAAATTAATAAAATATTGTTATTTAAAAAGTGTTTGATGCTTTGTGGTAAAAATTGTACAGAGTTCAGGAGAGGAAATTCTAAAAGAATTAATAAATAATAGCATTTCCATATCTAAGAGTGCCGAATTCATGAACTGCTCTAAAAATAAAATGTGTTTTCAGCGGTTCATTTTAAATTTACGAAGCGAAAACGAGGACGCGCAACATCAAAAAAGTTTGACCAATTGCTCATACGAAAGTCGACAAAAATCAATTTAATCCTCAGAATACCTGAAAAATGCCTTCAAAGACCAGTCGAACAGTCGAACAATCTGAAATAGATTGATATCTGCGGATTCAAAAGTATATAGAGCAAGGAAAGTAAGGTTATCGTTTGCACTAATGAGACAAAGGTGAATTTGTTTGGGTCTGATGGCAAGGTGCATGTAAGACGCCCCAAAAACACAATCTGCGATACAAAGCATGTTAAGCATTGGGTAAGAATATAATGATTTCGGTCCGTTATTCTGTAGAGGATAAAATGTTTGCTGTCGACTACACAAACGTTTTACAGAAAATCATGCTTTCATACGCCGAGGAAGAAATGCCTTTGAAGTGGGATTTTCAGCAGGACAACGACCCCAAACACTCATCTAAGCTGGCAGAGAAATGGTTCCAAGACAACAATTTCCACCTGTTAGAATGGCCGTCACAGTCTCTGGACTTAAACCCCATTGAGCACCTTTGGGGCATTCTGAAAAAGGAAATTGCTGGCTATAAGCCAAAAAATAAAGCAGATTTTTGGGAGATAGTCCATTCAGAATTAATTTAGCTTACAGCAGTTTCACTTTTTTCAAGTACCTTTCCCACAAAGTATCAAATAAAATATTCTTTTTTTTAATTTAATTTTATTATTGAATCTTTCTTATCGAAATTTACAATCACCCCTATCGTGAATAAAAATTCCACATGAAATTTGTTCCCTTTGATTTTTTTTTACAATGAATTTAAATAGGAAAAATGTGAAAAGGGAACAAATTTCATGTGGAATTTTTATTCACGATGGGGATGAATAAGTATTCAAATCTTAATTCTACTTGTTGTTGTTACCAATGTAACCACTAACTGCAGTATTCAAATTTTAAAAATGTCTTCTAGTTAGGCTCAAAGTATCGGTTCTTTTTAGCCTCTGGTGACCTTCGAACTGAAGCAGACCCCGAGCGAGGTAGTTAGGGTGGGCCATTAGTTTATCGATGCAGCTGATTAAATAGTTGAGATCTCTGTGGATAATATCATTACTTATATACCATGGGGCGCAGACGGTCTTCTTTGAAGCTTTTGGATTTTAGATGCGCATGCAGTACCCCATAATTGGATGCCATATGTCCATATTGGTTTTATGATGGACTTGTATAAGAGAATTTTGTTGTCTAAAGACAAGTGTAGTTGAGCTGCTTTAAGTTTCACAGCCGTTATTTTCGCTTCAATATGACGAGACCAAGTCAAGCATCTGAATTCCCAAGTACTTAACATGGTTTTCTACCGGAACAGTGATGTTATTTATTTTTACAGCTGGGCACATTTGTCTTCTGAGCGTGAAGGTTAAGTGAGCACATTTAGCCGGGTTAACCTTTATTCTCTATTTTTCTAGCCAGGCATCTAGTTCATTGATGTGGGACTGCAGATTTTGCGATGCGACTTTTGGGTCATGGTTGACGCTAATAAATGCTGTGTCGTCTGCAAATGTGGAGGTATACGTGCTCAGGTTTGTTGGCATATCCGCTGCTGTCCTAATATGATGCCTTGGGGGACACCAGCAGTAATTTTCTTACGACCTTACTATAAATGTTCTGCCTGTTAGATAGCTTTCCAGAAGCTTGTGATTGTTTTGAGGAAGCATTCGTGTTATTTTGATTTTTTTTTTTTTTTTTTTGAGCCTTTATTTATTTATTGAATCTTCATATAATGAAATGACAATAAGTATTCAAATCTTAATACTAAAAAGAAAATAATAAGCCCAGCCAGTGCTAGACAAAAATTTTATGATACTAAAAAAATTTCACATCAACTGATCCAGTCATCTATTTTGCGCTTGAGTTAAAGCAAGAGTATCCCTCCTTCTCAACCGATTATGGCCACTAAAGTTAAGGATGTCTCGTGCAAGTGGGTTTGGGTGGTGTTCAAGTTTGCTGACATACTTTGACGCGTGTTTTCTAAATTCAACTTTTACTAATGGCACGCATAGATCTTTGTGAATTCGAGAATTTTTAACATACCATGGAGCTGCAGTAATTATACGTAGAATTTTATTTTGACCCCTTTGAATTTTTTCAATGTTTGATGCTGATGCAGTACCCCATAATTGAATTCCATAGCACCAGATTGGCTTTAGAATTGCATTGTACAACAATAGTTTGCAGTCCAACTTTAGTGAAGAATTTCTGCCAATTAGCCAATTAAGTTGCACTACTTTTAATCTCATCTGTGTAAGTTTCGCTTCAATATGAGACTTCCAAGTTAAACGGCGATCGAGATGAATGCCGAGGTATTTGACTTCATTATGTTGAGGAATAATTTGATTATATATTTTGATGAACGAGCAAGTTTCTTTTCGCAATGTGAAAGTGATATGAATACATTTCTGTTCATTAACCCTGATTTTCCAAAGCTCTAGCCAATTCTCTAGTTTAAAAACATAATTCTGCAAATTCTGTGATGCTACTTGGTGGTCCTTATGAACGCTGATAAAGGCTGTATCGTCTGCGAAAGTTGACGTGTGGATTTTGGGGTCTGACGGCATGTCGGAGGCATAAATCAAATATAAAGTAGGACCCAGTATGCTACCCTGTGGCACACCTGTTTCAATTGGCTGAGCGGGGCCTTCTTTGATTTTAAATTTGCGACCGTATAAATAGCTTTCCATAAGTTTATGGGTGTTAGCAGGCAGAGTTAATTTTATTTTGTTATTTTGATGAGTAGTCCATCATGCCAAATTTGTCATATGATTGGGAAATGTCTATAAACAGGGCTGAGCAATATTGATTTTTCTCAAACGCCGATCTAATTAGGGTGACAATTCTATGCACTTGTTCTATTGTACCATGTTTCGCTCTGAATCCAAACTGGTGATCCGGAATGATGTCGTGTTCATTTAAATGAGGAGTTATACTTAAAACGGATATTTTTTCGAAAAGCTTCGATAGGATTGATAATAAGCTTATCGGTCTGTATGACGCAACCTGGCTTGGGAATCATAACAATTATAGACCTCTTCCATGAGGATGGGAAGTATCCGACTCTTAATATCGCGTTAAAAATGAGCAGCAAGATTCTAGAAGCAGGCGATGGTAAGTTTCTTATTAGCGGAATTATTAACAGTTTCCGCAGCAGCAATTTTTTCCAACCAAAACACGTTGTCACTCCACTAAGAGATACCTAAACTGAAATTTTTGCGATCATGTATCCAAAAGCCAACTCAAAATAAAATGCCTTTATCAAAGAGTCTGATATGAAATGTGCAAGTACATAGTTGTAGTTTCTATTACATCTCCAACACTAATAGATGGTGGGTATATGAGATTCGGCACAGCGGAATATACTCGTAAACTCTTACTTGTTTGATTTAGGATTTTTATCAACAAATATAAATACTACAAGTGAATTACATATTTATTTAATTCAAGTAATAAACAAAATGACAGCAGGTGTGAATTAAATGAATTGAATATATATGTAGATAAGTAATGCAAACAAGTAGCACAATTTTATTCTAAAGTAAACTAAAAGCACATACAAATCTAGAATATTAATAAATAATGGGCAAACAATTTTTATAAACATATTTATTGCGTTTAATTTGCCAGCTGCTGTTTTATTGTTTGGAAAACATGTTCAATTAAATCCCAAACAAAAAATTATTTTCATTTGTTTTCCTTTAATGTTGATTTTAAATCAAATTTCCAATTTCCGCTAATGCTAATGTACGAGTATAAATCAAAAGCTAAAAATTGGCTTTTAAATGCAACAGCAGTATTTGAATATAAATTTCGAAAACAAGAATAATAATATTTACTAGTAAATAATTCAAAAGATAAACAGAATTTATGAAAAAAACATGTTAGAGTGCAATATTCGGCAATGACGAATCTTTAATACCCTCCACCTAAACGTAATACGAAATACAAAAACTACACTGGTTATAGAACTAGAACATCCTTATCATGTGTTTTCTATTCAGTCTTAGTGCAAATTTTATTAGTATTTTATATTGTTTGAAAGAAAATTTTTCGACCAACATAATAATTTATATTATATAATTTATATTCGACCAAAAATGGAATACAACTCTCCTGTATGGGCCGGTGCTTCGAAGTCTATTTTGGAGTTACTCGACCGCGTACAGGAAAGGGCGAAGATGCTTATTGGTGACAGTAGAGTATCCAACTCTATTGATTCATTGGAGCATCGTCGCAATGTGGGTTGTGTTTCACTGTTCTATCGATACTGGTATGTATGTGTTGTGTTCTGCTGAAATCAAGGAACTTGTTCCTGAAACACGCAGTTTTTAACGTAATACACGTTCTTCAGTCAGGGCTCATCCATTTGTGGTCGACTGGACAGTGGATCGCACAACACACTACAGGGAAAATTCGTTCTTTAGCCGTACTGTCCGTATGTGTAATAAACTATCAGCAGAAGTGTTCCACTTTCAATATTGGAAAATTCAAGTCAAATTATTCACAAACACTACTCCCTCTATCCTCCCTCCCATAACCTATTTTCCTAGTTCCAACACAATGTATTGCATAAGTAGGGGTCATCCCCTGAGTGCTGGTCCACGAAAAAAAAATAATTTGAAATTTTATCTAATTTCGACCATTTATAATTGATGTAATTACCGATTCTTACTGTAATTTACAGAGTTTGTTTGATTTTCATAATAATCTTGATTGCAATTTAAGAATTTATAAAATTAAATAAGGTCACCATACGTCCTCTATTTTGGAGGATAATCATCTATTTTAACTCGCTGTCATCTATAAAATTTGTGTCCTCTTTCAGACATCTTTTTCATACTCAGTCATCTTTTGCCATCTTTAATTTTAAAATGTAAATATATTTATGGTTGGCATAGTAAAAGTGGATCAATTATGGACTGATAGCTTCTAAATCCAGTATCCACTATTGTAATTTCTACGTATTTTAGGCTTAGTTTGGTTGACTTTCATCTTAATAATGTTATTTACCATAGTTGTATATATTGTTGGTTGTTATGCTCGGCAGTGAATTTAATTCAAGAGATATTATTGACTGATAACTACAAAATCCAGTAGCATAATGGCGGTATAACCGATATTAATATTATTTCTGTATTAAAATTACTGATCCATATTAAAGTGGATTCAATGTCGATATTTATTTAAAATTTTTGTGGATTAAATTGTTTTTCGGATATGGTCCTTTTATGGCAGCTATCACAAATCATGATCCCAACTTGTTTAACTTTGGAACACTGATTTTTATGCATATGATGATATTTCACGTCGAATTTCAACGTAATAACAGTATATTTAAGATACATATTAGTATTAAAGTGAATTTCGGAAGTATAGTCATATATGGGCCGATATTCTCAATACCCAGCCGTCTCAATTTTTTTTTTTTTAAAGACAAGCAACACTGAGGCAATTAATATGCCTACATATAATTGCGTTACTTTCTTTGGAAAGGGGATAGTTTGAAGAAGTAAAGGTGGTGAAAGAACAAAGCTTTTTTTGTCACAAATCTACAACTGCGCATTATGTTTGTTTTAGTGCAGCATTGCAGCGCCTCTGGTGGTGAGTAGGCGCATTATTTTTATAGCCTTTATTTAATTATTTTACTTCGGTAGCGTTACCACCGAAGGAGGGCGCTATGATAAATATTAGTAATGATGGATAGAAAGAAAACTAATAATTATCAGAAACTGATGTTGTTTGAGTGGCAGCGGCTGGGAATCGAACCAACTCATGCTTAGTGATCAAATCCGCTAACCAATTAAGCTACAGCAACCTCGAATATATGCATATATGTATGTTAATAAGCCGTGTAAAATTTTGGATTGGTACCATTATTTGCAAGAGATTTATGAGTATTAAAGTGATTTTCGGAAGAGGGCTTTATATGAGGGATACTGTTAAATATGTACCAAAATTTACAAAAATGTTGTGCAGTGAATTTTAATGATATATATAAAGTTTTGAGACGGTACCGATATCTATAGGATATATGTATATAAAGAATAATAACTTTTTCGGATGTGGTCCCTATATGGAAGCTATGACCAATTATGGACCGACCATCACAAAATTTAGTACAACAATTTATATATCTATAAGAATTATTTGTGTCGAATTTTAGCCTGGTAACTATAGTTGTACAAGATTTATACGTATTTAAGTGATTTTTAGATGTGGTCTTTATATGGGGTCTATGGTCAAACATGGACCGAACAAAACAAAATTTCGTTTTGCGATTTCTTTTTACATGAGACTTATTTTTGCCGAAGTTTGTATTAATATTCCAATTTAACGGGCATTTATTTATCATTAGGCAATATTCGGGAAGATATTTGTATGGGGGATATGAGAAATCATGGACCTATTCTTACTATTTTGCTCACACTTTCTTTTTTTATTATAAAAACAACGTATACAAAATTTCATGTTATTATCTGCAATATATTTAAAAAAATTGGAAGAAAAATATTTAAGAATATCAAATTTTTATGCAGGATGTCTCACATTTTGGTCCATAACTCTTGTTCTACTATACCGATTTTGCTGATTTTAAATACCAAACTGGTTTTTGTAAACTCTGTTGGATTTGGTTGTGGCTTTTGGACGTGAGAAGTTTTACACAGACAGACAGACAGACGGACATAGCTCCATCGACTTAGAATTTCATAAGCATTAAGAATATATGTTGGGTCTTAGATGAATATTTATCAGTGTTACACTCGGAATGACAAACTTATATATACCTTCATTCACCACTTATGGTGGTGGAGAATATAAAAATAAAATATATTTTGGGGATACAAACTATGAAAATGATATTTTCCTACCACTATCCCGCTCTTACGACTCATTTATCCTGCCACCAACACGTGCTGTTTTCGAAACAATATTCAGTTTTCCATAAATACGAGTACTCTTATTAATAAAACGCAGAAAAAATACAAAAACAACGAAATATTTAAGGGATTTTTCATTGCTTTATTATTAGCTGTTGTTTTTTTTTGTTATAGAAAAATGCCACAAAATCTTATTAAAATGTGTCTGAGTTTATTTGCATTTGTGTGTCGTTAGATTAGCAGCATCACAAATTGGATTTGTTAAATAAAATTTTAAATTGTTGGCTTTTTTAAGAACATTAAATATGGTTTAAAAGAATTTTAGAGGAGAAGCACTATTATTATTTTGACATTTGAAATGTCATTAGCAACGGGATATTATTTAAAATTTTATGTAGATATTTTTCGAACGCATGCTGGTCCAAAAGTTCAAAAAATATTGAATTACCATGATTTTAAGAAGGTAATTAATATTTGACATTATGTTTAAGGAAACATTTATCCTGTCTCTGAGGGATTTTTTGGTGAAATATTTAATATAGCACAAATTTTCGGTATTTCAAAATCAAAGAATAGGACTAGGTCAATTGAAATCATTAAGTTATGCAAAATATGAAATACAAAGTAAAACAAGTAAGAAAGAATAGTCGGTTAAGCCCGACTATATAATACTCTACACCCAGTATATGTATAAAGCAGTTTTTCAGAAATGGGCGCTACATGGTCATCCAAAAATTTAGTACCCTGACTTCTGTGAATATATATGTATGTTAAGGTGGGGTGTCACCGTGCCATGGGACATAAAACCATAATGGCTTTATGTCTCAATACAAACGGACATAAAGCCAAAACTTGGCCTTAAATCTCATACGAATTTTAGTGCAATGAGACATAAAGCCATTATGGGTTTTTGTCCCATTTGATTGCAAACACTATTTTATCGTTGGGAGTTATTTCATTTCTCTTAAAATTTCATTTTAGTGAATTTTGATGGTTTTGTAACGGTTCTTAAAACTGTCTTAAAGCAAGTAGTTACAGGGAATCTGTACTATGCGAAGCCGGTGTTCCGTATACCATGGAGGAGAAAATCCTTCCGCCCGGTCGTAGGGAGAATACCGGCTTCGCATTGTACAAATTTCTTGTAATACCGGCCTATGGCCGGGCGGAAAGATTTTCTCCTCCATGGTATACAGAACACCGGCTTCGTATAGCACAGATTCCCTGTATTGCCGGCCTACGGCAATGCATTTTTTACATGAAATAGGATGACACGCAACATTATTAAAAATATGGCTTAATGTCTCATTTTTGGAAAAAAAAATTATGGCGTTAAGCCCCATTCCATTGAGACATAAGGGCATATGCCCTTAACGCCATATGGTTTTATGTCCCATGGAATTGTGACACCCCACCATATGGTAAACGATATAAATACTTTTAAAAAAGTAATGGAGGAATTACGGAGAAGGTTTTATATGGGAGATTTGACTAATTATGTAAAATTATAAATTATAACTATTATAAAATTAGGTGTCCTTATTTCTTGTATTAAATTTTATTTGGATACCAACATTTTTAATAGATTTATAGTCGTTAAAGTGATTTTTGATAATTACGGAACGATCATCATCATAAAATTATACCATATTATTTGTATACATACGGAACATATTTATGTTCAATATTATTTGGATGACGTCATTTTTAAGAGAGTTATGCACTTTAAAGTGATTTTCGGTAGTGGGATTTAGTATATGGGAGCTATGGTGAGCTGTGATTTGGCTTCATTTACCAATCATTTGTGTTGAAATTTGTGTGGATACTTGTATAACTCATACATTTATAATCGTTAAACCTCTACTTCGGGAGGACATTTGTATTGGGCCAGTTGAAATAATGGACGGATTTCCACCAGTTTCACTTTCATCCGTCCCTGGGGCCGAAAAAATGTCATGTACCAAATTCTATTGAAATATCTTGAAAATTGCGAGCCAGCTAGCCAGCCAGCCAGCCAGCCAGCCAGCCAGCCAGCCAGCCAGCCAGCCAGCCAGCCAGCCAGCCAGCCAGCCAGCCAGCCAGCCAGCCAGCCAGCCAGCCAGCCAGCCAGCCAGCCAGCCAGCCAGCCAGCCAGCCAGCCAGCCAGCCAGCCAGCCAGCCAGCCAGCCAGCCAGCCAGCCAGCCAGCCAGCCAGCCAGACGGACGGACGGACATTGTTAAATCGACTCAGAAAGTGATTCTGAGAAATTGATTCTGAGTCGATCGGTATATTTTAAGGTAGGTGTTGGACCAATATTTATGGGCATTACAAACATCAGCACTAATTCAATATACCCTCTCCACTATGGTGGTGTAGGGTATAAATATTAAACACATGAAACAGATTTTAATAAAAATGACTGCAATCAAATTTACAGAAAACGATTGCTAGTATTTCCAACATTACTGCTTTCATAATTCATAGCAATAGGAAATATTATAAACTAATAATAACCGAATAACAAAAGACTTTTTCCCTTTGAATTTTGTATATTTTTCATACATTTGAAAGGAAAATGTTACTTATTACACAAAGCGAGGGAGAGGGTTGTTAAAATGCCTTACGGTCAGATATGAATTCAAAATAATAACAAAAAAAAAAAAAAAAAAGTTAAAAAAAAGAACATGATACGTTTGTGGCATTGTGCTAAACATACATAAATTGTACGTTATAACTGGATTATTGCAATTAGCCCTTCACATTCTCCCCTTAATTTCTATTCTCTTCACTCTTGGCGGAAAATAAGCTGAATTAGAATGCAATAAGTAAAATTTGAAGAAAATAAATACAAAAAAAGGAAAACACAAGAAAAATGTTTAAAAGAAATTATGGTAGAAAAATACAAAAAAAAAACTCATCATAAAAACTTAAATAGCATAAAAAAGTTGTTCAGATTAAAAGGAAACTTGTACGAATTGAAACCATTGGTTTGGGATAATTTTGTTGACTTTTTTTTTTACAATTACTATGAAGGTTTTATAGTCGATTTTCGTGTCTTGACAGTGGGTGGCCGTCATCTACATCTGCACAATAGTTGCAAATGTAACTGTCGTCATCAGAGCTATTATTTTTGTACACATATAAAAAAGCAAATATTTATGTAGCCTAATCATAGTGTAGTCATAGTCATTTATAATAGACGTAGTGCTAGTGCACTATTAAGTAGTGGACCCACAAAATCGTCATTATCATTACCCTGGCATTACATTGTTCTTTTTATTAGGACGGTTAATTATCTAGCATGTGGCCTCCAAACGTATAAATTCCGTTTCTATATCCTCCTCCATTTTCCATGCTGGGAGGTTCAGAATTATTTTTCATCGTTACTGCTCTTTGTTTTCGTATTTAGACTCCTGTATACGAAGTTTTATAATCTATTGCCCTTATTCATCAAAAACTTAAAGTAGACTTCAAATGTACTTTAAGAAAATTTTGTATGAAAAATTTCTTTAAAAACACACTTCAAACCTACTTTATTTTTTATGAATTCGGCAGTATATATATAAAAGAGTAACGTGACTGACAGACTGACTGATTCATTCATCATCGCACAGCTTAAACCGCTACAGCTAGAAACTTTAAATTCGGGTAATGGGTTCCTTTTACAACATATAGATAAGGGGGACAAATGGGACAAAAACGGGTAAAACCAGTACCTCTATATCTCCAAAACAAATAAACTTAAAAATAATATTTTAAATGCGTTCGCCTTTAATCAAAAAGAGAGCCGACAGGTGTGTGGTACTTTTTTGAAATTCGAAATTCAAGTGATCATATGGGGTAAAAATAGTCCCCGTAGAACGCTCCGTTAACATATATATCTCCTACATAAATAAACATAGAAATACTATATTAAATGCATCTGGCTCAGATCAATAAAGACTAGAAATTTTTTTGGTACTATTTGAAATTCGAATTTCTATGGCCTAAAAATTGTATGCTTTTTTGGTACTTTTTTTTATAAAAATATATTTTCTCACTAAAAATTCCTTGAACTATTATTTTCGAATAGTACGTATTACGGCTAGTTACTTTTTTGAAAATTATTTTTTCACGGGTGACAAAAAAGGGACAAAAACGGACATATGAAATTATTTATTCAATTTAAAAATAAAAAAAAACGATAAAATATTCTTCCATCCACACATAAAAGAACCCAGAACATACTATTCATGACTGAAATATGAAGGAGTAAAAAGGGCCAAATTTCAGTACACTTATATTGGTACTTTTTTGAAATTCATTTCTACTATTCTATTATCGCAAACTATGCATCTGATCATGTTATTATCTTCGGCAAAGCTGTTGTACATGAGCCCGGGAAGGTTTCTGAGTTGTTATGAACACGCCTACTCTAACACCCACTTTTTTTTAATTAATTACAACGCCTGCCGGGTAGGCCAGACCGCTGGACCGATCTTACTAAAACTTTGACGGGATATAACTAGACTCCGGCATGACTAAGAATACTTTTTTCGACCGCCTACTTTTTTTCAAAATGAACAAAATCAATTAAATTACTCAAAATGAATTGAATATTTGTGTAATACCTTTCCTTCAAATTAATTTTAATTGGTGGCGTAGCAAAATGCGCAAATGCCATCTAGTAATATATAAAATTTATATGAATATCCAAACAATCCCTGACTGCTCCCTGTTAATTGTTTCACGTTTACTCTTGCAGAAATAAATTTTAGATAACTGAGAAATAGTTGTCCGGAATGTTCTTTTAAACCATTGCCACAGGTAATTCGGGATCAATCAATCTTACTAAATCTTTTCCACCTCAGCTGCAATTCGGAAATGCACATACTTCTTGCCGTCCTCCAAACCTTCTAAAGCATACATTTGTTACATATTTCTGGTCTGCAGATCTACGGACATCATACCATTTTCGACACAACGTATGTAAGTAGAAATTTGAGTAGTCATATATACAATTCGCCGATGTGCGATTTAAACATTTTCTAGTTTTGATTTTCTCTCGTATTCGACATTTAAACCAACAGTGCCGATTTGGGTACTTCCATATACTTTTCTCAACAATTTTATTCGCGAGCCTCAGGCGACCTTTATTGACCTTTTCTATAGATGTAACATTATTTATATATTTTTAATATCAACTTCATGTGACAGTGATCTTCATTCTGCGATAGTGTCAATAATTTCTTTAATCGGGTGTCGGATTTCAACCGTACAGTTCATATTCAGTTATTTAGCGCTAATAGCAATTTACTTTTCGCTGTCTTCCTGATATTTTTGACATTTTGAGCCAGAGGATTCAATTTTGAATCATTCTTTACTGTTTTTAGTATGTTCTACACAAGCTATTATGCAAACTTACATACAATGAACAAACGATTAGGCTTCACTATTTTATTTGCCTTGGGAGGCACTTAAACCCATTTGTAGTTTAAATCATTTATCATTTCTTGTTCGACTCTTGCGTCATTCGATGTTCGGTGTATATCAGATAAACTTGGTATATCATCTGTAGCCACCTTATGTGGACTTACTTCTTTTCTCATCTTTCACCATTTTGGAATTACAAGTGACATGGCGAATCTCACTTCCTTTTCGGTTATTACTTTCAAATCATCTAGCACTTGGATATAGATTGCCTGTATCTTCCGAACATATGAAACAATTTTCTTGTTAACATTAGTACATCCAATCGAAAATCAATCAGCATAGAGATATTGCTATATAGCTTCGCCACGTTCCTGTTAACAGACCCATCATCATGTTGGCTCTTTACTAAGATTGCAGGTGCTTTTACCGAACATCTTACTTGTAGGGTATCTACTTCCTTATCATTTATACTGGTTGTTGTTTCCAGTGTTTTACTTGCCACTGTTGCGAGTGATAATCTCACTGTAACTAAACTTTTTCCCAAAAAAGTTTATTACACTGTTATCAACAGTTTTCCTCAGAATGTCTTGTTGTTGATTGTTTTCCTTGCAATCACGCCCAGATCCCATGGGTTGCTTTGCAAGCAGTGAGGTCCATACGAGCGTTGCCGGAAAGTTCCATAAGGCCAGATCCGTGTAAGTGGTGGATTAACATCCGATCCAGCACCGCCAACTGAATTTAATGTACCCGATTGTCTAACGTACCCAGAGACTCTATAAGTTTTAAGGGGACGGATGGCAACTGTGTCAATAGCCTGGAAGCAATTTCTGTAAGAGTTCATCCTTGTATAGTCAGAGTATAGAATACCACAGACGTGAGCCCTGTATGGTACCAAATCCAGTCCGATTTCCACAAATACCATAAGAAAGACCGTACTGGGCTTGGTCTTAATGGCCTCCGGGACAGATTTTCCTTTGTTTAATCAGGAATAGTATGATTAAGATCATGTTGAACTGAGGAAACAATGAATTAGTTATACTACGCGTGTCTTAAGGGTACCACTTTGATTGAATATCTTATTTAGGGCGGTATTCTCTCGCCCTTTCACAAGACTTTATCGAGCTCTTGCACTACTTTAATATGCCTGCCTAAACTTGGGTGCGCGGGGTCGTTAAACCTGTTATGCTGTCAGGATACACTTGCGGGTTCATAGTTATGGACATAATAGTTAAAATCGTTTTATAATAAAAAAAAAAAATAGCTTTTTATTTCTTTGAGTGTATTATTTTCATAGTCACCATAATCTTTCATTGTCGTCATCACAGCCATTGTCTTGTTCTCGTCTTTCATTCCATGTTTAATGTTTCTTATTGGGAGGTATTGTGTTCGTCTTTTATTTCGTTGCTGTGTTCTTCACAAGGATACAATAATTTTCTTCAATGTATTTTTAACCATTTTAATGTTTTGTATTGCACAGTTTAGTTATATTTTTTGGAGGTTTTTGCTTGCCCGAAATATGAAAAATTATGTTAATTTTTCCAATAACTGTGTTTTAATGCATTAAGTACTCATTTTTCATAATATTCATGTTGTTTTGCTGTTACTTAGTTTGTTGTAAGTATTCTAATGTACATATATATTTTTTTGTTTGTTTGTAAAATGGGTTTGTGAACGTTTTTTTTACGTTTAAAAGGTTTTATGTTGTTTTTTTTTCTTTGGTAATAAAGTCATTAAATTTAAATGTTCATTTTGCATTAGTGGTTGGATTCCAGTTATAGTGGAAAATCAGAAAAAAGAAAAAGGCAAATTGGGGTTTAAAGAAGAGGTGAATATGATGTCAATTTTGTGGAAAAATGCTTATGATATTTCCGATAATGACTATAGAGATTTTTCATATTTCACTTTAATAGTTTCTCTAAATATTCGTTTATACATTGTAGAACATTAATGTCATGACCATTTAACTTTGAATTAATTATATGTATTCAAATTTCAAGTGCGTGTTAAAATCATTTCAAAGCTAATTTATATTTGAATAATTTTCTGAAAACAGCTCATGCAAAAATCTGCATACGTAATAACAACCATCAGCCAAAGCCAGATTCAGATACAGCAATGCTAATCCATACAACTGAAGAACGGATTTTGTTGTACGAATATGTATTTTGCATTTAAACAAAATAACAGACATTAAATACAATAATTTAAAATTTACGCCATTTAAAATGACTTGAAAATAACCGATTAAATCATTATTCATAAAACACAAATAATAATATTTGTGTCGAAAAAAATCACAAATACACAAAAAGCGTACCATTTGCAAAGTTAAATGGAGTTTAAGAGGCATGCAACTAAGTTCGATTGCGTGTAGACTGAGGCTAAAGATGACCATTAAAACTAAAACTAAACACACACAGCAGAAAAATTCAAATACAATTTACAGATACACAGAATATAAAAAAGTTTAGAGAATTGATTTCAAAGACTCTTGCTGTAGACATTTAACATGAGTTTTACGTGTTTCGACAACATTAATTTGTAGCTGAAGGAATCAGAAGTATGATGCTGCAACATGTTTGTTGCACAGTTTCTCGTCATCCACTTTGTTAGCAAACCATGCGTTGCAACACTTTTGTGTCTATATAAGCTTAAAGTTTTTAATTCTTGTTTGTTTCTTTAAGAAAATAAAAATTGTTTGTAACCTGTCAACATTGTGATGATTTAGAACCCATCATAAAAAAAATCGTAACAATAACAACAATAAGACTGAAATATTGTTTTTTTTTTTAAGTACGAGATGCGTAGAGAACAACATTTAGGAGAATAACATGACCAACTTTTACTTATGGTTTCCAGAAAACAATTGATGTGATTTGCCAAGAAATGTTCTTTTTCTTATGCTGCTCAACCTTTGGAAATTTGTCAGGTGTTATAATTCTCCTTCAAAAATCTCTTGCCTTAAATATCACAAAAAATAATAATACTTATTCCAATGAATTGGCATGTAAAGATTTTTATATGGAGTCTCATCTGAAAAAAGGAGAATGATTGGTTAGGAGGGACAACACGCCATTCACACTTACCTCCTCCTTAATACTGTGATTACTGTGATCGTAAGGACATAGAGATAAACGTTCAACCTATTTATAAATTGATTTAATAGGACAATTTCGAGATCTAGAGTTCCGAAATATCAAGCATTCCGAGTCAGTATGGGAATTTAAAGGAGAAATAATTTATTCCGTAAATAAATCCAGGAACCAGAATTTTAATTAAAATCCTGAAGAACATTCTGTAGCGGAGTTACAGCTTGTCATTATCGTCAGTTTTTCCAACTGTTCGAAAGGAAAACGTAGGGATTTTTATAGTCTTCTTCTCTTATATGGGAATACTGCGAAGCTCTCCGATGAGCAGATGTTATTCAAGTTTGCATTAAGGCGTATAGACTAAAATGGCCAAAAAGGTTTTTGATTCCTAGAAGGCTCCACTGAGCCGAATTGCATGTGTACGATTTGTTATATTCGTCAATTGCCCCAAGTTCTACTCAGAAATCTTGTGGCCTTATTCAATAGGAAATTTTACTGGGTTGTTATTAATGCTCATTGACTAATCTTTAACGTAATGCAGACTTGATTATATACTGTTTAAGTCGGACATATTATTGCCCATCTTGAAGGGTTCTGCATTTCGTAGTCCCGTACCCTGTTCACAGTTGTCTTCTTTTCCATGGCAAGGAAGGTCTTATATACTGTATTGAAGGATCTGAACCATAACTTATGTGATGTCAGGAAATAAGTGGAAAGATGTTTATGGTTAATCTCCCATAAAGGGCTGTTGTTAAGCTTAAATAACCTTAGATTAAATTGGCTCATAAAGATGGTTGATCAGTAGACGCATCTTCTGAAACGAGATCTTATTATATTCGTCAGTTGTCCCAAGAGTAATTCAGAAATCTTGTGTTCGAAAGGTCATACATTTTAATTTTAGTGTCCCTCTTTCAGAAAAGAATACTGCGTAATATTTTTCTCATTAAGATCCATGTCCTTATTAATATAATAAATCACTGAAGTCTGATGACAGCATTAATTTATTTTATACTGGATGACTTGGACATAATTTTGTTTGCCTTGAATGATCTTATATTAGCGACAGTTGACGTCACTCCATTGGAGGGATCTGAGCCATAACTTCTCTCTGATGAACCGAGATGTCACGAGATAAGTTCAAAAGATGGTTACAGCCGATATTTTGAAGAACTTCAAATAGAGTATGAAAGTATGCAAGTCTTTGTTTCCGGTATTTCTCTAATCAAGTGATAATTTAGATATTGCGTTAAAACCCGCCAGTCAGGAAAGGTCAAAATAAACATCGCCGTCAAAATTTGTACATTTGAACTAATTTATATTGTACAGAACGTAAACTTTGAAATCTGGCCTATGAAGAATAATACTTGTTTGCAGAATTGCATAGCTTTTTTTTTTTTGCAAAATGAATGTCCATTTTTAAAAGCATGTTCATATTTATACTTATAGTCAAGCCATGAAGAATTCCTCACAGATTTGTAGACAACTTAGAGTCGAGTTCAGAAATGCCGGATATTTTTGAATGCAATAACGAGTCATTCGTCAGCGGTATTGATGGGTGCATGAACATGATACAGTGAAAGATGTTGATGCCGATATAGACAGCATCCTTCACGAAGCGCTACCACTTACTGTGGCTGGGCTTTTCTGTAGTTGAAATAGTGGATTTCTTTATCCAGCCTTGCGAAATTCTATATCGAAAAACCGTTACTATTCTTAAGGCAATATCTTGTTTGTTTGTTGGCACAAACTAAAACTCATACAGTAGCAACCAAATATTTAACAGAAATATAAAAAAAAAAATCCACAAGACACCAGTAACAATAAGAAAACACTTATATGAAAGAAAATTTAATTTCTTTTTGTGGTTTAAATGTTGTGCTTCCTATCAACATTAACTCAAATCATTTGTCGGCAAACATAAACTCAACACAAAGTCACCAAAAGTCGTTAATGAAACCGAAACCCATTCTCGACCACAAGATGCTTTTGTTGTCGATACTGCTGCGTTTTGCTGCATCATTGTTGTTTCTGCACTGATTATATGTGCGGTTGAAAGGTGACATTATCCTTTCACTCCAAACGTCCCTCAATCCATCCCAGCGAGTGAGTGTTTGGGTGGATGGATGAAGTGTTTAAACAAAAAATCTTTAAATGCTGACAATTTAGTTTTTGTTTTGTTTTTTTGGCTCAATTTTGAACTTGTTTTGTTTTTACACATTGTGTGCGGCATTTTTAACACTTTCATTATTTAAGTGGAGCTAAATCATTTTTAAGATTCCATTAACCGTTTTAGTTCTTTGGAAGTCCTTTCGAATAAGCAACATGTTGGATAGGTAGTTTTTATTTTTCTTTCAAAATTTATGTTTGCAATATATTGTTGCAAAATCACTTTGTTGTTTAGCGAAGGTGTTGCTTTAAGTGCGGGCAGTTAAATGTTGCAACAACAAGTGAATAACACTGCCACACGAGACAACAAAGACACAAATAAAACAACATCAAAGGTGTTTAATGGACCGCTTTGTAATTAAAATTAATAAACTAGAGTTTAAACTTGTTCGCTTTTAAAGTTTTTTTTTTTTTTTAATCATAAATTAGTGTGCGTTTGAAGTCGTAGTTATTTAAGTATGGATGTATGTAAATAGGCTAAGGCAATATTAGTTATGAATAATAAATGTTAATATGAATAATGTTGATGTTGTTGACCGCAACGACTATTTAGGCAAGTCCTTATGTTGATAGAATGCTTAAAAAACTTAAATGTTTAACTAACATTTTGGGATTCGCCAAATACTTTTGTAATAATTTTCATCCCATTATTGAAATATTACCTTTAGGAAATGCATTTGAAAAGAAAAATTAGAACAAAATTATTTTAGAAACAAAATTTTAAAAAGCTTTTTGTATTTATTTTACAACAGTATTAAATAATAGAGTTGTGACCGGTCGTTCATTTCTGTGACCGGTCGTTTTCATTCATTTATCCAAGACTGATTCGTTCATTCACTTCGTTCAATCGTTCACTTTGAATGAATGAATATAACCCTTATTGAATGTGATTTTCTTCTTGTCTTTTGATAAACAGCAGCTGAACGAAATTGATCCGTACACTATTGAACGAAAACCGTTCAGTTAAATGACCGACTCATTCCGTTCAATGAAGTGATCCGTTCATTTTAACCCATTCGTTCATGAACGACACAGCTCTATTAAATAAACTGTTGACAAAATTCATGCCAAACGTGTAAAATTTTAATCTCGGCTAGACATATTTGTGTAGCCATTTGAAGTAAATAGCCTTTTTTTAAGAACATGTTTATTATACAACAAAAATTTAGAAAACATGCAAACCTATACTGTAAAGCAATTTCAAAAACAAATAAATAATTTTGTTCTCTTTAAAATAGGCAATATAAACCAAGCCTTTTCATTAGCCCACAAGTATGCAATGCTGTTTATTTTCCCTGTTAAGCAAATGAACTTTTCTTTGCATATTTATTATGAAAAGTGAATGACCTCATTTTACAGTTTGAGTGCATAAAACAGAAAAAGAAAAGACACATTCATTGCAACCAAATGCAAAACAAATAGACTCAAATGAATAAATGCATCTCTGCGTTTTGATAAGACACCATTTAAGTAAACAAACTGAATCACACTGACTGACTGGGTGGCTGGCTGGCTGACTGAGAAAAGGGTCTATCTATCTACACTTCCAAGCATCTTGGCTTGTATGCTGATGGTGTTAAAGTGTCAACGTCAGCACTTGTCAATATAAAAGGAAATCAACTCAAAAGAATGCAAAGTGTACAAATAGAAGCCAGAAGAATAAAGGAAAGCAAAGAAAACAAAACAAAAACTGAAATGTAATGAAACGAAACGAACTCAAAGAGACATCTAGAAGATGATGAAAAAGATGTAAAAACAAACAAACAAAATTTAAATGCAAAATTCTGAAAAATGAATTACAACAAGAAATCAAAATGTGGAGAAAAAAAAAACAAATGCATGGAAATTATGAGTGAAAGAGCGAGTGAGGCAAGGACGAATTTCTTGAATACGCTACTTTTAAGAAAAATAAAGTATTAACAATTGGTTAATGCTGACAGATCCTCTAAATGCTGGGGGATTTATTTGCAATTAATAACTATGTATAAGTATATACCAGTGACCGACATAAAGAAAACATTGATAAATATATCGTAATGTTTCATAAAACTTATTCGCCTGGGTTCTATATTCCACTACGAAGTGAAACTGAAATCGTTTTCAATTCCAAATAGACAATTTCACGGCGTTCTAGAAAATGAGTGAAACTTGCGATGAACCAAACTGGAAATTGTATTTTACTTTTGAAATCATTTTCACTAAAATTAGAACACAAACTTAATGAAATTTTCACTTTCACTTCATTTGTGTTTCTGGAGAAAATTCTCCAAATTGTTGCACTTTTAATAATTTTAATGACTTCCATGTGAATAAACGATAGTGTTGGGCTATTGATTGGTTGCTTGATGATTGTTGAGTGCCGATCACTGATCATGTTATTGGAATATTTGACACTTACAACTCTTCAAACTTCTAAATATCAGAATGGAAATTTACATAGAACTAAAATCAAAGTATTAAAGTTCTCAAGAACAAATCAAATTAGAGGTATCAATATAAAAATCAAATGAAGCTACAGTTTGTCAAAATCGAATCAATGAGAGAAACTTTGGAAAGTTGTTAAATACGAAAGCGGTTCGGAAACTTCTTAGTGTTGCACCGAAAGATATTTTTATTTTTCAATATAATCTTCTGAAACTTCAATACACTTAAGCTAGATTTACACGCTTGAAATTTTTGATTTTTGAATTTTGATTTTGAATAAAATTTCAAGCGTGTAAATCTAGCTTAAGTGTATTGAAGTTTCAGTCTAAGGCTTATCTAGCAATGCCATCCCTTGATTAAAATAGTTTTCATCAAGGCCTTCCAAATACTGGTTTACAACTAAAATTGCATTTTCAGTTGAGGTAAAACGCTTGCCAGCTAGAAATTCTTTTAGATCTGGGAACAGGTAAAAGTCACTGGGAGCTAAATCAGGAGAATAAGGTGGTCATTGTTAAATTTAGTTCTCTGAATTGTTTTATCCTTTCGCAGATAGTCAATCAATAAAATACCATTCAACTCGCAAAAAATCGTTGCCAAAGGTTTACCAGCTTATTGAATTGTTTTTGCCTTTTGGGCACTTACTTCAGTTAATTGCTTTGATTGTTCTTTTGTCTCTGGAGTACAGCAGTGGATCCATGTCTCATCAATAGTTACGAAACGACGCTTAAAATCCATTTTATTTTTCTTAAAACGTTCCAAACAAGCTTGAGAAATTTTTATTCTTATGCGTTTTTGGTCGACTGTTAACAAATGCGGCACCCATCTTGCAGACAGCTTTTTCATATGTAGTTCTTCATGCAAAATTAAATGGACTCGATCATTACTATTGCACGCACTTTTATGCGTCGTTTATTTAATACCAGATCATGCACTTTGACTACAATTTCTGTTGTTGGACGTCCACTACGTGGTTCATCCTCAATGCTTGTAGGACCACGTTTAAATTCAGCAACCCAATTTCTTACTGTTGCATATGAAGGAGCACTTTCATCTAACACTTTCATCATATCATTATGAATTTCTTGTCCCGATAAATCTTTTTTATTTAAATATTTAATGACAGTACGAATTTTAAATTTTTCAATTGTAAAAAAATCGCGAATGTGTCTTTTTTGAACATCTGTTTCTATAGGAAGGTGTTGCCATATTGAAAAGGAATTTAACATGTGTTCATAGCACAGATGGAAGTTTCCAAAACACTTAACTTTTTTCTGTTTATACTGCGCTTTCTGTTATAGGCTAAGAAGTTTTCGAACCGCCCTCGTATGTGTGAATATGTGGAGCATTATGAACATCCTTGAAATTTTTTACATGTTGCAAGCTGATGCATTAACTTAAATTCCTTGAAACTCTTTGCGCAACAAAAATGATGAGCTGTGAAAATTGCCAACAACTTA
Source organism: Bellardia bayeri (assembly GCA_950370525.1). Lineage (NCBI taxonomy): Eukaryota > Metazoa > Arthropoda > Insecta > Diptera > Calliphoridae > Bellardia > Bellardia bayeri. The sequence goes on from OX493265.1 coordinate 61,286,558, forward strand.
GGTCACATACCTTCGCTTGCAACACAACAAAACCAGGATGCCTTAAGCCTTTTGAAAAAGTTTCCATTTTTTTTTTTTTTGCTTGTGTCGCTGAAACAATTTGCAACACCTGAGAGCTTAATAAACATTGTGATTGTGTCAAAAATAAACAAAATCCAAATGTACAAGCATGTGGAATTTAGATGCAGTGCAAACTCATTTGAATTGCATTTCATTTGTAAAAAAAAACATGTTGTGCTTTGGCAGGATAAAGCAACGGAAGATGACAGCAGAAAAAATTTGCGAAAATACAAACGAAATACGTAAATAAACAAATTTTATACAGCATTCCCTTTTTTCTTATTCAACTTCAGAGCACAACAAAGCAGCAGCAGCAGCAGCAACAACTACAACACAGCAAAATGCAAAACAAACTGTTATAAGGATTCTTCTTGGTTTTTGTGAGAGCTGAAGAAGTGTATTCGCTATAACGCTCATGAATATTCATGTCTATTTATTCATATTTGCGTGTCAAGTGAACAAAACTGAATGCATATTTTTTTGTTTATTCGTTTTGTCTTTTATGCTTTCTTGTTATTTTTTTTTTGTATTTTTCTTTGAATTAAAACAAATTCTTTAAATATTTAATAAAATGCAACAATATGTGTATGTACTCATACATACATACATATGTCTGATGTTAACATAAAATAATAAAGTTTTGTTTAAAGAAACTTTGTTCCAATTAGAATTTTTAATTGTAAATATTTATTTCATTTAGAAAACTATTTCCAAAAACTTTATATGTATATTCTGCTTCCTTATAAAAATCTAAGACGGTGGAGCTACTTCCATTTGTTAGCATGTAAGGTACGGTCACACTTGGCAAATATTTGCCAAACTCGTTTATTTATTAAAAAAAATCTTTTTTTATTTAGGCCACATCACAACAAATATTTACCCCCTGGCCCACGATGTCGAACGATAACGTACGCTTAGATAAGACTTAAGACACAAACTTGATTGTGGAATAAACAAACTTGATTGAATAAAAAATAGATACGATAAAAAGTTTGTGTCTTAAGTCTTATTTAAGCGAACGTTATCGTTCGACATCATTTATTTAATGCTGTTTGATCTTGCACAACTCTTGTAAGAGTAAACAACGTCAAACAAATTTCTGCTAAAACAAAGTGGTTACGCTTTTTTCAGTAAATATTTGCTAAATGTGACCGTATCATTAGAGGCAATACTGTGGTTTAACATTGACAATTAGTTCATCACCGAAACGATATTTTAGAATAACATATCGGTCTGTTTATCTGTCCAATACCAATTAAAATGCCATAGGGAACGGATACAGGTGATGTGATGTATGTCGAAAAGCATAACAAATTCCGCAGAAATCTTACTGGAAATCAGTGTGACAGCTTCCATATGAGTCACACTTTGCTCTATAAACGTATATCCAACATATGTATGGTTGTCAGTATGAAAATTTTTTCCAAAGCCGTGCCGCGATTCTGAGACACATACATAGTTCATAACTCCATAGTAGGAAACGAAATGACATCATCTCACCTATCTAATTAAGAGAATGGAATCAAAAAAAATCTACTGGAATGCTTGTATGTAGCAAGCAACGTAAATCAACTAACAACTTAAATCTAAAAGCATAATGGATGTAGATATTCCAGAAATACAAGGTGCCGCAAAAGTAATCCTCCTATCAGAAAATGCTATAAATTTTGCGCAACTTGATGGATTGGGATTGGAAAACATGTGGTTCCAACAGAACGGTGCAACGGCACACACTGCACGTGCCACAACCGATATGCTGAAGGATGCATTTCCCGGTCGCCTAATCTCCCATTTTGGCGATTTGAACTGGCCAGCAAGATCGCCTGATTGGAAGTTTACTTTTGCGCCACCTTGTATATCAAAGATACTTTTTAGTACGAGCTTTAGTCCACTTATTTCAAAGTTTTTATATTATTTCTCCATTATTTTGTATACCTTTTCTATAAAGTTATAATGTTTTCCTTAGCACATGCAATTTCCTCAACCTTCGATATCAAATTATTGATGGGCATAGAACCATTTATTGTCTCTTAATTGTCTAGACAAATTCTTCAATGCGGAAACTGCACGAATATATAATATCAAATATAATTGGCGAAAAATGTCTGCAAAAACTCACAATATTCTTTATCAACATGAGGATGTAATTAAGCATCATTTAGTACCACTTGGAGAACTATGAAAGGAAGCCCAGGAAAACCAGAAAAACATCACGAAATTTAACAAATGAAGATCTTTTTAATATATTATTGGCAACGTCAGATCCGCTCATTTCTAGTATTTGAAATCAATGGAAAATAGAACATTGGGACTTAGATGCAGAAGCCAAAGGGCTGCTAGAGAACAGAAACAATAAAAAACTCAATATGGAATATTGGCAGGCAATTTATCAACCGAATGAATAATAATTATAATTTGCTTTAATTGTTATTTAAGAAACAAAAATAAAAAAGTCTTGTCCTTATTGTTATTTAGAATTGATAAAGCTGATAGCTGTTCACAAATTATACTGGGCATTATTAAAATGTTTTTTTTTACCTTTTTGTGCTTTTTAAAAAAAAAATCAGATGCAACAAAACAAAAAAAAAAAAACAAAAATCAGAAAAGTTCAAGGAAGTTTAACTTTGACCTTAAATTTCTCATCAACTAATGAACCAATTTTAATTAAATTAAAATTGAACACAAATTGAAAGTGTTTTCTCTACAAAAAAAAAAAAAACAAAAATATCTCCATCGGTTCAAAAGTTCCATATTTTTGGCCCATGTTGTTAAGTAAGTAACAACGTAAGAAGCTTAATCGAATTCTTCCATTCCGTCCATTCATAAATCATTTTCGATAGTGCAAAAAATTCGAAAATGGTCCTTAAATCCAGCACTTTGATTTTGGCATCAGTGTAAAATTTTGGAACGATACCATTATTTAAAAGAGATTTATGAGTATTGCAGTGATTTTCGGAAGAGGGTCGGAAGAGGTCAAAATGAACCGAAATTCACAAAATTTTGTGAAATGATTTTTGTGTCTATTTAAGTGATATATATGTAGAGTTTTCGGTCGATACCGATATTTATAAGATATTTATAAACACTAATGACGTTTTAGGATGTGGTGCTTATATGGGAGCTATGACCAATTATGGACCGACCATTTGTACAACAATTTATATAACTATAAAAATAATTTTTAATTTTAACCTGATCCCAATATTTGTACCAGATTTACATGCATTTAAGTGAATTTTAGATGTGGTCTTTATATGGGGTCTATGGTCAAACATGAAACGAACAAAACAAAATTTTGTTTTGCGATTTCGTTTTGTATGAAACTTATTCCTGCTGAATTTTGTATTAATATTCCAATTTTGCTGGCTTTTATTTATTATTAAGCCATATTCGGGAAGATATTTGTATGGGGCTATAAGAAATCATGGACCGATTTTTACTATTTTCCTCACTACTTTCTTCTTTTATCATAAAAATAACGTGTACAGAATTTCATGGCAATATCTGCAATATATTTAAAAAAAATTGGAAGAAAAATTTAAAAAAAAAAAATCAAATTTTTATTGAGTTTGTCTCATATTTTGAACCCTAACTCTGGTTCAACTATACCGATCTTGCTGCTTTTCAATACCAAACTGCTTAGGAGAATTACAAACGGGATTTTGTAAACTCTATTGATGTTGGTTGTGTCTTTTGGACGTGAGTGTGTTTTACAGAGACAGACAGACAGACGGACATAACTCAATCGACTTGGAATTTCGTAATGATCAAGAATATATGGGTCACAGATGAATATTTATCAGTGTTACACTCGGAATGACAAACTTATTCACCACTTATGGTGGTGGAGTGTATAAAAATAAAAAGAAGGAATGAATTTCTCTATCTACCGAAATATGTTCAAAACTTGCGAGAGGTTGAACTGAAGATTAGTATTAAATATGTGAGGGATAAAGATAGATTGATAGAAAGTTGTAAACAAGTCTAAAAAAAATTTATTGTTCTTAGTATTATGAATCATCATAAGATGATTCTAATTACATGTACATGTACATGTACTAGAAGTGACAATGTAATGTTGTTGGTTTAAATTGAAAAGTAGCATATGCAATATGACTTATAGTATGACAGCATGACTTCAGATAATATGAATAAATCGGAAGACTCTAGGCCAAACAATTTATTTTTTGTTAACTTTTCGTATTTCTTGTATTTCGTTTACTTTAAAATGGTAATCGTATTTATTTATACGACTATTCATTAAAATATTATCTTGCCAAATCATGACTGCTGATTCAACATAATTTGTTTAATTAACTTTAACAAATGTTTCTTTCAATTAAATTCTTGTAAATTTGTTATTTTAAAAATACATTTGTCATTTTCTTTAGAGATATTTGCATGAGGACATCCCACCATCCAACTGCCTTAACCATAAACCTTTTACTTTGCTCAGACAAAGAAAAACATTTATTTTCTTAAAACTAATTCAATCAAAGTCTCTAGTGACTTTTACTTCCTGTAAGTAAAATGTGTATGAATGTTTGTATGAGTGCTACTCTTTGAGATGAAACCCCTTTCCACATTTACTTTGGAAACAAAAACAAAAAACATCTTAAGAAATTAATTACCAATGTAACGCTTCCTTTCGATTTGTCGTAAACAATTAATAAATACTTTGTTGCTTTCGGTTGGAAGTTTAAGTTTAACTCGTACATAGTAAATACAGTGACAGAGAAAATTAAAACATTAAATGAAAAATTTGTGTTAATTTTTTGAAAAGTGTTTTTGAATTGTTATTAAAAGAATAAAGTCATGATATTATTGAGATATTGAATTTTGTTTATTTTTCATAACAATTTTTGTTAGTTACTGTGTGTTTTCCTACAAATTCATTTACTACTGCAGCATATTGTTGAACTTTATTATTTTGTGTGTTTATTTTGCTTATTTGGCATAATCAAAGTTATAGTCGTAGCATTAAAAAGTCAGTGTACGAGTATTTTATTTTTTAACCTTCTCAACCCTTATTGGTATTTAAAGTTTAAATATGTATTGAGTACTTGGGGGTATAATCCATAATAAATACATTTTCAAAGCTTAAGAAAACTTATGCTTTTGCCTTCTTTTATTTTGTCAGTTGGTTTCTTTATTACAAATTTAGTTTTGCAGTTGATGCGAGAGTGGTTGAGTGGGTACTTTTTGCCAAACAGAAAAAGTTCGCCAAAAAGTTCAAGAAACCTGTTAAGATTTTTGTTTTGTTAGTCAAGTTGAAATTTAAATTATAGTATTACTTGCTTAAATAAAGTAAAATTGATTTAAGTTGCAGAAGGGCATTGCTGGGACGGATTGTGGGGGATCTAGTTAAGAGACCGCAAAGTAACACAGGTTATTAGGAAAGTTAATGATTGAACAATTACAAACAAAGAAAGACACTAAAATACTTGAGTAAATATTTTAGGTTTTTAATGTTGCAGAGCTGGAATAAAGAAAAAGTTGTAGTGAATGAGTTTAGAAAGTATTTGTTTTAATGTGTATTTATTGCATAATTGCGAACAATAAAGCAACTATTTTATATGTCCATAATTATCTCGAAATTATTTGTAAGAATTGTGCTAAGGGATTGACATCACTAGTACCAGATTTTGTTTTTCCGGTTGTGGGCTTTAAATTCAAATTCATCTGTATATTGTATTGACTTAAATACTACAAAACATTACTGAGAATGACCCATAATAATTCGCATATTTGCACTGTATGAAAAATTAGACTGTTAAATGGCAATGCTTTTAATCCTATTGCCAGAAGTTGGTTTTATGCTAAAGTTACTAAGTCCATGGATAATTCCTTTTGATTTTCATGTAAATTCTCTGATAATTGTGTTGAAGTTTTTCTATAGGAATTCCAAGATTAAGGTTAACACCAAGTTCGCTCAGATTACGTGCTCATTGAAGATCCCTTTATCAATATGTAATAAAGGATGATTCATTTAGACTTTTGATAATTTTAAATAAAATGCATGAATCAAAATTAGATGTAGACATCTGTATTCTAGTCCGAAAGAACAATATTTAATGTTTACTTTTTAAAAATAATTAAATTCGAATTTAATAAAATTAAAAATGATTTTAAATTAAAATATTTGTATATTTAATTAAACATTTAATTGAAAGTGGACCGATGAAAGAATTTGTAGTATAAATTAAAATATTTTGTAAAAATTTAATTAAAAGTATTTTAATTAAAAAAAATATTATATTATTTAATTGAAAATTGTTCATCTGAGTTTTAATAAAATATTTAATTTATACAATTAAAAGTATAATTGAAACTCAAACAAAAAATTAAAATTAATTAATTAAAAAAATCCAAAAAAATAAGATTTTAATTTACCGCCCAAAAGAATACTTGAATTTGAATAACAGTTTTTATTTGAATATATAAAAAGTTTTTATAATAAAAAATAAGATAGGAAAACTAATTGAATTCATTTTTATTATATTATAAAAAAAATTACAAAACGTAAAAAAAACTTTATCTACACAAGTAGTAGGAAAAGCATCAGAAAAGACCAATTAAAATAATTAACCATTTTCCAAATCAAATTAACTAAAATATTTTTTAACAGGAATTTACATTTTTACTATTTCATGTTTAATTGTTGAAACTTTAATATATTTTTTAAAAATAGGCATATCGTAAAAAAGGGACTGTATAAAATTATAAAAGCTATCTGATTCCTCTGGAAATTTAATATTAAAAACATAAAATATTTTAAATAAAATATAGAGAGCACCTAAAACTGTTAAACACGGAAATTTTAATTCAACAAAATACATCCAGTATATGTATAAAACAGTTTTTCAGAAATGGCCGCTATATGGGATATATAACCTATTGTGGACCGATCATCCAAAATTTAGTGTCATGGTGTCTGTGAATATAAATATTATATGTGTTATAATTTAACAAGATATAAATACTTTTAAAACACTTATGGAGCTTAAAGTGCATTTCGGAGAGGGTCTTCTATGGGAGTTTCGACTAATTATGAACCGGCCATTATAAAATTAGTCGTCATTATTTATGTATATAAGAAACTTAATTGTGTAGAATATTATTTGGATATCAATATTTTTGAGAGAGTTATGCTCTTTAAAATAATTTTCGGAAGTGGGCCTTATTTGGGAGCTACGACTAAAAATGGACCGATCATCATAAACTCCTACCATATTATATGTATATACACGAAACAGATTTGTGTTCAATATTATTTGGATACCAACATTTTTAAGGGAGTTGTGCTCTTTAAAGTGATTTTCGGAAGTGGGCTTATATGGGAGCCTATGACCAATTATGGACCGATCTGCACAAAATTTGTAGATGCGATTTGGCTTCACTTACCACTCATTTGTGTTGAAATTAAACATTTATTATTGGTAAAGCCCTATTTCAGGAGGACATTGGTATGTGGGCCAGGTGAAGTAATGTATCGATTTCCACCAGTTTCAACCCATCCGTCCTTAGGCCGAAAAATATCGTGTACACGCATATTTATCGAAATGTCTTCAAAATTGCGTTAAATCAACTTAGGAAGTGATTCTGAGTCGATCGGTATGCTTTAATATTCATGGGCGTTACAAACATCAGCACAAATCCAATATAACCTCCCCACGATGGTGGTGTTGGGTATAATTAAGAACCTTAATCGCAGCAACACAAATAAAATCCCGTTACAATTATGCTTTCAAATTAAATGTCTGCTTGAAGTACTGTGAATATTAGAGGTCATCAAAGTCATCATTGGATTGCATTAATCCAAATAAGGTAATAAGATCAAAGAAACTCGTTTGGGAAAGTGGATCACACAGTTAATTTCTATATATTAAAACACCCAGATTGTTAGCTTTAATATCATCTGTGGTCATATTGTGAAAGAAAAGAAAGAACGAAAGACCGATTAATTCATAGGGCGGCATGGAAAAAGTACGTGATGGATGTTTCTTAACTCCTCAACACTCCATTGGCAAATATTTCTGCGCATAGTCGAACCTTTATTAAGAAATTTCATATATCATCAAGTCCTATAACAATACCTAGAAATTCCCAATTATGCTTTAGTCATAGCTTGTTTTCTGTTCTATATCATGCTATACATGAATTTGCATAATGCTTTTGTCTGTTTACATCTCAGGGAATTATCGAGTTTGAATGCATTTTGCCTGCTTCAATTCTTATGGTAATCTCTAAATCCCAATGGACTTAAGCAGTTATATAATGAGCGTTCGTGTTTTTATGTGATATTTGCATTGTAGAGCTGTGTCGTTCATGAACGAACGGGTTAAAATGAACGGATCACTTCATTGAACGGAATGAGCCGGTCATTTAACTGAACGGTTTTCGTTCAATAGTGTACGGATCAATTTCGTTCAGCTACTGTTTATCAAACGCCAAGAAGAAAATCGCATTCAATAAGGGTTGTATTCATTCGTTCAAAGTGAACGATTGAACGAATTGAATGAATGAATCAGTCTTGGATAAATGAACGAAAATGACCGGGCACAACTCTATAGCAGTGGCTGTATCATGCTAAATTGAGTCCTAAGAGCGAATTTGCTAGGATATTCTCTACCACCCAGGTTTCGAATAATAGAACCATATCCAAGACGATTGTGCCTTAATTTTCCCTACTCCTTGCACCATAACTAACCTGAAAAGTGCTTTTTGAGCTGTAATACTCATCACTTCACTAATTGAAAGATATTCTAGATTCTGTACCATGTTTAGCAGAAAGAAATTTGTTCTTGTATTTATTGTGGCCTGAATTTCGAAATCTTATATCATCTGGTAATGATAATCAAATCAATTTAAATCCATACACTGTCGGACAAAATAAAGTATGGTTTCAAATATTTCCTGTTTTTTTGATTAAAACATTTATTCAATATTCTCTAATAATTATAAATTATAGTTTTCTTTTCAATTCAGTTACTATTTTATCTAATACTTAGCAAAGTCTAACCGCTCTTTTATATTTGGAGCTCGCAGAAGAGGCTTTTTCCTAGCGAACGTACTTTTTAGACCGCTTTCGTTAAGTCTTCTTTGGACAGTTCGAGTCGAAATATTTAATTCTAGTTCCTTCTTTATCAGCCATGTCACAGAATTTAATAACATGCGGAAGTGGAATTAATTCCGTTTTTTGCTTCTATAGAAAAATCAAAACGGAAATTTTTTTGGTGTGAAAATTTGCTAAGTGGAAGTGTAATTTTAAGCATTTCTAGGTTTCATTCCGAAAAAAAATTGTTCGTTTTGCTTTTTCTATATAAGCAAAATATGGAATTAATTCCACTTCCGAGTGGAATTAAATTCTGTGACATGGCTGGCTGTCGTAAAAGAATTTCTTATTACTAGAATTGAATATGATCATCGTCTAGCTTTGTGGTCTTACGTTTTACGTCACATAAGTTCTTATGTGCGTGAAGATAAATTTGAAATTTAACTCCCTAGACACAAACCATTTAAGTTAACAGAGTCATGCTATTTAACAGAGACAATGTTAAAGTTTCAAAATTCGATATATAACTTTATTAATGATATTTTAACACAAAAATAGTCCGAAAAAATGCAAAAAAATCAGAATCTATAAAAAATATCTCAAAAAATTTAAATAAGTAAAAATATTACACAAAAAATATTTTTTTTATAAAGATTATTTGAAAAAATAAGTCTTGAAATTTGAAAAAGGACTTTGCTCCTTTTCTCACAAGTCTTTGAGAGTGGGCGGAAAAAAAGTATTGAGAGCGATTCCTGGTGTCGTCTAGATAAATGCCCTATACTCAGAAGTTCTAACAGTTTGTTTTTTCAAATTTATAAGGTGATTTTTTCGAAAAACCTTTATAAATTCCAAAACAAAACAAACTGTTAGAAGTTTTATTTTATAAGATTAATTATAGTAAGGCAACTATGAAGAATGAGGATCCAGGATAGTGATAAAAACTAATCAGTTGTTGCAATAGTATTATAGACTCTAGGAAGAAAAACTGGATTAAAACCCAAAGATTGTAATGGTATTTTTGTGTATTCTTTTATATGTAATGTTCTAGATGAAATTAGCGGGGATAGATATGACGGCACGTTCTTAGTTAGACTATAACTCGCCGGATGGGGTGGGGTTCTTTGTCACTATCATATCCTTAGTATATCAAAATGAGATGAACGTGCTTTGTAATTAAAAGAAAGAAGTAGTGATCAATTAAATTTACCCTCGTATTTCGGACGGACGACGAACTAATTCTACAGTCTCTAATATTAAATTAGATTGATAAATTGCACACTATATACGATCCTTCGATATGTCAGATCGTTGCCCTCACCAACCATAGTTATCTGTATTATCCATACATAGTATTTTCTTGATAACCCCTATACTTTACCATCACTACATTTGTTTGGCTCTCTTGACTTTAAACAAATTATTCGAAATTCATATTAAAATTTATTAACAAACAAAATAACTATAATTAAATATATGCATACACGCAGAGAAAAAACATAGTTGTGGTGAACATAATCTAAGAGCAACATATTATGATAAGATTTATGATTGCAGTTAAAACATATTATGATGAATATAAGTGCCATGAAATATCATATTATGATTAATTATTATCGTTATATTTCATCATAATATTTTCTTGTTAATCATAATTTGATATTATGACATCATATTATAACCTAATATAATCATAAAATTGTCATACATGATCAAATTATGACCTAGGGTAACCATATTTTAAAGTAATCATATTATGATCTAAAGTAATCATATTATGATCTAAAGTAATCATATTATGATCTAGAGTAATCACATTATGATCTGAAGTAATCATATTATGATCTAAAGTAATCATATTATGATCTAAAGTAATCATATTATGATCTAAAGTAATCATATTATGATCTAAAGTAATCATATTATGATCTAAATTAATCATATTATGATCTAAATTAATCATATTATGATCTAAAGTAATCATATTATGATCTAAAGTAATTACATTATGAAAGTACTTTATCATAATATGTTAAAATAATATCATTTTATTTTTACTAGTTAGCATATTATGATAGTATCAGTGCTACCAGTTGAAACATTATTTAAAATGAAGACACAATTATTTTAGTTTTTTTATTGCTTATTATTTATATTTTATATAAAAATACATTTAAAATTTTAGGAAGATAATATTCTCTTTTGTGACACAAATATAACCAATATACATACATGTATGTCGAATTCTTATTTGCCTTATTAATTTATTGACGTTCATGAACCGTTTATGGCAGCTATAAACATTTAATAAAGTAACTAAATTTATAGATTCAATGTAAAATACATAAATAAATTATTTTAAATAATAGTACCCAAATCTTAAATTTATTTTGCTACTCACTGTAGTTTAATTTTACGTTGCTCAGGCCTGTGCAGTTGTTGTTGATGAAACATCAGGTGTCGTTGCCATTAACCAAACTTAATCAATTAAAAATAGAATCCAAAATACTTAAGAGATAAATTGTAAGAGAATCATAGTTACAAAAAAAATATATACAACAAAACTCTTATTTACTTATTTAAAATTTAATTACAAAAAAAAAAACAAATTACATTAAATCACATTACATAGTTGGTAGTGGCTTCACGACCAAGGATATTGTGACATTTTTATTTAAGACAAAATTTGAAATATTGAATATGGTTTCCGGAAGAAGGTGGACTTCAGACGGTCATATTTGTTCCTACCCAATAGGTATGGATTAAATTTTGGCTTTGCTTTAACAAAGTAATAAACTGCGACATATTTTGCGAGATTTTTCCGGACATAATTTTTGGTGAGTCAACGCCTATGAATAAAACTAAATCTAATGGAAATGAATATTCTAGGGAAATGCTCAGGATTCTCTTTGTGTCTATAAAGAGAGGGCTAGTTCAATGCCAACAACAGGTAATTTCTCGGTTAGACATTTCATTCGTAACTGAATAGCAGATGGTTTGCTGGGTCAGTAGCTATGTTAAATAAGCTCAGTGTTGCCATTTTAGCTTTTTAAGTGCTAGATTCAGCATTTTGTTTCTCAAAAATGCACTGAAAGTTTTAAAAATTATGCTAAATGTTTTTTTTAGCATAATTTGCTTGATAAAAACAATTTTTTTCTCCAACAAATTTTTACTATTTTACTCCAAAAATACTTTTGAAGAAATAAAAAATAACTTTTATTAATATTTCAACTAAATTTCTTTCGGTGTGGTAAGTAAATGAACACGGAAATTTTTTAATTAATATATGAAATTATTAGTCACGGATCACACAATGCAACTTTTGCTGCTCAGCTTTTGTGATTGTGGGTGATAGGGGAAAGAAGAGTGGTCAACTCTCTCTATCTTTTTTCCCCTCTCACCCAAAAACTCAAAAGTTGAGCAGCAAAAGTTGCATTGTGTGATCCGGGACTTATTTTAAAACCAGTCAACAATTGTTATGAACAAAATTAGAAAAAACTATAATTTATATTTGTAACATTTGAAATAAAAATTGTATTGTTACATTGAAAAAATTTATCACGTATTTTTTCTTCTGTAGAACATTTTAGCATTAAGTTTTTCAAGTTTTAGCATATTTTGCAAATCATTTTCTGGTAACACTGAATAAGCTCCTGCTCCATAACGTGAACTATGGGGCCTAATTTCAATGTTAAAAATCAAATATGAAGACATTAAATAAATTAAATGTATAAATTTAGCTTTTAAAGATTGTGTGGAATTGGCGTGTGGTTTAGAGAGAATTATATTGGAGGCCAGTAGCATCTCCACATGGACTTTGTGGTTCAATTTTGATGAACAGAAAACAAAAATACTAATTATTGACCTTGTCAATTGATGATATTGGTATCTGTGACTTTGAGACACTACATGGAGTTTGATGATCGGAAAATAACGATTATAATTGTTGACCTCGTGATCAATTGAAAATATTGGTATTTTTGAATTTTTTAAACTGGCATTCGGGACTAATGCTGTTTATCGTGATTTCATTTTAAGCTGATCTATTCTTTTGTTAGGACAACTAAATAATTAAATATTCTTGAAGGCTTGAAACTTAACCTGAACATATAGAAAATAATATTGCCCTACATTCTCATTTTAAGCTAAACTACTTTTGCAAAGTTTTGGCTTAAGTTAGAAATGGCTCTTATCTTAAGATTTTAATTTTAATGATTTTGATTTCTGTGGCATCTTTCGAATGCGGCTGTTGCAAGTATTCCTTAGATTTTGGCCATATTTTTATGTAAATGAAATTCGTTTTGCCATGAATGCATTTATAATTTAAAAGCCATTAAAACGGGTGGAGTTATATGCTAAATAACTGCAACAACAACAATAGAGCAACAAGAGCAACCAACAAATATCAAAAACAGTTTAACAGCAATGACGATGAAGACAAAAACGCTGTTGGTTTGTGTCTGTACAAAATTTGGCTGCAGTTGATGCTGGGGCAGCAGACATTAAGGATGATGGTTGATTGTTTTTGATCCATTAAAATTTACAAAACAAGAAAAAAAAATGGAAAAGAAATAAAATCAGACGGAAAAATGGCGTGTTTTTTAAAAGAACCACACTGCTGCAGCCTGTTTAAGACAGAATTTCTTACGTCTGGTAAACAACGAATGTGTTTTTGACTTAAAAAATCTCAGTGTAAGAAATTCAAAACTTTTGTACGAGTATGAAAAATGTTCGTAAAAAAGCCTTAAAGCGAAATATTTTTGTGCTGTTTTTTCCACAATTTTTTTTTTATACATAATAATATTATTATTGTTGTTGTAGTTAATATTATTAGTATTCTGAAGTTAGTATATGCATAATAAAATGGTAGCAAGCTGATCGTGTCCAAAGGGTGGGCAACCAGTTGCTGCCAACAAAACGCTGCTGGTTCAAGCTACTCCAAACTCCTTAAGCTGCCACATCTTGTAAACCAAGATTTACAATGAAATTGAGTTGAGAGTAAAAAACGAGAAGAAAAAAAAAACACAAGCAACAAGAAATGGAGAAAAAAAAACGAAAACTAAATTCAGTAGTTGAGAAAAAATTGATTAAAATAACATTTTAAAGATGTGTCTAGGCTGGTTGTATGGGTTTGAGGATAATGGTTGGTTGTATGGTTGGCTTACTGGCTGGGTGTCTAACTGGTTGATTGGTTGCAAGTTTGAGTGGCTTTTATTTTGCTTCATACTGGTTTGTAAGTAATTTTGGTGAGTCTTTTCCGTTTTGCTGTTTTCTAATTTGCTGGCAATTAAAGTCAATTACTTGTAGAAAATTATAAATTCCAGAGCTGCTGTTTTCAGCAATTTTGTCTGTTTTAATAAATTACCTAGACAACGACAAACATCACAATTATCATTTTTATATTCATCTTCATCATAATTTGAATGATGGTTATCAGACAATCTTTTTTAAAACATTTATTCATGTTTCTAAGCTAAATTAAAAGTAGAATAAGTTTTTTTTTTTATTTTGCTACATATAAGAATTATGCATATATTTTAACATTTGCTTGGGAATGAATGTTTATTAATACTCTCATGATTATATTTTTCTGGTGTGGTTAGAAATGTGGAATAGAATAAAGAGAAAACAATTTGGAAAGGAGAACAGATAGTTTCGGTTAATACAAACGATGTTCATCTGTCTGTATATCAGGACCAAGATAGCTGACAGATCCAAATATAATATCAATATATCATGTTATCATAAAATCTGTCTAAAGAAATTAGCTTAAAATTTAAAAGAATTTTACGCTACATTTCGGAGTGATACCTTCTCCTCTAACCGACACCTAAAATATAGCCACTCAATTACAAAGGGATTAAAAAGCTGAAGAATACGAACATAAGCTGATGAAAACTTGATATTAGTGATGGTATTTTAAAAAGGGGCAAAGTTTTGCAAATAATAGCAGATTTAGAACATTTTAAAAAAGTAGCACCAAAAGTGGCAAGACGGTCAAAAAAATTACAAATTGATACTTTAGTAGCGCTGACGGTCATGTTGGATACAATTTCTCAATACAAAAACACATTAAAAAGAAAGGTTCTCGAGATGCTGTTGTCACATTGATTTAACAACTGCCTCCATAATGAATGCAAGTGAGTTTTTAATATTGATAACGTATTCAATCTGAGTAAGGATGATGAAAGAAATGAAATTATTGTAAATTATGTTCATATATGTACCTATTGCAAATAACATATGGACTTTGGGAATCTCCTTTGTGTGATTTTTAATCTGCTCAATACATATTGCCAATTAGAAGCACAGTTCTCATATCGAAAGAAGCTAACACATGGATTATGGATAAAGAATCGTTGTTAGTTATTTACAAGAGATGTTCTTCAGTTCGAAGAAAACAATTTAACATTGATACATAAGTTTCTCTTGGTAAGACATCGGATGAGTTATATAGAATATATAATACACTTGGAGTCTACTGCAAAACAAATCAGAAAAATTTTTGTATACGAGGGCGTTTCGGAAACTTCTTAGCCTAGCACAGAAAGAGAATAGTTAGTTTTTCAAAAACATTTTTATTTTTCATTATAATCTCCTGAAACTTCAATGCACTTAGAGTCATCCCTAAATACCGGCGGCAAGCGGTTTTTAACTGTCAAAATTTCTCATGCATACCGAAACACCGCCGCGTGATAAAAACACAGTGAAGTTAGTTGCAAAAGAAAACAAAACAAAAAAAAAAGAAAAATAAAACAACAATGTCCAGCTGTAGCAATAAACAGAGTCGTTTTATTTATTTGTTTGATAACCCTGTTTTTATCGTTTTGACATAACGTTGCCGCTTTTGTTTAGAGATGGGGTGGGTGGGTATCAGCGTTAAAGCTCAGCGTAAAAGAACCTGCCGCTTATCGCCGATAATTAGGGATGGAAGTGGGAAGTGGTTTACAACTGTAATTGCATCTTCATTTGAGGCAAAACGCTTTGCAGCTAGGAATTTTTTTTTTAGATTTGGGAACAGGTAAAAATCACTGGGAGCTACTTCAGGAGAATAAGAAATAGTCAAGCCACTCGTACTTAAATTTGTTGATTTTAGCCATTGTTAAAACACTCTTATGCTCTGGAGCTTTGTCTTGGTGAAACAATTTTTTTGTGTTGCCAGCCAGGACGAGTTTCTCGAATTTTTACATTTAATTGATCCAAAATGTTGCAAGAGTACTCTGAATTTATTGTTTTATCCAAAAAACCGTTGGTATAACCTTACCAGCCGATTGAATTGTTTTTGCCTCCTTTGGGGCACTTCATACAGCTTCAGTCCATTGATTGGATTGTTCTTTTGTCTCTGGAGAATAGTGGTGGATCCATGTCTCATCAACAGTTATGAAACGACACTTAAAATCCATTTTATTTTTCTTAAAACGATCCAAACAAGCTTGAGAAATTTTCATTCTTCTGCGTTTTTGGTCGACTGTTAACAAATGCGGCACCCAGGTTGGAGAAAAGTTTTTCATCTGTAGTTCTTCATGCTAAATTAAATGGACTCGAAAATTTGAGATGACATTGATATTAACTATCTCACTCACTTTGGCTACAATTTCTGTTGTTGTTGCTGTTGTTGGACGTCCACTACGTGGTTCATCCTCAATGCTTGTAGGACCACGTTTAAATTCAGTAACCCAATTTCTTACTGTTGCATATGAAGGAGCACTTTCAAATAACACATTCATCATATCATTATGAATTGCTTGTCCCGATAAATCTTTTTTATTTAAATATTTAATGACACCACGAATTTTTAATTTTTCAATTGTAAAAAAATCGCGAATGTGTCTTTTTGACCATCTATTTTTATAAGAAGGAGTTGGCAGATCGAAAAGAAATTTAACATTTGCTCATAGCACAGATGGAAGTTTCCAAAACAATTAACTTTTCTCTGTTTATAACGCGCTTTCTGTTATAGGCTAAGAAATTTCCGAACCGCCCTCGTATAGTAGAAGAATATGCAGAGGTATTTTTTGGACTCCATTGAACCACTGTTCGTAGATGACAACTTTGAACGAAACATACATATGTTATATCGTTGCTATACTGGATAAATGTCGTATTAGCAGACACATGGCTGAAATTGTATTGAAAAACGAAAGTAGTTATAGCACAATCAAGTTGGAGATAAATGAACAATGAGATTAATACTTACATGGAATATACACACCATAACTTATGACCCGTGTGTGGTCCAGGTCCCATAAACCACTATTCGTTCATTATGCCCAGCCATCTCTAAGTTACTACTAGGAGTTGCTTTATATAATTTGGTCTTGATATCAAATGAAAACATTTTTAAAATTTCTTAACTTTCACAGCAACAACTTTTAATCAATAGGATTTATTAGGTCAACATTTATTGAACATTTGAACAAATTTTGTAGCAATTAAGGCAAATTTTTAACTAGGATAATTTAGCAGAGTAACACAACTGAATTCAGAATTGTCTTGTTAGCATTCGATATTCTGTCTTTGTAATAAAATTGCTTGGCTTAATTTAGAAGATCTCCTTACAACTCTTAAGGCTCGTTTTATATTTGACCATACTTCCCATATAAAAATAATAAGTAAATTTATTTATTGAAGGTTTAAGTATCACTTCTGAGTATCAACCTTTTAAACACTTCCTTTTAATACATTATTAATAAAAATATTGTTGGAAATGGTGTGAGATATCACATGCCCAGTTATGCCCAATAATAATTTATGTCTGGTTACATTATGTTTTTTAATAACTTAATTAATAAACATTCCAGTTGTCAATTACCATTCAAATTATTCACTTCATAATGATTATATTTCATCAACGTCTTCTATTTCATTTTATATTTATTTTCATTTATTTTTCTGGGTACATTTCAAGTTTCTTTTGTTTCCATTTAATTAATTTGGGCTTACAATGAAATATTTGTAAAATTCCATTCTCGATTGAGATGATTTCAAGTTTTTAATTTGCAATATTTAGTAAAATGTACAAGAAATTGTTGGCTACTTTGGTAGTTTCTATTAGATATGTCCAACTAAACTTAGTGCCAATTGATACCAAGCAATTTTTTAAGCTTAGCTGATTACCTTTTAGACATCGTGGTGAGGGGAAGATAAGACCAGTGTTGCCATTTTAGCACTTTCAGTGCTAGATTTAGCATTTTGTTTCTCGAAAATGCATTGAAATTTTTAAAAATTATGCTAAATGCTTTTTAGCATAATTTGCTTGATAAAAAAAAATTTTCTCGAAAAATTTTTGAATTAATATATGAAATGTAATCTTTTAAAACAAGTCAACAATTGTTACGAATCAAATTAGAAAAAACTATAATTTATATTCCTAACATTTGAAATAAAAATTGTATTGTTACATTGAAAAAATTTAGCACTTATTTTTTCAAGTTTTAGCATATTTTCAAATTCATTTTTGGCAACACTGGATAAGACGAGTACACATTTGATTGTACTAGCAACTCGTGTTACTCTCTTATTTCTTTTACATATGTATGTGTAGAAATGTGTGTATACTCTCAAATAAAAATACGTGTGATATAAGCAATTATATTGTGCTGTGTGAACACCGAAGAAATTTCAAGGAAAAAATTGCATCAATATTTTTAACAAAAATTGCTTCGTGTAAATTGGGACTTAATCAGATTTTAAAGAAGTTTCTTTAAAATACACGGTTTGATTTTTGTAACAATAATATTTTTTTAAATATTAGGTATCTAATGTAAAGCTGTACGGAAAAAATTAAAAGGTTACTAATCTTGTATTAAGGACCATTTGGTCCATTGAATATTTCAATTTAATATATTGTTGTGGTAGCAGACATATCCAGCATATTTGGTCAGCAGTATCTACTCTTCCCATAATAATTATAAAATGTAGACGACAAGCGTCAAAGCATACCTTTTATTGAATTGTAGTAGGAACCAATCTGTGGCTTCTTCTCTGCTCCACTGTCGTTAACTGCAGCTTTTTTATGCATTGAACTTATCAATATTGTTGTTTTGTTTTTTTGGCTGACATATGACACCAATCTTGCAATGTCAAAGAATCCACAAACGTAGATTTGTATAAAGGGAGTTGTTTTACATTCAGCAGCTTTGGGGGTATGAATGTTTTATTTTAGCACAGTGTGCCTACAAACGTAAGTTTTCTTTCAAGTATTTTTTTACTAAATCAAAAGAGGAAAATAAATTTTCTCCTTTGCCCTTTTGGTCCTTTCGTTAACTCTAACACAACTTGCTGCCCTTGGTTTTGTTTAGGCTTTGAATTTTTAGCTTCTCCAAGATATGGCTGTATTTTCAATTGCGATATTCTCATGGCAATTGTAAAACGTTTGCAGAAGGACATGCCAACGCTCCCAAACCTTACGAATAGGAGCAAACTTGTCGTTACATCACACTTTTCGTCGACTTGCAACATTATCAAAGCGGACCGCACTTGCAATCATGTAGAAAGTGCCTTCATACATTATTACCTGGTAATTTGGCGACCAAAATTTGCACAAGACACAATAGGTAATTGTATCGCAGATGACTTGTCGAAGAAAGGTGCCATGTTACCTGACGATAACATTGACCATCTCTGCGGCATTCCGCTATCGAAATGTAAGCAAATAGTTAGCAACCTTCACTATGAGCTAGCTCAGACCAGGTGGAGAAATGAACAAACCTGTACAGTCACACGACTGATTTGGCCTACATTAAATAGGAAACGTACGCAACTTAGTGTCAGTGATCACAGGACACTGCAAATTTGGCAATCATGCAAGACGACTGGGTTTACCCTATAATGATTTTTGCAGGAGTTGCAATAATGAGTACGAAGAGGAAACGGTGTCTCATCTTTTATGTCAATGCCCAGCAATGAGTGGATCTCGTATCATACTTCTGGGGCAACCATTCTTCGATGACTTATCTGAATTCTCAGCTTTGAAATTGGAGAATATTGATGCTTTTATCAAAAGCAGTAATTGGCTGCAGCCAATGGGTTTTGGTCTGCACATCTTTCACTCTTCCTACACTCTACACATCCTTTAACTACCCTACGTATTCTTCCACTTTAGCTCTTCTCCATCCAATCAGGTAACACAATAGGACCAGCAATATAGACCTAAGTGGGCCGTACTACACGGTCGCCTGCTAACCTAACCTAACCTATGTACGTTATTTGGACCAAATGGTCTCTTAAAAGAGGATTCGCATACAGCAGGGTTAAATATGAAGATCTTGAAAATTGATATTCGGCATATGAATAATATGTAACTACGCTTACAAAACAGTTTTTCTTTGTTTTAATCTAATTTTGCCATTAGAAAGATTTAGTCTTCATAAGAGAATTTAATAGTTGAGGCTACAAAATTCAAAATTCTAAATGGAGTTACAAAACACTTGTTGGAGTGAACTACAACAAACAAATTTGTGCTTTAGACTACTGCTAGCCATTCTTCAAAACCTAATGACAGGTTGTATAATTTTGATCAGTGTGGCGAAGGGTCTGCCCTAAAAATAATTGTTTAAAAAAACTTTAAACCAACATTTGTTAAACCATCTTGGGCTTTCCATAGACACCATTCACAAACAATAACATTTATGACGATCTTACCCAACAGCTTTTAAAACATAAATAATTCTCCAAGAAAATGATTGATTGTCTGACTTCTAAAAAATCTAAATCACCCTAAAAAGAAATCATCAAAATTATTTTTTTATACTTCTTGCATAAAAGTATCACTGCAGAGCTCAAGTATCACAGATGTCTACAACAAATACAAAATAGAAACAGAAAAAAAAGTAATTTTTGTCACGCGTTTTTCGTTACATTCTTTTCTCTTTCTTGTCATATTAAAATAAAACGTAACTTTTGCTTAAGCAGACATTTTTTGTAATCAGTTCCGCCAAAAATTTACAAAAGAAAAACTTTAACTTCTTAACATTTGCCTGGATTTGCAAAGTATTGCAGATACGAGTACTTGCTTGAATGCAGTATGAATGAATGAATTGTTGGCTGACTGGCTGGCTGGGTAGTTTGTGCTTTAGCCATCACTTTGGGAGGGGACATTTCTTAAGTTTTAGTTCATGTTGCTTGAATTTGTTTAATGTTGTCGGCATTGTTTCAACTAAGTACAATTCGTTTAAGAAAAAAAAAAAGAACGATGGAAAATTGCTTGCGACTTCGGTTGCTGTTTCTGGTTCATTTTGCGTGCACTGATGATGACAGCCATGTCACGCATGTGATTGACAAGGATTTATTGATGTTTCTTTTTTTAATGTCGATGAAATTTTCTTTGCACTGTATTAGTTTGTAGTTGGTAATTTAAATATGAATGTTATAAGATCATTAAATAAGTAATAATATGATTTTAAAAGTTGCATTTGCAGCGATACTAGCCTAAAATTAAACTAAAACTAAATTACCGATTTACTAAATTCCCATTATTTTAGGTGTAAATGCATTTCATTTTAAGTATCAGCGTTGTCAATTTGGTGCGTTTCGCATATTTTTTGGTGCTTTTTTAAATTTTTGGTGCGAAAAATTCTTTAGTTGGTGCGCGCTGCGCTTTTTTTTTGTAAATTTTGGTGGCACCAAAGCAAATTCAACACAACTTTTTGTTTCAGTGTGAGAAAAAAATCTTTCTACAATAAAAATACACCTGGGGCCAAATTACCGCATTCGTGATCGAATGAGCTATCGTCGCGAAAAATGATTTCGATATCGAAATTATGATAAAATGTACTAAATTTCTTGCTCGATATCGAATGCCATAATCTCAACTATTTTTATTTACGATCAATTTTACTCGATATCGAATGCGGTAATTTGGCCCCTGTTTGAGTACCATTTCATTCAACACTGCAAATATTTGTTCGTGTATTTCTGTGCGTGCGTTTTTTAATTTTTTTTCGAAAATGTGATGAAATCTTTATTTTCTCTAATGTTTAATTGCAATTTTTTAATAATTTATAACTCATGAAAGCTATACGATGAAAAAATATATTTTAAATACGAATGTATGATAAATGAAATCAAATTCTTCAAAAATCTTTGTTTGAAAATCAAATTAACATTTGAAACATGTAAATAAAAATTCTTGTATAGCCTGATGGTTTGGTCTACTGAACTGTAGACGAACAACCAGGGTTAGAGTACCAGTGGAATCCTAACAAATTTTATTGGAAAAAATCAAATAGAAGTACTTTAACTAGAAAACAAAAATATATAAAAAAAAGTACCTACCAAATATGTACTGAAATTAGCTTTTTTACCAATTAGTTGTTTAGTTCCGAATATCATATTGTGAGTTAATTTTTGAGTGGTGAAATGCTTATTTTACCTTTATTAGCTTATTACTTTTACTAATAATCGTTGATAAAAAGTTTTTTATAGAATTTATGATATTAAAAACTTTTAAAATAATTCAATAAATTTGAAACAAAAACGAAATTCTAAACTTGGTGCGTTTTTTTGTAAATGGTGCGCTTTTTTCTCCATTTTGGTGCGTTTCGAAATTTCAAAGTTGACAACGCTGTTAAGTATAAATCTAGTTGGTGAGAGAATCAATGAGCTTTCTATCTGAGAATTTAATTTATAATTACATTCTTTGGATTTGCAAATATTATCGTCACAGACTCTATATTATCAGAAGGAACGCCTGCAGTAACCACATGCACATGCAACTTATAGACCAATATTTCAGACACATTACCATATTCCTAACATGAAGCTCAATATTCATCCCCTCCTCAGAACTTGCTGAAGAGGACGAACTTCATTTTGAAGATGATAATCTGCGTTTGCTGTTAGAACTAGAACTCGCTATTACGATCATTGTCCTAATGGATTAAGTACTGCAGTGTTTATTATCCGAATTTCAATGGCTATAAAATACTTATAAATTTAAAACCAGACATTGAAGGCACAAGTAATAATAGATGTATATACTCGGTATATATTGCTTGTCAAATTTAAATTTTGTAAACACAACTAAAGAAATCGGTTATAATAATTTGGTTATCACAGCGAAAGAATATTGTCTGCAAATTAAATAACGTATAATTTTCCATTCAAAATAAGTGTTTGCATGGTCGGATTAATAAAATTAAATTTGAAACCAATTAGAATGACTGAGCATGTTTTTAATTATCACTTATACTTATACCTTAGTGCTGATGTTTGTAACACCCATAAATCTTGGTCCATTATGCACCTTAAAGTATACTCAGAATCATTTCCTGAGTCGATTTAACGATGTCCGTCCGTCCGTCTGGCTGGCTGACTGACTGTCCATGTAAAGCTTGTGCGCAGAGTACAGGTCGCAATTTTTAAGATATTTCGATAAAATTTGGTACATGATATTTTTCGGCCCAAGGACGGACGGGATTGAAACTGTTGAAAATCGGTCCATTATTTCACCTGGCACCAATACAAATGTCCTCCTAAAATTGGGCTTTATCAGCCATAAATGTTTGAATTATGCAAATTTCACCACAAATAAGTGGTAAATAAAACCAACTCACATCTAAGAATTTTGTGCAGATTGCTCCATAATTAGTCGTAGCTCCCATATAAGGCCCACTTCCGAAAATCACTTAAAAGAGCATAACTCTCTTAAAAATATTGGTATCCAAATAATATTGAACACAAATATGTTTTATATATACAGATAAAGGCCACTTAATTTTATAATGGTCGGTCTATAATTAGTCAAATCTCCCATATAAGACCCTCTCCATAATTCCTCCATTACTTTTTTAAAAATATTTATATCGTTTAACATACATAATATTTATATTCATAGAAGTCATGGCACTAAATTTTTGGACGCCCATTTTTGAAAAACTGTTTTATACGTATACTGGGTGTAGAACATTATATTATATGGCTGCACTGTGAGCAGAATATCAAAAATTAAACAACAGGATTTTTCTTTTCTGTTCTTATATCCTGCAACATGCACAGAATTTCTTCATGATCCAACAAGAAAAATGTGCAATTCTTTCTTATTTTAATTTCTTAATTTAATTAATTTCTTTTCTCATTTTACTTTCTGGCCCAATTTTAACACTGCCAACCAAATTTACCTCAAAATGTATTTCAAAATTTATGAATTTGTTAAGCAGTAGTAGCATAATTCCTTGGACTAAATATCAATACGGAACCTTTTGATACAAAATTGTAAATATGAGAAGGTCCAAAAGAATTTTATATCATTTTACATTAGAGCTCTGTAGAGTCTTTGTCAGCAAAGACTCCTAAAGACTCTTAAGAATATTGAAGGTCATTTAAAATGCTGTTTTGATAAAGTGTCTTTAGTATTAAACTTATCTAAGTGAATGATCTCTATAATGAATTAAATTTGAACTAAAACTTCGCTTAAGCCAAAAGTAAAGAAATAAAATGTAAAAAATAATAAAATATATATTTAGGTAGCATTATGAATACAATGAAACAATATTAAATTAGTATTAAGGCAATATGTTTGATTATTATTAATAAACATGTTTAGTGTTTTCGTATATGTACGTGGTGCCATGTATAAGTTGATAGTTTCATAATCATGAATCCAGTCTTAAGATTCTTTTGAAAAACTGAGGTTTTTTGTATTATTTCATATTTCATCAAGTGAAGTTTATGAGCAGGGAAGTAAAATTACTTGGTTACATTTTTTACTTAATTATCAATTAGATCACGTTTGTGGTAACTACAAAATCTAGAGTATTTATATGCTAATTTTCTGTTCAGTCCCAATCACATATAATTTGTGATAATTTACCTACGCACATCCCGTATGTACAGAATATGTACATATATACATCCATACCTACACACATACATACATATATGTGTGTGTAGTATATCATCGTTATAATTTCTACAAAAAAAAAAAAAAATATTAAAATTGTACATCAAAAACATTTTGCATAAATTTAAATTCAACTTGAATAATGTTGAGTTTACTGGTGGTTTGCTTACTTGCTGCACACGTTAGTTGAAGGCTGCTGCTGCTGCTAATGTTTTGAGCAGTATGAATATTGTACATTGATGGTATAACCGATCATTTGATCACTATCAAATTGTGTTGTGTAAGTTGTATTTCCTCGAGTGGAACCTGAAAGACATGAAACTGATGTTAATGACGAAGAGGATCTCTTTTTGAAATAATGTTTATAAGATTTCTACATTGCAGTTGTAGTCATCTGCCATGATGATTGTTAAATGTATAATGTTTCTGTTGTTTTCTTTTTATATCTCTGTCTTTTTGTTTTTGTTGTTCTCCTTTTTAGACTCCTTGAGGGCTTAGCAAACTTTGTTGGGTTTCTGTTTTGCTTTATGGGGCAAGTTCAATGTAACGCTTATCTTCTGCAATACGAAATGAAATTCTGAAAAAAGAAAAAAAAAAACGAATACTTTTGTTTGTCTGATTTTCCATTTGTTCTCAATGTTGAATTTAGCATGGCGGAAAGTCGTACAGACGGACGTACTTCTTTAATTCATATACAGAAATAAGAAACAATCTAAATGCACATACATCTGTATAAATTTAAAGTTGGAGGCTAAAAATATTTAAAGAAACATCCCAGAAGAAACATAAAACACTTTGAGGAATGAAATAAAGAAGAAACGATTATGAAAATTGCATTTTTCTGGTTTTCAGTTTCATTACAAATGCAAAAATCTGTTTTTTTAATTTTTTTTTTTATTATTGTACCCACCTTTTGATGGCTGGCTGTGCGCGGCCATAATGCATAAGTATTGTTGCAACAACTAATGTTGCTGTTAGTGCTTTAGGTTGTTGCTGTTGTTACTTTTTGATATCTTTCAATATGCATCTGATATTGCGTATTCACAAGTGCTTTTAATAAAAAAGCTTCTGCAATTTTATTGATTGCCCTGCAATGATTTTCTTGTGTTTCTGTATATTTTGATATTTTTAAATCGATCATGTTTAGAGTTGCAACATGCTTGCAGAAAATGCTATAAGAAGGCAAGTGCTTTGGAAGCGAGGGGGAATACATTTTTACAAGGTTTCTTGCGTACATTGGTACTTAATGGTTTTGGATCTACTGCACAGAAAATTAAAATATTTGTGGAATCAATTAAAAATTTAATTGAAATCGGACCTGTAAACAAAATGAAAATGATTAAAAAAGAATTTGAGATTTAATTGCAAATATCAGAAAAATCAGAAAAAAGTAATTGAATCAATTAAAATTTTAATTGAAAATTATTTTAAAATCAATTAAAGGTTTAATTGCAAAAAAAATATATGATTTTTTTTCTGTGTGGTAGGCTGATGACAACACCAACACTTAGGCATTTCTGGCAGAACTTCGCTAAAAGGTCAATTACACTGTTGGAGAATTACTCAAAGCTACCTGAAATATGTCTTAAGAACTCTTAAATATATTTTGAATATTATGAAACATCGTTTTGACAAAGCAGTAATTCCGAACTTTTAATCGGAAGAGTCACACAAACCTTAGGGTGCCCCGATAGACTAGGCGATAGTGTGCCAGACTGTTGCGGGTTTGATTCCCGCCAAAAACTTTGGGTGTTTTCTGCAGATAAGCCAAAAGCTTCGCAGTTTGTGTTTGTTAATTATATAAAAAAAAAAACACCTTACAGTTGGAGTCTTTCCAAAGGTTTGTAAGGAAGGACCTTACTAATTACGATTAGAACACAAAAAAGTACTTTGAAGTCTCTCAACTCTAATAGCCTACACAGGAAAGAACAAAACCGTGGTAAACAAGAGTAGTATTGACATAACTAAGATCGCAAGTGAAAACCAGACTTAATTTCAATGTTCCCATAAAGACGGTGTCATCCCCAATGCATTTTCAAACTGTTACCCTGGAACTTATAACAAAACTCACAATTCAGTGGCAATGTAAACCCCACTTTACTTCGTCGATTGGATTTTTGCACTAACCAAGTTTAAGTAGCTGAATTCCTTGACATTTATGCAGAATCCCTAGATTAGAAAGCTGAAAGATATTTACTACCGTAAACACGTTGTAGTGAAACAGACTTGAGTCTCTTTCGAGAACTGAAACTAGAACTCACAAACTGACAGATCAGCCCACCAGTACATTAGTTTGTGCGGAAAGTATTTATCCATAAAGCTCTGTTAACTTTGTCGAAAGTGAAAAATTAACACAAATTGTGTAATATTTGTAAGACAGTTATCCGGTTTAGCTAAATACGCAAGGTATCTGGGTACCTATATGAAAGTTAGGTAGAGAAAAAGCATTTTCGCACTATACGCAACATCAGTCTAGTGATCGTCGTCGAAAATTCTTAAAAGATCTAAGCATTGGTTTGCGTCAGGAAAATATTGAGCATCGGGCTAAAAATACAAAAATAAATTCACAGTCATCGATATCGTCTGCAAAACAAATTTTTTATATACCAAACTTTGAAACTGCACAACTCCTTTACAAACAAAAGACTCAAGCGGACGCATTCCAGTAGTAGAAAGATGTTACGAGTGCTCTCAGCAACGTATGAAGCAGAGAACGACTCGTATTGCTTGCACTGTCTGCTCCCACCCAAGCTGCAATCAACACTCGATTAGTCCACCAATATGTTCAAACTGCTCGATACATTTGCGCTAAAGTTTTATTTCTTTTCCAAATAAGATTTAATAAATTGTTTTTGTTTATAATTTATACAGACTTTTATTTCACAGAAAAAATTAAAATTGATTTTCAATTAAAATATTCGTATATTTATTTAAACATTTAATTAAAAGTGGACCAATGAAGGAATTGGTAGTATCAATTAAAATATTTTGTAAAAATTTAATTAAAAGTAGATTTAATTAAAAAAAATATTATATTATTTAATTGAAAATTGTTTTTCAATTAAAAATTTAATTGATATGATTAAAAGTTTTATTAAAAATCAATTAAAAGTTTAATTAAAATTTATCGGGCAATAATTTTTTCTGTGTTATTCCTGCAAAGCTACTAACAGCTTCAAATAATATACTTTCAATGACCGTTTTCTTATATAAAATACGTACAGGTACCCGGGTACCTTGATGCGCATTAAAGGGTGTTAAAAGTAAATTGTCCTCTCAGGCGAATTACAAAAAAGTCAAGGCGTACGGCTGCAAAAAAGACTAAATTATTTGAAAGTTAGTAGTTCTCGAAAAGTTTCAGATATACAAGTTATTAATTTCAATGAAAAAACTTTGACTGAAAACGGCAAAGGTACATGTAACCTCCAGACAGAACAACTAGCAAACTAATCGGTTCAAAAATAAACTTATCATAAGATAAGAAGTTTTATATATGTAAGTCATTCAATTTTTTCGTAACTGCAAAATGAAACCAAATTTTCTATGTCGAATTTACAAATCTCGGGCTTCAATTATTTGAACAGTAATTTATACTACAATCAAATCTTTGCAATTTTCTTACACATCTAATAAAATGTTTAGCAGTTTTAACAGATTTGGCAAATTCTTGGCAACCACTTAAAAACGAAAAACATGTAAATCGATCGTCATTCATTTTATTATTTATTTGTGGTATAAAACGCATTTTTGTGGCAAACAACACTAAATAAAACTCACTAAAAGTCCAAAAAAAAATAAGAAAAAAACTGAGCAACAATTGTGTACAGCAGCCATTATGGTTTACGGCTTAAAGCAATTTATTGTAGTTGCTACTTTTTGGAATTTATATACGTGTACTAACAACAGTCAAGTCGATCAATGGCTGTATGGATGGATGGATGGATGTATCGATTCGATGTTGCAACACATATGAATAAATAAAAGTAACATGATCAAGAAATCAAAAACAGAAAAAAAATTTACTAAAAAAAAAAACTTAAAACCATTTCAAAATCCATCAAAGTAACAAAAAAACAAAAAAAAAAACTAAAACATTTTGTTCATTTTACATAAATACCATCAAGTTGTACGGTTACGCCCATTAATACTGCATACATTTCAATGTTGCACATACTGACTGACTGACTGATAGATATTGGTTACGTTTAGTACGTATGGAAAGAAAGAAATGTATTCGTTTGGTTATAAACAACTCATAGAATGGCAATTTTTGATTTGCTTATGATCACTGACTGTCTGTGTTTTCAACTGGTTTATTTCACGGACTTTGACTTAGACGAGTGGAGTTGGAACTATAGTATTGTAAACAAGTTGCCTAGTAGGCAATTTCATCATTTCTCAAAACATGTCTGCAATCAATCTGATTTCCTTAACATGTACATACATATAGTCATACATAATCTAAAGGAGTGGTTTCTTAAAAAAAGAAATCCTTAGGAAAGGAGAAACCATGCATTGTAGACTACATAAATTAATGTTTGTTTACACCTAATACTGTTTTTACACGGTAGTTTTTTTTTTACAAGGTTTTGATATAACACGGTTTGAAAATAAACAAATTTAACATTTTTTTTTACACGGTTTTATTTCAAATATTCAAAATTTCCCCTAAATTTGTTTTTTTGTGTATACAAGCAAATTTTACTCCTCAGAACAATTGTAAATAGCACATATGTATATAATCGTACATATAATGATTTACAGCCTTATGCAAAAAAAAAAACTTAAAACAGGCTGATAAAGCTCTCTTAAGCAAAAACAACTTTTAGCTTAACATACGTCTGGTAAAGCAATGATAACATCGAATAATTTTTTTTCGGTCTTGACTCTTCTGGACGTTTCAATTGGGATGGATGGGCTTTGATTGCACTGTCATAGCCATACACCCATGATTCGTCACCAGTTATGACCTTTTTGAGGAAATCTCATATCTAAAACATCCGTGAAAATTGTTTGAATATGCCGAACGATATGCCAACATCATTAGCAACCTCTGTGATAGTAATTCGACGATTATCCAAAATCATTTTCTTCACTGCTTCAATGTTTTTATCGGTTGTTGACGTGCTCGGGCGACCATTGACATCTGCTCATAGTAGACTCGCCAAACGCCACACGCCGCAGTCAACATTTCAAATGTCCTTGCGCATTTAATTTCATTTTTTACACAAAACAGTTTCTTTGATCCACTTTTTCGAATAGTAAAAAATCGTAGAGCACACGAACACTGGACTAACCTTTTTATCTGTCAAAAACAAAATGACAATCCAAAATGGCTGATATTACCAACACATATAACAGACATTTGTACCAACATAACAGAAAAAAAAACGCGAAAATCGAACAAACGTAACTCACAAAATTTAAAAATAACGGTTATTTTTTGATCAGACCTCGTATGTTTGTTTAAGTTAATTTTTTCCGATGAGAAAAAATGCAATCTTGATGGTCCAGATAATTTCAACAGCTATGGGAGAGACCTATGGAAGGAACCAAGAAATTTTTCAAAAAGAAATTTCGAAGGGGGTTCTTTGATAGCTTGGGAAGCTTTTTGTGGGAGACAGTATGCTTGGTTTGGTGTTTCCAAGCATCAAAATCAATTATCTTGAATACATCAAATTACTAAATAACGTAAGCATACATGTAGGTCATCAAACAAAGGTCATCCAAAACACAACCCCATTGAAAACTGTTGGGGAATATTAACACGTCGAATTTATGCTGAAAAATTACAATATGAAAGAATATATTACCCAAAAGAAGCTGTTATATATGTTTGGAGATCTACATCTGAAGATATACGAATAAATCTGGTGATTAGTGTGACTGATCAAATGTTTGAGTTGATTAAAAAAGGCACATTTAAGTTATTTTAATTTCAGTGTATTTTATACCTACACTTTAAAGTTTCTTTACACTTACAAAATTGAGAAAGGTTAATGTATTTATAGTTGCGCAACGCAGTGTATTTAGGTTTATATTAAATGAACTTTTGAAAAATACTATTACTTTTGCAAATCATGGCAACTAATAGGTTTGTGTTGATAGACACAAAATACTAGTCAACAAAGTAAAAATAATTTAAGGAAAATTAAATTGTATAAACTCGAGCCCGACTAAATAAATATCAAAAAATTTAAAACTAACAGTTCGAATAAAAAATAATAAATTGTTCTTAAAATAGCTAGGGCACAAGCTAATGTTTGCAATTGTACTTAAAGTAGTAAACATAAAATGTCAACGAAAGTGGACAGCAAACACAAATGTATTCAGGTTTTCAAGACGAAGTCTTGACAGAAAGAATACGAAAGAAAAAAACTGAAGAAAAAAGGAGGCAACATGTAAATAAAAATTGAAAAAAATGATAATTACAGCAAATTTCGAACCACCAGGTAACACTGGTTAAAGGATTGGTGTTTGTCTGTTGGCTAGCAGGCACCGCAGTTGTTGCAGAGGTTAGAACGCAAAGAATTATGATGAGAGAATGTGGTGATTCTCGAAACATGTAAATTCAACCCAGGTTCAACCCCAGCTCAGCCAGAAAAATTATCAATAAAATTTTAATAGAGATTTCATGTTGTAAAAGAATTCCTTCAGTAAAAATAATTTAATGAAAATTAAATTTAATGAACTCGAGCCCGACTAAATAATTATCAAAAAAGTGGATTATGGTTATACATACTAATTCAAATATACGGAATAATCGCTCTTGTAAATATCAATGTATTATTGCAGGAAGTAATTTTTGTTGTCAATTTATCATGAGCGATTGGGTTTATTTTCATATGAGAAAAATCTACGTATCATTCAGCACACTTCACCCCAATATACTGCATGGTGTGACATTTATATCAGAGAATCCATGGAGCCTTATTTTGTAGAGAAGACACTAGAGCCAATGTTGTTCTATAAGAACTGGCACACACAGATAATCCCCCTTATTCAAAAACGATTATTAAATTTAACAAACGTTTATTAAGACAGATTTGCATATACAAATTTGCTTAATAAACGTTTGTTAAGTTTAATAATCGTTTTTGAATAAGGGGGAATGTCTTTTGTTATTTAAAAGAGAATATAAGGCTTGCTTCTCGCAAATGATGATCAACAATGATGGAAGCCTCTTGGCTATTATCGTCTTCGAAATGTAATGGAAAAACCCATTTTAAACAAATATAAAATTTTATATTTAATGCCGATATATACATAGAAAAACAACATCGGGTTAGTATTTTAAAACCTTTTTGTATTAAATCTGAGAATAGAGGAGGGAACATTGTAAAAGGCACTCCGTTTGAAGTAAATCAAATAATTAAATGCAAGATTGTAAAGAATAACATTGAGAACTTTTGGCGACAATAGAAAATAAAATCTCCAGTTGTAATGAATATATATATATCTATAGATATAGGTACTGTTAACGAGGGCGGTTCAGAAACTTCCTAGCTTAGAACAGAAGGCGCAGTATAAACAAAAAAAAGTTAAGTGTTTTGAAAACTTCCATCAGTCTTTTGGAAACTTCCAATGTGAAAATTAGAAGTTCGTGCCGTCATTAAATATTTAAATAAAAAAGATTTATCGGGACAATAAATTCATAATGATATGATGAGAGTGTTAGATGGAGCACTTTCATATGCAACAGTAAAAAATTGGGTTGCTGAATTTAAACGTGGTCCTACAAGCATTGAGGATGTGGACGTCCAACAACAGCAACAACAACAGGAATTATAGCCAAAGTGCATGATCTGGTATTAAATGAACGACGCATAAAAGTGCGTGATATAGTAATGATCGAGTCCATTTAATTTTGCATGAAGAACTACAGATGAAAAAGCTTTCTCCAACATGGGTGCCGCATTCGTTAACAGTCGACCAAAAGCGCATAAGAATGAACATTTCTCAAGCTTGTTTGGATCGTTTTAAGAAAAATAAAATGGATTTTAAGCGTCGTTTCGTAACTGTTGATGAGACATGGATTCACTGCTATACTCCAGAGACTAAAGAACAATCCAAGCAATGGACGGAAGCTGGAGGAAGTGCCCCAAAGATAATTCAATCGGCAACGGTTTTTTGGGACTTCAAATGTATTTTATTGATTGACTATCTGGAAAAGGGTAAAACATAAAATTTAGGTACTATTGCAACATGTTGGATCAATGAAATGTAAAAATTTGAAACACAAAATTAAATTTTCAGTTGTAATGAGTATAGTTACTGTTTATTGGCCAGTATTAAAGCACTCTTTGAAAGTTCTGCTAACAATTCTTCATGCCCAGAGACAGAACGACATACAATCAATACGATTTATTCGATTTTAGTATTTGATGACGATGTTATAGATGGGATACTTTTGTTCCCATCAGCTAAATCAATAAATTACGTGACAGGCATACGAATGCGAAGATCAGTGGAAAGACAGAGAAACTAAACTCTCGCACTAAGACTGCGATTTCAGTTTTATTCGTTTTCACAATTCATACATCGTACATAATAAAATTGATTTTTAAATTAAACAGAAAAACACAAAAAGGATATTGTAGGCTGAATAGATTGCCAATGAAGATGATTATGATGATGATGATCATCATCGTTTTCACAATTTTAAGAAAAAAAAAAAACAGACAAGTCCATCTTGGTTTATTTATTTTTTAAGGAAGGAAGAGACCTGTTCCACCATTATGAAGTGATTTTTTATATTTTATTTAATTTTCTCTATTGAGTTTTTGTATATCAAACATTTCATGCAGTTGTTTGTTTGGGCTTTTTGCTCTGCAACTTGATTGATTAAATCAAAATACATATTTATGTATGAATTTATTATTATTTCTTGTAGATCTGCTAAACATCGAACAACAGCATCTTTAAATTACTTTACTAAGTTTCCATTTTTAACCATTTGTTGTGTGTTGGTGTTTTTTTTTTTATTATTATTTATGTTTACGGTTTAAATTACTTTTTTTATTTACTTGAAAATTGCCTGGCAATCAATTCAAATGGGTGGAGTTGTATTTTGAACGGTTTGAATGCAACATCTTGAGGTGGAGACACAACACAGACTTTAATAATTTTTGTTGGTTTTTTTTTTCATCGTTTTCTTGGTGTCTTTTGACCACTATTTATTGAGATTTCTGTAAGCTGACAAATCAAATTCTTTTGGTTGTGGAGTGTTTTTTTTATACATTTTGATGAAGTCAATCAACCATCAAAAAAAAAAAAACATTTCTCTTGCCCGTATTTATTTGATAAATTGTTTTTAATTTGAATTTTTCCAGTTCTGTCATAAATTAAAGTGGAACATTTTAGGGGAGTGGTGATTTAAGTAACTTTCAATATTGCAGGTAAAATAAGTAAAGTTGGAAAGGCAGCAATAAGTAGATCGTATACAAAAGGTGTAAATCTGAATGCAAGTTGAACAAAATTTAAATTATAATTATTAGAGAAAATTTTCATTTGGCTTGAGTTCACATTTTTAATAAATAAGTTGAAAAATACCATTGTGAAACTATATTTTTCTAGACAAATGGCACACTGGAATGCATTTTCTCACCCTGCCAAGGCCGTCATCAGCAATGTTTATTGTCCAAGATCTACTTGTAAACATCATCTATTTAACTCACCATTTATTGAGAAATAGATTTAATTTAAATTGTCGATCATGATCAATAGGAATGTCCTACTCGAGCAGGTATCTCTTGTTCGTTGAAATATTTTTCGACAGATATTCCCAATTTAGTAACGCTCAATATAGTTCCATATATTAATCCAATATGCTTTTCCATGATCCCAAGAACCATATGGATATAGAGTGAATTTTGTTGATAAAACATTTCTAGGCAATAATTTTAGAATTTATTAAAATCGTTATTGTTATAGCAAAATCAACTTGTCTTTCTCAGACACTGGTTCCCGATACTAAAAAATGTTTTAAGGCAATTTTCGTAGCAAGTTGCCATTGGCAAATATTTGTGTATTTTATTTTACAAAAATAACACTCCGTTAATAGAGCTGGCACATGACCAGCTGTAATTGATATTTTTTCCTTTTAAGAAGCACATAACCCATTTTCATTTTTTACAAAACCAAACAAGTAAGAAAATATAATACCCTACACCCAGTATATGTGTAAAAATAGATTATCAGAAATTGGCTCTCTTGGCAACCAAATATGTAGTGGCACGACTTCTGTGTGTAAATAAATATTCTTTGTGTTAAATTTTATCTCCATGTAAAGATTTATAGATGTTAAAGTGATTTTCGAATGGCATCTTATATGGGAACTTTGACAAATTATGGACCGAATGTTATAAAATTAGGTGTCATGAAGTCTGAAACATGCTTGCGTAAAATTTTATTTCGATACTTACATTATTAAGAGATTTTTGATTGTTAAAGTGATTTTCGGGAAGTGGGCCTTATAGAGCTATGCCTAATTATTGACCTATCACCACGAAATTGGGCCAAACGATTTTTGTATGTATAAAACAGGCTTGTGTTGAATATTTTTTATTTACCAACCTTTTTAAGAGAGTTATGCTCTTTAAAGTGATTTTCGGCAGTGGGCTTTATATGCGAGCTATG
Organism: Bellardia bayeri; assembly: GCA_950370525.1. Classification (NCBI taxonomy): domain Eukaryota; kingdom Metazoa; phylum Arthropoda; class Insecta; order Diptera; family Calliphoridae; genus Bellardia; species Bellardia bayeri. The sequence continues at coordinate 61,322,149 of OX493265.1, forward strand.
GTCAACTATGGACCGATCTGCGATCGCGATAATTTTAGTCATCATATACATAAATTTTATTCTTGGAAAATTTGTTGGTATACGTTCATAAATCAAAAATTTATGACCGCTAAACCTCTATTTCGAGAGGACAATTGTATGGTGGCTAGATGAAATAATGAACCGATTTCAAGCAGTTTTAATCCCATCGATGTATCTTTAAAACTGCATGGTTTACATGTACAGACATCGGACATCGTTAAATCGAATCAGAAATTCATTCTGATTTGATCGGTATACCTTAAGGTAGGTGTTGGACTAATAATTTTGGGCGATACAAACGGTACAGTGAAATAACTCCCAAATGAAATAAGTCCCAATGGAAAAATGAAATAAGCCCCAAAAATTTTTCCATGATTGGGACTTATTTCATTATGAAATAACTCCCAAATAAAATAAGTCCCATCATTTTTTTTTTTGTTGGGAGTTACTTCATTTGGGCGGAAGGATTTTCTTATCTATGGTATACAGAATACCGGCTTCGCATTGCACAAATTTCTTGTATTGCCGTTAATTCATTTTTATTGGGATTTATTTTTACATTTTGAAAAAGTCCCAACAAATTGCGACTTATTCCATTTTTGCCTTTGGAAGTTATTTAATTTTTTTCAGTTGGGCGTTATTTAATTTTTCATGGGACTTATTTCATTGGGAGTTATTTCTTTGGGACTTATTTCATTTGGGAGTTATTTAACTGTACAGATACAAACGTCAGCTTAAATCCAATATACCAGCCCCACTATGGTGGTGTAGGGTATAAAAAACCTGTCTTCACAAAATAGAAATCATTTAAAAGAAATAATACAAACAAAAGGAACAGCAACCAAATGACACGTGACCATTTTAATTAAAATAAATAATAAAAAATTAAACAATGGCAATTGCCATTGCTACAGCAAACAAATGAAAGAATGGTAGACAAAATATTAAAACTACAAATATTAAATTCGAAAATTTACCTTCAAACATCCGCCAACCCGTTCATACATTTAGACGAAATGCATAAATACATTTTCCACAATAAAACATTAAATTATTATAATGGATTTTTGATTTTTCTATTTAACAAACAAAACAACACAAATGTATACATTTCAAATACAGTGCATAACAAACTAACACGACTATAAAGCCAAAAAAAAGGGGTGCAATATTTAATATACACCCTGGCATAAACCGAGTCCTCCGGCATGATTGTTGTTGTTGCCATTTCCATTATAGCAACATCCAGCGCCAGCACGTTTGTTCATCTACAAATAGCCTTGAGCTGTCATTTCAACAAATCAACACTATGAAATTATTTTTTGGAATTGTATGGAATAGTCATGAATTGTGTTTTTTCTTTCTTCTAACCGTAGAGTTTTTATGTATTCAAATTCACAATAGATCCGCATGTATCGAAATTCTAAAATTACTGGGATTGATGAGTTTACTTTGATAGAATCATTAAATAGTTTGTTCTACGGGCTGAAAGACCGCAGTTATATTCGTATATGTAGCACATACATATGTCTGTATATGTATAAACCTTTAACATTTCAATAGTGTTCGGGCTTCAATATTCTTATAAAATTTTATCAAATATATCTACGAGGCAATCCTTGTACCATCTAGACTATGTATAAAATGTGTTTGCGGACTCGCCAGTGGTCCAATTCCCATTATCTAATCTGTTTAACGACTATCTTAATGATCTATTAGTACACCTGAAATTAGTAGAAAACACTGACGAATTTCCTTCTAAATCGGAATCAGTACAATGGGACATTTTTTGGTGATTGATGAATATAGATTTGGATGTGGGAATCTTTGTTATGATCCAAAAGAACAATCTCTGATATTTACTTTTAAAGATAATTTTATTCAAATGTTGACAGCAGCTACACTGTTCCATTCGGAAAGGCCAATTTTCAAACACCCTTTCCAATATACGGTATTCCGCGAATAACAACTAATTCCGATTAATTACGATTTTCAGCTTCATATAACCCTTAAGAAAAATATTCAGAGATGTTTAAAGCTTAATAGATTGACTTTTCAATACAGCCAATGTTTATTCCTCACATTTCTTACAAAATTCTGATTTTAGAAATACAGCGGAATAATTTGGAGACGTTGATGCGGTATGAAGCTTTGTCCCAATTTACACGAATCAATTTTTATTGAAAATATTGATACAATTATTTTATTTAAAATTTCTTCGGTCTTTACACAGCACATTTTTATTGCTTATATCACACGTATTTTTATTTCTATACACATACATATGTAATAGAAATAAGAGAGTAACACGAGTTGCTAGTACAATCAAGTGTGTACTCGTCTTATCCAGTGTTGCCAAAAATGAATTTCAAAATATGCCAAAACTTGAAAAACTAAGGCCGCGTTTTCACTATGTTTTTACTATGTCATTCTTGTTGTCAAATTGTCCAAATTGTTGGCAATTGTATGAAAACAGGTTGTCATATGGCGTATATTGCCAACAATTTGACAACAAAAATGACATAGTGAAAACCAAGCATAAGTGCTAAAATGTTCTACAGAAGAAAAAATAAGTGCTATATTTTTTCAATGTAACAATACAATTTTTATTTCAAATGTTACAAATATAAATTATAGTTTGTTTCTAATTTTATTCATAACAATTGTTGACTTGTTTTAAAAGATTACATTTCATATATGTATTTATTCAAAAATTTCTGTTTTCATTTACTTACCACACCGAAAGAACCTTGTTATTAATATATATTAATAAATAAATAAAATTAAATAAAATAATAAATAAAATTAATAAAAGTTATTTTTTATTTCTCCAAAAGTATTTTTTGGAGTAAAATAGTAAAAAAATTTTTGAGAAATATTTTTTTTCTAACAAATTATGCTAAAAAGCATTAAGCATAATTTTTAAAAATTTCAATGCATTTTCGAGAAACAAAAAGCTAAATCTAGCACTGAAAGTGCTAAAATGGCAACACTGGTCTTATCTTCCCCACACCACGATGTCTGTAAGATAATCAGCTTAGCTTGAAGAATTGCTTCGTATAAATGTGGACTTTGCATGCTGAATTATCAAACAATACTACATAAATGTTGGGAGACTTCATATATTATTATTTGAAGGCAAAGAATTGGAAACATTACTTCATAAAGAGATTGTTGTCAAACCCAACAAGAGCCTGCAAAATCATTGGGAACTACTCAAGTAGCAATTTGAAAATGTTTGCGAGCAGCAGGATTTCTGCAAAAGCAGGTAAATTCGGTACCAAATGTATTAAAGCCGAGAGACTTTGAAAGACGTTTTTGCCTTCAACAGACGTATGGACATGGCTATCATCTGATCGTCTTAGAATCTTATAAGAGCCTAGAATAAATACCCTAATATACTTTTGCGTTCTACGACCAATATACTGCTGTGTTACAAACAAAATGACAAACTTAACAAACCTTTCTTTTTTTAGATGCTGGGTATAAACCTGAAGAAGGAGAGTAAGATTTCGCTGTTTGTCAGAATGGAGCTTTCGAGAACACGAAAGCAGATATACATACATATGGATTAGTAAAAATAGCGTAAATTTTAACTGCCGTATTTATAAAAAATAAAGTCGGCTTGAAGTGTGCTTTAAGATAAAATTTTCATACAAAATTTTCTTAAAGTACACTTGAAGTCTACTTTAATTTTTTATAAATACGGCAGTAAATAAATAGAAATTTTGTGCTGCAAATGTTTAAAATTTTTTATTTATTTTCATTTTTAGTAATAAAATTTGGAAAAATTTCTTAAACAGCCTACAAAATAATGAATATGATTTGACATATTAGACAATTAAATAAAGTGGCAATTTGAATAAAAAACTGAAAAATAATTTCTGAGTGCATACAAAAATAAAGATATTTATAAGGGGAACCAGTATTTTTTGTACAAATTTGTTTGACGATGTTTAATCTTACGCGTGTTTTGTATAAACAAATAGAATAAAACTTAACTTCTATTGTGATTTTTCCTTAAGGTACGGTCACACTTGGCAAATATTTTCCGAAAAAGACGTAACCACTAAATAACATAAATTTGAAGTCGTTTATTTATTAAAAAAAAAAAAACTTTTCTTATTTGGCCAAAGCACAACAAATATTTAGTTTTAATTTATTTGATGCTGTTTGATCTTGCAAAACTCTTGTAAGATTAAACAACATCAAACAAACTTGTGCTAAAACAAGTGGTTACGCTTTTTTGAGTAAATATTTGCCAAATGTGAGCGTACCTTTAGTAAAATAAGTTTTCTAAATAAAAATAAGAATTAAAATATCTTGTATTTAGTGGTCACGTTATTTTCGTCAAATATTTGCCATGTGTGACCGACCTTAAGAATACATTTTTATTTATACCTATATTACGAGAACATAACATAACCCCTTAATAATTTAACAATATTAAATGTTTGAGTTTTATATTTGAATGGAAAAGTTTGCAAATAAGAAAAATATAAACTATCTATCTACTTGTTTCCCATTCCAATCAAAATACTTACATGAGAAAAATGCTCATACTTATGTATTTGCATACATACATGCAACATCTTAATCAAACTGTCTGAAATGAAAAGTCAAAAGTCTTATAAATGCTGAAGTAAGTTTATTGTAAACTGAATCCTTAGACCTACAAATGTATCCTTGCCTTTCGTCTACTGTCTTACAGCTCTAGGGATTGTTTTAAAGGATTTCCTCAACCAAAACGAAATCTAGAATATATACAAATGTTGTTTTCTAGCAATTTTTGTTATTTTTCATTTTTGTCTTTAATATGCTTTTCTGCTCAAGTAAGAAATATTTGTAAATCCTTTTATTGAAATGTTATATTCCCCTTAAACTTACAAGGAGCATTAAAAGAAAACAAATGTGAAAACATCATGTGGTTGCTTGTGCCTTCAATCGTCTACTTACAATAGACTTTACCAAATATCCTTAGGGGTCAAAAGAAATGTTATAATCTTTGTATGTATATATGTATGTAGGTACGAGTATATACATATGTATATATGCAGGATTGTAATGTATTTGTGTTTAGGTTTTGTCTAAATAAATATTTCTTGGAAAAAATAACTTAGGCAAGTAGGTATTATTACTAAATTGTTAACTAAGGGCTTCCATTTCAGTAATATTTTATTTTTGAAGGAAATTAGTATAAAAAATAAAGCTAGAATTAACATAAACGGAAAGTATTTATGGATGATTTATGGCGTTTTTATTTCCATTCTAATTGCTTGATATTTTAAATTTGTTTAAAAGCCTTAAAGTATGTTAGTTTATTTTCAACTACAACATATCATACTGCGAAAGGATTAAACCAAGGAACAAAATAACATAAACCAAAAGTTGTTAGGGGTTATTAAAGCTTAAAGTTTAATTATGATGTCAAAAATCATTTCTAATACACTGACAATATTAAATACAGTTACTAAAATTTTAAAAATTTTTCTGTAACTTACTTCAACAATCCATATGGCCACTTCTTCAAAGTTAAAGAGCTACAACATTGAAACTAAATCTGGTGTACCACTGTGCTCTATTTTTTGCTGGCGAATTATAATAAAATTATTTTGATACGAAAACTGTATTTCATATTTTACTATTATATTTATTCGTTTTTTAAACTATTAAAATTTATTTTAATTAAGAATAACAGAGTTTAAAAAATTTCGTCAATACCAAAAAAAAAAACAAGTAAGAAAGTACCGACTAGGTCAAGCCCGACCATAAAATATCCTACACCCATGTATATATGTCTGAAACGGTTTTTCGAAAAGGGCGTTATATTGGAGATATGACCTATTATGTGTATGGTAAACTTTAACTCGATGTAAATACTTTTAAAAGATTTATGAAGTATAAAGTAAATTACGGAGAGGGTCTTATATGCAAGTTTCGACTAATTATGGACCGACAATTATAAAATTACCCTCTTATTCAAAAACGATTATTAAATTTAACAAACGTTTATTAAGCAAATTTTTATATGCAAATCTGTGTTAATAAACGTTTGTTAAATTTAATAATCGTTTTTGAATAAAGGGTTAGATGTCATTATTTCTGTATATAAGAAACTTATTTGTGTCGAATTTGGATACCAACATTTTTAGGAAATTTATGATCCTTATATGGGAGCTACGACTAATTATGGACCGATCATAATAAAATTTTACCGTATTATTTGTATATATATGAAATATATTTGTGTTCAATATTATTTGGATACCAACATTTTTGAGAGAGTTATGCTCTTTAAAGTATTATTCGGAAGTGGGCTTTATATGGGAGCTACGAGTAATTAAGGACCGATCTGCTCAACATTTGTAGATGTGATTTGGCTTTCTTTACCACTCATTTATGATGAAATTTGTTTGGTTCCTTGCATAATTCAAATGTATATGATCGGTCAACCCCAATTTCGGGAGGACATTTATATAGGGGCAAGGTGAAAGAATAGACCGATTTCTACCAGGTCCTTGGGGCGAAAAAGTAGCACGTACCAATTTTTATCGAAATATGTATTCTCAAAATTGCGACCTGTACTCAGCGCACAAGCTTTACATGGACAGAAAGCCAGCCAGCCAAACGGACGGACGGACATCGTTTAATCGACTCAGAAAGTGATTCTGAGTCGATCGGTATACTTTAAGATGGGTGTTGAACCAATATTATTGGGCGTTACAAACATCAGCACAAATCCAATATACCATCCCCACTATGGTGGTGTAGGGTATAACAACAAGTTTTACTGTGCACGTAATGAAAATTTCAAAACTACGTTTTTAATCAATCGTACTTAAATTAATACTGAAGCAAAATTTATTGAATTTCATCATAATTCATAAATACTGTAATATCCTGTTTTTTGCAGCTGTCACAAATACATTTAGAAAAAGAGATCCTTCAACAAATATTATCTGTTTCAGGAAAAAAAAACAACAACCAGGTGGCATGAAATTTGTGGTACAAAATAAACATAATCCACAAAAAACTGTACTATACAGGAAAATCTTCGTCGCGTCTTGTAATTACTTTTTAGTGACTTCTAAATACCGTCTACATTACTTAGAAGCAGTGGTATAATGAGGTATACTACTTACTATCTAATAATTTTCCTGATCATTGCTGCGACTGCTGTGAGACCTAAATTTTTAAGAAGTAATGTGAGCATAATTATTAAGTAAACACCTAATATTGTTTAAAAAATCTTTTATTATATGTATGTATGTGTATACTACAACTACAAATTTAAAACAAAATATGTTGTATAATTCATAAGTAACTAAAGCAAAAAATTATTCAATTTTAACAGAAAAGTACCAATTTTTCTCGTTAACAGGTATACTAAAATTATGTTTAATATTAAAAATATGGAAGTATATTAAGTTTGTCATTCCGTTTGTAGCACATCGAAATAATAGTCGTAGAACCAAAAATTCTATATAATATGAGTCTTTATAAGATTCTAAGACAATCTACATAAATGTCTATAGAGAAAATGCAAAATTCTGAAAAAATAAGTTTCATGCAAAGTAAAATCTCACAAAAATATTTCGTTTGCATTGATCCATAATTTTGACATAGCCTAATAAAAAGAGCAATTCCGAAAATCACTTAAATGCGCATAAATCGTTTAAAAATGAAACTATCAAGTTAAAATTCAACAGAAATAATTGAAATATACATCTAAATTGTCGTATCAAATTTCATGGTGCTCGGCCCATATTTGACCATAGCCCTTATATAAAGTCCACTTTCGAAAATCACTTAAATGCGCATAAATCTTTTATAAAAATCACTAATAAATTGAAATTCAACACAAATAAATCACATATAAATAAAAAAATCTTCGTACAGAATTTCATGATGATGGACCCGTGTTAGGTCATAGGTTATGAGGACTACTCCCAAAAATTCACTAACGTACATAAACATCCATATTAAACCGAAATTTTACACAGATCAGTTATAAGTATGTAAGAATTACACTATGGGGTTTTGTAAAAGTTGGTCCATAATTGGCCATAGTTCCCGTACAAGCTCCATTTACGAGAATAACCACAGATTATACAGAGGTGACAATTTTGACCTTTCAAAAAGCCAAAATCAGTTTTCTTTTTAGGCTTTTTGTACCTCATTTATTGCGTGTTAAGATAAATCGCTTCAAATATATAAATAAAGTACAGTACAATATTTTATGACGTTCGCCCCATAATAGGTGATGGGTATATAAGATTCGCTACAGTCGAATATAAAATATTATTTGTTTATTTGTCCTTTTGGAATTATTACAGCTGACAATCATCTAGACATAAAATCTATGAGTTTTTTACAGAAATCAGGCGAAATTATTTCATTCATTCTGTATTACTGCCTTTAGGTTATCGTTCCAAGAAATATATCTTTGTCTAATTTTTTTCCAGCTATTCCCACAGGTGTTTAAGTTTAAGTTTTTGGACATTGATTGAGCAACCACTTTTTCACAATTTTGAAGATCATTGTCCTGTTGGGGAATCCAGTTCTGTGCTAGTTCTAATTTCTCTACAATACGACCTCCATTGTTTTTTAAAATATTGTGATAATCTTCCTTTTTCATTGTAGATTCGATAAATATAACTTTACCAACCCTTGTTGCCAGCATAAACCCCAGGTCATTATTTTTTTTTGGTCTTGATAATAAATGTATTACTTATTATTGGGGGTTTTGTTTCCAAATATCTCAAACTTAAAAAATTAAATTATATTATTGCAAAAAATTATATTATTTCAAAAAATTTTATGCGCGTTGTAAATTTTTTTATGCAATTCAAAAGTTTTGTTTAGTTGTTCTTTGATATGAATACCTTCTTACGTTGCACTCTATCAAGTAGGTCATTCTGATGCAAATATCTTCTAATTGTAATCGTACATCATCATTTTCAGCTTTGATCGTTTTGAACCAGCCAATTTTTCTTCAGTATAGTGTTTGGTATAGTTGTCTATAATTATACCCTACACCACCATAGTTGGGAGGGTATATTGGATTTGTGCTGATTTTTATAACGCCCAGAAATATTACTCCAACACCCACTTTAAAGTATACCGATCGACTCAGAATCACTTTCTGAGTGTTGTAACAACATTCCTTTTCTGTGTTACATTTATATACGACACAAAAGAATGTTGAGTAGAATTTTCTTTAAAGTATTCTTTAAAGTTTTTACAATTAAAACGCTGCTTATTTGTTAGTTCGTGTATTATAAATTACCAGTTACACTGTCATCATTTTTGCAAACAAAAAAAGAAAACTTCGAAAGAAAAAAATCAATTGATTGTTGCAAAGATATGAAGATGAGAACCGTTAATAACTTAACTTTACTGACAACTGTGCTGTAATGTGATGACAACGACTGACTGACGATTAGCTCAGGAAAATGAAAGAGTCATTAATCATGTCACAACAACTCAATGACTAAGTGACTGACTGACTTTTTCACTCACTGGCTATAAAACTTCAAATGGTTTTTGAGACATGCTTAGAAAATTATTTTTACAAATAGAAAAACATTGCACACATACAACAAAGAAAGCACATGTTACAAAGAAATGACAAAGGATATTTTTGTGTGTGTGTGTTTTTTCTTTTAACAGCATAAAAATCAATAATTTTATGAAACATTTATTATTTACAATATATGCGGCATAAAAAGGTCATATCAGGAAATTGTTTAAAATATTATTTCAGACAACATAGTCCTACTGGAAAGTCTAAACATTTTGAACTTTACTTACCTTTCATATGTATGTTTGTTAAAAACGACTTCTTGAAATTCTACTTGTTCAGCAAACAGATATATTACTGTAATAACCCTTTTGCTTTCAAATTATACATAATTTTATTTCGTTATTTCATCAACCTATTATTAAAATCACAAAACATTACTTTACAAATTATATATAAAATTACATTCAAAGACAATATACATTTAATTTGTTTTACAGCTTTCTTTCAAAAGAAAACAAAAATTAAATTGTCATTTGTTATGAATACTTTTAACCATCACCACATTCCTCATTCCCAGCATTCCAGAAATAAAACTCATACAAGATAAAAATCTGAAAATTACAAACGAATACATATGTGAAATATTCATACAGACATCCTTTTTTGTTCTCCTTTAGTCAACTTACTCCTTTTATTAAGCCTTTTTTGATTTGACATATTGCTTTTAATGTCAACTCTTTTCTCATCATTTCCCGACTAACTTTCCGTCTGTCTGTGTGTGTTAATTTCATTTGGTTTTCATTACAGCCCGAAAACTCGCTAAGGAATTTTTTTGTATATCCTTTTCCCTGCTTTACAAAATACATTTGATGTCTGTTTTGGTGATTTTATTTACACTGTGGCTTTCATGTTCATATGTGGGAGTTACAAATGTTATTTCGATCAAATGGAATGTTTTAATTAATTTATATTGTGCGCTTTTAGATATTGTTAACTTTTTTCTTTCTTTTAACCAAATTATCTTTGCATTTAACGAAATTCGGCATGTGAATTATGGAAAGTTTTTAATGTAATTTGGTAGAATGGAGACAAAACATCAATTGGTTAATAAATGTTATTAATAATATGCTGCTTTCAAATCAATGATTTCCGTATGTTGAAATTAGTAATGAAATATACTACAAGTAAGAAAGTATAGTCGGTCAAGCCCGACCATATAATACCCTACACCCAGTATATGTATAAAACAGTTTTTCAGAAATGTGCGCTATATTTGAGATATGACCCATTATTGACCGATCATCCAAAAATTTAGTGTCATGATTTCTTTGAATATAAATATTCACCCCTATCGTGAATAAAAATTACACATGAAATTTGTTCCCTTTTATATTTTTAACATTGAATTTTAATAGGAAAAAAGTGAAAAGGGAACAAATTTCATGTGGAATTTTTATTCACGATGGGGGTGTATGTGTATGTTAAGCTTTATCTTGATATAAATACTTTCAAAAGATTTATGGAGGTTAAAGTGGATTACGCGATGGATCTTATATAAGAGTTTTGACTAATTACGAACCGACCATTATAAAATTAGTTGTCATCATTTTTGTATATAAGAAATATATTTGTGTCGAATTTTATTTGATTACCCACATTATCAAAAAATTTATGATCCTTAAAGTGATTTTGGAAAGTGGGCCATATATGGGAGTTTCGACTAATTATGCACCGATCATCATAAAATTTGTAGATGTGATTTGGCTTCATTTACTACTCATTTGTGATGAAATTTGTTTGGTTTCTTGCATATTTCGGTATACTATAGGTATAGGTAGGATGCAAATCCAATATACCCTCCCCACTATAGTGGTGTAGGGTATAATAATATACAATATAATTATAACCAGCAATTTGCATATAAAAAAATTATATTCTTAAACAGTTTTCTTGCAATTTTTTTTAAATGTATTGCAGATATTCCCATGAAATTTTGCACACATTATATTTATGATAAAAGAAGAAAGTGTGCGGAAACTAGTAAGAATAGGTCCATGATTTCTTATAGCCCCCATACAAAAATCTTCCCGAAATATTATACATAAATGCCTATAAAATTAGAATATTAATACAAAATTCAGCAGGAAGAAATCGTAAAATGAAATATTTTTTAGTTCGGACCATGTTTGACCATGTACCCCATATAACGTCCACTTCCAAAATTCACTTAATTACCTATAAAATGTTAAACGGTTAAAATTTGACATAAATAATCCTTATAGGTAAATAAATTGTTGTACTAAATTTTATGGTAGTCGGCCCATAATTGGTCAAAGCTCCCATATAAGGACTACAGCCGAAAAAGTCATTAATCTTTATATATATCGTATAAATATAGGTACCGACTCAAAACTTTGCACAGATGATTTACATATATACAACAATCATCCCACAAAATTTTGTGAATTTCGGTTTATTTTTAAACCCCTCATCCGAAAATCACTTTCATACTCATAAATCTCTTATAAATAACGCCACCGATCATTTACATACAAACTGCTGGATTTTGAGAATATCGGTCCATATTTGATTATGTCCCCCATATAAGGTCCACTCCCGAAATCCACTTAATACTAATATATATCTTAAATATATCGTTATTATGTTGAAATCCGATGTGAAATATCCTCATATGCATGAAAATCACTGTTCCAAAATTTATTTTGGCATAGCTGCCATATAAGAACCATTTCCAAAAAACAAATAAACCCACCAAAATGCCTAATAAATAAATAAAAGATATGGATCAGAAATTTTAATCCAGAAATCATATTAGTATCGGTTATACGGCAATTAAGTTACTGGATTTTGTAGCTGTCAGTCAATAATAGCTCCTGAATTAAGTTCACTTCCGAGCATAACAACCAACCATACAACTCTTGTAAATAACATTATTGAGATGAAACTCAACCAATATAAGCCTAAAATACATAGAAATCGCATTAGTGGATACTGGATTTAGACGCTATCAGTCCATAATTGATCCACTTTTACTATGCCACCCATAATTTTTTTGTAAATAATGTTATTGAGAGCCTTTTCAATGTTTCGAATCTTTAAATGTTGATGTATAACTGGTGGCAAGTCAATTGTTTCATTTGATGGGTCTTATTTTGATGATTAACAAACAGATTCCCTTTTTCAGTGTCAGTTCTTGCCAACCACCAGTTAAATTTCACAAGACTAATCCGATTACCTAGTTGCGTCCAAATTTTCTAAATATGATTTCAATTTGATTTTAGAAATACATATATTTGTCTGTAGCTTAGTTTAATACAAAAACTCCTATTTATTTAACAGTTAGAATATATTTTTGTATTCAGCTTTTAACATCGTCTTTAAAATCCTTCTAATTGAAATCAATTGTTTAAATAGATTTAATCCTTTTAAATGCGTTTACGAGTGCATTTTAATTTTGGTATATAGTTTAACATGACATGCAGTAATAATGTTAACTACCTACTTCTATAACTGAAAATTTGTAAATCTAAAATAAAGTGGTTTATACATACTTACATATGAATTTGTAATGCAATGTACGAGTAAAATTTCAAATTGGAAAGAAATTAAAATATACAAGGAAATATTACAAACACTCTGAGAAACGGTAAACCTTTTAAATAACTTATAACTAGACAGGCAGTAAAAGACAATCAGCTTTATGTCCTTGCAATATTATCCAATTACACTACAATGAGGATGCTGTAGCTTGATTGATTAGCACGTTTGATCATTAAGCATGAGTTGGTATTTGTGGCCTGGGTTCGTTTCCTAGCTGCAGCCACTCAATCTTCTATCTATCATAACTAATATTTATCACAGCACCCTCTTTCGGTGGCATTTAAACGCCATCAAAGTAAAATAATTAAAATAATGGCTATAAATCAAGCTTTGATCAATGCGCCTACTCACCACCAGAGGCGCTGCAATTCTGCACTAAAAACAAACATAATGCGCAATTGCAGAGTTGTGATATAAAAAAAGCTTTCTTCTTTCACCACCTTTACTTCTTCAAATATCCCCTTTCCAAAAAAAAGTAACACAATTATATATAGGCATATTAATTGCCTGAGTGTTAATACTCTTTAAAAAAAAAATCACAACTGTTTTAAAAATTTTAAATGTGATCACAATCATCCTTCCAGTTTTGTTCTCAATGCTACCATAATATGAGAATTTTATAAATTCGAAATATTAACAAGTTTAAGATATAGAATAACGTGGGTAGAGGCCCGTCCATACGGAATTCATTCATTTGTTTTCTTGAAATTCCTTTGATATCAAAATCATATCATCATATTTAAAAAGGGTTTAATGAAAGTTAAACACATTTTAGGGATATCGCTTTTCATATAAGAAAGTTAGATGGAATTATGAGCCCGATTTGTTCGTGTGATTTGTATTTACATAAAACACCATGATTAATGAAAGAAATTAGTCAGGGGTGTCATAGAAACCAATATTGTCAGAATTGGTGTTAATACCGACAAGAAAAAATGCTTTGGTGTCATAGGGCACTGCTACACGTTCAATAAATATCGAGGTATTTCTAGTCGGTTTTAAAACCAATTTGACAATATTGGTTTCTATGACACCCCTGTATAAATATCAAGCTTTAACATTAATGCGCCTACTCACCACCAGAGGCGCTGCAGTTCTGCACTAAAAACAAACATAATGCGCAATTGCAGAGTTATTATATAAAAAAAAGCTTTCTTCTTTCACCACCTATACTTCTTCAACTATCCCCTTTCCAAAGATAGTAACGCAAGTATATATAGTCATACTAAATGCCTGAGTGTTACTTTTCTTAAAAAAAAAAATTCACATACTACAATGATAAAATAGACTTTTTTGAAGTAGTTCCTGCTTAATGCTGCCCAATTTCAAAGGAGCATTATCGTTCTAGCACTCGTAGATAAAATACCTGGACGTGAAAAAGTTATCTTCAACTCTATCTCTAACATTACTCTAGCGATTTAAAATCTGAATTGAATTTAAAAAAATCAATGTCAGGTCAAAATGGGCTTTATTCTGCATATTTGAGATTTCAGATTTTTTGGAAAAGATTTTATAGTCGCACAAGTCAAATTTTTGCGAAAAATTTTTTGAGTTTTTTTCATACCTTGTCAAAAACCAAGATATTCTTTACTTTTGAGGAAACAATTTAAAAGAAAAATGACCCAGCTTTATTTTTGTGTGCAAAAACTATAAGTTTTGGCAATGAATTTGCTCATTTAGGTACCCTACATTACAATTTTTCATAATTTTTTCATAAATTTCGTAAATAATGCTTTATAACTTTTAAAATTTATATGAAAATTAAAAAAACTAATGATGTATGTAGTTTGAAAGATCTATTATTCTAAATAATTTAGAGAAAATAATTTTTAAATTTGCTCTTACCGTTCCACTTTTAAGGTTTGTTTAAACACGATTGATATTAAATGTTCAAATTTTTGCTTTCTAATCTTCTTGCACGAAATGAAGAGTTTGTTCGAAAAAAAAGTCAACCTTCGGGAAAATCTGAGGAATCAAACAGTGTTCTCAAAACCAAATCGGATTTTTTTTTGAAAACAAGGATAACTGCAGCGTTCGAACGATTTAATCTATGAACTAACAAACAATTTGTCTTACAGCTTCACTTATAGTGAATTCCTTCTTTATTAAAGGCCAGCTTGAAGACAGGCAACTATGAGAAGACTATAAAGAATTGCTTCATCTTAGCCTAATCTTTTTGGGTGATAGATCTAAGCCCTATACAACACTAAAGGCTATAGAAGCTATTAATCGAGCTCGCTGGATAATGAAAATTATATAATTTTTCAAAATTATTAGAGAAAATTTTTTCATAATTTTTGGCTTGAGTTTATTTTTTTAATTAATAACTCGAAGGATACCATTGTAAAGTCATATTTTTCTAGACAAATGGCACACTGGAATGTATTTTCGACCCTGCCAAGGGCGTCATCAGCAATATATTTTTTTTTCGAAACCAGCTGCCATCTTACATGGACAATTCAAAAATTGATGCCTTGCTTAGATTTAGATCATTGCCTTTAAGAATATAAATATATGAAAAATGGGTACCTCTATTAATACAAATTTTTAAAGAATATATAGTTTTCATCTTCCAGCGAGCTCGATTAATAGCTTCTATAGCTTTTAGTAAACGTAAATTTTTTCCTTTGTTTATAGTTTCAACAATCTTCGTTTGCGTCTTTATGAGCACTCTGGATCCTTATAGATAGCGAAGTTGGTTTATCGATTTCAGTTACCATTTTAATATAATTGCTTTGCACTCTAAATTGTTTATAAAGTTTTTTTCCAACACGAACTTCTGAGGCCTCCTTTAGGAAATTGGTCAATAAAATTGCCTCTTTTCATGCTTAGGCCATTTTGGTTCGATAATTCGGCTGGAAATGCGGTTACGCTATTGACACACAATGATACAAAATCGAACTTAATAAATGGGAATGGTGTGAGACATTTAGATTGTTTTTGAACAAAAACGAGTATACAAAAACATGATGAATTGAGAAGCCATTTTATGAATTATGCTGATTCAAAACATTCTGTCAACAATGTAAAAACCATAAAAATAAGCTTTTTATCAGCTAGCACACCTTTCCAGGATAATAAAAAAAAATATGTTCCTTACTAGTTAGGTAACGTTCCAATCTCACCAACTTCAAATGCGTATAAAAAAAATCTCTCCCATTTTCATATTGTTTGTTGCACTTTGTTATGAATGATATGGATATCTTTGAAATGTGGCTTAAACATGACGGTGCCACCGGTCACACAGCCATCGAAACAATGATTTTTCGCAAACCAAAATTTCCCGATGGCATAATTTCTGCTGTTAGTTGTTCGAACCGATCATGAGATTAAACACCACTGGATTATTTATTGTGATTCTATGTTAAACATAGACTGCCGTATTCATCAAAAATAAAGTAGTTTTGAAGTGTGCTTTTAGACAAAATTTTCATAAAAAATTTTCTTAAAGTACATTTGAAGTCTGCTTTAATTTTTTCTAAATAAGACTGAGAGTTTATACAGAGCTGATTGAATTGGTTACAGTTTTAAAACTCAAAAAAGGCCCGCCATGATATTGATGTGATTGTTTAAAAATGACCTTGAAAATGTTGATAAAATTATCGACATCTGTTTGCGATGGACTTATTCCAATTCTGTCCTAATATCCGCTAGAAAAGTTCAGATGTAAAAGTGATACCTCGACATATTAATTCTTATATCAAATTATTAATTGGCCATAAGTCTCTTAACTAAGACAAATTATGATTTGACCTTCAGAAATCGACAGCAAGTAGGCGATATCAGTTTCAACCAATTAAACAATATATAGCAGAGAAGTATTTGAGTGTGAGTTTTTCAATCCCGTTTAAAAATATACCAAAGTTTACATTTTTATATTATCAACTTTAAACCCAATTTGTTGAGACTCATAAAAGACAATGCTTTATAACTTCCTACATACGATTGACAATTTTATTGCTTAATTATGAGCGATCCATATTATTTATTCTGTATTTGACAGGCTAACCAATACCCTGTGACTTTTTAAATTAAATTCAGACCATTAAAAAACATAATTATCGAACTTGGTTTAGAAACTTCAACTGTTTACATTTACGTGACAAAACAAGGTCCTAAAATTCTATTGTTTACAAACGCATGCATTATTGGATCTACTCAAATCTTCTGCTAGCTGTATGTCATTATTTGCGTAGTGCTAAGTGCAAAGAATTCTAAAGCTGCCATCAAAGTAAAAATAATGTAAACATATCTAGTCTAAATTAAATTCTAAAATTTTAAAATTTTCTCTCTGTGTAATTAATCATTGAAATCATTCAATTATAACAAGACTTTACCATTTCAATTAGGAATTCAAAGCATTTCAATTAAGCCACCCAACACAAAAACAAAAACAAATTGCTATTGTTATACGAAGAGAAAACCAAAACTCATACCGCCCTACATTCACTTGCTTTCACAAATCATAGACCGACACTGACAAATCACTTATTGGACTTCTACAAATGCATTAAGAAATTTAACTTGTTGAATTTGCTGCCCACAACCATTGTCAGTCATGTCCTTTGCTGACAAAACTGTACAATTGGAAATGCTGCAATTGTTTTGTGACTTGTAGAACCTGCAAAATAAATGTTTGTGTTTACAAACTCGAGCATTAGAGCAGTAAAATATCAACAAACCCTTTGCAGTTCCTTTCACTACTTTTCTTTTCTCTTCACAGCTGCTGCTGGTTGCATTGGCCAACCACTTTGACATATTTTGGACATTTCAAGTTAAACTCTGGCAGCAGGCAGTAGTTTTTAATATTTGATTATGGACTTGACACAAGGTTTTCTTCGTCTTTGAATTCAGTTGCAAAAGATGTCCATTACTGACAATATTGTGTGAATGTTTGTGTGTTTTGCAGTAATATTGGAGTTTGAGAATCCTTTTATATTATTATACTCTGCTGCAAGAGTGTTTCGTTCTGATATCATTAAGAACTTGAGTGAAGGCAGGCAGTATGAGATTTGACCCTATTGTTTAAAATCTATTGTCGAACAATAGAGTTGGAGTGCGAAATGTTCCTTCAAGGTTTGTTCAAATCATAAATTGTTAAATAGACATTTCAATTTCTAAGGCTTAAATAACTTAACTGACCTTTACCAACTGGTTCACTGTGGAAATATTTTTATGAATGTTATGTGGCCTTAAGATGAACCTTTGTTTCGTAGCCAACACTTGTTTTTCAAACATTGTTCAGTTCGAAATTTAAAGTAGACATATTGGCTTGATGTTGCTTTTTTCCTGCTCATACTCATACTAAAGCTCTTATTGGCTTTAATGCAACACATAATTCACTTACCTTGCTACAACATTTCAGATATTTAGCCACATGCGTCGTCGTTGTTAGTCTTCTTTGCAACTCATTCTAATCTCATGTGTTGGTGTTGCTGTGCCACTTTGCGGCTTGACACTTTGATATTCATTCAACGTCTTTTTTGTTTGGCTTTTTTCAATTTTATTGTCTTATATCAGTTTTATGTAGTGAGTTTTAATGTCTTTAAATACGTTTTGTTTGACAGTCGTTCAGTAGATTTATTTGTTCATTTCCAGTGTTTGTATGTATACGAGTATAATTTGTTCAACATATCCACTTTGAATGTTTTGCATTCTTTGTGATGTATTTGTATCTTGGAAACACTTTAACTTGAGTTTTCGTGATGTTATATTTGATTTAGAATGTTTTTATTCGAATTTATAGATCAGTCATGGGCAAAATTGTCACTCTTACACTATAAGCTTACTTGTGTGCACTGTCACCAGATAATTTTTACGTAAAATCGTCAAAACTAGATATAAAAATCGGCAATATAGTTTTGAAATCGTCAAAAAAAAAAATCGGAAAAACAAAAATATATTACTTTTTGATGAAATTTCCGATTTTTATTAGAAACTAGTAAGAGCCCGACCATGTAATACCCTACATCCGGTATATATATATAAAACAGTTTTTCAGAAATGGACGCTATATTGGAGATATGAATACAAATATTATGTATGTCAAACTTTAACTCGATATAAATACTTTTAAAAGATTTATGGAGGTTAAAGTGAATTACGGACAGGGTCTTATATGGTAGTTTTAACAAATTATGGACCGACAATTATAAAATTAGGTGTCATTATTTCTGTAAATTCAAATAACAACATTTTTAAGAAATTCATGATCGTGATTTTCGAAAGTGGGCCTTATATGGGAGCTACGACTAATTACAAAATTGGACCAAGCGATTTGGTATACATATATGAAACATATTTGTGTTCAAATTATTTGGTTACCGAAATTTTTAAGAGAGTTATGTTCTTTAAAGAAAATGGGCCTCATATCAGAGCTGTGATCAATTTTTTATGTGATTTGGCTTCATTTGCCACTCATTTGTGGTGAAATTTTTGTAGACGCTTGCATAATTTAAACATTTATGATCGTTAAACCCCCATTTCGGGAGGACATTTGTATGGGAGCTAGGTGAAATAATGGACATTGGGCCGAAAAAATGTCATGTAGCAAATTTTATCGAAATATATGCGCACAAGCTTTACATGAACAGCCAGGCAGCCAGACGGACGGACGGACGGACGGACATTGTTAAATCAACTCAGAAAGTGTTTCTTAGTAATTGATTCTAAATCGATCGGTATATTTTAAGGTGAGTGTTGCACCAATATTTCTGAGCGTTACAAACATCAGCACAAATCCAATCCCCACTATGTTGGTGTAGTACTTGTGGATTTTCTGTAAACTTTTCAAAAAAGTACATTGCAAATTATTCAAACTTCTATCTATCTATTTCTTAAGTCAGTGTTATTTCTAAGAAATTACATTTAAACTGATCTACGAGTACATATTTTATTTAAATGAAAAACACAAAATTAGGCCTAAAATAGCGTGCGATTTTTTTTTATTTTATTTTATTTTCTGTTTTTTTTTCTAGACAGCTTGTTACAGAATTATTATTTATGTACTTTTTGAAAATGCTCTTAACTTCATTGTAGGCACTAGCGAAAATAAAATACAAATTATTATTTAATTTATGCTGCAAATATACATTTAGTTCCGATGTTTATTGTGTCTGCCACAACGCCATAAATCATCTTTTAAAATTGTAATTTTACTTTGAATGTCAGAATGTGTTTCATTATTTTCATAAATTATAGTTTAAGTTGTTTTATTATTGTCTTAGAAAATGTATTTTTCTTTAAATTTAAATGCAGCAAAATGGTACATCAGCATAATAAGATTGCGTTAAGTTGTTAATAAATGTGTTTTAATTAAATATGAATGAGTTAATTACACAATTTCTGGGTAACTGGAAAATGCATTAATATTTATTAAAATCCAATTATTGCTCACAACTATGGGAGCAGGAAACGTTTGTAGTCACTTTATAATTTTAAAAACACAGCGAAATTTTTTTCAACCAGAATTAATAGTTTTTAAACAACAACAAAATGTATTTATTACATAAATTAAATGTTAAGCGCCCTAAAACATCTATCTAAATCATACAAATTCATCACACAGAATTGAAAATGAAGACCTGGGTAAATAACCGGTTAACCGATTATTCTGTGATATTCGAAAATTGGCTTAAATGAAGTATAATAACATAAGTAGTAGTAGTAGTACATCCAATATATATACAGGGTGGGCCAAGTTTGACTGACTGAAGTGCCATTGTGGCTCTTGCGGTATGAGCTGTAGCTCCATCTTGCTGGAACCATATGTTACGATTATTGAGAACGATCGGACGTAAAAAATTTTCCAACATGGTCCGGTGGTTCATTAAGCTCATTTTCGAAGAAATATGGACCAATAACTTTATCAAAATTTCAAAATTATTTCAAATCAGTCAGTCCAAGTTGGCCCACCCTGTATATATATATTTATAACCTACACCACCATAGTGGGGAGGGTATATTGGAATTGTGCTGATGTTTGTAACACACAAAAATATTAGTCCATCAGCCACCTTAAAGTGTAGCGATCGACTCAGAATCACTTCCTGAGTCGATTTAAACCTGTCCGTCCGTCCGTCTGGCTGGCTGTCTGTCCATGTAAAACTTGTGCGCAGAGTACAGGTCGCAATTTTGAAAATATTTTGTTAAAATTTGTTACGTGATATTTTTTCGGCCCAAAGACGGATGGCAATGAAATTGTATTTTATTTAACCCCCATACAAATGTTCTTCCGAAATAGGGGTTTATCAGTCATAAATATTTGATTTAGGCACGTATCGTAACAAATTTCTCTAGAAATAAGTTGTACGTAAAAGCTAATCTCATCAACAAATGTACAGATCGGTCCATAATTGACCATAGCCCATAGGCCCACTTCCCACAATCACTTTAACATCCATAAATCTCTTAAATAAAATTTAACACAATTAAGTTTCATATGTATATACAGAAACCATGACAGCTAATTTTATAACAGTCGGTCCATAAGTAGTCATAGCTTTTATATAAGCCCCCCTTTCGAAAATCACTTTAACATCTATAAATAAGTGTTTATAGCGATATAAAATTTAACACAAAGAAGTCATGATACTACATTTTTTGATAATCGATCCTTAACAGGTTATAGCTCCTATATAGAGCCCATTTCTAAAAATCTATTTACAAATATACTATGTATAGGGTATTATATGGTTGGACTTGACCGACTAAATTTTCTTACTTGTTTTCTTTTATTACACTCTGCTAATGAAAATCAAATTCGATATTAAGCATATCAAACATTATGTCAAAATATTTGTTTTAAAATAAAATGACAACAAAAACAGCAACAGCTCTTTAAAAACATTAAACCGCGTGACAAAATCAAAGTAGATTCAATTAAAACTTCCACAAATGTCGTAAACATGACTTTGATCCCTTTTTTTTTCTTGCTCAAATCTGAGTTGAAAAAACCAAACGAGAAAAAAAAAACAAAAAAAGAGTCAACAACAGGAGATTCTAAAGTACTATTCATGTTCAACTGAATGAATATGTTTTTACATTTGTGTGGCTGGTAGTTGTGTGAGTCGTCGTAGTTTTGGTGGAGAAAATTGTTTAATTTTTTTTTTGTTTTCTTCACTTCTTATCTGTTTTGCAATCCATTAAAATTGCACATCGTTTACACCAAAAATCAATTCGCGCAAGCATTTAACCATACAACTGCTGCCGCTTCTCCTGCTGATGATGCTGCAACACTTTGTTTCCATCGTACGAACATGTCCATACCGCTCTCCAGCTCGTTCATTTCGTTTTCGATTTTGTTTTGCAGCCACATGGTAAATGTGAGGGGCTCCCTTGATTTGCTGATTTTTTCAGTCACTGTTTGTGCATTTTCTCCTGGAAAGCTACTAAGGCAGCATTTTGCTGCCTAATGACTGGCTGGTGTGATGGACTCGACAGCAACTGTTCAATGGTTGGAGGCTGCTGGGTAAATGACTAAACTACGTAAGTTTCTCTTGCTGTTGATGTTGCTGTTTAGAGGTACGAGTATCACATGACATGAAAGACAAGACTTCTTTTCTCTATGCTTTTTGCATTTCGCAATTTGTAAACATTTCAAATTCATCAATGATGGCCATAAATTTAATTTCAAATCCATATATGGTTGGAATTTATTTCTTTTTCTATGCTTTTTTTTATTTTATTTAATTATACACTCATGAAAATTATGCGGTAAATGAATAAAGAATTGCTAAAAATATAATAAAAAGGTTTCTTTTTCTATGTATGATGATCCAATTGACAGACATTACTACAGTCATTATAAATATTGTAATGTCTATATTAAATATCCAATCCATAACTATAATAAACAAGACTTGGGGATTTCATATATTATAGGACTAGCTCCCTAGTGGCTAAAGGTACGGTCACACTTGGCAAATATTTACTCAAAGAAAAGTAACCACTTGTTTTAGCACAAATTTGTTTGATGTTGTTTACTCTTACAAGATTTTTGCAAGATCAAACAACATCAAATAAACTAGAAATAAATATTTGTTGTGTCCTGTCCTAAAGAAACAAAGGGTTTTTTTTAATAAATAAACGATTTCAAATATATTTTATTTATGCAAATATTTGCCAAGTGTGACTGCACCTTAACTGACTACTGGCGAAAAAAGGCTCCATTTTATCTGTCGGAGACATACTTAGATTTGCTATGCGGCATTCCGTTATCCACGCGTAAGCAGCAAATTAGTGAGATTTATTACGAGCTCGCTCAATCACGAGATTGGTATGACCTGGGCTAAATTGAGAACGTACAACATATTTGCTCAAATTATACTCGTATATTAGCAACTTGCCTACCTACCAATGACTTCTGCTGGCATTGTCCCAACGAGGAATTGGGAATAACCTCACCTCACTTTCTCACCTTATCTGTTACTGGCCATAATTAAGAAATTTACGCACTTGGTTTCTGGGACATTGTTCCTATAATAGTTTCTCTGAACTAGCTCATCTCTATTTTGCTCCCTAATTCCTATCGTATCTTTTCATTCAAGTGATCTGTGCATTTGAACTTGGACCTATTCACACATTTACAGCCTACAGTTCAGGTCAATAAGACTAAATTGTAATTATTATAATATAAAACTAACAACACTATAAAAAGCTTCCAATTGCAGCATTATTTTAATCTCTTAAATAAAATACTTTATATTTTTCGAGTGTCTTGAAAATCTCCAATATTTACTCAGTCGTACATGGGCATTTAAAATATTAAGCTTTAGCTAAAATCCATATCTGTCTGTCTGTCCGTCAGTTTGTCTGTCCATCCTCTTACTAGCCAATCGTTTGTTTATTTGTGCATACATGTATGTATGTATGTATGTATGTGTTTAGTAGTAAGTATCTGGAAGTTATATGCATGAGCATTCATTTGGCCTGTCTGTTTGTTGTTTCATTTAGTGAGATAAAAACTAATTCGTAGTTGTAGCTAAAAGGAGTTCTGAGGCATTGCAATACTGTTATCAAAAAGTCAGTTAGTAAATTAAAGCAATTTGCAGCAATCAATTTATAAAAACATTTCTTACGTTTCGATTTCGTTGCTATGCATTTTTTGTGTTAGTGCCAAAAGTAACGAGTAGTTTATTAGAAGGTTTATTATGACCGATTAAAAAGATTTTCCAACAAATAATGTCACGAAAAATGCTGACGAAAAATTACAAAAGCGGAGTAATTTTTGCATGACTTTAATTCTTTTCATAATTTTTGACCAATTTCTAATTCTAATGTAAACGAACTGGTTCAGTATTGGTTACTTATTGCTTCATAAGAAACTTGCAAATAGTTTTTCAAAATTGTTATTTAATGGATATATAGTACAATTTACAATATTTTTATACCCACCACCAAAAAGTTTGTTATGCCGTTTGTAACACACAGAAATATTAGTAGTAGAACCAAAAAGTCTACATATTCTGGATCGTTGTAAGATTCTAAGACGATCTCGCTCTGTCCGTCCGTCTGCCCGTCTATTGAAGGCACGATAGAGCTTCGAAAAAAAGAGAACAATAAATTTTTGCCGAACATTCTTTGTTCCACCGAAATGTTTGGTATTAAAAAAATGAGAAAAATCAGTCCAACCTCGATTTTTTTTTTTTGAATTTTCTTCAATTATAATGCAGATAATAACATGAAATTTGGCAAACTTTACTTTTATTATAGAATGACAAATCCTGTTGAAAATGATAAGAATCATTTTACGATTTCTCATATCCCCTAAACAAATATCTTCACGGAATATGGATTTATGATACATAACTGCCTCTAGAAATGCTGTATCCATGCAAAATTCAGCAAAAACGAGATTTATGCAACTAGAAATCTTAAAACTATGTTTTGTTTGCATCGGTCCATACTTTGTCCACTTCTGAAAATCACTTAAAGTGCATAATTTTTTTTATAAAAATCACTATCAAGTTGAAATTGAACACAAATAATCCACATATACATATTTATCGTCGAATTTTATTTTATGGCGATCAATCAAGTCAGGTCAGCACCCATATAAAGTTCAAGATTAAATACCTACATGTGCATACATTTTTTATAAACATCACTATCTATATATATAAAAATGAAATGGTCCATGTATGTAATGACGTCAATCCCCAATTTTGGATTTATTATTCCCAAACTAATTTTTTTTGATTTAATTTTTTTTTTTTTTGTAAAATTTTAATTTTATTTAAAAAATAACATATTTATTTAATAAAATTCATTTTTATCGATAGCTACATATATTAATATTCAAACTAATTCGATTTGTAATTATAAATCTTGTAAAGAAAAAATTACACATAATTTAATATATAGAAATATAAAAAATTATTTACCAGAGTTTAGCATTTAAAAAACTTCAGAATAAAAATCTTCTGATTCATCAGCCTCGGAAATTTTGTACATAATGCTTGTATTAAAAAGCTTTAGCATTTCAGCAAATGGATTAAATGTCTCACAACAAATTGAATTATTTTTAAAGTATGTGTTTATTCTGAGGAGTGCTTACATGCCAAATCATGGGAAAGAAACCATCCACTATAAATAATAGCACACATTTTTAGACATGTCAGACGCACATTTTTTAGCTCAAAAATCATTTTTGTTACCATCAGTTAAAAAAAAAAATTTCCAAAAAATCTCCTAAAATTGTGTTGTCATCCCCCACAAATCCCCGGAAAACCAAGATGAAATTATTATCCCAAATCACGCCAAAAAATCCTCAATTTGGGGATAAATCCCCTAAACTGACAACGCTGAATGAACCTAACAACAAGCGCTTAAATGCAAAAGGATTAATGTAGGTCATGAACAGACAAACCGGCCATCGGAAATTGAACAAAACCAATTCTTAAAAAGAGAAAGAAAAGGAGATAGCCTTTCGTTAACTCTGTCGATGATCTGAACTAAGAAATATTCGATATAAGTTTATGAGAAGATAGTGCTTCAAAAATGTCTGTCATAGATTAAGGAAGGTTAAGGTACTTTATTAGGGGTAACGTTCAGTGTAAATTTAGTGCTCAACTCCATACAAGCATATGATGTCGTGACAATATTTTTCTTGATTTTCGCTCTACTTTAATACCTTTTGTAATACTATGAGCTTTATCTTCTAAAAGCTTCCATTACTCGTATACTTAAAACTTATGCATATGTAGACTATTGAATAGACAAACCATAATTGTTCTTCTATCAAATTAGGAATTGTTAAAAATCATCGTAAACAGAACATATAATTCATAAAAACATACCCTTCACCTTTGTTGTGGATGCATAATTATGTCGATAAACACGCCATCTGTTGATGAATTTGTTCGTAACAATATTTATTTATTTATTTACTTACTTTGTCTATGGAAATGAATTTTTTACAGACAATTTACAAAATATTATTTAACATATGGGAATAAAATACAGGTAACAAATAATTAAGAGTTTAAGAAAACAATTATTAATTTTTTTATGACATTAACATTTAGCGAAAAATCAATAAATC
Source organism: Bellardia bayeri (assembly GCA_950370525.1). Classification (NCBI taxonomy): domain Eukaryota; kingdom Metazoa; phylum Arthropoda; class Insecta; order Diptera; family Calliphoridae; genus Bellardia; species Bellardia bayeri. The sequence continues at coordinate 61,348,860 of OX493265.1, forward strand.
TGTACAACTGGTTAAACTGATTACACATTCTTCTTAGGGGATCAGCGTCAGCATAATTGGCTCTATAAAATTTCACAGATAGAGGTGTAAAATTACGGGATAAACGTTGCGAAATGTTGAAAGATATTTCATTGATTAGTAAACCATTAATAACATTCAGGATAAATGATATATCCAGCATAGTTCTACGACTTTTTAATGTAGGAAGCTTAATAAGAGCAACTCTAGCAGTATATGATGGTAAATTAAATGGTTTGAAATGGAGTCCACGTAGGCAAAATATCAGCAATTGTATTGCTGTGAGTAATTTAAATCGGCTGCCATATTATTGAACCGTATTCCATTATCGGTCGAACAAGTGAAGTATATAAAGTTTTTGTAAAATATGGATCATTAAATTCTTTTGCCCATCGTTTAATAAAGCCTAGTGTACATCTTGCTTTATGTATTATCGTAGAAATATGTGGAACGAAGCTCAGTTTAGGGTCGAATAAAATGCCTAGGTCTAGAAAATTTTGAACCATTTCCACTTGGTAGTTTCCGAGAAAAAAATTCGTTGAAATTGGATTGTGCCTTTGCAAAGCGCATTACTTTACATTTCTTTGAGTTAAGTTCCATCAAGTTAAGCTTGCACCATTCATAAAAAGAATCCAAGTCGGTTTGGAGACGTAAGTGATCAAAAGGTTGGTTATAGGCCAAGAAAATTTTTACGTTGTCTGCATACATTAAAATATTACAGAATTTAATTATTTTAGACAAGGCGCTAATAAAATGAGAAAACAACAGCGGACCAAGGTGATTCTCTTGTGGTACTCCAGAACAAACGTTAATTTTATATGAAGACGTGTTATTAAAACGAACGCTTTGTGTTCTATTCGACAGATAAGATTGTATCCACTGTACGCTAAGTAAACCCCAATTTTTGCAGTTTGTGTAGGAGAAGTAAATGATTTATTTTGTCGAATACTTTACTGAAATTCGTATATCAGTTTGCATCCTTTGAATAAAGCCGCGATTGATGAATGTGGTTAGATGCAGAAGATTTGTAGTAGAAGAGCAAGATTTTTGAAATACACTTTGTGTGATCAACGCCATCTGTTGATGAATTTGTTCGTAACAATATTAATATACTTTGTGTGATCAACGCCATCTGTTGATGAATTTGCTCGTAACAATATTAATACATTTATTTTTTTGCTGAAATTTGCAGAGGTTGTCTCGGATTTTTGCTTATATCTCCGTTATTTATGGACGGATTTTGTTGATTTTAAATAGCAAACATGTCGAAAGCATGTCTGACAGAATTATTAAATATTTGGATACCGAAGATATCTGGGGACTTTGGAAAATTGATTTCAACAGACAGACAGACTGACGGACATGGCTTAATAGACTCCGCTATCTATAAGGATCCAGAATATATATACTTTATAGGGTCGTGGAAATTACAAACTTATATTTACCCTTCTCATGAATGTAAAGGGTATAATAACTGAATATTCTACTTTAATTACTATTTTAAATGTTCGTTAGGAAAAAATTAAAGCATGTTGCATTGTTTTTTTTACACAAAAAATGTCAATTAAAATATTTGTAAATATTTTCATTAGCATTCATCTAGCCAGCCAGTCAAATGGTCTTTTGAATTATACTCTCCTTCTCGTCATCAGATTCATTTATATTCATGTACATAGTATTTTAATTATTATTCTTTTGGGGAAAAAAATTACACCTTTTTAGCTAGAAACCTTTACAAAAAGAGAGTTTCATAAGTTGGTGGCATTCAAAGAACAAATGTTAAATTTTAATGTTGTAATAGATTTTTTAATTTCAAACATTTACATACGAGAACATACATAATAATTATTTACTCCTAAGTTTTATTAAAAACGTTTGTTCAATTTGGAATCCAAATCAGATCAGAAACGATATACAGGATTATTCACTATGAATACGCTGATATTTAAAACAGTGCTAATTTTTTCCCCCCAAATAAATAAAGTTTGTTATGTGAAAACCCTGTAGATATAAAAATGCGAAAAAAATTCTACAAGTGTGTATATATTTTGCAAACTTTTTTAATTAATTAACTCTTGACATTGCTGGCAGCATCAGCGACCAACAAAGTTGGTGTCCTTTTTCTGCGATGCATGTGGGTGATGCTTTTGTATCTTTCTTTTGTCGCTTGATTTTGGTGAGAATTTCGTTCAAAATTCTTTGAAAAAATATGAACAAATGAATGATTATTATTTTGCACATTTCATATTAAAAAATATTAAGGTTTTTTTTTTCCTTGGGAAATATTATGTTATAATTAAATATTTTGTATGTTGTGTTATAAAAAAAATAACTTGCTATCAGGTTAATTTCAAAATAACACTGAACGTTGATTCACACAATAAAGCTGAATAATTTGAAGTTGTTTTTGCAATGTTAGCCTATTTATGATAAATTGTTAAACGATTCTGAACAAAAATCAGATGATAATATCGTCATTAAGAAATTTAATATGTGGCATGTTAAAGCAGACATTTGCAATAATCACCCCTATCGTGAATAAAAATTCCCCATGAAATTTGTTCCCTTTTCACTGTTAAAAAAATAAAAGGGAACAAATTTCATGCGGAATTTTTATTCACGATAGGGGTGATTATTAAAATTTTGATAACAAATATTGTTATTTTAGAGATTCAACAAATATGCAATATACCTACATATGAGTATAATCAAATTAAAACGTAATTACATTAAATTTTTCATTCTAAATGAAAATTTGTAAAAAAATTTGTTGGAACTACAAATAACATTTCCAAAAAATTAAACGAAAATCTCAAAAAAGGGATTTTTTGAAAATTTTGTTCATAATGATAAGTGTTGCCATTTTAGCACTTTCACTGCACTGAAATTTTTAAAAATTATGCTAAATGCTTTTTAGCATAATTTACTTGATAAAAAGAAATTGTTTCTCGAACAAATTTTTACTATTTTACTCCAAAAAATACTTTTGGAGAAATAAAAAATAACTTTTACTAATATTTCAACTAAATTTATTTCGGTGTGGTAAGTAAATGAACACGGAAATTTTTGAATTAATATATGAAATATCATCTATTAAAACAAGTCAACAATTGTTATGAACAAAATTAGAAAAAACTATAATTTATATTTGTAACATTTGAAATAAAAATTGTATTGTTACATTAAAAAAATTTAGCAATTATTTTTTCTTCTGTAGAACATTTTAGCCTTTAGTTTTTCAAGTTTTAGCATATTTTGAAATTCATTTTCTGGCAACACTAATAATGATGTTCATCATTTTCAAAAAATCCCATTTTCGGATTTTCGTCTCATTTTTTGGAAATTCTATTTCTATTGGGTTTCAACTATTTATTTTTAAAATATTTTAAAAGCCCCAATAGAAATGTGAACATTATGAACAAATTACAATTTAGATAATTTACAATTTAATAATTTAGTAAAAAATAAAAACAAAACATCAAAATTTTAAGTTTTGAAATACGTATAAGAAAAAAGGGGGATTCACTTATTTGTTCCAAACAAAATATTTGTTCGAACAAAGTTTTTTTTTCATACAAAATTAAACGTCTCTCCTTTAAAGAGAGAGAGAGAGAGAGAATTTATTTTTACGAACAACTCTCAGCTTGAATTGGTTTAATTTTATATTTTGTCTGGACAAAAATGCACTGAGTAGGCAATAGATTACATTTTTTCATGCAATTAATAATGCCTTATGCACTTCCATGCCCATCAGCAAAAGCAAATTTCTTTTTTCACTCATTTTAAATACGCAACATTTTAAAATTTTTGGAGACTACGGTTTTTCTTAATGAAAAATTGTTGGACTTTATATTTATTATTACAGAAAATTTATTTAGTATTTCGGCTTGAGCTCATTTTAATCAATAATAATTCGAAGAATATCATTGTCAAGTTATATTTTCTAGACAATGTTCACATTGGAATGCATAATAAATAAAAAACGTACACAACGAGTTTTTTTTTTGCTTATTTTTAAATTCGCCTGTAAGAGTGGCCAATTTATGTGGAAATTGATCCCGTGGTACTTTTAGACTCTCAAAAAAATCAATATTTTTGGATTTTTTTTTTAGGTTGTCTATGATTTCTATCTTGAGCGTCACACACTTAATATGTATAAAAAATCGTTCTAAAGCTTTGTATAGACGGTTGTCAGATCTTACAACGTTGTCCGAGAAATGTTCAGAAAATGTCTAACAACCGTGTGAACTTAAAACTTTTGTCTTCCAACGTTGTAAGAAAAAGCATTCACAATTTACCTTTTGCTAACAATTTTTCAATGTCAGTACATTCCTAGCACATTGCTAGATCTGAAAACATTGTATGATCTGACATGTAATAAGAAATACTGGTATGATTAATTTCCGAAGTCTATTTCTTAATAATAGTGAGTTAAAAAGATGATATTTACAAGTATATCTTGGACAACAAACATTGCTGATGACGCCCATGGAAGGGTAGACAATGCATTCCAATGTCCCAATTGTCTAGAAAATATAAAATGAACTCAAACCGAAATATTAAGAAATTTTCTCTAATAACGTTTTGAAATAATTTAATATTTGTTTTTTGCCACTTAAAAACCAAAGCAAAATAAATCAATGGCTGCAGTATTACCACTTGTAAAACTAATAGATTTTATTAGTATATAGTAGCTCTGTTCTTCCAGAAATGGGTGAGATGGGCTCGAAATGGGTGAATCGTGTTGCAAAAAGTCTCAGTAAAAAAAATTTTGTCCGTACAAACTTTTTGTTTGTAACAAATGGGAGACTCTACCTCTATTGATAAATAACACACGCAGTCATATTTTTTAAGAGGGTAGCCGAGGAATTTCAGAAAATATAGAATAGAAAAAGAAAACAAAAATATGTTTAAATAATTTTCATATCAAATGTGGCCTATCTCGGGCATCCTTAAACTCGACTCATGTCAAATTTTATATCGGGCGGTGTAGAAATGATTAATTTATTTCCAAAAAATTTCCATTCTGTCTCACTGTGGAGTGAAACACTGAATTGTTACAAAATCGACTACGTTGCCTAGATTGAGTTTTACGTCAAGACGTATTCCAGTCGAAATTTCTAAATCACACCACTTGGCCACATAGCGCTTCATACAATGACAAGTCCAGCATGCGAAGCCTTTTCAGCAATTGCTCCTCGAATTTCGGAAGTCCAAATGCAGCAATTTTATCAACCAATTTCTTAATAGCGGTTTCAGAATAACAATTATACGAGTATTGATAGAAAATCACGAATTATAACAATAGTGGGGAGGGTATATTGGATTTGTGCTGATGTTTGTAACGCCCATTAATATTGTTGCAACACCCACCTTAAAGTAATCCTATCGACTCAGAATGACTTTTTTAACGTCTATCCGTCTGACTGACTGGCTGTCCATGTAAAGATTGTGCGCAGAGTATAGGTCCCAATTTTGAAGATTTTTTGATAAAATTTAGTACATGATATTTCTTCGGCCCAACGATAGATGTGATTGAAACTGCAGTGGTGGAAATCGGTTTATTATTTCAGCTGGCCCCCATACAAATATACTCTCGAAATAGGGGTTTAACGATTATAAATGTTTGAATTATGCAAGTAGCCACACAAATTTCACCACAAATGATTGGTAAATGAAGCCAAATCACAGCTACAAATTTTGTGAAGATCGGTGCATAATTAGTCGTAGCTCCCATTTAAATCCCACTTCCGAAAATCACTTTCAAGGGAATAACTCTCTTAAAAATTACGGTATGCAAATAATATTGAACGCCAATATTTTTCGTATATATATACAAATAATATGTTACAATTTTATGATGATCGGTGCATAATTAGCCATAGCTCCCATATAAGGGCCACTTCCGAAAATCACTTTAACGACCATAAATTTCTTAAAAATATTGGTATCCAAATAAAATTCAACGCAAATAAGTTTCATATATACAGAAATGATGAAACCTAATTTTATAATGGTCGGTCTGTAATAAGTGACAACTCCCATATAAAACCCTCTCCGTAATTCCCTTTAACCTCCATATCAAGAAAAGGTATAACATACATAATATTTATATTCACGGAAGTCATGGCACTAAATTTTTGGATGATTGGTCCATAAAAGGTAATATTTCCCATATAGGGCCCATTTCTAAAAAACTGTTTTATGAGTGTAGGGTATTGTATAGTAAGGCTTGAGCGACTATACTTTCTTATTTTATTATGGACCGTATTGGTCTCTGGGTGATGGTGTGGGGACAACCTCACACCGGCCTTCTAACCTAACCTAGCTTTTACAAATCTATAATTTTCTCAGTGAATTTTCGAACGAAATTAAATTGATTGCAACAAAGTTTTAAATATAGATATCAACAAGTAAAATGTCGAAACTTCTTATATTATTTTAGCATGCCCCTGTTCGAAAACAAATTTCTTGTTAAAGAAACCTGTTACACATATTTCGCAGTTTAATATCTAATTCAAAACTGTAACACACAACTGTCATGTTAGACAATCGTAAGCGATTTAAACGTTTAAATAAAAATTCGTTACAAAAAGACAACAAATACATGCTTCAAACAATATATGTATTCATTCACTAAAACAGCTACAGCTACAGCTACAGCAAATGATATTATCTTTAATGAGATAAAATCAACAAATGTCAAATAATGGTTTTAAAACGATTTATGTCAAATGAATAAAACATTTTGTAAATTCTTGTATAACATGCAGGGAAACTCTTGTACTCAGACAGATGAACGTACCCGCATAATTTTTAAAATAAAGACATAGGAAACGAACACGAAAGGAAGGTGGATAACAACCCTACACCCAAATCATGTCTGTAATTTGTATTTCTATTACATTTCGAAAAGTTATTTATACATATTTTATTAAAATCATTTAAAATTGTTTTATGTATGTATGTATGTATGTATGTAAGTTTAAATAACTATTCCATTTATTATAAATTTTCTCATTTTTTATTATTTAAAGTCAGGGAAGGCAGAAGATGTTGAAAATAAAACAACAAAATTATATTGGACATGTTGCACATTTAGAGATAAGAAAAGAGAAGTTAGGTTTGTATTTTCAACACTTTTTCACCCTTAGCCAAGATAAAATTTGGGAGTTTTTTTTATTTTGTTTTAAAGCCAGGGGGAATATTTGTGAAATAATATATGGCAAGAGCAGACTTGAGGAAACACTACACTAAATAAGAATAAATTATGTATGGAGTGTATTATAGGTAGTGTGCAAAAGAATCGATTTGGAGCAAATGGCTTAGAAAACAACAAAAATAAGTTCTGAAAACTTTGTTTGCACACAAAAAATTTGTTGCCCGACAAATTTTAATTAAACTTTTAATTGAGTCTCAATTGATTTTGAATTAAACTTTTAAGCATATCAATTAAATTTTTAATTGAAAAACAATTTTCAATTAAATAATATAATATTTTTTTTTAATTAAAACTACTTTTAATTAAATTTTTACAAAATATTTTAATTGATACTACAAATTCCTGCATCGGTCCACTTTCAATTAAATGTTTAATTAAATATACGAATATTTTAATTGAAAATCAATTTTAATTTATTCTGTGTGTTTGTAAATCAAAATTACTAAACTTTAGAAATAATATTCCAAAATACTTGTTTGTTTAAAAATTGTGGCAAATAGCGTAGTTATAATATCTTTCTTAAAATTAATCATTGCAAAGGGAAACCAGGTGACAAATTAACGCATTCGTGATCGAATAAGCTATCGTAGCGAAAAATTATTTCGATATCGAAATTATGATAAAATGTGCTAAATTTCTTGCTCGATATCGAATGCCATAATCTCAAATAAGAAAATTACGATCAATTTTACTCGATATCGAATGCGGTAATTTGGCCCCAGAGGTTTAAATATGTACTTCCATGCATTTGCAGTAGTAGGGTGTATTTAGACATTTGAAATGTCTAAAAGTAAAACCACTGTAAATACCAAGATTTACTGCTGTTTAAAGTTGTAAAATACTGTGTAATGTGAACATGTACAAGTATTGCAGTCATATCATATTTTTATGCTACAACATTTTATGGACAGGGGAAATTTTTACAAATACATAAAACTAAAAAACCAAACCTTAAATTTTCCTCGAAATTTGTTTCAAAAAAAAAGATAAATTGTTTTACTTCATGATTTACAAACTTTTTTTATATTCCTAAGCATCTTCCCAGACATTGGGTTGCGAATCATCAAAAGTAAGGAAAAAAAAAAACTGAAAACGAAGTAAACGGCCTTAGAAAAAACCATCATCATCAGTAGCAACATGTTGTGTTGTAAAAGTGTTTGTAGTTGAAAACCAAGTTAAACAAATATGCCTGCTCTTTTGGAAACAAACATTAATATTGTATTTTGATTTGTATTTCATTTGTTTAATAAAACATCTTTTTTTTTCAATTTATGTTCTTTCTAATCTTATCTAAAAGTTTGCTGTAAATGTTATTTGCAGGTTTCTTTCTTGTTGCTTAACTGCTATCGCAGGGTGGGAGTTTTTTTTTTTTTTCTTATTGCGTGTCAATTTTAATATAAATTATTTTCTTTTATTTTTATTATTTTATAAGAATACATTTTGTTTTCGTTTATGAAATATGAGTTTTTTTTTAGTTATTGTTTTATGGAAAACAAATGAACATTGTTTTGGAAATTTATTGGAATTTATGTGCATTTTTTCGAGAATACTGTTTAAGGGTAGTTGTTTTACTTTATTTTATACTAACTTTTTGAACCCGGCGTTGCCCGGTGATTTCTTATATCCAAATTTCAATCACATTGTTTGTGATTACCGTTTTTTCCCGACCTGGTCCAAGTGTTGAAAAAATATAAAATATATAAAGCCTAATGGCGCTTCATGTATGGATCTATCAACATACCAAATTTCAAAAAAAAAACAAAATCGGTTTAGCCGTTTGGGATTGGTTGTTTAAGAAACACAGGTACCCACATTACCGGGGTTTACCCATTTTATGCCTTCCAAATATAGCCTATTGACGCTTCCTAGTATAGAGCTATTTATGTTCCGAGTTTATTTAAAATCGGTTCAGACGTTTAGTCGTGCTTGCGGAACAAACAAACAAACTTACAAGGACATTTAGAATACATGGATATATGGACTTGGATTTTATTTGAGAACATTTTTTAATCCACCATTTGGTAATTTCTTTCTGAGTATTTTACTTGGAACCAAATTAGTAGATCATATTATTATAGGCAGATTCAGCAATGCTGGCTGGCTATTTAATTAATACTAGAACCAGTTCATAAACTGATATAAAACAAGTTAGAGTGCAATATTCGGCTGTTGTGAATCTTAAGTACCCTACACCTAAACATAATTGGTAGTAGAAAAACTACACTGGTTATAGGATTGTAATATCCTCATTCTGTGTTTTCTATTCAGACTTAATGCAAATTTTATTTTAAAGTATTTTATATATTGTTTGAAAGACAATTTGACGACCATCAACAACTACAATTTATTTTAAATATTTTGAAATTTTATTTCAATTTGACCATTTATAATTGATGTAGATAATTACCGATTCTGACTGTACAATTTAACAAAAAGTTAGGAAACAGAATATAAACAAGTAAGAAATTATAGTAGGTCAAGCCCGACCATATAATATCCTACACCCAGTATATGTATAAAACAGTTTTTCAGAAATGTGCGCTATATAGGAGATATTACCTATTATGGACCGATCATCCAAAAATTTAGTGTCATGATTTATGTGAATACATATAAATATTGTGTATGTTAAACTTTATCTCTATATAAATACTTTTAAAAGATTTATGGAGGTTAAAGTTGATTATGTGGAGGGTCTTATATGGGAGTTTCGACTAATTATGGACCTATCATTATAAAATTAGGTGTCATTATTTCTATATATTATTTGTGTCGAATTTTATTTGATTACCAACATTCTTAAGAAATTTATGATCGTTAAAGTGATTTTCGGAAGTGTGCCATTTATGGGATCTACGACTAATTATGGACCGATCATAATAAAATTGTACCGTATTGCTTGCATATATACAAGATATATTTGTGTTAAATATTATTTGGATAACAGAATTTTTGAGTGAGTTATGCTCTTTAAAGTGATTTTCGGAAGTGCGTCTTATATGGGAGCTACGACTAATTATGGTCCGATTTTGATAAAATTCTATCGTATATGAAATATATTTGTGTTAAATATTATTTCGATACCAATATTTTCGAGAGAGTTATGGTCTTTACCCTCCCCACTATGGTGGTGTAGGGTATAAAAAGAGTCAGATTATAAGGTGACGCTTCTTTTGGTTGAATTTGATCTTAATAACTTATTTACAAAAGATTTATTGGTGGCATTTTAGAAGTGGACCAGTTATGGACCAATAGCTTCTAATTCTAGTATCAACTAATGTGGTTTCTACGTATTTTAGGATTATATTGGTTGAATTTCATCTCAATAACATTATTTACAAGAGTTGTATTCTTGGTTGGTATGCTCGGAAGTGGACTTAATTCGGGAGCTATTGCCAATTATTGACTGACAGCTACAAAATCCAGTAGCATAATTGCCGTATAACCGATACTAGTATGATTTTTGGATTAAAATTACTGATCTATGTTGGTTCGATATCGATATTTATTAGACATTTTTGTGGGTTTATTTGTTTTTTGGAAATGGTTCTTATATGGCAGCTATGACAAATTATGGGTCGATCTTCTTAAATTTTGGAAAAGTGTTTTTTATTCATATGAGGATATTTCACGTCGTATTTTAACATAATAATAGTTTATTTATGATATATATTAGTATTAATGTGAATTTCGGATGTGGTTCTTATATGGGAGCTGTTACCAATTATGGGCCGACATACAATTTAGTACAACAATTTATTTACCTAAAAAGATTTTTTATATCAAATTTTAACCTGGTAACGATATTTATACTATTTTTATACGTATTTAAGTGAATTTTGGAAGTGGACTATGGTCTATGGTCAACATGAACCAAGCTAAACAAAATTTCGTTTTATTTTAGCTGAATTTTGTATTTCTGTGATATTCCTACTTTGTAGGCATTTATGTAACATTGAGGCATATTTCGGGAAGATATGTATTTGTATGGGGGCTGTGAGAAATCATGGACTGATTCTCAATATTTTCCTCACACTTTTTTATGGAGGTTGTCTCACATTTTGGTCCATAACTCTGGTTCTACTATACCGATTTTGCTGATTTTCAAAATACCAAACTGACTATGAGAATTATAAAAGAGGTTATGTATAAAGGGTATAACAAATTAAAAAAATTTTAATAATTCAGAAAATCGTCACTTTCAATGGAAAAATCGTCAAAATGACGATAAATCGTCAAGTCTGGCAGCTATGATTGCTACTACAACCCTCATGTTTTAAAAATGAATCAGCTTAGCTTAAAGAATTGCTTAGTGTAAATTGTACAAATTACATAAATTTTATCTCATGTTTAGATAATGTCGAGAAAAAAGAAACTTGCAGAATTTGGTCTAATATAAATATGTAGAGGACGCGACTTGCGACAAATCTTTCTAGATTTCACCTAAGGAATATCATGGCGGTCACAGTTGGACACAGGTATTTAGGGGCAAACGCTCAAAGACAACAACTCCCTTACAATGACAGTGCAGACGATAGCTGAGCACGTTCTCTGTCAGTGTCTGGAATTTTGAGACCAAAATAATTTAAATATCCATTATTTATATTTGCTATATCACAGTAAAGTTAAACCAAATGTATTACATATTTTAATTCATTATCGAATTCATTAATATAATTTTTAGTTAAGTAGAAGTATAGAAGTATAAAATAAAGTATCAATATTTACAATAAAGTTCGTTTCACGAAAATCGTGGTACCAATTGACACTATTATACCAATAATAAAACGCAAATTACACAATGCTTTGCAAAAAACAAAAAAAAAATAACAATCAAACAATAGAAATTGATCGTATAATACGATAAAAGCTTTTCATACTATCGCTAGTATGAGCATACACATATATCATACACATACTTATGTATGTGTGTATACGAGCACACAAATACAAACATAATATGGCATTTAATAAAACTAATATTTACTTTTATAAAAAATAACAACAATAACAGGACGAACTACACAAACACAATATGAACAATAAACAATAGAAAAAATATTGCAAAAACAAAAAAAAGCACAATTCATTTTGACAGAGAAGAATAATAGAACAAGATTTAACATGACTTGACTGACTAAAATAAAAATTGACTTAGAAAACATACAACTACAACAACATCACACTTTGTACATATACATACATATGTACGAGTATGTTATGGATTTCATACAAGGACCAGCAGTTAGATTCAGAATGAGAAGAAAAGCTTTTTTGTTTAGTTTTTCCTGGTTTCTGAGAATTCTAACACGCGATATGCTTTTAGTCCTTCGTGTTTGTATTTGTGTCAGTGGCAGAGTGATAGTGTTTTGTTTGTCCGTTCGTTTATTTGTGTGTTTGTTTACTTGTATTGTTTATAAACGAATAAATATCAAGTCAGACAGACAAGAAGTTATAAAAACAAACAATAATAATTCTTATATTTCACAGCAAAAAGCTAGAAAAAAAAACAACCAAAAATATGAACTAAAACTATATCTATACACCCATACGATTTGTTGATAGTATTTTTATGGATATATTTATGTACACTAGGGTAGCCCTTATATTGGACTTCAGATTTTAGGTGCTTAAAATTTTTCTTTTTACTGAAAATTTTAACAAAATCAGATGAAATTTAGAGATTTGTCATTATGTTTAAACTTTCTTCCATGGCATACAAATATTTCTATCCAAATGAAAGTTTATACCATTAGGTCTCATATATGTATACAAAAGTCGATCATTAATTGAAATAATGGTCATAGAGCCAAAAAGTCTATATATTCTGGGTCCTTATAAGATTCTAAGACTATTTAGCAATGTCCGTCCGTCTGTTGTTGGCACGATAGAGTTTCGAAAAAAAAAACATAGAAAAATTAAATTTTTACCAAACATTCTTTGATCCACAGAAATATTTGCTATTAAGTTATAGATCAAAGTTTCAGACTACCTCGATATTTTTTGCTGTTTTCCTCAAATATAATGCAGATAATATCATGAAATTGTGCACACTTGATTTTAATTATAGAAGGATAAGTCCTGTTGAAAATGATAAGAATCGGTCCATGATTTCTCATAGTCCCCATAGAAATGGTACTTAAGTGTCTAGAGAAAAGCCGTATCTAAACAAAATTATGCAATAATAAGTCTCATGCCAAGTGAAATCTCAAAACAATATTTTCATTGCATCGGTCTATAATTTTGACAAATCACTTAAATGGACATAAATGTTTTGTAAAACTTTTGTAACTATCAAAATATACATTTAAAACGTCGCACAGTGGTATTTGTTCATATAATGTTTGGCAAAAAATATAAGGAGTGCTCGTAGAATGTTGAGATTTGGCACAGAGCCTTTGGTTGGCTTAATTAAGAAAAATATAAAGCTTCATCAAAATTGGCCACGCCCTCTACCCACCGCCCATAGAACCGAAAATTTATTTTTCGTCCAAAGTTTTTTAAATTTGGCACAGAGCCTTTGGTTAGCTCAAATAAGTAAAATATAAAGTTTTATCAAAATTGGCCACGCCCTCTACCCATCGCCCATAGAACCGAAAATTTATTTTTGGTCCAAAGTTTTTCAAATTTGGCACAGAGCTTTTGGTTAGCTCAATTTACGCCCCCCACTTACTGCCCATATAACCCGTACTATATTTTTCCCACAACTTTTTGTTTCTTTACCAATACTAATTGTTTTATAAATAAATTTCAATACATGCATTTAAATATAGACTTTTATTCATCATCTATCATTTCAGTAACTATATCATCAAGTTTCGCTGGCCGATACCCTTCGTACCTCTAGTACAAATTTAAGAATAATTTTATTTGAGTACAAACAAAATGAGTAAACTTTTAAACTCATTTTAAACTTTTTATTCATCAATTATCATTTCTTTTACTACATCATCTAGTTCCAAAATATGTTTATGTGGTTGACGTCTTATACTACTTATATAGGGATCAGATGATGCAAGCAAGCGATGCAAAACAAAAGTATTTGTTGCAGTTCTACTACATTTTCTGGAAAACATTTCTGTAATCCTTATTACGTGCTTCTTCCGCTTCCTCGGAGAGCATGCCTATAGGGAGCACTGCTGCTTCAATTATGTCATTTCCATGTATCAATACTTTATGGACGGTAGCTGGCATGAAGTACCAATTGTATTTACGAACGAATAGCTCAGCAGTATCCCACGAATGATATAAATGATGAAATACCTAATTTAAAAAATAATAAATCCACATTACTATTGCAAGTTATAAGTTCCCTGCACAATTCACTATATGAAACACAAAATGAATTCATTTTAAAAATTAGTTACGTTTAATAATTTTCTTAGACTTTTTTTGCAAATATTATTATTTTAAATAACGGTTTAATTAATCATATGGTTTTGCTTTTCTTTTTTTGTTATGCACTTTTTCGATATTGCTGTCAATCAATTATTAAAAAGTACAAGTAAAAGCCTAAAAGTATACGAAACCTTTTATTGTAAATATGCATTGCAATTTATTGTAAATATTCATAAAAAATACGTGAGTTTTATCACAAAATTTATAAGTTTGTTCAGCGATCGCAAAAAGTCGCAGAATGTTTTTACATAAAATGAAAGAAAATATTCCAAATTTTCATTTAGAAGTAGTACTAAAACGGAGGTAGGCCGAGCTAACTTATTTTTTTTCTAATGAAAACTGAAAATGCTAAATTTTTTGGAATCATTTTGATTTGCTCAGATCTCTTAAACTATATATGTAATTTAAATACTTTTTCTTTCCTATTAAATTTAAAATACTATATTTTAATAAAAATGCTCTAAAATTATTGGTAGTTGAACCATATTTATTGTATTAACAACTGAAATGTAGTAAAATTTTCATCAGTTTTCGTTGTATAATATTTATATAACTTCACCACACTTTTTTTATACAAAATTTTATTTTTTTCGAAAACAAATCATGGTTTTCTACTAATGAAACATTTCTCTACAGAATTGCATCATTCGATTTCTAAAAAAATAACTGTAAAAAAATAGACTTTTTGCCAAAAAAAAAAATACCAAATTTCATTATAATCGGTTAATATTTGACCGTAGCCCCATATAAAGTCTACTTCCGGAAATCACTTAAATGCGCATAAATATCTTATCAATATCCATAACAGGTGATTTAAAGGTGGGTATATAAGATTCAGCACAGCTCTTAATTGTTTTAGCTGAAATTAGTTGTAAAAGAGGAACCCGTAGAATAATTGTCAGTTTTCGGTTCCAGTTTTTAGCCGTTCAAATACGTCGTTTTTACGGCTTTGATTAAAACCGAGCACGAATAACAAATAGTTTCCAAAATAAGGGCCTCCCTATTGTACAATTTATACTTCCCTATGATTTGTTTATACATAGTTAATTTATGAACATATATGGACACAGAAATCTAACATTCCATACATCTCAAGACCATGTAATGGCAGACCATGTTTAGAATGTTTGGAACACAAATAAATGATGATTGTCTTTTTGGTTAAAGTATTAGTTATTTTGGTTACTCCTTACATGAAAAGGAATTGCGCAAAAAAAAAACACCTAATTCGCATTTTCCAGCACTAAATTAATTTGAGGGAACAGTCACAACAAACAAACAAAGAACTTTTAAAACTTGGATTTTATACTTTTATTTTTAAAATTTCTTTTAGTACAATAACAATTTACGAGTATAATTTTTTAATTTTAGGGGCCGATTATCGTTCACAACACTAAAATGTTGTAATGTATTGACTACAACACAACATGCATTTTTCATACGATTAAACCGCTAAGTGTTGTGAATCGTAATCGCAGTTTACAACATACAACATAAAAATACTTACTGTTGCGAACGGTAATCCGGGCCTTAATCTAAATATTTCAATCTCGTCACACTAGGTTTCGGTGTTTTTCGTAATCTCTAATATTTGTTGATTTTAACGTTGTCTTAGATAAATACTCTTACAAGTGTTATTACTCGTCTAAGAATTCATAACAACTCTCATATAAGAATTGTTATTTGTATGATACAGTCAGTCGGTAGTAAAAATTGTTCAAATAAAAAAACAAAAAAAAAAAAAAGATGACAACATATTAAGGATTCTTTATATCGTTTTGTTCGGTTGTTGTATTATTGTGTTTGTATTTCTAGATGTTGTCATGTATTTATGATTTATGACTACTAATAACACTCTTATTAAATTACACATGTCAGAATTGGTATCGTAAATAGAATGTCTAATCAAATTTTTAAAGTGAAATATTTCACTGGAGTTTTTTTTTTAAGAAATGCGATTCTCCTAGAGAATTAAAGTGCTAGTTTCTTTTTATATTCACCCCTATCGTGAATAAAAATTCCACATGAAATTTGTTCCTTTTTTACATTTTTCCTATTAAAATTCAATGTTAAAAAAATAAAAGGGAACAAATTTCATGTGGAATTTTTATTCACGATACGGGTGATTAATAGCTTTGTTGTTTGAATACACATATCAATACACTTAAAATCCTTGCAGTCTGAAAAAATATTAAATTATATGCAATGGAGCATCAGAATGAATCAAAGCTCTTAATTTTCTTCCTGAGAAACTTCTCCACAAAACTGATAAAAGAAATGAACAAATTTACTGGAAACAGGTAAGCCGGTAATCTTTGTTAATTTAAGGTAAAATTCATTCTTGATGATCCAGATGGTTCCAACAGTTATTGGATAGATCTACAGAAGGAACCACAATATTTTTCAAAAAGAAATTCTGAAGGCGGTTCTTTGCTTGCGTAGGCGTTTTCAAGTACAAAAATTAATTCTGATTATACAAAATTAGTTAATGAGAAATTAGTGTCATTTTTAAAAAAATCGTAAAAATAAACAATTTCAACAAGACAACGCATCAAACTCAAACGACGCCAAACAAAGGAATGATACGGTTTTACATTTTAAACCCGGATTCCTTTTAATTGCAAATTAAAAGCGTCAAGTAGTTTGCAGAAAATATAACGAGTCTTTTTTTATTTGAATGTACACAAAACAAAAAAAAAAATAGTAAGAAACTATAGTCCGTGAAGCCCGACCATATAATACCCTACTCCCAGTATATAAATAAAACAGTTTTTTAGAAATGGGCGCTCTATGGGAGATATTGCCTATTATGGATCCATCATCCAAAAATTTAGTGCCATGAATATAAATATTATGTATGTTATACCTTTTCTCGATATAAACACTTTTAAAAGATCTATGGAGGTTAAAGTGAATTACGGAGTTGGGGTTATATGGGAGTTGTGACTAATTATAGACCGATCATTATAAAATTAGGTGTCATCATTTCTGTATATATGAAACTTATTTTTGTTAAATTTTATTCGGATAGCAACATTTTTAAGAGATTTATGTGATTTTCGAAAGTGGGCCTTATATGTGAACTACAGCTAATTATGGACCGATCATCATAAAATTCTACCATATTATATGTATATATACGAAACATATTTGCGTTCAATATTATTTTGATACCAACATTTTTAAAAAAGTTATGCTCTTTTAAGTGATTTTCGGATGTGGGCCTTATATGGGAGCTACGACTAATTACGGACCGATCAAAATAAAATTGAACCGTATTATTAGTATCCATATTAAATATATTGTGTTCAATATTATTTAGATACCAACATTTTTAAAAGAGTTATGCTCTTTTAAGATTTTCGGAAGTAGGCTTTATATGGAAGCTACAACTAATTATGGACCGATCTTCATTAAATTTTTAGATGTGATTTAGCTTCATTTATTACTCAGTTTTGATGAAATTTGTTTGCAGACTTGCATAATTGATAGATTTATGATCGGTAAACCCCAATTTCGGGAGGACATTTGTATGGGGGCCAGGTGAAATAATGGACCGATTTCCACTAGTTTTAATCCCATCCATCCTTGGGCCAAAATATTATCACGCAGCAAATTTTATCGAAATATCTTCAAAATTGCGACCTGTACTCTGCGCACAAACTTTACATGAACAGCCAGCCAACCAGACGGACGGACATCGTTAAATCGACTCAGGGAGTGATTCTAAGTCGATCGGTATACTGGGGCGTTGGACCAATACATATGCGCGTTACAAACATCAGCACAAATCCAATAAACCCTCCCCGCTATTGGGGTGCAGGGTATAAAAACACACTTAAATAAAAGATTGAGAACGCTTGATGTTCACACAACAATGACTCACAATAAAGTAACTCATTTCAGCGGCCTTTAGAGTGGTTCGAAAAAACAAGTTGTATCAGTCAGCACCTAGGATTAAAGATAATGTAAAAACAATTCCAGAAATAATTTTTTTATTTTTTTACCACGCCTACAAATAGCGTCCTTTTAATATTTTGTTCACTGTGTCGCTAATTTTACACCGATCATAACAATTTTTATACCGGTGTTCATGGCTCTGTAAGTTCTACATTTCTGTCCACAATAATGCTAAATATTTTGTACGAGTTTTTAAAAGTTATGACGAGAATTAAACGTGGTAGTAAAAAATGATTAAGGACCGCTTTAGTGGCCTTTTTTTAGTCTATTTAAACACCAATCATAATTGCTAGATGGTTCGGAGCTAAGATACTAGAATGTTCATGACTGCAAGTCTAGAATGTTTGTGTCTAGAATATTTAGCCAAAGCCATTAAAACCTAATGTTGCCTCACAATATGTTCATAACAGGGTGTTATCAATAATGTTTATAAATTGATAAATTGATTAAATTTAAATTGAAATATAAATTCGTAACCAATACCACACTTTGCGTCGTGGTTACGTTCTAAAAAAATATGATGCAAATTGAAACGACGCAAAGTGAATTACGATTTTCTATAGCAAAACATGTAAAGATCGAAGATGTTTAGTACCTGTCCCCGGCTTGCTTTCACAAAAAAACTGCTCCAATGTTTGCTAAATAGTTTTTTTTCAACGTAAAATAAATTTGTTTTGTAGCAATTGTCTGCATTATTACCACTAGCATTATCGTTTGATAATGCTTTACTTTTTATGTCATCAAATAAGCTTTTTGCTTTTGTCTGAAGTACCATTTTGCTTCAACATATTCTCTGCGCAACTTGATTTGCAATCCAAATTGAAAGCAAGGACTTAATTTCGACCATCAAAGCACTTCTTGTACGGGTCATCGTTTTAGCAACTAATGATGTTGCAGATTTTGCGAAAATTTAAAAAAAAAGACTCGAACCCAAAACAGCGCAACTTCAAACATCTAACGACGCACAGTGAACTAATTAAACAGCGATGCAACTTTGAAAAAAAAAAACGCAAAACGAAAAAATGCATAGCGAGGTAGTGGTGTACTTGAATGGCCTGCATGTTCTGCAGATCAGAACCCTTTTGAGACCATTTGAGGAATATTAGGCCGCCGAATTTATGCTGAAAATCGACAACATTATAGTTATATCACTTAAAAGAAGCTGTTATAGATTCTTAGAGATCCATATCTGAAGATATAGCAATAACAAGTCTAAATCAAATTAATTATAATTATTATGCAAAAAAATAAAACAAACTTGTATAAAACAGCAACGGTGTACATTCTCTTTCCACATCCTTCTTCAACATTTTATTTTACATCAACAAAAAAATAAATACCTTTGAAATAGTTTATTATTACAGCAAAAAGAATTTAACAAAAATAACACCTTTGTAATTGGTTTTTGTGAACAAATAAAAAGCCAAGCAAATTTTCACAAACAACTAAAATGTTCCCTTTTAGTTGAGCTGCCAAACCGATTTTCTCCATGGTGTTTGCTTATAAAGGATTTTAGGTAAATTGTAATTATTTTTATCAAAAAAAAAATAGTTTTCGTATTATTAAAACACTAGAAAAAAAATAATAAAAGTAAAAATTAAACAAAGAGCCAGAGTGAAGTAAATATGGAATAAGGATTTTCTTATATACAAGTATAAAATGACACCTTTTGCTGTTTAAAATTGTGTACAAAAGTGTCAGTCATTTGTAGTTGAAGCACTTGGAGAAATAATAGTTCAAAAGAAACTGTTTGTCTTGATTACAAACCATTGAAAACTAACCACTACCAATATCAATATCAGCTAAATTAAATGTTATTTGGATTTTATTTAAGATATTGGTTAGTCCTTAAACTAAATTACATTTCTTTAATATTTTACAGTGTATATGTTAGTATAGTGCACCCATATCTGAACTCTTTCTCTATTTTTATTCATACGTCGTACAGTGGTTCAGAAACGTTTTATAGTGGAAATAATTCAGGATCTGATTTCCAGTTGTTTTGGCATCGTAGACGGATGGGGACCAGTGGTTGCCCTATTAAAGTTAGTCACCTTGGTTCTCCCATCTCCAAAAATCCATTTATATTCCGAGTGAAGCTGTCCTTGAGTAGATCTACAAAAAAAAAACGCTTTCATGTGCATGTTATCTTTTTTTAATTCAAGACATATATAGGTTTATTATTTAAATTTGTTAATGCTGCTCGATTTTTTGGGGTTTTTAAATATATTTTTACGCTTTTTTTACTTTTTACGTTTTTCCAAAAAAAAATATCCCTATATTTTGTATATAAACAATTTTTATTCGGGACTATATATAATTTTTATATAATGGATTAGTGTCTGAATAAAACTTGAGTTATTTAAGGAGACATAGCTCTCACTAGCCCTATCTAAACTTGGCCAATTTTGACAGAAAATTAAGTTTAACTGAAAAAAAAAATTCCATATTTGTATAGCAATATACTCGTATGTTACTTAAATATACAGAAACTATTTTACAATTACACGGTAAATAAAGTCACAGTGGGCACATTCATTTTGGAACTTCGGTATTTGAAAATAAAAAAAATTACAAAAATTATAATGTCTTGGATTTAATAGCAGTGGAATTTCTATTAATTTTAAATTTTATTATGACATCTTTAACCGTAATTCAAATTTTATATTTTCAGCATATTCTAATTCTTCTAGTTTTTAAGGAAAATGACATCCGAAAATGTTATAAAATTAATCTGTTCCACTATATTGTTCAGCTTTTCACTAATAACAAATACTTAAACAAAAAGCTTATATTTACTCTTCAGAAGCTTCAAAAACCTTGCCCCCTTTCACAAATTTTAACGTTTTTTTCATTTATTGCATGCAAAATGTAAGTACACACAATGGGTCAGAATAAAAATTTACTGGAAATAAATCTGACATTTCTGAACCGCTCGACCATCAAAATAAAATTTTACATGTGCATTAGTATTTAAAGTTTGATGATGAACCACACAAACTCTCAGGGCGGAGCTTTGGGATCTAACAATAGGGCAACTTTGACATGTAATTTGTTTAAACGTATGTAATTCGTTTAATTTATGTAATTTATAATTTATAGTTTTTGAGTTATATGCATTTTAAATTACAAAATTTAGCTCAATCCAGATTCAAAATTTTAGTAAAACATCGGACAGAATTTTCACCGATTTTCCTTACATACAAAAATTATCCATTTCTTTATAGGGACTTTTTCGGGAAACATTAACAAAATATGGACCTTTTTACATGTTCCCACTTTACATGTGTGTAACTTTTTATAGAGAAGAGATAACTGCCTGCAAGCTATTTTAATTTTATTCAGAATTATATCATAAATATAGCTGATATTTTATAACAATTTTTCGATCCTCCATAGGCGCGCCATTTCTGAAAAAACAACAAAAATGATTTAGCAAACTTAAAAAATAAACACGGTAAATAAAGTCACAGTGGGCACGTTCATTTTGGAACTCATTTTCCCCGCTTCAGGAATTTCGGTATGTGAAAATAAAAAAAATTACAAAAATTATAAATTATAATATCCCTTGAACTAAAAGATATAACCTGTAAACATATTTTTGTAGATATTTTTTTAGTACTATTTATTTTCAAATTTAAAATTTTAGATTTTTGGCGATTTAAAAAGAATTTGAGAACTTTGAGGCGCCACCCACTAGCCCCCTTCCGCATACGATTTCAAAAAACTATAAATTAACTGGAAAACATTTCAGAGCCAACCATGTTAAATTGCGATGTTTGTAATACTCCCAAAATGAAACATTTCTTAACCACTGTGGCGTTGTTGAGAAAAGTAAGAAGCCATTATTTTTAGATTTGTGCAAGTGTTACTAAAAAATCCTTTTCATTTTGTTTTTATTATTTCTATATGTTTGCAGAAAAAATGTAATTATTGAAAAATATTTAATGACAACAACTTACAAAAAATTATTGCTGCAAAAAACTAAAAGTACACAAGTGTGTGTGCAAATGACAGTGTCAAAATTCAAAATATATTGTATTTGTGTGTAAAAGTATAATAATGTACATTATATCCTTAACAAGGACAGCATGTAATTTTCAGCAGAACTGAGGGAACACCAAACCGAATAAGTTCCAGGCAACCAGTTCGAATGTAAAATGCACACTTCAAATATTACAGAATTTTAAATATATGATTTTTTGAATCATGCGGAAAGCTGTAAATTAAAATATTTAAATGCCTCATGTAAGTATACTTTTCGAAAAATGATTTTTATATTAAGGATAAGGATATATACTGCAGACCAATCAGTGCAAATTTTATGTATGTATGTAGTTGTTGGAAAATTGAACACATATACAATGATAAACTGAATACATTTATACATTTTATGGGACTTAAAAACTAAATTTTTTAATATAAATTTAGTTTTTAGTTTTTGGTTGCCCTTGAATGTACATATGTATACTACACTAATTTTCGCACGTTTACGGCATGTACTACTGTTTGAGACACATAATTCAAAAGTGTTTTTTTGTTAAATCTGACCATGCCAATATCATTGAAAAACATTAAGCGGATATGTAAAGAATTATTTGAACGATTTATCGATTTATATTGGTTTATATTTGGTCTTAGTCGCCATATAAAGTCAACTTCCGAAAATTACTCACCAATGTTGCTAAAATTCGCAAATAATTCTCATATATATAAAAATTCAAATCTTATGACGATCGGTTCATAATTGGTCAGAGCTCACTCACATAAGGAACACTTCCAAAAAATGCTTCAGCCGGTATAAATATCAAAATGAGACATTTGTACAATATAAATTTATTAAAAGTATTGGCCGAAAGGCATCACAATGGACCGTATTGGTCTCTGGGTGATGGGCATTGTTAGCTAAAACCTTTTCCCACCTATCTGTCAACATATGGATTCCGCTTCAAAAGATCTGCTAATCTTTTGAGGCCAAGCACGAATTAATGTAATTTCGAATACACTGTTTTAAAGAGAGAATGTTCTGCATTGATCGTAACAAATAGTAGTCGGACGGGGCAAAGTCTGGTATGTATGTGAAACAAAACTTCTCAACCACTTCTTTCTAAATAGTTTTTAACAACTTTTTGCAATATGTGGCCAAGCATTGGCAAAATGGATTATTACGTTTTCATATCTGGACATATTCCGGAAGTTTTTCAGTCAATGATTGCATTCGGTGCAGGTTCCCCGTGATGGTGTCTGGCCAGATTTCAGCAGCTCTTAATAGATGAGACCCTTTTGATCCCACCAAATATAAAACATTATTTTGGCTTCATGGTTGTGTGCCTTTGGTGTCGATTCAGCAGATGACCGAGCTTTACATTAGATCTATTACACTTCGGATTTTCGTTATGGATCCATTTTTTTTTTTAATCGCAAGTAATGATTTGGTGGAACAATTATTACTTTTTATAGCGTTTAATCGTCTTTTAAGGTCTTCTGACTTCAATTTATATGGTATCCAATTTTAGTGTTTTTATATGAAACAATAATGAAACAATTGATAACAATATTCATGGAG
Organism: Bellardia bayeri; assembly: GCA_950370525.1. Lineage (NCBI taxonomy): Eukaryota > Metazoa > Arthropoda > Insecta > Diptera > Calliphoridae > Bellardia > Bellardia bayeri. The sequence continues at coordinate 61,373,024 of OX493265.1, forward strand.
TAGTGCCTCCAATACTAGTTCTTCAAATTTTTTTGGCTGTCTTTCGACCATGCTGGTTGACTTTCAGTTGGGATTACAGTATATTGCAGTATTGAGAATGTGCGTGGAAAAATCATTTGAACACAAATAGTACTTCCTTGACATTAAACTATTGAAGATTTTCTGGATGACTTGCAATAACGTAGAAGATGCACTAGCAGAAACTGCTTTTCACAAACTAGTTGGTCTACTATAGGTTCACTATATGTTCTATATCTTTCGTGTCAAAATCATCACTTTTGAACCGCACAAACCATATCACGATGGTTCACATTCACTCTAAGTTTTGGTAACCAATCAGTGGCAGTTTTTCAACATCAAAGAAGTAAATCAAACCAGTCCGAATATGACATTTTGTTGTCACAAAAGATGACATTTTCGATGCAAAAAAAAAACAATTTTGATGTTTACACTCTAATGTTTAATAACTAAGTGAGATATCTATCATCTACTAAAGACAAAAAATCGAATTCAAAAGATAAGCATAAATACTCTGTTATGAATCCCGCATTTTTAAGTTGTACACCCAATAATATGATTGCTGTATTATATATATAATATATATTATATAAATATGTATTTTTATTCGACCTTTATTATTTCAATTATTACTAATTTTTCAAGCTTGAGGTTTTTTTTTAAATATAAAAAACTTTTTATCTTTTATTTAAATCCAATATTTCGGCACTTCCTTGAGTGCCTTCGTCAGGGTTTTTCTTTTATATTTAAAAAAAAGACCTCAAGCTTGAAAAATTAGTAATAATTTATATATTATATATATTGGAACTTTTATTTGCAAATAATGACAATTTACTACTAATGGTACGGTCACATTTGGCAAATATTTACTCAAAAAAGCATAACCACTTGTTTTAGCACAAATTTGCTTGACGTTGTTTACTCTTACCAGAGTTTTGCAAGATCAAACAGCATCAAATTTAATAAATAAACGAGTTAAAATATATTTGATTTAGTGGCTATGTCTTTTTTGTCAAATATTTGCGAAGTGTGACCGTACCTTAAGAATCGAAATTGTTGACAACAAGTTTTTTTTGTAGAAAATACTTCTGTAGTGTGGCCTGATATTATGTGAACATGAGATAATTCAGATAATAAATAAATCATTATTAGACTACTTCTTTTAGGTATTTACCAAATCATCTGGGCAATTGCCTTTCCTAATTAAGCATATTCCGGCTGGCACTTTAATATTGAAAGAATTCGACTAGGAAGGATCAGCTTTGATGGAAACAGTAAAAAAAAAATATAAAACTGAAAAATACTTTCATAAGTTTTGTAGCATAAGTGTATTAAAGACTCAATCTTACCGAATGTACAATTCTAAAAAGTTTTTGCAATATTTTGTTTTCTAATCGTACATCAAACTACTGGTTGGCACAACTCGCACCTATCTTGGTAAAACGAGCTGTTTTTTTTTTTGTTGCTGTAAACAATTTCTCTTGTTTGTTGTTTATGTTGTTATAATTACTATTTAGATTATTTGTTGGGTTTGATTCAAGTAAATCTCCCCTCCCTCCCCTTTACTTTACTATACAAGTAGTTATCTATAGATATAGCAACAAGATTAGTTTGTTTTTTTTCATCTATTTTTCATCATTTAATTATAAAGCATGCTCTTCATTTAATGAATTCGCCACTTGTTCCTTCGTCTTTTGGATGTTTACTCCTTTCATTTTGTCTCCACTTTTGTTTTTTTTGGAAATTTAATTATTTATTGATATTAAATGTTGTCTAGTGCAAAAAGAGACAAGCATATATACATACGAACATACATATACATATAATGAAAATTACATTTTTGCTTGACAGTGTGGTGGCAAGGATGTAGAGATAGTTTTAATTATATTTTATTTTAATAAAAAATAATATTCAATTTTCGTTTACGTTCATCTAGTATGTATAAGTGTTTGTAATTTTTTGATTTTGAAATTCATCAAATTTCCACATTTTAAGCTTATAAAAAAGGATTTTTGTTTTTGTTCTAAGTGTGATTAAAAAATTGTTGTCATGTCGTTGCTGCAGGAAGAGCTTTGGGATTTAAAATCTCTAAGGTAATTTTAGTTGTTGATTTATTTAAGGATTTCTGATTGAATTGTAATTGTATTAGAAGATGTAAGAAAACTTTTAGCCAAATTTAATAGTAAATTTTTTATTTATTTACAAACAGTATTATGGAAAAAGTCTACAGACAATTTGAAAATAGTTTTTTTCAAACTAAAGGGTCAGCCAAATAACTTTTTTTCTGAAAATGCTATAAAAAAAACTACCGAATATGTCCCCAATTTCTTTTTTATTTGAAAGTACAATCCTTGCGGTTAATAATAGAAAATAATTTAATTCAAATGGCTGCCTCGGCTGGCCATGCAGCAGCCTACACGATCGGTCCAATTTGTAAGCACATTATCGATTGTGTGCAGCTGTATTACACCAATGGCTTCACCAATATTGTCCTTTAAAGCGTCACTTGTCTATGGCTTGTCGGCGTAACACTTATCTTTGACGGCACCCCACAAATAATAGTCCTACGCTGTCAAATCGCAGCTCCGAGGTGGCCAAACGACATCTTCAAAAATAGAGCGCAAAACATCGAGTGTAGCTTCGGCTGTGTGGCACGTAGCGCCGTCCTGTTGAAACCAAATGTTGCCAATATCCTCCTCTTCAGTTTTTGTGAACAAAAATTCGTTTAACATGGCCCGATAACGATCGACATTGACTGTAACGGTCACTCCTTGCTCATTTTTGAAGAGAAATGTCCCAATTATGCCTCTAAACCAAAATCCCCACCAAACAGTGACTCGTTTTGGTTGCATCGGCTTTTCAATGTATGCGTGCGGGTTTTCTATGCCCCAAATGCGACAAGTTTGCTTGTTTACATACCCGCCAAGATCAAAATGAGCTTCATCTGAAAATATGATTTTTTTTTTTTGGCAAAATCGGCATCTAAGTCGTAAGTAAGTAAGCAGGCCCACTTAGCGAAGCGAAAACGCATTGGATGGTCAGTTGGCTTCAACTCCTGCACCAATTGGACTTTGTATGGCGTCATACCAAGGTCGTTATGCAAAATTCGTCTCAATGATGTTTGCGAAAAGTTCAATTGTTGAGAACGACGGTGAATTAATGTTGATGGTGCTTCACGCACACTTTCTGCCACAGCAGCAATATTATCGAGTGTACGCACTGTTTTTGGCTTTTCACGCTTTGGTTTATCGATGAGGATGCCAGTTTCTTTCACTTTTTTCACAAGATAACGAACATACGGAGCTGACGGTGCTTCTCTTCTTCGAAAATCCGTACGCAATATTCGCACACATTCTGCAACATTACCATGATTTTCAAAGTAATGTCGCAATATTTCGCAGCATTGTTCAAGCGTATATACAACCATATTCGTTCAGCGGAAAGACGAAACTAATTATCTGTCAAATCAGACATGAGCAGACATGAAATAAGCACTAGTTGAACAAAAAATGTTAGATGGCGGACCCGTTATAAGCCACAAATATTTTTCATGACAAAATCGTTTTTTGCATACTGAAAGAAGGAAAAAATTAGAAATATTTAAATCAATTTTATTATTTTATATTAATTTGATAAATATATATAACTCATCATTATATGCCCTGCACGACACCTGTGTTACTTTCAATAAATCAAAATAAAACTTGAATTAAATTTATATTTCTAACAGTTCTACTACTTTCCCCATGGCCATACATATAATTCCAGCTGCGCAAAAACAGCCACAATTTTATTTTAATATTCCAAAAATTCAAATAATAATAAAAATAATAATTTCCCTAATACTAATGTTTTCTTTTGTGTTTTTTTTTTTGTTCTATTATCACATTAATTTTAATTAGACCGAAGCCACCATTGAACATGAACAAAGCGTTAAGACCTAACGCAAAAAAAAATCCATAAAATTGGTCTGAAAAGCCCTTAAAATGTAATAAAAATAATCACTTAAACATTTTATGGCATTGATGGTCTTAATCCAATTGTACATTGTATAAGTATAAATTTTTGAATAGAAACAAAAAGTCCTTGTTACAAATGGAAGATGCCCACGAAATAAATATCCTGAAAAAAAGCCAGAAAACCGTTAATGCAATAACATTAACGTCAAAATGCCAGGGCTGGTGTCAAAACATTTCGCAAATCTAATGAGCCTCGACGAGCATTAAGAAACAAAAACATTTTACATAAATTTAAAGAAAAAATTGTGTAAAAAACATAAAGTTACATTACTATAAGATCTGCTTAAAGATACACTTAAAGAAATTGTATAGATAAACCTTTTTTGTAATACACAGAGAGAACCCCCAACATGGGCCGCATATATTTACCTTGTAAAAGCTTAACAACAAAAAATCAGTAAGAAACTATAGTCGGTCAATCCCGAGCCAACACCTAGTATATGTATCAAAAAGTTTTTCAGAAATGAATGCTATATGGTCATCCAAAAATAATGTGCCTTAACTTTTTTGAATATAAATAAATATTATGTGTGTTAAACGCTATAAATACTTTTAAAAATGTATGATGGAATTACGGAGAGGGTCTTATTATTTGGATGTCGACATTTATTATTCGAATACCGAAATTTTAAACTGATTTTCGGAAGAGGGCCTTATATGGGAGTTACAACTAATTATGGAGCGATCATAATAAAATTGTACCATATTATTTGTATATATATGTAACATATTTGTTTTCAATATTATTTGGATACCGACATTTTTAAGAGACTTATGATCTTTAAAGTGATTTTCGAAAGTGGATCTTATATGGGATCTATGATAAATTATGAACCGATCTGCACAAAATTTGAAGATGAGATTCATTTACTACTCATTTGTTGTGAAATTTGTTTGGATACTTGCATAATTCAAAAATTTATGATCGTTAAACTCCTATTTCGGGAGGATGGTTTCCACCAGTTGCAATCCTATTCGTCCTTGGACCGAAAAAATATCATGTACCAAATTTCATCGAAATATCTTTAAAATTGTGACCTGTGTGTTAAATCGACTCAGGGAGTGATCGGTATACTTTAAGGTGGGTGTTGGACCAATAGTTATGGGCGTTACAAATATCAGAACTAATATATGCTGGTGTAGGGTATAATAAAAGGTTCTCAATATGGGCTGGTCGATGCCGACAGCCTGTGGCGAACATATTATCAATCACTGATCACCAGACCCTGGCTAGTTACACTTAATGAAAACAACAAAGAAGTGTTCGTTAGTGCCAAAGTCTCATCATCAACCTAATAATAATAATTAGTTAAGAGGCTTATTTTTTGATGAATGGCTATGATAATAAGCAGAATTTACGCTAGATTCTTTGATCAGTTCTTCTTTGACAAGGACGTAGTAAAATCATCTTCTGTGAATGAATACCAATTTCTTTTGGCATCGATCGATATGTAGTTGCAACAGACAACAAAGTGGGACATATTTTTGAGTTATTTTATATGAAGCTTCGCTCGGGAAAACATTTTCTCTTTGCCTGAATTCGGCAAGCACAAACGTTTTCTTTTACCCCCCGTACTTATTCGAAAAACTCGAATCATTCGCAATTAGCATTACTGTTTACACAGGACAGTGAAAGTTCATTTTCATATGGTTGTAAAAGCGTAAACTTCAAACGGCAGCTGCATTTTATTTGCAATTGCTTCGAAGTCCTTGATTTTCAAATCGTTCCTCCTATATGCTTTATCACTCATATCCCACAGAAGAGAACGATATAAATTAATTAATTTTATTATATTTTTTAAATTTAATTCTACTTCCATTTTTGTTTTGATTGAAAAATAGAGTTTGCCGAGTTGATCACATAAAAAATTTTCATGAGTGAAAATTTTCATTAACAATAATTATAATGATTTTAATGATATTTATTCTCCAAAATTAAAACATTTTGTTTATCAATATTATTTGAAAGAAATTTGTTTACAATCACTCATAAAACAAACTAAAATTTCAATTATAAATATTATATGGAAAATATACATGACAACATTATACTTTTTATTTGACATTTACTGGCATGAGAGTGTCAAACATTCACTCGTATGCAAATGTAGCTGCGAGTAGCTCTGCAAGTGAAAATAGTGTGAGTGTATTGAGTTTTTCGAACTGTTACTCGCATGTGTAAACGGGGGTTTAGGGACGTATCAATAGCCGACTTTGCTTAGTTATGATTTATAGCATTGTCTTGTAAATTTTACTAGCATTGTTGGCCTTCACATTGCTGCACGGGTTTTCGGTAGTATTTCGAAACTTGTCTTTTTTTCTTGCTTGGACCAGTACTCAGGGGATGACCCCTATTCATGCAATGCATTGTGTTGGAGCTAGGAAAATAGGTTATGGGAGAAAGGATAGAGGGAGTAGTATTTCCAAATTTTTGATTAGAATTTTTCTATATTGAAAGTGACAGGTAATACTTCTTCAGGAAGTTGATATGAAAACTATAGGAGTAGGGAGGGAATCCCCATTCAAATAAATTTGTTGTTGTTGCCTTATTGTGTACATTCATTGAGCCATTTATTAGTTTGGGAACAATGTGAATCCAATGAGCTAAATCTTAAAATTTAAATTTATGAAATATTTTTGATATTTTTTTTCAATTGTGGAATTTAAATAAGTTTCTTAAAAAAACGCTAACATTATAATTTTAGTTCTAAAATTTCTTCGAGTGTTTAAATAATACAAAATCCTTAAAAAACCATAAAATACAACATTGACAAGCCACTCTGCCATGTAACGGTAATTTTTACACAAATGTTAAAAGATTTCGGTTGTTTTCTCTCCAACCGCTGAAAACCAAAAGTGAAATGCAAAAGTTTTAGGTCAAAATGCAAAAGATACATTAAGACGAAAGAAATTAAAATTAAGCAACTGAAAGAGAGACACCAAATGGTTGTTTAAGAAACAAACGACCCTTCGTCATGGTGTGAAATCAGGAATTAAACGAACTTAATAAAAGGGACTAGAAAATACAAAAAAAAAAACAACTATAAATGAAAGCAAAGGGACACAACTACATTTACTATTGCTGTTTGATATTTAGTATAATTCGCTTTTTTTGGAGAAATATTCCAAGAATTTGTATAAGTTTTTGTTGCTGAAATACGCCAAGGGGAGTTGCTAAGGTCATGTTATAAATGTTTGTCTGTCTTATAACTCAATATGTTTTTGTGTTTTGTAAAGAATGCTGTTTTTTTGCTGCTTACAACCACTACTTAGTCAGTGATTTCTGTTGTTTAGTCCTTTATTTTGTGTTGTTGTTTTTTTTTTTTAAATTTTATTCACTGTTTTCCCTTTTGTGTCTGTCATTGTACAATTGTCATCATGCCATAGTCATCGTCATTATTAAACCCCCCCCCTCCCCCCCTCACCACTCCTTAACTACGTTTAGCTCTGTTTTTTAGTTAATTTCCATGTAAATTAAGTAATAAAATGTTATTTAATGTTTCAATTAACGCGTTAGTTAGTTTTTTGCTTTCCGTTTCCATTCGTATTATGTAGAAGTATTTGTGCCTATCTATGAATTTGATAGTATTCAGTTTCCTTGTTTTTAATTTGCTTGTAATTTAAATGCTTTTTATGTTGTCTTGTAATTTCTTTTTATTCTGTTGTTTTTGTCCTGTGATTTCTGACTCCTTTCCATTAATTTCCCTTTTGCTCTATTGTTTTGTTATGTATCTTCTTGTTGTTGTTTTTGTTACTTAATTTGCACAATTTTCATTAAGTTGTTTCTTTCATTTAGGAATTTTATTTTATTAACTGCTGCTACAGTGTTTATGTGTCACACACTAAAATGTTGTTTAAATCAGAAAGTGAGCTAATAAATGTTAATTGTGTTTGGAGACAGAAATGATTTTATTAATTTCATTTCAAATGGTAGAATACTTTCTAAAAAGAACAATTTTATAAGAAAAGTAATTTAAAACGAGTTATAATGTAACAAAAGTTTTTGTTGGACCCCTAACGCTATACAACCACAATGTTAATTAACATTTCAAATTCGATTTGTCAACAGGATGTTAGACCTAACATACAGAAGGCTAAAGTTCTGAAAATGATAATAATATTCCCAAGGTGGAAAAAGCATGAAATGTAGATAAATACCATCCTATTGCGATGCTTCTCATTATCGATCAAATTTTTTAACGTTTAATGCGCAACCAAATTTCCAGTTTTCTTATGAAAAACCATCTACTGAATGATTTCCAAATGGCTTTCGAAAAGGATGTGGAACTGAAGAAGCTGCTATTAATGTGCTAAACTACATTTGTAAGGGTTTAGATGAGGGTTATAGTGCTGTTGCAGGGATATTTTTTGATTTGACTAAATATCAAAGATATGATCTTTAGGATCATAATATATTGTTACAAAAACTAAAATACTATGGTCTTCATGGGAATGCATTTTGCTTCTTAAGAGCTATTTAACAAATAGAAGACATTGTGTCTAGCTTATTGAAAAGAAAAGTAAATTGGAATTGCACAACAGCATGGAGTTCCTCAGGGAAGTGTTCTAGGTCCTTTGTTGTTCTCAATATACTAGTGCTGGCAAATACCACTACTTTCCATTACTCAATAATATTCAATGCTTTTCATTTGGGTACTCAATACTACTCGATACTTTTAAGGGATTTTTTGAAATTGTAACGCATAGTTTTTATCTGCAAATTGAAGTAGTTTCTTTAAAAAATAAAAATAGATCTTCAACTATTATTGGTTTTGTATGTCTTTTATTAATAAATCAAAAATAAATGTAAAGCTAACTTTCAATTCAACGTTAACAACAACTTAAGAAATACAGTGAACTCGCAGAAACGTGAACATGTAATTAAAAAAATTTTGTAGCTTACACATTGTTGTCTTTTTATACAGTGATGTATTTTTATGCACTATTTTACCCACCCAACTTGCTTAAAAATACAACTCAGAAAGTATCGAGTAACTACTTTTGAGTATTGAGTATCCAAAGAAAAGGGCAAATACTCGATACTCGGTACCCATTACTCAATACTTTGCCAGAACTACAATATACTTCAATTATTTGAAAAATCTAAAATTAACACGAAACATGTTTATTCACGCTGATGATATTAGTATATTTTACCAACAACTTAAGAAATACAGTGAACTCGCAGAAACGTGAACATGTAATTAAAAAAAATTTTGTAGCTTACACATTGTTGTCTTTTTATACAGTGATGTATTTTTATGCACTATTTTACCCACTCAACTTGCTTAAAAATACAACTCAGAAAGTATCGAGTAACTACTTTTGAGTATTGAGTATCCAAAGAAAAGGGCAAATACTCGATACTCGGTACCCATTACTCAATACTTTGCCAGAACTACAATATACTTCAATTATTTGAAAAATCTAAAATTAACACGAAACATGTTTATTCACGCTGATGATATTAGTATATTTTACCAATATAAACGTGACTACAAAGGGCTGCTACATTAATCTCAGAATATATTCGCATAAACAAGCTTTTTTTTACCCCGATAAAACAAAACTTATAAGGTTTAAACCATACCTTGATTTTAGTACAGATTTCAGCATTTTTGTTAAAGGGAGGGAAATTCGAGAGGGCTCATCTGTTAATTTGGTATTTGTTTGCATGGAAATCTTATGTGATATCAGCATATTAAAAATCTTAAAATTAAAATTTCTCCAGCTTTAGGTTTCTTATACAAATTTAGGAACAAATCTGATAAAAAAAAATAAAATTTTTAATTTATCAAGCTTTAATTCAAAGTCATTGTACTTACCTTGCAATAATACTCGTATATGGCTTCAAAAAAACTACCGAGTTCAAATCGCTTTAGAGAATACAAAATAAAGCAATAAAGATTGTAGCAGATTTGCCTAGCCGGTTTCTATAATGGTCGATACATAATTAGTTGAAGCTCTCATATAAGATCCCCTTCGAAAATCGTTTTAACATATCGACAGCTCAATTCCAAAACATGCTAAGTCGAAAAAGTGAGTTTTGCAGGAAAAGCTCCTAAAGTTTACAGGCGATATCTAAAAAACCATATAAGGTAGAACTTTGTTGTTTATAACTATTGATTTTACTAGCCAATCACAACCGCAATTTTACAGAATTTAAATTGAAAAAATCTAAATTCAAAAACGCAAAAAAATTAAAAACATGCTAAGTCGACATAGCATGATTTGGAATTGAACTGTCGATATATGAATCGTATGAAAGTTAGACAAAAAAATGTACATAAAAAATATTTATATGCACAGAAGTCTTCCCACTTAATTTTTAGATATCCGTCCATAATAGGTCATAGAGCCCATTTCTGAAAAATTATTTTTACACATATACTGGGTGTAGCCTCTTACAATGCCGGGCTTGACATGATACTTAACTTGATTTTCCAAAAATTAGTTAAGGCAGCTTTCTTTATAAAAAAAAACATACAACAACTTATTGAAAATATTAAAACCAGAATGAAAAATAATATGAAAAATTATTAATGAATTTGAAATATAAAAATGGGTTTTACTCGATTTAGAAAATGAATTACAACATTCCCCCAGAATTATTTTAGTTCATTAGAATAGTAAATTATTGTTCATGCCCAATGTATTTTCAACTGGGCATGGAGATGTAGGTGATGGAGTTGGGTTTCTAAATATTGCATCATTCGTTCCAGAATTTGATCGCTGTTCTAAATTGTTCGATGCATTGATGGGAAATTCAATATTAATATCAATGTCTTCCTCAGTTTGTAAATTGGGGGTTATTGTAAATGTTCGCATTTTTATCTAATTTTGATGTCTTCTTATATTCCCCCACTTACATTTAACAGTATATATCATTTTGCCTTCAACGTTAGTAATAGTAGCTTCTATACATTTTTTCCTCCCAGCAAAATTTCTAGCGTAAAAAAGGTCGTTGATCTTGAATTTCGTTTGGTTAACAATTTTGGAATGTTTTGAAGGAAATAGAGCAGATAAAATTGTACGAGGTTGGCGTCCATGGAGAAGTTCTACTTACCAGTAGATCTGTACGTTGACAAACATTTAAAAACAGCTCTATGTTTATCCTGCTTATCACATATATTCTTCTAAAAAGATTCTTTAAATGTTTGAAGGGTTCGCTCCGCTAAACCATTTAATGAAGGGTAGAAAGTTGGACTTGTGACATGTTCTATAGCATTTCTTCAAAATCTTTAGAAGTAAATTAACTTCCATTGTCACTTACGATTGTCTTTGGTAGACCTTCTCCCGAAAATATATCCTGAAGAGCATGAATTGTAGTAGACGATGTAGCTGTTGACATTTCAACTACATATGGAAAAGGAGAATAAGAATCTACCACTATTAACCACAACTGAGAAAAACATGGCCCTGAAAAATCGATATGAGTTCTCTCCCAAGGTTGAGTGGCTTCTGGCCAAGATGAAAATTCTTTATTTGAATTACTATCAGATTCTTGACACGTAGAACAGCATTTTGAAATATTTTCAATAGCCTCATCAATTTTTGGAAACCAGAGATATCGACGTGCCAAGGCTTTATCGACTATACTTGTTTACTATTGATTTAAGTAACTGCCGAAAAAAGCTAATTCTACTATTAATGACTTTTAAAGTGAAGTGAATGATCCCGTATAAAAGTAGGTTTCTACGAAAACAACTATTGATAGAACAGTGTCCTCCGTGACAAGTTAGGCTGCTAAAGAATGCTAAAGTAAATATGTCTGCATAATAAATACATAATTCACAAATAATTATTTAGTGGTATAACTTTATCACATGTTGATAAATAATTACCTTAAATGTTTATTCTTCAATGTTTGTAACTTTTAAATTGTTTAGCGATTCAATAAATTTGAATACTCTTTAACATTATTTATTGTTGAGGACTTCGCTAACGCAGTAGTGAGTTACTAAATATTAGTCTTATATGCTAATTAATTCTAGTCTAGTATAAAATATTAATTTAAACAAATTATTAATTTCCAAATTTAACTAAACACAGTTAAAATAATGTTTAAACTTCACCACCAAAAATATGTACTTAAATGTAAAACCATTACTCTCACAGTAATTTGAATGTCAACAATTGCACACGAATGTGTCACACCTTTATTGGGATGGTTTTGACAAAATAAATACAATTTTCCAAAATAATATCAACAATAATGACAAAGAAAACATTTATTTAGTCAATGGCAGCCAAATGATGACAAAAACGAAAGTGCAAATATAAAGGACACAGTACAAACATTGTTTTTATTTTTATTTTTAAAGCATACATTTGGGCAACAATTTAAATTTTTTTCGGTTTTCGACTTGTGCCGGTATGGGTTAAACGCGTTTTTGTTCCTGAAAACAATATTTGTTGAATGAATACTGTGAGAATTTTTAACGCATCGACACTTTTTTCAACACAAATAAAAAACTGCAAAAAAAAAAATGTATATTTTTTTTATTATTGTTAAAACGCGTGTCGTTGTGAAACGAAGTTTTATTTCTGGCAATTGTTTATTTTTTTATTATTATTAATACAGATACATATGTGTATTATCTATTATTATTAAAAAAAAAAAAACAAAATATTAAAAAAATAACATGTGTATGCGTGATGTCTACTATCAACACATTCATCCAGCCTGCCAGCCAGCCACTGGTGGTAGACATTAATTGTATTGATGATGAGTGAAAAAAAAAGAAAAATATAATCAACCCCCCTGTATACGATGACATGTGTATAAAGTAGACAAAATGTTGTTTCTTTCAATATGAGTTTTTCAAAGTTTGTTTATTGTTCTCAAAACTCATTCTCATTCGGTAAAATAAATACTCGCTTAATGCTTTAAATTATACAAAATTCGTTTTCTTTTTCACTTAAAAATGTTAATTCACTTTGTTTAACAAAAAAAGTTTGTCATATTTTTTTGTAGTCAACTGTCATTTTTAACAAATATTTATTTTTCTTTTGTCAGCACAAAAAACATTGACTTTTTTTTACCTTATTAAATGTTTAATATTCAAATTTTAGAAATATTTCACTGAAGCAATAATGTTTGTATGACAATGGTGTAGCTAGATCTCATGCAATCAATGAAGATTTTGACTTCATTGACTACTTGTAAATCCGCATATCCACTGGAAGAGAATAAATAACCCCTTATTCTTATAATTTGTACTTGATATGAAAAAAGCATAGCTTTTAATAGAAGTTTTTTGCGACAGAAATAAATGCTTAAGAAAAATTAAAGTTCCTTAATTTTCACATGCGAACAGTGGGTGCAAAATGTATAACATAGAATTGAATAGCATTTTAGTAATTATTTATATTTGGTTATTTGCTGTAAAACAGGTTCAACCAAAAATTCATTCAGAATAATGGTTTTAATAACGGCATACTTTAATTTTATTTAATGTTTGATATATGATGAGCTTTAAAATTTTATTAAGCACTGTGCCACAGAAAGTAGTTACGACGCTCCAGATTTCCTCAAAAAGGTCATAACTGGTTACGAGTCAAGGGTGTATGGCTATGACATTGAAACCAAAGCCCAATCATCCCAATGGAAACGTCCAGAAGAGCCAAGACCGAAAAAAGCACGTCAAGTTCGGTGAAGGTTTTGCTCACTGTTTTCTTCGACTGCAATGGCGTGGTGCATCATGAATTCTTCGTACGGTCAATAAAGAATACTACCTTGAAGTTATGCACCATTTGCTCGAAGCAATTCGTCAGAAACGCACAGAATTGTGGAAATACCAATCATGGATCATGATAACGCTCACACATCGATGCTTGTGCGTGAGTTTTTGGCCAAAAACAAAACTGTTATCATGCCTCAACCATCGTTTTCACTGGACTTGGCCCCCGCTGACTTTTTCCTCTTCCCAAAACTGACACCGATAAGAGGAAAGCGTTAGTCCATAATTAGTCGAAATTCCATATAAGACCCCCTCCGTAATTCACTCTAAGCTCCATTCACAGACATCATGACACTAAATTTTTTGGATGATCGGTCCACAATAGGTTATATCTTCCATATAGCGCATATTTCTGGAAAATGTTTTATACATATACTGGGTGTAGGGTATTATATTGTAGGACTTGACCGACTATACTTTCTTACTTGGTTTTTTTTTAGAAATTGGTGATATATGGAAGCTATTCCCTATTATTCGAGCTGTACTTTGCGCACAAGATTTATATGGATAGCAAGCCGGACGTAAAGACGGACAAATTGACTATAATGGTTCAACATTTTCGCATTGAAACACTTTAAGAAAACATTTCTTATTAGAATATTCTATGTTATATGAATATTGAAAAACTTACACTGAAATGCCGAGATACAACAAAGAATATAAAATTCAAATTTTTTACATTATATTTCACTGTAACCCCTCAAACAAAGAAATTCGGATTCACATTCTTACACACATCCAAACACATACATATTTAATGGCAATAAATTTTCGCATTATGTTCATGTGTGTGAATATTGGCAATATTTTAAGGATTTTAAGTATCAGATCATAAAATACTCATAAGGGGATTCACAAATGCCATTTTTCTCGTTGCTTCCTTTATTTACAGTTGTGAGTATTTTCTCTTTGTATTCGAAATGTAATGAATGGCAGAAACTGAAACCGACCGACCGCACTTATCATCTTATGATTTTCTTAGGATTTTCGTTTTTTTTTTTTTTAGAATTTTTTGTTATACAAGAATTTTATTAGCAAAAAAAGTAGCAAATTATAAAGATAGAAAAACACACATCGACGACACACAAAAGTCACATTCAATGGTTGAACAATTTAAAACAGGAAATGCCTCTTACGCACGCAATTCAAGTGAAAAATATGACAGGGAAAAAGATACGTTCATACAGATATCCTGTTCATCATTTATTAGAGGCATGGATTAGAAAATGAAAATGCAAAATGTCTACTTATTAAAAAAAAATCAATAAATGAGAAAGAAAGAAAGTTTTAGAGACATACGACAACGAGCAAAAATATAAAAATATGGATGAATTAGGATAAAAAAAGTATCATATTATTTTTTTGAGTTTTTTTTATGAAGTTCTGCACTAGCCTACAGGCAGTTAAAACTACAGGTATTATCTAATACTCAAGTCCTTGAGTTAAAATTTGTATATTCGTATACAGGGTCAGCAGCAGTTCGTTCACGTTTTAACAATACTAAAACTCGAAAATCCTCATTATGTTTTCTAAGAAGTAATAGATTTAGTCTATTTATGCCCTACACCACCTTAGGGAGAAGGGTAGATTGGATTAGTGCTGATATTTGTAACGCCAATTAGTATTGGTACAACACCCACGTTAAATCAGAATCACTTACTGAGTCGATTTAACGATGTCCGTCCGTCCGTCCGTCCGTCCGTCCGTTTTGGCTAGCTGGCTGTGTTTGTGCGCAAAGTACAAGTCGCAATTTTAAAGATATTTCGATAAAATTTGGTGCATGATATTTTTTCGTCCCAAGGACAGATGGGATTGAAATTGGTAGAAATCGGTCTATTATTTCACCTGGCACCCATACAAATGTCCTCTCGAAATAGAGGTTTAACGATCATTAATATTTGAATTATGCAAGGAACCAAACAAATTTCATCACAAATGAGTAGTAAATCACATCTACAAATTTTGTGCAGATCTGTCCATAATTGATCATAGCTCCCATATAAGGCCCACTTCAGATATATACAAATAATATGGCAGAACTTTATGATGATCGGTCCATAATTAGATGCAGCTTCTATATAAGTTCTACATCCGAAAATCATTTTAACGACCATAAATCTCTTAAAAATGTTCCTCCATAAATTTTTTAAAAGTATATATATCGCTAAACATACATAATATTTATATTCACAGAAGTCATGCAACTAAATTTTTGGATGACCATGTAGCGTCTGAAAAACTATTTTATACGTATACTGGGTATAGGGTATTATATTGACGGACTTGACCGACTATATTTTCTTACTTGATTTCTTTTGAAAGTTATACCTCAGCTTCTTGCAAAAGCTTTCACATATACAACATCCTGTCACCTTGTGTAATTTTAAGCTAAAATAGAAAAAAATAATCATGAACCAACGACCAACTTTCTTCCTGATGATTTACATTTATTGTCAAGGCTTCTTCGATTTATTATTCAATTTCTTTCATAGAATCGCATATGCTCTGCCAGGCTACTGAATCTAATCTTTATTGTGTCATGCTTCAATATTTTTTTATGTTTTTGAATTCTTGAATTATTGAAATTGTCTTTTACCCAAAATTCTAATAATGACTGTAAAACATTTAAACTCCCAGCCACCCCTTCTTCCTCTTTCCACCACAGCCATTGTTGTCAGGATTTGTTTGAAATCACTTTTTTAAACATATGATTTGTTATGTATTTATGGATAAGAGTGTGTGTAGCTTATGATACTTTTCAAAAAAGAAGGCATTTATTTTTATATTTCACCGATTATTATCTATAATACCAGAAGTCATAATTTTTATATACAAAAACTAATAAATATTGCTGAATTTTTGCTTCTTTTCTTTTTTTTTTTATTTTTTATTTGGTTGCCACATATGATAAGCCTGCAAATTTATTGAAAAACTTGAGATTTTTATGGCTTTTAATTGAAGTATATTTCGTTTAAAAAAAGGTGGTTGTTTAAAACAGGATGTGAGTGAAAAAATATATTTAAAAAGTTCTCTGTATTGATGGGCATTTGTAGGTGGTTATATTTTCACACATACATACATGCATACATATGTATGAGTTTAAATTTTTACTATATACATATTTACTTTAGATGAGTGTTTTATGAAATAAATTCATATTTAAATGTTTACACATGCGATTTATGACCAATTGCTTTGATCTTAAGTGTTTCATGGTTTTTGTGCGTCAATTCTCCTTTTGTGTCTAGATTAATTTATAAAGATATGAAAGCTCCAAAACACTTTTAATAGCAATAAAATGTGATTATGTTTTTATCCTTGTATACACAATACATCGAGATATCAGTATTTTATCTACGAGTATTTTTCACTGCTTTTGATGTATTAATCTGGCACTCGTAAATGTATGTAAGGATTTTGTGTGCAATATAAGAATGTGTCCTATTTTCTCAAAAAAAAAAACCAAAATTAGAAATTATTAAAGGAGTAAGAAGATTTTTCTTCTAATTCGTGGATATTAAACCAAAAATAGTTATTTCAAATGCTTGTTTTGTTGCCTAAATATAGAAAGTGATTTTGAGTCGATTGATATGCTTTAAGGTGAGTGTTAGATTGATATGTTTGAGCGTTACAAATATCAGCACAAATCCACTATACCCTCCACTATGCTGGTGTAGGGTATACATAAATACAAATCAGTGTTCGCTTACATCTTACACTAAATAAGGAAATGTCATTTGTTATTATTAGAAATATAAAATATATAAGTAAAATTGCAGTTGGTAAACTTAAGAAAATTATCGTTGCAATTTTAAGTGGAGAAGGCATTATTAATATTACACGTTGAAATATGTCTAATAATAAAACCAAAGCGACCAACTATTTATGGGTGTTTCCACAGAAAATGACCCCTTACAGCTCAAAAATAAAATTATTATTTTTAAATTTTTGTTAAATTTTTATTTAGTCGGGCTCGAGTTCATTAAATTTAATTTTCATTAAATTATTTTTACTGAAGGAATTGTTTTACAACATGAAATCTCTATTAAAATTTATTGATAGTTTTTTCTTGGCTGAGCTGGGGATTGAACTTGGGTTGAATTTACATGTTTCGAGAATCACTACATTCTCTCATCAGAATTCTTTGCGTTCTAACCGCTGCACCACTGCGGTGCTTGCTAGCCAACAGTCAAACATCAATCTTTTAACCAGTGTTACCGGTGGTTCGAAATTTGCTGTAATTATAATTTTTTCCAATTTTTATTTACATGTTGCCTCCTTTTTCTTCAGTTTTTTTTTTAACCCAAGTTCAATCCCCAGCTCAGCCAGAAAAATTATCAATAAAACTTTAATAGAGATTTCATGTTGTAAAACAATTCCTTCAGTAAAAATAATTTACTGAAAATGAAATTTAATGAACTCGAGCCCGACTAAATAAAAATATCAAAAAATTTAAAATTAACAGTTCGAATAATAAAAAAAAAATAGTAATTGTTCTTATTATTTTTAATTTATTTATCCGCTAATATTACACAAAATAAATGTATCTGTCATTTTCCGAAGGATTAAATTCAATTTTCTTTATACTAACAAAAATATGTTGCTTTTTGTTACCCATAATAAATGAATTCAAACACAAAAAACATTTAAATTTTTATAATGTAACGAACGTTATTTAAAAAAAAAATTTTATTTTGTTATTAATTTCCTTTGGTTTGAAAATAAATCCATTCCTTAAAAAACACATTTCAAAGAATTTAATAAGATTTTTTACTTGACACATCCTGTGCAAAATTTTACAATACATGATGTTTGTTTACGAAATTTGAAAACAGCAGATTTATAAATTAACGACCGTTACCTTTTTAATGGTCAAAAAAATATTGAAATTACAGTTTTTATAAATTCTGTCGATTGCTACCGATGCTTGAACTTTCGTAGGTTCAAAATTAAGCAATCCTTGTAGCATATTTGCTTAGATTGCAATTTTATATATAAAAAATCTCCGAAAATCGGTAACGACCTTTACTTTGAAAACACCCTTATAATTAATTTAACAATAAATTATTTTTATTTATTATAAATTGCAATGACTAATTTTAATATGTATGTATGTATATGTTTATACTCGTATGTATGTAGGTGTTTTCAGCACAGAAAAGTTTACTTACAATTTATTTAAATTTGGCTTTTAAATTTTCAACATTAAAAAGTTTAACTTCCCGCAATTAAGAAATCAACTGTAAATTCTCTGTAATGAACTGTTGGTCGCAAGTGTAAATCCTATTACTACGAGTTGAAACAAAAGTAATCATTTTCCATATTTTCACCGAAAAAATAAAAAAATAAAAAAAAAACACTGAAACCATAATAAAAATAATTTTGTTAAAAAAAACGTGAAAATAAAACGAGCCATAACTAATTTGTTTAAATGTATTTAAAAGAATAAAACATAAGACAACAGCAGGTTGTCTTCAGTATTTAAAAATATAAAAATGAAATTAAGATGAAATAGGAAAAAAAAAAGAACACAGAATCATCAACATTCTTGTCAGTTTCATCCCTCATGCAGGAAAATGAGATGAAAACACCTCTACCTTTTAGACTTATCATCATTGCTGCTACCACGACTTTCTTAGACTAATGACAGCTTATTAGCATTTTCAGTACACAACGTTGGTCCAAATAATAATGGCAGTCAACGTATTTTGCATTCGCTGCTTTATGGCGTTTTTCAATCTAGGGGTCGTGTAGAATTTTCAATGGTCTGTTATTGCAACAGTCTGGTCCTGGTTTTACACGTGTCTTTAGGAAAAATTTGTGATGACTTGTATGTTTTATGTGTTTTTTTTTAGCGATTCTCTGCTGTTTTCTGTAGGTAAAACCTGGTTGTTGGAAACAAAAACTTTTAAATCCTATTTTGGGCCACAAAAATTAATGGTATTTTCAAATAGCAGACATATTAAAGTTTACTTGACTTTATAGTCTTTTTTATTTATAATGTATTTTGATTTAAAGTTCGTGTCTTACTTAAAAATATTATTATGCATTTTAGATTCAAAGTTAGTTAGAATTGAAAATGTTAATACAATTAGTAAACAAATTGAATTATTTCTCCGTCTAGAATGCTGAATAACTGAAACACCTCAGAAAGACTTGTCAGGTTTCAAAACTATGTTTTAGATCAGCCATTAAGCCATTTTAATTTGCCCATTACTTTAAATACTACCAGTAAATATTTATGTATAAATAATAATTTTCCAAAAAATTATTGTTGTTCAATCATGTATTAATATTAATTCAATTAAATTTGACCATAAACTAGAAATTATTTTATGCATTTTTGAAACTGAAATTAACGTAAACAATTAAAAATGCTTGAATGCATTTAATTGGGCCTAATTGAAAAACAAATACCTGTGTAAAATTCACTCACACACACACACACACACACATGACTTTTACACGCCCACTTAAGTAGTAATTATTTATGTAGTATGTCTGTACGAGAACATTATTTCATGGCTTGTTTTTCAAAATGTTGTTCTAATATTTGATGGAAAACAAACGTTACTAAACAAATTAAAAATTTATAAAGTTGAAAGTTAATTAAAAGTATGTATGCAAAATCAATAAATAATTATTATTGCTAATACACACGCACATTCTTACTAATGCTTACTAAGGTGGTCCTAATACCCAGCATACCATTCTAAGAGCGCTTCGTAAAAGGAGTCAGAAAAGAGTCAAACTGAAAAGCGAAAAAAAATTTGCTTAAAAAAATAATTTCTTGTTTCCATTTTTATATATTTTATTTAAATGAATTCTTTTTCCATTTTTAATTTAGTTTATTTGTAAATTAATTTCCTTTTTGTTTAAGTAAAAACAATTAAAAAAAATAATAAATGTAACTTTTAATTTTTTGTATTTAAAATTGCAATGACTCTTTTCTGACATGATGTAAAAGCTCTTTCTGAGCCCAAAAACACCCTCATAAAAGACTCTTTTCTGACATGCTGTAAGAGCTTTTTCTAAAGGACCATTTTCGAATGTAATGACCCTCTTTTCTGAAGAATGCTCATAAAGAGCATTCCTGAAAAGGTGTCAGAAAAAACTCTTTTCAGACTGATATGGCTTGCTAGGATATTCAAATCCACGAATAAGTGATTTCATCTTCTTTATATAATTCCTGTAGATATTTAACTGGGCTTTTCGACGACCATTTTGATTTTAAGTAGTCGCCAAGTTTTTACCTTTGCTCTAAGCGAATAAATATTTTATGTCAACTACCCCTAATGCCTTTTGAACATAATGAATTCAGTAAAATATTGTTACTATTGATTTCGTAGAACAACCTTATTGTTTATGTAAAAATGTGGTAAGTGTACCTACTGGGCCTCATGAAGCCCATATGGAAAATAATGACAGCTGATCCACATTCAACACAGCTGATCTTCTGATTGAAGTTAATTTGCAAAAATGTGAGTATTTTAAGGCCTCATTAACAAAATTCGGTATTGACGTCTTCTGTAGAACTATAGGAGGGTTTATATAGGTCTCATGAAAAACAAATTGCGTGGCTGCATTGTTGAGCATAAGACACATGTTTCAACAAAAAAAAAAGAAAAACTTACAGTCTCGAATTTACAAAAACCTCTGGAGCGACGAATTTAGCTTTGGATCTGCTGGTAAAAGTTACGTATGGTTCCCCCAAATATGCAGCATACCCCTAAAGCAAGGTAGAAGGAATATGATGGATAGAGCAGCGTTTGGTCCTATACATAAGGCCAATTACAAGATTTTCATACGCTGCGGACAATATACCACTTAGGAGTCGTTTTATGCACGGTTGCATGGTTGCATGGAGCAGAATAAAATTGATGTGTTAAAATTGCCAGCTCAGTCTCCGGATCTCAAGAAATTTGAGAACCTATGGAATGCTGTGGAGCAACATATAACGACAGTAAGAAACAAGAATTTGGTCGATTTGTTAAAGATAATCCAAAATTAATGGTACGCGATTTCAGAAGAGCGTTATATGGCTCTGAAGAAGTGCAGCTGTAACGAGTATGTACTTAAAAAAAATCCAATAGTATAGTTTATAAACACATACAACTGATCTGTGAAAACTTTCGGTTAGATGTCGATATTTATAAGTTACTTACGTAGGTCATTGAGTTTTTCGGAAGTAGTTCTTATATGGGAGCTATGACCTATTTTTGGCCAATCACCATGAAATTCGGTATGACGATTTATAAATATATACATATATACAAATGTGGGTTATTTGTGGCGAATTTAAACTAGATAGTGACGTTTATAAGAGATTTTTTTTTTTTCATTTTAAACATTTCTTTATATATTTAACCGATTTTGTGGATTTTCAATACCAAACATTTTGTTGAAACAATGTATATTTGGCAAAAATTTCATGGTTCTAAGTTTTTTTTCAAAGCTCTATTGTGCCTTCAACAGACAGAGTGACATGGCTAGATCGTCTTAGAATCTTATAGCGATCCAGAATATTTATACTTTTTGGTTCTATGTTTAATATTTCGACATGACAAATTAAATATATCCCCCGTCTTTCTGGTGTTGGATATAAAAATAACGAACAAAATAGAATATTTGCTTAAATTAACAATAGTTACCAAGTGTACTAAACTCGTGTCCACCACTGTATAGAGTGCTTAATACATAATTGAAATTCTGCCAGGATTTCGCCTCCATTTAGTTTGACCAGACGAATCCTGTTTCGAAATATATCAAAGATTTGTTATTAGAATATAAACTTCTTTTAGTAAAACACTTTATTTTGCAAAATTTTCAATATATGTTATTTCATATTGTAAATTACTAGACAGCATTATTGGTCCAATTCTGGTAATTAACAGTTTATAAAAAATTAATTTTTTAAAACAACAAATTTACATTTACATATTTTTAAAATTAAAAAAAAAATAAATTAAATTCCAATTTAATTCGAATTTTTCAAATAATTGTCAGGAAGGAATTGTTCGATTATTTGAACGTTCATTATTCGTATGGACAGTGGTTACATTTTAGTAAATTGGATTGGTAGTGAAGAAATAAGATTGAGATAATATAAAAATATATCAGCCGCAGTTAAATTGCAGATTTAAAATTTAATAGATAAATAAAATATAAAAACTAGAACATGCAAATTCAGTACCAACCTAATGATCATGAATATCCTTATATACATACTCGTACATACACGCGCTGTAACTAATTTTAAATACATTAATTCAAACAAAGAAATGTTTTTATTAAAAAATTCAATATTTTGTAAAACTCGTACACAAATTTAGATTTTCGAAAAGTAACGTTAAAGGGTGATATTCCACCAACTACCATTTTTATATTATGTAGGATACATGAAGCTTAAGTAGCGATATTTTAACAACCAAAAACTTTATATTTCAAAGCACATGTCGAATAATAAAGCATAAACGAAGTCATTTATTCAGTTAATTAAAACGTTTATTCCAATATAAGACGAAAGTAATAATTCTACTAGAAATTTATTAGATAAACGAATAAATTCAATTAAAAATCTGTAGAATATTTATTTCAAATGTTTTATTTTATATAGAACCTTTCTATTTGGTGTTGAATTACAGTAAAGATATTGACCTGATGTATGCTTTTCCATAATGCTCCAATTTTTATAAGCGTAAAGAATTGGCTTCAGCCGATTATGTTATTTCAAATCTCTAAAAAAAATTGTTGTCAAGAACTACAGGTAACTCCGCTTTAACTTTCGTTTTTTCGATTGAAAAAACTGGGGACAATTAGGGGCGTTCATATACGAGGTCTGATCAAAAAATAACCGTTATTTTTAAATTTCGTTTTTTTGTTATGTTGGTACACATGTCTGTTATATATGTTGGTAATATCAGCCATTTTGGATTGTCAGTTTGTTTTTGACAGATAAAAAAGTTAGTCGTGTTTTGGTGTGCTCTTCGATTTTTTACTAGTTGTTCGCAAAAATGGATCAAGGAAACTGTATTAAGTTTTGTGTAAAAAATGAAATTAAATGAGCAAGGACATTTGAAATGTTGACTGTGGCGTTTGGCGAGTCTATTATGAGCAGAACACAAGTTCAATTATGGTATAACCGGTTTAAGGAAGGCCAAGAAGATGTCAATAACGATGCTCGTCCTGGTCGCCCGAGCACGTCAACAACCGATTAAAACATTGAAGCAGTGAAGAAAATGAGTTTGGATAATCGTCGAATCACCATCAGAGAGGTTGCTGATGATGCTTTCATATCGTTTGGCTCATGCCAAGCAATTTTTATGGATGTTTTAGGCATGAAACGTGAGGCAGCGAAAATTGTTGGGTGTATGGCTATGACATTGAAACCAAAGCCCTCCCAATGGAAACGTCCAGAAAAGCCAAGACCGAAAAAAGCACGTCAAGTTCGGTTAAATGTGAAGGTCTTGCTCAATGTTTTCTTCGACTGCAATGGCGTGGTGCATCATGAATTCTTGCCACAAGGTCGTACGGTCAATAAGGAATACCAACTTGAAGTTATGCGCAAAGCAATTCGTCAGAAACACACAGAATTGTGGAAAAACCAATCATGGATTTTGCGCCATGATAACGCTCACACATCGATGCTTGTGCGAGAGTTTTTGACCAAAAACAAAACAGTTATCAAGCCTGAACTACCGTGTTCACCGGACTTGGTCCCCGCTGACTTTTTTCTCTTCCCAAAACTGAAGACACCGATAAAAGGAAAGCGTTTTGCTACGATTGAGGAGATAAAAGAAAAATCGAAACAAGAGCTGTTGGCGATACCAAAAAGAAGTGTTTCGAGGATTGGAAAAAATACTGGCATAAGTGTATTATATCTGAGGGGAATTACTTTGAAAGGAACAAGATAGTTAGTGATGAATAAATAAATACGTTTTGAAAAAATTGAAAATAACTGTTATTTTTTGATCAGACCTCGTGTTTTTCTATTACGTCTACCTAATATCTTTTAATTCATTGCTGTTTTTGAAGAATGACAGGAAGCTTAATTAGGTCACAACTATACTGAATTCTGGTACCTTCTAACAAGCGGCAAAAAATATTTCTGCAGGTATTATTTTATATAAATATTTGAAGTCATAGATGATGTGATGATAAAACTGTTGCGTTTGAGAACACAACTGCAAATGGCTTGCCAAACCATTCGATTTTTCTATATTAATATCTTGGTGCACTATATCTTCGTTTTGTTACAACATAAAACATTGGTTTCGGTAGCTGTTTGAAATCCTTTGAAATTTTAATTTTGTTGTACCTAATACCAAATAATCGAACGAGTATTTCAAATATTCGCTGAACATATGTATTACTTTAATACAAAACAATTTAAATACGCCGTAAACATTTATCAAAATGCTTTAAAAATTTATTTCAATGACTACAACCTTCAAAACAAATTTAAACCCTCTTTTTATTTACAAACTTACGCTTTTTTGAAGTACAATAAAAAAAAACAAACCATCACAGTTTAAACAAAAATTCACACAGTAATGAAACAATAAAGAGACTCCAAAATATAAACCGATTGACCAAAAAATGGGAGCAGGATAATAAACACCAACGAACAAAAAAACCCCCCTCAAACATGTGAAACATTGACCTTTAAAGGTGTCAAAACCACTTGTTTGACGCCCAACATATGGACACACACTCACTCGCATGTAAGAATATATGGGTGACAAAAATAAACAGCACAACAACAGCAATATTTACAACAACACGTGGCTAACAGAACATGAAACACACACACAACAAAATATTCTTTGAAGTGAAAATTGAAAAAGGCTTCTAAAGAGAAACAATTTGAAACATTTTAAAATACAAACTCGCAATATTATTGTGTTATTGAATTAAACTCACAGAGTGAAATTTGCTATATTATGTTTAAGATTTTTGTAAAGCTTTTGTTTTTATGTTTGTTTTTATTTTTTAAGTATTTTATAAATACTTTTTAATTAAAATTTTCTGAGCAGATTCTTTATTTTCTTTTTCACATTGTGGAATATTGTTTTTTGTAATTTGTAATTTTCACATGCCCTGACAAAAAAAAAAAAAAAACAAATAAAACAATCAACAACCCTTTACTTTTTGCCAACACCATCATCGCCGACATTATCATCGTCATCTTGAGCAGCACAAGACAAGACTCTTTTGGTAATCAAATAATAATTCAGTTATAAGTAAGATGCACTATGGACCATATTCCTGTTTTTTTTTTTTTTTTTTTTTTTTAAATAAAGAATTTAACAAACATTTTAGTGGAATCTGAAGAAATGTATTTATTGAATAATTATTTAAATGTATAATGTTGTCCTACATTAAATTTTTATAGGTTTGCAAGATGCAGAAACCTACAGACCCATAAGTTTACGATCGGTTCTTTTAAAATCTATCAAAATGTTACTATCGAAATCCAATATTGTAATTTGACGCTGTCAAGAGACACAGAATTCTCGCCAATTCCATATTAAGTTATCACTGTGTATTATCTGGGTCTAGACATTAGCATGCGGTCACACTTGGCAAATAATCACTTGTTTTAGCACTAATTTGTTTGACGTTGTTTACTTATACAAGAGTTTTTCAAGATCAAACAGCATCAAATAAGAAAAAAATTAATTATTGTTGTGATTTTTCATAAATAAACGAATTTTTTTTTATAAATAAACAAGTTCAAATATACTTTATTTAGTAGTTACGTATTTTTGCCAAGTGTGACCGTACCTTAAGGAACTTTACAGCTGAAAGATTTAGTCTTGTCAAAACGGCCTCCTTTAAACTCTACTTAACCAAATAACCCATTGTGCAATATATATTTTATTATGTACAGTGGGTGGCCAAATTATTAGTTACACTATAGTGTTTCTTATTAATTAAGATTCAGCCGCTTTTAATACGTATATAAATCTGTTTCTTGTACCAGATGTTTTCGTATTTTAATTCTGGTAATACTGTTAAATATTTTGTGCAGTGTCACCAATGATTGGTAACATTAGAGTGCAGTTGTAGATCATTCTGCTCTGAAGTGTGAAATATGCAATTTTGACGTTATACAAACAAAATCTTATAGAGGCATTGATTAAAGTCTGGCCTCACGATGAAGAACTAAAAAAATGTTCAAAAATGCATTCAGAGCATGCCAAAAAGGGTGCAAGCTGTAATTGATGCCAAAGGAGGTTCTACGAAATATTAAGATTTTTTTTAA
This sequence comes from Bellardia bayeri, assembly GCA_950370525.1. NCBI lineage: Eukaryota > Metazoa > Arthropoda > Insecta > Diptera > Calliphoridae > Bellardia > Bellardia bayeri. The sequence continues at coordinate 61,400,071 of OX493265.1, forward strand.
AAAATTTCTTTTCCTCAAATATATGTTTTTAAAACAAAAGAATTTATTTTTAATTGAAATAGAAACACTGAATTTACCTAAAAGAACAAATAAAATGATAAATTTTCACTATTTTAAAATGTTATACGGCTTCAAACTAAACAATTTTGCATGTGTAACTAATAATTTGGCCACCCACTGTACTCACATTCATACCAACACAATTATAAATATGATGTTATTCTTAATAATTTTCTGTAAAAACACAACACAATGAAAGCGACAGCGAAACATTTAAGTATGAAAAATAAAATAAAATAAAACAAGCAACTAATATAAGAAAATCATAACAATAAACAACAACATCAACAACAATAATTCGTAAGAAAACAACAAGGCATGAAAAAGAAAAATCACAGCAAAACCAATGCATATTATGAAAACACATACCCACACTGTTACACATTATAACATACACACACCCAGAAACACAACTAAATAAATAAAGAAATATCCATGAAATTAAAAAGAAAACAGCCAAGGAAATGAACAAACCAGCAACATACTTTTAGGCTGTGGTGGCATGACGGAAAAAAGAGAAGGTGAATTTTTATTACTACAGCTAAACAGCAAAAAAAAAAAAAAAAGCAAAACATGTAAATAAGAATTATGAAAATAATAATGGAAAAAGGATTAAGACACAAACACATCATATTCCCCTTTCCATGCTGCTCTTTTGACAACGACGACGTCGTCATCATTACCATCAAACAAACTGGCAACAGACAAGAAAATTATTTTCGTTTTCTGGCGTTCTATTTTTTTTTATTTTTATTTGCCTTTTCTTCAGTCTTCAGTTCTTGGTAAGCAATTGGGAAATATAAAACCTACTCTAAGTTTGTGTGGGGAGATATAAAAAAAGATGTTGGATATATACACACATACTACCAGGCTAGATTAAAAAAAAATCATTCGAAGAAACAGCATATATAAACACAATTTTCTTATACGATTTTGTGGTTACGGTTCAAAGAATCTTTAATAATAAAAACATGTAAGAGTGCTATATTCGGCTATGCCGAATCTTTTATATACCCTTCACCTTTGTTGTGGATGCATAATTATATTATATACATACATATGTATATACATATATTATATTAGTACACTTTGTTTGATAGTTTTTTTGATGAAATTTTCAAAGGTTGTCTCGGATTTTTGCTCATATCTCCGTTATTTATGGACGGATTTTGCTGATTTTAAATAGCAAACTTTTCGAAAGCATGTCTGACAGAATTATTGAAGATTTGGATCCCGAAGATATCTGGGGACTTTGGAAAATTGATTTCAAGAGACAGACCGACAGACGGACATGGCTTATTAGACTCCGCTATCTATAAGGATCCAGAATATATATGTGGAAATTACAAACGGTATCACAAACTTATATATACACTTCTCATGAAGGTGAAGGGTATAAAAATAGAAAATGAATGAAAGTTAAATTTCTGCAAAAGAATTCAACTGCAAAAAATGTAAAGCAGTAGATAATGATCAAATGGTACAATACGAAAAGTGCGATCAGTGGTTCCATTGATGAAGATTGGAGTTGTGAAGGTTGTTATTTACCCAACTATGAAGCATCAGGAAGAAGCAAGACAACTATTGGTAATCCAGATATTAGTAATTCTATGGGTCTACTTAGGCAGCCGCAAGCTGCATCGTCACCAACAATAACAGGAGAGATACAGCAAATGGCGAGTAAGACTACCATAGAAACTGTCCATAGGAATCTACCCTAAACAAGCGCAGATGTTATTACAGCATTTTGCCTTCAAACAAATACGAACAATACGCGAATTAGTTACTCTACAGGATATTCATTAAAACCAACACCATCTACTGAACCCACGAGCTCGCTTTCATTTAACAAAAAACAAATGCAAACCAACAAAATGTTTCATTTTTACCTCATATGGATTTACAGTTAATTTTTTTAGAAGAACAACAACGTTTACAACAAGAATTTCATAAAAGAAAATGGATGAAAGTGCACAGTTCCACCAAAATCCTTTCAATGTATCAAATAATTTAAATTTTATGTCAAGGCCTGCATCCTCTCAACTGGCAGCGCGTCAAGCAATTCCTAGAGATTTGCCTAAATTTAATGGTGATCCAGACGACTGGCCATTGTTTATTAGTTGTTTTGAAACCAGTACTTCAGTAGCTGGTTATTCTCTCGTACAGAATTTAATACGTCTGCCCCCATGGACTGGGCGATAGTGTGCCGGATTATCAGTCAGAGGGTTGCGGGTTCGATTCCCGCCAAAGACTCTGGGTGTTTTCTGCAGATAAGCTAAAAAGCTTCGTAGTTTGTGTTTGTAAATTATATATGTATATGTATGTGTATAAAAAAATATCTAAAAGGGAGAGCAAAGGAGCTTGTGAAGAGTAAGTTTATGTTACCTACAATGGTAATTCATACGTTAAGAATGTGCTTTGGACGACTGGAACACATTTTGGAACGAGTAATTGAAAAAGCAAGAAAATTACCCCAGTCTAAAGACGAATTAGAGTCCATGATTGAATTTGCACTTTGTGTAAAAAATATATATTCCACCATGGAGTCTTGCAAAATGGAAAATCATATGAATAATCCTTAGCTGCTAAAATAATTACTTGATAAATTGTTCAGCACATATAAATTAAATTGGGCGATGTATCCCAAAGATGATCATGTGGCAATTATAAAAACATTTAGTAACTGAATATTTCAAATAGCCGATGCCGTAAGCACAGTAATTTCGGTTCCACCAACGGTGGTAATTTCGGTCCCAAAAATGTAAATGTGAATCCCCACACAGAACATAAGCCATTTAAAATAAAATATGATTTTAAACATTTGCCATTAGATAAAAAGTGGAATATAATAAAGAAACAATGTGGTGTAGATGGTTGTGCCACAAGACACCACAAACATCCAGATGACTCTTCGTCTTCAAATCAACAACGAAACACAAGTAGAGAAGAAAATGGTACCACAAGTGGTACAATTAACTCGCATTCGCCTAAAGAATACAACCAAACAAATATTTTTAGTTTATAGACAGTCCAATCACGATATTTCCTGAATGGGTTGTGTGGCCTGTTATACCTGCCTCTTCCTTCTTTTATTCTTATTCTTGACATTGGTCTGACCTGGTCTTTATACCCTACACCACCATAGTGGGGAGGGTATATTGGATTTTTGCATATGTTTGTAACGCCCAGAAATATTGGTCCAAGACCCACCTTAAATTATACCGATCGACTCAGAATCACTTTCTAATATAATAATGGTCGGTCCCATATAAGACCCTTCCCGTAATCAAGATAAAGTTTAACATACACAATATTTATATTCACAGAAATCATGACACTAAATTTTTGGATTATCGGTCCACAATAGGTTATATCTCCCATATAGCGCACATTTCTGAAAAACTGTTTTATACATATACTGGGTGTAGGGTATTATATGGTCGTGGTTGACCGACTATACTTTCTTACTTGTTTCTGATTTCAGTTTATTGTAAAAATTTCTTTGCAATATCACTTCACTCTCTGCTCCACAGTATCATGAGAACTTTTTTTTGGATTTTCTCAAGAGCAAGAAAAATATCAACGTCTTTGGTAAAAGGGGTTGGTTGTACATTACCAATGATGCCACATACTGTAGAAGTTTTGCTACAAAGAAATGGTAACAACATATTAAGTCTTGACGACATGCAGTCGTATATAATTATGAAACTCTGGCGACGATGCTAGTTTTCAGTATTTAATTACAATTTTTAATTTCTCCCATAAACACACGCGCTTCAAACCACCCTCTTCCACATAAAACATACGAGTACTTCATACATATTCACAAATATGTAAAAAATGAAATTATAACAACTACAACAGCAAAACAATGACAATAAAATTAACATTATGTGGCAGATATAAGTAGGAAAATGAAAATGGAAACAGAAAAGCTTTGAAAATTAAAATACCAACAGAAATAACGGCTTGTTACCATCATCATGGTTTTACCCCCAGCTACAGAGGGAATAAAGAACAACAAAAAGAACAACTTAAGAAAATAATCATATTGTTGCTGCTGTAGCTGTTGTATGTTAAGATTTATCACCTTATGAGATTAATTTTAATTTTTCCATTTTCTTCTACCTTTGTTTAATGTAAATTTAGTCAAAATAATTTTGTTAATACCTTGGGAGAAAAATATGTCTTTATTTCATTTCTACCCCATACTCAGCTTGTAATTGCTTTTCATTTGCAACCATATTTCATCTCTAGACACATTATTGTCTTATATATACTTTGTACTAAATAGAAAAAAGAAAAATATTTTTTAAAGAAATTCTATTTCAATTTGAAGTTGTTAACAATTGTAAACGAGACATTTGTTGGTTGTTTGTTTCAGTGTTTTGCAATTAAGCAATTATATTTTGTTTTGTTGTTTGCTGGTGTTTTGTTTCCCATTTGAGTTGCTCGTATTGTTGTTACAAAAAAAAAAAAAAAAAAACAATAATTTATTGCTTTTAATGTTTTTATTTATTTTTATTGCTTTCAAAACAATTTGTTCAGTTGTTCGTTTCGCTTGTGAGTTTCTGTCGAGATTAAGTCTATTGTTTTTCTTATACCCTACTTGTAGCATCTAGATGCTGAGCATAGAGGACTCCCAATGGCTTGCAATACATGAACCAATTCACGACTTTGAATGACATTAGTAATAACATGGTATGATCATCGGCAGTGGCAAACTATGCAAGTCAAACAAGAATCTTCCATAATTTCCAGCTAAAACTAAATATTTATAGTAAACTATCTTCGGTGCAGGACTGCGAAGTCGATAGGGATTATTGGCGAAAATTCTTTTGATTACAGCCAAGCTATGGCGATGAGATGATGTACCACAATTACACATCGAACATTAAATTGCAGCTCAGTTTGATGCTGCAGTGGAACAGTTGGAACCTTGAACAGTAACACATGTTATCACAATGAAGCAAACGGTTTTATTGTTCTTGTTATCCTGAAAAAGAATTGATCATCATGTTAGTTTAACGGATCTCCAATGAAAGTAAAGTATATAAAAATGCCACTTAAGGAGGAGATTAGTCAAGTAACACATCATGCAAGTCGATTTGCTATCTCAGTTCTTATAAAGTCTACAACTTTCAGGCGGGCCGACAGCTATTGCTATTTGTTGCAAAACTTAAAAATAGGAGCAGATCGTTGAACACTTTTAGTAGCGCTACTGCTCCCTGCAAGGAAACTGGAACAGCTTAATTTAATAAAATAATTCAAATTTTTCACCCCTATCGTGAATAAAAATTCCACATAAAATTTGTTCCCTTGAATTTTAATAGGAAAAATGTGAAAAAGGGAACAAATTTCAGGTGGAATTTGTATTCGCAATAGGGATGATTATTCTAAGAATTTATTATCATATTAGTTCAATGGAAATATCATGAATGTTAATACATACATGGCAAAATATTTAAAAGACAAGATCAATCAAGTAATACGCCATTAGCAACCAAAATAATTCCTTCTTGAATGCAAATTGATTTGCAAAATAATCAAAGTATTCGTATAAATAGTCTAGACTGACGCATTGTTGAGTATCCATTCAAAATAAATATTTTCCAATGATAAACTAATATTCCTTGATTACAATATGATTATTAATATTTTTAAATGGAATCAAGTCAGCTATTCAACACAGGCTTATGTTCGGTCTCGACATGTAGACGATTTTTTGTGTAGACGGAATACGGCACAGTGCTGAAATTCTCTCCTCTCCTTTAAACACCATCGATATGGTGCTTAAGATATGCTTTCACATGACAAATATTTACTCAAAAAAACGTAATCGCTTGTTTTAGCACACATTTATTTGACGTTGTTTGTTTGTTTACTCTACAAGAGCTTTGCCAGCATCAAATAAAATAAAACTAAATATTTTTTTGTCTTGTCCTATATAAACGAAGTTTGTTTTTTATAAATTAACAAGTTCAAATATATTTTATTTAGTGGTTACGTAATTTTCGGCAAATATTTGCCAAGTGTGACCGACCGTACCTTTAGAGTTGCTGTATAACTTTTCTGTCGGTCGTTGAGTATGAGAGAATTAATTAAGGGTCATAAGCAAAGAATTTTTCCTGTGTTTCCTTTTTGGCATTATTTCCATTCAGAAATTTTATTCCTATTTTTATTCGGCTGATTTTTCATGTTCGTATATTCGCTTTTGACACCAATATCTAGCATTTCTAATATCTAACATTATAACTTATTAAACTTATCTAAATATTATTTATTAAAGTAATGATATCTAAAGTCGTCATGCTGTTTTAATTACTTATTATTACTCCATCTTATTTTTGGTAATTTTTAAGATTCATTCATTCATTTTGTATTTCTTTTTGTTTTAGGATTTAATTAAAAAGTTTTACGCAAAAGAAATTTAATACATTGCAGTTTGAGTTGTGTGCATGGTAACAAATATTTATATTCTTCTAACGACACATGTGTAGGCTTTAGTTTAAATGGTTACATGAACATCTTAAAGTATGCAACAGATTTGTAGAAGAGTGAAACAAAGCAATGTATGAGATGTGGAGCATGTAAATATGATCAATAAGGCAAAACCACTATTTGCAAATGTTTATTTGACCTTTATGACTATTGTAAACTTTGTTTGATTTTCTTTTTGTAACATAAACATTCTAATAAAATCTACTCTAATGTTCTTCAATATAACTAATTCATTCTAGTGTGTAAAAAAGGATTCGTGACTTGTTTGTAGAAGCAGTGTTATTCAACATGTAACAATTCAATTAAAAGTGAATAAATGTGTGCAGGACATTTATGAAGTTTCCTTTCAGTTTTCGTAGAGATAAAATAAACTGCATTTAAATTGCGTGTGTACAGCAGAAGTACTAGTTACAAACAAATGAACACAATATATGTACATAACTCTGCAATATTAATATTCACTTGTAATCGTTAGTCAGCATAACTGCACAAACCTTGACAAAAATAATGCATTTAAAAAAAAGTAAGAAAGTTTAGTCGGTCAAGCCCGACCATATAATAACCTACACCGAGTATGCGAGTAAAAGCACCTTTTCAGAAATAGTGGTGCCCATAGTAGCGTAATTTCTTAGCATAAACAAATTACCTCGATATCAACACTTGAAAAAGATTTATACATGTTAAAATGATTTCCAGAAGAGGATCTTATATGGGACATATGACTGACTAATTGTGGACCGATCGTTTTAAAACCTCTTTGTGTTAAATTTTATTTGGATACCAACATTTTTAAGCGATTTTTTGTAATATCTGGTAGCTATGACTAATTATGGACCGATTATATTTATGAAACATATTTGCGTTAATTAATATTTGGATACCAATATTTTCCAGAGAGTAATGCTTCTTAAAGTGATTTTCGGAAAAGAGGCTTATATGGATGCTATGGTCAATTACGGACCGATCTGCACAAAATTTGTAGATGTGATTAGGCTTCATATACAACTTATTTGTGGCGAAACGTGCATAAATCAAACATTTATGACCGATAAACGCTATTTCGGGAGGACATTTGTTTGGGGGCTGGGTGAAATATTAAACCAATTTCCCAACCGTCTTTGTGCCGAACAAAATTCTCATACTAAATTTTATCGAAATATCTTCATAATCGACTCAGAAAGTGATTCTCAGAAAGCGATTCGCAGAAACTGATTCCGAGTCGCTCGATATACTTTAAGGTGGGTGTTAGACTAATATTTTTGAGTGTTACAAACATCAGGAAACATACAATATACCCTTTCCACTATGGTGGTGTAGGGTATAAAAAAAAGTATTGAAAGGTGCATCAAACGAGTTAAGTTAAGTGCAGCGCCATTGCTTTAGGCGTTTGAAATGGTTTGGCGACTTTGCCAATTACAAATTTTGTAAAAAACAAAACAAATGTCTGAATTGTGCTGCAAAATGTTGTAAATGTTACCAGTGCAATTAACTTCATCATTGGCATTGTCCTCATTATCATTGCTTATTGTTGGTATAAATGTTGGTGGAAGTAAAAATATGTTCATCGTACAAGTAACGAGTTTGTACAACAGACAAACTAAAGTACTCGAAATTCAATTTCAGTAATTAAAATAAACAATAATATTTATACAATGACATTAGTCATTGGATAGTGCATGGACGTATGTGGAATTGCAGTTAGAATAGGGGTTTAGTTAACAAGTCCCGGATCACACACTGCCACTCTTGCTGCGCAACTTTTGAGTTTGTGGATGAGAGGGGAAAAAGAGAGTGATAAGGGACCACTCTTCTTTGCTTTTGCTGCGCAACTTTTGAGTTTGTGGATGAGAAGGGAAAGAAGAGTGGTCCCCTCTCTCTCTTTTTCCCCTCTCACCAACAAACTCGAAAGTTGCGCAGCAAAAGTAGCAGTGTGTGATCCGGGACTAAGATAGAAGAGAAATAAATGAAGAAATCTAGTCAAAGACTAGTCTTTACAGTTTAACAAGTAGTCATTGTATTCCTTTTAAAAAGGCTTTTTAAATTATGGCTAATCACTTAGCTGACTCAAAATTATGTATATATTGGAGTAATTTGTCCGGTTGGAATGACATTCGTTACTTTATACATTCCCAATAATCTAACGTGAAGTCAATTGTCAGATAGAGTCTCTAAGCAATCTAGATTGTAGCTACTTTTAGCTTTTTTATACTGCACATTTGAAAGTTGTTATTTCACCCACCAAAAGTTAATTCTACTTCTGTAATCTGGAGTTTCTTATTAAGCAATGTAGAACCAATTGATATCCGTCTAGAATACCAACACTGCTGAATTGAATTTAATATCCTCTAAACCTTATAAACTGACACAACATCTTTCTTAGCAATATAATGATGGAATAACATTATTAGGAGGGCGTTTCAGAAACTTCTTAGCCTAGCACAGAAAGAGAATAGTTAGTTTTTCAAAAACATTTTTTATTTTAACTTATTTATTAACTTATTATTTTACACTTAATGTTTTTCTGTTTATACTACGCTTTCTGTTCTAGGCTAAGAAGTTTCCAAACACTATTAAAGTTCCCTTTCATTCCACGCTCTTATCGTAAATGCTGCTTATTTCATTAAATGAAGTATGTTTAAACATGCAAAATTTGTACGTATGCAAACTACTGTGAGCATACAAACGCATTTAATAAATGACCATGTGATCTGTCAATTTATACAAAACACTTACTCATACAGTATATACCAAAAATATACATACATACCTACATATACATATACATATATTTTTAAAGTAACTGGCAAATTTATGATTGTTATGCATTTATGTCCACACATATAATCATCATTAAGTATTTTCCACTTTAAATATGTTATTTCAGTTTTGTTTATCTTGCTCCACTCCACTTGCTGCACCGACTATTGACTGACTACTCGTGCAACTACCACCGGCAACACAATACTGCTCTTCAAATCACTCTTACCCTACCATAACCAACCATCATCCATTTATGTCCAAAGAAATTAGGAACTGTAGAGAGATGCTTCAAATGCAATTTGAATGGAATTGTACGAAATTCATTGAAATGAAATGAACATTTATATCGTAAGTTTGTCATCATTGCAAAACTGATGTTGGTAGGGTTTTGTCTACTTTTAGGCTGTTTGGGCATTTAACCACAAAACCCAACAACTAACTGGCCACAAATGTCAGACCACAGCATTATAACATATACATAATTTTCAAATACTTATGTACATATGTGCAATTGTATGTATAGGATAATATTTGGACAAATGCATAAAATAACATTGACATTGAAATGATGTTTAAGGAAATGAAGAGATAGAAAGAGAAATGCAGTTATTTACGTGGTTAGTATTCAAAAGTTTAAGGCTACAATTTTAAGTTTCTAGTTTGAACTTTCTAATACATTATATTAAGAAAGTGTGCTTGTTGGTTAACTAAGATAATTGTGATGACAGGTAAAACTGTTTAAAGAGAATTCCCACCGTATTATCAATGCAAATTATTTAATGACAGACTTCTCTCAAAAACATTGCGTAGCTATCCTATAACTATTCCTGGCGAATTAATTTGTATTCTCCAATTCTTCAGCCCTACACCGAAGAATGAATAGTTTAATATCCATGCATTCAGATTTTAGTCTAACCCATATGTTAAGCATAACACTTGTGCTCAATCATCTCATTAAGAGATAAGCGCTAGTCCATGATAGTTTTCGTCCTTACAAATACACGTTGGGGCAGAATAAATGTTTGACGAAATTCATATGCTATTTTTAAATTACGGGTGCGATCTTTAGGCATTAGGATCATTGGCATAGTTAAGTTGACTTAATGCTTTTTTGTTAAACAAAAACTTACTTCAAAAACAGATAACAAATTTATATTTTTCTGAAAGCTAATAATAGTTATTATAGAGGGGATCTCATCACACAAGTTCAAAATTAATTCAGGGGTACGGCAAGGCTCCGTTCTTTCTCCCACTTTATTTCTCATCTTTCTAAATGACCTCCTATATCAAACTTCCAATCATATATATTCTTTTGCAGATGATAACAACATTTGCCATGCATACTCATTTAACTATAGACAAAACCCTTTGGAGATTGGTGAAATGAGACCAAATATGAATGATACGCTCCGACAAGATCTTAAGACAATCTTGGAATGGGATTGTGTGAACAGAGTCGATTTTAACGCACGTAAGACTCAATGTTGTATGTTAACACATAAACGCACAACAGATCATGTTGCTTCATCTGTTTTTTATGGGAATCAGACGCTCTTGACGTTCTAGGCATGAGAATCCAGTGTGATGTCCGCTGAACCAAACACATTTTTCAAGTGTCAAAAGAAGCATTCAAGTGCCTTGGTTTTTTAAAACGATGTAGAAAATACTTCACTCCATCTGATCTCCATATTATTTATACCACCTACATATATTAGACCGAAAATAGAATACAACTCTAATCGGCCAATGCTTCGAAGTTATTCGACCACGTACAGGAGAGGGCTCAGATTCTTATCGGTGACAGTAGGGTATCCAACTCTATTGATTCATTGGAGCATCGCCGCAATGTGGGTTGTGTTTCACTGTTCTATCGATACTATAATGGAATGTGTTCTGCTGAAATTAGGGAACTTGTTCCTGAAACACGTAGTTTTTTACGTAATACACGTTCTTCAGTCAGGTCCCATCCATTCATTGTCGACTGGACAGTGGATCGCACAACACACTACAGGGAAAATTCGTTCTTTAGCCGTACTGTCCGTATGTGGAATAAACTATCAGCAGAAGTATTCCCTGCCACTTTCAATATAGAAAAATTTAAATCAAATTTTCACAAACACTACTGCCTCTATCCTCCCTCCCATAACCTATTTTCCTAGTTCCAATACAATTAATTGCATGAGTAGTGGTCGTCCCCTGAGTACTGGCCCAAGCAGAAAAAAATATATATATTAATTTTGAAGATTAACTCATCGAGATATTGACTTGAACCTTTGTCAAACACTCTTTGGCAACTACCATGTAAAATTTTATATCGATCACAGCGATCTACCAGCGTTTAGAAATGGTAGATTTAGTTCCAAAGAATTTCGATTCTGAGACTATCAGAATAAACATGAATATGCGTGTGAAGCGCTGAAGTGATTCGGGACCCTTCATGTGACTGAGTAAATGTCAACGATTCTGTGTCTACCAAAAATATAATAATATTTCACCAATCATGTAGTGCGTTTCTGTTAGGTTAAATTTAAGAGGTTACAGCCAACTTGTCACGTTGTGATGCCTGGACAGAAAAGGTCAAAGAGAAAGATAATTCACTCAGTTGAGCCATAATCCACTGATCCGGCAGACGCGGTTTCGAATGGATTCTCTTGAGAGATTGTAAGCCATCAGTTCTTCTATTCGCGGTCAACACATTAAAGCCCCTGTCGAGGAAGGGTCTAGGTGTATAATAGTCAATATTTTCTGGGGTACTCCCAAAACAACTAATTGGTTTTATGCCTGCAGTTCTATGGGTTCTATAGGCCAATATTATCAAGTCAAATGGCTACATTGAGAGCGATTCACCTGGCCATAAGATCAACTAGGAGCCAAAGAGGGCTTTAGACAGTGGGGTATGGATTGCAAACGAAATCGTCGGAGCCGAAGTGCGTATAATCCGTTAAACCTCAAGAAAAGTGTCTTACGAGTATGTGGAAAATCCTACAGTATTTCTAAAAGAGCATATGCCGCGGCAGCTTTAGTGTTTTGCTTTGAATCCTGGATAACTTCCAGATACTTTGCGCTAACGGATATGATAATTCGTCACCGTTAAGACATGGTTTCAGAGTGCGCGAAGTGATTTCCTTTGCGAGATAGTTTTCAAGTATTCCGGACATCCGCATAAGCATCCATCTTGTCATCTTTAGAATCGATCTCCATGAGTACTGAATTTAAAGCAACATTCCACAGCAGGGGTGTTACCACAATAAAAAAAAGTTGGCCATTAATTTAACTTAAGATTTTTACGAGAGTCTAATACGAGAGAGGGCAGATATTCTATATTAATATAAGCTATATAAATGAATCAGTGAGTTTCCGCTACGGAATCACCATTTTCTACAAGCATGAATCAACAATATTATTTAATAAATATTGCTCCTCAATTATAAAGCATCCCAGAACTTAATATTAAAGATTTACTTTTGCAAACAACCCAAACAATTTTGTTGGCACCATAACCAGAATCAATGTGCATGATAGATTCGATTGCCAAGTAAATGCACTTTTAAATATGTTTGTAGCCCCCAACACACGCATCCGTAAAGTATGCAATATATTGTTTATTTTTCTCTTATGAGTATTTCACAAACGATAAAGGTTTGAGCTTTTAACTCACAGGGAGTTAGAGTATATTTATCTATTGAGACACTTAATTAAATTCAATTTTACTTGGGTGTTTATTAACTGTCTCTGGAAAAAAGATAAACTGACCATTTTATGGGTTTATAATGCAGACACACACACTCTTACATGTATGTAATTGGAGTAAGAGAAGTTGGTTTTTGTTTTGATTGAAATTTTAACCATTTGATTGCTCATTTTGTGTGTAGCAGTTGTAGGATTATTTGTTTGGGGTTTATGCCACACACATCTAGTATCTCAGTTAATGTTTGTTTAATTACGTATTGATGCTTATTTATGATTTAATTAAATGCTCTGTGATTTCAGGCAACGCATACTTACCGTGCAAGTAAAATAACTTTAATATATTTAAGTGTTTATTTTGCATTACGCAATGTAAGTAAGTAATTTGATGTAAGTATTTTATACCAATATACTCGTAGTGTTTTATATATTTTATGGAGAACTTTATTGATGTAGCTCTTAAATTTTAAAGGGATTTAATGAAAGAAAAGTTTTGTCTACAGATAATTTATGGATTTAATATTAAAGAAATAAATTAAAGAAAACAATTTTTTTTTATTAAATAATTAAATAAATATAAAATAGAATATAGTAATTCAAAATATTGTTAAAATACTTATTATTATTATTGTTATCTACTTTAATTATAATATAATATAATAATATTCAAATTAAAAATATTTAATAAACATGAAATAATTTTGCAATCATATCACTCATTTTACAACGCCCTCGCTTCTGCAACAAATTCCAACATGTTAAAAAGCTACATTACTTTCGCTAAACCATTAAAAATTAGCATACATTTAGGCAAACTAGCATCACGTAGACGTTAGCATGCTTTTATTAAGTAAATAATTATAATAAATGACATTACAAACAGCTTTTTAAAGATACATATTTTGTGTTGTTTGTACTTCTTTTTTCGTTGTACGTCATTTGTAAATACACCCTGAAATATTTAGATTTTTTTCTTTGCAAACACAAGTAACAAAAGTCAAGATAAATGATTGCAAATTTTATTGCTTCCGCCTTATGTTACTTGATTTTTTTTTTTTTTGAGTCTAACAAAAACCACAATTTGTTTTTTGAAACAGTAGGAAGAACATAGCATATTTTTTTTTGGGGGCGGGTTGGGGGGTTTTTGGAAACAAGTATTTATCATATTTTACTATCTAGCTAGAGACAACAAATTTACATTAAATATAATAAACCGTGGAAATGTACACGTTTTATCATTATTTTACATTTCTTTTCATTTTATTTTATGAATGCATTAAGTGTATTTTCCTTTTTCAAAATTCGAAAAATACAAATGATTTTAAATGTAAATGTAGCTTTTCATGGCAGCATCTGTGTTTATATTTGGGAGTAAAAATCTTATAACAATGATAATTTATAATTTTTGAGATTTTTTAAAATGGAGAAATATTGGTGGGCTTATTTTTTATTCAAATATTTATTTTACTTTACATGTAGGTTAAACTGTTTTACGAGAGAATAGTTTTATGTATTTATAGTTATGGAACGCAGTGTACAATTATCATGTAAAATCAATTTTATAATTGAAATATATGTATAAAAAAATGATACGAGTTATTTCCAGCAAAAAAGTAATATATATTTAATAAATAATTTATCATTTAAAAAACGAAATGGTCAAGTTTATGTAAAAAAAAAACCTATTTTATCCTTCATCATAATCGCCTCCCTCTTATATTTTAGCTTAACATTATCATCAATCAAGTTTGTTTTTTAACAATAAACATTTTCTAATTATAAAAAACACACACAACTGCTTGTCTTTAGAACTTCATTCAAGCTGATAAATTTGTTAAAAAAAAATATAAAATTAAAAACAATATTTATTTAATGAAAATATATTTGAAATTGTTTTGATACCACTTCACCACTTCCGTTAAATACAGCGGAAATGCAACAAACACACAACCATATTTCAGTTTGTTATCATTACTTCATTCCAAATGTGCAAATGTAATAAACTCACATTTAAAATTTCTATAGTGTCTCAATCTTTTCATCATTGAATCCTTTTTTTTCAAATTGATAAATTTATATTGATAAATGTACATTGTTTGTTCTCTCTCTCTCTCTCACACACACACTTTCCCTCTCTTTGAGTGTTAGTTTGTTAATAGACCTTCTGTTTTATCTTAAAATTTTTGCGAAATCAATCAATTTTGTAATTCAAGTGTCTGTACATGTCTGACTGACTTTCGGTCGCATGTGGGAATGTGAAATGTATATTAAAAGGGTTATTTTCTATGTTTAAACAATTTGTTGTTTTTGTGCATTTGTCGTTACTGTTTGAAAAGAATAACAACAAGAAAATTTGTGTTTAGGAATGGTTCATTATGTGAGTAGTTTTTGTATTTGCATAATGACCAATTGGTAGGAGTAAATGTTTAAGCAAGTGCATAAAATGCATAATTGAATTATTTGATATAATTGTTTTATATTTCAATGATTTTGTTCAAAACCTAAAAACATTAGAAGTGAGTTGTAAAGCTAATAAATAATTGTAGCATTAATGCCTGTTTTCAGATCGAAGTTACACAAAACAGTTTGGAATACAACTTAAATGCAGAAAAATAGCATATTAAGAAATCCCCGAGTATATGAGGAAATAAGGCCACGTTAAGCATTTCACTAAATGAGTCAAAATATGGAATAGTTGAGATGTTCTACGTTGAAATATTATATACAGTGGTGGACATAAGGTTAGCACATTTCATAGATACTATTTTGAAATGTATTTGTCTTTAAGATAATTGTAATTATTAACTGTAATTTTTATCCACTGGTAGGCTCTATGGTGTGATCAGTATCTACATACGTCCCTCTACTTTCTATTGCATTTTCTAATAAGTATTTCTTTTATTTGTCGTTAATTGCAATTAATATGCCATTTTAGCTGGACATTAATTTATAACATTAAATTAAATGTATGTATTTTGTTAGTTTTTTGCTGTAAGTTTTTAGGAACTAATAAGTTTTGAAAATAAGGGCCATAAAACATTATTCAGTCATGGTAAGTTTATTCACCAGATAAGCTCTAGAGGAAGCACGAGGGAACAACGCATTAGGCAATATTCTAACCTATGGGACATATAAATGTGTTACACAGGCAATTCAAAAAGATCGTTCGACGTCTCTTCGACAAATATAAGAAAAAGACTCATTGAACATGTTTAAAAAAAGGAGTTACAGTCTCAGATTTCTGTTGTCCATGAACATTAAGAAAAACCAATAATTTTCAGAAAGAATATTTGCTAGAGCGATGAATCAAAATATTTTCTGATGGAAAAAGATACGTATGGCGTCATCCAAACATGCAGCACAACCGAAATTATACTTCTAAGACCATAAAGCACGGTGATGGGAATGTGATGGTATGGTGTTGTTCCCATATATAAGGTCGATGCACGAATAAATCAGTATGCTAATCAAAGTAAACATTTAAGTACACAGATTCCATACACTGAGGACAATATAGCAATTAGGTGGCATTTTATTCATACGACAATCCCAAAGACGCCTGAGGCACTGTGAGCATGAAAGTAAATTCAGACATGTTAAGGTTATTCACTGGAGGAACTCTAGAGGAAACGACATTGGCGAGATTGTAAGTATTTTAATATTCGTACCTATGGGACATATAAAAAGATTACACAGGCTCTAAGATGTAGAAAAACCACCCGCAAACGGGACTCCTCAATTTACAGAGTCTCTGGGGCAGACACATTTAGAAACTCCACCCCAATTCAAAGAGCTCGTTTAACAAAATTCTATATTGACGTCTCCTATAGTTGCATGGAGCAAAATAAAATTGTGTTGAAACGACCATCCCAATCTCCGGATCTCAAGTCAATTGAGAATCTAGCAAATAATGTGAAGTAATATATAACGGCAGTAATACCCAAGAATTTGACCGATATGTGAAATGAAATCCAAAAAATCACACTATGGATCCGGTAAAGAGTATGCGCATAAGATGTGCAGCTGCTAAACATATAATTGCATTCCAAACGTAGAAACTAATCTAGCTTTTTTGCTCTATTTGCACTAATAATTTTGAGGCATTTTCCGAATTGCATTTATCTCAGGCATTTAATATGGACCATATTGGATGTATAAGTTAAAAATGTGGAGTTCATAACAGATGGTATATCTTTTGAACGCGAGTTTTGTCTTTAGTAACTTGATTGTCATTTCGAAGGGTGCATATTTACATATGTGTCTCTCATTTGTTCTCACTTAGTAATTGAATATTATAGTGAAAATAACAGAGTTTTTTTGCTTCAAAAATGTTGAATTTTGTGCCAACAAAGCGTCATATACGAGAAGCTTTGCCAAACAAGTTTGAAGACACAGAATTTGTGACCTTACTCCACGTAATCTGCCCAGACCATTACAGGGAACCTGTACCGAATGCATCTGATTTGAAGCGAGCTTTGGTCGAAAAACACCCAAAATATGAAAACGTAATATGCCATCATGCAACGCATGATGCAATACCAGTTAAAAACAAATTAGAAAGAATTGGTTGGAAAGTTTTGCCTTATAGTCAAGACCTTGAACCATCCGATTACTATTTATTCCTAGGATAGACTTTACTATAGACTTGATAAGTTCTTTGCCTTAAAAGATGAGCACTTCTTTTGGCGTAGAATCCATATGTTGTAAGAACAATGTGAAAAGGTTATATCTAACAATGGCCAATTTTTTGAGGAAATTTATTTTAAATGTTTCACAATAATAGCGAAAGCACCAATTAATAATATATTTTAAATTTTATTATGGCAAGTTGTTGCTTTTTATTATTGTAAAATAAATATTTCGCTTTACTCTGAAGACAAACATTTATTGTAAATTTCTCAAGCTCCAAATGCCAAGGACAGTATGAAAACAAGAAAATGTTAAGGTAATGTATGCGCTACGATATCAGGGAAAGCGTTACAATACCCAAGGATATACGATAGTTGGAGGGCATTCAATAGATTCCAATTCTGACAGCCCATAATTGTAGGCCCCCGATTATAATTCACAGCACGAAAATGTTGTGTTGTCTCGACTACAACACAACATACATTTATTTAAGATTAAGCCGATAAGTACTGTGAATCGTAGTCGCAGTTTTCAACTAGCTAGTGTTGTGAACGGCCGTAGTTTCACAAAATAATAACTTCAGTAAACACTGTGAAATGATGAAATACTGTTCCATTTCTGGTTTATTTTCATGTGTATCACACAACACATTCTTTGAAAAATTCGTTAGTCAGACGTATAATTCATTTGTAGAATAAACTCCTCGACGAAATCTTTAAAATTCTCAACAGAGAAAGATTTAAGTTTATTCCAATAACACATTTGCTTAGAGGACTAATGGCCATTTAGATTCAATTAGAAACATGTTATACTGGCACAAAATTTAACTAAAAACATTTTCTTTTAAATTTAGGCTTTAGAGCTTTTTTCACTTAATACGAAATCATTTATCATCAACAGACTGCATTAAAGGTAAAAATAATATTAAATAATTTCCTGTGAAGCTGAATCAAAGATGGCATAAAAATATTTTGTCTAGCTTCTAATTATATTGATAGTGGGGAAGTTGTAAATACGGTCATAACGGTCGTTTGTTGCACTAAAACGACCGAAGTTTATACATAAAGTTGTCGATAACAATCTCTGACATTCTTTAAATGGAAGGAACCAATAATATTTTTCAGTTTCTTCGTTTTGTAAACATTGAAAGAGCTTAATGTTGTATTGGTATTAAAAATTATATTAAAAGTAATTAAGTAAAAAGCCTTAGTTAGTCCTCTAAGACAATAATATTTGAACGGTCACACTTGGCAAATATTTGCCGAAAAACACGTAACCACTATATAACATGTGTATATTTCAACTCGTTCATTTATTTAAAAAAACTTTTCTTATTAAGGCCAAATAACAACAAATATTTAGTTTTAATTTATTTGATGCTGTTTGTTTTTGCAAAACTCTTGTAAGAATAAAGAACGTCAAACAAATTTCTGCTAAAACAAGTGGTTACGCTTTTTTGAGTAAATATTTGCCAAATGTGACCGTACATTAAGTATTTGATTATGTAAACGGAAAATTCTCTTTGACAAAACCTTGGAACAATTTCACACCTACAAACTTACCTTCAACAGGCACATAACAACAACCCATCAAATAAATTGGAAAAATACCCACTTCCCAAATAAAAACCCAATAAATATTATTCATTATAATAAGCAAATAAGTTCAAGCTACTTAAATATGCAATTGTAACAAAATAAATTGCCAAATATAATGTCTAAGCACTAACGACAAGCACTCGTTTATGGGCGACAACAATTTGGAAAACATTTCCACCAACTGAAATCTAAGCAACACGCGTACTCACTTCACACTCCCACACATAATGACAAAAACAGCGACAAACAATCCCACTGGGGACTCGAAATAAGAACATAAACTTTGTCAAAGGAAAGCACAGCAGGGATCAGTTAAAAGCCTGCGTTTCCAACATCTACTACAAACACTTACACTTGTATGTTGAATTTATTAACATCGAACTATGTACATACATTGAGGACTCAGATGTAAGTGGTTCGGTTGTGAGCGCTAACAAACATAATAATTTCAATTTCAACCTGTTCATTTTAAGTCGTAAAAAATTAAATATCTTTTTGAAATAAGATTTTTTCAAAAATTTCACTTTCATCACTGCTGACTGTCAAAGGCAATTCAGAGTTATGAAGGATTGTGGTCGTTCTTTAAAGGTAAAAGAATTTTGTCGTTGTTTCTATTGAACATTTTATGACATTTAGTTAATTAGAAAAACTTTGCTATTATAAATATGATGTTTCTTTTCATCGTTAGAATTCCCAAACCCCCTTTGATTAAAATGCTAGAGTCATTTAAATCCTTGTTATTCCGCCCTGTTGCAATTTATCTCGGTATCTAAAGATTTGGTGCAAACATCGATATAACAAATACAAATCAAAAGCTGTAATAAATAATTTAAAAATTTGCGAAAAACGACAGAAAAAATTCATATGATTTTACTTTGCCTCAAATATTAATCAACTCCTTTCCACAACTTGCCAACAAGCAAACAAACAAACAGCATCATCATAATCATGGAGCGTAGACATTTGACAAGTACTTAAGTTTATACCGGGAATCATATTTAATTGCAAAAATTGCAAAGACAACGTCGCCAGTGTGCGGAAGACGAAAAAATGTTACAATACAACAATAATGTTACAAGTGTGGCATTTTGCCATTTCAATCTATAAATGTCCTCTACTTGCCATTCACCAACTTTGTAAGACGAACACTTGTATGCGTGACGACGAAGTGGCATGAAAAAGTCAGCGAGTAAAAGTGTGTATATGTATGTGAGAAGGTAATTTTGTAAAAAGGTTCGTCTCATAATAATCAGTCGAATAAATTATGCACAAAATCATTTTCCATTGTCACAAGAGAAGCTTGTTGTAATTTTTTAACTACAAACAGTATGTCAATAAAGTCTTATGACAAGAAGAGAAACAATTTTAATCAATATGTTAAGGTACGGTCACACTTGGCAAATATTTGCCGAAAAATACGTAACCACTAAATAACATATGTATATTTGAACTCGTTTATTTATTAAAAATTTTTTTTTTCTTATTAAGGCCAAATCACAATAAATCTTTAGTTTTAATTTATTTGATGCTGTTTGTTTTTGCAAAACTCTTGTAAGAGTAAACAACGTTAAACAAATTTGTGCTAAAACAAGTGGTTAAGCTTTTTTGAGTAAATATTTGCCTAATGTGATCGTACCTTTAGACTAAATATAAGGTTAAAAATATGAACGAATCACTTGATTCTCTTAATATAAATAGGTAGATATAAATATATAGGACAGATAGTTGTGATACCGGGGATATCGAGGGAATGTACAGTTGTTAGAGGAATCTAAATACTAGAACAAAATATGCCTGTTCCACTAATACGAGCATTTTTTATTGTATTATTATATTCAAATTAAATTCGAACAAATTTCATAAATGATGGTGGAATGCTCCTTAGTTTCACTGTTCCTTGTCATTCATATTTACATGAATCCTGCCGTTAAACATGTAGTTTCCAAAAATCAATTTAGATTGATAAAGATTTCAATATGAGAGCTATAAAAATCTACCCACGTATTCATAAAAACTTACAACAGGTTTATAAAGCAAATTTCCATAAAAAAATTGTTGTAAGTTTACCCCCTTATTCAAAAACGATTATTAAACGATTATTAAACGTTTATTAAGACAGATTTGCATATACAAATTTGCTTAATAAACGTTTGTTAAATTTAATAATCGTTTGTGAATAAGGCGGTTAGTCTATATTTTCGCCGTAACAGCCAAAACACAGTGCCCCATAGTCAAATGAACAACATTATTTATTGTGACACCTTCAGTAACGATTTTATGATCGCCTGGCTATCATAATTATCTCGTTGACATAGTTGAATATCCTAAAACTAAAATTATTCGAAAGTCTAGTTCAAGACCGTGTAATATATTAGATGCCTTTAACAGTTCCTCTTAGAATCATCAGTGTAAAACTCATACAAATCTCTCTGTGCTGATGAATTGCGCACGTGGATCTCATAGCTGGGAAACAAATCGTCATTATCGTCAAAATGATTTACTGAAATTGTCATAAAAACGTCAAAATAAAAAAGCACTATTTTTTTAAACCAAACATTTGTTTTGTTTTAAATCTACATACCTTATTGCAAAAACAACACTAAATCCCATATTCATATATACATATTTATGTACATCGATAGAGTGTATCTTATATACTTCCAAATACATACGAAGGCAGTTCGCAAACTTCTTAGCCTAGAACAGAAAGCGCGATATAAACAGAAAAAGGTTAAGAGTTTTGGAAACTTCCATCTGTGTTTTGAACACATGTTAAATTTGTTGTCAATCTGCCAACTCCTTCATATAGAAAGAGGTGTTCAAAAAAAAACACATCCACGTTTTTTTACAAAAGAAAAATTAGAAATTCGTGGTGTGATTAAATATGTAAATCAAAAAGGAACAAGAAATTCATAATGATATGGTGAATGTGTTGGGCAACATTAAAAAATTGGGTTGCTGAATTTAAACGTGGTTATACAAGCATTGAGGATGTACCACGTAGTGGACGTCTAAAAACAGCAACAACAACATAAATTGTAGCCAAAGTGCATGATCTGGTATTAAATGATGGACGAATAAAAGTGCGTGAAATAGCTAATATCATGGGCATCTCAAATGCTCGAGTCCATTTAATTTTCCATGGAGAACTACCGGTGAAAAGCCTTTCTCCAACATGGGTGCCGCATTTGTTAACAGTCGACTAAAAACGCATAAGAATGAAAATTTCTCAATATGCCAGTGATATCCGTCACATGCATATTGATATTATACAATATGCGTAAAAGCCACCGAAACAATGAATTTATGTCAATTGAAATTTCCCTATCGCATAATTTCAAATTTAAATGTAGCTGCTAGTTTGGCCGCCCCCGTTTTAGAACTGACAAGGACAGAATTTGCAATGTTAATATGGGTCACGAAACAAACATGGTTCGAAAGCACTGGTCAAACGACAAAGTTTCACATTTTCCATGAGATCATTAGATGGTGAGTTGGAAAGTCTCACTGTCATCATAAGGATGCTGCTGAGAAGTGTCTTATCAAAAACTCTCCCCGACACCACTGATCCATTTTAGATCAAAAGTATACTCTTCAAATTCATCTAAACATTTTAGATTTTCTTAAAATTAACACACTGTCATGACATACTGTACGCCTGCCAAATGAATGCATTTAAGCAAGTGTGTTTGAGTCTGTGAACTGTATTTCTTTTTTTTTTTCATTGTTAACTTCAAAATCAACATTTCACATGATGTTCTTAAAAATACTCCAACTCCAACATGCTTCTATATACGAGTACATACATACATATGTTTAGGTGTATGTATGTAGGTACATTCATATTTATATTTAAAAATTAGATCTCATTACATTTGCTCTTTCTACTTTCTACTTTACTCTTGTTTTTTTTTTTTTTTTTGGAGTTATTCCGTTCTTATTATTGTTGTCATTGTTGTTGTCAACACACAGTGGTACTTGAATTTTTAATAAATGCCTTTCAACGCTTCCTTTGTTTCATTATTATTCACCTTTTGTGTTTGTGTTTGTGTGTGAGTTTTAGTTTTTTTTTTTTCGTCCTGGTTGTTCTTGTTGTCTATAAAATTCATAATTTTATTACATCATGATGCATGCTTAAACGCAACTTTTGTATTCTTCTGTGAATGTAGTATGTACATTAAGGTGGCCTCGTTTCAATAGATATCCGTTCTTCAAATTTATGTCCTTGAACATAAACTTGTTTGACTTGCTTGGTAACTAACTGCTCCTTTCAGGAGACTCTTTTAAGATACAAAAAAATATCGAATGTTCTTCTGAACATTTAGAAACTTGACAAAGCAGCTTTTTGTCCTTTGAGTAAACTCAACAACAGCTAAGTTGGATGAAGAAATATGTTGAAAAATTATATTATATATGTATCTGGTTCTCCCTAATGTTCAATGATGTTGTTGCTGTTGTCTATCTGGTATGTACTTACTAATATTGTATTACTCGTACTTTGTATGTTACAGCTGTAAGTATTATTTACGCATATTAAAATTGTTCATTGTACATTATGCCGTTAGACATGTGTCTAAATGCGTATCAGTGTGTGTGTATGTTTATTATTTCCGTATCTATACCAGTCTGTTTCTATAGTCATGTATTTTGTTATTGTTGAGAATGTACACCTGAGATTTTTTTGAATATTTTTTTTAATTTAAATTCTGCATAAAATATTAAAAAATTTCTTTAAAGTAATTACATTTATTTTTAACAGAAATTTAATAGATTTTAATTTTTATTTAAGTCAGATACAAGCATCCTAAAAGTAGGCAATGTGTTTATACTATTCAAAGTTAGCACTAACCAACACTGTTGCCATATTTGACGATTTATCGTCATTTTGACGATTTTTGGCGTCAAAAATTACTCTTTGACGATTTGACGATCTTTGTCTCTATTTTAACGATTTTTCAGTATAAATGACTTGCAACACTTTTTTCTCATATAAAATTTACAATTTGGTTTCGGAAAAAGAAAAGATTTATTGGAATTTTGGAAACACATTTCTGAAATTCAAAAAAAAGATTCAAATCTCTTGTTTCCCATGCTAACCAAATTTATACAAAATATTTTAGTTTTACCTCATACTTCGGCAAACGTCAAACGAGTATTTAGTCAAGTAAATTTAAACAAAACAAAAATTAGGAATAGGTTAGGAACGTCTTCTTTGGAAGGGATTTTATTCACTAAAGATTTTTTAAAACTAAATAAATGTTGTTGTTTTAATATGAATGTTGTGCCTGAGCTTATTAAAAAGTTTAATAGGGAAATGTACCTACAAAATTAATTGTACTAAACTTCACAATTTCCAATTATATTTTAAAAATTTTCAACTATGTTGTTTTCTTATTTCGGCTTGAGGTCAGATTTAAACCATAAATAAAAAACTTTTTTCTGTTTTAATGGTCGGAGCTTTGAATAAGAACAATTTTTGTTTATTTATTTAAATGTAAATATTAAATTTGTTTGTATAAAATATTTCGTGTTTTTTAATGTTATTTTTGTTTTGTATTTTTAAATAAACACCAGTTCCCTGATGA
The DNA here is from genome assembly GCA_950370525.1 of Bellardia bayeri. Classification (NCBI taxonomy): domain Eukaryota; kingdom Metazoa; phylum Arthropoda; class Insecta; order Diptera; family Calliphoridae; genus Bellardia; species Bellardia bayeri. The sequence goes on from OX493265.1 coordinate 61,424,891, forward strand.
TGGTCAAAGATTTTGACCGAAATATTGGAAAATAAAATTAAATAATAGATAAATATAAAGAAAAAAGTTTTTTATTTATTGTTTAAATCTGACCTCAAGCCGAAATAAGAAAACGACATTAACAACAGGTCAACTATACACAGGAATAAATTTTCAACTATATTTTAGAAATTTCTAATAATATTATAGAATTTTCAAATTGTTTTTCAGAAATTTTCAAATCCATTTGAGAAATTTTTAATTGTATTTCAGAATCCAAACATATTTTTAACTAAACTTTTATGAAATACGATAAGAATATTCTGAAAACCAACTAGAATCTACAGAAAATCAATTGAAATTTTTTTAAATATAAAATTAAATAGAAAATTCAGAAATATTATTAAAAAACTCTAAAACGTATAGTGTTGTAAAAAGGTGATATTTTGTTTTTAGTTGTAGAATTTTTTATGATTTACATTGTTACTATGCAGAAATTGTTTTGTTTATTTTATATTAAAAATTATATAAATTTTTTAAGAAACATTGAGAAAAATTTCTTAAAAAATTGATTTTAAAAACTATATTTTGAAAAGTAATTTATTATTAATTTTTATGTTCCTTTTACATTAATTTTTGTGTTTTGTTTTGTTATTTGTTACTTTTCTTATTTTAATATTGATATTTAAAACTATTTTTTAAACTTTTATCGATCCCTTAAACATGTTTCATTTTTTGATATCACACAATCTGGGCGTCCAGATCACAGACTAGGAACGCTAAATTAGCTGCTCACCAAAATGTTTTCTCAACAGTTGTGCACAAAAATCATTTCCCATAGAACGCTGATTTGTGTAATGCAGTCTTTCCATAACGAATTCCAAAACAATAGTGATGACAGTCACTCGTGATCTGTAAAAAAAAAATGAAAACCAAACTAATTTATATTTGTTGTGATTTAAAATTAAAAACGAAATTTAAACTTTCATAACTTTTTGTTAATATTCCATCCATAAGAACACAGAAAAAAATAAAAATGAGTTTCAATTAAAATATTTGTGGAATCAATTAAAAATTTAATTGAAATCGGACCTGTAAACGAAATGATAGCATCAATTAAAAAAAAAGTGAGATTTAATTGAAAATATCAGAAAAAGTAATTGCATCAATTAAAATTTTAATTGAAAATTATTTTAAAATCAATTAAAGGTTTAATTGAAAAAAAACATGATTTTTTTTTTCTGTGAACATAAGAGTTTAATTTTTCGATTTTTAATTTTTAAACTCGAATTCTACAAATTCCTTAAACCAAGAATCTTTAAGTCTCCCTTTTAAATACAATTACGCAAGTGCTTTTGGATAGTTATATGTCATTTATATTTATTTTAAATTAAGGCTTCAAAATATACTTTAATATATTGTCTAATGAACAATCGTATTCCTTTCTAGCCAAGAAGCTTTTGAAAATAGTTATATTACAATGTCAATGACATTACCGCGTGTTCTCATTGCAGGGTTAAACATTTATTTTCGTCAAAACCGACAACAAAACGACCTCCCTTAAAGCAGCCCCTATACAGACGTCCATTAAAGGAACCACCCCTATAGAGAGGACATTATATTGTGAATTGTTAGTCTCTCCCTTTTTTAGGATTTGAACTTATATTAGGAACCTTCTTCTAGCTCACGAAACCCAAGTTTTCTAATGAAGAGTAATAAATATGCTGTGAAACTGTCGAAAGTATCGAAAGTTTCTGATTCGTTAATATTTATACAACTAGATGATGGATTATGATCTTTATGCGCTTTGTGTTCTAATATATATAAATAGTTTTTAAATATCTACACAGAAAAAAATAAAAATGAGTTTGAATTAAAATATATGTGGAATCAATTAAAAATTTAATTGAAATCGGACCTGTAAACAAAATGATAGTATCAATTAAAAAACTTTTTGATATTTAATTGAAAATATTAGAAAAAGTAATTGAGTCAAATAAAATTTTAATTGAAAATTATTTTAAAATCAATAAAAGGTTTAATTGAAAAAAAAACATGATTTCTTTTTCTGTGTAGAGTCAGTACTTCAGTTTGGGCGACTGATGTTAGGAAGACTAGTAAGTCATTTGTAGTGTCCTCTACAAAATATTTTACAATTTTGTTTGTTAAGTAAAAAGTAAAACAGTTTCATCTGTACATTGTAACGAACTATTTCAGTCGGGTCTTATCTTTCAGAAGAGGGTGCCGTGCTCAGGGATAATGATTAAATAAGCCAGTTTGTTAACTTAAAAATAAAAAAAATTAGTAGCATCAATTCCTAGAAACGACTACCAAAAGTATATTGAGAAGAAAAAAAAAATTAAGTGAGTAAGGATATAAATGAACTATATTGGAATAGATACTTGGTGTAATTTGACCTATTCCTGTCTATACCCTCCCTTGACCTTTGCTATTCAAGAATAAATTTTCGAATAGCCCAAAATGCTTTCCTAAACACAGTTGTCTACATGTTTCACGAAATAATAAAAAGATGCTTAGAATTCAATTTTAAATGTATATTCAGTACAAAATTAATAAGTTATGTCCCAGTATATTTAATAATTCTTTCATTTTAAAAGAAACAAACAAATCAAATATAAACAAAATTTAAGAAAATTTTAAACAAAATTTGCAAATTAGATTAAATTAATAATTTAAGGATAATTTAAAATTAAAAGTATGTATATATTTTGCATGTTAATTAACAATATATTGTAAAATTAATCATTATTTAAAACAAATATGCAAATATAGAGATTTTTTTTTAAAGGGTAATGAATGAAGGAATGAAATATTGTATAACTTTAGTATATTATTATGGTTTAGTTTTTATATATTTTTGAAATCAAATTTAACATTCTTTTCTATTTCTTAAAAAAAAAATTGTTTTCCAAACTCACCATTTAAAGTTCCCACGATGACTTCAGGCCTGTAGTCAGCATACACAGAAAAAAATAAAAATGAGTTTCAATTCAAATATTTGTGGAATCAATTAAAAATTTAATTGAAATCGGACCTGTAAACGAAATGATAGCATCAATTAAAAAAAAAGTGAGATTTAATTGAAAATATCAGAAAAAGTAATTGCATCAATTAAAATTTTAATTGAAAATTATTTTAAAATCAATTAAAGGTTTAATTGAAAAAAAACATGATTTTTTTTTTCTGTGAACATAAGAGTTTAATTTTTCGATTTTTAATTTTTAAACTCGAATTCTACAAATTCCTTAAACCAAGAATCTTTAAGTCTCCCTTTTAAATACAATTACGCAAGTGCTTTTGGATAGTTATATGTCATTTATATTTATTTTAAATTAAGGCTTCAAAATATACTTTAATATATTGTCTAATGAACAATCGTATTCCTTTCTAGCCAAGAAGCTTTTGAAAATAGTTATATTCCAATGTCAATGACATTACCGCGTGTTCTCATTGCAGGGTTAAACATTTATTTTCGTCAAAACTGACAACAAAACGACCTCCCTTAAAGCAGCCCCTATACAGACCCCCATTAAAGGAACCACCCCTATAGAGAGGACATTATATTGTGAATTGTTAGTCTCTCCCTTTTTTAGGATTTGAACTTATATTAGGAACCTTCTTCTAGCTCACGAAACCCAAGTTTTCTAATGAAGAGTAATAAATATGCTGTGAAACTGTCGAAAGTATCGAAAGTTTCTGATTCGTTAATATTTATATAACTAGATGATGGATTATGATCTTTATGCGCTTTGTTTTCTAATATATATAAATAGTTTTTAAATTTAATTACTTGAACATATCTACACAGAAAAAAATAAAAATGAGTTTGAATTAAAATATATGTGGAATCAATTAAAAATTTAATTGAAATCGGACCTGTAAACAAAATGATAGTATCAATTAAAAAATTTTTTGATATTTAATTGAAAATATTAGAAAAAGTAATTGAGTCAAATAAAATTTTAATTGAAAATTATTTTAAAATCAATAAAAGGTTTAATTGAAAAAAAAAACATGATTTCTTTTTCTGTGTAGAGTCAGTACTTCAGTTTGGGCGACTGATGTTAGGAAGACTAGTAAGTCATTTGTAGTGTCCTCTACAAAATATTTTACAATTTTGTATGTTAAGTAAAAAGTAAAACAGTTTCATCTGTACATTGTAACGAACTATTTCAGTCGGGTCTTATCTTTCAGAAGAGGGTGCCGTGCTCAGGGATAATGATTAAATAAGCCAGTTTGTTAACTTAAAAATAAAAAAAAATTAGTAGCATCAATTCCTAGAAACGACTACCAAAAGTATATTGAGAAGAAAAAAAAAATTAAGTGAGTAAGGATATAAATGAACTATATTGGAATAGATACTTGGTGTAATTTGACCTATTCCTGTCTATACCCTCCCTTGACCTTTGCTATTCAAGAATAAATTTTCGAATAGCCCAAAATGCTTTCCTAAACACAGTTGTCTACATGTTTCACGAAATAATAAAAAGATGCTTAGAATTCAATTTTAAATGTATATTCAGTACAAAATTAATAAGTTATGTCCCAGTATATTTAATAATTCTTTCATTTTAAAAGAAACAAACAAATCAAATATAAACAAAATTTAAGAAAATTTTAAACAAAATTTGCAAATTAGATTAAATTAATAATTTAAGGATAATTTAAAATTAAAAGTATGTATATATTTTGCATGTTAATTAACAATATATTGTAAAATTAATCATTATTTAAAACAAATATGCAAATATAGAGATTTTTTTTTAAAGGGTAATGAATGAAGGAATGAAATATTGTATAACTTTAGTATATTATTATGGTTTAGTTTTTATATATTTTTGAAATCAAATTTAACATTCTTTTCTATTTCTTAAAAAAAAAATTGTTTTCCAAACTCACCATTTAAAGTTCCCACGATGACTTCAGGCCTGTAGTCAGCATACACAGAAAAAAATAAAAATGAGTTTCAATTCAAATATTTGTGGAATCAATTAAAAATTTAATTGAAATCGGACCTGTAAACAAAATGATAGTATCAATTAAAAAAAAAATGTGAGATTTAATTGAAAATATCAGAAAAAGTAATTGAATCAATTAAAATTTTAATTGAAAATTATTTTAAATTCAATTAAAGGTTTAATTGAAAAAAACATGATTTTTTTTCTGTGTACTGGAGATTACTTTAGATAGATATTATATTTTCCGATATATGAATTTTGATTTCAAAGTGAATGCTATTTAGAATAGTGTTAATGTAGTGTAAAATTATGAATGTGTTTATGTTGTCTGCATGTTAGTGTAAGTATATAAGTGTCCCTTTTACAAACAATTACATATTATTAAATATTCACAATATATGATAAAGTTATGTTAGTGTCAAAAGTGATGTTAAAGAAATTAAAATTATTTTATATCTAGTTATTTATTAATGTCTAATGTGGCTTATCTTTTAGGTTTGTTTATTTCTTTTTCTTGTTGTGCTGTCCAAATTTGCCGATTTTATGAACTCAGGGATTCTTCAATGCTTAGATCTTTGTTTAGCGAGCTGATTTATGTTAATTATGCTGAGGATCTTAAATATTCTGGTTAGAGAAAACCTTCTTTCCTTATTCTGTCCCACAAAGTTTATATACTGCAACAGAATTTTATAACACATCCACGTTAGCCCATGAACTTTATGGGACTGGAAAATTTGTTGGAGTGTTAGGATGCAGGATCAAAATTAGTCCTTAGACTTAGGTTTTGCAGTTAGGATTCGGGTTTCAGAAAGTATTCAACTCGTTCAAAAAAATATATTTACATATATTGAAGATCCGTGTTCAATAATTTCTTTATTTATTGTAGGTTTAACAATTTCCGCGTTTATTTTATTTTATTTTATTTTAAAAACAAATTACAAAATTTTCTTTTTACTTTTTGAAAAGCGTTCTTCAATCTCTAAATTTTATTTTCAATTCCTCCCTTTTTTTCCTTTCTTTCTGACAATAAAATCAATTCCTCCCTTGTTTTTTTTTATAAAAAAAAAATGTTTCCTCTAATTTTTTTTTTCACCTTTCACAAAGTATGTAAATATGTAAATAAATATATTAGGGACGACCTCACAACATGTGTAACGATTAATAAAATAAATATTTTTTAACAAAACAAGTTAGAGTGCCATATTCGGCTGTGCCGAATCTTAAATACCCTCCACCTAAACATAATAAAAAATTTAAAAACTAAACCAGTGTAGGACCAAAATATCCTTATTCTGTGTTTGAAATTTAGACTTAGTGCAAATTTTATTAGAACTTTCCATATTGTTTTAAAGACATAATTTATTTTAAATGTTTGGAAATTTTATCTAAACTCTACTGTAATTTACAAAGTTTGCCTGATATTCATAATAATCTTGAGTGTTATTTAACAATTTATAAAATCAAAAGAATATTTTTCCATATTCACAATAAGTTAAGAAACTGAGTATAAAAAATAATAAGATAAAAGATGAGGCTTTTTTGTTTGAATTTGATCTCAATAATATTATTTACAAAAGATTTATGGGTGGCATAGTAGAAGTGGACTAGTTATGGACTGATAGCTTCTAAATCCAGTATCCACTAATATGATTTCTACGTATTTGTGGCTAATTTTGGTTGAATTTCATCGCATTAATGTTATTTACAAGAGTTGTATGGTTGGTTGTTATGCTCGGATGTGCACTTAATTCAGCAGATATTATTGACTGACAACTACAAAATCCAGTAGCATAATTGCGGTATAACCAATATTAATATGATTTCTAGATTAAAATTTCTTATCCATATAAAAGTTGGTTCGATATTTATTAGACATTTTGTGGTTTAAATTGTTTTTCGGAAATGGTTCTTACATGGCAGCTATAACAAATCATTAGCCTAACTTCTTAAATATTGGAACAGTGAATATAATGCATATGAGAATATCTCACGTCGAATTTCAACGTAATATACATATTAGTATTAAATTGAATTTCGGAAGTGGATCTTATATGGTCCAGCAGTTTGATTTTGGCATGTACTTGTATGTAAATAATTCGTGTAAAATTTGGATCGGTACCATTATTTATAATAGATTTATGAGTCTTAACGTGATTTTCGGAAGAGGGCTTTATATGTTTCCAAAATTACAAAATTTTGTGGAATTATTTTTGTGTATATTTAAACTATCTATATACAGTTTTGAGTAGAGATGTGACGGATATCCGGCAACTATTTTTGTGGGTTAAATTGTTTTTCGAAAATGGTTTTTATATGACAGCTATGGCAAATCATGGACCGATCTTTTTCAATTTCAGAACAGAAAATTTTATGTATATGAATTGAATTTCAATATAATAACGATATATTTAAGATACATATTAGTATTAACTTGAATTTCGGAAGTGGACCTTAAATGGGGGATATAGTCAAATATGGACCGATTTTCTCAAAATCCAGCAGTTTGATTTTGACATGTATGTAAACGATCCCTGTAACCATTATTTATAAGAGATTTATGAGTAATAAAGTGTTTTCCGTAAGAGGGCTTTATATGAGGGATATGGTTAAAAATCCACCGAAATTCACAAAATTCTGCAGAATGTTTTTTTGTGTATATGTTAATGATCTGTACAAAGTTTTGACTCGTTACAGATATTTATAAAAATAAAAATTAATGATTTTTTCGGATGTAGTCCATATATGACAGTGATGACCAATAATGCGCCGACCACCATAAAATTTAGTACAACAATTTATATATATATATATAAAGATTATTTATGTCAAATTCCACGAGTTAATACTGCATATTCTAGTTCATGTGGAGGGTATTTAACTTATTTCGAATTGTTGAAACATTTAAATCCAAATAAATAATCTGATATCACGCAGACAAACTACTGATGAACTGATGCAAAAGCATTCTATAAATGGTAAAAACAAAATATTATTAAGATTAAACATATTTTGTTTGCATTTTAAACATAATATGAGTACAAATATAGAAACTTTTCATATAATGGTTATTTGTAAGCTTAAATAGTTGTTAATAATAAAATATGTTTGAATAGTTAGCATTCAATAGTTGTGGTAAATATTTTTTATTAAAAATAATTCTGTTTCATTGTACCATATTCAAATTTATAATTGCGATAAACATAAAAATCATTATAGTAACTAAATTATCGTTAAAATCAAATTAAAATAACAATTATTTGTGCAGCACAACAATATATTGTTACCAAAAACACAGTGTAGTTGTTGTAACCATGTCCAATCATGGCTTTTTTCTGCGTGCAGTGTAACTCAAACACAAGACTTATTAAAAATATTATAAGATTGTGTATTGCACAGAGAACTCAAACATTGTGGAATTGTTAATAATATTGAAAGAGTATTTTTTTTAGAGAATTTAAGTTTAAATTTTATAAAATGAGACTTTTACTTTGATTCTTAATCAATTATTGTAGCAAACAAATTATACATAAAGCGACCAATGGTGCAGCTATATAAGGTGAGTTCAGTAGCCCAGCTGACTGACTTTGTTTACAATTTACTTATGTCAAAAGTAATACTTTTTCAAGTATTTTTGACAGTAGTACATTATTTTACACAAACAAAATGCCTGTTGTTTCTGTTTTGTGTTGTATTTGTTGTCGAAGCGACCATAAAATTTATTTGTACCTTTTCAATCATTAAACATACAAATTATTTTAATTTGGCCTAATGAAATAAACTTTAATGCTAAAAGAGGAAATAATTTTCTCTATCTCACATTTTTGATCTTTCTGCTAAAACACCTTCCTCGTCATTTTCCTGGCCATTGAGTAGGCTTATGGAAAAGGCACGCTTACCAGATTATCTAGAATATATTTGGATCTTTTTACTTAACACTAGTTTATGGTTTCGTTTGATTTTTTTTTTTACACATTTTATAGCATCAACAGGATTTAACAAAAAGCGACTAGTACGACAAACAACTACATAAAGTGGCTTATCGCTGTTGAAACGTATTTGCACAGGCGATTGCCAAAAACCAATAAGCGTAAAATTAAAAGAAACCCAGCCAGAGAATAAAATTTATATGTAAGTATCTGCATAAACTGTAGTTAAATTTAAAGGTAATAAAAGACAGAAAGCATCAAATACAATACAACACAACACAATAAACAAGGATGCACAAACAAGGATAATAAGGAGGGCATAGCAAATTTTTATTTGACTTGAAACAATCGCTTTTAAACTAACAACTGAAAGCAACTGGAATCGAAAAAAATACAAGCTAAGAAATGCGAGGAATTAGAAAAAAAAACAAGTGCAGATGGTATGGAAATTTTATGTAAATAAAATTGGAAATTATTAGACAGGCAGGGATTGGGGGGGAGGGATAAGTATTTTTCCTGGCATATTGAACATTGATGACAATAAAAGTGTAAAAGAAAATTTGTTTAAAACAACATAAACGATAACGAAACAATAATTGTTGTTGGTCTGAAAAACACCATCATGAAAAACCATTAAATAGTGACAATCAATTGGGGATGATCTGTATGGTAAAGGTAGAATGTAGAAGGTGCTACTAGATAAAAAAAAAAGAACATCAAAAAAATAATCAACTAAAACAAAGCTGAAAATCAAAGCGAATTGAAACTTCAACTCACAATGAAACAAGTCAGAGGGAATGGAACAAGAATCGAAATTGTAAATCCCTGGCTGACATATTTTCTAGTCTTTAACCACCAGGACACTAGTAAATACAGTTTTATACCAATATATAATTACAAGCCATATTAACATTATCATTATAATAGTTTTTCTACACACTGTAGGGCATCAGAGGCAAAAAAAAACATTCCCAACTATAACGACTTTTTGATTTGATGGAAAAGTCACGATTTTCCCTTAACAGACATGATGAGATTTAATGTTCCCTTATTTAACTTTATTCTTTTTTTCCAAAGATCTTAGATTTCATAGAGATTTTGTGAAATACCAGCAGAAATAGCTGAAGCAAAATATTAAGGCAGGGGGTAGATTTGTCATCCACATCCATAGTGGTGTTATGGTAGCATGAAAAGTTTTCGTGCATACGAGTATGCGTTGAAATCTTATTTATAAATATTATTCTACTTTTTTCGCTACTTAGACAAAACAGCAAACGCACTTAAAATGCAAATTCTTTTTTTGTTACAGTCAGTTTTTCATAATTCGTTTTTCAGCGTAAACAAATAAATTCGCAAAAAATCATCGAAACCGCGACATTAAGCATGAAATTTGTTTTCGTTTCATAATTTTCCAATTGAGGGTGGGCCAGACAGACAACTTTGACACGATTGACACACGCATTAGCATGCAAGTAAATCGAATTTACTTTTTTTTTTAAAAAAATTTAAATATTACAAGTGGAAAATTCATCAAATAATATGCGTTTGGGGAATTTTGAAAATGTTTTCATTTTGCTTCTTTTACAGTCCTCTTCTGCTGGTTTAATAATTGTACGGTGTATAAGTGGGTGTATAACGCAAAATTACACAGAATAAACATGCAAATAAGATTTTGCAGTTAATAAAATTTACCCAAAAGTTGCAAAAACATAATAAAATATTTTCCAAAACCATTTCTGTGCAGAGATACAATTGGAGGGAAATAATATCAATATAGAAGTCTAATGGGAAATATTTAAAGATTTGAGTTAATAAATGTTTGGTTTTGATTACACAGAAAAAAAATAAAAATGAATTTCAATTAAAATATTTGTGGAATCAATTAAAAATTTAACTAAATATTAACTAAAAATGTGCGATTTAATTGAAAATATTAGAAAAAGTAATTGAATCAATTAAAAATTTAATTGAAAATTATTTTAAAATCAATTAAAGGTTTAATTGAAAAAAAAACATGATTTTTTTTTTCTGTGTAGTTGGGATTTAAATCTAATTTAAACATAAACGTTTTTTAGGATATAATTAAAAATGTCTATTTTCACCAGTAGTATTTAAACATTGATCACAAATTTAGTTTTTTAACCCACAACGATATTGGTCTAGACCAAAAGGACCATATGCTGGTCCTTCTAAAATTCGTTTGTTAAAGGTACGAGGAAAGCACTTTGGTAAGGTTAGTTTGAAAAAGGCTTGTGTGCCTATCTCTACACAAATGCACTCGGAGATCTCATGTGGTCTACTGTGATGCTCTTCAGTGTAGAGAGAACTTAAAGAAAACTAAATACAAAGAAGAAAAAGTAAATAGAGAAAAAGAAACAGAAACGTGGGAGGCAGTGTGATCATTTTAGCATTTTTGCGGCTAAATTTTGCTTATTTTATTTTGATTTAGCTGCAAAATTTTACATTTAGCATTTGGCATTTTATTTAGCATTTCTTTATAATATCTTTAGCATTTTAAAATTTCTGTTCAAAATAGCTTGAAAATATAAAAAAAGGAAAATTATATGAACATTTTAAAGCATAAATGACAAATTTATTAACAGATGAAATGACAACTCTTGAACTAAAGTGGGTAAAATTATCTTCATATGAGTGGAAAAATTAAAACTCAACCCTAGAATTTTGGAATCAAGTTTATGAATACCAGAATGCGTTTTATAAAAATTGAAGATTTTAGTTTTGCCATTTAGTAATTCAGAAGTTAAACGTATATTTAGTGGAAGAAATTCTATAAAAACCAAGTTAGAATGTCTACGAATATAGTCGCTCAATCCTGATTATAATGCATGTTAAAGTGATTTTCAAAAGTGGTTCTTATATGAGCTTATATGATTTCTAATTCTTAATTGCATTTGGATACCAACATTTTTAGGAGATTTATGGTAGTGGAGCTTATATAGGAGCTATGACTAATTATTGACCGATCTGCACAAAATTTGTAGGTGTGATTACGGTTTATATATAACTTATTTGTGGCAAAAATTTATTTGAATGCATTTATAAATCACACATTTATGATCGATAAAGCCCTATTTTGAGAGGATATTTGTATGGAGGCTAAATCAGATATTGGACCAATTTGAACAATCGAAATATCTTCAAAATTGCGACCTGAACTTTGTGTGGACAGCCATTAAATCGAATCAGAAAGTGATTCTGAGTCAATTATACATTAAGGTGGGTGTTAGGCTAATATTTTTTTGGGGCGTTACAAACATCAGCACAAAGCTAATATGCCCTCATGTTTAGGTTATGTGGGGTATAATATAATAAGAAACATAGCCCTGGCAGCTATGCTCGTTAAATATTTTATGCTTAGAATTTATTCTTAAGGATAAATAAATAAATTAAATTAAATACCATGAATTCTATCCTTTATATTAGAAGTAGATTAGAAAGATTAAATAAATGTTTTCAAATTATAGAAGACTTTATCAAGGCCTCATACAGAAAAAAAATTACAAAAATTTTTATGAAAATTACTCGAAAAATATTTAACAACTGTTTAAGCGTTAAGGTTAGACTCATGTTCTCCAGTTCAAAGTTCTATTATTTATATAAAATATTTATTTTTTAATCATGCCTACCTCAGATTGTAAAAAAGTATTTCAAGAAAGTATTTTAAAAAATTTAGCACATTTTTTTTGACATTTTAAAACAAGTTTTAGCGTATTTTAGCTTATTTTTTAAGTGATTTAGCCGCTTTGCTTTTTGAGATCTGGTCACACTGGTGGGAGGACCAAAAATATAAAAGATAACAAAGAACTACAAAAAAAATCTGTCTTCATTCAACAGGGAAAACTTAAACATATTTTCAATTTTACAATTGGCCAAATCATCAAGTCCATTAAAGAAACAGTTGCTCACATACCTGCGTCTTTGCAAATATTTCAATGAGAGAAAATGTGCTCCATTGTTTCCAACATCCTTGCTCATCCTACAAAAATCTGGAGTGCTGTTGTCCCATAAATTGATGCTGTTACATATCGACAGTGGCTTGTCTAATTCTAACAGAAAGTTTGTGCCTGATAGATCTAACTTATGCCATATAGCTCTTCCCGAAATATTGCTTAGTTATTCATAAATACTTATAAAATTAGAATATCAATACAAAATTCAGCAGGAATCAGTTTCATGCAAAAAATAATCGCAAAACGAATTTTCTTTTAGTTGGGTCCATGTCCATGTTTGATCATAGCCCACTTCCAAAGTTCACTTATATACGTATAAAACTGATATAAATAATGTTAAACAGTTGAAATTCGACACAAATAATCCTTATAGGTAAATTTATTCTTCTTCTACCAAATCTACCAAATTTTATGGTAGTCGGCCCATAATTGGTTATAGCTCCCATAAAAGGACCACTTTTGAAATTCACTTTAACAAACATAAATTTCTTAAAAATGTTGGTATCCAAATAAAATTGAACAAAAATAAGTTTCGTATATACAGAAATGATGACACCTAATTTTATAATGGTCGGTTCATAATTAGTCGAAACGCCCATATAAGATCCTCTCCGTAATTTACTTTAAGCTCTATAAATCTTTTAGGAGTATTTATATCGAAATAAAGTTTAACAAAAATAATATTTACATTCACAAACTTCAGGACACAAAATTTTTGGATGATCGCTCCAGAATAGGTTATATCTCCCATATAACGACCATTTCTGAAAAACTGTTTTATACATATACTGTATATGGTCGGACTTGACCGACTATACTTACTTACTTGTTTTTAAAGGAGGTTTACAAAGGCATTATGAGATAAATTGCAATCAGAGATATATTCAAAGGGAAATATGGGAATAAATCATTTTAACTACTGCTGCAGAATGGTAAAAAATAGTTGAGTAATCACAATTTTCCATGCGATTGCCAAGTAGTTCAAGTTATTAGATATTCGAGTGACATACAGAAGCTGGATAAAGTACATAAGAATTTACTAATCAGTGGCATCAGTATATGTATTATAGCTCCCATTCTAGGATTAAAACTTTCGGGATTTCCAAAATTTGCAACAATAGAGCTCAAATTGTTTTTAACTGTTGCAGCGAACCAAAATTAAAAAATTAGATGATTATTTACAATCTCAATCTCTAAAAAAAAATCAAAATTCAATATATTCGAAGCTAGCACAAGGATATCAAGCATGTACTATTTAATTCAACATAAAAAAGATTAAAAAACTTCTTTGTCTAATACAACAAAACTAGTATGTCTTAATATTTATAATCAAAAAAAAAAAAAAAAAACAATTCACATTCACCTTAAATCTGTAAAAAAAAACTCAAATGTCTTTAATTCTTCATTATTCAAATGCATGTTTCATTTGGCAATATAACTTGTGCCTTTTAATAATCATAGATCTAAATCTCAATCAAAAAGGGAGGATAAACCAACAACTCTAACTACACACTCATTTCCTTATTATGAAAAACTTGTAGAAAAAATAATATAAATGAAAAACAAGTAAGAATGTATAATCGGTTGGGTCCGACCACATAATATCTACCCTACACCCAGTATATGTGTAACAGAAGTTTTTCAGAAATAGGCGCTATATAGGAACTACGAACTCTGTGCATATAAAAATTTTTTGTTTTATATTTTCTCGATGTAAATACTTTTAACAGATATCTACGAGTACATGTTAAAGTGATTGTTGAAGGGGGGCTATATGGGAGCTTCGACTGATTATGTTCCAACCGTTATAAAATTAAGTAGATGCAATGATATCTGTAATTGTTGAATTTATTTGTGTTGAATTTTATAAGGATAGCAATTTTTTTAAGAAATTTATGGGCGTGGGACTTATATGGAAGCTTTGCCTAATTATGGATCATTATAAAATTGGGACGAATGATTTTTTTTTATATATATTAATCATATTTGTGTTAAATATTATTTGGATGCCAACAGTTTTAAGAGAGTAATGCCCCAGTAAGAAAAATTCGTGTTTTTTGAAGCACTTAAGAGAAAAAGCGCAAAATCGAGCGCTTTAATAAAAGCGCTCTTTTGAAGCAATAAATGCTTACGAATAAAATATACAAAAAAGATGCTTTTTTTTAGGGCTGACAACGAAGAAGGTTTTAAAGCGAAAAAATAAAAATGACAACGAAAGTCAAGACAACAAAACGAATATCGCTCAGTTACTATAAATTTTTCTTAAGCAAAAACATTCAGATAGAATTTGATTGGTGTGCGCGAAGTAACGTAAAACACTTTAGCAAAGTGCTTTATTTGCATGTTTTATTAGGTTAAAAGAAGCGCTTATTGCCAGCAGATAGTAGTCCGCCAAACCGGGAACACATCATACAAAAATCATGCATCTCATCAGCAGGTTTAAAGCGATTTGAGGTATGAATTCATACATAACACCTGCTCCTTTTGGAGTACAGTTTTTACTGGGTCTCCTTAAAGAGATTTTCGGCAATGGGCCTTGTATGGGAGCTATGTTCTGTTATGTACAGCTCGTTTTTACGAAAATTAGTTTAAATATATGCATAAATCAAACATTAATACCCGATAAACCCCTATTTCCAGAAGACATTTATATGGGGTCTAGGTGAAATAATATACCGATTTTAACAAATTTCAATCCCAAACGTCGACTCAGGAAGTGATTCTAAGCCGATCGGTATTCTTTCAGGTGGGTGTTACACTTATATTTATGAGCGTTACAAACATCAGCGCAAATCCAATATATCCTCCATACTATGGTCGTGTAGGGTATAATAAATGTCAAAAAAAAAACATACAAAAGGATTTGTGAATGTTACGTTTATATTGAACTAACTGGCTGCCCGAGTGCAACATTAATGGATTCATGTGTACTTCTTGCTTTTATTTTTATTTTCTCCTTTTGGTAGAAGATTTTTTAGTAGCTACATTTTCTTTCTATCCTACAATATTATTGGCTTTTGCCCGTCCGGACATCAATCGATTGATTTTATTCCATTGATGCTGCTTATGATGATGGTTTGTTGCTCATCTTGTGTTATTGATATAAAAGCTTTATCAGCAGAGTCGTCTATTGCTTTATGGTTTTATTGTTTCCATTCTTTCAAATATAGTTACTTACTTTCCCTTATTGTGGGTGGATTAGCTGGATATTATTTTTTATCTACGAATACAGGGATATAATTTTTTGTTGTTCCATAAATAAACATTGTTTGTAAATGGTTGCAAATGCTAGAAGGGAGGGTAGAGATTGCATTTTGTTCATTGATAAAAGTATGGAAGAGAAAAAATTATTGGATTTTATTGTTTTATTGATATGGAATTATTACGTATTTATACTGTGGATTATTGAAGAATTTAAGGTATTTAAACGATTTAATGGTTGATATTGGGGGGAGGGATATACAAACATCTATTGAATTAAAAACTATTTACAAAGGAACTTTTAGATGTTTTTTTTTTTATTAAATTTAATTAAAATTTTGAATTTATGGTACGACAATTGTTTGTTGTAACTTTAGTCGATTAAAATGAAATTCAAAGGGAAGTCATTTTATTTATTTTTTAATAATCATAAAGTATTCTTCAAGTTTGGGAAATTTAGAACCAGCTTTACAAATATTCAGTTGATATTTTTCAATTGTTTTGTTATAGGGAAGACTTGCTTGAGTAAGGATTAAGAACAAATTTATTTATGATACTTTCATTGCAAATTATAGCTTTAATGCAATTATTTCTCCTAACCACATCAAGGTAACATTTTATCAAAAAAAAAAAACTTTTTGAAAAACCTTTTCTAAAACAACAAAACTAAACAACACCCCTTTAAATTATTCCCAATTTTGTTCAGCAACAAGTTTTTCTTTTTTTGCTGTTTGACACCATACTCCACTTAAGTGCACAAATAGAAGAAATAAAAGGATTTCAATTGAATATGAAAACACAAGTTAGAATGAAATATGTCAACTGTTTTCAGATATAAATAAAAGTATGGGAAAATTGCCCAGAAAAACAAAGCAAAACTGATGAAGAAAACCAGAACACAGGGGAAGCTCAACAATAAAAAAAAATACAGCAACCAAAAAGTCAAAACCAAAAAATTTCAACCGGAAAATCTAAATCCTTACAACAAAACAACAAACAAACAGGAATAAATATAAAGGGAAGTGTAAGCTGCTGCTACTTGTCGTAAAGCCATAGTTTAACACTCTGGGAATTAAGGACGAGTTGTGCAAGTGGGTGACGAAATGTTTGCACAGAATACCCAGATGAATAACTGTTTGTATGTTTATGTATGGTGAGTTAAAGTTTTTTTTTTTTTTTTTTGTAATTTATGGGGTGACTTTTTTTCGTCATCCTTTAGCTTTTTTTCCACTCAAAAGGACTTTTGTTTTATGTTGTTCCTAAAGACGAAGAAAAAAAAATGAACAAGTGCTTGCTTTTTGTTGTCATAAGCTAAAGCCACTTAGATATAAATTGCCTTTAGTTGACAACAATTGGCATTATATTTAGTCACTTACAAAAGTGCTAAATAAATGGGAAAGTTTCAAGTAGACAAATGCTGCAAGAAAACGAAGGAAGACCATTTGACATTTGTCTGCTTTTGAACACTAAATAGTTGTAAGTCATTTTTTAAACAGGATATTATTAAGGTGTTACAACTATTTCGTCATTTTATATATATTAAGGCAATATATTTTAACACATTTGGCATATGGATCTGTAATCATAACCAACTAGCAATTGTTTGAGAAGAAAATCTTTATAGGAATCGTTAATCTAAAAAATGTCTGTTTTGACTTTTCATGATTTCCAATGATTGTAAGTAAACCTTGTCTTTAATATGTAGCATAATTGTTAACAGAATTTCCCCAATTATTTGTAAGTATTTTGAAAACATAATCAGCAGGGATAATGCTGCCTCTGAACTGTATAAGTTTACTTTTACATCATTACAACTAAAGCCTTGAAAGTAGTTTTTTTAAATTTGGATTTCGTCCTATGACTTTCTAACATTATTGCATCAGTTTTAACTTCTCCCTTCGAATAAATTAATTAGCCAATATATAGTGGGGAGTACAAATGAATGCATGTTTGTGTCTTCTGCACTTTTCATTGTATAAAAATTAAATTAATAAAAAAAATTTAAAAAGGCTTCTTGTCATTGTTTGTTATTTTAGGTTTATTGCTGATCAAATTAATTTACAATACTAAATTGAGAATAATAATTTTCAGCAAATCAATATTCAGTTTTGCACAAGGGTGTCTTTTGATATATTTACAAAAAAAAATCAAATTTACCGTTGAATGTGTAAGTGTTTGCTGTGTTTATGACTTTAAACAAAAGAAAAAACATTAGTTTGATATTAATTTAATTGCATGTGGTAAACACATTGGGGGAATTTTTGGTTGATTTTAGAAAGTTACTACTTGTGGAGCAAACGTCCTTAAAGCCAGGAAAATGAGTATTGAGTAGAAGTTTCTAGAGTTTCTAATAAGAAGTCATCAAGTCTTTTAGAGTCGTAGTTAAGTTAGGCGTAATTCAATTGAATTGAATATCCTGCTGTAAATAAAAGTGGCATAATGTCCATTACACGGTTTTGATTTAACACGGTTCAAAATCTTTTGGGCTTAAATTTTTTTTTGGTTAAATTTAATTTTATGTTCATATGACAAATTTAGGCGAATTCCCTTTTTGTGGATACAAGCAAATTTACTGGTTAGAGCAATTGTAAATAGCACAAATTTAGGGGAAATCCCTTTTAGTGCGTACAATCAAATAAACCTGTCACTGACAAGTTGTTAAACATATTTTCATTACTTTTAAGCTTTTAAGCTTAGAGTGCATATTTTTTTTCTTTTAATAATTATGCTTTTATCGTAGTTTAGAAGCCAGCAGACTTGAACACATAAGTTTAAAAGCCTCTAGACTTCACTGGTTTCTCGATGACCAATCAATGTTAAGCCTTGACTATAAAGTTATTCTTAATAAAAGCAATTTAAGCATATGGTATCCGATTACAGCCACCAAATCCAATATTGATCTTCTACAATGGGCGCAAATTTAAAATTCTTAGCACAATGTCGTTTGTACAGGAATTTACATTAGATAAGTATGCGAGTCAAAAAAAAAAAAACAATATAAAACTACAAACGCAACCGACCCTAAGATGGGTCTCATTTGTCCATCGAGGTTCTCCCTGGAGAGCAATTAGTTTTAAATTGAGTTTCAGATTTTAATACCTATAATAAGGAAAGTAAGTCAAATTTAATGCATATCTATATATGTATATGTAAATAAAAACAAGTAAGAAAGTATAGTCCGTCAAGCCCAACCATATAATACCCTACACCCAGTATATGTATAAAACTGTTTTTCAGAAATGGCAAAAATTTAGTGCCATGATGTCTCTGAATATAAATATTATATGTGTTAAACTTTATAGCGATATAAATACTTTTAAAAGATTTATAGAGCTTAAATTGAATTACGGCGAGGGTCTTATATGGGAGCTACGACTAATTATGGACCTACCATTATAAAATTGTACCGTATTATTTGTATATATATGAAATACATTTGTGTTGAATATAATTTGGATACCAACATTTTTGAGAGAGCTATAATCTTTAAAGTGATTTTCGGAATTGCGCCTTATATGGGAGCTACGAGTAATTATAGACCGATCTGCACAAAATTAGATGTGATTTGGCTTTATTTACCACTCATTTGTGATGAAATTTGTTTGAATACTTGATCGGTAAACCCCAATTTCAGAATGACATTGGTATGGGGGCCAGATGATATAATAGACCGATTTCCACCACTTTCAATCCCATTCATCTTTGGGCCGAAGAAATATCATGTACCAAATTTTATCGAAATATCTTCAAAATTGCGAACTGTACTCTGCGCACAAGCTTTACATGAACAGCCAACCAGATGGACGGACGAACAGACAAACATCGTTACATCGACTCAGAAAATGATTCTGAGTCGGTCGGTATACTTTAAGGTGGGTTTTGGACCAATATTTCTGTTCGTTACAAACATCAGCACAAATCCAATATACCCTCCCCACTATGGTGGTGTAGGGTATAATGAAATGCTGTCCGTTGCTAAGCGCATAACTTGAGAACGGCCGATTTCGCTAATTTTTTTTTTCTGAAATGTGTGTAATAGTGTCAAAAAGGTTTATATGAATAGAAAAATTGAAAAAATTCAAGTTTAATTGACCACCTCCACTTTTACGTCCACTTTATCGACATACCTAATACACGTATTATTTTTTGTTTGTTGGTCGGAAGAAGTTTTGAATGAAGACAATTTGCAATTTTTTAATGCACTATCCATTCTTCTTTTTTGCTTTGATCATTATCTTTATCTATACAAATAATTGCATCAATTGAGAGCGACCGCACCGATTTTTTTTTATTTTAATTATCGTCATAACCCGTCTTAGGTTTTTGTGGAAAGAAAAACTGAACACGCCCACTTTTACACCTACTTTTTTTAATTTATCGACATTTTTTTTTAATTGTTCGTAGTAAACCACTTTTAAGTTTTTTATGGAAAAAAAATTAACTTTATGTACAAGTTTGAATGTCCACGAAAAATAGGGTAAGAAAAATAAAAGTGTTTCAAAAGGAGTTTCAAAATTAAAGTTTGTAAAAATATTAACATTTGTATGCGCGCTCTCCACGATAATTTAATATACATGTATGTATGTCGATTGTTCCCGTGTCGGAACACCATCAGCATTATTTGTTTACGCTCCAGACAACAAAACAACAAATGTCAAAAGCACTACAATGAACAATATTCTGATATCACAGCAAAGCCATAGAAAAGAAGTTTTTATGTATTTATTTCAATTATTTACCTAAATATCCATTTATCAAAATGTAAATAAAACACCTAAAACACCATTCATTTAAATTGCAGATTTAAATACAACATACCCCAAACCTGAAGGCACAACAACGTTTGCCAGATCAACTAGTACATATATGTATATGTGTAAATATGTAAGTATTGAAGACATCAGATTTTCGTAGACTTTCTTGCTTTTTCAGATACAGTGAAATTTCCATCCATGAAAAAATAACAAGTCCAAAAGCTGACATAATGTTTTGTCTGTAAGAGTCCGAACCCTAAATATTTTGTCTATCATGTGTTTTCGCCATAAATATTATTCCTTATTGAATAAACGAATATTGTTTTCTGTAGCGCTACATGGTGGCATAAGTACCTTATTTGATTTTCCATTACCCTTGGTCTTTTAAATATATTTGTGCAAATAATATTTTTTTAATTTCAATTTCCTGTTTCCTTTCTTGTTTACTTAAAGCCTTCGACATAAAACATAAGGGCAAAAAAAAAAGACTTAAACTGAATACAATTTACATTTGTAAGCAATTCCTTTCCATATTTACAACAAACAAACGAAATTGTTTTTGGAGAAAAAAAAACAACAACCAAATTGTTTTGTGCTTATCAGACAGAAATGCTGAAAATTTAAATTTAAAACTGTTTATGACAGCGAAAATGTAAATTTCTATTTATTTTGTAACAATCATACGTGAATTGTTTTTTTTTTTTCTGTTTTCATTGGTTATTTCATCGTCATCGTCATCATCATCAACATCACACCATTAAACACACATACATGCTCACGCGGCCAGAGGTCCTTTTTTCGCTATTGTGACCGTTTGTTTATTTAAGTGGATGAGTGTACTCGTATGTCAGTGTTTGCCAGTGTGTGTATTTTACTGAAGGGTCTGTTTTTATTTTCGCAATCAATAGAAGGGTGTCGAATTTATTTCACGCATCAACATTATTGCAAAAATAAAACCAAAAAGAGAAAAGAACACTGTTTAAAGAAAACACTTAAACACACAAGTGAATCATACTCAATCGGGTACTTTGAAACTGAAGTGTAATTTTAAAATAAAACTAAACTTTTTTTTTTGCCGGTTTTGTAATTTGATAGATGCATTAAATTTTAAGCTTCTATAGGCAGCTTTGCACGAGTATGTGGTTCATTTGCCTTAGCAAACCACTACTCTGGCAGAAGAAAAATAAGTTTTAGGAGTTTTTAAAATTTGAATGAAATTTAAATGCTTTAAACATTCTAGTGAAGTAAAAGAACATTAAACAAATTATTAATTTTAACTATGTATCTTAAATCTAAAAAGTTTCTCTTGAAATCTTTACTAAATATTCAATATACACACAGCTTCAAAAGTGTGTAAGCACCAGTGAATTTTTTGATTTTTTTAAGATTATGAAAAACATTATAGTTCAACTTTTTTTTCATAACCGAATCTATTATTCAACCAAATATCCCACAAAACGAAACTTTTAAATTTCAATCGATGGTTAGATTTTAGGATTTTCATTATCTTAAAAAAATCAAATAATTTATTGTGTTTACTCACTTTTGAGGCTCCTAGTACATATAAAACACTACAAACTAAAATTCATAGACTTTAAAATCCTTAAGTGAAAAACCTTTTCCTTAAAATGAATTACACAATTAAAACAAAGTCTGCTCTATTAATCGCTCATATTACATGTTCCCTTTCGAAACAAAGTTTCACATTAAATACGAAATCTCCAATTACAAAATGATAAATGAAAGTCATTCAATTAGGGATTATGTTGTACTCGTATAATAAACCCTGTTAAATTTGATTCAAACACAAATCATATCCACACACCATTAATGAGGGAAGATGATTTAACACACCGGTTTCTATGTTACTGTTGCTGTTTCTGTTAGATCCATACACAAGCAAATTGAGGAAACGGAAACAACCCTTTTTTATGCGAATGAAATCAAAATCTATGACACGTGATAAATGACCGGTGTTAGCCAAATTAATTGATCAAATCCGAATGTCTGTCACATTTCGTAACACCAGCAATAAATGGCAACAAAATGCTGGCCAGATTAAAAAGCAAAAGCAGAAAATTAAAACATTGATACATGAACTGAGTTGGCTGCCATTACAAAACCCACATTGGGAAAACATAAAAATCTAAATTGCACACAACAATATTTTAAATACAAATAGAAAATTGAAAATTGTAGCCAAAAGGCAGTAGCAGAAAGGTATGATTTGAAATTGTGTTTGGTTGTTTTACAGGAAGTGATTGTGTTTGTAGATTTGCATACGTACATATATCATGGAAGTGTCCAAATGGGTGTTTTATTGACTCTCTTCTTTTTTTTTTGTTTTGGTTTCCTTTTTTTTTAAGAAGTAAAGGAAGGACATACATATGCTCAATGATTTGTTTTTATAAATGTTCGAACGCCAATCGTATCTGTGTCATCCGTTATAGCTTACGGTTAAATGAAATTGATAGACAAGCAACATATGGCTGAACGTACAGACAAATGCAGAAGCTTACAGATTATGTAACGGTACTTGTATTGATTTCCTTCCCAGTGCTAAATACACATATCACTCATGCAAACATACATACGTTTACCTATAAGTGTTCAAAATGGGCATCCAATCACAAACGGAAATAGGAAACCACACAGTTGTTGTTTAAGCATCATGAACAGTGTGGACAAAAATTCAAGTTTTATGTTTTATGTAAAATATGAAGTGTGGCAGAATAATACGTTAGTCTATGTCCTGGTGTTACTCGGCAGTTGGCTACTATATATCCATGCATTATTGCACTGTCCTTGTAATTATGCGTGCAGTTGACCTGATGCCCAAGTTTTGTTATCTTGAAGTGGGACAGCATTGATTACCGAAAAAATCAAGCGAAAAAAAGCATACATTAATGACATTTTTGGACAACGAAGGGCCCTTCAATGTAAAATATAAAATCAGGTATAAACTAGTCGCTTGCTCGATTCATAAGGCGACGTCTGGCGAAAACAGTGATTATAGCTAATGAACTCTTGCAATTAACTTCTAACTTACGTATGTAGCAAATTTCAAACACGTACATCAGTGGCGTGGAACTCGGGTATCTGGAAATAAGGTTTTGAAAGCATGTATTGCTTTGTTTGTTCATACGCATCCGGTCGATGTCGTCGCCAAAATATGGTACTGAAGATGGCGATCGTGCTCAGTACTACGAGGCATGGAAGTATTCAGAGATATGTATCTAACATCACTGGGAACATTGTCTTCTCATGTTAGCAAATTCTTGTTTCCTGATTGCATAAACAATCCTTTCTCACCCTCCGAAACAAATAATTCTTATTATTTTTGTAATATTTTATTCCATATTATTACATGTATTATTTCATTCGTTTCGAAATCAACGTGTTTAATTCATTTCGAAAAACAAACATTTCTATCTCGTTATCAAATTCACTCTTCAATTTTGAGTTTTTTTCAAAAATTTCAAAGTGTTGAGCAAATCATCCTACTTTTTTTTGTTTTTTGAATGCATTCTTTTATTTCTACTTAGTATTAAGCTAATGATCTAAAATTGCATAATGATGGAAATTTCAATAATATTGTTTTTTCTGCTAAATTTACGCTATTTTTCCTTTAATTTTTAAACTGAATTATATCACCTTGATTTCTTTCACTAATAAAGAAAAATAATACAAAGAAGGGTTAAATCAATTAAAGCTTTTTATATAGAAATTTCCAAATTTCTAAAACTGTAGACCATGGTGCAACTATACAAGGTGAGGGCAGTAGCCCAGCTGACTGACTTTGTTTACAATTTACTTATGTCAAAAGTAATACTTTTTCAAGTATTTTTGACAGTAGTACATTATTTTACACAAACAAAATGCCTGTTGTTTCTCTTTTGTGTTGTATTTGTTGTCGATTTGCACTCACCTTGTATAGTTGCACCATGCTGTAGACACATCAAATAGTGCGTTCGAGTTTGGCAATCCAAACGTTTTAAAACTTTTTGTTGATGACTTTGTAAAAAAATACTAGTTTTTAAATTTTTTTAAAATAAATTCCGAAAATCGGAATTTTGGGATTGGCATAAGTAAGAGTCGGTGAAACAGCTCGTATTTTCTCACCTGCTTTATCTAAAGAAAGTAGATATTAGGAAGATGGATTCGTTCATTCGTGCATTGAGTTAATTCAAGACCGAACCACACACGACCATGACGAGAACCTAATTAAAGAGCTTTAATATCGGCTTTGTTATTAACTGTCTTTATAACCTAACTACCGCAATTACTGTTAAACTCCTCCTTAGACAACGAGACCATCATGTATAGAAGTCACCAAAGCCAATTTGGGTCAAATAGAGATCTCCGAAGTAAATACGTGAGTAATAAACTCTTCAATGATAGTAACAAAACATAGTCAATAAAATAATTAGATATTCCTCAATATCTATATCTTCGAAGTTCATTCCACAGTTTCACAAATTCTGCAGAATAAGAACTTAGGACGAGGAACAATATGGTTCTACACAGATTTAACATCCACCAGAAAACAATAAAAGAGAAAGGTGCAACAAAGTTAATGGGATTTGTGAACGTAAGTAACGCAAGAACGTAATGCTTGGTTTTCACTATGTCATTTTTGGTGTCAGATTGTCCAAATTGTTGGCAATTGTATGAAAACGGGTTGTCATATGGCGTCATCTATGTTTGCAAGCGGCCTAAGAGGTTTAGAACAGCCAAATTTTGGTTATAACCTCTTTTATTTAGGTGATCCATCAAATTTGCACCACGATTATCGGCTACTATGTGAAAGTATTCGTAGATAATAAATATGTTTTTAATCCAGTATCCATGATCAATCAACTGTGAAATCTTCCAAATAAATTTATTAATTTTCTTTCCATTCCAGCCAGAATTCTATGTTGACAAGTTAACAATGGTATTAGTTGAGCTTAGGTCATGGTTGATAGAGTAATTGGCCGATTTCAATTAAATTGTGGGAAATATGATGGTCTTTGAACTATTATTTACGATACGTAGTATCTCTATAAATCCAAGAAAAATCGCCTGTCTTAAGAGAAACTGTTTCAGGGAATAGTTTTAATGAATGATAGTAAGAGTTTCTATCGGAACTAAAATCTCAAGTTATCAATAAAGGTTTTGTTACTGAGACCTGGACCTTAAGTACAAGGTACATACATATATATTTCCCTAAAGTTTTCTAGTGTCATCGCTGCATTGAATTTAAGAACTCTGATTCTTAAACATATAATATCTAAATAAGTCTGCCTGAAAGACTAAGCATACTCTGCTGACAGAAAGAATGAATTAACAATACAATCCTTAAAGGAAAGCTAATCTAATTAGTTTGCCTTACGAATGGATGATTTTGTGTAAAATTATTTAGTTCTGTCACAAAGCATGCAGAGGTGTCACGAGACGGAAGATAATCAAGTTTTATATTTATCTCTTTCTTTTAGAGCTGCCTTTTGTTTTTATTTTTACAGCAAGTAACATAAGGCAATTTACTTTACTTTAACACTTCTATGACAACTGCCTTAGAAAGTTGATTTTGACTTTTTGAAACGTCAAAATTGTCAACTCTGTATGATTTGTGGTTCTGTGTAGAAAAAGCAGACGTGTTTTCGTTACGGAAACTTTCTTTTCGGATCCCATAAACCACAATATTCAATATATGTACATACATACATATAATGCGTATATTTTTTACACATCACTGTATACGTTTTAGTATGTGGGAGAGTGCCAAGATGGCAGGAGGTGATTGCCAACACAAAGATGTTGTGATGGTTGCGTGTGTTTGTGTACGAAACCAGCAGGATGTGATTGCGGTTTTAACAGGGTTTCTGGTATTCTCTAGATAGAGTAAATGCCAGAAATTATAAAATTGAAAACGGAATTGCAAATTAACACAAATCTATACTTTCGCACATACATTATTGCTAAAAGCCACAAAACCCTTACATACATACATTGATTTCAATATATGTACATATAGACATTCATGTATTACATAGTTAAATATGTATGTATGTATAGTCTTTCAAATGCTCTACTCTACTATTCATTCAAATGAAGCCTATTATTTGTTAAAAATCGTTTGCTCATGTCGACAAGGACTGTAAATATGTTTGTATTTGAAACTTTAGGTAAATATATACATACTAGATTGTAGGTACTCATCTATTACCACTGTGTTTTGGTACTAGTACTGATACTGGTACAATATTTACTCTGACAATCACTTGAGTTGGATTAATGGCATACGCAACAAATGATTAATTTTCAAACATTTTCAATTTGAGGATTAAAATTTTTGTTTGATGAGCTTGCAGATACAACTGCAAACATAGTTACGAGTAGAACATGGCGATAGAAATGTGTTCGATAATGGTTTCTCAATTGCTTTGACTATTGGGTATGTATTTCTACATAAGCAATTAAGCATTTCAAATTACAGCATTTAGATTTAAACGAGAATATTCAAATGCACATACATACATACGAGTATTTCTGTTTTCATAAGCATTTGTCCATTGATTGGTATTGAGTTGATAATATGATTTATATGATTGTTTTAAAAGGCTTTATGGTTATTAAATATAAAATTTGATTAGAAATGCATAACAATTAGAAACTCAATTAAAGTAGGATCTAATGGCATTAAATATAATTATAATTGCATTTGCAGAAGAAATGTTTAATGAAATGAATTTAAAAATTTAAATGCCAATAAGGATATTTTTAGCTTATAATTTAAAGTTAGGCACAAAGCGTGTTATTGGGCAATTCAATATACCTACATTTGCACATTGTTATTTGAAAGTGTTTTGTTGTTGGTCATATGTCAGCTATTTTTCAACAGATTTTGCTGATTTCCTAATGTTAATATCTGATATATTGACGCTTGGAAAACTATTTCCGCTAATAGTTTCAATGGAAGTAATAATTTCTATTTGGCAGAAGGCTTATTGGTAAAGACAGTTGACAATAAAATACTTGGCCTGTAAATGGTGTTATATGGTGTTCACACATGCATTTTTAATTGACATTTCTTAATTAACGCCTAATTGAATTCAATTATCCATACAAAATTTCAATTAAGATAATTGCTTGATTAAGAGTTAATTGTTCTAATAATTGTTAAAATTAAAAATACAACCCTGTGACTAGTAATAACTAAAATGGCAGTTGTTTCGCTTTTAAATTAATAAAGAATATTTTTAGGCTAAAAATTATAATATTAGAACCAAATACATAAATGTATTCTTTTTTGTCAGCTGCTGTCAAACGCTAATTAAATTAGCAATATTGAGCATATGTGAACACTTTTTAATGAACCAATAATTGACTCAATTTAAAATGCATGTGTGAACACCATATTATTAGTAGTGCTAGGAACATCAGAAATCAAGTGATGAAAACATATTGAAAATAAATCTGCCATTTCAAACTGGCTGATCCATTTGACATGAAATATCACCCATGTAGACATAGAAGGAAAATATTCTACTTAAAATTTTGACGACAGAGACTCTACCGATATCTCATGAGCGGCGCTGTGTTTTCTTAAAAACAGGGCACCTCAGACATGCAAAATTTTTAAATACAGACGAATCTCGCTATAATGAAATAACGTACAGTATTCGTTATATAAGGTATAATATATAATGAACGTTGAGAAATTAACACAAAATCACACGTTTTACTTTTGTTTAATTATTGCATTTTCATTAAAAACAAACAAACAAACTAACAATAAGTATTTCAGATATTATATTTAAAAAATTTCAATTGTTAATTCAGCCACTGCCGGACAAAAACCATTATTAATTTTATTTATTAAGAAGACATTCTTCCTTCTTGTCTTTGGCTCATATCCGCTGTATCCCCTCTTCTTAGTCAAATATATAGACACTATTATTTAATATGTTGCGGGCTAATGGGTTTGGGTATACTTCAAGCTATTTTAAGTATTTTTCTGCATTTTTTTTTATGTCAGTTATTACCAAAGGCACCTTTAGGTTTTTATGGATATTCGAATTTTTTATTTGGCGTCTTTGAATTCTGTCTACATTTGAAGCTGAGGCTGTTACCCATAGCTTTCATATAGAATTTATGTTGAGTTGAAAAGTAAAAATTTGCAGTCTTAACTAAGTTTAAAGTTTGTACCAATGAGCCAATTAATTTGAATTAATTTAAATTTAATTTCAAAAACTCGTTGATGTCTAAACAGTGCAGACTATACCCTGATGAAAAAGGAATTTTATCGGATTAAAAACCCATTCGAGTTAATGGATAATTTCATTGACATAAAGTTTTGTTTAGTTTTTTTTTTGTTAACTGAAATCCACACAATGCCCCAAGTCACCCTCGCTAAGAACATTTAGTAAAAACTACAAAAGGTAGATAAATTTGGAATATATCCTAATGTCACCATTATCGAAAATAAATCTTAATACCAATCAATCAATTTAACAAATAGTCCAGGCGATATGTTGCTTGTTTGTTATACCGGAATTTGACTGTACTTGCAAAATTGTGATTCGCCCAAAATCTTGTTATACCACACTCACAATGGTCCGAATGCTTAACATAGCTTGAAAAAAGTCACAACTTGCATATTTAAAGCTTTTCCGATCATAAACATGGCACGTTTATTGATTTTATTATTGTTAATATTTATGCAAAAAATTTCAAAACTCTGTTAAATGGATGTGGCACATTATGTACTTCATTGCCGAATGCAAATGTTATCTGCCGTCTGTCCATGGAGGACACGAAACAGACTAGAATTAAACAGCTAGAGTGATTAAATTTGATACATATACGAGGTCTGATCAAAAAATAACCGTCATTTAAAATTGTTTCAAAAAGTATTTATTTATTCCTCAATAACTATCTTGTCCCCTTCAAAGTAATCCCCCTCAGATATAATACACTTATGTCAGCATTTTTCCCAATCCTCGAAACGCTTCTGAAATGCGTTTTTGTTATCGCCAACAGCTCCTGTTTCGATTTTTCTTTTATCTCCTCAATCGTAGCAAAATGCTTTCCTTTCATCGGTGTCTTCAGTTTTGGAAAGAGGAAAAAGTCAGCGGGGGCCAAGAATCACTTTCTGAGTCGATTTAACGATGTCCGTCCGTCTGCCTGGCTGCCCATGTAAAGCTTGTGCGCAGAGTACAGGTCGCAATTTTAAAGATATTTCGATAAAATTTGGAACGTAATATTTTTTCGGCCTAAGGATGGACGAAATTGAAACTGTTGGAAATCAGACCATTATTTCACCTGGCCCCCATACAAATGTCCTCCCGAAATTGGGGTTGACCGATCATAAATGTTTGAATTATCCAAATATTCAAACAAGTTTCATGACAAATGTAAATGGAGCCAAATCACATCAACAAATTTTTTGCACATCGGTCCACAATTACTCGTAGCTCCCATATAGGGCCCATTTCCGAAAATCACTTTAAAGAGCATAACTCTCTCAAAAATGTTGGTATCCAAATAAAATCAAACACAAATACGTTTCATTTATACAGAAATAATGACACCTAATTTTGTAATGGTCGGTTCATAATTAGTCGAAACTCCTATATAAAACCCTCTCCGTAATTCAATTTAACCTCCATAAGGCTCTTAAAAGTATTTATATCAAGATAAAGTTTAACACATATAATATGTATATTCACAGAAATCACGCCACTAAATTTTTGGATAATCGGTCCATAATAGGTTATATCTCCCATATAGCGCCTATTTCTAAAAAAAAGCTGTTTTATACATATACTAGGTGTAGGGTATTATATGGTCGCGCTTGACCGACTTTTTAACTTTTTTACTTGTTTTCATTTAATTCAATAAACTAAACAGTTTTCGAGTTACGCGAATATTTATTTCGCAATAATTAACCTGCTTACACAGTGTTATTAAATAAAATACTTACGTTCGAAATATAAGCAAATATGACTTTTTACCGGCTTGTTAGGTATTTTGGACCACTGTGGCACGGTTGCAAAATATATACCTAATTAAATTAATCATTGAAACTACTTAAAGCTTTCTTTTAAAAAATGCATTCTTATTTAAAGTCCCCACAAA
The DNA here is from genome assembly GCA_950370525.1 of Bellardia bayeri. Taxonomy (NCBI): domain Eukaryota; kingdom Metazoa; phylum Arthropoda; class Insecta; order Diptera; family Calliphoridae; genus Bellardia; species Bellardia bayeri. Next base: position 61,455,823 of record OX493265.1, read on the forward strand.
AATCTGCTCACTCGTTCCAATATTCTGGTAACATCTGACCAAACATAATAAATAATATGTATGAATGGAAATCATAACATTTAACTCTTCATACCTTAATGAAATGTAATCAAATAATTTCAATAAAAACAATTTGCAATTTAACAGCAATTGCTTTTATGGGCACTAATATACCATAAAATAAATGTAATGACTGCAATTGCAATAATGCTAGAGTAGAATTTACTGGAAACCAAACTGCAATTGCAATTTAATTGAGTGCAAGCCTAAACGTAGACTATAAAATATGTTATTATAACTGAACATATGAACATATGCAGTGACTTTTGTACAAATTGCACAGAGACACAACAAAGCCGGAAAATGTTCCTAAATGCTTCAAAAAAGGAGGTAGGTACAGAGATTTCCGATTATGGGCAACGTATGATATTTTTGTGGTATTTTAATTTACGATAGAATACAAAAAAAAATATATACAAATTCATGAATATTTGAACAATTCGTTAAATGTTGTTGCAGTTAAAAGAATAACAAAAGTAGAAGTTTTACACTTAGAGAAAATTAACTAACTAACACACAAAAGTGTATGTAAAAAACTTGTATATACAAAAATTTCTATAGAAGAAACTGTAGGAAACATTTTTTTTTAGCAAAAACTGTTATACAAAAAATTATCTATATAAAAAGACTGTTAAAAAAAATTACAAAAGTTATAAGCAGTATTTTTTTAAGAGCTTTCGGATTTGATTTAAAAAAAACATAAAATGTATAGAAATGTATGAAATATTTATTTGGATTGATAGAACGATCTACCTATATGCATATATAGGTAATTCAATGCTTAAAGATGATTTCATGTAAATGTTGACCGCGTCTACGCTTCAAATGGTTCATTTTTTTTGCATACTCCCTTCAACATATAGGCCAGTATCTCACGAATAAAATCTTTAATATTAGCTTCCAGTGCGTCAACTTTTACGGGCTTGTCTTTAAGCCTTTACATAACTCCACCAAAATAGTCTGAAGGCTTTAATCGCCCGATCTAGGCGGCCATTTGACTGGTGCCAAACGTGAAATAAACTGTTCACTAAACTTTCACCGTCTTGTTGAAACCACATGTCAGGCAAGTCCAGCTCTTCTATTTTGGTTAAAAAAAAATCTGTAATCATCGCTCGGTTACGCTTACTACTCACAGTAGCATTCCAGTACATTCACAGTATGGTACAATGATGCCACCGGCCCATAATTCACACTGAACAGTGCATTTTTCGGGATAGATTGGCAGCTGTTGCAATTCTTCTGGCTTCTTAACACCAAATATCACACATTTTGCTTGTTAACGTATCCATTCAACCAGAAATGTGCTTCGTTGCTGAACACAATTTGTCCATAAAAAAGAACACGATGGTCTTTCTTAACCGTGCATGAACTCTGATAATAAAATTTAATAATCTGCAAGCGCTATTCGTTTTAAATCGATTTATAGTTAAATTATACACTAAAATGAACATGTTTAATAACAACATGTTGCACGAAAACGGCTGAGCTGCCAAAAACAGTTTTGTCAAAAATAAAGTTGTTAAAAAATCACCCTTTTCAATACACCACTCTGTCCATAAGAATTTGTAAATTTTTATGAGAGTAAGTACCACGGTTATTTACATATCTACTTATATTCAAAACAAGTAAGAATGTATAGTAGGCCAAGCCCGATTATTTAATGCCCTACAGCCAATCTGCAAGTTAGAAGCAGATATAGGAGCCATGACCTATTTTGGAGCGATCATCCAAAAATGTAGTGGCATGACCTTTGTATATATAAATATTCTTTGTGTTGAATTTTAACTCGATATAAACACGAAGAGGACCTTATATGGGAGCTATGACTAATTATGGACCAACCGTTATAAAATTTGTTGTCATGATTTCTGTATATATGGAACTTATTTGTGTCCAATTTTATTTGGATACTGGTATAATTAAGAGATTTATGGTTTTTAAAGTAATTTTCGGCAGCGGGCCTTAGATGGGAGCTATGGTAAATTATGGACTGATCTGCACAAAATTTGTTGATCATATTACGTTTCCTATACAACTTATTTCTGGAGAAATTTGTTGGGATACGTACATAAATCAAACATACATATATGACCGATAAATCATAGGTTAAATAATTGACTGATTTAAACCAGTTTCAATCCCAAGCATCATTGAGCTAAAAAAAAACATGTATCAAAATTTGCACGGACATTTAACGGACGGACGGACATCGTTAAATCGACTCAGAAAATGATTCGGAGTCGATTGGTATACTTTAAGGTGGGTGTTGGACTAATATTTATTGGACCATATAAACATTAGAACAAATCGAATACACCCTCCCCACTATGGTGGTGTAGGTTATAAATAGATGTAAGACTTTTAAAAAAACCAGGTAGAAGAAATTACCAGGGGGTGTTTAAAAAATTCCAAACAATTATAGTTAAAGACAATTTTCGGTCTGATGACTAGGTTGTCTACACTAGTGAAACTAAGACTCCAGGAAAAAAGTTATCGAAGGATAAAATAACAATTTTATTTTGCGATATTTTATCAAGAATAAAGAAAATTAAACCTTCTATTCTTTGAAGACAAGACAAAAGTGTTGCCTGTAAATTATGCCTCCCAATGTCACATCGCTTAAAACTTATTCCAACTATAACGAGTTTTCAGACTTAACTTTTTCCATGGATTTTATTAGTAAAAATTTACAATTATCACAAAATACAATTATGAAAACTTGCTAAAGGAAATCGTTAAAATTAGAAACATTTGAGCGGAACTAGTTTGTTATATGATTTGTAATTTATACATATTTTAAGCAACTTTCACATATTTGACAATTTCCAGAACATTTCTGAGTGTAGATATTGCAATTACCATTTATACCACATCTCGTTTTCTCCAACAAATTGAAGAACATTTATAAAGGTCTGATTATCATTGTCGTCAACATCATCAGCATTCGTAGTATGACCAATAGCCACTATGACCATAGGCAAATATTGGAGTACCTTTTGCAAGTACGAATACAACAATGGATGTTGAATGTTGTTGCAGCAAGTGCATAATGGCTTATTGCATGTGCCACTTGCTCTTGCAGTAAAACACATCTACAAACATTCATCCATTCAGACATACATACATGCACCAATATTCATATGTATTATATTCTGTGGCATTTAATTAATTGTTCAATAAAATTAATAAACATTTAACCAGAGTGCAATGAAAAAGACAAGCTGTAAGTAAAACTAACATAAAAATGTAGAAGAGAAAACCTCCCAATTACAAAAAATAAAAATAAAATAAAAGATGACGTTGGTGATGATGATGACGATGCCAACCGTAACCGAAAAAGAGCCATAAATGTAAAAGATGAACAAAAAAAATATATAAAATGAGAACTACTAACAAGCACTTGATGGGCTGCATACAACAGTTTACATACAACTCAGACCGGCCACACATTTGGGCGATGAAATGCAATTGTGCAACATTTATGGGTTGTAAAATGTAACGACATTCTCATTTTTTCTCTTGTTTTTCTTTTTTTGTCCAAAAGAGGTATCCTTTTTTTTGTGCTACTGTTGTTGGTTGGTTTATATATCCAGAGACCATAACATAAAATTCAAATTATATTTTTCATTAACTACCAACCATCTCATATAAATGCTTACCATGCTGCATCGGCAGCAGCCTCATCAGCATGCTTGGAAGGCCATTGTCATCTCTAGGCATACACACCTTCTACTGTATTTAGTTAGTTCACATTTTAATAGGATGCCTCCGTTTGCCCGATGCAACAAAACCAGCCGTTGCACTTGCACACAGTATTGCATGCAAGTTTCATTGCATTTTTTCACCCCAACCTCAAGAGTAGCAAAAATGCACAAACAAACAAACAAATAAGCAGAATACGTAGCAATATAAAGAGAAACGTAAAAGTGAACAAAAACAAATTGTTTGTATTGCCACAAATTGTGTACATGGTTGTTGGGTAGAAAAACATTTCATAAATGACTTCATAAATATCAATTTGAAAATAATAATTGTTGTAAACAGCTTTTGCATATTTTTGGGCATTTCGTTGCCTGCAACATACTTACACTCTTAGCCTTTCGCAGAGGTAGGAGAGAGAGAGAGTACAAATAGCTGCCACTCTCTCTCTCTCTCTCACGCTTTACAAAATATTTTGAAAATAGAAGAACATTTTATAATGGCATCGTTAAAATTTAAATGTTAATAAAAAAAAAATATCAATATGAAATACTAACAATTTGTTTGTTTTTGTAAAAGCAACATTAGAGTCAATATAGAAATTGTGATTTAGCTCAAAATTGCCTAAAAATATGCAGTGCTAAGTTGTTTACGAAATATTGGAAAAGGCTGTAATGGAAATTAATAATTGCAATGCAATTCAAAATTACTTTAAATAATTTCCTTAGAAGATAGGCAATAATGTAATTTATTTAAAAGCTTCACCTTATTGAACATATTTACGAACTTTTGTATACTCGTATATGTGTCTAGCAACTGTTGATGTGATGATCAATTAAAATAATTTATTTATTAACCCCCTTATTTTAAAACGATTATTAAATTTAACAAACGTTTATTAAGATAGATATGCATATAAAAATTTGCTTAATAAACGTTTGTTAAATTTAATAATCGTTTTTGAATAAGGGGGTAAGAAAAGCTAAAGGAAGAATGCATGCTTATTCCAAATCATTAAAAAAAATATTCAAGAACTACTATAACAATTCTCTTTAACTATAATTAAACAATAGCCCAATATTGTTAAACTGTCCGAAGATGGGTACAATAAAGCGTGTGCCTATATATTTTTATTAAGTCGACCTGATTGCTTCGATGGCAATCTATTGCAGCCTTTGAATAATGACTGGGATCTATATTGTGAAAACATTGCAAAACTCATTTCCGTTGAACTACTAGAACTGTTTAAAACAACAGATTCGTTCATAACCTGTCACGTTCTCTAGATGGCTACATGTTTCTCTATGTTAACCAGACTACTATTGATCAGTTTATATGACCATAAGATTCCGGAATACAATTTGATTCTCTCATACGGTATAGAGATTTTAATATTAAATGAGATTCTTACACACCAAAGTGATTCGAATATAATAAATGTTCATTATAATCATAGTGGGGAAAGCCCAAAGACGTTTGGAATTAGATTCGATTTAAATCAGTCCATTATTTCACCTAGCCGCCATACAAATGTTCTCCCCAAATACGGCTTTATCGGTTATAAATGTTTGACTTATGCACGTATCTAAAAAATGTCGCCACAAATAAGTGGTACATAAAGCCTAATCGCATATACAAATTTTATGTAGATCGATCCATAATTTACCATAGCTCCTATATAAGACCCACTTGCTGAAATCCCTTTAAAGATCACAACTCTCGTAAAAATGTTGGCATCCACTAATATGTTTCATATATTCACAAATCATTCGGCCATATTTTATGATGATTGGTCCATAATTAGTCCACTTTAACATGTATAAATTTTTTAAAAGTGACTATATCGAGATAATAGTTCATATCTCCCATATAGCGCCCATTTCTGAGAAACTGTTTTATATATATACTGGGTGTAGGGTACTTTATGGTCGGGCTTGAACAACTATACTTTCATGCTTGTTTTTACTATTAAATACTCATTATTTTATGATCATGCCATGCGTAACAAGAAATTTTATGCAAATTTAAAAATAAAACTCCCCATATTTCCATGAAATGTTTAAACATTTTTGGTTGAAATCTACATAATTGACACATACTGCCTACTGTTAAGTATTTAGTACCGGTACTCAGTAAATCAATCTGTATTTTATTCAGTGTAGTTTTCCAAGTAGAACTATTTGTTAATTTTTAGAGTTTTCTGTTGGTTTGCTTAATTAAAAATTGTTGAACTTTTGATATTTTTTATTAGAGAAAATTTTATTTGGCTTGAGTTCATTCATTTTAATAATTCAAAGAATAACATTATAAAGTAATATTTTTAGACAATTTGCACATTGGAATGCATTTTTTGTAGAAATTTTTTGCTAATGTGCCTAGAGATAACATTGATTATTATCTAGACTTTTTTCGCCCAGACTTTTCACTCTATGTTCTGGCTGCGCCGATTAGTGGCAGATTGGTACTCCAAACAGAATCGATTCCATTCTTTATGAGATAACCCATATAGTCATGCTTAATAGTTAGATTGTTAGAACATCTCCTTGTAAAGTCCCATGATTTGGCATCCTGCAGACGGTAGTTACACCCATAGTAGAGGAGTTTACTCTGCAGCTCAGAAATATCAAATCCCTGTAGATCATATGACTCTCCATGCAGTATTGCTTAAAGCGTCTTCTGTCTGAAGATCAACAATATATATTCCCAATAGATTTCGCCTTTAAATAGGCATGTTAATTTTCAGTTGGTTATCAATTAACATCTTTGGAGTATTAAGGATAGGCACATAGGTCCGTAATCCTTTGGTTTTCTCAGAAATGTCATTCCAGTTGGAAATAAAGGAGGATAGGCTAATTCAGCAGTTCTTTGGTTTCGTATGAACGTATTCCTATTATGTTTGAAAATCGCATTGCTCCATGAATCCGGAATATCAGACCACTGATGACACATATTCTATATATGTATAAGTCCAGGCTTAATGTTAGTACCTTGTTATTTGCAAGGCTCAAACCTAACATAGAGTAATCCTATTTCCTCCTCTTCCGTGTGAGGAAAGAAGTCTAAAAATGTTAAACGTTTTCGTATTAAAATTAAGTCCTGGAAATACAATTATTTTCTTCGGGTTCCTATGTAGAAATCCGAATGTGGCAATTTCCCTAAAGTGTTTAAACGACAATGAAGCGCACAACTAGACCATATTGCTACATTAGATCGCAGTATATGACCACTCAACACAGAATGAGCCGTAAGCGTTAAACCTTCTCTCCCTTGAGGGAAATGTATGAGAAATAAAATAATGTATGAGATATAAAATATGAGATATAAAATATTATGCTAATATGGAAACTTGGATTCCATTGGCTAAAATGAATTTATTTAAAGAATTACCATATACTCATTGGCCAGTTGAAATCGTTTGTTGGAATCATCAGTGGCAGTTTGATTCATTGAAACATGGATTTTATTTTAAGGAACCCTAACCTGAAAGATTTTATCTATTTCTGAAAGTTTGGTAAGTAGTAAAATATATCTTATACACATCAATACTGAATTAATAGGCAATTAGTTTTAAAATCTTTAAAACTAATTTAAATTTCAGATTTAAAAGAGTCTAACAAATTATGCATTTAATAAATAATCGAAGCCATTTCGATACATGATTGCTAAGATTAAGACGAAAAAATAAATCCCTTAATCAGACTACTTTATTGTTTTGTTTATCAATCCTCAAGTTATGCTTTAGGTTTTATTCACAAAATCCTCTTTTCAACTTTTCCTTGAGATCTTTAACTTCATAAACAGATTTTAAAATTTAATGTCATCATCAAATACACAAAAATTAAACAGGAAGAACAACAACAAGGAAATCGTTTAAATTTTATTATTAATGAATGCTCAAAATGTTGATTTCTTTTTTCAAGTTTCATTCAAGTGTTTAAATATTAAAATTGAAAATTGTAATTGTTTTCATTTCTGGCTGACAACATTGTCAAAATTTTAACAAAATTTCTATTCATCTGTGTGTTTGTAAGTGTGTATGTATGTATGTATATGGAATTATCAAATATGCCTTGTAGGCTAATTTTAATCTAATACTCATTCGTTGCTTGCCAGCTTCACCAGCCTAAAAGGCCACAAATGTTTTTGTTTTATTTTTTGTTGCTCTGTTATTTAAATATTCAAATGTAATATTTTCCGTTCTCATCTTTGTACGGGCCAAAAACAAAACATTTTCGAATTAAAATGAAAAGAAACAACAAAATAAATATCCTTACGAGCATTTACTTACGTGTATTTACTTTAAACCAAACATACAAGTACGATTACAAAACGTCAACGTTTGTAGTTATTTTGCATGAAGTTGTGCTACAGAAGTTTTGTTTTTTCATCAGAGAGGGTGTTGCAAATGACACTTGACACAAACGTTTTGAAAGTAAATATAATTCGTCATCAAGGCGTCATATTATGCCAGAGGCAATAAACGGCAAAAGGATAATAATATTTAATAACAAAATGAGGGTGTTTTATTTAGCTAGAGTCGCATGTCTTATATACTCTGTATGAAAAACACTGAGTAGTAGTTGGCAGAGATAGAGGGAATATATTACGGTAATATATTATGTTCTAGAAGACATGCTGATCCACTTGGTAGCCATTCTGATAAAGAATGTATCTGTTTATTTACAGAATTGTTCTAAAAACTAATTTATACCTAAGCTATTTGTTTCATTCAGCCCAGTACATCTTTATTTGGGTTACAAATTTTATAAATATGTTCATATCACAGTTTAGTTATGGATACTGAAACAAGAGTATGATGCTCAATCTCAACAGATTTTCCCTTCATATAGGCATGTTGGAGTGCGCATTGTTCGAATTGGTAGGATAGTGTATACCTATTACAGTAGTCCTTTAATTTCTAATAAGAAGACGATAAAACTTTTAGGCTATAATTGTTCAATCCTTCAACAATTCCATACAAGTTACATACTCAGTGAATAACTAAACATAAGACAATTTGCTTGCAGGTCTTTAGTGCACAAGCAGCAGTGATATATTTGAAAATTCCATTTAGTTTTATATAATTTCAAAAATAATAATTTGTTTAAAAGTGCATAAAATCGTTCTTTTAACATAAAGTAATATTTTTTATATAAACTTAATTTAATTTTTTTATATTTTTTACATTTCACTAACTTTTTCCTTTTATTTATTTTTTTCATTATTGTACAACATACGGCATAGAATTGTAACGATGAACAAACAATAAAAAAACAAGACTAAATTGAAAAGTTCAAATTGAATTTGAATTCAATTTACATGCATACTTTTTCTATATGAGTTTATGTAAGTGGTGTTTTACTTACTTTTTTTTACAAATTCAGTTCATGAAAAAAAAAATACCAAAAAGTTAAAATGTTCATCGTGCATGAGTTTAGAAATGAGTTGAGTACAAGTGTTCTAGATGTATTTTAATCCCTCAAATGCGTTAATGTTACAAACATTTTATGTTCATATTTCATACATGTATGACAACAACAATGGCAGCAACAAAAAAAAAGTAGACAAACAAAAAAATTCTCTAAAGTACTTTCGAGTAAATTAAATTTGTAATAAATTTTTTTCGTTTGCTTTTTGTAAAAGCAAAAAGTAGAGCTTTTAAACCATTATGAATTATAAAATTCAATAAAGAAAAGTCTTTAGCATACCTTACAAATTTGCTTAAAGTAAAGCATACTTTAAGGATGGCAACAGAAAAAATTAATTATTAATTAGTTATTTACATAAGTCCAATTTACAAAAAGTTGTATTTATATAGAATAGGAATAAATTAATAATAACCTAAAATCAGGCTAAATAATAAAAAACTGTATAGGTTTCATTCCGAAAAAAATGTTCGTTTTACTTTTTCTATAGAAGCAAAATACGGAATTAATTCCACATCTGAACGGAATTAAATTCTGTGACTGGTCCATTCAAAGATATATATATCATGCACTTTAATAGCTGAAGAGTTAATCACATAGCGCTTAAAACAATATTTCTAAACCCAACCCAGAGTGATACCAATTGAATCAGAAAAGATCTCCACCCTTTCTTGTAAACTTAGCAATCAAACTACATAATTTCGTATAAGAAATTGTAAAATAGTACCTAGATACTTTAATAGTGGTATAATTAAAAAAAGAGCTACCAATGCATCCAGAAAAAGTCACAGTTTGGTGCGGTTTATGGGCTGGTGGCATCACTGGACCGTACTTCTTCAAAGATGATGCGAATCGTGACGTAACTATGAATGGTGAGATGATATCCAACTTTTTTTTGCCCAAAATGCAAGAGCTTGACTTGCATGGCATGTGGTTTCAATAAGACGGTGCCACATGCCACACAGCACGCGCAACAATGGACTTATTGAGAGGCGAGTTCGGTGAACATTTTATTTCACGTTCGGGACCGGTCAATTGGCCGCCTAGATCGTGCGATATAACGCCTTTCGAGTATTTTTTGTGGGGCTATGTTAAAGCCCATTTCTATACAGACAAGCCCGCTTCAATTGACGCATTGGAAGACAACATTGAAGCATTTATTCGCGAGATACCGGCCGAAATGTTGGAAAGAGTATGCCAAAATTGGACTAAGCGGATGGACCATTTGAGGCGCAGTCAAGGTCAACATTTGCATGAAATAATCTTCAAACATTAAATTATATGGACCGTACTATCGATTCAAATAAAGATTTCTTGCATTTTTCCAAATTTAATGTGTTTTTTTTTTTGAAAAACTTTCCTATAGCTTTTAAAAAATCACCCTTTAGAAAATACTCTCTAGATTTGAAAACAGACGATAATATGTGAGCACCTATATTTTCTACCAAAAATCGATTTTTGATATACAATTATAAAATAGATTTGTAATCTTTCACTATTGGTCTAAATTGAAAACAAAGGATTATCTTGATTACTTATATTTTCCACCAAAAATCGATTTTGTATATGGAACTATAAAATATGCTCGAGATCGTTTCAATTGAAAATTACAATAATCTGCGATCACTTACATTTCCCACCAAAAATGCTGATTCCAAAATTGTTCGATCCAAAATTACTTATGCCCTTATTCATAAAAAATTAAAGTAGACTTCAAATGTACTTTTATGAATACGGCAGTTAGTAATAAAGTAGGTTTGAAGTGTGCTTTTAGACAAAATTTTCTTAAAGTACATTTGAATTCTACTTTAATTTTTTCTGAATAAGACTGTTAACCTTTACTCCTTATTGATTTCGGTTAAATTCAAATCTTGTAATCAACTCTTAAATGCTCATCTTAGGATGTTTAAATCAAATTTATATCAAATGTAGCTCATATTTTATAGCCCTCTAAAGTTTATAAAAAGTATATATCTTCCTACCAAAACACCTCAAAAATTGGAAAATGTCCTTTATCCATAAAAAGGATATTTATACCCTACACCACCATAGTGGAAAGGTTATATTTGATTTCTGCTGATGTTTGTAAAGCCAATAAATATTAGCCTAACACCTACCGTAGAGTATACCGATCGATGTCCGTCCGTTAAGCTGTCCATGTAAATCTTGTGCACAAATTACAGTTATCAATTTTAAAGATATTTCAATCAAATTTGGTACATTATATTCATATTTTGTCTAAAGACGATTGGGATTGAAATTACTTGAAGTCGGTCCATTATTTCACCTAGCACCCATACAAATATCCTCCTGAAATAGGGGCTTATCGTTCAAAAATGTTTGATTTATGCCCGTATCCAAACAAATTTCGCCGCAAATAATCGCCTAATTACATCGAGAAATTTTGTGCAGATTGGTCCATAATTATGCATAGCTTCTAAGGCCCATTGCCTTGAAGGAGCATAACGCTCTTAAAAATGTTGGTGTCCAAATACTATTCAACATAAATAAATATGTTTTATGTCTACAAAAACCATTCGGCACAATTTTATAATGATCGGTCCATAATTAGTCAATGTTTCCATATAAGTCCCACTTTCGAAACTCACTTTAACGACCATAAATATCTTAAAAATTTTGGTATCCATATAAGATTCAACACAAATAAGTTTCACATATATACACACAGCTTCAAAAGTGTGTAAGCACCAGTGAATTTTTTGATTTTTTTAAGATTATGAAAAGCATTATAGTTCAACTTGATTTTTTTTTTTCATAACCGAATCTATTACTCAACCAAATATCCAACAAAACGAAACTTTTAAATTTCAATCGATGGATAGATTTTATGATTTTCATTATCTTAAAAAAATCAAATAATTTTTTTGGTGTGTACTCACTTTTAAGGCTAATAGTATAATATATAGTCATCATAACATATATATATATATATCATGACGATCCATTATAAAATTAGCTTCCATAGGGCATCGTCAAATAACTCAGAAAGTGATCCGGAGTACAATATAACTAACACAACATTTAAGAGTGTATCCTTGTACTTTAAACGCATTGTTGGAATCTTGTTTGATGACTATTTGATTTGGAGGATCTCGTTTTCCTGCACAACATTTTCACACCTAAAGAACCCAATCACCAAAAAATAATTTGGGACTTTTAAGTGTCGCGATCATATCAATAATTTTTTTTATTTTTACTATATATATTTGAAACCATCTTCAAACATCTAGATCCTTTAATAGAGCAAGGCCCGTCCCCAAAAGCACTAAATCGTTTAGAAATATCATTCAAATATTATCAGCCATGACAAACTTTCACAAAAATAAGTTTCATAAATATAGAAATAATATAACCGGATTCTACATCATTAGTGGTGGCCATATAAAGTTATAAATTACAACAAGAATAAGTTTTGTATATACCATGTATGGTATGTACATTAGGGTGGCCCCAAAATAAAATTGCGGATGTTCCCGACTAAAACGAAAATTTGATTCATTTTAAGACTACGTTTCTTAATTTTTTTTTTTGTCCTGGGGTCAATATTTAGTGAGCTGTATTAAAGGATAACAAGGTCCTTTTTAGAGGTTTTTTGATTTTTTTTTACATTTCTTCTAAAGGAACTACAAAAAATGGAGAAACGTTAAGACTACGTTTTATCAAATCAAATTTTTATATTAGTCGGCAACATCGATACCTTATTTTTTCTCCATACAAACGGGGCCACCCTAATGGACATATATAAAAATCGTATTTTATGAACTTCACATAATTTTCTTTGACCTTCTTACATTTATTTTAGAGGACTTATACAGCACGAATAAATATAAGATTCACATTTAGTTAAAATTGTTTATATTAGTGCATAAGATTTAATAGTGTTCCTTTGTTCATTTATTGTTTCTTTAATGCATAAAGGACATATTCTTACATGCATACATACATACAAATTTTAATCTTAAACTTTTATCTTTCATTTCGCTGCTCATGTTTTCATATACATTTGCTCAACTGGTCATCATCATAAAACACCAAAAAATACAAAAAAAAAAACGCTGAACAACATGAAACTTTATTAATAGAAAGAAATGACAAAAAAAAACGTCATCATAACATATTTTCCATTTTACAACCTGGTACAAGGCACTTTCTTTCTGTCATATAAAAATTGACAAATACACAAGTATTTTACCTTCATGTTACATATTTTCATTGGAGTCGCAACTCTGCAGTTGATTTCAGGTAATTTTCATTTATGCGTTTAACAAACATTTGTTTTTATATTTGTTTAACAATGTGGAACGTGGTCGTGGACGTGGACTGCTGCTGATGATGATGAAAGTACACTCGTACATCCAATGAATATGTTTCTGTTTCGTTAAAATGACGCTCTTTCAATTTTGTCACATTCAAACAAAAGTGTTGATATGCTGAAGTCTCAATATTATGATGATGATGATGATGTCGATGACGCTGTCGTGAACCATGTTACTGTTGTTGCTGCTGCTGATGATGATGTTGACGATGTTGTTACATGTTTCATGTTGTTTATTGTTTCTGTATGTTTTTTTTTTTGGGCAACAGCCATACAAAAATTGCTGTTGTTGATAATCACAATGATGTGTTGTTGTTGTTGCCGTTGTTGTGCACAGTCAAATATGGATGGCTTTTGATGTCCATATTCCAGGATATTGCCAACGTCAACAACATTTAACATAAAACGCGTTTTATAATGAAACTTGAAATTTATTGGAGTTGTGAATAAGATGGTGCAACATGTAAATGCTTGTAATGAAAAAATATATTAAACATTTAAGACCGAAATGGTCACTAGGAATTGCAGGTAATTGGCAGCTGCTTGTTTAAAGAGACAGCGCAATTATTTTGGCTTAAATTCAAATTGAAAATTTTAGGCAAAAACAAACAATTTTAGATTTTTAAATACATGACATTCAAATCTTATTAAAGAACATTTATGAGGCGCTTTACACGATGCAATTAATTGCATGCAATTGTAGGCGAACGGGGTAAAGAAGCAAGAGGGGTAGAAAAAGTTGCACGACTTTCGTTTTTCATACAATTTTTTAACATTTCCTTTTACCATCGTTTGTGTTTTACTTATTTTGTTTTATTCTTATTCTGACTTCGAAGTGTGCCTTATGTTTCGGAAGCAATTTCAGTTAGCGCAAGAATATTTTCAATTACTTCTTCTGTATTAAAATCTTCCATTTTTTATATTTTTTAAAATTTTTGTTTATAGTATATATGTGCATGTATGTATTTTATTTTCTATACATACATATGTATATTTTTTGTATATTGTATTTATATTTTAAAATTTTGTTTTCTTTGTTGCGAAAGAAAAACTAAAAACGTCAAATAATTTCATGATGTGTTGCACGTAAAATTTCATCGTATAAATGCATTTTACGTAGCAATTTTAAAAGAGAATGGAAAAAATTGCATGCAATTAATTGCATCGTGTAAACGGCCACTATGTTTTCTAAGGTCACTTCCATGGTGTAATTAACAAGATAAATGCAAATCGACTACAAATACAACACAATACAGAAACAACTGGCAGTTTGTTTGTGTAAAATAATATACTACTGTCAAAAACACTTGAAAAGTTGGTACTTTTGACATATTTTAGTCAATTGTAAACAAAGTCAGTCAGCTGTGTTACTGCACTCACCTTGTATAGTTACACCATGATATCTATATCTATGCACCGCAAGTGGTGCAGAAGGTTAGAACGCAAAGAATTCTGATGAGAGAAAGTGGTGTTTCTCGAAACATATGTAAATTCAACAACCCAGGTTCGAATCCCAGCCAAAAAAATTATCAATAAAAATTTTAATAATAAAAAATTTTTTCAAGTTGTAAAACAATTCCTAAAAATAATTTAATAAAAATTAAATTCAATGAACTCGAGCCCGACTAAATAAATATCAAAAATTTAAAATGTCTAATTGTATTTTATTTTATAAAGAAACTTATAAATAATTATTTAAACAAAAATTTTCTCTTCAGCAATTCAACTAAAAATAATGCAGAAAAGCTTAGGAAAGGGAACTGGCAAAAAACACCTGTGGGGTTTAAAGATTGCCAATAAAAAGCCACCAGTGGAATGACAAACAAACCAAAAGACAATGAAAACACAAAAACAAAGAAATAAAGAATTTTCCTAAAAACACGCAAAACAATTATTCTTAACGTATCTCAGCGGAAACATTAAAAACCAATTCAAGTTGATGACAAAAAAAAAGTCAGTGACACAATAGAAACAACAAACACAAATATATACATAGACTGGCAAAAGCTCTTTCAACGACAAGAAAAAAACGAAAAGAACGCCCTTAAGAGTGCTAGGAAAGGGAAAAAGGGAGTGAGTAAATAAATACATGGAGTTGTAACTTACACCTGGCCTAAGGTTATAAAAACATAAGACAATTTGAATATTATGTTTTGCCCTGTTTTAACAACAACTACAACAAAAGAAAGGTGGATCTAACCACGATGTATTAGGAAGAAAACGAACCCACTTGAAAGACAATCAACTAAATAAACAATTGTTCAGGCAAATACTAGGCAAGTGATGGAATAAAATATTTAAAATAAAGGAACACTGTGCGACTGAATGAAATGAAAACAGCGTAGAATATAAAAACAAAGCCAAAACCATTGACATGAAAAATAATGTCACCCCTTGGAGCAACAACAAGATTTGTCAATGACTGTGATACCCCTACATTAAACGGAAGTACTTTAGTTCTTTAGAAATCACTACTGAAATCAACTGATTTAATAAGGGACTAAAACAAAATGTACTATGTAGCTAAACTACAAATAAATCAAAAGAATCAACGGATTCTAGTTAGATTATTAACACATCTAACACATTCTGTATATCAGAATAATTTCTAATGAATGGTATCGTTGTAAATCGACAAACAGTTAGGGTTTTGCATATCTGAGATTGTCATATGTCTTGTGAAAATGAACCGTTTTTAAAATGTTTTTAATTCGCAATACCCTCAAAACCTTACAACTTTACAGCAATAAACCTTTCAAAAATAGATATGTGAAAACAACATTCAGGGAAGTATAAAACATAAAATAATCGAGATATCGGTCTAGGTATATTTATGAAACTCAATTTTTTTTTATAAAGCCTGGTTAAATTTTAAGGGTCGATATTGAATGTGAACCACACCTAAACGTAGAGCTTTTTCTGCATTTCATTTAATGTTTCTCAATTTCAAACTAATTCAATTTGAACCATGGAAACATACACAAAAAGCAACGCGCTAAAGTTATTCAGGCTTATTATGAAAATGGGCGTTCAAATCAAAATTCATATCACACAGCTAACGAAACAATGGCTTTTTTGTGCAACAAATTCAATGGCCTTGTTATCTCACGTGATGGCGATGTCAATTGGCCGCCAAGATCATGTGATATGACACCGTTGGACTTCTTTCTCTGGGGTATTTGAAAGAAAATGTGTACGTAGATAAACCGGCAGCAATTCAAGAGCTAAAGGATGAGATAATTCGGCACATTAACGGCATGGATGCCTCAGCGTCATCGAAAATTTGGACCATCAAATGGTGGTGTGCCGCCGAGTCACTGCAGCCATTTGACAGATAATTCAACCATAACATATTATCATAATAAAAAATGACAATAATTTCCTAAATAATTTGTATTTTATTCAAAATCAACATCGGCCCTTAAAATTTAACCCCGCTTTGTAAGCACCGGAATAAATAGCAATTAATTGGAGCATAATTTCGAACAAACCTCCATATCAACCTCAATTATTCTCCTTGACACAAAACTCGAGCAATAATAACACAACATACATACTAAATTTAGTCAAAAACTTAGAAGTCAAAAGTATATGAGTAAAAATTACATGCTAGCATTGACCTATTATAAACCGAGCATCATAAAATTTAATAGCATATCTTCTGTGCATATAAAATTATTTGTATTTTTTTTAATTTCACAATTATTTCAATTGAAATTTTCTTAATTTTGAATAGAAATTTTTAATTTGGCTATTTCTCAAATTCATATTGAAGGTCAGAATTTAAATTTCAATTATTTGAATTTCATATTTTCAATACAATTTGCAAAATTCCCAAAGAAAGACATTTGAAACTTTTTTAATTTCAATTAAAAATTATGTAGTAGCGTGTTTTGCTGTCAATTTTTCCCAAACTTGAATTTCATTTTTAAACAATAACTTGAAATAAATTTTTTTTGTACTTTAGCATACTTCTAGGCGTATATCAGCCAATTGTGAGCGCGGTTATGTTAAAAGCATTTCTTTACAACTTTCAAGGCAAACAAAGAAAGTTTTCATTTCAATGTTTGTTTTTCTACTTAAGGAATTTTTTTTTAAGAATTTCCTTATAATGTTGTTGTTTTTTAAGTTTCTGCAACATGTCAACACAGCATGTTGCTTAATTTTTCTTATTTTCTTTGTGCGTTTTCAGCCTAAAAATTGTATAAGAAATTTCAATTGGAAGGAGGCCTAAAAGTATGTTACGAAATCATGTTGACATTATTTTTAAACATTTATTATTTTGATTTTTGAGGAAGAAAAACAACAATTTTGTGTTTTTTATAACCAGTGTTAATGGTTTTGTATAATTTTCATTTAATTTTTTCCGTTTTTTTTCTTTTTTTTCTTTTTTTGCTTTACTAAATATTTTGTTGTTGTTCTACGTAACTTTTGTGTTGTTTTATTGTATGCCGTAGGGCATAATACAGTTTTTTATTGTGTATTATTTCAAGCTAAATTGTCACCAAGGGTGTCCCCATGTTGTTTCAGTGTTTTGTGATTTTTTTATTGCTGTTTGTTTTGTTTGTTTTTTATCATTTTGTTAATTTTTTTTTTGTATCAAAGTGGTCAATTATATGTTGCTTTTGGGGATTAAGTTGGCTTGCAGTCATTGCTAAAGTGTCAATTAATTGCATGTATTACTGTTTTATTGGGGAACGTTTTTATAATATCATAAATTGTGAAATATTAAAAAAGAAACAAAAAAAAACTTGTGTTGCTCTTTTAACTTCTCTGAAATATCATATCCTCTGTTCAGTTTATGGTGCTATTATTATTTTTATTTTCAATAATTTCTGTTTTCAGCCGAAATTCAATTAAAATAAATTGCAAATCAATGCCGCTGTTACAAACGCCTGCCATACTTTTGAATTCAAAGTAAAAACGCATAAAAACTAAATTTACTTAATGTTTTCCATTTAATTTCATAAATTGCTAAAATGCAATTTATAATGCAATTCTATTAATTTTATTAACATGTGTTTGCTCGCGAAATATGTTGACAATATTTTTTATAAATAAATTTATTTACAAAAGTATACCTTTGCAATACATGTGTATAAAATGTATGTCTGTGTATAAAATACAACACAACAAGTGTATATAATAGGTAAATATACAAATTTACATTGAATATTGCAACGACAATGAAAAGTATTAAAACATATAAAATAATCGATATTGTTAACGTGGCATAGTCCACAATTACAATAGAAAAAATCTAATAATTTCACTTTATTCTTTTTTAGCAACACAACTTATGTAAAAGAAAATAATAATGCACTAAATTGCAGTGACAACGAAAATTATATAAAATAACTATAATTTAATTAAATATGGTAAATTTTATTAAACAACGTCTAATGTTACAACGCTTCAGTAAGTAAGGTGTGGTATACAATTTTTAAATAGGCGCCTAAGCGTAGGCAATAAATAAATGGCTTCTATTGATTTTATGTATTTTGTATTGAACATTCGTACTAACTTAAGATCTTTTATGATAATGTTAGTGCAATGCCTTATACAATTTTAAGGATTATATATATTTTTTTTTTACTAATAAGTGTCAATTTTACTCTAACAACAACATTTCTTAAGTTTCAAATGTTAGGAAGCACAGAATCGCTATTTTATGCTCCACTTAGTTCCGCAGGAATTTTCCGTTTGTATTAACAATTTAGATTTATCCCCGAATTTTGAACGTTAGTTTTAAAACGCACCGTTGACTTTAACATGGGTTTTCTAGTCTACCAGCGGCTGAGTTTTTAATGAATTTCGGAACGAAAATACAAACCACAATTTCATACATGGCCAAAAGCATAACCTTAATTGCATTTAAACTTTTAGCCTTAAAATATACTTTAAATATTCAAAAAAAAATATACATATATTCTATGTTTCATATCTTTGTATACACAAATTCAAATTTCATATTGTATAAATTAGTAGTAAATTATCAAACAAATTAAATATTATTTTGCCATATTTTGTTATTTCTAATAAGTTGAGCGTTAATTTATGAAATAAAATTTTTTTTTCTGGACTTTTATTGTAAAAATTTAAAACCAATTTATATGCAAATGTGGCCACACACAATTCATCAATTGAAGTTGCCAAAAAGTTGTGTAATTTATTTTATCTTTATTTGGTGGTTAGATTTGGTTAGATGCCCTAAACCTAACAGCCCCACATTATGAGGTTGATCATAATATAAAATATTTTATTTTTTTGATGTTGTTGTGAAATTTGTTTAACCCTTACGCTTTGTCGTTTTGTTGTAATATGGAAATCTACATATATTGGAAAAATATACACTTACTTTATACTTTTTGTGTTTGTTAATTTTAATATTCACATTTGAAAATGGGGAAAATATAGAAATTATATGTATCACACAAAAATCATATTTGCAGCTTCAACAAGTTGCAACAAAATTTCAATATCAAAGTAATTTTTTGTTTAAATACATACAACAGAATGAAAAATTAAAAAGACAGGAAAAACTCATTTAAATTCAAATTAATAATAAAGAAGTTTATACAATGTTATTCAATGTTGAATGTTTGAAAAATATAACAATATTTTACATTGTATTGCTACAAGGGATGCCAATTTTTTTAAACAATTCCCGGGATTTTTCGGGTTTAATAAATCCCGAAAATTTGTATTTGTGTAAAAGATCGAGAGAAGTATATGTCATAGTTTTTATCAGTTTTTTTTTTTTGGCATACACAAATACAAAACATCTTCACTTAACATAAATAAATGTTTTTTTTAGCAGTTTTAATAAGAAAAAATAAAAGACAGATTCCACATTAAATCACTAATTGAAAAGGTCACAAAGATTTCAAAATTATTTACAAAGTCCCCAAACAAAAACTCAAATTTTACAAAAATATTTTGAAGAAATAAAGGTGAAAAAATATAAATTAATTTTGGATTGCCAAAGTCGAACGTACTATTTGATGTGATGTGTCTACCTTGTGATGTTTTTGGAATTGGAAATTCCAGATGACAGATGACAGTTGAAGAATTTGTTTTACTTAAACAAATAGTTGTCGTTTTAAATCCGGATCAAGTAACAGTGAAGGCATTTGTCGCAGTGATTTGATTTTCTGCCGATGTTGCAGTTTTATTTAAGCTCAAAGAGATATCAAGAGATGAAACCAGAAATAAAATTTTTACAAAAAATCACGCACTAAAAAACATGACATGCAAAGGCATTTTCTTGCATATCACAAGGAATACGAAAGTATTACTGGTGATTTTGTTGCCCATATGAAATAAATGTTGAAGATGTAATGCAATTTCCTGATTGATTTTCTAATTTTTCGCAAATAATAAAATAGAGATTTTTGGAGATTTTAAATGTTTAATTGGGGATAAGTGACGAAAGTTTTCTGGCAACACCGATTTGTGTTGAGAGCGAAGAGAATATATTACTAATACTAATTGCAAAATGTAATAGTATAGATTGCCTTTCCCTGATTTAATCAGAAGCGTAATTCAAAACTATTTGCCAAATCATAGGCACCTAAAAAATCCTTTCACGACGACACTGCTCTCATAAAGAATTTTGGATCTTTATTTACAATTATTTTTTTTTTTTGTTTTATTTTGTCTCTGTTTCTTTGATTTTATTTAAGTTATATTTCAGTAAAGTGAAGATCATTTTATAAGTTAAGTTAAATTGTAAAATTGACCATAAAACAGAAATTCTTTAAAATAGTGAATACCAAATTTATTTATAAAATATTAAAATATTTTTTTTATTTTTACGTGTATTATATTGATTTGCACCTTTTACTTCATGTTTAATAAATGAATTAATTACTTTTTGTTAATAATAGCGTATATAGTGGTCGCTTATTGCAACATTTCGAATACCGCAACAACCCTGATTTCCTTTCTGTTGCGCAAATCGAGCCCCTACTGTATATAAAAATGAAATGGTCCATGTATGTAAAATGGCATCACGTGAGAACGGCTGGAGCGATTTGGCTGATTTTTTTTATTCGAATCGAAATTCGATTCGAAATTGTCAGGAGCTGGTTTGTAAAGAAAAATAAATTCAAAAATTTCTGGTAATATATTACCTCCATTTCACTTCTCATTTTTCTTAATAAGAGACATTTTTTGAAGAAACTTGATGAACTGGCACCAAAGTCTCCTTTTCACTTCTCATTTTTTTCAGTATGAGAAAATTTTAGCAAAACTCAATTAACTAAATTTTACTGCCTCCTTTTCACTTCTCATTTTTTCTTAATAAAGGAAATTTGTTGGAGAAACTTGAAGAGCTAACAACACTGCCTCCTTTTCACTACTCAATTGTTTTGCTTAACCTAAACGCCAAAACTTTAGAAAGTTCCTAACGAGTGATATATGTGTTTTCTCTGTCATGTTTGATAATATCAAAAGTGAAAACTTTAATATACATACATATGTAAATTACCAGTGCTTTCAAATCTGAAATTTTTGTGTTTTAATTCTATATGAAATACAAATCATTAGTAAATACCGAGCGAAGCCGGGGCGGTCAGCTAGTACATATTTATATAAAAAAAATGAATGTGTGTCTGTATGTTTGTGCTTAATAGGAGGCCAAACCCTTGGACCCATCTTCCTGAAATCTTCACAGCATGTTACTATGACTCTGGAAGGAATATTAGGCAATATGATATTTTTATTGGACAACCAGGAGTGGCACCGCCCATATAACCTAAAAATGGAAATCGCCATGTTTTGGGCATTTTTTGACGTGCGTCAATGATATTTGGTACATATGGTATTGGCATAATTAGGAATACATACCAGGCTAAAAGTGGGTAGGACCACGCCCCTATTTAGGTAAATTAAAAATCGTAATATAGTCTTAACTACTGGACCAATCGTCATTAAATTTTCACAATAGTATATTCCCACGAAATAATAAATTCTTGACTATATAAAGTTGTAAGTAGACAAAGGGGTGTGGCATCGCTCATATGACACGCTTCAGTATCCTATTATTTTTCCATATGGAGAAGATGGATATTACTTTAAAATGTGTCAAATCAATCAAGCATCCCGTAAAGCCGTCAATTATACTGTTGAGTTCTTAAATTCACTCGATGTGCCAGGCTTTCCATCACATGTGCTACAACTTAGAATTCGCATGCAAATTAATTTACTGCGTAATATCGTTCCCCCACTCCACTTGCAATAATTTAATAGAAGCGACCATTATAACAGGAAAATATAAAGGGACAGATGTGCTTTTTTCACGCATTCCAATAATACCAACAGATTTGTCATTCGATTTTAAACGATTGCAGTTTCCTGTTCCTGTTAGCGTTTGCGATGATTGTTAACAAAGCTCAAGGTCAATGCGGCGTAAACTTTGCAAATCCATGTTTTTCGCATAGACAGCTTTATGTTGCATGCTCCCGTGTAAGAAAAGCCACCAATTAATATGTATGTGTATGCTCCTGATGGGCAAACTAAAAATATTGTGTATCCTAAAGCATTGCAATAATTAAATTAGAATTAAATAAATAAATTTTTGTAAATATATAAATACTTTTTATTTTATAACAAGGGCGATAGCGAAGCACACCGGGCTCAGCTAGTGTTATTATGTTTTTTTAAATTTTTAATGGTTTATAAAATTTTGTTTATAAAATAAAAGAAATTGCTTTTAGTAAATTTATAAATTATAACTATTAAGGACAGAAAATATTTGATTTCAAACATATTTATTTATGCACAATTTATTATTTTTTATTCGAACTGTTTATTTTAAATTTTTGATATTTATTTAGTCGGGCTCGAGTTCATTACATTTAATTTTCATTAAATTATTTTTACTGAAGGTAGGAATTTTTTAACAACTTGAAAAATTGTTTTATTAAAATTTTTATTGATAATTTGTATTCAGGTTTTCGAGACGAAGTCTTGACATGAATACGAAAAAACTGAAGAAAAGGAGGCAACATGTAAAATAGAAATTAATAAATAAAAATGATAATTACAGCAAATTTCGAACCACCAGGTAACACTGGTTAAAAGATTGATGTTTGTCTGTTGGCTAGCAGGCACCGCAGTGGTGCAGAGGGTTAGAACGCAAAGAATTCTAATGAGAGAAAGTGGTGTTTCTCGAAACATATGTAAATTCAACAACCCAGGTTCGAATC
The DNA here is from genome assembly GCA_950370525.1 of Bellardia bayeri. Lineage (NCBI taxonomy): Eukaryota > Metazoa > Arthropoda > Insecta > Diptera > Calliphoridae > Bellardia > Bellardia bayeri. The sequence goes on from OX493265.1 coordinate 61,479,555, forward strand.
CCAGCCAAAAAATTATCAATAAAAATTTTAATAAAAAAATTTTTCAAGTTGTAAAACAATTCCTACCTTCAGTAAAAATAATTTCATGAAAATTAAATTTAATGAACTCGAGCCCGACTAAATAAATATCAGATTTATTTATATTTAATATAAGTTACTGAATAAACCTGATGCATATACGAGTATAATGGTGTTTAAACGGTAAGAATCAGTAGAATTAGTTGAGAGAGATTAGAGCTGAGAGATTATGGGGATAAATTAAGGGAATAAATGGGTAATAAATTAAGTAACTAGGGATTAGCTACTTTTAAATAAAACGGTATCAATAAAAGTGTAACTGAAAGTTAGCTGCTTTTATTGTTCTTCAATAGGATTAGTTGGGGAAATAACTAATCTATTGGAACATTAATAAGTTAGAAAGAATAAAAGGTAACTGACAGTTAGCCGCTTTTTTTCTTATTCAAATAGAATTAGTATGGTAGTAGTAATTATATTGTATTTTATTTGGAGGAATTAAATTAGAGGTTGGTAAGAGGGTATTGTGTGAGGTACACAATGGGGTTAAGGTTTTATCACCGGGATGGTTATATGGAAAGATTATGTGGATATCTTCTGGTCTTATAAGGGAACTTTGTAATAATAAATGAAAGAGTTTCTTTTTCCATTTATGTGACTTACATTTATTAATTTCAAATATACTCAGGGTATATGTGATGGAAGCGATTGAGGTCCGGCCTTATGGTTTGCTTGTTACTAATAAACTGGACTTTGAATGGTATTTAAATTAGCTCGAGACCTCAAAGGCTTGCCATATAAAGCAACAAATATGCATTAAGCTTCAATTTCAATTTGTGGATTATAAATTCAATCACAATAATCTGAACCATTTAAATTCCATTACAATAATATAATCAGGGCAAATTCAGTTACAATAGTATAAACAGGGTTAAGAAATTCAATTTAAATGATAAAATAAGTTATAATTAATAAACCAATTTCATATGATAAGAAGAAAAAATCCCAAAATCTCGAAAAATCCCGGGATTTACAAATCCAGTCCCGTTTGGCATCTCTAATTGCTATAAAGTTCAAAAAAGATTTTCTGTGTTAAATTTTGAGGCAAAATTTAATTTCCGTTTTAAATTCTATTTATATTCCATTGTTGAAGAGATTACGAGTTGAAAGGCTTGCAAATATAAACACATTAACATCTATTATTTGCTAGTGTAAGTTAAATATATGGTGATTCATTTAGATGTTTTCGTTTAATTTTAAATAAAACACTTAAGATATAATTCGAAGGTCCAGTTTTCGGCCGCTCTTTCCAGCACTGATATCGTTATTAGGCGAATAATGTTGGCTTCTAAGTCTTAAATCGTAGCTGGATGTGGCCTATTCGTCCAATAACACACTCTGAGACTAAAATTGGTGCATGGTATTCGCAATAGAGGGCTCGGAACTTCAATGTTGCTAAACATATTTTGCTCGAAGCGCACAAAAAAACATTTTTAACGCAGATCTTCATAATACAGTTAAATAATTTTACGACATTGTGGTGCTGTGCTTCGAGACACCACTTACATGAAATCTGAGAAAAAAAATTTAAATGAAAAATTATATCGGCCAGTTTGTCTATCACAAGTTATAAGGCTGTAATCGATTCGATAGACTCTGCATAGACTCTTTCTTTAACATGGCAACACAAAAAATAATCCAGTGGAGTTAAATCGCATGATTGAGGCGGACATTTAACAGCAGATTTCGTGAAATTATGCGACCAGGAAATTTTTTTACCAATAAATTCATAGTTTCGACGGCTTTGTGACATGTCCTTTTAAAACTTCTTGTCAATGATGTCCATATCATCAATAATAAGTAAAAATTTAGTTGTTAACATTTCTCTATAGCGTTATACATTCAACAAAATCGCACTTTCCGCTGAATTTTCCAAAAAACATTATTCATTCACCAGTCCAGACCACATCGCGCACTATTCAGTAACACGTTCAGCAAGTGCTCTTGGATTTTTAAAAGCTCAAATGCGGCATTTTTATCGACTAAATATTTAAGAACGGTCTCAATGGAAAGTTCAAGGGTAATTTGTGTAATCTGAACTACAGTGCAGGTCTTAATGGTTCTTACTGTTATCTGAAACTTGTGGCTTTATTTTGTGGTCACATTTGCAGACTCTGACGAAGTTAGTTCCAAAACCATAGAACACTTTCTCCAGAATCTTCCGACACGGGAGCAGAGAGTCACTGTTCTGCAACCTACTACTTTCCAGTCCAGAGTAGGTAGCTGAGGTTTACTGACCTGTAGAATTTCTAGAACAGAGGTAGGCAAAGCGTAAAATGAGATTGTGTGTGTGAGCGAACTACCCAACAAACATAAACATAATTATATAAATTATACAAAACAATTTAGATTGGAAACATACACTCACAATATATTTTCCGTAACATATAAGAAATTAACAACGATATTGATATACAAACGGAACTTCTACTACTTCAAAAGCTGATTACATGCATGTTACCAAATGCATTATCAATCATTAAATATTTAATGACTATTAATTTGAAATGTTTGTTGGGAAGTATTTCTGAAAAAAATATAAAAGCATCCGCCGCATGTGCACACATTGCTGTCTCAATGACGACTGAATGAAAGAGATTAAGTGTATGTGTGAAGTGCTCTCTGCACAATAGTGCTATAGGATGCCGACCTATGTTCTAGAATCTCTTTTTGGTCCAATTGTATTACGGGAACATTAGCAACAGATCTTGGCATCTGTGAAACATCGGCTTGAGGTATTACTTTGAATTTTGAGCCAGGCCAAGCTTTCCCGAGGAGCTCAATGGCGGCTTTGAACAGATGTGTTGAACGTTAGCTTAATGTAGCCTTGATACCAGCAAACCTCTTAGCATTGTGATGCTGAGGCCGACTGTAACGGAATGTTGTGTAATGACGTAAACATGTAAGGATATTCTATTTCTTACAGATTCATACATTACGGTGTTGCGTTACTTTACATCTCCACAACCATTTGCATTACTTTACACATAATAATATCCATCAGCTGTTTCTTACTGTTGCAGTTACATTCCATTACAGTCGGCTAACTGAGGCTTTATTCCGAACATGTAACCTGAAGAAATAGTGTCATCGCTTTTGTTGCGGTCAATAATCGCCCAAATGAGATGGTTATTTGTCAGCTTCTTGTAAGATCTGTTAAAATTGTTAAAATATGCATTAATTTTAAAGCTATGAAGTAGTATATGTATGGATCTAATCGAGATATTGACTTGAATCTTTTTGGGTGAGATCGCAAATTACCTTATCTAAACAAAAGAATTTAATCCAGGAAAATATGTGTCCTGATATTTGCAAATTGATCAAAATAGTTCTTTTTAGGGATTCAACAAATATGTATATAATCTTTTATAAAAGCTGTATTTATTAACATTACGCAATGCAACTTTCAACACAGATTAAATTTGTCATTTTAAATAAAAAGTTATAAAAAAATTTAACAAAAATACAAAGAGAAAATTGGATTTTTTTTATAATTTTGCACATACGATTCATTTCTATAGGAGCTTTAAAAATAAGTAAGAAAGTAATGCCGGTCAACAACAAGAAACAGTTTATCGGAATGGGTGGCCCCATAGTAGCGTGACTTCTTCATTAAATTTCACCACGATATCAAACTTGTAACGGATTTATTCATGTTAAAGTGAGTTTCAGAAGAGGGTCTTATTGGAAGCTTTGACTAATTATGGACCGATCGTTATAAAATTAGGTATAATTATTATATTTACCACCACAGTGGGTAGTAGGGTATAATAAACAAATAATATATGTAGGTTTTCAAAACTGCTTTTCATTTTCTAATCTCAGTTTTGAACTTATAGAACATATGGCCTTAAGTTATAATTTCTATTAAAAAATTGGTTAAATTCGAAACAGCATAAGGGCAACATATTTGGAAATTTGGATATGTTGGATATAAACTTGCTATATATTCTTAAAGAATGTTTATCTTTAATAAAAACAAGAGTTAAGATATTTTTTTTTTTGCCCAAAAAAAGCCAAAAATCGATTATTTTTTTAACTTTAAAATTTAAAATCGTTTATTTTTAGACATAGAAAAGATATTGCTATAAAATATTCACCATCGGAAGGAAAAATTTACGTTTAGCTAAACAAGCAAATTTTAAGTAAAATCGGTAAAAAAAAAAAAAAAAATTCTGACTGATCTTTTAAAATTTTTTTTAAATGCGTAGAATTCGAAAACTGAAATAAAAAGCAAACGCAAGCATGTTTTTTAAGATCTAGCCAAAGGCTTTCAGAAAATATAAAAATCTTAGAATTGAATGAATAAGGAATTGCATTCGCTTAAACATATTAGATGTCAAAGGTGCCCTATTTTAAGATCCCACAGCTGCGACTTTGGAAGGTTTGTGAATTCCATCTGTTTAGACGGGTTAGAGCGAGAAGAAAGATGGGGTACCTATTTTTGCATGTAAACTTTGAGTAGCAAAGAAAACTTTATATTTTAAAAACGTTATAAATTATGTATATGTTTAAGGAACTTCAATTGTAAGTATATAAAGGGTCCGCCAAATAACATAAAAAACTACTGAATATTTTCTCAAATTTCTTTTTTTTTATTTGAAAGTACGATCCTTCCGGTTAATAATGGAAAATAATTTCATCCAAATGGCTGCCTCGGCTGGCCATGCAGTAGCCACACGATCGGTCCAATTTTTAAGCACATTATCGATTGTGTGTTGAAACCAAATGTTGCCAATATCCTCCTCTTCAATTTTTGTGAAAAAAATGTATTCAACATGGCCCGATAACGATCTCCATTGACTGTAATAGCTACTCCTTGCTCATTTTCGAAGAAAAATGGCCCAATTATGCCTCTGGACCGAAATCCGCAACAAACAGTGACTCGTTTTGGGTGCATCGGCTTTTCAATGCATGCGTGCGGGTTTTCTATGCCCCAAATGCGACAATTTTGCTTGTTTACATACCCGCCAAGATCAAAATGAGCTTTATCTGAAAAGATGATTTTTTTTTTTTGCAAAATCGACATCTTCTGTAAGTCGATCGCAGGCCCATTTTGCGAAGCGAAAACGCATTGGATGGTCAGTTGGCTTCAACTCCTGAACCAAATGGACTTTGTATGGCGTCATACCAAGGTCTTTATGGAAAATTCGTCTCAATGATGTCTGCGAAATGTTCAATTGTTGAGAACGACGGTGAATTGATGTTGATCGCGCTTCACGCAGACTTTCTGCCACAGCAGCAATATTCTCGGGTGTACGCACTGTTTTTGGCTTTTCACGCTTTGGTTTATCGATGAGGATGCCAGTTTCTTTCCCTTTTTTCACAAGATAACGAACATACGGAGCTGACGGTGCTTCTCTTCTTCGAAAATTCGTAAGCAATTTTCGCCCACATTCTGCAACAAATAATTCAAAATAATGTCGCAATATTTCGCAGCGTTGTTCAAGCGTATATACAACCATATTCGTTCAGCGGAAGGATAAAACTAATTATCTGTCAAATCAGACATGAGCTAAGTGTTACCATTCACGAAATAAGCACTAGTTGAAAAAAAAACGTTCAATGGCGGACCCGTTATATAATGATCTTTAGGTTAGGGTTTATTTTAAATTTTAGGTAAATATTTTTATTTATTTTTTATTTATTTCACTTTAAGGTTTTATTTCACTTTAGGATTTTATTTTAGAACACTATCACTCATTGACCGATAGCTTGAATTACTGATTGTGTGGGTTTTGTTGGGTCCGAAAAGCTAACTTCATCTCTCACATGAAATTAGTTGGAGTTGTGTACAGTTGGTGAGATTGAACACAGGGTTGGTTGTTGTGTTGTGTTCATTGTTGTGAACACCATCTTTAAAACTTACTTACTCTAATTACTACGCCAATTTAAATTTTATGTCGATTGGACCAGCCGTTTAGAAACGCCAGATTTATTTTCAAAAATTTACAATTTTGTCCCACTGTGCATGTGTGGAGTATGTGCCAGCCATAATATATAAACTAAACTTCCCTCTGAATGTAATTATTCATATGTAGCTAGCCATATAAACAAATGAATAAACAGTTTATATTCGTAAGTAGATTTAAACTTTTAAAACTAATGTTCTTTAACACCTTTTGAAAATTTAATGAGCTTCTTTCACAGCCATACAATAAAACACAAAGTAGATGTGAACAGTATCCACCATAATACCCCCTGCTCTCGTACACGTTTCATGTAACAATGTTGATGCTCATTTAAATAACAATTTTTCTTTATTTCTTAACAAAAAAAAATTAAATCCATATGTGTTTATATGTTTGTTTAAATGCGAATTGTTTGTCTGTCTGACTGTCCGTCTATCTTGCTGTTAATATACAAGTGTGTGAGTTTGTCCTTTTGTTCATTTTAAATGTTAATAAAAGAAAAATCCCGTAAACTCGTCCTTAATCTTACTTAGTTTTCAAAGTGCATGTTTGTAAGTATGTATTTATATAAAATTCATATGAGTGTGTAAATGTGTAAAATGAGTTTTACTCATTTAATCTTAATTAAAAACCGGTTTTTATAACCCAAAATCATCAAATATAAACAAAATATTTACCACCTATAAACTCCAGCAACACTCACCACTACGTACTACGAGTATGTTTGCGTTTCCGCTTCCTTTCTTCACTAACTGTATGTGTTTGTGTCTGTGTGGCATATTTAACCTAGTTTTTCTATTATTAATTCTATTTGTGTTTAATCCTTTGCTTTAAATTTATGAATATTCAAATTGTTGTTTCTTTGGAAAAATCTCATTATGAAAACTAAGAAAAGAAACCCTTTCGTGTTTCATTTAATTTCAGGCTTCATGTTTGTTTCTTGTCCTTAGATTTATGTGTTTGCAAGTAGTTTTATTTTCATATGCAATTATATTTTATTAGATTTAATAATAATATCAACCCTTTTCTCATTCGTTCATTTATTCACTCATTCTTCAACGAAGGATTCATTTGCTCTCTGGGGTATAAATATGATTTGTATGCATGTGGTTGTAGCAGTGTTTTGCTGGTTTTTCCTTCTCGCATTGTATCTGTGTGTATTTTGTCCACTAAATCAACAACACTACACACTCTCACACACACAAACATTAACAATTTTCCACGCATTTGTGATTTTCTATTTGTTTTGTATGTTTTCCTAAGAATCACCATGAAGCCTATTTCATGCATCATTTTACACCTTAAGGGAATTACTGACTTGTTTGTATGTTTGTTATGTACGCAATGTATTTGTTTCAGAAATATTTAAGAAATTGTGTATAATATAATTGATTAGTAATAAACATAAATAAATAAAATAAACGTAGTACTGGCAATCATCTTGTAGGTCTAAGAATCTGACAGTTTAGTTTAATATTTCATTAAAGAATTGAGATGAAATTTTACATGGACCATTCGAGTTTAAGTTTTAAAGAAGAACACCACAAACTCTTCAGGATCGGAGCTGTAGGCACTAAAATTATGGCACCTTTGTAAGTTGTTTAAACACGTGCAATTTTCTTTCTTTAAAAAATATGCTTGCGTGAGCTATTTATCTTTTATGATTTTCGAGTTATACGCATTTGAAAACTTTGCCAAGCCCTGGTTCATTTTTACTTCTTTAATTTGAGAAAAAGTGTCGATAAAACACATTGATTACTAGCGAGACTTATGGTGAATGTGCTCCATCGGTTTTAATGTGCGAGAGATGGTATGTGCGGTTCAGAGGTAGTGATTTTAACATGGAAGACAAAACTCACCCAAGTCAGCCAAACAAGTTTGACCAAGAACTGATATTGATCCAGTTTCTTTTCTTTTACATTGACCTCACCGATGGTCTGTGTTTTCCACACGATGCCGGAGTTCTCAAAATGCTTGGCGGTGGGCCTTAAATGGGTAAAGACCAAATACCTTTTAATATTGTGCCAAATAGGAATGCCACTAGTACCTGGTTCGGAAGACCATGTTCCCATAACGGTTAAGTTGTAGCAACTTGGCTAATATACAAGCCTCTGCAGCAGACCCAGATTGGCCGATTGTAAAATAAAGTAAGTATCAGGTGGTATCTGGCAGTGACGTACATCTGTACATTGATCTAAGTATCTCCAAAACTGCCAAGGATTTGGCTGATGTTAGCCCCATAGAAACATCTTCTTTATGAGGTACATCTATCTCCTATTTCAGTATGAGAAACTATATCCTTTCCAAAATCTCTTCTGTTACATGTTTCATCCAAAACCCAGATGGTAGTTAGACAAATTACGCGCCTGTGACATTCAAGATTCTGATGTACAATTTACGAAGCTGTACCATAAAATTTTACTGCCTATAATTGGACATTTTAGGTTCTGTAAGCAATTTGAGGTTAAACTTCAAGGAAACATGAAAAGGTTGTCAAGTTGGAAAATTATAGGAATATACGACGAGGACGAGTGATACAATCATTGTTCAGTGTTCTGAATGATTTATCCACCATCTGTCTATATCATATAAATGATCATATTATGTAAAATTTTAATTTGATACAAGCCTCTACATTTTAACAATAGTGTTGCCTTTAATTGTAGAGTGTTAACGGAACATGTAGTGGTTGTCACAATGGGAAATATGAATGCGAAATGAGTATACAACAATGGACGTTTTTGCGCAAAAGTTTTTTATTACTAGAATGATACCGAAAGTTCTCAAGACAGGTTAGAACGATGTGACTTGCTAAAAAACGTTCGAAAAGTATAATTTTGTATGGGTGGATGACATTGGAAAATAATTATGAAATGCACCATAAGGGTTTATCTGAAGGGGCCTTAATAGGCAATAGTACTTCACCAACCAACCTTTATTTTATATTCAGACAATCTAACAAATGACAAAGGATAAATGTTATAACAAACGGCTGAAAACCCATCAATGCCTAGGCTACATGTTAGAAACATATGTAGTAGTCTAAAACGTGAATAATAACTAAAATTCAAATTAAAGATAGCTGCTTTAATGACTTCATAACTCCATTCGATAATCTTAAAATCGTTGAGGTTTATAGCTTTATTAAATACTTTATTCAAGATATTAAAGAACTTTAAAAATTATTGCATACTTTAAGGCACAATCATAATTTCAACAATTTTATATTTAAAGAATATACATATACATTTCTTTCATACTTATAATTAGAATACTTAGAAATTAATAAAACTAAAACAAAGAAAGAAACAAAACGACCATATTTGAAACCATAATAATTTTAATGGAACGATTGTTACAGTTTATTGATTGTTTGCCTTAAAATATCCGTCCAGAGGAAAAGACAAAAAAAACAAAATCACTGAAAAGTATACTTACAAAAACAAAAGAAAAACAGCTGTAATGAGGTTTTCGGTATCATATTCAATGAAATTAATTAACCCATGAGGGAGATGAAATTTATTTATTATATTCTATCTAGCGTAAATAACTATTTTGTTTGACGAAAAAGCAAATGATCAGAAGGTGTTAATGATTGCGTTGCAAACAAATATTCAAAATAACATATTCACCCCTATCGTGAATAAAAATTCCACGTGAAATTTGTTCCCTTTTATTTTTTTAACATTGAATTTTAATAGGAAAAATGTGAAAAGGAAACAAATTTCACGTGAAATTTTTATTCACGATAGGGGTGATTATTAATAATTGTTATAAATTATTAAATGCAATATTTATTTAAGAATGTTTAAGAGTTTTAATAGTTTGAAAGTTATTTGCCTATAATAAGCTGTTTGATCTTTAAAACCAACATTTCAGATCGGAATTTAAATTGTTTAAATTTTCCAAGCTGTTCGTAAAGGGTTAATTTAGCACACTCATGGAGATAAAAATTTGAAATAGAATGCCTGACAACAACCACATACATACAATGAAACATGGAAAACAATATGTATTGTACATTGAATACAAATAAGTAGAAACTGTAGATGTAGACACATTTAAAATTATGTTTGAACAATGTCAGAAATAATTACAAGGTCTTAAATGGTGAAAATTATGATTTTAATTATTACTTTGCAGACAATAATAAAAAACCCAATAGAAAGAAAAGCCCATAAATGAAATAAATAGACAATATGGGTCGCCTCACAAAATATTAACTAAGGGTGGATTTGTTTTCTTACTTCTTAGTGTAGTATCACTCTATGGCTGGTATATACTCTTCTGTGCATACATTAAAGTTGTCAATGGTATTAAAGTCCTTCTACACAGACACTTATTACTCAACCACACCACACCCATCCTGCAGCTAAGGAAAAAATCAATATTGATAATGTGTGTGAATTTTTGCTAATAATAGTAAAATGTTCAAAAAAAGAAACAACAACAATTTTTGATAATAAATCTTAAATATTTTTTGCGACTCTGAGCATTTTTATGAAGTTCATAAAAATCATGCAAGTGCATAAAACGAAATGAATGATTTGATATCAAGAACAAAATCATCATCATTCAGTCATTGCCATCTTGGTTGTCATGTGATATTTTTATGCAGTCATAAATTATGACAAAAGCAATCAACACAGACAAATAAACCAACCAACCAATTTATATGAATGTGTGAAATAATTTTATTTTTATTATGAATTTGATATTACAAGCGGAAATAATATTAATAATAATACGCATAAAACAAAATTATTATTGCCGGCCATTAAATGTACAATGAGTGTCATTGTAGTCATAATTTTGTGAAAATAACAATATTTCTTGCATTTCGAAACTTGTTTTCAAACCCGGAAATCTTATTAGAAATCGTAATGTGAGTTTGGAAGAGATTGGCACATCGTATATTAGAAATATTAGAAAGAAATGCCGTTTTTTTACCCTTTAAGTAGATTGCATTAAAATTTATAATTCTGTAAACTATATTTGTTGGACCAGGACCTTTAAAATATTACTTATGTATGCCCAATACTGTTGCAAGTGGTATTCCTTATCCTATAAATCACTATATTAGAAATACCTAATTATAATATTAGACCCCAGATTAGACATAATCAGAGTATCATTTCCGTACTTTCTAAATAAAAATAAATTGAATACCTTGCTGCCACAATTCCAGAGTCTTGTGTCGATTCCTAATCTTATCTAGCCAGGGCATACACCATGAGATTTCCCTGGATATTATAAACGTAGCAGACCAGTGGCATTTTAAAAGAAGGTCCTAATGTGGTAAAAAGTTGACAGTTTATTAATGAATTTTCAATAAGTTTGATGAAAAAAGTTATCAATAAATTTAAAGTAATTTGTGTGACTAATATTGTAAGAACCCAAACTGAACTATTTGTTAGGGATAGTTCCTAGTTCCAATTTACCTCATCCTGGGCCAACATCATGTTAAAGGATGGCAGATCCCTGCAAACCAAAAACAATTTGCTGGTATTTTGCTTTTGCGATATCACTACTTGAAATCTATCGCCTCATCTGTGTTTCTATTACTGAGTCAATTATAATCTGTACATCTAACTCTTATATTTTTTTGGTAATCGATGAAGACATCCAGACTAACCAAGTATATCCGGGGCTAAACCGACAGATTTAGCACATGTTGTTTATAGAAATCTTAACTGTTATACAGGATGAACTCAATTTTTAAAGTGGTATGCCAATGGTTACTTATCCAATATTCTGATATGCTCTCTGAATATTTGAGATAGAGAGGCGTTAAAATAGCCAAAAGGCAGTCTTATCTTTTTATGAGAAGAGGTCCGTTATCGTAATGATCTACGTTACTTTTTTGAATGAATAGTGATCTGACATTGTGCTGGGTGTCTGGTCATGAGCATCACGCTGGCAACGAAACAGACGTTTGGTTGGCTACTGGAAGTGGCTGACTGTGAAAATAATTAGTTGTTCAAATTGTCTCGATATTGTCAGAACTCAGGCTGTCCAAAAGTAGATCACAGAAGTTGTTATCGCTCGGAAAAAGTGATTAGAGAATACTTACTGTATTAATTACCGGACATTGCGGTATTCTCTTGAAATTAGTTCAAGTTTTTTAAGGTACACGATATGTGACTGTCGAAAGTTGGCGTCGAGCAGAGTTAAATGGCTTAGAAATACCTTAAAGATCACAGGTGAGAGGTTTGTTCAATCTTCAAACAGTAATTGGTAATTGGCTGCATAAGAAGCCTGGAACTGGTATGATGAAATTGAGAGTTGCACAAACAATTCCATAGGTCGTAGAGCACATAGCAGTACTATTAATAAAAAGATCGCATCAAAACCTAATCAGGATATTTTCAATTTTGATGCTAAATTCTCAAAACTTCTTGTTCTCAATGTGCTCTCAGGTGACCCTAAAAGAAAAAGCTCACTGTATATATTTCTCTACAGAAAGCGTAGTATAAACAGAAAAAAGTTATGTGTTTTGAAAACTTCCATCTCTGCTATAAACACATATTAATTTTGTTTTCAATCTGCCAACTCCTTCATATAGAAACAGGTGTTCAAAATAAAAAAAATCCACGTTTTTTTACAAAGGAAAAATTAGTGGTGTCATTGAATATTTAAATCAAAAAGGTTTATCGGGTCACGAAATTCATAATGATATGGTGAATGTGTTAGGTGAAAGTGCTCCTTCGTATGGTCGTACAAGCATTGACGATGAACCAAACAGCAACAACAACAGAAATTGTAGCCAAAGTGCTTGATATGAAATTAAATGATCGACGAATAAAAATGTGTGAAATAGCTAATATCATGGGCATCTCAAATGCTCGAGTCCATTTAATTTTGCATGAAGAACTACAGATGAAAAAGCTATCTGCAAGATGGGTGCCGCATTTGTCAATAGTTGACCAAAAACGCATAAGAATGAAAATTTCTCAAGCTTGTTTGGATCGTTTTAAGAAAAATAAAATGGATTTTAAGCGTCGTTTCATATTCTATACTCTGGAGACAAATGAACAATCAAAGCAATGGACTGAAGCTGGAGGAAGTGCCTCAAAGAAGGCAAAAACAATTCAATCAATTGGATTTTCATATTGAAACCAGATTGATGTTCAATTCTTTAAATCTACTTTTTATATGAAAAGATGTAAAATCCTCATCTCATTTGGCCAATACTTTTAAAATTTGTCTCCTGTCTAGGCTTAAATATGTTATTAACATTTTCCAACTCCGGTCCTTTAATTTACGTTTTTTTTTTATTTTCCTTTGCAGGTAATAATATATGTTGATTTGTCTCTACTTTGCAAACACTTCCTGGGCTCAATCTCAATTACATTCATTAACATTTAATACAACCAACTACCAATTTAACTTTGTCCATCATCATTGTCATCATGAGCATCAGTATCATTAACATTATAGCAATTATAACATGTCAACGATATTATCAAGAACATGCCATGCAACGCACACACACACACACACACACACTCAAATAGCAAAAGGACCTTTTTTCCACAAAAAAAAAATAAATAAAATACAGGATTCAGAAAAAAAGGTCAACGGAAATAATAAATGCTACAAACATTACGAAAATTGTTATGATTATGAGAAAACATTAATAAACACAAGAGTGTATGAGTATGAGAAGGATAATTTACGTTTCCTCGTGTTATTTTTTTTTTATCTGTTGTCCAGGATTCTAGGACTACATAAATTATGAGTGTATGTGTATATGTGTTTTCAAAGTCTGACAGAATCTGTAAGTGTGCAAGTACCATAAATGAAAAGCTGTTGTAAACATTAAACGCTTGTCACACTCGAAATAAAGAAAATTTATTTTATTTGCCAAAGAAGGTTTTCTTACATACAATTGCAAGAAGTTAAATGAGAAATGGAAGGAAATGGTCATTGGTCAAATAAATTGTGTATGAATTGTATGTAATCTTCAAGTGTTATCAGTTTTGAAACAGACCTTTATGAAGCGAACAAAGTTGCCCTAACAAAAGTTGTGAAGTTGTTAAAGTTAAAGAGTAAATAAATTTCATGTTTTATTTCCAAGAACTAAACATAAGATATTATTACTTGTTTTAGTTAATAAATGAAATTAAGTTTCAGCAAATTATATTAAGTACATAGTATAAATTTATGTAACTGTGATAGTTTTGTTATTATACAGGCTTTTTAGAGTCCTTATACCTGAAAGAAAACTGGGTGTGGTTTACCGATGTCTCCAAACTGGTCAATGGTAACACTGGGGTCAGTGTTTATGGCTTAAATTTTCAAAGGAGTATTCCAATGTATACTTACAAAACAATATTTCATGAGGATCACGAAATATTTATGCCATCCCAATATGCTTTGCTTTGTTTTTGCTTATTAAGAGAGGTCTTGTGTTATCTTGAACTGCGTTACACTTTTAATTGAAAAAGATCCTGTAAATCAGATCATGAGATGCCCGGCGTACTTCCATTGGACCTAAAACTTTGATTGGCATTTCACGGACATATCTTATGAAAATAATTAGTTTTTGATAATTTGTCAGGACTCAGTCTGGCCAAACGACTCATTAATTCATCATCATGTTGGAACAAATTCTTTAGAGATTATATAACGAAAACATATGGAGCAACAATTTTATTCCACGATAAACTATTCGGCATCATTATACAA